>OY998109.1:0-2400000 GCA_963921955.1 Aleiodes alternator | reverse complement strand
GCGATTCTTCTCATTCAAATGGTGACACACTTGATGAACATGGATATACACAATCATCATATATATTATCATCATCTTCACCAAATTGACCTCGAATTTGCAAATCATCATAATAAGGATCGTCCTCAAAGTATGCTTCCGATTCTCCCTGCGGCGTTGTGCTGGGTTCAGCCTATTCGATAGAGCAATAAAATGCTTTTAACGATAATTCGGTACATTTAAATGTTAATCAAATCTAATTATCTACTCACTAGCACTGAAGCTGCTGCGAAGAGTATGCACAGTACGAGATATTTCATTTTTAGTATTTGCTTCAATAGACACGAGTGTAGTTACGGTCAGAGCCCCATTCGTGGGCTTTTTATACGTAGCCATGGCAGTAAAACGAAATCTCATTACTTTTCTCATTTTATTCGGTGAGATAAGAACATATGAGTCATTCGAACAATCGATCCAATTTTTTCCAATCGATTTTTTACGAGCAATTTTATATGCTGAATATCAACGTAAATTTTGTGACAGTGCTTGATAAAAGGACTCATGTGTGTGTGTGTGTATGTGCGTGTGTGACTGTTATACTGTTCATAATTCTATCACCCAACCGGGAATCGTGATGTGCATCTATTCGATCGAACGTGACAGATAAGGGGGAATAGCGATTCTCAAGAAAGTGAACGATTATTGGAAGTAAATAATTCTTCCTGTGGGGAGATGGATGCAGAAGCTTCAAAGGGAATATGTTACACAGATTACTGGTGCTGATCTCACTGAAGCTGTTGATCTAGTCGTTATTCCCATTGTCGTTGAAAAATTCCGGGGAATATCTTGGGATTCAGCAATTGGTGGATTGATTTTTCTCGATGTTTGTCACGCTACTGGTATGGATAGTGATAGATAGTTTGGTACAGATAGTGAGGTAAATCTTGTAAATGGGGGAGGTTCAAAGTGATGCTCTCAGCTTCTGTAGTATGTCCATTTACACGATGGAGGAGGAGACGTGGTAAACCACCAGCTGATATTGCTTTACTAGGTTAAGCCACTGGTTCTTTGTAATTTCATCTTATTTAGGGGAGGGCAGATAAAATGGACACTGAGAGGGAAACAGAGAGAAAGAGAGTGTGTGTGTATTCAGTTGGAGCTTTTTTGTACTATATAATGAAAATCGATCGAAATTGGGGAAATTTTTTAAAATGATTTCATTTTTTAAGTACAGCGTCATGATAAAATTAAAAATACCCATGAATAGAGAAACATTTGAAGTTTTTTAAAATATTGTTGAATTTCCGTTTTGTGATGGAAATAAATTTCACATATTGTAGTATTGACTTTTCGAGTCATTACGGACAATGCATCTGCAATTATTTATATTCATTTTTATTTCCCTTTTTCTACATCGATAAATGTTTTTTAATGAAACAAGCATGTAAAATTTTTTAATCTCGTAGAGCTTTTGAATAGAGTAAAAAAGAGTAATGAACACTATTTCTCGTTATCAGTCCAATTTCCGTACTTTTTAATGGACAATACTTGGTTAATTCTTCAATTTCGTTTTATCTCCCTTTTTTTTTCATCAGGTCAATTGTCAAATTCACGTGTGGATAGGTTTACATCAATTTTCCACAATTATCATTGATTTCTCACTTTTTCCACTGACTTTCACTATTGCAAAGCTGATTGGTTAAATTATCTCATTAATCCTCGGCGCAAAATAATTTGTACCTATTCATTGTGATTGATCGACATAAAGTCATTACTTCATATAGAATTTAATGGAATTCATAAATTTCTTCTCTGAATATATTCGAATTAAGTAGAATCGAGCAAAACGCATCAATGTATCTCCTCGATTCGTGAAAATTCGTCTTTTATTTAAAATTTCAATATTCTCTATTATCTAATGTCATTTTTTCAAAGTTCATGGAAAATCAACGAGTTCATTCAATTTTTGTGGAATTCATCAATGAAAGCCATTTGCCGTATATTGTACTTTTCCCGGTGTCAATTGGATTTTTCCCGGTGAATAAACGGTCTTGCCTTGGAACTCAGTATAACATCAATTACTTTATTTCCCTATCATAACCATCCAAAAAATCATCTACATCTCATACAAGCTCTCTCGACAAATTCTCCTGAACCTCATTATTTCCAATATAATCCGGAAAAATTGCCAAAAAAACAAAGAATTACAACCGATTTACTAAAAAGTAATTGAAAAATTCCAAATACCAACGAATATATATGAAATTTGAATTATACAAAGCCTCACAGGTCACCGAGTGTACAAAACAATTGAATCGAGGTTCACGATTAGAGAAACTGAGTAGAATTCGTACTCGCTTCGTCAGTAAATTTCAATGGGTTATATCGGCTATTGACTAAATGATATTGGCCCCGTGCTCATCGTTGCTGGAGACCTACGCGCAATTGCAATTGCAATATACATAAGCCCTATATAAAGTATTATATATACATATCTAGGCCCACTGGTCTGGTAGATATCTCTGCCGCATTCATTCCTGCTCGATTGGACACCCGCACTCAATCATGCTCGAACGTTATTGCAGTTAATTAATTAAAGCTCTGCAAAAAAAAAAGGGAAAAAACGGCAAATATTCGGAATCGTTATTCAGCCCGTTTTTTTTGTCCCCAAAAAAAAAAAAAGAAATGCGAGAATGGATGCTTTATCTTTACATGCATCTAGATGTATGTTTCGTCAATAACTGGAGAGATTCAGAGATCCAACTATATACGGGGTTTGCTCCTCTTCACTCATTTCAACGTACATGTCACACGCATGTGCTCCAAGCACCAACAAACACACCAACTCTATACACACACACATATAAATATATGAAACAGGACTATGCTCCAGTTTTCCTCGTGACTTTGCCCGACGACCATAACCTAGATTTTAGCGGATATAACACCCACTGCACCGGCACATTCACCGCACACTGTTGCGCCTTCTATTTCCAGGCGTGCACTTCTATTTTATGAAAAATTCAGGGGGACGAAGAAAGAGGAGGAAAAAGTAAAGTTACAAAAAAACAAAAAAAATGAGTAAAAAAAAGCTTCACTCCCCTTTGTTTGTATTTTTCAACGTTAATTTTTTTTTTCTCTTTCATACTACTCTTTTCCTTTTTCATCCAACAATCTCAAACAATGAGCTTGGGGTTAACAGTTAGTTAATTTTGGTGGCTAAAAAATTAAGTTGAATGGGAAAGTAAAAAAAATGGAGATAATGGAAATCAGTCGGAATTAAGGGAAATCTTTTTACTCATTTCGTTTTTTCTCCAGAAACATGAAATGAAAAATTCAGCATTTAAAATATTTTTAGATTCTTTCCGTTTTTTTTTCCTTTGACATTATTTTCATTATGTTCAAGAAAATTAAGATGTTTCTTGATGAATATGAGAAAATATGCATATAATACGATATATCGCATGGAAAAAATCAATATTTCTTGAGAATCTCGAAATTTAAGATTAAATTGTCACCTTTTTTACTTTTTTTTGATAAATGTTTTTAATGAAACAAGCATGCGAAAATTTTCTAATCTCTTATCGTTGCCTTAGAAAAAAAGTGGTGTAAGTCCTATGCTTATATATAAGACTTATGCCCTTTTCTCTCTGAAACGTAAATATATCTCGGAGCAGAATTTTGCAGTTGGGCTTTTCAGTAGATTAAAAAAAAGGACAATTTCGAAGAATAATAAAAAAAAATCAAAATTTCAAGCAATGAGCTCGGGGTTAACAGTTAGTTAATTTTTTGTGGTAAGAAATGAAGTTGAATGGGGAAGTTAAAAAAAAGTTAAAATAGTGGAGAGTCTGGATTTGCATTAGGATGAATTTCTCATTTCAGAGAGAAATGGAAAATGTCAGGAAATAGAGATGTAAAAAAAGAATGTCAAGTACTACTCTATTTTTTGGTGATGAGTTTGATTGATTAAAAATTCTTTCAGGGGACATGTTTTCCCTTTTTCCTTGGCAATTTTCTTTCCTTTTTATTACAGTGAATTGTTCAGGTAACGACATTATCAATACTACTCAATGATGGTTTTAGGAGAAACTTGAACAATATACAATTCTCTCTGTGTTGATACTGTTTGTAAAATGACAAACGAAATGGCTTTTCTAGTTTCATTTTATTCATCAAAAATTGATTCCACATGATGGAAAAGGGAATGGACAGATGGCCGATGGAAAAATGGCTGATATGAGGAATTTTCTTTCTGCTTCTGTATGTAGGATAGTTTTTTGAAAAATAGTATAGAAATGGAGGAAAAGCCAGTAGCTGCATTATGAGACATGGATTCGATAAGGCTCTTACGATATAGTATGAGGATTTTTAAGGTAACTCCTCGTCATTTTAGTTTATTTTCTCTCTTCGATTTGTCGTTAGAGCAAAGAAGATATTTGATACCTGTAACTCGTAAGGGTTTTACTGAGATTCTCAATTAAAGTGGAGTCTTGAAAAATTGAAGAGCTGTTTGCAGAGTTAAAAGTTGAGAAAACTAAGTTTTTTAAACTTGTAGTGGAAGAGAAGGGGGGGGGGGGGAGGAAAAGAGTCATGAGTCGGGTAATGGACACATTTTAAGTATGATGCTCTATATAATAAAAATCGAGCGGATTCAGTGAAAATATTTGAGTTAGATTTTTTTCCGGTGATTTAATTGAGAACTTGGAGAATTTTCGATAGAAATCATGTGCTACAACGAATTTGTTGGTGTTTTTGGAAAATTCCATTTTTTTGGACAAGATCTGAAGGTGAAATCTTTCGCGAATTAGGAAATTTCTACTTTCTCGAGGATATATTTGGTTTTATTGGCTGTAGCGACTTGGGACCGGTTTCAAATGGAGGATGACATCATTTTCCACCAATTTACGTGGTTTGAAAAAGAAAACAATATTGATTTTTGAGACACTCATACGACAAAAATTGATTTTCATGAAATGGCTCAGAAATATCTCAAAAATTTCTGTTTTTTTTACCACATAAATCGATGACAAATGATCTCGCCTTTAATTCGAGACAGACTTCAATCTACTATGAATAGAACTGGAGATGAAGTGTAAAAAAAGAAGAAAGAAGCATTTATGTTTAAAAAAATACAATTTCCAAGAAATTCGAGAAAATCAACTCTGAATCATGTTTTTCACCAGAAATTTCCTCAGCTGTTCAATGGAGTCATAAAAAAAAATATATCTCAAGCCGTTTCATCGGAATATCCCTTTTCCCCATTATTATCCTATTTCATTATACAGTCAAGTAGAATTTCATGGATTTTCCCAGACGAATTCAATTAATTGCCATTATATTCTCCAGAGAATAAAAGCCCTCTCTCACTGAATTATTTTTCCTGACTTCCTCCTCTCTTTCATAATTTCCACAGAAACAGAATTTAAAACTGTGAAATTCAACGAAATATCTAGATAACGCTTCAAACGGAATTACAAAACTCGCGTGAGTGGTTAAAAAAAAAAAGAGAGAGAATGTATCTTGTCAAGTTTGAGCGCAAAGAAACAGCGAGAAAATAACTGGTGGAATGACACACACGAGACATAAATTCGTGAGCGAGATCTCGCAGTAGCAGCATCAGAAAAAAAAAAAGAACAACCACACAGTATCTCCGAAACTTTCGTCCTCTTATTTTCTGTCTCTCTCTTGTGCGGATGAGAGTATCGACGGCTGTGTATTGTGCCCGAGTGTCCCCGGTGAAATGAAGATATAAGAACAAATGAGAAAGTTAAATACACGAACAAAACTAGAGGAAAAAATGAGAAAAAAAAATTGTGAACAAAAATTTTTTTTCCTCCATGCCACAGTGTCATCAGAAATCTTTTCTCTTCAGTCGTGTGAATAACGTAATTAAAAAATTCCAGACCGGTCGTTTATCTTCAGTTGTCGTCAAGCAAATTTCCCCTCCTCCCTCCCACTCCTCGTATTATTCCTCATCCCTTTTCCTTGTCATTGTCCTTTCGGCGCGTCACTTCTCCCACATTTCTGGGGAAAACCTAGACGTCTGGACCTCTGGAGAATCTCATGAAGATTTTCCGAAGACGTGTAAAATATCGATTTATCCCTCGGAATTTTTCCATTTCTTTTTTTTGCGCTCCAATCAATTTTTCCATTATTTTATTTTTTATTTTTTTTTCATTCATAATTTTTTGTTATCGATAAAAATCATTTTCATTCAATCTTTTCCATGTGGATATTATCGATTCCGATTTTTCCCCTCTATTTTCGATGCATAAATATAGGCATACGAATATGCTCTCGTCAGAGAGCAACAAAGTACACATACATAAATGGACAAAACACCTACGCCGATAATAAACCCCAGAGGCTAGTGATTCGCGCGTAACATTCGATTCTATTGGGCTTTGTCATTTTTTTTTTTTTTCATTAAACAATGTTATTCACCGTGAGAAATTCATAGTTCAATCGAATAACTGAATATTCAGGATTTTTTAAATCAATAAATGCGTTGGCTGCCGTTATATTAATTCAATTTGACGCGCGGCAAATAGAATTATCGTGTAGGAGTATTTGCCTTTTTTCCTTTTAATAAATAAACTGAGAGACAAAATTTGATTTTATTGAGAAATTCGTCTCTGCATCGTGCAATAAAAAAAATTAGGAACTTCCAATCCCGCGCAAGCTTTGAACCAAATATAAATATCATCAGAATTAAATTCGTTATGATGGAATGGATGAACTGAGAAATTTTTTTTTTTTTTTTTATGATGAAAGAAATTTCTTGGAACTAAGAGAAATAAAAAATTATCACTTTTGAGAAATTATTCATCAAAAGCAATAATGCGTTACTTAGATTGAATACACTGTTAGAAAAAAATGGAAATTTTATCGACTATTTGATGGGAATTTTCGTAAACGTGATATTGAATTTTTTTTAATGGGAACATGTGTATGAAATCTGTGAGTTTCAGAAGGAATTGAAATGAATCTATCAGTCTTAAGTAGAGTTGAGACGGAAACTCTACAATTTACATGAGTTTTCAACTGAACTTGAATACTCAGAATCAAAATGACTTGAATTTTCAATTTTTTTTTTGAGTTTTCCTATTTTTACTAAATTTTCAAGAGATAATTAAACCGAAATTTACAAATTTTATTGAAATGATGATGCGTTCATTTTTCAATGACGTAATTATCTAAAATTTCATTGGAAATGTAACTATTTGAAAATTTCCAGGATTTTGCACAGAAAATTCAGACGGAAATTTTTATTGGTGTATACACAGATTGAAATGAACTAATTTTCATTAATTATTTAGAATTAATTGAAGATTTTTCAAGCTGATCATCTCATCGCTTCTTTCAACAATAAAAATACTACTTCAAGATAAAAGTTTTCACATCAATCAATGAATTACTTGATTGAAAAAATAAAAATTTGAGTTTGTATTGACCTAAACTATGGATAACTGTTGATAATTATCAATCTTTTTTTTTCTTCTTCAATTCAAATACAAATTCTCTGATAATAGAATTTCTCAATCCTCAATGTAAAGGAGACTTTTATCTCTTTTCTTTTTCCCATGAAAATTTCATTGCTCAAAGTATTTGTCGTGCTTCTGTTTAAATTTGTGCTCGTACATAAAACGAAATGCGAAGTAGAATTGAATTACGAGGAGAAAACAAATAAAATAAAGAGTGAAGTAAAAAATGAAGTAGTGGGGGGGGGGGGGAGGAGGAGAAGAGGGAGAGGGTATTATCAGGTATTCGTTCATTCGCAGATTTCCATTAGTGCTTGAGTAAGTTTAAGGAGCAGAATGGACGTCTACCTTGGCTCTTATCGAAAACCGAGGAAAAAAAAGGGGAGAAATAGAAGGAATCAGTAAGGTACTGAATAGAGTGAGACACATAATGATGAAAATGCGGTGAAAAGAATGAAAATAAACTCAAAGAAATTGGATAGAATGGATGGGGGAGAAAAAAGTGTTTGAATTGCCCCCAGGACCAATCAAATGGATTCTCTCGAATGAGAGTAAATCTTTTGATATTAAAGTCAAGAATGAAACGAAAAATTGGTCTGAACAATGGGAGATTATTTTCTGAAATGAAAATAGTTAAAATGGAATAATAATAATGCTTATTTCCTCAGAGAATTTATTCTTTTCATTTATATAATTTCATTTAATTTTCAATGTGTTGAGCTACTACTCACTCTTGGGGAAATACTTTGCCCGTGTTAAATTGAGCGAAATACCAGATAAAAATGATCGTTTTCCTCGCAGTATTAGCTGCAGGTGTACGCCATTTTGATTCGGGAATTTATGCATGAATAAAAAGGCTGCAACTATTTGAAAACTTTTATGGATAATTGGATAAATATATTATCTGAATGGAAATACTTCAGAAATTGAGGTAGTATCCTAGAGTACGGTCAATCAAAGAGAAAAAAATGAGGATTTGTCGGTTTAGTTTTCAATGAATTGCTGATAATTTGGAGAAAAGTGCTTTGATTCATCCGAAAAAAGTGATTAAACTATTCGAAAGTCATATCTTCAGCTTGTAAATATCATTTTTTTTTCTCGAATTTTTTCTACATTAATCACATGCATGAGATAGAGAGAGAGGCAAATAGTTACGACTACCTTTTAATTAAAATTTCTCAATAACTATACGGAGAATTGAATTTTTTTTTCCTTCTATTATTTAGTTAAAATGCTGTTCTCTTCGCCAATTGTTTTTAAATAATTGGTAAATTCTAACTTTGATAATTCATATCTCATAAATTACACGAACGAAAATTATGAAAAAATCTAGAGAAATGTAAAAAAATATTATCTTTGATAAGACATCAAAAAAATAAGGGTTTACTGGACTCGAGTGCATTGGGATACTACTTTAAATAGAGCGAAATAACGGATAGAGATTGAAGTTTACTCTCAGTCTACATTTTCTGCAGTTGTTTGCCATTTTAGTGCGAAAATGTGTACTTACATAATAGACTGTAACTTTTTGAGAAATTCAACTGGATGGCAATATTTCAGAAGTTAATTTATAAAATGAAAATCCTATGAATTGCATTTTTTTTTTTTTTTGAAAATATGAAACATCATGAAATAGAACGTGAAACGTTTGAAAATTGAACATTCAGCAATATTTCAAGTACTTTCAGAAAGCAATTCGTTTCTCAATTCTACGTTGTGAAGGCGTACCACCACCCTTCTTGGTATAGTTAAAGTACAGAATTTCAATCAGTTGCCATCCAAGGCATTCCCACACGAGCCACGACCCCTTTTTACCCTACATTCGCCAGCCAAAATGAAGGAGAAGGGTAAAAAAGAAAATCCACTTCCGGAAACGACCAGAATAAGCTCAAACATTTATCCTGTAAAATTCCCTACATTCAAACTGTTAAATTCAGATTCAGAAATTTCTTTAAAAATGCCTGAAATATTTTGTACTGTGTAATATCATGAAACTCTGGAGGAATAGGTATACTGAGAAGAAAAATTCTATTATGATAGAATTTGTATTTGAATCGAAGAAAGAAAAGATTGATAATTATCAACAGTTATCCATAGTTTTAATCAATACAAACACAATTTTTTTTCAAACAAGTATCTCATTAATTAATGTGAAAACTTTTATCTTAAAGTAGTATATTTATAGTTGAAACAAACGATGAGATGATGAGCTTGAGAAATTTTCAATTAATTCCAAATAATTCAAGATGAGTTCATTCCAATCTTGATATATTCACTCTAATTAACGCATTATTACTTTTGATAAATAATTTCTTAAAACTAATAATTTTTGATTTTTCGTTAGTTTCAAGAAATTTCTTTCTTGGGAAAAAAACATTTTTTTGCTCAGTTCGTTGATTCAATCATAACGACTTAATTTTGATGATATATATATTTGATACAAAACTTGCGTGGAATTGAAAATTTTGAAACTTTTTATTTCTTGATTGAAGGACAAATTTCTCAAGAAAATATAATTTTTTTCAGTCAGTGTATCGAGTTACTAGATGATTTTTCCAGTTAAAAAATTGATTCACTACAAACTCTACTCCTTTATTCTGCACTTGTGAAATCAAAACTTTATATAAGAGAATCCAGGGAAAACTTTCAAGTGCAGGATACGAGGATACTATAAACTTAATAGCAAAGAGCTGAAACCTTAGAGTACTCCAGGATCACAAGGGTGTACTTCTCATCTCAATCTCTACGTCAACCGCAACTTCATCTTGATAGAATCTTCAGTGTATAGAGTCTTCTCACTAGTTCTGTGAAGCTTGAAACCAACTATTAATTGGTTGATTCATGGTGACTGTTTGAATGGCAAACGGTTGACTGCTTCTGCATGGAGAAGTACGATTGCTTCCATCCCCAAAGGGGAAAAAGAAAAACGGAATCAATTGGAGTTTATTTGAAGATGATTGATTTATCGGAAGACTGATTTCTCCTCGAGGAATTCAGGCAATTTCTTGTCTCCATTTATTTATTGAGAAATATTTTCTGTCAAGCACTGAGAAAACTACTGGATTCTCTGGATTTTTTTTTAATTCTCTGGATTGTAGCAGTTTTATTGAGGAGCTCAGGAATTTTCGCTTGAGGATACGATAATAAAGTAAATTTCAATTCAATAATTTTTGAGATATTTAAAGAATAGTTTCCCTTCATTTTCAAGAGGATAAACGGGAAAAAGGGATTTTTTAAAGCTACGTTTTCATTTTTAACTTGAATCTGAAACCGCACTTATCATTTCAAACAAAACATTATTCCTCGGATAATTAATTTCTTCAATTATTGAGAAATTTTTTCTGAATTGTGTTACGAAAATTGGATCAAGTCAATCAGATACAAAAAAAAATAATCAACGGTTTAGAAGCTTAAAAAAAAAAAATTATTTAAGATTTTACATAATTTTCGCAATTATTTCCGATTTTTTCGAAATTTTTTTCATATCTTTCGAATTGTTTTCATAGATTACTTTTCAAAAAAATTTGATGCAATTTTTTTTGAAATTTTTTCAGAATTTGTTTTCAAATTTAACACCAGCAATCTTCCTTCGACTCATATTACTCAACTGTAAGTAGATTTCTCCAGGATCAATAAGTTTCTCATTTCTGTAAAAAAAAACTTGAGGGAAAAAATGAGAATTCTCATTGAAGAAAATGAAAGAAAACGCACGACATGAGATATTCATGAAACTTTGTTGGAAAAGCTCTATGCCAATACAAACGAGCCATCCAACAAAGCCGTGTCAATTCAAAAGCACCGCTAAATTTATTCACTGAAGTACGGCAATTGAGAAATATTCAATTGTATTGGATAAATTTTTTTTTCTTCTTTTTTCGTTATTGTTGAATACTAAACGAGTTTATCGTAATGCGAAAGAGGTGAGAAAGAAAAAAAATTGAGATGGGAAATTGGTAACGTTCTTCAGTGTCTCAAGGGGAGCAGAGGATTCCAGGCAATGTTAAGAATACAGAGGAGAATATACAGTAGAAATACCAAGCAGTTTACGACAGTAACATTTTCATCTATTTATATGCACTCGTGGATTTTTCATGTAAATATCAAAGAACTGGTGAATCCAGAAGAATTAGAATTCAGATAAAAACCGAAATATTTGCCAGCAATTGTTGATTTACTTTATTTGATTTCAACTCTTTTCTCCTCTATTCTATTCTCTTCTGCATGAATATACATTGAATACCGAATATTCGCAGAGTTTAATTGTTTTGAGAGCTGAAAATTCAATTATTCTGCCATTTCATTGAAAAAAATTCACCAGCTCCTAGAATTTATTCTATTTATTTTTTCATCAAATTTGTAGACTTTGTAATTAAAAAAAATAATAATAGCTTGTAAAACTATTAAATTGTAGTAATTATTTTAAAAAAATTAAAAAAAATCAGTTTATCTCAAATAATTGAGGATTTAACCAGACAAAAACATCAATAGTAATAGTAATTGTAACAAAATTTCAATGGACAAATGCCATTTTTTTTCAGAATTTTTCGATCAGCCAAATCATTGTAAAACAAGAAAAACTGCGGAATTCGTCGAATTCTTAAAAAAAATGACCAGTCAAGAATTAAATAACATAATAAGAAGAGTAAGAAAACATAGAAGAAATAAAAGTGCAGAGAAAGATATTTCAGTAAGTTTCTTTCTGGATGACCATGAAATAACTAGAAGAAGGCTGCTCATAAATTGTCACCTGTTAAACGAACAACATAAGCTGTAAATAATTGTCCCAGTTGGCATGACTCATGGGCAACCTCTTCTCTACGCTTTTAAATGTCATATATATATATCTCTTTATGTCTCTCCTTTTTTTCTCTCTCCCTTATCCTCAACATCCAACAATCTCTCTGGAGAAACAATTTCTACAGATAAACACCATGATGTTATTTCTTTACACTCGAATGACACTGTGGCGAGTATTTTGTTCTCAGACAACTGAGTAATGTAATGTTTTTCCACTGGATTTGTTGGCAAAGATAAAGAAAAATTTGAGAAATCAGGTGACAACAAATTAGTTGTCATTGATTGTGACAAACTTAACATTGAGACAAGATTAATGATTCGCTGATTCATTGATTCTCAATATTTCACACGTTTTAATCAGAATCAGTGGAATAAAAAAATAATTGAACGTGTTCAGTTGATTGGGTCCAATTAATTCAATTCCTCAATTACCAAAATGTCAGGAGAGTTTGATTGCAAATATCTCTGAAACGAGTACGTTGTGAAGGAAAATATAAAGACCCCTTTTTTTTACAGAGAATTTGATAAACTACAGAAAAAAAAATCTCTTCATAAATTCTACTGAATCCAATAATTTTCAAAAAAATTCAAAACATCACAATTCAATTCTTAATCTCAAAAAAAATGAAAATTTTTTGTAATAAGATTTTTTTACTCGAGATTAATTATTTCAGAAAATTTTTTTCCTCAGATGACATTTTTTTTCATGAAAAATTAAACTCAAATTGACGTATTTCGTTTCACTACTCTCTTAGCGAATAGAATAATGAATTTTCATGAACGAAAAGAGAAAAAACCTGAAGGAACAAAAAAAAAGCCATAATACTTCATCTTCAAAACTGTAAGAAGATAATAATCCAGACTCCTTTCATGCAGCTCATTATTTTCCATAAAGTTGATGAACAGTAGAAGAGAGACATTCATTGTAATGATTCTAAAATGAAGAAAAAATGTGTAACAAAAGAATATTATATTTCGTTGAAAAATTTTATCAAATGGAAAAAAAAAAATCTCTCTCTTTAATACAATAAAATGACTATCTGATGTAAAACCACTGAATTTTCTCTCTCAATGTCCCCTGGAAAATCGAAATCCAACTGTGTTTAACTCATTCCTAATGAGATTTGTCTCCAATCAAATTGATTTTATTATTCTCGTTCAAAGTGAAACACACAAGCAAAACATCTAAAGAAAGAAGAAAAAGGATAAAATTGATTTGAATAGAATGAAAATGCTCAATTAAATTAGTGTATTATCGAGAAAAAGAATTCAATTAATTTTTTATAAGAATTACGAATACTAAAGTTAATAAAATAATTATTTCTTCAAGTGTATAAAACTACATTTTGTTAGCTTACCTCGAATGAATAATTAAACCTGTGCTTTCATAGTAATTCACTCAACAAATTCTATTTGTTCTTAGTTTCATCAAAGTGGTCCACGTGAAACCTACAAAAATCCACGATTTTTCTTTTGCGTCTCTCTCTCTCTTGCTTTCTCTTCAAACTCTATTGTAAACTCTCGTCTGCGCTTTACTAAACTCTGTAAACGTGAAGTAAACTCTCCGGCACGAGAGACAAACTACCGAATAAAATCTAAGCTTACTGCTGTGTCTCCCGCATCTTCAATTCAATTACAATTTCCCAGAGAAGGAAAATAAAAAAATAAAAAAAAAATTTAACAAAAAAATCGGCAATCTAAAAAATAAAGAGAGCTTCAATTTATCCAATAAATTCACCTCAATTTTCATTCATTAATAATTAATGATTTCACAGAATGTAAACAAAAGAAAATGAATGCATTCTTTTTAATTAAAATAAATAATATTACACTGAAAAAATTATCATCATTCACTTCAGTGAAATCGGCAATTTCATATCTCTTTTATTTTTTTTTTAAATTAATCAAAGTTTTTCCCTCTATATTGTTCAATGATAATGATAATACATTTTTCGCTCGCATTTTACTACGAAAATTTCATAGAGCGCTACGATGTTCTCGGTAGCCGCGATGATACTACGAGTCGCCGCGTACGTATCCCCATTTTCCCTTCGATCCCAGGGTTTTCACCATCTGCGTTGAAGCGCCCTCTATATATATATGTGTTTATTTAGTATAACAGTCAATCCCTTTTGACCCTGACCCTTTCACATTTTTATGATTACATAAACAACGAGTTATTGTCTTGGCCACTAACTTTAATGTGCCTTCTTATTTACAGAATCATCCCTCCCCCCTCCCACCCTCCGCAATCGTTGTCGATTATTCTGCGAATATCGCAGAAGTTTTCATGAAATTCCATGAAATTCTCTACATAAAGGGCCTCTTGACATCTTTTACACGAACTCACTCGTTCTGGCGATATTTACAATTGAAGATAGTATCTCAGCGAACTCGAGTACTGTTAAACCCTTATTTTTTTGATGCCGTATCAAAGATGATGGTTTTTTACATTTTTCTGAATTTTTTCATAATTTTTGACCGCTTAATTTATGAGATATGAATGATCACACCAAATCAGACAGAAATAACGTAATTACTAAAAAACCACAGGGTTGATTCATTATTTAAAAACTATTGGCGAGAAGAACAGCATTTTAACTAAATAATAGAAGAAAAAAATATTCAATTCCCCGGATAGTTATTGAGAAATTTTAATTAGAAGGTAGTCGTAACTATTTGCCTCTCTTTCTATCTCATGCATGTGATAGGAGATTGGCATAAAAAAAATTCGCGTAAAAAAATTATATTCATAAGCTGAAGACATGACTTCCGAATGGTTCAATCACTTTTTCGGGTGAATTAAAGCACATTTTCCCGAATTACGCAATTAATAGGAAAATAACCTTTGAACCCTCATTTTTTCATGTTTTATCGATCAAAATTCTTCGAATCATCTCTTTTTCCTATTTTACTACTCACTGAAGATTGTAATACTAAAAATCTTGAGTTATGACAAGATAGCAGTGCTCATTTGAACTGGGAGAAAAAGGGGAAAAAAGAGAAAATGAAGAGAAAGCAAAAAGAAGAAACCTTAAAATAGAAAAAGCTCGGCACACAATGGATAACGTATGAATGAAGAATAAAAGAAACCGTGATACACGAAGATATGGTGGAACGTTGTAGAAAACACATTAGTATTCAGATAATAGTTTATAGTAGAAACTAAAACGATTATTTTAGCAGTAACGCCACGTCGTTTCTCCCCTCTGTCTCTCGCAAAACTGTTTCAAACTGGCTGCAACATTCACTGATAAGTTATTACATGAGTTTAGCCAGCCCATTCCACCCTTCATCAACTGTTACTTCACTGCATACGAGTGAATATACAGGCCTTTGTGAATTCACAAAATGTTATTTTACAATTAGGAATTAAGGTAGTATCTCAAAGTACAATCGATAGAGCAGAAAAACATGGGGATTTGTAGACGAGTTTCCAATTAATTGCTGATAATTCGAGTAAAAGTACTTTAATTTACCCGAAAAAGTGATTAAACTATTCGAAAGTCATGTCTTCAGCTTGTGAACATAATTTTTTTCTCTCAATTTTTTTTTTTGCATTAATCTCCTATCACATGCATGGAATAGAGAGAGAGGCAAATAGTTACGACTACCTTCTAATTAAAATTTCTCAATAATTATATGGTGAATTGAATTTTTTTTTCTTCTATTATTTAGTTAAAATGCTGTTCTCTTCGCCAATAGTTGTTAAATAATGGGTCAACCCTGTGGTTTTTTAGTAATTTCGTTATTTCTGTCCAATTTAGGGCGTTTCATCCCCACCACCGCTGAAAAGTAACTTCAATAATTCATATCTCATAAACTACACAAACGAAAATTATGAAAAAATTCAGAAAAATCTGAAAAAAGTATCATCTTTACCTTAATTTTAATGAATAATCTGCCTCTGGTAGAGAAAAAAATTCTAAATTCATTGTTCTTAGGAGAAATAAGGAAATACCTCAATTTAGTTTAAATGAACTCATTGTGTTCATTCATGTGCTGAGCTCGTTGTTTCAAATCTAAGACGATTCGACATTCCACACAAAATTTCGGAAGAAAGATAGGAAATAAATTGTAATGTAACTATGCAATGATCAATTCAATTGATTTCACAGAATAATTCGACCATCAATTTGATCGATCAATCAGTTAAATTGGATGACCATTTCCAATTGACAATTAAATAGTTATTGAATAATAAAACTCACCAGCCATGCAATGAAATCGATTGCAGGTAAGTCCTTTGCCATTGAAAACTGCAGACTAAAATGAAGGAAAAGAAAATTAATTAAAATCACTGATTGAAATCGAATTGGATGAAATTAACCAGAAATCTGTAAAACATTTGCTAATTTTCAGAAATAATTATTCAGTAGAAAACAATTAATGAAAGGGTTAAATTAATTGTTATTTTATCGAGGAAGAAAAGAGTCATAATGAAACATGTTAAATTTTAATGAGATTAATTGGAAACGTGGACTATTCGAATACTCTGCAAACTGCTGGAAGCGTAAGATGGTAGTAAATGTCTACATCAACGAAACTTTTACTTTCACACACTATCCTGAATGCTCCCTGGAGGCTAAAATACAGAAGGAAATTGCTCAGCTTGGGGTAAATGTTCTGTGTAATGTGGCAGAATTATTTTGTGTTCAATTAAACGATAATTTGTTAAATATTTAAGTGATTAGAATTAAACAATTCTCAACAAATGTCCATTGAAAAGATGTTTTGTGTCATTAATTAAGGTTTCATCTCCACACTTATGCCCTTTTGTTATTTTCTTTTTGAACGCTATTCAATTATCAATGTTAAAGTGGAAAAGACGTATCTCCGTACTTATGCCTCTTTGTTTTTACAATTTTTTCATCTCATGAAGATATTTGGAGTTACTCCCTTTTGTTTTTTGCGATTTTTATCTAAAGTATGACACTTACGCCAGTCTGTTTTCTAATTTTTTCCATTGAATCATTTTTCCGGACTTACACGTCTCTGTTATTAGTATTTTTCCAATGATTAGGGAAAATTCAATAGAAACACTTAAAACAAAGAGGCGTATCTCCGGTACTTACGCCTATTTGTTATTAATAGGTGGTACTTACGCCTATATGTTATTATTTTTTATTTTTTTACTAATACTGCGGAAAAAGCCTTGGGAAGCTTATCGGAGCAATGATGTTGGAGATACGCCTCTTTGTGATTTTGAAAAAAAATCAGAAAAAAAGGCACTTACGCCCCTTTCACTCTAAGGCGACGATATTCACGAGCTGAAGATGACTTTCGAATCGTTTAATCATTTTTTCGAGTAACTCAAAGCACTTTTTTTCCGAATTATCATTAATTAATTGAAAAATAATCTAAAAATCCTCATGTTTTTCTGTTCTATCGACCATACTCTGAAAGGCTACCGTAAATTGATTCTGCATCAATTTCATAATTCTATAATTTTTACAGCTTTTTAAAATTTTAATCTCCAATATACGCAAAAGCTCCATCAAGACTGCAATTACCTGGCCATTAAAAGAAAAATCGTGAAAAAAACGGTTAAAAAAAAAGAATTGAAGCAATTATCCTGGTAATCGATGTTTCAAGTTCGATGGACGTACAATTAACCATTGAAAAAAAAAATTACTCTTTTATATCCAATTCTCCAATTGCTCTTTTTTTCATTTTTCATCAATTTTCCATCAAACATCAGGGCAAAAGAAAAATAAAAAAAAACCTTGACCCCTTTTCTCTCCCAATAACGAATGAAATTTTCATTTTTTCATTCTTTTTTCTTAAAAACAAACTGCCAGTGAAGATAATATTTTTAAACACAATTGCATCACTGATACTAAATCGAAATCGCTTTGATGTAGAAGAGAGAAATGGAGAAAAGTGGAAAATAGCTTTGGAGGCTAGATTCAACAGGAAGATACGACTTGTCTGACAAAATCGTGTACGTGACCACTTGAAATGTAGGGTCTGTATTTTTTTTTCACTGAAAAACTAACCGTAAAAAGTATTGGATTTTTATCAATGCCCCCGAGAGCTAGGTATATGAAGAATACTGTTTGTTTTATCCTTTTTTTTTTTTCTTTTTTCATTTTCTCTTCCTCTCTCAATGAATACGTGATCTAGATGATAACGTCACCAGCCGAGATGGCTTTTATTCAATCAGAGCAGTTGTATCGCTACAGTTGGGGGCAAAATGAGATTCAATCAATTTGCATGTTCTTCGGCATTTATTATTCATTAATATCAGAATATATAATGGGGAAAAGGTGGCTAGTTGAAGTGCTTAAACGGGACAGGTTTAATCAGCTTAGGCAGTACCTGTGAAATTGGATTATTTAGAAGCACAGTGGACATTCTGATGGAATTATTTGAGATAGAATTTTTTTTTTTTTTAATAATTCCATTGACCATTTCTGAGGAAATTTTCAATGATAAACATGTTGGCTTAGGAAAAAAGTGGTGTAAGTGCAATTGTTTCCATTTTTTCCGAGAGAAAAACAAAGTGGGGTATATTCAAAAGAAGATTTGATGAGAAAAACCATAGAAGCAAAAAGGTATGAGTGCATTTTATGTAATAATGCGGCATTCTCCTTCTATCTCTTCTAAAAAAAACATCGAACGTTTTTTGTCACCGCTTTATCTTCCCTACACCTTTTTTGAAGCTCGAAATTTCTCATTTTTTGCATATTTTCTACTATAAGTCCGGTCCTATGGCGAATTGAGAGTTGAATCTCCTTAAGGAGTTTGGGGAGTTATCTCCAAAATATGGAATCATTCTGAAAATCATACAGGACGTTCCTAATGTCATCATTATTATATAGTATTTTTTTCAAAATTTTCATGTATTTTGTTTCAGACTTATTAACAGTCAAAATTGCATTTTATACATGGGCTTTTATGCATCAAACCTGGTTTAGCATCGATCTACGCTATCAACTCAGGTGGTAACAAAGGTCTCAGGCTATGACAGATTTTATGCATAAGAGCCCATGTATAAAATGCAATTTTTAATGTTAATTAGTCTGAAACGAAATACATGAAAATTTTGAAAAAAATACAACATAATAATGATGACATTAGGAACGTCCTGTATGATTCTTAAAATGATTCCATATTTTGGAAATAACTCCCCAAACTCCTTAAGGAGGAAGGCAAGGGTGTTTGGAAGCCCTCAGAACCGGGGATGTGAGGGACGTTGGATTTGGAGGGAAGATGGAATTCTTTTCAAGCTCAAAATTTCTCATTTTCTGCATATTTTTGTTTTTTAGAATATCTTTCCTTCTAGATCATAAAACAATGAAGCAGAATTATCATGTCAAATTACTTGACATTCAAACGATTTAATCATATTACCATTGAGTGCAGCTTATTACCTCTCGCAGCTTCATTCAAACAACGTCATCACCATAGTCCAATGTATTCACTTCATCTATGCAATTACATGGAGCGTTTGAGAATTTACAGACTCTAATTTAGAATTAGAGCGTAACTATAACACCGCAACTTCTCAACCGTATGATTCATTAACATTGTTTCCATATAATCCGAGGAATTATCACAAAATTTATGTAATAACAAATTACAATCATTATCAAATGTACTTTTTTTATTAGAATTACCTTTAATAACGAAATCAAAGTGAATACACTTAATTTAATGTTTTCATTGAATTATGAATACTGAGAGTATCTACAATGAATTCGTGCCTATAATCAGCGCAATTCGTTCATATTTGTACACAATTAATAATTCATCAGTAAATTTTAATGACAAATATATGCAGTAACACATACATTATTAAAGCAACTTTCACAAAAGGGACAAACTGAAAGTTTGTACACTTTATAGTTTCAATTTAATGGAATAAGCTCAATTCAATTGATAAATTCATCATGTTTGTGTTTACTTTAAATTTGGGTATTCACTCTCAATAACTTCAATCGAATGAATGAAATCATTCTTCGAATATTTAGTTGAGCACTCAAATTCGATTGAAATGAAATCCCTGACCTTTGACCCGAAGGATTTAACCTGGCACTTTAGAACCTGTTTGTGTCCTTTGATAAAGGTTCATTCATCCATCGATAAAATAGCCACGATTGCATGAATTTCACGAAATTTTTTATAGATGAATCTTGAATTTATTGAGAAAATAGTCTCCTTAAGCTTGAATCTCCTCAGCTTTTCAATGGAATAATAAAGAAATGCCTTATCTCAAGTACTTTCGTTTATTATCAAACGCTACGTCTCCATTTTACCCTAAAATGTTCATATTATCTTATCTTCCCTACTGAAAATATCTTCTCTTCTCCAAGCATCCAATGTGATTCAACATCAAAGACATTATGATATTATATCATGTGTTATGGCGCCTCTGGTTCCATAAATTTGCATTGCAAAATTCATGCACATGAGGTACAACGCTTTTGTGCATTCAATAATACCGATTTTTTACGTGAAATTCATGGGGAAATAATTAAAAAAATCATTGAAATAGAAGATAAAGCTCTTCACATTTCTCTCGACATTGTTCGCATCCGAAAAATCCGCAATTTCCATTGGCAGAAAAGGTTCCGGGCTATGGATTCCTATTGTCAATCCACTTGTATTATATTTAAAAGAGATAAAACACTCAAATCCACACTTTTCATATCTTTTTCCAAGCACAATGATAGAGATTTAATTGAACGAATTTCAAGTAAGGAAAATAGGGGCAAAATGGACCTGTTGTTCAAAAATAATTTGGGATTTTTTTTTTGAAAGTGAAGACTTCTCCAAAAGGATCCGAAAAAATTCATCAACAATTTCCACATATTGAAAAGTCTTTTCAATTTTTTTCAGATTTTTTGATGAAGTCCTTCACTCCGAAAAAAAATCCTGAGTGAAATTGTTCCAGAGGTCCATTTTGCCCTACTCTACCTCATTATTCAGTTTCATGCAACCAACGTTGGATGGAATTTTCCCAGATTTTTCTTGCACCTCTCTCGTCTTTTTTTTTCTATTTATTGGAAAATACTTCTGGATAAATATTCTATCGATCCACTAGCTTCTGAAAAAAAAAATGTGTATTAAAAGAAGTAAAATAAAAGAAGCTATATAACCACTGAGCTGACAGTGTAAGAGAACCTGCGGTGATTGCAACTTGGAGGCATTCGTCCATGAACGATAACTCTTACCGTCATTTTTTGTAATTTTTCCGTTCTTTTTCTTCCTATTAAAAGGAGGAAAAAATTAAAAAAGAAAAAAAAAAAAACTTCGATGAAAGACTACGAGGCGTCTGATTGTGAGTCACAAGGGTTGTTGTGTTCGCTCAATTCTCCTCTCTTTGATCACGAAAAACACGAGGCAAATAGTGCAGAAAGGGTGCAAACGTTTAATCAATGATATCTGAAGAGAAAATATTTTTTTTTAAATATTGATAAACACTATTCAACTGAAAACAAATGAATTGCAAAAAAAAAATATAAATAATGTTCTAATGCTGATTGAGTTTTTTACAATAAAAATTAATAATTTAGTTTTTGATTCTCAAAATGAGAAAGAAAAAAAGGCAAACTATTCATTTCCAAGGGATTTACAAATGCAGTTTACTTGGACTACACAGAAGTTTACTTCCAGCTATATTACTTAAGGTTTTGAGGGGTGAAGAAGCTAGAGAAACTCCAAGCCATGAGTAACGTAATACTGAAAGGACCCCTACTGAACAAACCACTTGTGTACGTCCCTTCTGAATAGCTTGTGTCTCTCATGAACAGTTTTAGGTTGTTGGATCATGAGATTAAACTCAATGGGATAACTGTTTCGATACTTGAAACATACTACCCTGTATTAGCATCACTCAGGTTAATTGGATTCATGGCATGAATTAATGAGGAATACTGTCAGCCAGTCAATGGGAAGATGGGAAAGTTTGAAATTTGTTCAGAAAAGTTGAAGTAATGAATGTAGGAATTTTTCCGTAAAAACGTTTTTCTGTAGCTCTGACTTTTCTTCTATATTACCAATGATAATGATACGTAAAAATATGATGGAGCTGTGTTAATAAAAACCCTGTGAATATGTTAATAGGACGAGTGGTCCAATGGTCGAACGGATGAGACTCGTCAGACACCAGTAATCGAACACAACAAATTCGATAATTACTGATACATTTAATAGTTTCATAGGCTTTTATTTGAGTTGACAAACATTATATTGTGTTTAAAAAATTAAAAAAATAATATTTCGCTGAATTGATCATTTTTTTCAGGATATCTCCGTTAAATAGTTCGATTACTGGACGAATTCAAATACTGGTCAACTCACCCCAGTAGTTACTGAGATTATAGGTATATTTCGTAAAACTAGAGTTAATTTAAAAAGTCATAAGGATATTATGGTTTTCATGACTTAGAGGAAGTCATATCTTCGACTTAGAAAGAGAGGGACGTAAGTGCTATGCTTATATACAGCACTTACGCCCCTTTGTTTTTAAAGGAGACAAAATTTTTTTTCCATGGGTTTAAGTGAAATCCAAAACACTAGACCTGAGTTAAGGTAAATAGGACTAATAATAAATAATAAAATTTTTGAATAATTATAAGAACATGAGATTAGATATGTGAGGAAAAACTAGGCAAGGCCGCCTGATTCTCCACGAAAAAAAAAAAACAAATATTCTTGTTCAGCTATTTTTCGCAAAGATGCAACATGAGAAATTTGATAAATTTTTGTTTGAAAAAGAAAAAAACATTCCTTTACAGAAGAAGGAATAATGTATGTACACCAAAAAATTGAATTACATTAAAAAAAAAAAAATCCTTTGCAGAAAAAAGGTCCTCGTAAAACAGATTGATAATAAAGTAAGACCAATTACTTTATTGATAGAACAAATTAGAAGACTATCAAAAAGATCATCCAAGCTGGCCGCTCGATTACCTAGAGAAGTTCAATATCAAAGTTGCCTTGAGATTCCACCATTAATATGTAATTTAATACCAAGGAACAAGCCGATAAGTTGAGTATAATGCGGCAACACTTCAAGACGTATCGTGTTGCCGGCAAATAAAGCTGACGTAAGATGTCTTTTCTCCCTCCAGACATAGTTGAAGATACATCGATACGTTTACACGTGAAAGCTATTCTGAAAGGGCGAAGTGGAATCCATCTACCCATGGCTTCTATCTGTCTTCAGAAGGATCTCAGACGACCCAATTGGTATTGATGCATCGATGGATAAACGAGCGTGCATGACAGAGTGGCACTGATTTAATACCTCAATTTTCTTCCTCTTGATTATACGAGAGAGATATATTTTTTTTCTCTCCAGCATTTACAATCAAGTTTTATTTTTATTTTTATTTCAAAATCGACAATTTTTTTTATCTCTGATAGTACAGTTGATCCTGTAAAGATGACACGCATCAAGATGTTATGCCGGTGATTCTACCTCCGCATAGATTTACAGTAGAGATAAATTATTCAACAGATCCCAGTGGTAAACTTCACCTAAAGTAACCAAGAGAGACTGTGGTTTTTTTCGCTATCCCTTTTTTTTCCTTTCTTTTCGTGTTTTACCTTCATATTTACCCTACAACTTTAAACGAGTAATTTTTGAAATTCAATTGCGACAGGAAAGTATAATCCTCGAGGAAAAGGAAGCATTTCATGTTATTTCGTCATGAGAAAAAACAGAAAAAAACGGAATTTATTAGCATAAAATTGCTGGTATAAATAGCTCAACATTATTTCAAATTTCGCGCAAATCTCCGTACTTAATTCATTTATTCAGTTTTGAATTCAATAAAAAAAAAAATTGAAGGAAGACAAATCAGTCTGCCGAGTATTTATCTTTTTAATTCCTCCATTATTTCCTTTGAGAAAAAGCACTGCCTCGAGCTTTCAAGAGGAACACATTTTGAGGCAAAAAATTTAAGACAATATAACAAATAATTATGTACAATCGTGCACACTAATGCAGCTTTTCACAAAGAAGGCCATTTCTCTTCATTTTAATTTCCATTTTTTTGGGGGGGGGGGGGGGGGGTGGAAGTAACACTGCCATTATTATTAATAGTATTATCACAATCATTATCATCGAACTGTTTGAGACATGTGAAGTGGTGTTTGCATTAGTTCAAATGCTGCATTCTTCCAGTTTGCACCACGTAAATTGGCATCGTGAAGATCGGATCCCGATAAATCACAGGACTGAAATTAAAAAGATAAAAATTATAATGCACCTCAAAGACAAAGGGGCGTAAGTGCTATGCTTATACGCAGGATTCACACCCTTTTGAGTTGAAGGCAACAAAACTTTTTTATTATTTTCTGAATTACGGAATAAAATCAGTCAATTTTACCCCATAAATCGAAAAATATACTATATATTATGACAGAAAATCATGAGTACCTCCAAATCAGCACCAGCCAAAACTGCAGATCTTAAAACGCAATTCTTTAAAATAGCATTTTTCAGTGTAGCAACACGTAAATTAACTGATGCCATATTACTACCCTCGAGATTTGCACCTTTCAGATTAACACCCTCCATATTTGCTGACAATCCACCGGGATCCTCAAAATTACACGAATGTAAATTAGCTGATTCAAGATTTGCACACAGCATCTTTACGCAAACTAATTGTGCATTTCCAAGATTAGCGTATGACAAATCAGCTCTCTCTAAACAGCAGCCAGATAAATTTGCACTGACTAGATTGCATCCACGTAAATTTGCGTACTGAAATGAATTTTTAAGACATTTATTAAATTTTTTGATTGAAATAATTATTTTTTCAAAAATATACTATAATTTATTCTGAGTTTAAATAAAATAAAATAAAATAAAATACTTCACGTAGTTTTCTTGGGAATCGAATGAATGTTTCAATTTTTTTTGAAATCTATTGAATGAGTGAAATTCTTCTTCGTTTCCTTCAAATGCCAATTTTCTTGTTTTCTTCTCGTTGACAAGATTCTCTTCAAAATTCATTTTCAATTCAAATTCATTCTTCTTTATTCAAAATTATAGATTAAAAAAAGAACCGAAAATGGTGATAAATACTCTTGAATTAAAAAAAGGAAAAATGTTAATCAGTTCCATTCTCTTCATCAATTACGATTAATTTAGGTCTCGTAAAATCAATTTAAAGAGAGAAAAGTGTAATGAAACCAAAAAAAATGGAATATAATATTATGAGGAAAAAATAATAGGCGCTAATCGGGAAGGGGTTTACGCAGATAAACTTTCTTGGATTAGATCATGACATTAAAAAAACTCTGCAGTTCCTTAAACATTGTCAATTCCAAGTTCTCCGCATCATTTGTAAATTCAGCACGAAAAAAATGAATCCATAGAAAAAAAAATTAAAAGTTTTGTCAGCAACACCTTACGTTCGAAGTCGAGAACATGAATTATTACGACGAATTAGGCGAAGACACGAGGGGACATTCGCGGTCAGGGACTCGACGAGTGCACGTGCAAGTGACGATAAGGGCCGAATACGATTACGCTCGCGGTTACGACAATTACTCAAATTTCAATCATTACGTTATCTACCATTACACGTTACATCCATTATTATTCCAAGCCAAAGTGCAATTAATTATGTTTATGTCTTCATTAACTTCAATTCAATTTTCTTTATTCCACCGAGTTATCATTTCTTTATACGAAAACCACGTTTCTTTTGTTCATTAAAGTTAAATACAACTTACTCCGTTTTAACGATTATTTCAAAACCCGATAACTATCCTGACAAACGCTAAATTAAATAAATATATCTCAAGGACACAAGGTGAGAATTAACGAATATTAATAGTTTTTACACGTCGAGAGTTTTTACATTTCACTCTTGCACTTTGATATTTTTTTTCTCTCCTTTCTTTTTTTCAAGTTTTTCAGAAATGATTAAAATGTTTAAAGCGTAGTGAAGCTCATGTAATTTCTCGTAGGGACGTTGTTATCGCTCGTGATACTTTCAAAGTTAAAAAAAAAGGAAAAAAAGAAGAGTTCATCCACGTTACTACGTTTTAAGTGGAAATTCTATGGAGAGATAATACATCCCCAGCATGGACTGTTCATTTCCCAAGCGCAACAGAAGTTAAATTGACTTTCTGTTTGAAAAAAATGTAGAAAAAAAAAAGTAAAAAGCAAACATCGAGAAGCGAAAAAAAAATAGGTGAAACAACTAACAAAACTTTTTTTTTTCTTCAACGTTTTGAAATTGTCCCCTGCGGCTTTTGCAAGAGATACGTAGTTATTTTTTCAAAACTTGACTTGAAATGTTATTCTTATTTCTTTTCCTGATGTTTCTCTAAGAATCTTTGAAGGGTGAATGAATAAATAATTTTTCTCACTGAATGTGGATCGAAGTCAGATGAAAGTTTATCTCTCTCTCTCTCTTCTGAATCTGAAAAATTTTCTTTGCATCACGAATGTGTAAAACTTACCTTAAAGTTTATATTTCGCAGATCGAGTCTTGACAAATCTGCACCAGCTAAATTCACTCCCTGAAACCGTAGTTCAGAAATAGCTGGAGTAGACATTATTGCTTTTAAAACATCACGACGAGTTAATGCTTCAGTTCCATTTTTTCTTTTTCCCTCTTCTATAACCATTTCCTCTAGTGTACTAACGATGCCCTCAATTCCATAAAATTTCGCCTCCTCTAATACTCCTGCAAAAACAATTTTCTATAATTCTCTCATTTTTCATGCAGTTTATGAAATATTTCATTTTTAAAATGTCTCTAAACGAAGAATTTTAGTCAAAATCTTCAAAATACTCTTTTTCTAACGAAATTTAAAGGAAAAAATAATAGAAAATTCAATTAATTACCTGCAGGACTAACATTCTTGTCTATAATGAGCTGTCCATGTCTGAGGTAGTTCAATAGTGGCTCAAAATAAGTTGGACTTCTGTCAATTAAAAAAGCACCATTTGAATCACGTTTACTCGGTGGTATTCTAAATTCTGAACTGTCTTCGTTCTCCAAAAACATCCTGAAATTCCAAGAAAATGAAGAAAAAGGATTCTGTAGATATTACTTGAGTAAGAGCATAAATTCATATGAATTAGTTATGTCAGTTCTCTACCTAGCTAGCATACTCATTGGTTCCTTATGGGTTAGTGTGCTTCTAGTCGTAGTAAATAATTTACCACCTACATTGAGGGTTAACCATTCGTGGCATCGGCTCGTTAAATTTTTATCCTTTGATATAAAGTCTTCGCCACATGATACATATAAAATGTCATCGTCTCTGAAAATAAATCAACCATGAAACCTTATTTCTCAATAGTCAAAAAAAAAGTACGAGTTGAAAATCATTTTATCACATTTCTGTGAATTTTCTAGACAAATCTATTCCATTTTATAATTATTTTCTTTCAAAAATCATGGAAATTAAAGGAGATGGAGCAATTTTGCACCAATCCTTTTTTGTGGCTCTTAACATTCTCTACCAAGAGGATTTAATGCAAAATCGCCTTATCTCGTTAAGACTCCGAGGGATTTGTAAAAAAAACTGGTATCAAAAAAAAAATCAATTTTCCTGAAAATCTTCAGTTTTGTCATTTTTTTACCAAAAAATTATTTCATAAAAAAATGTGAAATATGCAGATGTGAAAAATTCTAAAAAACTGTAACTGCAAATTTTCAAAATATTTTTTTATAATAATTTATTTGTTTAAAAAGAATGGAAGGAATCTTTAGATGTATGTCAATTTCATTATCATTAAAAACTTCATATTTTTCCCCTCACGAGAAAAAATTCAGAAAATAATTTAATTTACCTTAAAAGTTTTAAATCGTCAATTTCACCTCCTTGAGGTGTAAATAATCTTTTAGCTGTAATTCCAAATTTTCCACTGGCAGCTTTGAGCAGTTCCTCAACCGAGTGTGTCACCATAAAAACCTGCAAAAAATTCAAACATGTTATTCCACGAAAAAAAATAAAATCCTCAGTCCATAAAATCGTGAAAATCCATAAAATTTGAAAAATCCCGCCATAATTCATGTTACACCTCCCAACAACAACACTATTAATTCCCTCTAAAAAAAAGGAGCAAAGAGCCAAGCCATTTCCCAATCAAAACTCCTCAAAATATTCCATCCAATTCATGAATCACCAAAAAAAAAACTAACATTTGAATCTCAATAATTATTCGTTTGTTAAATAATGAGAAAACTGTAGTGACATGTACCTTTCCATTGACATCGGTGCCATTCTCAAAGAGAATAACTCTTTTCATAGTTCAACAATTATCAGAATAGCTGTAAAATTATTTTCTCCAATAAAATCACTTTGAACTTCATTAAATCAACTAATTAATCAGTGAATAATTAAAAAATACGGGGGAATGTCAGTCAGACTAGCGTTCTAGTGGTGGCCGCCATCTTGAATGAGCAATGTACCGGTTGAGGGCTGTGGTGCGCATGCGCGTGACGTGCGCCCTGCAAACCAATGAGAGGTCGAGAAAGAGCGGATTGCCAAGCTGCGGGAAATTCGAACGGCCGTTTGAACACGACAAATTCAATTATAATGAATTTTGCCTGTTGCAGCCCTTTGTTTTACTCGCAAACAAAAGGACAATGCATTTCTTCATCGGAGAATGCTCAAAGGAGCTCAATGCTTCTCATACATCAGTCGCAAGAGTCCTTGGGAGCCTTTTTTTTCCCCCCTGAAATTCGTCACAACTAGGAAAAAAAAAGGCGAAAGTGAAATAATGCAAATGAAGGACGAATTTCGCCTGCGGTTAATTGATGAAAAATTCAAAATCACACGGCAACCGATTATTATCAATTGAATTGAGAGAATAAGAGGGGGGGATGAAGGCAAAAAAATAGTGAAGAGTGTGAGGAATTCGAATGGCAGAAGCTTGCACTTATTTTTTTTTTTTTTTTGGCATGCAGCAGCGGGGGTTAAATGAATATACACAGTTCCTATTTGTACCCTAGAGCAACCTAGTACACTTTCTCCCGCCATTTATAAGCTTGGTGCAAACTGGCAAGTTGTTCAGTCGTGCCTCCAACAATTATCTGAATTGTTACAAATCTGAATTTTTGTGTACATAATAAATACACACGCAAAAGAGGTAGAGATTCTCCTCCACAATTAATACGTAATCTATTAATGTATTTTATTATTCACAAGGAAATATGTAATTATGAGAGAAAATATTTAATTATTTAATTGCTAATTTTTTTTTTCATCAATTTTATTGTGTAGTTTACTTGGTTCAGTGCGGTTTTCTTTCTTTTTTTTTTGAGTGATTTTTTTTGTGATTTTCTTGATCATGTTGTTTTTTTTCTTAATTAAAAAGAATTAATATTAATTTTTTTTTTCACTCTTCATAATAATTGTTACAAATTAACGTAAATAAACAAATTTTGAATGGCATTATTTTCTCGCACATGACAATAAATAGAAGACAATTATCTCACTGCAGCATTCAACTCTCTAAAATTTATGACGTATATATGTTCACAATAAACATAACAAGTAGTAGATAGAAGTAGAAAAAAAAATTTATGGCGCGTGTCAAATAAATCTCCACAATGTGCGTCACAATTGTTCTTTTTTTTTCCTTATTTTTTTCGAAGGTTCACCGAAAAAACGCAGCGAGCCTTGTACCAATTTTCCTTTCACTAGTAAAGTGCATTATGTGCATACCAGGAAATTCTGGCTACAAATTATCCCCTAAATTGACAAAGATATTCCCATTATTTACCGTATTTGTAATTCAAGTATATCAAGTAATTAATTCTAATTACCATTAATCACGTTGTAGTGGACATTATCATTGAACTAAATCAAATGCGCCGAATTAATAAAATAGTAAAAAAAATCGATAAATTATTTTTTATCGAAATATTGAGAAATTTTTGTGAGATAATCACGTAATATTTTTAATTAATTACATAATTACTCATTAATTCATGATTTCAAGGTGGCAGAGGGGGGGGGGGAGGGGGTGGATTTATCTTATCTTATCATCATTTCTGATATTAAATAATAATTATTATCGTAATTGTATTTTTTCATATAATTTATCCAATTTAATTGTGAAATTGTATTAATTTAATTGGATTGTTACGACTGAAAGAAATATTAAATTTTTTCATTAATTTCATTTACAGATTTTTACAATGGATAAGAAATTTCTGTGCTTTGGGGTAATTTTTTTAATTAATTACCTATCATCAGCAATTTGTGGCCAAGTTCCATTAACAGCAACGAATGCAGGTAATTTTTTCTTCCAATTAATTCATTAAATGATTAATCATAATTATTTCGCAACGAAAATTTACGAGTAATCAATGCAAGAAAAAAAGTTTTTTTTTTCTTAATTGTCTCTGGAACTTCTTTCACTTCCTTCTTCCCTTAAAAAAAAATTATCTGCACTATATTTAATTGCATTTTTTTTTTTTTATGACGAAATTCAAACATTCTTACTGATGGAATAAATATAGTAATTAACTTTCAAACGTGCCTGAAGAATTAGAAAAATTTTCATTGAGATTATCATGACTATATTAGTATTGTGAAGCACGTGATTACATTATAAGCACAATAATATACAGATGAATGTGCTATTATTCACGTGAATTGACGGTGAATAAATCATTCATCGGTAGTGATCCATTAAACGATTGAAATATCATAAATTATGGAGTGCCAGAGCTCAATAAGATTGATGAAGTTGTTAATGAAATCGGGGCTAGGGGAAAAAAAACGCGGTTTTCATTCATATTTCGATTTATGCAATTTTCTAATTTATGCAAATTGTTCTGCCATTAAGTGAGGATGCTCACAGTGCCAAGGGGCACATTTCACTTATTTATGAATTAATTCGTTGTCATTACTCACTGGCAAAATAGCAATTTCTATTCATAAATAACAATTACACATTTCCTGGAATAATTTCGAATTTAAGCAGTCTCACTTCCAATTAACGTTTTAGACATGATTCTCTTTTGAGAATACTTTTTGCATCATTTTTTTTTTGTTTAAAAAAATGATTACTGAAAATAGCAGAAATCTGACAGTTTTTGAGATTTTTTTGACTTTTGCATACACCTGCAGAAAATTCAAAATATTATGAGTGCAAATTTTTCAATTTCACTATTATTATGATTTTATTTCCTTAATTCATTTTGTTTTTTAATTAAAAAGAATTTCAGATGAAAATTTTCATATTTTCTTTGTCTTTTGAAAAATAAAATACTGAAAAATATGAACATGCATTAAATTTAAAGACTTACAAATGCAAATTTCTGATTTTTCAAAATCATTCATTTATTTAAAAAAAATCGAAAAAAATTATCACGTGACAATTTTATTTTTTTTTTGTCTTTTGAAGAATGAATTACGTAAAAAAATTAATATTATGCACAATTTTTAAAAATATATTTCAATTATAAATTATTTGTCAGAAAAAATCCAAAAAAATGTGGAATGTGTGCTAATTTCATTATCGTTCTATTGAAAGAAGGTTTCTACGAAGATTTCTCTATCTTTTACTGATTCCGAGATATTTAGAAAAAAAAAACGCATTGTGGACTTAATTTTCAAATTATCGAAACTAATGCAATTCAAATAAAATCTATAAAGATTCATGCACGATTAAACAATTCAATAATAGCACGAATTATGACAAAAGAACAAATTGAATTCTTTCCCTTCAAAATTGTTTAATATATACAATTGTACAAAAAATAATTTAAAAGTTAAATTTCAACACTGAATAATCGTAATAGACTCCAAGTAGAAATGAAATTACTTCAAAAAGCATTTACCATACAACGATTATATTTAGCATTCTGTTTAAAAAGAAATTATTACACGCATTAGACTGTAAAATGAACGAAAAAAAAGAGGAAAATCCAATGATATTTATATTTCTTCGTGTATTCTGGTTTATCTACCAAGAAAAAGTCCCGTATATTTTTATGTTCCTCATTTAATACCTGACATTCCCTTTCATACTGAGTCATACAGAATTGTTGAGAGAATGTACCAAATCGAATTTATGTCAAAAAATTTATCATTACTAAATCATAAATACATTCTTCATCCTCTCATTTTTCTTTGTGGTCAATTGCTATGAACAAAAAGGAAGGGAATTCTCGAGACTCAATGAATTCTCGGAAAATTAATCATTAGTGTGAACAGGTGGATACTCATAATTTCACAGGAAATTGAAATAAACGATAGAAAAAAAAAGGAGAACAAAATCATAATAAACCCTAGTGAACTGACAAATTTATTGACTGACGATTTTCAATAAAATCTGTTAATTGCAGAATGAGCAATTCGTTATTCCAACGACCTTGTAAAAGATACTAAAAATATTCGACATCTAATAATCTTTAAATGTTGTCTTTTATTCTAAACAGATAAATTATGAAAAATAATGGAAAAGTTTGCACATGCAGAAAAAAGCAAAATTTATCAATGCGAATTGTTTTAAATAATAATTTAGTTGATAAAAAGAATCAAAAAATCATTAGATATTTGCTAATTTCATCATTATTTGTAGAAGATACTGAAAACGGTCGGCAATTTTTAGTTTTTTCTTCTTCTGAACAAATAAATTATAAAAGATAATGAAAAATTTGTATATATAGAAAAATTAAAATACACCAGCTGCAAATTTTCAAAATATTTTTGAAATAACTTTTTTTTTTCGTTGAAAAAATTCAAAAAATTGCCAGATATTTGCTAATTTCATTATTACTCGTAGGATATACTGAAAACAGTCGACATCTAACAATTTTTGGTTTTTTTCCCCTTCTAACAAATAAATGACAGGAGATAAAAAAATATGCACAAGTAGAAAATTCAAAAAACTCTAAATTCGAATTTCCCAAATAGCTTAAAAACAATAATTTATTTGTTAAAAAAATCGGAAAAATTGTCAAATGTGTGCTAACTTTACTATTATTTATAAAAGATACTGACAATCATCAAAATCTAACAATTTTCAGTTTTTCTTTTCCTCCCAATGAATAAATTATAAAAGAAAACAAAAAATACGTCTTTACAGAAAATCCAAAGAACTGTAAAATAATAATTTATTTGTTTAAAAAAATCCAAAAAATCGTCAAACTTATGCTAACTCCATTCACATCTTGTAAATTGATCCTTGACAGAGAAAAAAACTTCACTAATTACTAATTCCCTTTTTTTTTCTATCATGCACAAGTGCACAAAGAATTTATGCAAATTCTCTCAACTCCTTCAAGTATTTTCCCTATTTGTTTTGCGTAATGAAACAAATCTCTTCGAATACACGAGAAATATATGAACTTCTCATTTAATGTGTTCAATGAAGCCGTCTGCAATCATTAACATTCTCGCATGATGAAACGGTAGCACATACTTAAAGTACAGTAACTCAACACATTGCGAGAAAAAAAAAAGAGCGACAAACTCAGAAGAACAAATAGATTATTAAAAAGAAATAGAAATAAACTACCACAAGTCATGTTAACGTTAGTATGAAGGAGTATAATAGGGCAGTTGCGATCGTGAGAACAGTGATCGTGACAAGAGCAGATAATCGTAAAGGTAAATAATGTTAGTGCGAGTACTGCCCTTTCACCAAGAGCTAAAACAAAACGCCTCGTTCTATATTCAATTTTAAGATACATAAATATTTACTGATGTCTGTTAATTCAGATGAAAAGAAAATAACTAATTATCGAATTCATTTCCATTTATTTTGTATTTAATACTTTAGTTCATAGAAATATTGGAAAAATCATTGACAACATCAAATTACTGTCAAATCGCATTATTTTCAAGCTATTTGACGATAATTTGATGCTGTTATGGAATTATTGTCAAATCGCATTATTGTTAAGCGTTTCGACACTAATCCGATGTTGTTAATGACTTTTCCAATATTCATATGAACTTAAGTATTTGAAAAAAAACCCTTTACGCTTGAATGAATGAACGAATGTGCCTGTTCTGGCTCTTTTCTCCTTTCTTAACGTAGTTCACTCGCGACATTTATATTGTCGCCTTAGAATTAAAAGGGCGTAAGTGTTTATGTTCATTCATAACACTTAGGCCACTTAGTTTCTGAAGCGAAAATATTTGAAAGTATAGTCCTGTAGAGTGGTCGTAAAATTTTCGAATTAAAGGAGCTAGGAAAAAAATTTTCAAATTTTAAATCCAAGAAAAAATGCTTTTTCTTAAAAATAAACGAAATTTTGTAGAATTCTTCGGAGAAATGCCTGATGAGGGCCATCGATTAGAGCTGAAACATTGGGATTTTTTTTTTTTCGAAAATTCAATTTCTATGTAATGAATAAGTTAATTAATGCAATGACCGATAAAGCCATTCATTTTATCATATAAAATATAATGAATGGAAATTGTCTGACAACTGCAACATTGTAAAGAGATAGTCACATAATTTCAACACGTGTAGGCTTTTTTTAACATAATTTAAATTTATACTTCTGAAATGGATATTTTGTGGATGAGAACATCAAAAAATTGATAGTTTCCTTGGAAAAATCTCTAATTTCTCAATTTTTTATCATATAAAATTGGTTTTGGAGAATAAATCGTAAGACCGGTTCTCGAGATATGCAGGAAATCATGCGTTTCTTTCTAATGCTTAATGGGTCTGCTGCACGTTAATTATACAAATTTTCATTGTTTAATATCTTGCTTCACAATCCACGAAAAAAACTACCTTTTTTTTAAGAATTAAATATAAGATACTTTTCTCAACCTCATATTTTTCTCAATTTCATAAAAATTCATAAGAAAAATCATTTTGCAAGTACTTTAATTCAAATTTCTCATTTAAAACAGCACCAAGAGCCACAAGAGCAGTACAAGTAACTGCTGGTGATACATGGAGTTTCAATTCATTCTACAGTTCACTGCGTAATTACTTTTACAATACGGATCCATCAAATCAGCTATCATCTGGTGGTCTATCTACACACGCAAGTTTTGAATTTCCAACGCCTAATGTAGAATACCTGCATCGTCCACCAGCTCCAGCAGTTCATATCACGTGAGTTAATTTTAATTAAATTCAATGATAAATAATAATTGCTGAAGAATTGTTAAAATTGTGAATTGAAAGAAAATTGCTGCAAAAAAAAAGGGAAATTAACTTCGATTTTTTCTCCAAATGATTCATACAATTGATATAAAATAATTAATGATGATTATCAAAAGAAAACAAGTGAGAAGAGAAAAATTAACGAATTAACCAGAAATCTCTGGAAATTTGGAGATTTCGTGTTATTTTTGGTAAATTCAATATTTTTGCCAAATTTTTCCCGAAATTTCTTCAGCAACCTTTCTTTGCCTTAACATTAAAATCAGTTTTATTTCAAACAAAAAGAGAAAATATCGCGCTTTTTTTTTCACAGACCCACGGAATGGTCCTTCGGTAAATCATGGAATAATCGAAGGAATCGGAGCTGTGGCAGTGGATTTATTGGACAGTGCCAACGTAGTACTGGTTATCGTAGCATCGATGGATCTTGCAACAACCTTGACAATCCAACCTGGGGTATGGCGCAAACACGTTATGCACGTCTATTACCTGCGATATATTCTGACGGTGAGTTTTCTATTAGTGCCTACTGCTCCACAGTTTTCACCGATGGTTATCCCCTTTTTTTTCGCAAAAAAACGAGTTATTTATGCGACACACTGTTATTTATTGCGTTTATGGCATAAATTGAATTCCTCCCACTGCCCAACTGGATGGATCATCAAAAAAAAAAAAAAAAGATTGAAAAACTCCTGTGAAACTGTTGCATATAGAGTTGGCGAGACTATCATTATGATAGTTGGATCAAGATCGAGTGCGATTGTCACGCGAAATAACAATTGCATTGTTATGTTATGATTTTTTTTTAATGAAAATTATATGAAGAATCTCGTAATTAATTATTCTTTCTGCGCTTATTTTCGACAGTTCTTTCAACACAGACAGACAGACACACATCCGTTCGCATAATTGCATATTTTTTTTAGATTGAAAGGAGAGAATTTAGATTGAAATAAAGAAAATGAGGAAAAAAAAAGATGATATCGTTGGCTTAGGGACAAAGAGGCGTAAGTAATGTGTATAAGTATAACAATTACGCCTCTTTGACTCTAAAGAGACTCGATATTTCAGTAAAAGTTTCCCCTTTTCCTTTTTTCCTTCTATTTTCTCTCGTGTGATTAATGGGATTTTTATACAGGTATATGGACACCGGCACTTGCTGCAAGTGGAAGGCCGTTACCACGTTCACGTCTGTTAAGCCACACTTTATTCCCCGAGGTGAGGATCAAGGATCCCCGCTGGACACTAGCAACAATGCAGTGGGGCCAAATCATCACCCACGATATGGCTGAATTGGGTACTCTTTCTGCATTTAGTAAGTCGTTTTGAATTTCATCGTTAACTTAATTAATGTGCCAAAAGACTCATGAATTCCGGTAATTTTTTTTTTTTTTTAAACGAATGTTGTTTAAAACTAGTTGATGTATGACGCAAGTTGTTTATCGTTTGATTTAATTCACTGAAAACATTGCCTCTTATATCACAAGTCAATTTGAATATCACGTGTTACGTATATATGAGGTAAATGATTTTTTGATTGAAATGTTATCGGGAATTACTCAAGAAATTCATTGGCAATTAATTGGGTGAATTATTTATATCAATTTCACGTTGAATATACGTTTTATGATTCACTTTAGAATTTTTTAAATAATTTTTTATTTTTAGAAACGAGGAAAACGGTCATTCTGCTCACTCAAAGAAAAAAAAAACAATTTTTAAAAATTCAAAATGTGCAGACTTCTCCGGTGCGCGTTTATAAATTCTAGAAAAATCATCAATTTCCAAAATTGTAGAATTATAATGAACAAATAATTATTAATCATTATTAATAATTGTCTGTTTCGAAATTATCAGCGAATAATCAAAGGAGAAATCTTGAAAATTTCGTATGTTTTTTGTTTTCAGATGCACAAAGTGGACCATGTTGTACTGAGAATAATCGTCTTGCTTTGAATAGTCTCAATGATCCACAGTGTTTTCCCATTGTCGTTGGACCCGAAGATCCTGATTACAGAAATCAACAATGCTTGACATTCCAACGTGCTATAACTGACCGTATTCTCGGTTGTCCTGGAGCCCAGAGGGCGGCTGAACAGGTAGCCTGTGAAACCTATCATTTACAAACGACCGAAAAGGTCACTCAATCCTAAAGAAACAAGTAATAAAAAAATAACATGATAAATTGCAGATAACGATGGTGACTCAATTCATGGATCTATCACTCGTGTATGGATCAACGGATCAAGCGGCAATGAATCTTCGAGCTCTGGTAGGTGGACGCCTGAGGAGCGAGATAAGAAATCAGAGAGAATGGCCACCAACAAATCCTAATGCAACAATGTGCGATGTTCGTTCGCCAACTGACGTTTGTTATGTTGCTGGTAATTGGAAAAAATCAAATTATTACATTTCATTAATTAAATGCCTTTCTCGTGTTTTTTTTTCAGATTTCAACCTTTCAGTTAAACCCTCATTTTTTTTATGCCGTATCGAAGATGATATTTTTTTACATTTTTCTGAATTTTTTCATAATTTTTGTCCATGTAGTTTATAAGACATGAATTATCAGAGTTACTGAACCGCTCTAAATTGAACAGGAATTACGAAACTATTAAAAAACCACAGGGCTGACCCATTATTCAGAAACAATTGGCGAAGAGAACATCATTTTAACTAAATATTTGAAGAAAAAAATATTCAATTCATCGTATAGTTATTGAGAAATTTTAATTAGAAGGTAGTCGTAGCTATTTGCCTCTCTCTCTATCTCCTGCAGGTGATAGGAGATTAATGTAAAAAAACTTCGAGAGGAGAAAAATTATATTCACAAGCTGAAGATATGGCTTTCGAATAGTTCAATCATTTTTTCGGATGAATGAAAACACTTTCCCCCCGAATTATCAGCAATTAATTAGGAACGAAACTACAAATCCTCATTTTTTTCTGCTTTATCAACTTTACCCTGAGATACCACCTTAAATTTTCAAAAATTTTCTCATTACAGGGGATGACCGAGTTAATCAGAACACTCAGCTGACAGTACTACAGATTATTCTTTTACGTGAGCACAATAGAATTGCAGGAATACTGTCACGTTTGAATCCCCACTGGAACGATGAACTGATTTATCAAGAGACAAGACGCATAACAATTGCCATCAATCAGCATATATCCTACTACGAGTGGCTGCCCATTATGATTGGTAATCACTTCATTTTTTTGACAAAGAAATTTTTCCATAAAATCTCTTCAATCTTATCGATTTTTATCACTTTACTATGATTACATGCGTGTCTACACATACATCATGCCATTTGATCTTATCAAATCAATTTTAATATTTTAAGGTGCCGACAATGCATTGAGATACAAGCTCGTATATAATACTGATGATTATGTAGATGATTATGATCCAAGTGTTAATCCATCCGTACTCAATGAACATTCCAATGCTGCCTTCCGTGTGTTTCACTCGCTTATCGCTGGATATCTCAAGTAATTGAAAAATAACACGTTATTACAGAAGAATATCATAAGATGAATCTCATGAATATTGTGTGTCTCTCATATGATTTTCCTATTTTTTTACTTAAAAAATTTTCACAGACTCGTTGCGGAGAGTCGTTCAGCATCGTCTAATCTCCTGAGGCTCAGCGATTGGTTCTTCAGGCCTAGTATTATTGAACAAGCTGATAATATGGATGCATTGACCAGAGGTCTTGCCGATCAACCGGAACAAGCCAGAGACGAGTTTTACGACAAGGAGGTAATCATTGGCAAGAACTCAATCAAAATGCAATCAATTTCCCTACAAATTGCTCTACTCTTTTTTTTTTTTTTGCAGATCACTGTCTTCCTATTCAGGGGAAGAAACAGACTTGGTGGCGATTTGCGAGCCACTGACATTCAGAGAAATCGTGATCATGGCCTTGCCAGTTATAATGATATCAGGGAGTTCTGCGGTTTGAGGAGGGCCAGAACATGGAATGATTTTGGTGATACTATTTCACCACAAGTAATATTCTCTATTTTATTTTTTATCTCTATTTTCACATTCATCACACACATTTTATTCATTTTATTCATAATACTAAAAGAAAATTGCGTGAATTATTTTTACGTATACGAGTGAGTTCCGCTTGTTTTTTTCCTCAAGAGAGTCATATATATAGATATATATATGTATATAAAGTTGATGAGTTTTGTGTTTTTCATTCACAGAACATCGAGAAATTGTCGCAATTATACGAGATCCCAGATGATGTTGATTTAGCTGTTGGTGGATCATTAGAGGAAAATACACCTGGTACATTAACAGGTCCAACTTTCCTTTGCATTATGATTGAACAGTTCTATCGTACAAGAGTTGGCGATCGATTCTGGTATGAATCACCGAATCCAGATGTTGCATTCACTCGGGGTAATTTGAAACATTCACTCATTTAAAATACTTTTTTTTCGATTTCCTTAATGCCACTTTTAAATTATGAAAATGAACATACTGCACATTTTCTGTGTATTTTTCTTTCTAAAAAAAAAAAAAACAAGGTTTTATTATGATTATTATTGTCGATTTTTTTTCATTTTTTATTTTCTTCAAATAGAGCAATTGAGAGAAATTCGAAAGGCCAGCTTGGGAAGACTGCTCTGTGACAACAGTGATAATGTGCAAAATATGCAGCGTAGAGCATTTGAAATTCCATCGCCAACGTAAGTTAACTACTTTCATTTTCCCATAATCGATTCCTTATTGATTCATTTGTATTGATTTTTTTTCCTCCATTAATCCTTTTTTTTCCTCTTATTTTCCATTTAAGTAATCCAATTACGAGATGCCAGGATTTACCGGAAATTGATTTGAGTTTGTGGAGAGATTTCGCACCACAATTAGGAAATCAAAGAAACTTGGGTCACTTGAAGAGCCAAAATTTGGATATACTGTATAAAAAATAATTAATTTAGTACTGCCATTCAGTGCCCAATTGTATTCAAATTGTTGTAAAATTGTTACGAGTTACCGTTTTTTTTTTTTTTAATAATCTTGTTTTTCTTTTTAATTCTTGTGTTATTGTTTCTTTTTTTTTTATCATTGATTACTTCTCTTGCATAATTGAACATTGAGGTCAGAGCAGAAAAAAAAAATTGTCAACGCAATGAAATTTTTCGCATGTTACCTTGTGAAATAAAATATTTTGTAATAATAATAATAATTGAATGAAAAAAAACGTTGCATCGACATAAATCAATGTAAATTATCCTATCAATGAAATAAAAGAAAATGTAATGAATTCACTCAGTTTCACATTGACCCCCGTCACTAATTACACCAAATGAACAATGAAAATTTTAATAAATTTCACTATATACATATTCTTGTACATTTCATTTCACTTTGAAATTATAAATTGTGAGAAGAAAAATCGTGAAACAATTTCAAGTATTTTAAACCACAAGAGTGAACAGGTGTGCTACTTTTCACCGGTTTACGTATCAAATGAAGATGTAAGTGGTGAGATTAATTCGAATGAGCAAATAGCATGTAAAGCAAATCGTTCAAAACGCGAATACATCAAAGTTACCGACAAAAATCATAGAAATACAAGAAACAGAAATTCCTGCACATCCCAAAATTCACGAGATGATTATCGTGAGCCGGATCGTAGAAATTACCGGAATTGCGGGAGAGGAAATCGTCAATTACGAAGAAAGTACTGCAGAAATCATGAGGAAGAAGTGAGTAATTCAGAACCAAGATCGAGAATTGATACAAAAAATGACGCTAATACTGCAGCAAGTACTACCGATATTCGAAAAGATCGATCAATCGATATCGATGTTCACACATCATCATCTGCTGCTTCTGCTTCAAGTTCAGATCTCGAAACGAATTCTGGAGGAGTTGCTGTTGCTTCTGCATCATCCGCAAGCTCAAGCACAAACCTGGAAATAACAAGTAATCTCGATGAAGTCCTCGAATCTATCAAACCTCCTGACACCGAGGACAAAATCATCCATTTAGACACAAACGTAGACATTTCTTCAGGCAGCAGTTCATCGGTCCATAAAAACGTTCATTCTGCAGGCAGAAACAGTGGAAGATCGTCACATTCGAGAGGAAATCATCATCATGGTGAGAGATATCCTCATTCCTGTGAGTGTTCGGGAGAGTATGATTACGAGCAAGAGAGATTAAATCACAGGAATCAATATGGGCGTAGGAGAACCAACCATCGATATCCAAATAATGAGCATAGATTCGTAGGATCGAGAGGACAAACACCTAAGGCTTCAAGATCTGGTTCAAGACGTCACGGTTATCCCAGAAGACCACACGACCACTTCGACGATGATTTCTATGATTACTCCGAAGAGGATTACGAAGATGAATACGAAGATTATTCTCAGGAGCGATATCCTTATGACTCTCACAGAAAACATCCAAATCACCATAATAAACATGGAAGTTCTCTTCATACTGACGCGGAAACTGCTTCCTCGTCGAATTTGGAAGTGCATGGAAGTGCGGGAGGTATCAGCAGCTCCAAAAGTATCCACACAGCCTCTGAACTCGACATTGATGTCAATACAGATCATTCGGAAAGATCTAGGAGTCATGCGGATCATCACGATCATAGGAGACACGGACTATCTTCTCACTCGAATACCCACACGTTATCTTCTACAAATATTGACACAAATAATCACGAGTCCGTTGGTCAGAGGAGGGATCATCACCACAGAAATCCATCGCATTATCGCCATTCTGGGGATTACTTAAACGACAGAGATGAAGTTTGCGAGCAGATTTGCGAGCATCAATTGAATCCACATGCCAGATACTTGGGTCCACATCCAACAGAAAGAATCCATTCACATAGTAATAGTCCGTATGTTTCTGATGATTGTAGAATGAGATCATACGACGGACATAATCCGATTTGTCCGGTTTGCGGGAAGTTTGATTATCGATTGAGAAAGAGATCACTTAGTGCTGACGAACGCATTTATCATTTCGATCCATTAAAGATGTCTAAGAATTTTGATCATGATGAAGATATGGGAACTGAACAGGAGATTCATTATTTAAATCTGGATGCTAATTGTACGGGACCTGCTTCCTTTGCGAATCCGGAGTGTCAGGACTTGGATATTAATCTTGAGACGCAAGGTAATTAAAAGATGATGAATTTTGCCATCTTTATTTAATTAGGACGTCTAGATGATGAGGGTTGATACTGTAATCACTCATCGCATTTAGATTATGTTATGTTTTTGTTACTTTTTAGATGGAAATTTGATACCTTTGGGATATGTCAAAGCGAGTTTGAACTACGGTCATGATTTGGCTGTCGACATGCAGAATCGAGGGAGAGCATTGGTTAATAGTGGGATACAGCCAGAAGTTCACAGTCCATCGATGCTGCACTTCATTCACAATCGAGCACCTGTAAAGTTGATGAAACTCAATGAAGAGTCTGAATTAACACTTTTTGGAACGAAAGTACTGCAGGAGGGCCTTTCAATCGAGTAATTAGTTTACGAATCAGTTTATAATTGAGAAATTAAATTTTTCTTCGGTGCTTATTGAATGAATTCGATTTACAGCTATCATGTGACGCCGAATACATTCAAGTCATTCTTGAATGAGCACGGTTTCCACGTGAGTGGAAACAAGATCTGCCGGAGGCGGTCGCGACAGTGCGGTAATTATGATAAGTACAGAAGCCTTGATGGATCGTGTAACAATGGAGAGAATCCTCAGTGGGGCCAGAGCAATACTGCTTTTAATAGGATTCTTCCATCTCGTTATGCAGACGGTGATTAATAGTTTTTATTCATTATTCTGTTCTCGTTATATTGGTGAGAAAATCATGAAAAATTAACGAATAGCAAAGTTTTCAGATGAATTAATTTTTCTTTTGCCATCTTTTTTATGGGGTGATAATGGAATTAGCAGACATTTCACAATTTTTTGGATCTTTTTAAACAATTAATTATTATGAAAAAAATATTCAAAAAATTTGCATCTATAGTCTCATCAAATTTTCAAAATGTCCATATTTTTCAATTTTTCGAAAAATAATTGAATTTTGAAAAAATGTATATATATTCACAGTTGTCTGTTATTTTTAGTACCATTTCTTTTTTTAGGAATATGTCGGAATCTAAGCGAGATAGAGCAATTTGTATAATTGTAATGCTACTGTTGAAATATGAAAATGAAAATTGAATATGAAAATATGAAAATCGCTTTATTTTACTTGGATTCCGAGGTATTTCTGGATAAAATGGTAAAAGAAATGAAATCAAATTGTCTGAAAACGTCATATGCTTAATAATAATTGTTACTCAGGAGTTCATGAAATGCCGAAAAGTATTCACGGTGGAGATTTACCTAATCCACGTGAACTCAGCGTTAAATTATTCCGGAGAGGTAGAGGTGAGGATCAACAGTTGACACTGGCAGTTATGCAGTGGGGTCAGATACTGGCACATGATTTTGGGAGACAAGTCATTGATCAAACAGGTGAGAAAATAAGAAGCCTTTCAACATTTATTATAATTTCTTCAAATGAAAATGTTTTGAAAAAAATTCGAGAGACCTAAAAAAAAATGCCTCTTGTTAGAATCTTGAAAAAATTTTCTTCGAAATATTTGGAGAATAAACTGTACGGATCTTTCTGCACTAATTTGATGTTTAGTTAATGGCGGTATTGAATGCTGCATGGAGAACGGTGAAGGTGTTCTTCCCGAAGTCCTCCAGCACCACTCGTGTTCTCCAATTTCAATTTCATCGAGAGACAAATTTTATTCAGCACATGGACAACGATGCATGAACTTCGTGCGTTCAATGACAGTACCCAGTGAAGATTGTGCACTAGGTTCAGCTAAATTGGTGAGATTCAATTGATTTATCACTTTTTCACTAAAATTATGAAGAAAAGTTTGACTTGTTTTATTAATATGTCATCAGCTCAATGGTGCCACGAGTTACTTGGACGGTTCGTTTTTGTATGGACCAGATAAGATGAGCTGCGACAAATTACGTGATTTCAAAGGTGGAAGGATGAAAATTGAATTCAGGAGGGGCTACTGGATGCTGCCGAAAAGCGATAATAAATCACAATCGATTTGTGATTCGGTATCGTCTGAAGACTTTTGTTACGCTTCCGGTAAACTTAAATCACATCTTTTTTTAGGGGAAAGTAGGGTGAAACGATATCTTAATGAAAGGGAAAATTGAGGGAATTTCCGGTGGAAAACTAGGGTCAGAATAGATTTTATGGAATTTCTTGAAATTTCCATTATTCTAGGCGCGAATCAAGGGTAAAATTCTTTTCATTTTCTATTTTTGTCATTTTTTCGAGGGTATCTCTGGTTCTGTTAGTCGCAACAACTTGAGGTCAGTCTTCAATGGAAGCGGGGATCACTTGCCATCAATTTATGTGATTCTAATATTTTTTCCCTTCGATTTTCAAGAAATTCAAAGTTCATTTAATGAGAATTAGTTTATCTATCATAATGATATAAATGTTCGAAATTGATCAAAAAAAATTTAGAACCACATAAATTGATAGTAAATGGTCTCACTTTCCCTCCAAGAAGAATTCAAAGTCGCTACGACCAATAGAATCAGAGATATCCCCTAAAAAATGAAATTTCTCACTTCCAACAAGGGTTGAAGCTCTGATTATCCCTGGAAAAAGGAAAATTTTCGAAAAAAATTCTCAAAAATGGACTCATATTTATATTTTCCCACAGAAATTTCCTCAATTTTTCAATGGAATCATTAAAAAGAATTTCTCTCAAATATTTCCCCTGTTTTTTTTAGCATTTTTCATAATATGAAACGTGAAAACCCCCTATGTCTTTTTGACCCCACTCTCCCCCTTCTATAATCTTGCAACTCTCATAATTACGAGATTTTCTCTTCCACAGGAGACGCGCGAACGAATCAAAATCCGCAACTGGTAATTCTCCAAACACTATTAGTAAGAGAACACAATCGTCTGGCAGATGGTTTAGCAACAATTAATTTGCATTGGACAGATGAAAAACTCTTCCAAGAAGCCAGACGTATTTCGATCGCCGAGTATCAACACATTACCTACAACGAGTGGTTGCCAATTTTACTTGGTAATTTATTAGCTTCAAAATATCTTCATGAATGACAAATTAATTTTATTCAATTGCTAATGAATTTTAGGAGTTGATTACTGCAGGACTCATGGACTCATCGCTGCTGAAAATGAAACGACTGATGAATATAATCCTCGAGTTAATCCAACGACTACGTTGGGTTTCACCTCTGGCGCTTTTAGAGCTTTGCATACTTTTATAGCCGGAGATATTCAGTATGTTCGCATTATTCATTTGCTCATTAAGGTGGTATCCGAGCGTACGATCGATGAAACAGAAAAAAAAACGATTTACTGTTTAGGTACCAATTAATTGCTAATCATTCGGGAAGAAGTGCATCGATTTATCCGAAAAAATGATTAAACTATGCAAAAATCATATCTTCAGTTTGTGACTATAATGTTTTTTTCCTGGAATTTTTTTACATCAATCTCCTATCACATACATGAGATAGAGAGAGAGGCAGATAGTTACGATTACCTTCTAATTGAAATTTCTCAATAACTATACGAAGAATTGAATATTTTTTCTTCTATTATTTAGATAAAATGCTGTTCTCTTCGCCAATCATTTTTAAATAATGGGTCAACCCTGTGGTTTTTAATAATTTCATTATTTCTGTCCGATTTAAGGCGTTTCATTCCCACCACCGCGATTTTCAATAACTTTGATAATTCATATCTCATAAACTACACAGACAAAAATTATGAAAAACCTCAGAAAAATGTAAAAAAATATCTTCTTTGATACAGCATCAAAAAAATAATGAGTTAAATATAATCGAATTCACTGGGATACGACCTTAATTATTATTCATCCGATCATTCAGTAAAAAAAAAAGTGTTCAATTGATCTTTTTAAATTGATTTCACAGTTTTTATGCACCAAAGAGAGATATAATTGGATCAACACGCCTCAGCAATCATTACTTCCGCCCACGAGTAATCGAAGAAGATAACAATTTCGAGTATCTCCTGAGAGGACTGACCACACAGCCTCTGCAAACGTCAGATACAAAAATTAATCGTGATGTATGATTGATTTACTCATTCGATAAGATTACAAAAATAAGAATGATGTGAACTTTTCATTTTTTCTAGATTACCGAGTATCTTTTCAAATCAGAAAAGAATTTCGGGATGGACCTGATGGCACTGGACATTCAGAGAGGACGAGACCATGGACTCCCAGGATACAACGAGTACAGGAGAATCTGTAGATTAAAAATGGCCAAGAACTTTGGAGATCTTGCTGAAGATATTCCAGAAGATGTAATTTATCCAATTAATCATTTTTTTTCCTTATCCCCTCTTTTTCCGTTCAATTAACGAATATTTACGCTTTATGTAGAGCGTGGAGAGATTGAGACGAACTTACGCTCACGTGGACGATATCGACCTGATCGTTGGTGCACTACTAGAATCTAAAGCTCGAGGGAGTCTTCTAGGGCCAACGAATCAATGCCTAATTGCTGAACAATTCTACAGAAGTCGTGTTGGAGACAGATTTTTCTATGATCATCGTCACTCTTTCACTCCAGGTATAAAAAATCCTTTTCAAACAGTTACACCACTCAAAAACGTTCAAAAATTGAGTTTTTTTTCTGTTTAAAAAATACTTTATCCTTCCGGGACATGAACGAGAAATTTTATGACCTGACACCAATTTTTTCTATTGAATTTTTGAACTCTTCTCCATGTATTTCTCTATATTTATCGCACATGTCAAAACTTTAAACGCTTTTCCGAAACATGACATGGAGCATAACTTCAATCATTTTTATTATTTTCATTTGAATTTTCACTATTTTTGACAGTTTTTTGAACGTAACAGTTCGAAGAGTAGTACCTAGAGGTTTTTCAAGAAGTTAATTTGCACTTGAAAAAAGATATCCAAAAAAATGCGGTTTCTGAGGTTTCTACAGTGCTACCCCTTAATCTACATCTCCATGCAAAATTCACAATCTTTCTTTTTCCCCAGAACAACTGAAGGAAATAAAAAAAGCAACACTAGCCAAATTAATCTGCAACATGGGACCAGCAGCATCAAGAATCCAACGACGCGCATTCGAGTCAATTTCTTCCGCAAATCCTCTTGCAAAATGCGAAAAAATAGAGGGACTCAACCTAGAGCCCTGGAGGGCCTGAAAGGATTCTCAGAAAACAATTCGTTCTATTATAAAATTGTAATATTTCGTTCAATATTCATAATAAAATTTACTATTTTTCAGAGTAAAAAAAAATAGTATCAAAGAATCATTGAGCGGCACACATTGTGGATAGTGTAATACTGAACTAAATAATCAGGTTCGATACATTTTGTGATTTTACGTCACCTGAAATAAGGGGTTTTGCGAATATGTTCGTTACTGTTGTGTGCAATTGTTTAATACATTCTTGTACCGATGAATTTTCAAATAATGGCCGTTTAAACAGTCTCTTAGCTTCTCTTTTTTGGTCCTCAGTCACTGTACGATCGTCCAAGTGTTCTAATCGTGGAAGCCACGAAATTACGAATAATCTGTAATTTAATGGCAAAATTTTTAAGTAAACCTCCAATTTTGTCGTTGTGGCCCCAGTTTCTGACACATTAGAGCTAATTTCTGACAGCATAAATCAAAGGCAACCATTATTTGCTTATTGAATGTAAATTAATTAAAGCTGAGCAGTTGAATATTATACAATATGGGGTGAAACGACCAATAGATAAACACCGATCAAAAGATAGACAGTTCCTTTTATTGAGAGTTATGTAAATAATCAAACGGCTTTCAATGTTTTTCTCTTTAGTTTCCGATTATGACACTCATATAGATTCCTCTCCTATTGATTACATACTGGTTGATCAAAATTTATGATCATGACACTGCGGTTTGAGTTAAATTCCAGATTTTTCCGATTTTCAGTAATTATCTCCTCATTATTCAACTTCAATTGATTCTTACTTTATTTATGATGATTTTTCTATGAGTCACTCCCTTCTGCAGTTTTTCTACATTATTTGCCCATTTCATACGCTCCAATGAACCTCAACCCATCTATCTATTAGTCGTGTTACCCCATTGGACATTTAAAAATGATTGGGACTTACAATCGGAAAGAAAGTTAAATTTTTGTAGAAAATCGTTGAAAACAATGTATTTAAGATGAAATTATCAAATCTGATTCAGTGAATCTGGAAAGAATGTGATGAGGAATAGGATAAGCCCTAGAAACAAAAAATTAATTGAAAATCTAAAAATTTTCATTATTTTTTACATTCCTTCAAATCTTGAAGTATTTGAAAAAATATAAAAATTCATGAAAATTTTTCAATTTTCAATTAATTTTTTTTTCTAGGGCTTATTCTATTCCTCATTACATTATTCACAGATTCACTGAATTAGATTCGAGAATGTTCTCTTGTATAAATTGTTATTAACGATTTTATACAAAAATTCAACATTTTCCCCATTGTACCTGCCACTTATTCTTAAATATCAAATATAATTGAGAAATTTGCAAAAATTGTCAGTTACTGTAGCACTGTCAGAAACCACTGTGAGCCAACACAGTATCTCTACATATCTATAACTAAAATTGAAAATTATCTTACATACCTATATTGTAAATAATCATAAAAACTTCCACCATTGAGATAACTTGGTGCTGATACATTGCCCATTAAACTGAGATAACGTAGATTAGGTAAGCTCACAAATAAATTCTTCAAAAATGGAAATAAATTATCAATTTCATTGTTATTGATCCACAATAATTCTAATTTTGGTAAATATGGAAAAATTGTGTAAGAATCAATTTTATTGTAGTCTAAATTGAGTGAATGTAAATTTTCAAATTCACGTAAAAATTGAAGATTTCTGAAAAAAAAAACAAAATAAATTTAATTATAAAAGTTCCACAATTATTTTTTGTTTAAATTGAATTAACTGATTTATACGAACCTGCTGAATTTATTGTGACTTATGTCGAGTGTAAAAATTGAAGAATTATATTTTTCAATGATATCGTAAGGCATGAAAAAAAGATTTTCAAATGCAAGTGATAATGACGTATCATCAGAATCAGTGGACATGGATTCAGCCTCCGATGACATGCTTGAATGCCTATCATTGATATCAGCAAATACCAATTTACCAAGTGACGTCATAACTATCTCCTCAAAATTATTTTGACAATCACTAATTTCTCTTCCATCGTACGATCTGTTAAAATTAAAATTTGACATTTGTTCGAACGTTTCAACTGCACTTAGTACAGAATACACTTAGATGACTTACGTTTAACTAGTATTCTCGTGGCCTCGAGCACACGCATGTAATGACCAAGTATGCACCAATGGTGGGGATGAGTACAGGCACCAGTATCATTACAATTAAATAATGAAAAATAAACTAATCATCTGCATTTATTCATGCAGATGTATTTATCACATTTTATGAGTTATCTTCGAAAAAAATTTAACTGTCGCCATTTTGCAAGTACAGAGAAGACATCTGGAGGTAATTTTAAAAAGCTCAAGATATTCAAAAATAATAACAAATGAGAACAAACGTGAAAACAGTAGAAAATCCTATTGTTTACATTTTTATTCTAATTTTTTCGAAAAATTAACGACCGAATTAATAAAAATGAGTCATTTTTGATTGTAAAAGCATTGAGACGATAATAGCCTCTTTTTCACTCATAACAAGAATCAAATTGTCTTTTTTTCTCGTTATTCTGAGAAGAGTAGAACTGTTTATAATGTTTTGAGACCCTTAAAACAATGGTTTTATGATTTTTATGGACTCACCGGTCGCAGAAAGGACTTTTCTTCTCCAACGTGTTCTCCAACCTTTCTTTTTTTCATTCCAATTCAACAAAAGACATTCGGAGCTCACAAAAAAATAGGCATACTCCATTTACTTCACAAAACTCTAATGAACAGAAAAAAAAATGCGAAGGAAAAGATTATATAAAAATCATTGCGATTTGTTTCATATATTTTTAATGAAGCAGATACCCTATAGAATTTAGCCAAAAAACTCACCTGAATACTCCAAAATAAATGGTAAATCCAGTAGTGAGCAAGAGCGATGAAAATCACGTCTGCACTCTTCGGCGTTCCACACTAGACTGAAGCAGCCGAGCAATAATGCTGCAATTTACCCCTCTTCATCCCTCCCCCCTCCCTATTCACTCCACCCACTCAATTATTCCCAATACATTAAACCAAAATGGAACAATTATTATTAAACAATTATTAAAGACAAAAAAAGAAGAAAATTGTGTAGACTTCATCATTGTGTCATAATGTTCCAAAACAATTCAAAATGGCGGCAGTGCGAGTAGTTGCCTGTGCTGCCAAAATTTCCCGCCAAATCCGCCATTTTGTGGTCCTTCGCAAGAGAATGTAATATGACTCTTCATTGCCCTCGACTCCAGTGTGAATTCACTTATTCATTTAATATTTGATTGAAATTGAAAACGTAAATAGAGAGTGAGATAACGATTTCACGAGTACAAACGTTTGTTTGATTATTCTATTGGATAAATAAGTGTACAAAAATATTTTTAGAATACAGTGATAGATAATTATCATCAGCATGTCGGTACGTAAATAAATTATACACGAATTTTTTTGATTTTCACTCGACTTGAAAAGTTTTTTTCATCTCATTTAGGTTATGTTGTTGTTATTATTTTCTTTTGACAGGGCTAGAGGTACAGGAAGTCTTTTTAAATGTATTTAACACACTTTTTTAGTATATATTGAATTTTGTACAGTTTAGGTACACATTAAAGACAATTAAATACATTAATCAGCATTAGATGCAGAATACAATGCATTTATATTCATTTGCAGGTACTTCTGTACCTCTAGACCTGTCGTTTTTTTTTTACTCTGGAATGAGAATTAATTTGTTGGATTATTGTTTCTCACATTTTTTTTTTCATTTTAATTCTCAACAGCAACGTCCAGACGACCACAGGCGAAAATGGAACCGAGAGGAGTACGAGAGAATTGCTCTCCAGAGGCTCCAGGAGGAAATAGCAGAAGAGGAACTGGGAATACCAAAACAACCAGCTGTTAAGAGAGAATTGTTGAAACAACGTGATTACAAAGTGGATCTTGAGTCCAAGCTTGGGAAAAGTGTTGTTATCAATAAGAGCACTCCATCTTCACAGACTGGAGGGTAAATTATTCATTCATATTTGAGAATATGGAATTTTCAGACAAATTAATTTAGGGGAGAGTGGGGTAAAATGGACACTGTAATGAAACGATTAGAGATGGATTTTTTTGGATATTTCTATTGAAAAGCTGAGGAAATTTTAGCCGGAAAACGAGTGTCACATGTATTTTTTCGATTTTTTTGAGAATTCGATATTTTTTGGCATTTTTGAGGGGTAAGCCTTTCCTTCTTTGGAAAGTTTCAGTTTTTTGCAAATATCTCTGGTTTTATTGTTCGTAGCAATTCGGGGTTGGTCTCAAATGAAAGATGAGATCATTTCCCATCGATCTATGGGGTTTCGAATCCGAAAATATTAATTTTTGGGATAATTATAGTCCGAAAACTGTTTCACAAAACTGTTTCGCGAAAATGCCCATAAATACCTTAAAAATAGATATTTTCAAATTGAGAACCATATGAATCGATTGCAAATGATCTCACCTTTCACCTACTGTCGGTATTTTTACGCTACGACGAATAGAACCGAAAATATTCTCAAAAAACTAAAAATTTTCATAAATTGAGAAATTGTCAAGAGGCCTCTTTTTTAGTGCATGAAATTCTCTATGTAAAGAGGTCTCTTAATTGAAAATTCCCTTTCAAACGTCTCATTTCGGAGCTCTCATTACTGAATCCGTATATTACGTTATTAATTAATTAATCAATTTTCATTTTCAGATATTATTGCAATGTTTGCGACTGTGTTGTCAAGGATTCCATCAATTTCCTGGATCACATCAATGGAACAAAACGTGAGTAGTCATGACGCATCAAACAACTCCTTGATTCCATAAAATAACATATTTTTTTTTCTAATCTCCTCTAGATCAAAGAAATCTGGGAATGTCCATGAAAATCGAGAGATCAACTCTCGATCAAGTGAAGGCAAGATTTGCAGCGAATAAGAAGAAACTTGAGGAGAAAAAGAAAGATTACGATTTAGAACAGAGAGTTAAGGAATTAAAAGAAGAGGTAATTGCAAAAATTCAATTTTAAAATTCAGTCAATTTCAAAATTTTGATGCAATTTGTAATAAATTTCAAAGTGTATTGAATAAATAAATTTGAAAAATAGAAAAATTCTAATAATTTCTTTGCAAATTTGCAGGAAGAGAAGATAAAAGAGTACAGAAAAGAGCGAAAAAAGGACAAAAAACGAAAGATAGAAGAAGCTAATCAAGAAGAAGAAGCCGGTGGATCTGACGAAATGGCTGCAATAATGGGATTCTCAGGTTTTGGATCAAAAAAAAGGAAATAAATATTTTAAATTCAAAATTATATATTATAAAATTCAAAGTAATCAACTATTTAGTTTAAATATTTTGAACTACAAAATGAAATAACTGCCAGATTCACATTGTGAAAACTGCACGTATCTGATGTATTTGTGTAATTTTTAATAATAAAAGATAAAAAATAATTGAAATTATTAAGAACAAAAGAGTTAGATTTCTTTAATCACCCTGAGACTCCAATTCCAATGCTTCCTTCTCCAATTCCGAAAGAATAATAGCGATTGCCCTTTTAATTGTTGCCATTTTTGCATGAAAGAGATCCTGCAGAGAGCCTGTATCAATTTCTGGACTATTTGATGATGACACAGTCATAAATGAAAAATCAGAAACAATTGAATCCTGCGTTGCTTTTCCAGAATCTTGTGTAAATTCACGTTGACTGTAATTATGATCGCTTTGACTAAAATCTTGACTTGTTACATTTAACCATGGATTATCTTGTGAATTATCTGTTGGTAATGGAGACAATGATAAAGGCGACTGAGTAATAATTTGTGTGAGTTGTTCTCCGCTCGAAATTTCATTAGAATTCAAATTTTGTTCAATGTTTTGTGAAGTTTCGTTTAATAATTTTCCTGATGAATTTTCAGGCAGTGAAAATGGCATTTCATCGAGTGGCTGAGTCATTTCACCCCTCGACGAATCTTTATCATTATTCTGTGAAATTATTAGTGTACTCGCATTACTATCAATTTCGCTAATATCGCTGTTTATTTCAATCAATGGAGAATTAAAGTCTCCCAAAATTTTACGATTTTTATCATTAGAAACCTCGAATAATGGCTTATAACTACGATTTTCATGGAAAATGCCTCTTTTAGAGCTTGGACATTCATTCTCCTTATCAAAATGATTATTCCCATCGCTAAAACACTCGTCAAGACGAGATACCAAGTCTGAATAAATTTTTTCTTTACCAAAATTTGAATGACTGAAGTATTGATTGGTAATTGCTTTAATATTTGTGTCTGATGATTTTTGTATTTCCTTCAAAATACGATTCATCAAAAAGTCCTTATCTTTTGAATTATTCATAGATTTTTTTGGAATTGTAAAAAATGACTTTACAACTTTCTTATTACCACTTTGAACTGGATTCTTCATTAATAATTCATGATTTTCCTGGGATCTTTGATGATGATTCAGAAAAGTTGGAGAATTTCTGGATTTTTCAGGAACAATTGGACTTGCAGCTGCTGGAGAATAATCACATTCACTTGGAGTACTTTCTGCATTATTTTGATGATTAAAAACTGTTTGTTGTGATTTTTTATCTTCCTGTGTTAGCCTCCAATCAGAGAACGACGTGAGATACTTTTTGCCGCTTTCTGAAAACTGTGAATAAATCATTCTTTTCATCTGCAAATTTTCCTCCACCTGGCTATTATTATTACTATCATCATCACCATTTTCATTAGTTGATTCCTCCAAAAATGACTGATTAACTGATTTATCCTGACTCATGTAATACTTTGAATTCTCTTGAATCTCGTGAAGATCAATCTGTTCAATTTTAATTCTTTTCCTTGGTTGTTCAGTTGTTTCATCATCGGTATCAGATTCATGGCGTAATGTGAATCTCTTTAACAAACATTTACGGGGATTTTTTGGCTGCTTTTTCCTTGGGGTTAAATTGAAATTTTCATCTATTGGATCTTCATCGATTTCTGGATTTTTCTCAGGTTGAGTTAATAATTCTGTGGATAATGAAGAGTTTTGGATTATTTTTAATGAAAAGTGGAGAAAAGGAGGGATTTAAATTTTGAGGAGACAAGCAAGAAAATTTTTGAAGAACATAAAATTTTCTGAAAAATTGGCATGATTCTGTTACTAGTTTCTTAATAAATATCTTGGATTTCAAGAGAGACAGAGCAATTTTTGCAAAAATAGCCTTTGCTGCAGCTGACTCTTCTCCACAAAGAGGTCAGTATACAAATTGTTCCATCTCGCTTAGATTCCAAGATATCCTTCAATAATTGCTGATGAAATATAATTGATTTGCCTGAAAACTATGACACTGAAAATTGAAGACATCTGCCAATTGTTAATATTTTTCCCTCTTTTTTCGAATATTTTCCAATGAATCATTTAAAAAATGCAACATATGCTCATACAGAAAGTTGAAAAAACTATAATTACAATTTCCTCAAATATTTTATAAATAATAATTCACATATTGAAAAAAAATCCGGAAAAATATCAAATGTATGCTAATTTGATACTGAAAAATATCAAAAATCTGATCATTCTAATGATTTAATTTTTTTAGTAAACAAAATTATTTTAGAAAAAAATAAAAAATATGCACACATCGAAAATCCAAAAAAGTAAACCTGCAATTCTTTAAAATGTAAAAAAAAATTGATTTGTTAGAAAAAAAACCTAAAAAATTGTCAGATGTGTCATTATTTCATTATCTTGCCATTTTCTTCACTATCAAAAAAAACCTCATAACCGTAATGATTTGGATGTATTTTCAAAGATGAATTTTACCTCTTTTAACTTTCTCAACATTCTCAATTCTTCTCATCATTCTGAATGGCGGTGGAATTCTCGGCTCTTTCTTCACGTTCAAATGATTCAATTCTCTGGCAAGATTTCCTTTGACTCTGTTAATCCCACACCTAAAAGAGAAGAAAAAAAAGACCAATGAGTCTTTAATAACGATGATATTAAAAAAAATGCTTCATCATTTAAGAACAAAATTAATAGAAAGGCTCAGTGCACCTGACAATGTCTCCCATTGAATTTGGTATTCCAAATTTTTGCAGTGCCCTTCCCCTAATCTGTTTTTCACTCAAAAAAGGATATTTAATTTTCATTAAACATATTTCTCTCTCAATAATTTTATTCCAATTATCACCAGTTTCACTTTTTGTTAATATTCTAGTGCACCACTTATCTACAATGTCAAAACACTTTTTACCACACTTATAACTTCCTTTTGGCACAAATTTTCTCTCGAATTCCGTGTCAAAATTCATGATTTTATAAAAAATTAGAAAAAAAAAAGAAAAAAATGCATAAAAAAAAAGAAGGGTTGCAATGTATATGTATATATAGAAAGAGAGAAAAAAGATGCCTCTGTTTGTTTTTTAAAAGAAAAAACTTATTTACTTACGAACGAAACAAAAGACGATCGAACTATATGTATGCACGCGCTCCTGTTTATATTGCGTCTTTGATGTGTTTTTTCTTGTCTTGGAACAAAGAAGAGAATGAAGGGCGAAGCGAACGCTCCCACAGGATTGGCCGGCCGGTGAAAATAATGTAACTGTCAAAATTCAAATAATTCCTTTTTTCCAATTTTTTTTAAATGAAAAAACGAATTTTTTTATAATTTTTAAATAAATTATTTCATCTTATTTTCTTCCATAAAAAAAAGGAAAAATAATTTTTTTTAAAATTTATCTTCAGAAAAAAAGTTTTATCTGAATTTCATTTGAAAATCCATTTGAGGTAATCCTAGTGGCAGGTTCAAAAGATCGATTTTTATTTATTTTTCCTTTTAGTTATTATAATTACTGTAACTATTTCGATTTTTCAACATTTTACCGATACTAGAACGATGTCCAAGATGATAAATTGTTATTAGATAATATTATGAATATTTAATATTGTTCTGCATTTGACTCACTCTGTCCTAGTGTCTAGGACTGGGATTGGAGGATTCTCGGATTTTAAATACCAATATTCCCGCCATTGATGTATTCTATAACCGCCGTTAATTTGTATATTTAAACAGTTAATAAAAAATAGAAAAATTGCGTTTTGGTTATTTAAAAAAATTTAAATGCAATTTTATGCTCTTTCACCATAAAAAAGTATTCTTTCTTTTTTTTATATAACCGATATTTACCGAGATACGAGCTTCCAAAGGTGGAGAGAAATGAGCACTAACTGCGTTTTTTTAAAAATGCAAATGGTCGTAAAATTTTCAAAAACAATTTTTTTTTGCTTTTTTCTTGTGGGAAATGACTTGTCTTCAGCATTTCCACAACATATCAAAAAAATGAAAAAAATCAAACCCTAAAAATGAGTGAAATAGTGTGGAAAATGCCTCATTTTCAATATTGTTCCGCATTTGATTCACGTTGTCCCAGTATCTAGGACTGGGATTGGAGGATCCTCGGATTTCAAATACCAATATTCCCGCCATTGATTTTTTCATGTAATTAATTGCATTAATCGTCGTTGTATGTCCGGTAACATGCATTTTTAATGATTTCAAAAATTAATAGACATTCTGACGACCAAAAAACATGTAAGGTTGTATAAGGAAAAAATGAGTCTGTGATCATGAATTTTCGCAGTGAAACTGAAACTGAACCGCGCTTATGGAGTTTCAATGTTAATTCAATTATTTTCAATAATTAATTCTGGCCTTATTTGTCCGGTAACATGGGATAAACTAAATTTAAAAAAAAATCTCCTCATGCTATTCTATCGAAAGTGACCAAAATCGAAAAGAGAAAATAGATTGCCCGAACCACCACGATTACTTTAATTTCCTTTTGAATCAAGTAGTGGCGCGTGCGTTTGAAATTGTCTTTTCGCAGTTCCCATGCCAATTAAACCGTTTTCTTTCTCCATTTCATTACAAAGGCAATTATGCGGAAATAATTGTTGAGATCACAGGATCACGAAATTTCCATGACAATGAAGAATAAACACAAAGGTTTATGATATGAAAAATTATACATTAAACATTTTACAAATACTTGTGTGTGTTATATCTTCCCGTGCGTGGCTCTTTTTTTCTCTCCTCCCCACTACTCGTGTGTTATATCTTCATCACTTTTTCCCCAGTGGATTGTGTGTTCGGGGAAAAGATCTTTACCTTAGAGTGTTGCTATCCATCGCAGTGAGCTACACACGGAGATTGGATACACGAAGAGATTAAAAATCTCTCACTTTTCACAATATAATTTAAGTGGAAAAAAATTATTTAAAAAAATTTTTTATTTTTATTTTTGTTTTTTTCAAGTGACATTGTGTTTGTGACAAGTTTTACGTAATTTTCATTATAATAATCGATAATTATGAGATTAATATTGAATTATTGAGTTTCAGTGCAGTGAAGAAATACGAGTGAAAGTGATGGAGATCGTGAAGAAAGTAATAACACATTTAATCGTTTTTTCGCCGATAATTTGATAATTAGCGCTTTAAAAAAGTTTAAAAAATAGAATAAAACTGGGAAAAAAAAAGAGCGAAAATGTTTTACACTCAAAATAATGTGATTGTAATTCCGTGAAGTGAATTTAAAAAAAAATAAATAAAAGATAAAACTTTCAATTCTGAAAGAAAATTTAAATTTCTAAAGTTAAATAATTCAATGAAATTGTGTTAATTACACCGATGTAAAAGAAAAAAGATCATCTTAATTCAATGTTGTAAATGTGAATAAGGAGGTAAACTAATGGGACACGTGGAGTAAACGAGGCAAAGAAATCAAACGAGTCAGTGAACTCATTAAAGAAAAACGAGTTCCTGGTTATTGGTGCTGGAAACTTTTGCTTTGAGCTGAATTTCAGATATTTTCTTTCTTCTTTATTTAAATAAATTAGCGAGAAAGAAAAACGAGAAGTGGAGGGAAAATGCCGAGAACAACGTCGTCGCTTCAGGCGATTGAAGAACTCAACTCAAATTCAGCGAAATCAAGTGAGTATAATTGAAGGGGGAAATCATTGAAAATAAGAACAGGGAATTTTATTCGAATTTTGTGGATTGAGGAAGAAATGAAATTGGAAAGGGAAATGAAATGATAACGAAAGTAGCATGAATCTAACAATTTTTTGGATTTTTTCAAATAAATTATTATAAAAAAATGGGAAAATTCGAATTTATACTCTTTTTTAATTTTCAACATTTGCATATTTTCCCTTTTATTTTTTCTTAGAGTTTATTCATTGAAAAAAAAGACGAAAAATGGTCATATGTCTGTTATTATAATGATAAAATTAGCACACATTTGCTAATTTTTTGCATTTCTTAGAACAAATGAATTGTTATAAGAAAATTTGCAATTACAATTTTTTGAATTTTCAAAACGTGCATATTTTTTATTTTATTTTTAAATTGTCAGTCTCTGGTATTATGATGCTAACATTAGCACACATCTGTCAATTTTTTTTATTTTTTTAAACCAATAAATTACTACAAAAAAATATTTATAAAATTTGCGAATTACAATTTTTCAAAAAAAAAAAATTAAAAAAATTACTTTTTTCTACATGTGCATGTTTTTAATTTTTTTTAAAAAGTTAATTTGTTGAAAAAAATATAAGATGTTTGCTATTTTCAGTATCATTTGCTAATAACAATGAAAGTGAGCCCACATCTGCCCATTCTTTGGTTTTTTCAAACGAATAAATTGTTATAGATATCAGAAATTAGATAAATTGCCCTTATAATAGATTTAAAGAATCATGGAAAATCCGAAGATGTCAAATGATAATGTTTTTGCATTGTATTAAAAAAAAAAACCTTCCAATTTCTCATGATCCTTTAAATCAATCATTATCAGCATAGAAATGAGTCCAACTATCAATTGCACTTATAGTTCTTTGAATTTTCTACATGTGCAAATTTTTAATTTTTCAAAAAATAATGTATTTGTTAAAGAAAAGCTAAAAATTTGCGGATATTCGCTATTTTTAGTATATTATAAAAGAAAAGGAGCTTCAGTTTCCGCAATTACTTCCGATGTATGACTTTGTTATGAAACTCCATGGTATCTTAATTTTTACTTTTTTCTTCCTCTTTAATAATTCGCAAGATCGAATCTCTCTCTCTCTATTCTTCTCTCTCGTGATGCGTTAATTTTGATGAGATAGCGTATGCATACGTTACATATTCACGTTTTACTTTCACCTTTTTTTATTTCTCCTCATTCTTTCTTGCGGAAGGGAGATTGCCGGAGATGGTAATTGATGGAGTGCGTTAACTTTCGTGAATTTTTTTATTAAACTAAATTCAGGGGGATTATCATATTGAAGCAATCAATATTATGAGAATGAGGATAATGAGAAATTTAGAAAGAATTTGGAAAGGAATCATTGAAATTTTACGTTTTATTCGGTTTCTATGGCTCCATGGTAATGATTTGAGGATAACGTTGGTATTTTTCAGCTAAATTTGACGATTTTCGCTTCAAAATTTAGCCGTTTGACGATAAGAAATACCTAGGTCAATGTATTAATATGGAAATTTTAGAATGAACAGTGTACCATTGACACATAAATTGTTTTGATTTTTTCGGTTTCAAAAATTTACCGTTAATAGTTGTAATAGCCTTGACCAACGATTCCTCACTTGAAACAGGGAAAAGTGAATAAAATACGAGATGCTTGAAATGAGAGAAATCTCATTGGGACTGGGTCTAAAGGTTGAAGAATTAAAAATTTTGAGAATATTAGAAATTGAATTTCTCTAAATCTCATTAAAAACGTCGAATTTTTTTGAATTAATTTCACCTTTTCCCGCCGAAAATACCGCAGAAACGGAAGGAAATAGATAAAATCTCTATTTTAAAATTCATAGAAAATAATTTTCCATAATATCATTAAAATAGATTTCATCAAATTTCTCAAAACCACACTGAGGGAAAAAGTTCATTTTATTTTATTGAAAAATTCGTCTTTGAATCAGAAAAGAAATTAAAAAATTGGAAATTTCCAATTTCACGGAAGCTTTGAACTAAATATCGTCAGAATTAAATTCGTTATGATTGAATCGATAAACTGAGAAAAAATATGTTTTTTTCCCAAGAAAGAAATTTCATGAAACTAAGAAAAATCAAAAATTATTAGGTTTAAGAAATTATTTATCAAAAGTAATAATGCGTTACTCAGATCGAATATATCCAGATTGAAATGAACTCATTTTTATCAATTATTTGGAATTGATTGAAGATTTCTCAAGCTGATCATCTCATCGCTTGTTTCAACAATAAATACACTACTTTAAGATGAAAGTTTTCACATTAATCAATGAGTTACTTGATTGGAGGAAAAAATTGAGTTTGTGTTGACCTAAACTATGAATAACTGTTGATAATTATCGATCTTCTTTTTTTTTCAATTCAAATAAAAATTCTTTGATAATAGATTTTTTTCAAATTTCAAAAAAATCACCAGACCATTAAAATCAAGCAAAAATTTAATAAATTTCCCTTTGAAATTTCCAATGCATTAAAAATAAATATAAAAATATAAAATATAAAAACCTCTTTCATAAAATTACCATCAAGCTGATCGGCAAACAGCAGATGGTAGCTACAATACACCTCTACATCCATTTAGCAGAAAATCTACTGATGTCATACTGCAAACTGTGCAGAAAATAATTAATGGCCTTATATCCAGCTATTACGGTATATTATTCACTACATGAAGATCATAGCCAAATGACAATGTACAAATCTCTCAAAGAATACAAGTAATAATCACCCGGAAATCTCTGCCTCTTCTAATAATTTTCTCATTTGTTGATTTTTTTTTTTCTGCAACAAGAAGATAAGCATTACAAACACCTCATGTTTTTAACAACAGATGATGGACGTTTATGGCATTCCGTTTTCTTTTTTTTTTTTACGATTACAATATTTTGTGGGCTTTTTCTCTCTTTTATTTTCAGTGCTGAAGAAAGTTGCGAACTTTCACGATTAATGAATTATGTTTCAATGGAAAATGGACATTTTTTTCTTTTAATTCTCTTTTTAAGACTGACCAGAGTTCAATGGGGAAAAATCGTGGACAGATGGTGTTTGGAAGTGGTTGGAAATGCTGATGAGAAACTTAATATTAATGGATAATTTGAGAAAGCTGCTAATGATCGAGATGGTCATTGAAGGGAGAGAATAATCGTGGTATTCGTGTATTTCAACGTTTCATCGTTCACCAGATGTTTCAGCGAGTCATCTATCAGTGGATAAAAATGAAAATAGGGTGGGGGGAAGGTGGGGAAAAATCGGATAGAAGTGGTAAAACGGACAAGTGTTAGTTTTGGGATTTTGGACTATGAGAATTACTCGAAATTGATGGAAATGTTGGAGATGGGTTTTTTCTGATAATCTCATCTGAAAGCTGGGGAAATTTACCATAGAAATCATATTTCAAAATTTATTTTTTATCATTTTTCCAAAAATTCCATTTTTTTTTGCTCAAGATTTGGAGATGAAACACTTGCGTTTTATGAAAAATTCCAGTTTTTCGGGAATATCTCTGGTTTTATTGGTTGTAGCTATCTGCAGTTGATCTTAAATGAAAGGTGAGCTTTTTTCCCATGAATTTATATGGTTTCAAAAGGAATTATCAATTTTTCCAAGTACTTATAGGACAAAAACTGATTTGCAGAAAATGGACCATAAGTATTTGGAAAATTGATAGAAAAAGAAAATTTGAACCTCATAAATCGATGAGAAATGAGCTCACCTTTCATTTGAGATCAGCCCCAGATTGCTACAACCAACAGAACCAGAGATATCGTCGAAAAAGTGAATTTTTTCGATTTTCGAAAGGTCTATCCCTTCAAAACTTGGCTGAAAAAGGCAAATTTTCAAAAAAACGAAGAAAAAGAAAATTTGTCTTATATTTTCCACCTACATTTTTCTCAGCTTTCCAATGAAATCATCAGAGAATCTCTATCTCGAACCATTCAATTAATCGCAAAAAAAAATCTCATAAATCCCCATAACTTAATGATCTCCAAAAATAATAAAAAAAAAAAAAAAAAAAACATCAAAAACCATAATATTTCAACATATCTGAATCAAAAGAGGTCGATACATTATCTGAAATTTAACGAGGGTGCGGAATGTCTTAACGTACACAAGTCACGATTACGAGCCGGATCTATTAAAAATCGACCTGCACAACACACAAACTGACCCACTATAGCCATATTTCGTAGTCCAGTCATTTACAAAAAGAGAATTTCATTATCCTCTACAAAAACACTTGTTTCTCCAGTTCATCCTCAACTTCCCAAACAATCGCATCATTCTGAATCCAACAGAAAAATCTCCAAAAAATCGCTTTTAAATACCTTATATTTTTTAGCGCTTTTACCCCACGTAATTCATTCATTATGTGTTCCCTCCATTAAATCGCCCCTAAAAAAACTGAAAAATTTAGAACTCACGTATTAAAATATCCCGTTTGATAAACGTGACTTCCTGCAATATCTCGAGCATCAATAATCGTAACAGTTTTTTTTTTTTTCATTCAAGTTTGGTAAACATTAAGCTACATTTAAAATGGTTGCTGAATTAACTGGCATTACAGTTCCAGTGTTTGATAAGAATGGAACTCATCGAAAAAAAGATTATCCAAGTGATGATGATGATTTGTTGAAAAATAAAAGAGCCCAGTGGATTAAAACTGCTATTTGCGAGCGTAGTTACAGTGTTTTGGACAATTGTGTTAAAGCTCATAAAAATAATAATAATAATAATAGTAATAATAATTTATCTGAAGACAGAGAAACGAGAGAATTGAGTAGTGTTGAAGAAGAACCGATTTACAGTGTCGTTGTCAAAAAAACCGTAAAAATGTCCTCTTTACCGGATAAAACAGAGGATTTACGAGATATTATTGATCACGAATGGCTAAATCGAGATATCTCGATTCCACGAGGAGTCATTGGCATGATCAGCAACAATTATTACGCAAGAATTCCAAAAAATCAGGATACCGATCATTTTGAGCAGGAAATAGACATGATTTCGACTGCTGTTGATTCGATTAATGATGCTGGAACTATTGGAAGAAAGTGGAATGATTTGAATTGTTATAATGGAGATGATGGTGCTATTGATCCGCAGCTTCAGCAACGTGCAAAGTGGAAGATCATTAGTGATGATAGTAAGAATGATGCGAAGCAAGAGATCTGTCGGGATTCGATCGTTAGTGAGGTGGAGGAAGATGGAACTTTGCCGAAGTATTGCTTGGATAATGAGGACAGCTGCTGCGAGAGAGGTGAGGCTGAAGAGGTTTTTTATGATTCGGAGTGACAGGTGTGCTGGAGAAAGAGGAGGGGGGGGGGGGGGGGGGGGAGATGTGAGGAACTTGGAGCGATAGAAATACGTGCGTCTGTACCGGTGGGAATACGTGCGCTTGAAGAGCAGACGTTTTGACACACTGAGGATAATTTATGCTGCTTGATATATGCAGGGGAGAGTGGGACAAAATGGATCTCTGTGGGGATATGGACCAGGATTTTTTTTAGAGTGGAAGACTTGATGGAAAAACGGGGAAAAAATTGAGAATTTGCTTCGATATGTGGGCATTGTTGGTGGATTTTTTTCAAATTTTTTTGAAGACTCCTTCATTTAAAAAAAAAAAGGTAGAATCAAGGTCAAAGGTTGAAGGGAGTGGAAGACTTGATTGAAAAATTGGGGAAAAATTGAGAATATGCTTCGATATTTGGGCATTGTTGGTGAATTTTTTTCAAATTTTTCTGGAGACTCCTTCTTTCTTAAAAAAAAAATGTTGAGTTATCAAAGAATTCTGTTATTCAAGAATTCTTATTTGAATTGAAGAAGGAAAGGATTGATGATTATCAACAATTATCCATAGTTTAGGTCAATGCAAACTCAATTTTTTTTTATCAATCAAGTGACTCATTGATTAATGTGAAAACTTTCATCTTAAAGTAGTATATTTATTGTTGAAACAAGCGATAAGATGATTAGCTTGAGAAATCTTCAATGAATTCCAAATAATTAATGAAAATGAGTTCATTCTAATCTGGATATATTCAATCTAAGTAACGCATTATTACTTTAGATAAATAATTTCTTAAAACTGATAATTTTCGATTTTTCTTCGTTTCAAGAAATTTCTTTCTAGGAAAAAAAAACATTATTTTTCTCAGTATATCGATTCAATCATAACGAATTTAATTCTGATGATATTAATATTTGGTTCAAAACTTGTGCGAAATTGGAAATTTCCAATCATTACTTTTTGATTCAAAGACGAATTTCTCAATAAAAGATATTTTTCTCTCAGTCGAATTTATAAATAGCATTCCATTCATTTGAATTCATTACAATGATTTTGATGATTAAAGTGGTTAATATTCGTTTTATTTAAGTCTTTTTTGCGGTTGAGAGAAATTTAAGGTGGAATATTTATGAATTGAAAAGAGAATTGAATAATTCATACATCCTTCGAATTTTATTACAAAGATCTTCAGATTGTTTTATTTATTTGAAGCGATTGTCGAGATAATGAATAGGGTCGTGCGTTAATTAAGCTGAATATTGATTTTTTTTTTCTTCAAAATTACGAGAAAAGAGTTTTGATGATGAAAATCCGTAATTCCCTCTTACTGTATTCTCTCTACTGATAATACTATTTTCGGTAAATTTATACTATCAAGACGCTTTATAAAAAGCGTTATAATTCTGTTTCATTTTTTTTTCCAATTTTTTATGATTATTTGGCTCTCATTAATTATGTATTGTATTTCTATTATTGTATTTTTTTTATCAATGTGCTGTTTTACACACTTACACAATGACAATTACGAGCACCTGATGATTCAGTTCTTTATCCTATTGCTTTACTCGAAAATCCGTTATAAACTTGGCCGTTACGTACTTACTCTATTCAAACGCTTCACTCTCTTAAAAATGATGATGATGGACACCTGGAGTGCCAGGTTGCATCTTGAACGGTGCATCATCTGTTCGTGACAATAACAGTTATCGTAAATTAGTCCGTGGAATTTGCACTTCAATTTGACGATTTTTTTCGACCTATTTTCACTTTAGCCCCTGGAAAATCGATGGAAATCGGATCGTAAAACGCATTCTTTTCTTCTGAACTCTGGAAAAAGGATTCACTAGTATTTACGAGATGTGCAGATTATTTTATTGCCTGAGATGAAATTTTACGTGAGACTAATTCTGGTGCAGATATCAGATAATTCAGCTCGTTACACGATTATGAAATGTTTCGTCAAATCTATTTTATTCCATCATTAATTTTTTTTCAACTTCTTCAATCCTTTTTTTTTAGGTCTGGAAATTCTCGATAAAAAGGGCAAAATCGCCTCATCTTGCAAAAATTATGAAATCAATCATTTCAATAGTTCTTAACAGATTTTTTTTGCCACTCGTTAAAAACTCGTTAAATTTCGTAAATTTATTGAAATTGATCATTTTTCAAATTGTTGAAGAAAAATATTTATTTTGAATTAATGAAAGAAATGGAGGATTAGGTCATTTGCATCAAAATAGGGAAAATAATTAATTGTTGGAACAAATAATTCGTTAAGGACTATTGAAACAATGAATTTCATCATTTTTACTACTTTTTCTTGCCCTATGTGACAAAATTAAATTGATTTGTGTAATAACTTCATATTCTTCTCATTGCTCCATTCTCTTGTGATTCCATTAAAAAATTATAGTGAAGGTTCTTCATAGTTCCTGTTTTTTTCATTAAGAAAGTTAAAAAAAATTTCGTCTCAAATTAGACTGAAAAAAAAATGCAGATAAAAAAAACGAAATGTTTGTTCCAATCGCTATTTATTACAGTTTTTTCTTGATAATTCAAAAAAACTGTTCAATCAACTAAATTTCATTCATTCAAGCAATGGATCTGTTCAAATGAACCGATGAACTCTTAAAATGACCAAAATCCAATAAATTGACCAACTTTTTCGATTATTTCAAGAAAAAATATTTGCTAAAGACTATCGTAAAAAACGTTTCGTATTTTTTACCTACATTTTTTTTTCATTCATTATATATTGTCCTTGTCATGGTGCAAAGGATGGAGAAAGGCATCAACTTTTCAATATTTTTAAAGTAGCTAAAGCGAGAAAGAGAATAATGATGAAGCACTTTTTCCCGTAAACTTGTATTTGGCTTGAACGAATTCTATAAAAGACGTTGGAGACTTCAATGCGTGGATAGTCGGCAAAGATGCTTCATTTTGTTCCTTGATAGTCGATCCAAGCGGTTATCATTAATTCTCGACTAGTGTTACTGATTTACAATAGATCCTTATCTCGATAATCGAATATTTATCGAGTCTTTTGATGATTCAAATGAATTTCTTCTTTCTATACCACAAAACAAATTGGTCCACTGACCCAAATCTTCTCCTTCGAGTGATTGAGTGATTTCGTTGAGTTACGTGGTGAGTTCTTCATTTGAAATTTACATGAAATGATAATTCAAGTGTTTGAATGTCACTCTGGAAAATCAGTTGAGTGGATAAATCGCTCTTCTGACGTTTAAATTGAGACGAAAGTTTAAAATAAGTGTAGAACACCGATGAACAACTGTTGAATGTGAATTCTTTATTTTTAACTCTCATTTTACCTTATAAAAATAATTGGAAAGTGAATTATTTTTTATAACACTTAAGAAAACAGAAAATTATTGGACATTCAAATGATTTTTCTTCACATTAAAAAAACAATTTAATAAATCTACTAATTTTCTAATTTTTTGGAAATTAATTTTTTTTTACACACTATTTTTCACTTTCCTTTGAATATCTCGGAATTTAAGAGAGATAGAGAAAATTTTGTAGAGACCTTTTCTCTGCGCCTTTTCACGCTCTTCAAAAAAGGTATTCATGAAAATTTCTGTATCTCCCTTCGCCTTTAAGATATGCCCCAAAAACAAGAAAATTCGCATCAAATTCGAAACAACTATATTATTTCACGTCGACTTGTCGGCATTTACATAAAGAATGAAGAAAAAAAAAATTCCTCGCGTGCTCATAGACATACTGACGTACTTACTCTCTCATAAATATATTCCCGGATCAATTTAACGGGCTCTCGAGCACGTTTATTATACTTGCCTCTGATTCTAAATAATACGTATAATTTTTTATTTTATTTTTTATTTTTCTAGACATAAAATAACAGGTTTATAACAAATTACAGTCACTATTCTTAATTTCATTTGACTTTCTTATAAAAAATTCATAATTGAGTAAAAGTATTATCAATCACCTGAATACATTTTTTACTCGTAAAACATAACTTGTATCATAATTTTTTATTTTCTAAATTTTTATTTTTATTTTTTTTTCAGCAACGAATAATGAAACTCATGACAGAGACAGCCTGAATGAAACTGGTAGCACAACTGGTGGTGGTGGTACAGTTGAGCCACATCATTCGAGTAAACCAGACAGTAAAATTGAGAGAACAAGTGGACCAAGTAATCCAACAATTACAATACCTTGTGAAAGGCCAATATCCACAACGGCACCACCAAAATCACTGCTGTCGAGGATTCTCGCTAGGGCGAGATCCCCGGAAAATGATATTTTAGATCAAGCTGAGCCATTGTAAGTGATAATTACAATTAAAAGTAAAGGAAAGTGTACTGAGAAAAAAAATAGTTTTAATAAGTATGAAATATTTCGCCTCAGAGTTACAGGGGCTTAGGTCCTGTGCATAAGCATAGCACTTACGTCCTTTTTTTCTGAGAATAACATTTATTCCATTGGTCTTTAGGAAATTTTTTCTTTTAATGATTCAAAAAAGTTGTTGGATCTATTGAATTTTGCTCATTCAAACAGATCAACTGTTTGACTCAACAAAATTCAGGAAATTCATCAATTTTTCTGTAAATGTTTTGTTTTGATAATTAAAAAAGTTAGTCAATTAAATGAATTTTGTTCATTCAGACAGATCAATTGTTCATGAATAAATTTCGATAAATTGATAATTTTTTAAATAATAAAAAAAACTCATTATAGAATAGTTGGCCAATTTACAATAAATTGAACCACTTTTTTTGTAATTGTTTTGTTTTAATAATTGAAAAATTTGTTCAATTAACTGAATTTTGTTCATTAAAATAGATCAACTGTTCAAATGAACAAAATTCAGTAAATTAAACAGCTTTCTTCTAATTTTTTCATTAATAATAAAAAAAATTATTCAATTGACTGAATTTTGTTCATTCGCATAGGGGAGAGTGGGGCAAAATGGAACCAAAAGATGAGATGACTCGAGATTTTTTAAAAAGCAGCGGTTGCTTCAAAAAATCTGAAAAAATTTACAAACAATAAACATATGTTGGAGGATTTACTCAAATTTTTTCAGATTTTTTCGTCGAATCCTTCATCCTGAAAAAAATTTCTTAATCATGTGACTATGATGGTCCATTATGCCCCACTCTCCCCTATATCAATTTATGACCGAAATTCAGTGAATTCAACAACTTTTTTAATATTTAATAATCGAATATTTGCTAAGGACCAATGAAGCAAATATTTTACAGTTTTTACCACTAATTTCTTCTCAGTATGAAGATTCGTTCAGTTTTTCGTGAATATCTCGGAATTTAAAGGAGATACGACAATTTCTATGGGAATTTTTTTTTTTTGTAAAAAAAAGATAAGAGCCAAAGAAGAGGTTTATTCATGAAGAATTCCGTATCTGCTTTACATCTGGAGAAATTCACGATAATTTGAATAAATCTTTAATAAATTCAATTTTTTCCTAAAATTTCACCCATTTCTTTTTTTTTCATCTCTAGTTCACAATTATGGATCGTTCTATCAAATGTTTATGGAGAGCTCATAATCGTCCTAATGATAGCTCTCTGTCTTGCAGAAGTCATGGATACGCCTATACCTCTGTTGAGCCTCCAGGTAAACAATAGCAGTAATTTATCAAATTCACTAGAATTACACAGAAGCAATTTATTTTCTCAATTTGAGAAGAAAGAAAAAAAATCCTTTCATTGGGCGTGATTTCTCAATTATTTCATGAATAATTTAATAATTCAATTTCACTCTTCTGAAGCTTCAAAATTTTTTGAGGATTTTTTTTTCTTCAAATGTGGAATTAAAAATTCTTGATAAATGGAATAAAGTGGAATCACTCTTTCCTTTTTTCTTTCATTTATTTCATTTCTTCTAGTTTCTTTGAATGTCTCGAGATACGTATCTTCACACACAACTGTTTGAAAAATTTAAAATTAAACTGTATTCCCACTTTTATCCTTGTATTTTGTGCACTGAGGAGTACATCGTGATTTGTGGTTGGTGCATAGGTATATTATCTGTTCACTCGATCGAGAGCCTCGATTTCTAATTCGCACTCCTGCAAATGAGTGAAATTGCTCGAATTCCCTTTTAACATTACAATTGTACAATACAATTTACCTATCGCTCCAAAACACAGCAATGCCACTTTAAATACAGAAAAAAAAAAAAAATTTGTAAAAAATGTAGTAATGAGAGTCGTTAGTGCCGGAAGTTTAATTGAATTATTCATAAATCTTATTAATTAATTCTTCGAATACTTGAGCACTCTCACCAACTATCGCTATTCTTCACTTTTTCAATGTAAAGAAAAATATAAAAAGTGAATTTAATTTCAAGAAATTGGCAGAAATGAAACTTTTTTTTTTCTGGAAAATAAATTATCATGAAAAAAATATTTGAAAAATTCGCACTTCTAGATTTTTGGATTTTCTATATGTACATATTTTTTTTTTCAAATCATTCATTCATTAAAAGAAAAAAAAATTGAAAATGGTTGAATGTCCATTATTTTATGATAATGAATGATTTTAATAACATAAATCATTATTTTAAAAATATTTAAAAAAATTTGCACTTGCAGTTTTTTCAATTTTCTACATGTTCATATTTTTTACTTGTTTTTTAATAATTTATTTGTTAATGAAGATAAAATTGAAAAAATGTCAGGTGTCTGCTATTTTTGACATCATCTCATTTTTAGTTTCATGAAAAATTCGAGAAATTTCGTTCAATTTCTACCATAATTATCTCCAAAACTAATGGATTTAGAGAAAAATGTCAAGAAACATTTTTTGTGGAGAATTTCATCCGCTACCAAAAAGGTCTCCTCATAAATTCTCGTGAACCCAATAGTTTTCGAGATCCCTATAAAATATTAAAATTATTCACTCAATCCTATCGAAAAATGTATTTTTTCTTCTGTTTTAATTCTTCATTTCTTTTTTTTTTCTTTTTGTGACAGAGCGTTTTTTTAATGTATCTATACGTCGGCAGTATTGCCGTCATCATAAGTATCTATCTTTGGGTACTCGTCGACAGTTGCGGAAGTCTGGCGAACGGTAGCGATGACGCTGAACTTGGTACAGCATCACTCACGAGATTTGGCTCACTAAAAAGAGCCCACATATCACGTTCCAAAACTGCAACCACGAGTTTTTATATACGTGTTGGTGCACTATGTATGTAATTGTAAACTACGTAATTACGTAGCTCATCATTATTATTATTATTATCATTGAAAGGGATAATCACTTGTGAAATCTGGTGTACAAATTCAAATCACAAGTCTTACGAGAATTTTCCGAATTCTTTCAAAAATGCCAGAAATTTTGGAATTTTTCGAAATTTTTGTAAAATCGAAAATCAAGTCTTGAAATCACTCAAGAAGTAGAGAAATCCGATGAAACTTGCACGAAATCTTTGAAATTTTTGAAATCTTTGTAATTTAGGATTTGAGAAAAATCAAAGAAGATTTTGAGATATTGTGCATAAAAAAAATTCTGTTAAAATATTTCTTTTTTATTTATTTTAATTTAATCTCAATGTTTTTATAATTTTTTTTAGAAATATCGAATTTTTCTATGCACAGTATTATGATTTTAATCGAATTTTTCTTCTCTTATTTTCTGTTTCATCATTATTTGTGTCATGAAATCTCTCAAATTTCGTAGTAATCCCTGAAATCTCCTGAATTCTTATAGAAATCTATGATGTGTAAAATTTCCAGAATTTCGTTAAATTCTCATAGATTTCAAGAAGTCTTATAAATTCTTATAGTCTACTGAGAATTGAAGTGTACACGGATTTTAAAAGTCATTATCCCCTCGTTATGATTGATTTATTTCCAATTTAATAAATTTTTATTGGATTTTTAAAGTATTTGGTCTCGCTACTTTGGTGTTCAATGGACTGGAAATGGCGATGCACTCAATGATGCAGGGAGTTGAGTGCCTCAACGATATTGTCTTCGTGCATCCAGTGCTTCATGGACTATTCACTTTTTTGCAGATGCATTTTTTATTCGTCAATTCTCAGGTAATATTTTTAATGAAATAAATTATAGAAAAAAAAAACATTTGAATGCATTTATAATTTTTGGTATTTTCTTTATGTGTATATTTTCATTTATTTAAAAAATTCTTTTAAATAAAAAATTGGTAGATGCATCCTATTTTCAGTTTCATAGATGAACTGAGTCTATCAATTGATAAATCTTAAGTTTCATTATTTTTTCTAAAGAATTTGTAATTTCTAATCTTTTTCTCTTTTTTTAAGGTCTTGGTGGAACGTTTCGGATTGGTAGCACGTTTCGGATTTATCCACCTGGCAGCAACGAACATTGCTGTCTGGGCAAGACTAGTCATCTGGGACTCTGCACAAGAATGGACGTACTTCGTTCATTTAGCCCAGAAAGATCCAGAGAATACTTCATCGCCTTTGAATTTACGGGGATTCCCCGCTTCGCTGACCAGGCATCCTCGTGACCTATTTACTCGTAAGTGTTTCCCCTCTAATTCACTCCCTCTTTGTATCAAGTTTCGTTCATTAATTCCTTGATAAAGTGGATGAAGCCCTCAACTATGAGATAATAAAATTTTGGAATGGAATAAAAAAATCCGAATTTTGAGGAAAAATCGTAAGAAAAACTTTCATTTCTCCGAATAATTCAGTATTGATGAGCTAAAACAGGATAAATCTTAGAAAATGAGTGAAATAGCGAATTTTTTAGAGAAATCGAGCTTTTTTAATTCTGATCTTCCTAGAAAAAAAAAGGTCTTTACAAAAATGACACTATCTCGCTTAGTTTCCACTAGATTTCTAAAAAGTAGTGTGATGAGCGATTTTACATCGATTCTCTGCGATTCTGCGAGATCGATTCTTTTTTCCTAAAAATCTCGAATTCAATGCAAGATATCGCATCGATCCATCGATTTTCTCATTTCATTCGTTTTTTTTTGTAGAGAAGATTCTCAAAAAATCACATTTTTTAAAGATCATTTCTCTGAGAATCCATTATTTTTCTAGAGATCGCTCATTTTTACTAAAAAAAGGAACAATCCAAAAAATCGACTCATTCCATTCACCTCTCCCCTCCTAAATTAACAATTTCTCTCATCCAGCAGATGGATTATCAACGCAGAAAACTCTACAGAGATCCTACTATCAGCCAATATCAGACGAGCAGATATCGCAAGTAGTGACGTTCCAAGAGTGCCTAAACACAAACACCCTCGGTCAATTATGGACGTCAAGCATGCCCTTTCTCTACCCATTCATCGTGCAGTTTAGTTTGATAGCAGCAGCCGTGACCTTTGTAATGGGCCGTAACGTTGGTAAAAGTAGATTCAGCAGTAAGCCCCACAAGTTCCACAGCATGAAAGACTTAACCGGTCAAACGAGAATCGGTTGTGATGGTTCGAGCAAAGGCTTATTCCTGGGTATTCTTAGCATGACAGCTGGAATTGTCGTTATATTAATATTCCTAGTTGTCAGAGAGAACGATGACTTTCCATCAGCAACATTATCATGGTTAACAACCGGTACATTGATCGGTATTCTCTCGTTGAGTTGCGTTATGACCGCAAGTGGACTAATCCAAATCCGGCAAATGTCAATAGTATCAAGAGTGCCATCAATGCTCGACAACATCTTGTCCAATGTCTCCATATTTGGTGTCCAGCTCTACTGCATATTTACGATAGTCGTTTGTGCATGTGCACTTACGACCCAGAAGAACGACGATTTCACGGACCAAGATACACGTGGGCGCCACATAATGCTCCTAACAGCATCAATTCTCCAAGTGGTCCAGTGCTTCGCACAAAGCACACTAATCGCCGAAGCATCCAAAAGATCCTGCATAACGAGGTATCAACTAATGACTAAACCATCAAGACAAGTCATCACGTTTCTACTCTTCAGCAATGCTGTACTATGGGCCTTTGATACTGTGATAACGCAAAATTGGCTCGCGCAAGAACTGCAACTGCGATTTTTCGGCGTTTTAGCCTGGGGCATCATCTCGAGGATATGCCTGCCTCTTCTGATATTCTACAGGTTTCACAGCTGTGTTCTGCTGCTTGAGGCGTGGAACAAGTGCTATAGATCGCCGAGAGGACATCTGTCGCTTAACTGACGACACGTAATGCCAATAGAACATTATTGTAGGTGAGAAAAGCTTTAATTAGGTTGAGTGGTCCAGTTGTCGAACAGATAAAATAATTACTGATATATTTAACAGTTTCATAGGCTTTTATTTGAATTGATAAAGATCATATTGTTTTTTGAAAATAAGAAAAACGATATTTTGCTGAATTACAAATTGTTTCTACAATAAATAGGTTTAATAGTTCGATGACTGGACCAGTTCGATGCAAAATTTGAAATTAAATTGTCATTTTAAAATATTGCTGTTGAGAAGGTGTAGCGGAGAGAGATTGATTGATCATATAATACGATATATCGCATAGAAAAATCAAGATTCCTCAAGAATTTCAAAATTTGAGATTGAATTGTCATTTTTTTTCATTTTCAAAAATTCGCCCTACTCTGTTTTTACATTCTATGCAAATTGAACTGAATCTATTGGGATTATTTCGATTTTTTTCAGGAGACATAGGGAAACACATCGTGGACAGCACAGAAAAAGGCGGAGGCGAGTTCCACTTGTCACGATCAATGAGGACTCCTATCTCGAAGAGAATCCTCATTATTTAATCAATGATTACGCCTGCGATGGAGCCTATCATCTTCATCCTTACATGGATAATTCTAGCTGGTTTTATCTTGATGTTAATCCAGCGATGGGATTCATCGCACAAGCTCCATATCATCGTCATTCACATCATCATCATCATCGTCATCATCACACTCCTCGTCGTGTTCAAAAAGAACCAAGAGGATTTTATCCAAACTATTATAATTCTGCCATTAATGGCCAGTGTCTTGATAAGAATATCGATAATGCAGCTGGTACACTTGAAAGAGATACTGGTGCAAGGACATCGACCTTCAGAAAAGTGCCATGGCACCCAAACCTTCATATGCTCAATATAAGACAATCGACTTAATTATTTAATCATTAATTAATTAATTATTTATAAACTATTAAATTTTTTTTTCCATCTAACTTTTATTTAGAAAATCCTGCGAAAAAGCTTTAACGAAATTCACAATGAATTCAATTATTAGAGAAAAAAAAGAGGAGGAAGTTAAAGAAATAAATAATTGAATGGCTTTTTATGTGTACAGAATTTCTGCGTCGAGCGTGCAATATTATTTCTAAGTTTTTTCACGATAAATAACGCGGACACTATTGAGCATAGCCACGATAATTGTACAGTTAGGTGTTAGGTGTTTTGAATGTCTTCCTCTTCTTTTTTCTTCCCCCCTTCTTTTTTTTTTCATGACCACTTTCGTCATTTAACGGTGAATACTCCAAGCACTCTCCAAGTTTATGAGCGACTGCATAATTTACGAATATAAAAATTACTATTGTACTTTTTTTTTCCATACTATCTCCAATATTATTATCCAGAATTCACAGAAAAAACTTAATATATTTATTTCATTTATCATAATGAATAAAATTGTGTTTTTAAATAAAATTACGTAAAAATTATTTTAAATTCTGTGTAAATTTATTATCAGTTTATGGCTTATTCCATAAGATTACATGTTTTCTTCATATATGAAATCATATATTGTTTCATTTTTCAGTCGCTTCATCCCTCCGAAAGTTCATTAATATTTGATGCAAAAAAAATTTCATTAATTTGATCAATTAAAAAAAAATTCCTATTCTCTCCTCGATTAGATCCTCATTACGTACAAAAAAAACATCGATTCGGCATACAGTATATTTATCGACAAATGAAACCTAATTAATTGTTGTCTTCCTTCAAAGCAGTGACTATTGTGGTAATGAGCAACTAATGTTTCACAATTGAAAAAAAAAAAAAAAAAAAAAGAAAAACACCAAGAACAATGTTTCGCGACAATGAACTTCATTTTGAAAGGTAAACAAGAGACTCTGAGTGGGGGGAGAATAATGAGGTTTTTTAGTCAAGGCCAACATCGTCATCGCTTCTAGGTGCAGATGGCTTTGGCGCAGCATCAGCAGCAGCACCAAAGAATCCACTAGGCATACCGCCCATCATTCCTGGGAATCCACTGGCACCACCAAACTTTGATGCTACTTTACTAATCAAGTCCATTACCTTTGGATTACGCTGATACTTCAGGATATTAGCTGGATTTGATGAGATATCGACAAATGCTGCTGATACTTCTGGATCCTTCAAAATGATTTTTAATGAAATTATTTTTAATAAAAATATTTTGAATAGAAAGGATTAAGTGTTGCGCAAATGATTTATTCATTTATTGATAGTGTATTGCACACCTAGGAAGAGAAAAAGTGAACCTCGATGGAAAAATTTGTCGTTTGAGCGGAGCGAGGATGCCAAATTTTTGACGAGGTTGACTTTTTTCTATCCTTAATGTGTATGCTATTCTTCGGACTAAAGGGAGCAGAGAACTAGTTCAACGAAAATTAGTTCTTTGCTCCCTGAACGAAAAAAAATCAGCTAAAAGTACCGAGAGCTCAAATCAAAAACTATTAGACCTCTCAGGAAAGAGGAGAAAAAGAAGTCACTTTATCTATCCCATTTTGCCCCTCTATGGGCAATTTTTGACCATTTACTCATCGATGGGCCAAGTTTTACTTGCCCCCCACAGGATGAAAATTCTGGCGACCTTTCTTTGCTTGGGAGATCCTCAAAAAATTACTGTGCCGTCCACCAAATTTCTTTGGGAACTCTCATGAACTTAACACTAACTCTTGTGTCTTCTCTCAAATTTTCATATTTTTCTCAATATTTTTTTTTTGATGCATTACGATATGTCCCTGAATTCATGGAATATCCCAGTAATTTTTACTGATTTTTCTTCTTCCCATAGGTGGACAGTAATAAGCAATAACGTCTTAACCAACATTGAAAAAAAAATGAGTCTATTTTCAGTAAACAAGCATTTCTGAACTCAAATATGCCATCTACAAAATTTCGAAAAAAATCTTGTTTAAGACGTTATTGCTTATCACCAACCACGTGTAAGAAAGCATTTATTCAATACCTGAAAAGCTGCTCGAACTTCTGGATCATTGAGATACTGATAGAAATCACCGGACGATGATTCACCAGTACCATCATCAGTTTGTGATGGACGTGAATTAGCATCACGTGCTTTAGCAGCCTCTCGTGCCTCTCTTTCTGCCTGGAGACGCGCTTTTTCTGCCTTCTCAAATTCTCTTCTCTCCTTCTTTCTCTTGTGCTCCTCGATTTTTCGAGCCTGCAATAATAAAAAGTGTCTTTTTTTTATTATCAATTAATGGAAAGAGAGAGAAATTCAATATTTCTGAGTGAGGAAAGGCAAGAGCACATTGAAGAAATGATGAGACTTGACCTCGTTGAACCCGATCAGGTCAATCACACATTGGAACTCACGGATGAACCAATAGGTGAATGATCAAATTTGGAAATTTTTCATGTAAGGATGGGCAATACCCAAGGAGGTGAAGGGGTTGAATGTTTCAGCACTAACGGCAACCTTATACGGCTACGGCCCGGACACATCTAAATATAAAGGCGCTCAGCTTCGTGAGACGCTTAAACACACTGTGTCCGTGGGTCCATACACTTTACCGTAAAAATCATATCCCCCCACTAACATATTAGTTAGTCACCTCTAACATCAATTTTTATCGTTCAATCAGAGCGATTGCAAATACTTGTCCAAATTCTAAAAAAAGTCTAAAAAAAAAAAAATTGACTACGTAAGTAGTTAATCAGATGATTTTTTTTAAGATATGTTTCCAGAAATTCGGTTGACTTATTTATGACTTTGGAATTATCTCGCTTTCTTTCATTGACTTCTGGATTATTAAAGAAAATCCAGGAATATCGGAAACTCTCCTTCGAAAGAAGAAAAGCTCCTTTTTTTAAAAAGAAATTAGATCTACAAATGAGGTCATGACAATAATTTCCCTGCTCGTAAAATTTCCTACGAGATACTTCAAATATTTCCCTAATTACAGAAAAAGAATCATGATAATAAAATGAGTATAATAAAAAAAAATGAAATCAGTAGATATTTCACCTTTTTTTTCAAACAAATAAATTATTGCAAAAAGAATATTTAAAAAATTTGCACTTGTAGTTTAAAAAATTTTTAAGATGTGCACAATTTTTTATTTTTTGAAAACTATTTTTTTTGTTCAGAATGAAAAGAACTTCAAACAATTCAATTATTTTAAAACTCAATTATTTTTCTTTCTTCAATAAAATAAGCAAAAAAAATTAAAAATCTCCAATAAGCTGCTGCTTGTTAAGCTCAGACAAATGTTACTCATCTGCCTATGTACTAATTCATAATTGACCGTAAGTAATGGCCAAAAATTGATCTATATAGACAAATGAATAAAAGATATATAAAAAAAAAAAAGCGTGATGATGGCAGCAACAAATAGTGGTTCTAAGCCAGCGCTTTACGCTCTTTCTCTCTCTCTTTCTACGTACGTTGGAGATGTGTGTAAGCGAGGTAAGACGGGGCGATGGCACTAAGGCAGATTTAGTTCTGTACGCCGAATGGGTTTTGGTGTTTCATCTTGGATATTCGGACGTGGGACAGTTAACTTCTCGAGGTACAGTTTAGTGCAATAGGGTGTTAAGAGCTGTCTCACTCGCGAGACAGTCCTCTTTAATTTTAATTTTATTTTTTTTTTAAGTTTTTTTTTTAGTTCCATTATAATTAACGAAAAAGTGTCTGATCAAGTGATTAAAATTGAATTATAACGAAAAAAGAAAAAAGAATGACGGGCTCAGTTGGACTGAGGCCCGTGGTACTTCTGGGCCTTATTATCGCACTACTGACAGTGGCCTTGCAGGGTGAGTAACTCATCTTACTCTTCTTAAATACCAAACAAACAGTGTTCACTTGATCAATGACATCAAGCTTAAAATGAAAAATCTCCACTTCATTGTCTGACCATAGCTGCCCTTTTCTACTGCAAACGACAGATTTTTAATATCTAAAAAAATATGAAATTTTTTTTTTAATGCAATAAATTCTATCAAATTCCTCATCTTTCAGGCAATTATTTATAACCCACACATATTTTCGTCTTTCATTATGTAAAACGGAAGGTCACATTGGTCCTCTCTCGCTAATTCCACATCTTGAGAAACTCGAAACAGACACAGCCCCTAATTTCACGATTAAATATTTTTCGTGAGAGAGACAAAAAAAAGGGGAAAAATTGCGGAATTTTTCTCTGCCAAAAACTGGGTCAGTGTAACACTCTGTCATAATATTGTGCATCATCTGCAGCATCTTCTCTGTTTACTGACGTAAACACACACACATACATACATGACGACTGACTGACGAAGGTCAATGTTATGTAATACCTAGTACTATTACCGTCCTCTTCATCTCGCTTTTTTCTTCATCAAAGCAAAAAGCGAAGAAAAAGAGTGAAATGCTTTCTAATTTTATCCTGAAACAAAAAAAAAAATCTTTATTACTGAAGAAAAGGAGTTACATAAATCATAAGTCATCCAAAATACCTCAGAAATCTTATTCGAGGGGATGTTTCAATTGATGAAGTGATTACAAGAATTTAATTTTTTTTTTCTCGTTTTTCAAACCCGAATAATTGATGGACACGTATGAGTGATACATTGCATACATAGAAAATATATATTTAAATCAAGTTTCATCGGATGAATCTCTGTATGTGTTGAGCCATGAAAAAACCTGGTGGTACCGCCTACCCGACTGTCTAAACTTAGATGTCTCGGGGTGAGACGATCACCACTGTGTTTTACCTCTGCATATGCAGCATATATATGTATGCATGTGTGTTTTTCTGTGTGTATGTGTGTGTCTGCTTCCAACACGCGAGAAAAACCCTTTCCACTAGCTGAAACAGTTTTCAAATTGCTGAAATGCTTTTATGTGAATCTTTAAATAGATGGATATCAATAATGTCCTATTTTTCGAGATTATAAAAATTTTCACAATTCTCATTGTTGCAATTAATTCATCAGTAAAGTCAGGAAAACATGCAGAAATATCTTGTGTGAGGTTTCAGGAGAAAATGGGGAAAAACCAATTTTTTACCTTTTTTTAGGGAAAAATGAGCTTCCAAAAAGGTCATTTGATGAATTTTCTGCTAAATTTCGTCCTTTTTGAGAACTTATTTCATCGAAATTAAGTAATATGTCATTTTTCGAAGCGATTCTGCTTTGAAAAAAGCGAAATCCGTGTTTTTCCTTCAATTTTATCGCTGAATATCGGAAAAAATCAGCAACAAGTGCGGATTGTGTGCCTCCAACTTCACAGAGAAAAATGTTTTCTTACTTTAAGAAAGTGCAGTCACTTAATTTAAGAACGTGCAGGTCACTTAAATTAAGAGAGAGAAAGTCACTTGATTCAAGTAAGAAAACTCACTTGATTTAAGTAACTCTCGCTTTCTTAAATTAAGAAAGAAAAAATCACCTGATTTAAGCGAAAAAACTCACTTGATTAAAGTGCGTTTTACTTTCTTAAATCAAGTGACTTTTCTCACTTGAATCAAGTGATTATTCCTTTCTTAATTTAAGAAAGTGAAAGTTACCTGAATTAAGTGAGTTTCCTCACTTGAATCAAGTAACTTTCTCTTTCTTAATTTAAGTGATCCGCACGTTCTTAAATTAAGTGACTGCACATTCTTAAATTAAAAAAAACATTTTTCCCTGCGATTCGTATTCAATCAAATTCTTGGCCCTCAAGCAAGTTCAATAGGTGTAACGTTCAGGGTTAGGCATCATTGTAGGCCAATTTGTTAGGAGTAAACATCTGTCATTGGCTATTGTACGTAATTTGAATATTCTATCAAATAGAGACAGATAAATTTTTCGTGTTCACAATTATTCATCTATTTTTCCACGATTTTTTTTTAAAACCTGACTTGCGTCATTCTTGCGGGTCAGATATTTTTGTCTACTATGGGCGTCATCCCAATCCCAGTATTTAATCCTACTGTCTCTTTATCTGTGCTCCCTTCATCTTCATTAATTCTACAGTCGAGTGAGATAAGATGACATGGTGCACTTAAAATTTTCTTAATTGTTGCTAATTATTTGAGGAGAGAAATTAGGTTTTGGGAAAGTGGTAGATTGTGATTTTAAAGATGATGATTTTAATTGAAGCTAATAAGCCCTGAGAATGGGCTTCTAAAGCTAAAAAATAAAAGGATTTTAATTTAGAGTGAATTTTGATTTAATAGGTGTGCAAGGCGATGATCAGGCGAATCAGGTACCATCTGAAGTTGAATGTCGACCGTACATCGAAAAAGCATTGAAGGACCGTGGAGCGGGTAAGTCTTTTAATCCCGAACCTTTTTTTCGTACAGAATCCCATTTGTCTTGAAAAATATCTTGATAATGAAGGGAAATAGACAAATTTTGGTGGAGATCTTTTTTGTAGGAGGGAATTAGAGCTACAAAGAAGGTATCCACAAGAATTTCTCTCTCTCCCTCAGATTCCTAGAAATTTTCGAAAAACTGACTTTCAACAGGACTAGGGGAGATGGGAGCAAAATGGACCAGTAGATCAAAATAATTTGGAATTTTTTTCTAAGAGTAAAGGAGGCTCTGAAATTTTTAAAAAAAATTCACCAACAATTTTCACATATCGGAGTCTTCTCTCAAATTTTTGCAGATTTTTTCAAAAAGTCCTTCGCATTAAAAAAAAAAAATTCTGTATTTTTTTGCCTTGGAGGTCCATTTCGCCCTATTCTCTCCTATTTGAATGGTTCTATTCACTCTCTATTTGTTTGATCCCAAGGATCTGTGGAAGAGGGCAAAGATGATGAGGCTGACGAAACAGAGGACACAGGCCCTACTGACTCTGTAAGTACTTCCCTGAAATTGCAAATAGTCACATGAAGATTAATCACTTTATTTCCTTGAAAAAATTCGCCAATCACAAAAAAAAAAAACGACAAATACCAAATTCCTATCAGAAAGAGGATGACAACGAAACCGCCGATCAAGCCGAAGAAACCGATGACGAAGCTAAGGATACATTAGAAACAGTAGAAATTGAAGACGAAATTGAATCCAGGGAAGAGTCAAAAGTCGAGGATGAAGCTGAGAAAGAGGATGGTGATGGAACTGGTGAAGATGTCACAGCTGAAGTTACTGGAGATGATCAATCGATGGAAACACAAGAAACGAGAGAAGGCGAGTCAGCAGAAGAAGAGAAACCTGAAGGAGATTCTAAAGAGGAAGAAAAAACTGAAGAAGGAGCTTCAATAGAGGAACCTGAGGATGTTACACAGGAGCTTTCTGATGAGCAACCGGCTGAATCTGATGAGGCTGGAGATGAAACTCCCGGTGAGTTTTATCAATTCAATAGCGAAGAGGTAAATCGAGATAAATCTATTTTTTTCTCATTTAGTTATTTGGAAATGCGTTAGAAAATGAGCGAAATAGGGCAATTTTTTTCTACCAAAAAAGATAGATGATATCGCCTCATCTCGCTTGATTTCCCAGATATTTCCTTCAAAATTATCACAAAAATGAGTCGATTAATTCTGTTTCACCTCTTCACCACTGAATTAATTTCTCTTCAAACTGAGAAAAAAAGTAACTATTATTAAAAAAATAATTCCTATGTTGAATTGAAAAAAATAAAAAATTAATAATTATTAATAATTATCCATAGTTCAGTTTAATACAAACTAAATGTTTTATTGATCAAGTTTTTCTTGAGGAAAAAATCATTTATTTCCTTACTATATAACACGATTCACTATAACGTCCTTTCTTTTAGGCGCCGAATCAGACGACAAAGTATCCGAGGAGCAGACGGAGGAAGCTAACCCCGAGTCTGAAGAGACTGCAAGTCCTTCCGGAGAGGAAGTAGCCGAAGAGAGTGACGCAACTGCAGCAGGTGACTCGACCGAGACGAAAGAGGAGGAGAAGGGATCCGAGGAGAAACAGGATGAGGATGAGGAAAAGACCGATACGACTGAGGATACTGAGAAATCAGGAGAAGAGAAATCTGCTGAAGCTGAAGAAGCTGCGGATACTAAGGAGGAAGATGAGGAAAAGGGCGAATCGAGAGAGGAGGAAGGGGAAAAAGGAGAATCGAAGGAAGATGAGGGAAAAGTCGATTCGAAGGAAGACGAGGGAAAAAGCGAATCGGTAGAGGCTGAAGAGAAGCCTGAATCGAAAGAAGGGGAGGAAGAAGGAAGAGAGTCGAAGGAAGAAGTCACTGAGAGTGTTGGAGAAGAGGAAGCTGCGGAGGTTGGTGCAAGTGCTGAAGAGGAAATTGGTGCGAGAAGGGAGAAGAGAGAGGTTGGGGATGAGGGGGAGAGTGCAGAAAAGGAAGAACAAGGGGAAAAAGAGGAAAGTGGAGAGAAAAGAGAACAAGGAGAAAGTGCAGAAAAGGGAGAAGAAGGAGTGAGCGAGGGCGAAGGAGAACAGGCAGAGAGTGAGGAGAAAGAAGAAGAGGGAAAATCCAAAGAGCAAGGTAAGAGTCAATCGAAAAATAGAAAAGCATATTATTAATGAATTCTTGAATTTGTAGAAGGAGGAGATGAAGAAGAAAGAGAGTCGATGCCGGAGGAGGAATTGATGCAGGAGGTCGAAATTCCAGAGAACTTGCGACCCAGAGATCACGTAAATCAGATACTCAGACTTGATCAAGATAACGAGGTAAAAGAGGCAGCTATTGCCAAAGCTTCTGATGTTGTTCTCAAGGAGCTGAAGAGACTGTATGACACTGCCATCAAGCCTCTGGAGACTCTGTACAAGTACAGAGACTTGAGCAACAGACATTTCGGAGGTGTGTTTTTAGAAGAAATGAGTTTCTTTAGAAGTAATTACTTCCTCGAATAATTGAATGTAATTTTTCTTGTTTACTTTTTGAAGATCCTGAAATTTTCTCGAAGCCCCTTGTACTCTTTATGGGGCCATGGAGCGGTGGAAAATCGTCCATAATAAATTACCTTCTGGACACAGAGTATCAACCAACCGCGCTCAGAACAGGTGAGGAAATATGAAAAAATTCAAAATTATCAGGCAAATCAATTTTTTTTCATTGTCATTTTCTTATAAATATTTTTTTCGCATTTAAAGGAGATAAAGCAGTTATCATAATAACCTTCTTTTGTAGCTCTTGGAATTCTCTTCAAGAACAAATTAAATTAAATTGGATTCAATTGAAAGAATTGAGATACAATAAATTCATTCATGAAATTTGATTAAATTTCATGGAATTTATATTGAAGGTCATTATATAAATTACTCTATCTCGCTCAGATTCCGAAATCTTGAAAAAAACTGATGACAAAATGAAATGGATTCATCCGAAAACTTTATAGTCGTGGGAGAAAATGAAAATTGGGTAATTATGAAGATTAGGGGCCTTTTTTTGTAAAATTTGAGAATCTCCGAATGAAAATTTCGGAAAAAATAGGCAATTCACAAGGCGAGGTTTGAAGACACAACCATTAGATTACATGTCTCGTGCTCTAACAATGAGGTATTGCGAGTTCCACTATTTACCTTCGAATTTTTGATTCCGATATATTATCTTTTTCCTCCACCTCCCTTCCTGAGGCAATTTTGAATTGATTCTATTTTGAAAGGCCGCTAATCTACATATTTACCGAAAATTGTAGTTGACATTGTTGTTCAGTTTTCTAAAATTCTGTTGATATGTATTCAGGAGCGGAACCCTCGCCGGCTTATTTCAATATTGTGATGCACGGTGAAGAGGAAGAAGTGCTGGATGGTACACAATTGGCTGCTGATTGGACATTTTCAGGACTCCAAAAGTTTGGACAAGGAATGTTAGATCGTCTCAGAGGATTGAAGTTAAACAACAAACTCCTCGAGAAGGTCTGCAATCAAATACTAAAAAAAACCCTAAAAATTCAGCTCAATGACCCAATTTATTAGAATAAAAAGTCAATATCTTTGTTTTTTTTGCACAGGTGAACATCGTTGAAATCCCCGGAATTTTAGAAATACGTAAACAAGTACAACGTTTATTTCCATTTAATGACGCATGTCAGTGGTTCATTGACAGAGCTGACATAATATTTCTCGTTTATGATCCATCAAAATTGGACGTTGGCCCAGAGACTGAGGCAATACTTGATCAGTTAAAAGGCCGTGAATATCAAACACGTATAATACTGAATAAAGCTGATCAAGTTAAGCCAGAAGAATTAATGAGAGTACAGGGTGCACTTATCTGGAATATTTCACCATTGATGTCTAGTGCTGAACCACCAATTATGTATTCAACGTCACTCTGGTCATTGCCCTATGAGGCTGGTGCACCTACTAGATTACTTTATGCACAAGAAAGGGCTTTTCTTCGGGATTTACGATCGGCAATTGATAAAAGAGTTGAGCACAAAATCGCCAGTGCAAGAAGATTTGCTGTAAGTTGATTTTTTTTTCATTTTTGCTTCTTTTATGATGGACGAAAAATCAGTCTTACTCCCCGAAAAAAAATCTCCTGGACAAAATTTTTCGATAAAAATTTCCTTTAAAAAAAACTCATTAAAGAAAATTTCCTCAAAGAAAAAATTTTTTTTCTTAAAAATTTGAAGATTAATCTCCTGAGTCCAAGTTTATCGAGACTATGATTTACATTTAAGGAGAATTATTGATAATTATGATCTTAATTATGATAATTATGATTGTAATGAAAATTTTCGTGATTTACCTTGTGAATTAATGCATCAATCAACCCATTTTTTTTCTGAGAGGAAATTTTCTAAAGAGATTTTTAAAAAGAAGATGTTTAGAAAGTGGAATTTTATTCCGAAAGATTTTTTATACAGTAACAAAACGCCTAGGAACCGTGCGCTCTTTTATTTGTGGTTTTCGATAATAAAATTTTTATGAATTCCAGGTACGTGTACGTAACCACGCAAAAATGGTAGACTGCTATTTAACAACTTACTACAACCACAAAACATTCTTCGGCAATAAAAAAGATATTAGCGACAGAATTATTGAAAATCCACAGGATTATCATATTTACGAGGGACTAAGTACACTGACAAACATATCACGTTACGATCTTCCTGATCCAGATGTTTACAGAGATTTTTTCCGTTTAAATCCACTCTACGATTTCCAATCACTGAGCTCAACATGCACATACTTTCGTGGCTGTCCAATCAACAGGTTGGATGTTGCTATTGCCTATGATCTACCAGAATTAGTTGGTAAATACAAAAAACTCGTTGAGGCAGCAATAAATGCTGAACAATCGTCGAATCCACCAGCAAGTTGAGATAATAATGATTTTTAATAACAAATAAATAAAATAAATAAGAAAAATCTTAAAAATCATAAGAAACATTTTTTTCTAATTGTCATTAAAAAAAAAAATGCGTGCACGTTTCTCGCATAAATTTACGTCTGTCAATCTCTCGATTTCATTGATCATTTGCTCATCGTCGAGTAAATGCGTGTGTCTGAGCTGCGGGCAGTTCAAAACGAACAGGAGCAACCAAAAAAAAAACTTATCATCTTCATCTGATTCTATTATTTTCCCTCGAAAATTCAATTTTAGGGGAATAATCATTACGATGTAACTTTTAGATAAGAAAAAAAAAGAAGCAATAAAAACTTAATTAATGTGTTCGTATGATGAAAGAGAAAGAAAATAAGAAACCGTGAAAATAATACATTAAAAAAAAAAAAAAAGAATCTCATTTCTACAATACTTTGCTTGCCAAAAAATGCGTCATTGCTATTTATATGCATTTTTTTCTCTCTCATAGCATATAATAAATTAATTTACTCAACAAAATCAACTGCAACGACATTGGATATCAGAATTTCATTATCATTGATGAAAAAAAAAGCCAGTTTATTATTTCAATTGAATAATTAATTTATCATTAATCAATTTGCAATACTTGTCACGAGTTCTTGTGGAACTTTTGATGAGAAATGAAAATAAAAGAACATTAAAAAAAAAATAAAAACGTTTCAATTAAACTTGCTGTTTAGTTGATTAAACGTTTTCATCATTTTCTTGTTATACGTTTAATTAATTTATAAACGTTAATTTAATTTTTAGATTTAAGTAGGAATTACTATTGTATGTACCTCGGTTTTTAAATAAGAATTGTGTGCTGTGGATTTTGCTTTTAAGCCTCATTATTATTTTATTCATTTTCTCCTTGTGTTTTATTATTAAAATAAAAAAAAAGAGAAAAACGATGCAATGTATATAATTAAATTATTAAATTGATTTTGAAAGAAATATAATATAATTTGAATGAAAATGAAAAAAAAAAAATTTACTTACATTAGGTGTAACTTCACGTAGCCACTCGTCAGCTTGTTCATCAAAATCAAATTTACATGCTAATCTCAAATCATTAGCAGCTTCCTCCCAATTACCGAGTAATTGATTGGCACGACCACGAAATTTGTGTCCAGCAGCACTGTCTGAATTCAATTCAAGTGCTCTGTTACAATCACGTATACAAGCATTTGGTTTATTCATCATTAAATAAACTTGTCCACGTTTTGCATAGAGTAATGCTGCTGATGGATTCAACATTATTGCTTCAGTATAAAGGGCAAGTGCTTTTTCATAGTCTTTTTCAACGAAAGCTGATACTGCCTCGGAGCGCTTTGATTGGGACTCGGCTATTTCATCTTCAGTTGGTTGAAGACTCAAATTTCCCATTTTCTGGGGTGGATCATTGTCTGGTTCTGAAATTCAATGATGAGAAATTCGTTAGTGCTGTTTTTTTCAGATGTTTTTTTTTATGAGACCTCCTGAAGAATTCTCGATAATCTTAAGATTTTCGAGATATTCACATGATAATGAATTCAACTTGATTTAGGAGAGAGTGGGGTAAAATGGACATTTCAATAAAATGGCTTGAGATTCAATTTTTTTCAACAATTCCATTGAAAAGCTAAAGAAATTTCTGGCAGGAAAAATGTTTCGGAGAATTTTTTTTTTGAATTTAGTGAAAATTTCACTTCTTTGGGGACGAATGAGGGGTCAAACCTTTTTCATTTATGGACTTTTTTCATTTTTTCGAAAGAATATCGAATTCTATTAGTCGTAAAGACTTGCTGCCAGTACTACATGAGAGGTGACATCATTTGCCATTAATTTATGGGGATTTGAAGAGAAAAAAATACAATTTTTAGCTACTTATTATAGAGAAAACATTGATTTTCCCAAAATGACCTATAAGTACTTCACAAATCGATCATTTTTCTTCAGAATTACATAAATTCATGGCAAATGATCTCACTTTTCATTTAAGATCGGTTCCAAGTGGCTACGACCAATAGAACCGAAGATATCTTCAAAAAAAAAGGAATTTTTCGATTTTAAAAATTGTTTCCTGAAAAAGTAAAATTTAAATCAAAATTTTTTAATGCTTTTCCATGGAACTTTCCTCAAATTTCCAACGAAATCATCAGAAAAAACGTAAAGCAAATTTTTTTTCGCTAATTTTGAAGTCATTCCCATAATATAAAACATTAAAACCATAAAATATGTCCATTTCCCTATTCATAAACCTCCCCCCCCCCCCCCCCCCCATCTCCCTTCAGATCCTTCAATCTCCCATCAAAATAATATTTTTCGGAAAAAATTTGTAATTATCTTACCAACAACTCCAGTCATGTCCAATTCAAGATCACTCTCCTCATCATCATCAGAATTTTCTTTCTCCTCTTTCTCTGCATCAGCTTTACCAGTGGTTTCCTCCGTTTTTCCATCGTTCTCACTCTTCTGCTCAGTTGGAATTTTTCCACCAAAATGCTCAATGAAGTCTTTGACAAATGCGAGATCAGGTAAATTCAATAATTGTGGATTTTTCCTGCAGATATTCACGAACACCTTGAGTGGAGCAAGATGCTCCTTGTTTATTGGAATTGACATGATGCGCAGATCTAGAAATAATAATATTTGAAGTTAAAAGTCATTCACATGAGTTAAATTTATTAAATTAGGCGAAATTTCGTCAATTCATTAATTATTCATTTTTTCAAGCAATTAATTCTAGAATGTTCTGTACATCCCAAGAGATAAGAGAAGAAAAAGGAGATAAGCACCGGCATGAGCCGGCCGTCCTGCCCCTATTAATCAAAAAATAAACAATTGTTTCATAAAATCAAATTTATTCAACTAAACTGTAAAAAACTGAATGTAATTTATTTTAATAAATACCTGCGCTTCAATCCTACGTGAAAATTAGAATTATCCGCACTTTCTCTGGAATGCAGTAAACGCACGAATGATTTTTTTCCACCAAAATGACGAGACTCAAATTAGGCGTTGGACATTAACCTATAAATTTGGCAAATACTTGAAAAAAATGGCGTCCCGGCGCACTTTGCAATGAGCGGGAATTTCAAAACAGGGGGAAATGGAGTAAAATGGACAATTCAATTGAATGGTTCGAGATAGAGATTTTCTGATGATTTCATTGGAAAGCTGAGGAAATTTTAGGCGGTAAACATGGGTCAAAATTATTTTTTTGAATTTTTTTTTGAAATTTTAGCTTTTTCAGTCAAGTTTTGAAGGGGGAAACCTTTTGAAAGTTTAAAAAATTCACTTTTTTGACGATATCTCTGGTTCTGTTGCTCGTAGCCATCTGGGGTTGATCTCAAATGAAAGGTGAGCTCATTTCTCATCGATTCATGCGGTTCAAATATTTTTAAATCATTTTTTGAAATATTTATATGCCATTTTCTGAATAATCAGTTTTTGCCCTATAAGTACTTGGAAAAATTGACAATTTTTTGTTTAAACACATAAATTAATGGGAAATGAGCTCATCTTTCATTTGAGATCAACCCCAGATCGCTTCGACCAATAGAACCAGAGATATTACCAAAAAACTGATATTTTTCAAAAACAGAAGGGTTTTACCTTCAAATCTCGCGCAAAAAAAGGAGTTTTTGAAAAAAATTTAAAAATAACTTCTGACATATGATTTCCATGGGAAATTTTCTCAGCTCTCCGATGGAATCGTCAGAAAAAACTTATCTCCAATATTTCCATTGATTTTAAGTAATTTTCATAGTATAAAATACCAAAACTAACACCTGTCTCTTTTACCTTATGTCACCATTTTACCTCCACTGGTGAAACTTAAAAAAATCATTATTACTCTTTAACCGTATTTTATTTACAAAAAAATTAGAATTTTACATTAAAATTTACTCTATTCAGAGTCTCATGATCGATATTTTCTTAGTTATACTGTGTAATCCGGTGAAATTGAGACGTTTTTATTTTTTCCATTAAATAACGACTTAATCTCCTATTATGTTTCATTTTTCATTAATTTATTTAAAAATAAATGAAAAAGAAAAAGAAAAATTAAGATTATATCTCCCTTGACATCGGTGAATCAATAAATTAAGGGAAGAGACAAGACCGGAATTTAATTCACATGTGCCCCACGATGAACTGGAAAAATGATACTCCAAGATGTTTGTAATTTAGGATTTCTTGTGATGGCAGTTCTCTCAAATTTCTCTTAATCACCTCAAGAATCTCAGGATTTGCCACCAAAGCCACCCATTAAATTGCCAAGTCCACCAGCTCCCTGTTGCAATTGCATCATCATACTCTTAAGTCCAGAAGGTCCACCCATTTGCTGTAAAATCCTTGGATCCATCATTTTTGCCATTTGTTGATTCAACTTAGCCATTTGTATTTGATTAACATTCTTCGCCATATCACCGCCTTTGAATAATCCCTTGATACCGCCCATTCTCTTGACAACAGCCGCAAATTTCGTGTACTGTGCTATTAAATCTTTCACCTCTTTCTCAGTAACACCCGATCCTCTAGCAAGTCTCGTTATTCTACCTGGCTGTTTGCTGAATAACTTGGCACCATCTTTACTGTCCAATTCAGCATCATTCATACTGTCCATTATCGTCATGAGTCTCTTCAATCGTGCCATTGAATCCTGCTCAGTACCCTTCGACATAAAATCTTGACTAAAACCCGGTATCATGCCCAATATTTGTGAAAATGGTCCCATTTTCATGATATTCTGAAATTGCTCGTACATATCACGCAATGTAAATTGTCCATGCTTAATTTTTTCTAATAATTCCTCATTATCATCCAAATTTAATTCATTAACTTTATCAATTAAACCTTCAATATCTCCCATTCCCAGTAATTTTGAGATAAATGGCTTAGTTTTAAAGGGCTCGAGATCATCAATGTGTTCACCTGTACCAATGAATATACAGGGACTTTGGGTTGCAGCAACTGCTGATAATGCACCACCACCTTTAGCATGACCATCTAATTTTGTTATTATTATTGAACCAACATTGACACGATCCTTGAAGGCTTTTGCCTGTGCTTCACATGCCTGTCCTATCGTAGCGTCCATAACGAATATTATATTGTCTGGCTTAACTGCATTTGACACTTGCAACATCTCCTCGAACAGTGACTCTTCCTGTTTATGCCTACCACTTGTATCAACGATTATTATCTCATATCCCTCTTTTTTGAACATCTCGACACCATCCTGCGCTATCACAACTGGATCAACCTCTGTGTAACTACCATAGAACGGTATTCTGGCTTTTGTTGCATTCTGCTTTATCTGGTCGTATGCACCAGCACGAAATGTATCGGCACAAACTAAACAGGCTTTCCAATTCTTCTTCAAATAGTAGTATGCCAATTTTGTGCAGGTTGTGGTTTTACCAGATCCTTGAAGACCAACGAACATTATTATGTTTGGACGCCCTTTCACGGGCTGGAAAGCCTTAACTCCTGGATCAATTAGCTGGAAAAAGGTAATTTTATGTTATTATGGGTTTATTAATTATTTTGAAGAATTAAAAGGTTTGAGAAGAATTAATCTCATTATGTTACTAATTTTTTTTAATGATAATGAAATTAAGACAGATTTGTAACAATTTGTCCGATTTTTTAAAACAACGAAATTATTATAAAAAGAGTGTGTAAAACATTTGTATTTACAGTTCCTTGAATTTATTATACACGCATTTTTTTCATTTTTTTTAAAATAACTTATTTGTTGAAATAATGGCAAAGAGAAAGGAAAATTGTCGGAAGTCAGTTATTCTAAGTTTTGTCTCTTTTTAGTTCCTGGAAATTAATGAGGCAATTTCAGCTAAATCCTTCTTGTGAGGACTTTCAAAGGCTCCAAAAAAAGAAACCAGGCAACATCGCTCTATCTTGCTTAGTTTCCGAGATATTCTCAAAAAAATGAGACATAAAATCGATTTTTCTGGAAACTTTATAGTCTTTGATTTCCATAAAACTAAAAAAACCAAACATCTGACAATTTTCAGATGTTCTCGATTTTTTAACAAATCAATTATCTTTGAAAAAATGAAAATTTGTACAAGTAGAAAATTCAAAAACATTATCAATGTAAATTATTTAAATATTGTTAAAAAATCATAAAAAAGGTTAGATGTATGTTGATTTCATTATCATTGATTAAATCAGCTTCCTCATTGCACTCTTCCTGAAATATCTCAGAATCCCTGAGAGATAGAGAAAATTTTAAAGAAACCTTTTTTGTAGAGGAGAATCAGACCTTCAAAAAGAGGTCCTTACCAAATTTCCCCTATTTCCAACAAATTCCTACATAATCACAAAAGAAATGTACCAAAACAGATTAATCTCATGACTCCAATTTTCAACTGAAATTACCTTGACAAGCTCTTTGAAAACAGCACTCTGTATCATTCGTCTTTTATTAAGCCCACCAGCCATGTCATCAAAGTCGATAACTGTCCGTACATTTTCCCTGAGTTTCTTGACAAGACGAATATTGACATCAGCCTCAAGTAGTGCTGCACATATCTCCTTGAGCATAGAATTGAGAACCTAAAAAAAAGAAGAAACAAATAAATTATAAAATTATGCAATTCATCAAGAGTTTTTTACTCGAAGGAAGGTCAAAAGTTTCTAAATAATTTGAAAAAAAAAAAAAAAAACACTATTCGTTCCTCGAACCACCAAAAATTCCTTTAAAAACAAGATCTCTCTCATTATGTGGCTTATATATGTTTATCAAAAATTTCAATATCATAATAAAATTATCATCGCAGTCATCACATCTGTTTACAAACTCAAAACATTGAAAAAATACTCACTTCTTCATTGATGACAGTGGCATTGCTCAGTGACCGTAGTGCGGACGTTATTTTACGCCCCAAATCGGCCAAAACCATTTTAAATTAATTAGTTATCGTTCTTTTTCTATTATTTCAAATAAATTTATAATCAATAATCAACAACTATTCAATTCGTTAAAAAATCAATGATTCTTATAATTTCATTGAAAATAAACATTTACGTTAATACGAAATTGTAGAATATAACCAATAACGTATTGTAATCATGCCTAGACACACATACACACAGTATTGTGAGCGCTACGGAGAGCCAACTCGACATATGACGATATTTCCGGTTTTATCGCAAAATATCGATGGTAAATATGGAGTTCTCCTTTACCGCCACTTTCCCCCCTTCCCTGCCACCCCCTCTTTTCCCCCGTTCTGCTCCGAAAGCAGACATCTAACAACTTTGTGAATTTTTCTTAACATTCGTATAAAAAGAATATTCTAAAAAATAGCTCTTCTATTTTTTCAAATTTTCTACAAATACATTTTTTTATTAAAAAAGAAAAAAATTAAATGCAGTAGTGAAGAGGTAAAACAAGATAAGTCTATTTTTTTGGAAATAAACGAAACAAAGCAATTTTGCCCTAAAAATCTTTAGTAACTCTTGAAATTCTCTACAAAAAAAGATAAATAATATCAGCTCATCTCGCTTAGTTTCCGTGACATTTCCTTTGAAATGATCGCAAAGACGAGTCGATTTATCCAGTTTTACCTTTTCACTACTGAATTATTAAAGGAAAATGAAATTTAAAAATTGTCAAATGTCTGATGTTTTCAGTGTCATTCTATTTACGCTCACATAACCATAAATAATCATATTATTTAACTTAATAATATGAATAATAATAACTTAAATAATAATATATTATATTAACTATCGCTTCTGGCGATCTGTAGATGTTTGAATTTTAATGCGTTTTTCGCGCCAATTTTTACGTGTCGCTCATTCGTCGACTGAGCTGCGCAGTAAACATTGCGCAGAGCAACGTTTACATCCATTGTGGTTCTTTCCCAAACACGCAGTTGCATATTCGCAGTTGACTGAATTTTTCCAGAGTGCGCGTTAAATTTCTGAAAATTGAATAATTTTTTTTTTGCTGTCTCGAAGAGATTTTACGGATTTTTCTGCGATAATTAAACGTTGAAATGTCTCTGTGGCGTTTAACGCCATCAGGAAAACTGCTTGGAGCTTTTTCGAGTCTCTCAAAAAGTGTTCCGAGTGCTTTGTATCATCCAAATGTAAATATAATAGAATTATTAACCTTCAATGATGCAGTGTTGCAATATCATGTAATTGCAGAGGATAATTAGTGGGAAATTTGGTACGGTTTAATTAATTTTTTTTCATGTCAGGTTTTGGATCACTATGAGAATCCCAGGAATGTCGGATCACTGGACAAAAATGATAAACGAGTAGGTACAGGACTTGTTGGAGCACCGGCTTGTGGAGATGTCATGAAATTGCAGATTCAAGTTGATGAAAATGGAAAAATTATTGATGCTAAGTTTAAGACTTTTGGATGTGGTTCGGCAATTGCTTCTAGCTCACTTGCTACTGAATGGGTGAAGGGGAAAACGGTAAATAATTCATTATTACTGAAAATAAAAAACATCTGACTATTTTTTAAATTTTTCTTCTCTATGTAGAAAAAGTAGAAAAATATGCATTTGTATAGGAAACTTATAGGTGTGAATTTCTTAAATATCTCCTTTTTAATTATTTATTTTTTTAAAGAAAATTCACAAAATTGTCAGATGTTTTCTTGTTTCATTTAACATTATGATTGGCAGTTTTTTTAATTTCTTCGTTCAAAGGGTAATTAAACATTCTATAAACACTGATAAATTGAACGACTCTGAAGTTTTCAGATAAATCAATATTATTTCATCATCAGTTATCAGTTTTTGAGAATATCCCGGAAAAGCAAGCAGGATAAAGCGATTTGTTCCTAATTTTTTTTTGGAGCTCTTGAAATTCTCTGCAAAAGAGGCTCAAGACGAAATCGCCCTATCTCGCTTACATTCCGATATGTTGAAAAAAATATGACAGCCTTTTTCAATACCAATAAATTATTTTTAAAAATTTCAAAAATATGCACCTGTAGGAAATTTAAAAAACTATGAGTGCCTATTTTCAAAATATATTTCTATAATTCATGTACTTAAAAAGATTCAGAAAACTGTCAGATGTCTGCTAATTTCACTATCTTCAAAAAAAAAACTGGTGGCAAAATGATATTAATTCGTCTAAAAAATGCATATTCTTCAAAGTGCAATCAATTTTTCATGTTTTATGATTTTCAAATCACACGTTTTCAAATTTATTCTCTTATTTTATTAGGTTGACGAGGCGCTGAAGCTGAAGAATACAGACATTGCTAAGGAACTTTGCCTTCCACCCGTCAAGCTACACTGCTCGAGTATGTATTTAATTATCTATTTACAATGACTTGTAGAATTCAATAATTTATATTGACAACAATCTTATTATTAAATCTAAAAATATTTTTTAGTGCTTGCTGAAGACGCAATAAAAGCAGCGCTCTCTGATTATCGTATCAAACAACAGGAGAAGAAGAAAATTGAGAATTGAATGCATGAAGAAATTTCGTGATAAAATGGTACATAGTAAGAAATGATAATAAATCATAGATTTTGTAAAAATTCCAGGAGCTATATATATATCTTGAAGAACATGCGAGAACATGATTTTTCTCGTTCTGTATAGATCAATAAAATTCAAGTAAGAGAAAGAAAAAAAATAATATTACGTTTGAAAAAACAGAATTCTTTATTACTCGTGCTCCATTCAGTTCATATTCGCGTTTATTTCAGACTGCACAAGTTGGAGATTTAAAGTCTCAGTTGATAATTTTTCCTTCTTCGAATTGACGATTTTTTAATGAACAAGTGAATGTTTCAGGTGAGACAATGTGGAGATGATTGTGAGCAAGTTTTGCACATTGGCACTGAACGCTGAGACAAGTGGCCAGGTAGAGGTGTAAATACGTCTCTCTCAGACATGCAACGAGTGCAAAAAACATTTCCACAGGACCAACAGTGATTCTGGAAATAAAAAAAAATTATGTAGTAAATATTTTTTTTCAATTTTATTTAAGTTTCTCCACAAAGAAGGAAAAGATTGAATTGATTCAAAAAAATATAATTTGCTAAAGATCGCAGATATTTAACAATTTGCGGAATTTTTTCAAACAAATCAATTATTATTAAAAAAATATTTGAGAAATTTGCAGTCATATTTTTATAAATTTTCTACTTGTACGTATTTTCAATTTTTTCTTAAATTTATTTGTTAAGAAGGGAAAATTCTAAAAAATTATCAGATGTCTGCTATTTTCAATATCAAAAAATAATCACCTTTTTATTAAAAGCATCAAAAATGGTTGAGCAAGTGCATTCCTCGAGTTTGCTACTCGACTTCCATTCAACAGCAACAGTTTTCATTTCCTCCTCAATAGCCTCCAATTTCCCCTTGGTTTCTTCCAATTTAACTTGACTAAGTTCCTCATCCCCCAGTATCTTATCATCCTCTTCACAAAATTTATCATTTCCATAATTACCCTTAGCATCAGAATTATTTTTCTCACTCTTGCTAATTCCCAAGCCATTAATCCTTTTAATAAGAAATTTAACATGTTCCTCCAATGAAACTGTGTGTCCATGAATAGTCATCAAATAGTCATTTCCAGTTTCTCTTGCATGTATTCCATTCTCAAACCTGAAATACATGCCCCTCCACAATTCAATAGACTGTGCCGATAATTTCGGTTCAATAATTTTATTACGTTCATCTTTGTACTTGTTACAAGTATAAAGTGGATTAATAAATTCATTAATTTGCCCGGCAATATCGCCCCACAATGATGCCGTTCTCTCCGATAACTTCAATAATTGTCTTTCTCGTTCACTATTACCCACAAAAGTCCCATACTCACAACTGTGAACATTATCATGCAGTGTCAATAAAAAGTGCTCATTAAATTGAAACATGTATGGATACTGTCTGTAAATTTGATAAGTAGCATCGATAAACTGCGTAAAAATAGGAGCCAATTCTTTGGGATCCCCACTAATATGTCCGCAACGATCGGTGAATTTGTGGCCAAAAGCGAGCCAGTCCTTCTCGACAAGTGCCTGAAATCCTTGAATTGTCCTGTAAAATGGATCTAAAAGTAGTGCAGCAATGGAGCAAACTTGTGCAGTTCTGTCCCAGCCATCACTGCAATGAACAACCACTGTTATCCCATTTGTTATGGCTCTAGCAATGAACCATCCAGTTTCCAGGATAGATCTGATATGTTTCAACCATCCACTGCTCTCCAATCCACTCAAAAATGCATTCATCGACGTTGTCCTCTGTAATTCCATCAGTTTAGCCAAACTTGCTCGCATTACATGTATATTTTCGATTCCGAAGAATCGAAATTTGATGTTGTCATAAAAATTCTCGTTTTCGTAGCCTTTGCCAGCTGCTCTATTAGCCATTGCATTAATTCTTGGTCTAGTATCAACGACATACATGAATTTTGAATTTGAATTTGTACATAGTATGTGATAGAGCATTTGCTCATCTTCTGGACATCTTGCATTAAAACCAGACAGTGGCTGACTACAGCGACATATTGCTGCTTTATTTGAGTGCAGATAAGTTAAAACTGGTAGTCTTCCTTTACTGCGAAATTTAGCTGAACCGAGTAATACGTTGTTTGTACAGGTTGATGGTACGTAGATGTACTTTGGATAAGTATCACAGAGCTCGTAGCTTGTGTTTAAATATGATAATGCCCATTCAGAATTTGGTAGACCTTGACGTTGATATTCACTCTGGATGTCGAAGAGACTCCAACCGTCCAATTTTGTTTGGGAATTTTTGCCTTTGTGAGCGTTGAAACAGTAGAGATCGTCGATTCTTGAGGGCGAGGAGAGACGAGTTAGAGTTATGTATATGTCATGGCAGTCACGTTCTTTCGTTATTATGAAGATCATGGTTAAGAAATGCTTGCAACGTATGTGAAGAGGCGATCCTGCTGTTGTCAGTGGCTGTTTCTCTATACTGGCTATGTGCGTGTTTAGAACCTTTAGAGAAAAACGAAAGTTTTCAATTTAATTTCTCTAAAATGTCACAGAATTTAAGGGAAATAGGGAAATTTTGGTAGAGATTCACATATGAAAATATTTCATGAAGACTTTAATAACGTCTTTATAAAGTCTTCATGAAGAAGTTCCAATTCTTTATGAAAAAAAAGTTTCAATTTAAATATTCTTATAAAAAAATATTTTTTATAAAGCACTTCTGTAATTGGACCTTTTTTTCTGATAGAGAAAAAGATGATAATGAAATTAGTACACATCTGACAATTTTTCGTATTTTTTTAAATGGACCAATTATTATAAGAAAAAATCTTTGAAAAAGTTTCACTTATAATTTTTTAAATTTTCTATATGTACATAATTTTTTAATTTTTTTTTTTCAAAATGATTCATTTGTTAAGCAAGAGAAAAATAATTGTCAGATGTCTCGTATTTGCAGTACTCATCGAAAAACGAGAGCTTAAAATGAGGTCATTACCAAGAGCGCTCTATCTCTCATAGATTCTGAGATATTTTAGAAATAATGAATTAATCCAGTAAAATTGAAAATCGGAGGTAGGCTACTTTATAAATATCTCCGAAACCATGAGATTTTTGAGAATTTATGAAGAGACCTTTTTTGTAGCTCATGAAATTCTCTACAAAAAAAGTATCTAGCTGATTTCTCCTAAACCCACAGGCTTCAAAGCTATCAGCAAAAAAAGACTACATTCTCACATCTTCAATTCAAAAAAATTCAAAAATAAATTAAATACCCAAATTTGTTTTTTTCCGGTTGGATCAGTGAAGACTAGATGAGTAGCAGTGAGGTACAGTGTTCCAACTAGATGATTGTTGCTGTATCTATCCAGCATCCTAACATTCTCCACCTTAAATAAAAAATAAATATTAATTCCCAGAATAAACAAAAGCTATAAAATATGAAATATATAAGAAAAACTAGGGCAAAATGATTCAGGATTTTTTTTGAGCGAGAAGGAGTGTCCAAAAAAATCTGAAAAAATTCACCAACAGTCTTCACATATGTTAGCATATTCTCAAATTTTTTCAGATTTTTTCATCGAGTCCTTCACTTTGAAAAAAAAAAATTCTCAAACTGTGTTGCCACAGAGGTCCATTTTGCCCCACTTTCCCCCATCCCATTAACAACAATTTGCCTACCTTTCCAATTTTAATGAGGTCCATTTTAAAAATATTATCCCACAGTATTTAAATAATACAAAAAAAAAACTAACATATGTTATCTACAATACTGTCAACAATTTCTACTTCAACTATTTGAAATAAAGTTAAAAAATACTCGGTGCCCATAACCTTAAACACTAATTAAACTTTCGTTTTTCATTATCATATGATAATTCATGCTTTTCTTCATAATAAAGTGTAGATAATTGTGATAAAAATCCTCATTAAATCACTACCAATTAAAAATAATTTTTAATTGATTAAAAATGATAAATTGAGAGAAAAATGCACTGCAGTGACAGATGACAGCAGTAACACAATCGTCACCAACACGTGCACACTGTGTCCAATAACACACACACACAAACGAAAATATCAGTCCCAATAAAAATGCAAAATAAATCACGAAAAAATTCACAGATACTACCAAATAAATTCCAAAAACACCTGAAAAATTTCGAAAAAATTCATTCTGCCAATTTCGAGTAATTAATTATCAAAAATTTCTCAATTTAACACGACCTCTTACGTGTCTCAATCTTCAAATTTGCCCCTTACATCTTGAAAATGCAAAATTTCCATCAAATTTTAATTATTCACATAAATTAATTCAATTAAAATCCCTGCACAAAATTTCATGAATCTTCATCCAGCCATTTTTTAACAATTAAAAAAAGAAGAAAAAATTTTTAGTGTGTCTCTGTCTAACACAAACGATTCCCATTGGCCAGTTCTCTCGTGCACTTCACTCATGTGCACCTCCCTCCTCCCCCCTCTTCTTCCCCCACCACACAATCGACTATCGTTTCCCCTCATACTCCGCCATTTTTGAAGTTGTGACGCGATTGCTGGTATTGGGTAGATACCACCCCCTTTCTGGTCAATAGTATAGTGCGATTACCAAAAGCATTTATATTTTAACCCAGCTTTAACTCAGCTGATAATACCACTTTAGTATTCATGCAAAAGAAGTTGATTCTCTTCAGTGAATTCGACTAGTTGTGTTGTGTTTTCTCTTCTGCTCTTCTCTTCTCTCTCGCAATACAGAGACACAAACACAAACATAAAACACATAAAATGAAGAAAAAATTATAAAACTTAAAATAAATATTTTTCTCAATAGGGTGTAAAAAAAAGAAGTACTTGATCCTATTTTTTAATCAAATTAATTGACTAATATTTTAAATAATTATTCAAAAGGCACTTATCAGCTTTGCGCATGTGCTTTTTTTTTCTTATTTTATATATATAATATATATATAACATTTCAAGTAAAAGAGTGTGGATGGAGAGAAATAATAATGAAAAAAATCTATTAAGTGGTGAATACTGAAGGAAGATCTGCAGAGAGCGTGGAGGTGGTGGTGTGTTAAAAGCGATAAGAGATTATTAAAAAAAAAAAAAGAAGGTTTTTAGTGCGATTATTTATAATTAATTGATGGAAAAAATGTGTGCAATCAACGCTGGAATTTTTCAGACTGGTAATTCAATTATTTATTCATTTTTATTGAATTTTTCCCTTGTGTTTTATTTTATTTTAATTTATTTTTATTTTTCTAGTTGATAGCGGCTTTATCGAATTGCAGGTTTCAATCCAGAAATGCTTCAGATTATTTCATTTTTTTTTGTTGAGAATAATGAGGAATTGATGGAATTTAATAGAGGAAAAACGGAGATTTTGTGAAATCAGTTGGACAATTTTTTTAGACAAGGCTAGAAGTACAGAAGTGCCTTTGATAAATCCATTGAATTCTGTATATAATGTTTAGTGTCTTTAAGGGTCATTTGAGTGTACTTAAAGTGTAAGTCATTTAACATAGACTCAAAGGACATGTTAAATACATGCTAAAAGCACCTCTCTACCTCCAGCCTTATCGTATTTTTTTTCAAAATTTTCCCAGGATTTTTTGAAAAAGACAAAAGGCAATCTCGCTAATTTTTCTTCTTTTATGGATAAGAATTTGTCTTTTTTTCCTTTTTTTTGTGTCCTGTGACGGATATTTTTAGTTATCGTCTCTCTTTGGAGTCGATAAGTTTAGATTGATGTACCTTTTTTTTTTGGGTTAATTGGGGGGGGGGGGGGGAAATTTGGATCATTTGGTACGCCCTACGTGGCCCATTTATCCATGCTCTCTCACCTATTTAGCATGCGCAGCAATTAAACATCTAATGACACGTAACCTTGAACTGGCCTTCTGTGCAAAACCAGAACTAGGGCACAGATCCAGGCACAATGTTAACAAAAAAAAAAGGAAGAAAAATAAATGGGGATAGTGCAGATTCAATTATGGGCAAATTGGGAGGGAAAAAAATTATTGATCGAGGGAAGGGTGTAATTTGAGAGATAAGGGAATTGACGCATTCTTTGGAACAATTTGCAGAAATATTATTTATTCAGTGGTCTAGGGAAAATATAAATAGAGAAAAATGTCTGTCTCTTCTTTTTTTTTTTATACTTCTCCTGGGAATAGGGGAAAATGGGTGCTTCAATAAAACACTCGAAGATAGAATTTTTTTTGAAGATTTCATTGAAAAGTTGAGAAAATTTTCGATGGAAGAGATGAATTCAAATTAATCGTCTTTTAGAAAAAAAAAAAATTTTAAGGCAAATTTCCGATGAAAAAGGCGAATTCGAATTGATTCTTTGCTTTTTTTTTTTAGAAAATTCGAGTTTTTGGGTGAAAATTTAGGGCTAAACCTTTTGTCTTTGCCATTTTTTTTAATTTGTCGAATCTGAATATCCTATATCTCACGATAATGAAATTACCCCACATCTGTCATTTTTTTACATTTTTTCTGAATAGATAAATTATTATTTAACAAATAATGTACTTTAGAATTTCCTACACATACATTTTTTTCAATTTTTTTGAATAATTTATTTTCTAAAAAGGGAAAGAAATGTAAAAATTATCAGATGTCTGTTATTTTTCAGTATCATGATATCTCATTATCTCATAGAATATGAAAATTGCAGTTAAAATGCAATTCTCCTATTTCGCTCTATTCCCAATCGATTTTCCGCTGCATTTCTCCATTTATTTCCCTAGAATTTAACATTAAAAATATTCTAGCGACAAATTTATCCAGTGAACTAATGGAAAATTGATATTGCCTCGTTCCAACTTGATAAATCTCCAATTTCCTCCATTAAAACTAATAAATTCCCTGAGAATCCTCCGGTACTACCTGAAAAAAGCAAAAAAACGCAATAAAAATCATCGAATTTCATTTAAACTCCAGCAAGCACGTGACTGATTCCCCCACTCCTAAAAATTCCCTGACAACACGAATATCCACATGTTTTTTAACGCTATATTTAAACCCTCCACATATAAAACCACGAGATAAATATAAACAGATATACATGAGTTTAAAAACAATTGCTTTTATTTTAGCTCATGGCGCGTGTAAAATCAGCCTGAACGACACCAAACAACAAAAAATCAACTAACAGCCCCCACCACTCTGCGCATTTTATGGGCTCAATCTAGTCTAGGGGAAAAAAAGGAAAAACCAATAGTGAACGAAGTCCAAAGTAAGTTGTGTTCTCGTCAAAACGCTCTTCTTTGCTGTTAAAATCAGAAGCAATCGAACAAAAGTTGAAGGCACCAGTTATCGGACAGTTAAGGGGATGGTACCGGTTCCCGGACAAGTTGGAATTAAATTATTAAAATGATAAAAAATTTCAATCAAATGAATCGAATAATTTACTTGATTGTTATTTCAACAATATGCAAATATTGAAAAACTATATTTTTCCACTTGAATATTAATTATTAGTATATTTTGCTGGTGCATCCGGAAACTGGGAACCGTCCGGTAACCGGGTCCATGATACAAGGGGTAACTCCTCATATTTATTGAATTTTCAAATCAATTATTTCAATTGATATTCATCAATATTTTTACGATAGAAAAGTCGCAACGAATTTGAGAAGAAAATCAGAAAGTCGATGCCTCTGATATTAAAAGCAAAAAATCATAATTATTACTAAACACTGGATTTGATAATGTGAAATTTGAAAATTTTTAATTGACTGGGTCTTTCGTTATCCCATTAATGACGAAAATTTGAATTTTGATCCTAATTTAAGGAATATAAACGAAAGCCTTGTATATACTGAATTTTTGAACTATTTGAAGATATTTATTAATATTTTTATCATAAAAGACTGTGAACAAGTGAAGATGGTAATTAGAAAGTAGATCCTTCTGTTATTTCATTAAAAAAATTGATAATTATTGCTGAACAATGAATTCAAAAATCGGCAATTTACTGAATTTCCCGTTTATCCCTCACAGTGTCTCGGCATTAAGCCATTGAATTCAATTACACTGATACTGTCATTGTCCCTTTATCATCACGACTTGATCCTGAAAAATCCTGTAATTCATGAATCATTGCTTCATTCAGTTGATCTGTTTCTTTATTCTCACATTTTCCTTCTATCTAATGTGAAAAAAGATCTTTACTGTTTGATTCGAACCGTGAAATTTCAAAAAAGTCACTAGTTCGCGGGCTCTCAGATAAGGTTGGATCTCCACTGCTCCTTTATGGCGCATTCGCATGACCTTTGAGCCCCAGCGACTTGTCGCTTGTATGTGTGTCTCTCTCTCAACCTGGCAATAGTTCGTGATCCCTCGGGTTTCCTCCATTCGCCTTCCAAAGTTATAACCCAAAAAAAACCGAAGAAAAAACCGATTCACGACTAAAAACCCACAATTTTAAACCTCTTCTCTTGCTCAAAAAACCAAAAAAAAAAACATGTATAAAGAATTAATAAACCAAGTTACTTAAAAATGATTTTAAATCAAAATTTTAATTTACCAATAAAAAATCTAACTAAATGAAAATTTGATTTATTGCGGTAGGTGTGAGGTACTAGCTGTCAACATGGCGGCCATCTCTGAGTGTCGATGATTTTTCCACAGGACGCATCTCAATAATCTCATGTAATCTGTGATCCATAGAGGGAGAGGAAGAAAAAAAAAGAGGAAAAAAAAAGATTGAATAAGAAAAAACGCAATAGTAAACAAGTGAAGACAACAATAAAACAGAAGAAATATCAGCAAAGGACTCAACTGCAAAATATTTGAAGAGAAACGAAAAAAACAGTATCCATTGAAAAATAATAATAATAATAATAAGTGTAATTCTGTGTGAAATAAAATAAAAAGGGCCAAAAAATAAGAAGCAGGCACCGGATTATTGATGGCTTCGTCTACGATGGCAGTGCCAACAGGCACAGCGCAGGTTGGCCAGGTTGTTAATGTAACAACAATTTCAGGTGTTAAAGTTATTGATGATATGAATAAAACAACAGATGAAATTGATAGCAGTCAGATGAAAGACTCGTTGACCGAGTGGAACATGACAAATGGCAATGGTATTGGTAATATAACAACAAATGGTACAATAAATACATCAATTGATGATAATAAACATAATAATGATAATAATGAGCACAATGATGCTGATGATGAAGATCATGATCATCATGAAAATGACGATGATGATGATGATGACGATGTTAATGAGCCACTTGAAGAAATGCCATGTGGTAATTCTGGTAGTAATGATGAATACTGTATTGTTTGTGAAAATAAATTAACATCACCACGTTTATTAAATTGTCTTCACGTTTTTTGTGAGACATGTATTGATGAACAATTGATTAATAAAGAAGGTGGTATAAATGGATACTACATTATAACATGTCCTGTTTGTGAACAACAAACAAGAGTTGGCTCAAAGGGTGCATCATCATTATCATGTGATTATGTATTAACAAATATACTTGATATGTCAGCAATTGAAAATATGACTGTACTATGTACATCATGTAAAGCTAAAGAAAATGCTGTAGCACGTTGTTCAGATTGTGCAAATTTTTTGTGTCCAAATTGCAATACAGCACATCAATTTATGCGCTGTTTTGAAAGTCACAAAGTCATTGCATTTGATGAATTAAAAAAAACAAGTGAGACTGTACCAATACATAAGCCTATATTTTGTCAATTTCATCAATCTGAAAATATGAAATTTTATTGTTACACATGCCAAGAGCCAATATGCAATGAGTGTCTATTGATACAGCACAAAGCACCTGATCATCAGTATGAGAGATTAATTGATGCTGAAAAACGTGAAAAAGATGAACTAGTCAATTTAATGACAGAGAGTAAAAATAAAATTAATGACTGTGAACAAGTATCAGTACAATTAGAAAATTCATTGAGTGAATTACAATCACAGCATGATCAGGCTAAAGATCTTATTGGTGAAACATTTCAAAGTTACAAGGCAATACTTGAAAAATGCCGTGAAAATGCACTTGATGAACTTGAAAAATTACATTCTGAACGTGAATTACAAGTTATGGATAAATTTCATTGTGTTCAAAAAACAGTTGAAAAAATTGAAGATGCATGTCGTTTTACAACAAGATTAATTGAACATGGTGATACAACTGAGATACTAGCAACAAAACGTATTGTTGCTAAACAATTAATGTATTTAATTAATAATACACCAAAATTAAAGATTAAATTTTCCATTGAATTTCAAACGGATTATCAAAATTTTGAAAAAGTCATGCAAGATACATTTGGTAAATTTAAAACAGAGAGTAGTAATCAGTTATTTAATAATCAACATGAATTATCACAGGATATTATGTCATCAGTAAATAATACAATTTGTGACAATGGCCAAATAATACACAATAATCATAATAAACAGATGCCAGTTATACCATGTCAAAGTTCAATAAGTACGAATTCACCTATATCATTGCCAGGCTCAATGCAATCATCCTTTGAGGGTGAACCTTCCTACATGATATCACCTGGTACACCAAATCCACAGGATGTTGTATTATCACCAACACCACCACCTCCACCACCACCGCCAGTAGTTACAACTGGATCACAACAAGTTGGTGGTAATGGTGTTGTAACACCAACTGTATCACTTCCACCAGGTCCTCCAATGCATGGTTTTACAAGTATACAAGAATATAATTTACAGCAATTAGCTAGTCTTGCTGAAAAAGTTGAACTCAATGAAGCTAGCACTAATCCAAGTCCAACTCCGTCCTTTACACTTGCTGATTTATTGTCTGGTGATTTGAGCTCAACAAGCCATGCTATTACTAATTTACAAGCACTTGCTAAACTTGGTAATCAACTTGGTAATCAAGATATGGGTGGTACTGCAATCAATGGTAATGGTGGATTAGTTTTGGCACGTGTATCATCGCCTGGTATCAATGAGTCCCAGAATTTAAGTGGACTGACTGCTAATACGTTGCTTAATGGTGGCTATCAGTCATTGTCCAATTCAACATCACCAATACTGTCACAAGGGGATGATATCAAAGGGGACATGCATAATATGATGGTGGGAGGCGGAAACAATGGAGTTGGGAGTGTCTCAGGCAATCAGGGAAATTATAATCATCCACGTTCTACTAATACCAAGCAGACGCCAATGCAAATAAGATCAAAATTTGGACAACTTGGACCCAGCAAAGGACAGTTCAATTCACCACATGGCTTTTGCCTTGGTATTGATGAGGATATTATTGTTGCTGATACTAATAATCACAGAATTCAGGTAATTTGGGGTTTCCATCATTTTTTAGGGTTGAAATATTTGGGAATTCAGGAGAATTAGAAAATTTACGAAGTTTTTAGGCAAAGCGATGTTGTTTCGTCATCAGTTTCTTAAGAATATCTTGGAAACTAAGCGAGATGGAGCAATTTCCACTTGAGTTATGTGTAAACATGTGTTAGGGTCAAATCGCTCTATCTCGCTTAGCTTCCAAGGCATTTACAGAAAAGTGGTAATAATATGAATTTTTCGGAAAACTTCATTTTTTTGTTGAGAAAAAAAATTTAAGTGCATTCTCTCATTTTTTTCTTATTTATTGCAGATATTCGATAAGGCTGGACAGTTCAAGTCACAGTTCGGTATTCCCGGTAAAGAAGAGGGACAACTTTGGTATCCACGTAAAGTTGCTGTTATGAGAAATTGCGGTAAATTTGTTGTTTGTGATCGTGGTAATGAACGATCGAGAATGCAGATATTCACTAAGAATGGACATTTCATAAAGAAAATAGCAATTCGTTACATCGACATTGTGGCAGGTCTTGCTGTCACTAGTCAAGGACACATTGTCGCAGTTGACAGTGTGTCACCAACTGTGTTCGTTATTAACGATACTGGCAATCTTCTCAATTGGTTTGACTGCAGTGACTACATGAGAGAACCAAGTGATATTGCTATTAGCGGTAAGTTCTTTTTGTTGGAAATTAGATGACACTGAAAATAGCAGAAATCTGATGATATTTAGATTTTTCTTTCTTTTAATGGATAAATAATTAAAAAATTGAAATTATTGGCAAATTGAAAAAACTACAAGTGCAAATTTTTTCTAATTTTTTTTCTAATAATTTTATTGTTTGGAAAAATCTAAAAAATTGTCAGATGTATGCTAATTTCATTATCATAAAATCAGAATAATTATCGAAATTGAGGAGCAATGATAATAAAACTTGTTATTATTATTTTACAGGCAAGGAATATTTTGTTTGTGACTTTAAGGGACATTGCGTTGTTGTTTTCAACGAGGAGGGCCATTTTCTGCGTCGCATTGGCTGTGAGAATGTAACAAATTTCCCAAATGGGATTGACATTAGCGATGCTGGAGATGTCTTGATCGGTGATTCCCATGGCAATCGTTTTCACGTTGCCGTTTTTTCAAGAGATGGCTCATTGATATCAGAGTTTGAATGTCCTTATGTAAAGGTAATTATCATTTTTTATTAATTCAATCATTTTCAATTTTCCATTTGTAACGAATAAAAATTGCACAAATGGCAAACATCAATTAATTGACAGGAAAAATCAAGAATAAGGAAATTAGCATACATCTGACAAGTTTTTGAATTAAGAAAAAAAATTGTTGTAAGCAAAATGTTTTGAAAAATGAATTCGGGGGAAGTGGGGTAAAATGGGCAATCCAATTGAACGGTTCAAGATACAGATTTTGTCAGGATTCCATTGAAAAGCTGAGAAACTTGTAGGTGAAAAACATGTGTCAAATTTTTTTCTTCTCAATTTCTGGAAAATTTCACTTATTTGGGCGTGTCTTTGAGAGATGAGCCTCTCGAAAATCGAAAAAATCCACATTTTCGACGATATCTTCGGTTCTGTTGTCCTTAGCGACCTGGGGCTGAACTCAATTGAAAAGTGAGCTCATTTCTCATCGATTTATGTGATTCGAATTTTTTATAAATCAATCATTCAAATACTTATATACCATTTTCTGAAAATCAGTTTTTGCCCTATAGATATTTTCAAAAATTGATAATTTTGTTTAAAACCATATAAATTCATGGCAAAACCCTCATCTCCCATTTGACGTCAATCCCAGGTTGCTACGACCAAATAAAATCAGAAATATTTTTGAAAAACCGAAATTTTTCAAAAAAAATGGAATATTTGAAAAATTAAAAAAAAAAAAAACTTCTGACATATGATTTCCATGGAAAATTTCGTCAGGTTTCCAATGAAATCATCAAAAAAAACCAGTCTCCAATGTTTCCATCGATTTCGAGCAATTTTCATAGTATAAAATACCGAAACACATACGTGTCCATTTTCGTCAGGTTCCAGCCCTTGTACCCATTTTGCCCCACCTCTCCCTATAGTTTTTCCAATCCTTTACATGTGTTTTTTTTTCTTCTTATGAACGATTTATTTATTAAGAAAAATGATTAACTCAGAATTGTCTGATGAAAACCATCAATTGATTATAAAATTTCACTTCTTTTTTCTTCCAAATATTCCAAATCAGGTGTCACGATGCTGCGGCCTTAAAATAACTTCCGAAGGTTACATTGTGACGTTGGCAAAAAACAATCACCACGTCCTGGTACTCAACACCCTCTACATATTGTGAAGTGGGACAAGACCAACAATAACGTCGCAACTTATTTCATCATGTGGTCGTCTTATTGGATACCACTCCGCTCTCAACGAAAGGTGAAGAAATTTAAAGAAATAATTCATATGAAAATTAGGAAAAAAAAACATGAATGCAATTATCACAATACAAGAGTTTTGCCAATTTTTGGCCTATCGATGCAATACCGAACATTTAAATAATGAAAAAAAAAAAAATAATTAAGAGTGAAAAGGCGAAAAAAGTGCAGCAAATCGAAACAATAAAACGTGCGTCCCTGTTTTTACGAAAGTCAACAGAAAAAAATCGAAGAAAATAGAAACATCAACCGTGAAGATTGCGTGAATTTAAGGGAATAAAACAAAAAATACGCGCAAAGGTTCTTACATCTCCGACCAACATTACAGTTTATTAGTTTATTCGTAATTAGTGAATTGCATTTGGTAAACTGCCAAAGGTTTGAAAAAAAAATTAAAATAAATACATTTTCAAAGTGTACCGTGGGAGAATTTTGGGCTGTAGATAAATCAGCATTTGCTGATAAAACTGGTGGTGTGTACTGCTAGTTATTTGAAGTTTAAAAGAAAGAAGAAAAAAAAAAAGTGTGAAAAACGAAAAAGTTAGGAAAGAAAGAGAAATAACAATGGCCTTCCGTCAAAATTGGTCGTTGCACATCATTTTTGACATGTCAGTATTTTAAGTAATTGATTATAAATCAAAGTAATCTAGTCTCATTCGAGCACGATTTTTCATTCTCCTTCTTACCCCTTTGTCTATTAGTAATAATTAAAGATAAAGAAAAAAAACAAGTTTAAATTTTTAGACGAAAAAAAAAACTCACTGAAATCTCGACAATGAGTTTAATGTTAATTTTTGCGCTCAAATTATCTCTTCAATACCTGAATGTCATCTTTAATGATGAATTATCGTGGGATTGATTGAATAATAAATTAATAGTTGAGGGTAAATTTCTTCATTTTAAGTTAAATTAATATTATTTTTAATTAATAAAATTTATAATACAATTGAACTTCCAAAGGAAAAAAAACAGTTGTAATCCGAGTCTGCGATTCTTATTTCTCAAAATTTTTTATTTATTTAAAATTCTAAGAGAGTTTAATTATTTTATCGAGATTTCTTTGTTTTATCTATTATCACTGAATAATTAATGAGAATTTTTTTTATTAAAAAGCAATTGACCCCTCAGCTTAAAAATTAACAAACGAGAGAAATAATTTTTTTTTTTTTCATTTGTGTAACGAAAGACGAAGTGGTTACAATATTCAACTCAGGATGCTTTAAAAAAAAAAAAATACGGTCCACCGCTAAATACGAGGAAATTTTTTTATCAATATAAAACAAAAAAACACTCAAATAATACTAAAAAAACGCAATATGTGTTATTGATCTTTCGTGGTGCTAGGGCGAATGATTATTCTCCTATTTATCTTATATAAATGTCATTTGTTCATCGAGGAATTTTTATTTAGGAATTTAATAAAGTTGCTGATATTTTAATTGCGTGAAACTGAAGAAAAAAAAATATTGATATAATAGAAGACACTCCTCTACCTAAATTTTATTTTAAAAAACGAATAATTAAAAGAAAGAAAAAAGTACAGTTTGCTAAACATCTTCTATTTATGTACATAATATTCAAAAAGAAAAAAAAAAAGGAAATAGTCGACCCTTTCACGATGAAAAACAAAAAGTGCAGAGAAAAATAACAAGTCGAGTGTAATACCATTCATATTAAATAAATAAAATATTTTTAGGGTTGTTTACATAACCAGCCTTAATTGGATTGAAAAATTGAAGAAAAAAAAAAAGAAATTAAAAAAAAAAAGAAAAAAAAATAGATTATAATTTTCACGACATGTTTGCAACGCGGTATCGTAATTTTTTGACGGTTCGCTGTGCTGTGTTATCTATTTACCATGTATATACCATAATAATTAAGGCAAAAAGTATTATTTTTCATTTTTTATCATCTTTTTCCTCATTTTTGTTTTTTCTTTTTTCGTTGGCAATTACCAAAATTCGTAGGTAAATGCATACGCGTGTGTATTGATACCGTTCGTAATAATTTTTGACAACAATAAAAAAAAGTCATTAAAAATTATTGCAAAAATTAACACAAGAAAGTATCGGTGAATAGTATATAGGTGAAAAAAAAGAAAACAGGCAAACAAAATTCGATTGATTTAACTCAAATGAGAATAAACTTTAATTAAAAATCTAAAAGCCTATAATTTTACCACTTCTAATCTATTGATTATCGTATTAATGTGGTAATTATTTCAAATTTGAGTTTTATATACACATATATACATAATTATACATTTCTATACATAAAACCGCGTATGCGTGATTGAAAAAATTAATAAAAGTAATGAAAAAAAAAAAAATAAAAACAAAATAACGAAAAAAGACAAAAAAAATAATAAGAAATAAATAACAAAGTGTATAAACTTCTGAAATATTTAATAGTCATGGTTTAGCAGAGTTATATTGAGAAAAAAAAATTGAAAAAAAAAAAAAAAAAAGAATAATGCCTGTGATAATAGTATCGTCAGGATAAGTTGTGTCCTTAAAGAGTCTCTGATGTTGTTACTAGGTAAATATTAAATGAAAAAAAGTAAAAAAAAAATAAATAAATAAATAAAAATTAGAGATTACTTGACAGAAAAAAAAAATGATGAAAATCTGGGCAAATACGCTAGTGTTGCCTCGCTATAGACAATTCGAAGGGAAAAAAAAATTAATAAAAAAGTAATTTAAAAAAAATCATTATTAAATTTTAAATTTAAATAATGGTGTGTTCATGTCCAATTTGCACAACGACACCAACAAACACATACACATAAACATAAAAATACACACACATTCACATGCAGCGCTCCACCACCCATCTCCAACGGTACGCTAATGAAAAAAAAAATTAATATTAATGAGAGTAGGAAAATTAAAGGAAAATCTTTCTTTAATTAATAGAAAAGCATAATAATTGAATTGTTCGTGGATTTGCAGTGAGTTTCTTTCTTTTGTTACGTGAATATTTGAAAAAAAAAAAGGGGGTGACTATGTATTTTGAGAAATAATAATTAATGGTAGGAAATTATTATTTGCCATTATTTCGAGCAAAATTAATGACAAAGGGGGAAATAAAGGGGGGGAGTGAAAAATTGAGGAATAATTTTAAAAAATTTAATTAGAATGAAAAAAAAGAAGAAACGTAAGCGATGACCATTAAACGCGAGAAGAGGGTCTTTTACCTCACGAAAAAAAAATTGAAAGAACATGAAAAAAAAAATTAAATAAATAATAATAATTATATACTACGCTCACCTTATATATACTTGAATATTTTAGTATAGATTTACTCTATTTACATATTTTTATCTGTGGAAGACTACTTGGCTAATTTAGGCCACTGTTGAAATTCACCCCTTATTTGCCTTGATGTTTGAATTACAACAATAATATTTAAAATGAAGTAAAATTTTAAAAAGTGAATTTAAAGAATAATAATTAAAAAAAAAAAAAGGTGAAATAAAGAAAAAAAAAAAGGAAATATGAAAATAAAACATTAATAAAAGATGCGGATTACTTGTTACGTGAATGGTAATTGTGATAGATTTTTTGATGATTTTTACAATCTCAAAAGTCTCATTATCCTAATATGTATAGAATTATATAGTCACTCTCTACATAATAGATACACTCTGCTTACTGTTAAACTAATATTTAATGAAAAAAAAAAATTGAAAACAGAAAAAAGGATAAAGGCAGAAGAAAAAATGTGAGAAAGATGAAAGAAGTCATGTTGATGGGTTTAATAATAATTGATTAAACGAAAAAAATAATAACAAAACACAGCTGAAACGAAAAATAAGATAAAACATTTACAAGTCGAATCAGCTAACAAGCTATCAATGTAAAAAAAAATTCAGTATCATAATCTGAGCTTAGAACAGGATCAAACAATTGCTTAAATAACTTATTATAGAGTTTTAAAAGAACTTGCCATTGGTTTAATCGAAAAAAAAAACAACTTCCACTGTCCGCCGTAGCTGTATTAAACAATTGCGTACTATAACGAAAAATATTTCAAAAAATTGATTTAAAAAAAAAATTATTAGGTAATTAATTACCTTTTAAACCTATTTTTCGCAGTCTTGCATACGTATATGTATATCTTCACATTTTTTGAATGAAAATCTCGTGAATTCGAAAGAAAAACTATGACACCAAATTGCATAAAAATTAAAAAAAAATTCATTTTTTAATCAGTCTCGATAATATTTTATCCATTCTTCTTTTTAATTTAATATATACAAAAATAACGAACAAATGTGACTATTCAATGACATTTATTTTAGAATTGTTGAGAGCGACAAAAAAAAACGTATATACATATACTGTACAATTGTATTAATTGGTAGAACCAAGGAAAAAAAAAACCGATAAGTTGAGGGGGAAAAAAGGGAGAAACCAAATATGAGACACTGAGAATTTGTAGCCTACGGTTAATCATAGTCTTCCTAGAGTCTTTGAATAATATTAAAATTTAAAAAAAAAAATGAAAAAAACATAAAAAAAATTGCGCTATGAAATTTTGAAAGCATGGCCAATTTAAGGAACCACTCGGTTTTATCACGTTAGAGTGGACAAGAATGCATTTACACATCATCTCAATGTTTATTTTTTTGTTTCGTTTTATTAATAATTATTCTTTTTTTTTTTTGTTCTGTTTTGTTCAATTTTCTTTTCCACGAGATTCAATGTGTGAATGCATTCCCAGTGTTTTTTCTTCTGAAGAGAACATATTTTTTTTTTGTATTTCATTTCGTACATGTTTTTTTTATCATTATTTTATAATTATTATCTAAATTATTTTATGTTTTAGTTTTGTGCATTCAAAAAAAAAAAGGCACACGTGTTCCACTGACTGTTTATACAAATTTTGTTCTCTTTTTTTTTTTTGTGTTTATTAAATGTTTTTTTTTTTCTCGAGGATATTGAATTCCTTGTTCTCAAATTTTCAAATTTATCCAAAAATTTTATATTATCAAACTTTCTGATGTGTTTTTCTCTTTTCATTGGACATCAGAATGTGGATAAATTTGAATAAGATTATTTAAGTACCAAAAAAAAAGATGAAAAAAAAAAGAAAAAGGATTGAAAGAATTTAATAATAAAAAGAGCTGTTTTGTTTTTTTTTTTTCTTATTTTATTATAAATTATTTGAGTACAATTTTCACATGTTTATTATTTTTTATTATCCTCCTCAAATACTCGATTATGAGGGTGTTTTTTTCTTTTTTTAAATATTATCAGTCAAATTATGATAAATTTTAGTTGATTAAGATTAGTTCGATTTAAATGATAGTTGATACAAAATGAAGAATTTAAGAGAAAAAAAATGCGATTTTTGCGTGGTTTATTGCATTCCAATATTCAATATATATATATATATATATTTTAAGGCATCTAACTGCGAAGTCAATTGTACTTCGTTGACAATTGAAAAATATTATTAAAGTAAAAAGAAGAAATAAGGAAAAGAGAGAGTGAAAAAGAAAAAAACGAAGAAGAAGGAAAAAAATAGTCACAGTGAAATAGTTTTTATGGTACATATATATATATATTTTGTTTTTCTTTATCTCATTATTTTTTATTTTGAATTTAATATGTATGTGGTTCTGACTGGTATACGTTTGTATAAGTTTAGATTTAAACAAATTTAAGTATCATTTATTAATTATTAATTATCAATATTATTATTATCATTATCTTTTCATATTACGCTTCGTATTTATACAAGAATTAAATTCTTTAGTGCCAAATGAAAAAGAAAAAACAAAAAAAAAAAATTAAACAATACAATTTTTACGAATTATTCTCACTTAGGATTTTTTTCTCTTTTTTTTTTTTTTTTGTTTTTTCATTATTCTCTTTTTTAAATTGTTTATCGAGTTTATAATTTTGTGCCGTGTAATATGTCCAAGTTATTTTTTTCCATTTTTTTTTTGTTAGGATTTAAGAATTTAAATGATAAATGAGAAATAAGGAAAAAAAATGAGAGAAAAAGAAGGAAGAAAAAAAAATAATAAATTAATAATTAACATTCTTGATTAGTCAGTTAAAGTACAAATGTTTAATGTATTGTACCGTTAGTTAATAAGCAATTTTTTTGGGGAAAAAGTGTCGTATGAGTCGTTTGAAAGAAAAAGAAAAAAGAAACAAGAAGAAAAAATGAAGTGAAAAACAAAAACATTATTTCTACTCTAATTCCATTCCTCAAAAACGATGTTACGAAAGGCTTGATTGTATTTTTTTGTGTTTTTTTTTCATGCATTAGTTAATGTTTTTTCTATTGTAATACTTAAATCGCGTGACAATTATTATATCACAAATTTCATGTTTCATTTTTTCATTTTTCTTTCTTTTTTTTGTAGAATTATAAGTTCATATTTTTCTTTCATATTTTGAAGAGTAATTGTTCCTTTATTTTTTGTGTTTGGGAGGTACTTTGGTTATTTACATATCAAATTGACCACCACACATATGTATACATATATTATTATACACTTTATACAGTCGCATTCCATTTGGTGTGTGTGCTTCTAATGTTCAGGGTCATCAAATTTAAAATCACAATACGTATATTAAATATCTCATAATTAAAGAAATAATGAAAAAAAAAAAAAAAATGTTCCCGTGATCTCGGCAATTTATATTTTAATGACACCAAAAAAATAAAAAAAATAAAGAGTAATTAAATAAAAATGTTTTGCAATAAACTAATATTTAATGCGGATTTTTCCATCCGATTTGAAGATTTGTATTTAGGAAAAAAGAAAAACAATTAACAGAAATAAAAAATTGTGAATTCGAACGAAAAAAGAAAATAATAATAATAATAATGAAACTATTCTGTAAGTGCTTTAATATTATTAATTAAATGACATCTGTAAAATTTGCAGTTTCCACAATTCTGGCAAATAAAAAAAAAAAAACAAAGTAAATTAGTTTTGCTTGAGAAGAAAGAAAAAATTCGAAGGAATATCAAGATTGCATAATTCATGTTTTTTTATCAAAGAAAAAAAAAGTAAAAAAAAAACTAAATAAATTATTATTTGGAGGGCTTTATTGAATGAGAAGAAAATAATTGAGGGTTCACTTGTACTCTCTCATGAGAATAGTACAATATGAAAAAAAAAAAAAAAAAATGGTAATGGTGTAATTGCAATATGGAAAAGCGTATACCAATATATTTTTTATAAATCATAAAAATGAACGAAAAAAATGAAAGAAACAAAATCGGTATACCCATCTGAGGTTTTACAATTGAAACTCATTATTTTAGAGGACTTGAAAATATTGTTAAACAAATTTTAAAAGAAGAAATTGACACGACACTGCTAAATGATGGGTTTGCTGTTTACAAACATCCAGCTTTTTCGAATTAATAAAATTTAAAAAGAAATAATAATTAAAAAAAAAAGAAAATAATTATTCAGTCGTATCAAAGACATAAAAGAGAGAAAAGAAAAATTTAAAAAAATATTTTTTTGCAGTTATTTCACATCATCCATTTCTTCTCTCAATTCTTCCCATTTAAATTAAAAATAATAATTAATAAGGAAAAAAAAAAAGTTTGTTTTTTTCTCCAAAGTTTGAGACAAGGCTAGTCCATCGTAATGTGTGTGAAAGGGATTTTTATTTATCGCCTTTGGTTATTATTTTTTATTATTTCCTCTTTATTATAATTTACAATTAAATTAACATAGACACAATTCATAATTAATTATTTTCCGTCTACCTTGTACCTACAAACTTTGAGTTTTGTTTTTTCTCAGTTAATATGAATAAATAAATATTTTCATCATTTTTTTTTTAGTTCTTTTTTTTTATACTTTATAAGAATGATAAATATTCAAATTTATTGTACTATACGTATACACACATCTATATACACTTTTACAAATGAAGAATATGATGAAAAAAAAAAAAAATGAAAGGGTGAAGCATAAAAGATATTTTAATCTACAATACTGTATTACATATTAAATTGAGTATGTAAATTAAAAGTTAAAAAAGAGGAGGAAGAAAGAAAGATGTGCAACATTTCCTACTTATACATTTGTCAAATGTATTTAATTGAAAATATTTTATTATAGGATTGGATAATGTGACAATGAGAAATGTTAAGAAAAAACAATCAGTGAATAATTAAATTTGAGATATTGGCAAAAAAAAGGAGCATTTAAAAAAAGTGTGGGAAATTTTTAAAGTAGAAAATTTTTAGTAAATTGAAAGAAAAATCGAGTGGATGTGGTTCGTTGGCTGTAATACCATTGATATTGCTGTGACCATATCAGATTAAATGTTTTGCCATCAGTCGCGTCAATTCATATAAATAGAAAAAACCCCCCATCCTATATTAAGATATTCTCAAAGAAAAAAAAAAGTAAAATTCAATGAAAAAGCAAAAAAAAAATTAAAAAACAGAAAAAAAAATATACCTATAATTATACACTTATTATATAGTTAAAAAGTGAAGAAAAAAAGAAGCTGAAATACCATTATACACTCTTGTGTGCGCATAGGCTGCAATGCAATAACTATATAAATATTAATTATTAAAATAACATATAATTTCAATAAATATATACATGATATTGTGATGCTCACAAAAGCACAGAACACAATTTATCGAAATTGTAAGAAACAACAACAACAAAAAAAAAAAGAAGAAAAAAATGAAAAAGTTGAAGAAAAAAACATTTCATGTGATTTTGGAAAGTGTTATATATTTCTTATTTCCTGCCAATTGTTTTATTTGTAACGTTGTTCTTTGTTCTTTTACAATAAATTAAAAATTAAAATTAAAAAAAAAATTATGGAAAAAACACCCGAATCTATTACATTTCTTTTTTCTGTGAAAAATGAATTTAATTAATTTCAGTCCGAGTCACTTTCATTATTTTTATATATTTTTTGTGACTTTGAAAGGCCTTTTTGTAATTCTAATACGTGCTCAACTGGCTTTGGTTTACCATCTTCACCAATTGTGCATGGTTGAATTAATCCATCGCTGAAAAAAAAAACAAAAAAAAATATTAAAATATTAATAATCACTTCTTTAATTAATTTAAATATTTTTTCAACAATTGTAACATTACTCCAATGCTCAATAGCGCTTCTGGCACTTGAAATAACTTTACTTTTATAATTTCTTCAATTAACAATTATCTTGAAATTAAACTCACTCGGTTAATTTGCCAATGAGACCAACAAGTTTCATGGCCTCATGCTCCTTCTGCTCTTCGCTCATTCCCTCGAATGGATTACGTTGTGGTTGCTCATAGCATCCAGTAACTGGATTAATATCCTCTCTGTACTTGGCGTATTCTTCTGTATCACTCTCACCAGATTCTGATGAATACTCTGTTTCTCCCTGTTGTCCACCAAGTAATCCCTTTTTCGCAAACATTCCTGCTGCATTACCGTAGCCTGTATATTTTATCATTCTGCCAACTGTAAATTTTCGATGATAATTAGAGGGTGGAGGGATCACATGTCTAAATAACATTAACAAAAATAACTGATAACAAAAATAATAGATGTATTATGTGAGGGGGGGGGGGGGAGGGGGTAAAAGGGACACATGTTAGTTTTGATGTTTTATATTATGAAAATGACTCGAAATCAATGGAAATATTGAAGACAGTTTTTTTTCTGATGATTTCATTGAAAAGCTGAGGAAAATCCCGATGGAAATCAAGTGCCAGAATTAATTTTTTTGAATTTTTTCAAAATTTCGATTTTGTTAGTCGAAATTTGAAGGCAAAAACATTTTGCTTTTAAAGAAATTTGATTTTTTCTGGGATATCTCTGGTTTTGTTGGTCATAGCGATCTGCTGTTGATCTCGAATGAAAGATGAGTTCATTCTCCATCGATTTAGATAGTTCTTTAAAAAAATTAATGATTTTTCAAATAGATATAGAGCAAAAACTGATTTCCAGAAAATGCAATAAAAATGATTGAAAAATCGATTTAAAAAGAAATTGAACTACACAAATTTATGGGAAATGAGCTCACCTTTCATCTAAGATCAACCCCAGATCGCTACGACCAATAGAATCAGAGATATTCTAAAAAAAAGAATTTTGTTCGTTTTTGGAGCAGAAAACCCTTCAAATCTTGTTCAAAAAAAATTAGAATTTTCAAAAAATAAAAAATAAAATATTTGTGACACGAGTTTTCCACCTAGAATTTTCTCAGCTTTCCAATGGAATTACTAAAAAATCTCTAACTCGAATTGTTCCATTGTAATTCCCATTTTACCCCACTTTCCCCCCTAATCCTCTGTCAGAATCAATGATTCCATAATGAAAAAAATGGTAAACTTACCATTTTCCTTGCAGAGAACGAACAAAAATTCAGCTACGAGATCACGTATTTCAGTAACAGGATTTGTCAGTAATTTGCACAATTTTCCTCTTAATTTATCGTCTTCCTCAGGCCTGTGCATAACATCTTCCTCTCTCAACGAAGGTAAAACCTCCATTCTCGTCCATTTTCTTATCAATCTATGGCTCTTTACTAATCTCAACAATGCAGTAATAACTGGCGATATATTTTCAATCAAATTAGTTGGATCATTCAATCTCTTGTCCAAAAATATGAGCAATTGATTAATTGCAGTCATATCCATTTTTTCATAAACATGATGGCAAACAATTTGTTTCAATAAATTTGCTGGCGGTATTATTGGGCCAAAACATGTTAATGGAATGACAGTAAGTAAATTTACAATGTGACTATGTAAATCATCTTTTTTCAATGTTTCTGGTAATTTCAATGACAATAATTTATACAATATATCAACTAATTTTTCATGCTGACGTTTCAAATCATCAGTTGTATCATCTGAATCAATATAAAGATTGAATAGTGCCTTCAATATTTCACATATTAATTCAATAAATTTAATTTTTAATTCATCATTTTTTTCTGATTTTAATTCTTGTGATAATTTATCAAGCATTGTTATCAATTCAATGTCAGCATTAATTTCATCCTTCAATTTATTCCGTGTTGTTGAATTCAATGCAGTTATTAAAAATAAAATTCTCATATCAAATAATAAACCATTTATATTATTTAATTGTGTTAAATTATTTTGTTCAATTAAACGTTTGACTAGATTATTTAGACAATTTGTTTTTGGTATTTGTATTTGTACAATTGGTGCATTGTAAATTAAATTGCACAGAAGTTTCAATGCCTCCACACTAACTATAAACAGAGAGAAAAAGAAAGAAACAATCAGAATATCGTTTAGTATAAATTTAGAATTTTCACGTCATTTGTTGGAGGAAATAACAAAAAAAGTGTGATAATGATAAATTTTATCCTGCAAAAAATTTAATCAAAGCTGAATTAATTTGCATGAAATTTAAATAATTATTTTGTCTAATTTTCCTTCTTTCTCCTATTAAAATTTTTTTTTTTTCATCAATTTCCTCATGCTGCGAGAATAAAAGGCCAGATTTTCTCATGCCTTTTTATCAATTAATTAATGGGAAAAAAATATTGATAGTAAAAGATAGTAATGTAAAATAGAGACACACGAGCATGGATTAACATGATTCATCCCGTGATTTATAAATATAAGATAAGATTTTTCCTCTCACAATGCTCAGTTATGAATGAGGAAGCATGTTGAAATAATGTGAGTAAATGATAAATTTAATTTTTTTTTTAATTTCCCTATTTCCTACACTATGAATGAAATCTACTGACAAATATAATAACTACTCAGAACAATAATTTCCTCCTTTTTCATTGAAAAAAAATAGAATTGCACTTACTATCGTCATGTGACAATTTCAAATGTTTATTCGATAGTCCAGCTTTGTCAATTATAACATTCAGTCTGTCGTCTGTTATCAACTGATTCAGATCTGTTCCATCACGACTGAAGTAGAAAAAGAAGAGATTGATTAATTAATAGGTACATTGAATCATTCAAAAATCAAAGTTTAAATAATGATAATAAAAATAGCACATATCTGACAATTTTGTGATTTTTTTTATAAACAAATGAATTATTATAAAAGGGAATATTTGAAAAATTTGCACTTGTGTTTATTTAAAAAAATGGAGAATGAAAAAAAAATTGTCAGATGTCTGCTATTTTTAGTGTGTATCATTCCGAATTAAGTTTAAATAAACGAAAAAATTTTTTTTTTAACTAAATAATTTAAACCTTAGGATTCTCAGTGTTTCTAAGCACTTTGAATGAATTTTGGACTCTCTATCATCCTTCAAACTCTTGAAAACTCCACTCCACACATCGCTTCTCAAATTATTTTCATTCAGCTCGTTGAATTTCATTTTTTGGGCAAACTGAAACGAGAAATAAAAGATATTATTCATGAAGACTAGAAGATTTTCATTGTCGAATATCTGTTATTTTCAGTATTACAAATTCACTGACAAATCAATTCTATTCAATCATTTTTTTGAAAATATCTCGGAAACTAAATAAGATAGAGCGATTTTGCCCCAATACTTTTTTGTAGCTCTCGAAATTCTCTATAAAACCATCTTCTTTAAAAAAAGGGCGTATCTCCGTTATTTACCGAGATACTCCAAAGTGAAAAAATTATGTTAATTTGTCTGAAAATTTCAGAGTTTTTAAGATTCACACAACAAAAAATTCAGTTTTTTCGAAAAATTCTTGTGTTTTTTCAAAATATCTCATTATCTGAGTGAAATACAGTAATTTTCATAAAGATATTTTTTGTAGCCCTCATTCTTCTCCTCAAAAAAGGTCTCTTCAAAAATTCCTCTATCTCCAAAACTACCCGAGATATTGTCAAAAAAAAAGCCAGAAATCCTCAGATTCCAAAAAATCAACTCCACAAATTTACTCAAAAAAATTAAAAAAAAATAATAATAATATTTTTAAACTCTACTAATACATACATTGTTGCAAAACTCCTCAAAATATTTATCCAATCCATTTCTCTCCTCAGCATTGATAATTTTAACAAAATCATTCATTGTAAATTCCATTGTTGCTTTATTTACACGTTTCGTTTTTTTTTTCCTTCTTTTTTTCTCATAAAACACAAAGTTCAGTTATTCAGTGTTCGTGGAATTTCTCTGATTCAGTAATCCAGTTTGACAGTACCTACATTTACCATGTAAAATTCCTTCTCCCCCCTCTCTTTTTGTCTTTCCCCTCCAGAGGAATTCACATGTTTGCAAAAGTGCCGGAGTAATTCTGGAGCTTCTAGAATAACCAGAAAACACAAAAATCAACAATGAATCGCACACATTTTTCGTTTACAAGTGGTTTTTAACAAAAAAAAGAAAAAAAGACTGTTTCACACTGGCTTCAATGCACATTACACACATATATTATATATATACATATATATAAATGCATATATATAACTAATAATAACTAAACTAAAAATGTGTAGCACTGAGAGTCTTGATTTCGGAGGGGAGGGGGTAAAAACAAGATGGCCGCTCATGTTGGCCGATTAGTGGGTGGATTTGACGTTAAAAAAACCTATGTGGCCAGTGTCCATGAGACACTGGAGTAAAAAACACAATTAATTTGTATATTTCGTGTCAATTTTTTTTTGCTCTGTACTTCTTATTTATTATGAGAAAACAAGTTTTTTTATTTAGAAAAAATTTTAAAAAAAAGTTGAATAATTTAAGTTCAATTGAGGATAAATAATCAAACACACACACACACACACACACACACAATGGGCGTGTGACAATTGCAATTTTTTTTTAAACAAATAAATAAATAATTCTTCTTTTCATGTACGTGCATATATATGTATATAGATATATTCAATGGATAATGCACAAATCAGGCCTCAATGACATAAACACGGGTTAGTTGATAAAAATTGAGTTTATTTTGATTTTAAATTGATTTTTTTCTTTTAATTTTAAGTAAATCTCTAATAATATTTAACCTGTGATTAAGTCATATTTTAGTTTGTCATAAATTTTGAAATTATTTTTTTGTCCTTTTACTTTTGCTCTTTTGCTTCTTTACCCTTTTTTTTGCCTATTCAGCTGGAGTATTGGAGTGACCAATGAGATAAAAATTTGATGTCATGGAAACGCATGCGTGCAAAATTATGGAATAAAATATGAGTGAGAGAGAGAGGGGGGAAGAGAATCATTCTGTGTGTTTTTTTAAGTGAACTTATTTATTCATGAATTATTGGAGTTTCGTGAGTTATGAGAGACACGAGAGAGAAATGTTGGTTTTCTTTATTATTCACTTGTATTTGAGATGAAATGTTTTTTAAGTGTTTATCTTTATGATGGATTTCTTTTTTTTTTTTTTTGTTATTTTAGATAAAATGTGAGTTATCCTGAGATTTTGAGGAAAAGAGAGGAAAGGTGAGATACAGTGCTAGAATTTCATATTTATTCACGATTTTTTTGTTACAAAAACGAAATTAACAGACTTTTGACGATTTCCTATGTAAAAAATTAAAAAAAAAAATATTAAAAAAATTATCGACAGTTTTTTGAATTTTTAAAAAATAATTTATTTGTTAAGTGTAATTTTTTTGAAATATTTTTTTATTTTTTATTTAATGCAACTCATTTTGATTATTTCTGTCTTTTTTTTTCTAGTTTTTCATCGAATAAAGTGAGAGTTATGCCAAGAATTGTGATTTTGGTGCTGTTGATATTGTCAGTGGGTCAGTATGAAACAAGTGGAGAGAGTGAGAAATTCATCGGTGTGTTTTACACCAGGTAATCAAGATGATAATGATGATGCCAATGATAATGAAAAAGATGAAATACAAATGTCATTGGCACCATATATACAAACATATTTGGCACACAGTGGACAGGGTTTTGGATGCTGTGGTATTGGTTTACCAGTACCATTTGAAAGAGCAGCACCAAGATCATGGTGGAATCCAAAATTTGATTCTGAGATACTTGAGGAACAGTACAAAGCCAGTGCCTTTCCACAGCTTAGATTGAGATTTAGGTATGAATCATTGATATATCATAAATACAATGAAAAGAAAAGAGAAAAAAATGATAATGAAAATAGCAGACATTGGCCAATTGTTATCATTTTTTTAACAAATAAATTATTTACACAGTAAAAAATATTTACATGCAAAAAATTCAAAGAACTATAAGTGCAGAACAAAAAAATCCAAAAAATTGTGAAATTGTGCTAATTTCAACATTTACGTAGACATATTTTTCATTTTTTTTCTTTAAATAATTTATTTGTTAAAAAAACAATGAACTGAAAATCGTGAGAAAATTCCAGAAAAAGTGGAACACTTCTACTGTCTTTTTTTTTTCAAATATCTTAAAAACTGAGAAAATAGAGAAATTTTTTTGGGGATCTATTTTGTAGAGCAAAATCAACTCTACAAAAAAGTAATGACAAAAAAAAATTCTATTTCTCATGGTTTCTAAAATATTATAAAAAAACTATTGTTAGTCACATTTGCCTCGTTTTTCCACTTGACTGCTGATTAATTCTTGGAAAAAAGAGGTTAAAAAAACAATGCGGAATGAATATCTAGTATCTTACCTCTCCCAGTGTTCTCTGTAGCTCAACTTTTCCAACAATAATCGTAGAGTTCTCACGTTATAAAAACATTGTATTTGAATAACACATTATTCAAAAAAAAAATCATTGCTTAACTATTAAGAAGCAAAGCCTGAAAAACAACATAATCAATTATACTTGACAGGAAAACGGTAATTGATAATTCATTGGATATTGTTATTGATAATTATTCAAAATCCTGTACTACTGTTACCTGAATTAATCAATCTAGTGATTAATGCTATTTAGGGATTTGAATATTACACATCGAGATATTATTGACACCCTAAAATATTACAGATTATAATTTTACAAAAAAAAAATTATGTCATAAATTTTTTTTTATAATATTCTATTCAAATTTAATTGTTACAGATATATTCATTGGAGCCAAAAGAGAAAATTATGAAATGACAATGAATAATCATTTGACAGACAATCAATGATTCCCAAAAATATTTATTAGCACAAATGAGTCACTTTTCGGGATATTTTCGAACAAATAAAATATCATTTAAAGTTTTTTTACAAAATTTGCACCGATAGCTTTTCGAATTTTCTGCATGTGCATATTTTTCATTTTTCTAAGGATATTTTAACCGTTGAAAGAGAATAATGTATAAAAATTAGGCAGATTTCTGTTATTTTCAGTGTCATTCTAATTCTAAAAGAAAAAGAAAACCTGCTATTTTATAACTGAAAATATTATGAGAAATGCTACCAGAGAATTCTAAAAAATTATCAATCACATCAAAATATTCAATCAAAGTGAAGAAATACTTAAGCTTACACAAAATAAGTAAAGACGTAAACTGAATCAATATATTGACTGTCGAAAAATAACGAATTCATATCAAAATTGGCTTTCATTTCATAAAAAAATTATAAACTCCTTTTTTTCAATATTTTTGAGTAATAATATTTAAAGACATCTTCAATTTATAATATTATAATTAAATCTATAACATTTAACCCAATAATTCAATCTATAATATTACAATTGAACTATATTCTTAGTTGTCATACCCCAGTACTAAAAATCGCTTGCAAGAAGTATATTTAGAACTCGAGCCAATTTTTTTTCCAATCATGAACTAAATAAACCATTGCAATCAAAAAAAAACCGAATAAATCTCTTTGTGTTCCAGATATGCACTCTCCTACGTTCTACTAATCTCCCTGACTTGGTTAATCTACTTCGTAACCCTTGGATTAAAAAATTCAACCGAATGTTGGCCAACAATAGCCGGTATATTGTGTACAATATTCACAATAATATCCTGTACATTATACCTAACATACACAGAATATTACAAGCGTTATATTCTTCCAATATCATTGACAGTATCAGTGCTATTATGCAGTTTCTCACTTCTTCTTCTGGTCCTCGTTCCACCATTTGGAGAACCTCATGAAGACATTGGATTGAGTTTAGTTGGTCATTTTTCCCTGAGTTCACAGATACAATTATTAATATACACTGTAATACCAGTGCCTCTGTACGCTTGTTTTGGACTCTGTACAATATACTCGATAATTTTCGAATTATTAACGGCATATCTTCAGCACAGCTACAACAAAAAACTCGATGACAACGAAAACCCTTCAGAAGCATCTGGATTCAATGCAAATTTATTAATAGTAAGAATTCTAATGCAACTATGTATTCACATAATTGGTATTCACATATTAATAATGACATTTGTCAGAATGCGAGGTACATTCATGAAAGTTGGACAATCATTGCTGGTACGTCGTCAATTAGAGATGGAAAAACAGCTAAAAGAGAAGATGATTCATTCTGTTATGCCTCCAAAAGTTGCTGATTGGCTGATGGAAGAGAGTGAACGTGAGAGAGAGAGAAAAGACTCCGTTAAGAAGGGTTCAATACCATCAAATGCTGATATGGGTTCATTATTCCGTCCATTTAATATGCACTCGATGGATGATGTCAGTATATTATTCGCTGATATCGTTGGATTTACACGCATGAGCTCGAACAAAACAGCCGAAGAACTAGTGGACATCTTGAATGATCTATTCGAGAGATTCGATGATTTATGCCAGATCCATGGCTGCGAAAAAATATCTACACTTGGAGATTGTTACTACTGCGTGAGTGGTTGTCCCGAGCCTCGATCAGATCATGCCAAGTGTTGTATTGACATGGGATTAGCTATGATCGATGCTATCAATCAATTTGACATTGAGAGAAGAGAGGGCGTTAACATGAGAGTGGGTGTACATACTGGTACGGTTCTATGCGGTATTGTAGGCACTAAAAGAGTTAAATTTGACGTCTGGTCGAATAATGTAACATTTGCAAATAAACTGGAGAGTACAGGCAAGCCAGGCAGAGTACATCTGAGCGAAAGAACCCTGAGTTTTCTTGATGATCAGTACATAACTGAGGATGCTGATACAATTGAAGGCATCAAGACGTATTTTATAAAGGGAAGAAAGTCCGATCTTATCAATCAATTTATCAATAAAGTTGGACAGGTACCAACTAGCATATCACCTCTATTACAATCACGTCATCGATTAGCATCTTGCAATAATCAGACTAAACCGAGGCCACACTATCTTCATATGGTTACTAATACTAATAGCTATCGTATCAAGGCAAATTCATTGCCAAGTATATTAGATTCGGAGAATGATGAGAATGATAATAATGAGGAGGATGAATTCAAGAAAAATAAGAGTCAGAGTCCATCGTCAACTGCTAGTTATGGGAAAAAGAGGTCGAAAAAACCCTGGAGATATCTGCAGAGACAGAGAACTACTGAGGAAATGACTCCTTTGAAGTCACAGCCTAATAAAATTAATGAATCTAGTGTTAAGGGGAAAATGGGAGATTCTGAAGAAGTGAATGGGCTTAGTAAAAATGGAATTTCGCTTGGAAATATCGTCGAGATGAATCCTGATCCTGTTTCTAGTCCTCACTCGTCGCCTGGAAATGAGCCACTGAGTCATGCTTCTTCAGTTTGTAGTAGGAAAGATTCGGGTATCAGGAGTAACAGTCGTAGGAGCAGTATACAGCAACAGCTTTATTTGATGAATGGATTGGCACAGGGAGATCTTCTCAATGGTCACAGGGTCAGCGGATATTATACGTCTAGTTCAACGCTGAATTCTACACAGGAACCATCTTCAACTGGACCAGCCTATCCACCCTGGCCTTTTCCTCCAGCAGTTACTGATACATTTGGCGCGTGTTTCCACAAGTTGAGGAAGCAGTCTGATCTCCAGTTGATTCGGTAAGTAATTCGTAGAAAAATTTATGAAGAGGGGTTTCGTGAGGATAAAAATGTATTATGAAGAGGTGGGGTAAAATGAAAATTGCTATTGTACGGTTTAAAATAGAGATTATCTAAATACTAGGCTGGAACGCGTGCTATGTATGTGTATTGCTTTGTTTGTGGGCTTTTCGTGAAATAATTGCGGTGAGCAGTCAAAAATACTTGTATAAGGCCAATATGATGAATTTTCATAGCATAAAATATAGACACGTGTCCGTCTTACCCTTTGCTTCTATTTAACCCCACCTTCCTGTTAATTAACAATAAAACCTCTTTATTTCCTTTTACAGATGCGTCCAGGACAACGTATCCTCTCAACGCTCCTACTACGTAGAGCCACCACTGGCACCTCTAACATTATTCTTCAGGAACAAAGAAATGGAGAAGGAATATCGCGAGAATGCCCACAAAACAAGTGAAACAACTGGTGCTAATCCACCAACTCTAGCAACATCGAGATTCAACACTTACTTCGACATTCTCGTATCAGCAATTGTCTACACTGGAATAACGGTATCATTATTATTACTATGTTATCCAACAATGTACTTCATGATATTTTTTACAATAGCAACATTAATACAGATATTAGTTGTAATACTCTGTATACGTCAATTATTAAATCCAAATTCAGCCTATACAACATTAACACAAAGATTATTTGGATTTTTTACAAAATGGTATCAATGGCATGGCTGTGGTGCTATACTAGTAAGCCTACCAATAGTAACAATTTTAATTAATTTATATTACTCAAACATTGAATTGAACAATATTGATAATATTGATTATTATTACAGTTATTTAGTAATTGTTGGATTTTTACATTTTTGCAATTTTACACAATTAAATTGTTGGATGAAAAATTTTTTAGTTACATTAACATCAATATTATTTATTATTTTAATGGCCAGTAATGTTGAATCAAATTATATTGATACAATAAAATCACAAAATGCCTCGAATAATACAAATATTAATAATTTAATAATTAATAATAATTCAATAAATAATATTAATAATACATTGATAAATTCATTGAGTGAGATAAACAAATTAAAGTACAACGATAATTTTTATTGCAAAGAATTATTTATTGATATTACACTAATTTTGATACTCGTATGGTTTTTAAATCGTGAATTTGAAATAAGCTATCGTTTATCATTTCATGGTAATTATGTAGCTGCTAGAGACAAAGCACGTGTACAATCAATGAAAAATCAAGCTGATTGGTTATTACACAATATCATTCCAAAATATGTTGCTGATCAATTAAAAACAACAGCAAAATATTCACAAAATCATAAATTAGTTGGTATAATATTTGCTAGTATTGTTAATTTTAATGAATTATATGATGAATCATATTTAGGTGGTAAAGAATATTTACGTGTATTAAATGAATTAATTGGTGATTTTGATGAATTACTTGATAAAACAAATTATATTAATGTTGAAAAAATTAAAACAATTGGTAGTACATTTATGGCAGCTAGTGGATTAAATCCACAAGTTAGAAAACAAAGTGATAATATTTATTCACATTTGTATGAATTAATTGATTTTTCAATTGAAATGCATCAAGTTATATTGAATTTTAATAGAGAATTATTGGGATTTAAGTTGATACTTAGAATTGGTTTTAATTATGGTGATGTTACTGCTGGTGTTATTGGTTCAACTAAACTTTATTATGATATTTGGGGTGATGCTGTTAATATTGCATCGAGAATGGATTCAACTGGTGTTGCTGGACGTATACAGTTGCCAAGTAGTTGTATTGGTGTTTTGGAAGATAGATATGAATTTGAACCTAGGGGACAAGTTTATGTTAAAGGAAAAGATAATATGGATGTTTCTCTTTTAATTGGGAAGAAGAAAGATTGTTAATTTTTTTTTTTTTGGGTAAAAAGAGTAGCTAATTATTTGAGGAAATGGGAGAAATGAAATGTTTCATGTGTAAATCCATTTTACCCCACCTTTTAATTGTGTCGAATGAAGAATATTCTTCGATTCACTAAATTTAAATTGAATTAGATAAAAAAATAATGATGATAATGATTAGCAGACATCTGACAATCTTTAGGATCTATTTTTGTTGACAAATAAATTATGAGAAAAAAAATGAAAAATATGCACATGTAGGAAATTTGAAAAATTGTAAGTGCGAATTTTTTTGATATTTTTTTCGCAATAATTTATTTGTTTAAAAAAATCGAAACAATTGTCGGATATGTGCTCATTTCAGTATCATTGAAAAATGCCTCATTATGCCATTAATTTATGTCTAACAATTATTTATTTTTTTTTCCTCTTAATTAAGATGATAAATAAATTATTAAATTCACATGTTATTTCGACATTCCAACAATTGATCTGTAGTAGTGATTCAAGGAGTGAGGGTGCCATATGTAGTATAAATGAAAAAGTGCCTGATTATTTTAATATAATGAAAAGATTTAAAAAATTACTCGAATTTATCGGAAAAACGAAATCTCATATCGAATCTCCAATTTTTATCTCATCAATATTTATGTTTTATTCAATTGGAAAATTGATAATAAAATCAGGCACAAACTCCAATCACTGATGAATGATGATTAAAATTAATTGAAGAAGCTTTTTAATATTTTTATCATGAAATATTCTAATGATGTTTATGTTTTTATGTATAATTGTTGTAATTTATGATTATTTTCTTGTTCTCGTGGAAATTTTCTTGAAACTCATGCAGATATTTTATTTGAAATCAATGTTTTTCTGTTTTATTTTTTCTCGTTTTTTAAATGTAATTTATTTTGCATTTAGCTCAAAACAATTTTTTTTTTGTTTGTAAATTATTTGTTCTCAATAATTTAACACTAAAATTTTACAGGAAAATTTTGAAATTATATATAATCATTTGAATTGATATTGATTCAAATGAAAATTTTGATATCACGTGTAAAGTTCTAATTGAGCCAAAATTTTTATCAAAAAAAAAAAAAAAATTTGTAATAATTATATTATGTAAATATGTATGTAATTGTTGTTATACTTACTCAATACACACAACGATCTAATTAACTATTAATTTTAATGAAAATGGAGTAAAGAATGTTCTTTTTTTTTTGATGGATGAATAAAATGAACAAAGTCATTGGTTGTGAGAATATTAAGTTTTAATTTAATTTTAGGATAAGTTGAAACATCCTAGGATCAAAGGAGATTTCTATAGGGGAGAGTGGGCCAAAATGGACACTGTGATGAAACGGTTAGAGATAGATTTTTTTTGATGATTCTATTGAGAAGCTGAAGAAATTTTAGCCGGAAAACGAGTGTCACATGCATTTTTTTAGATTTTGATATTTTTCGGCATTTTTGAGGGGTAAATTCCTCTCCTCTTTTGGAAATTTTCAGTTTTTTGCAAATATCTCTAGTTCTATTGGTCGTAGAAATTCGGGGTTGGTCTCAAATGAAAGGTCAGCTCATTTCCCATCGATTTATGTGGTTTTTAATTGAAAAATATGAGTTTTTGAGATAGTTATAGGCCAAAAACTGTTTCAAAAAACTATTTCACAAAAATGCCCATAAATACTTTAAAAATCGATAATTTTCAATTAAAAACCCTACGAATCGATGGCAAATGATCTCACCTTTCACCTCCCGCTAGAATTTTGACGCTACGACAAATAGAACCGAAGATATTCTCAAAAAACTGAAAATTTTCAAGAAAATGAAGGATTTTACCCCTCTGAAATGCTCAAAAAAGTCAAAATTGCCAAAAATTCAAAAAAATTAATTCCGGCACTTGTTTCCCGCCTGAAATCTCCTCAGCTTTCCAATGAAATCATCAAAGACAATCTACCGCCAATATTTCTATTAATTTCAGGAGTTTTCAATAATATTTGCCTAAAAATTTAGATGTGTCCATTTTGCCCCACCTTTCTCTATGCTAATGTCCTTTTTATTTTTAGTTCGAGATACTATCACGCAGTGCAGGAAATTCAATTTTCTGCACTTGTAGTGTAATATACTATTAAATAGTTAATTTCCATTCAAAATATCATATTAAATTAACTAACTAATTTTCTCGGATTCATTTCCATTCTTCTGAATTAACATTGGAATTTTCTCATAAGGATATTGGAAAATTATTAACAACTACTATCATATTAAATTCTTTCCTTATCTGTCGAGCGAAATATTTCGAATTAAAATAGATCCGGAGGTCTTATGTGAAAAGTAATGAATACCCCTAATTATAAATGTTTTCAAGTGTGGTTTTATTCCTCTCAAATTTCATCTTTATTACAATACAATATGTACAAGTTTTTTTTTTTTTCATTTTTTTTTTCTTTATTCCTTAAAATTTGAATCGGCAGCTTCACGAATCAACTGTACAGCAATGTAATGAGATACGCTGGCAGCATTTTATTTTTTTTTAATGTATGATGATTTTTTTTATTAAATTTACTTTAAATAATTATGATCCTTATTATATACAGAAAGAATATAATCGATTGAAGATTCTTAATTACTTTTTTTTAAATTCATCAATCTTCATCTTTTCTTTCATTTTGTAATTGATTTTCATCATTTCTTGGAAATATCTACTAAAAGTACGGTGAAGGCGTTAAGACTTTCTTCTTATTGTTTTCTTATTGTTTCTCCCTTCTTATCGTTTTTTATCCAAATTATTCACGCGTTTTTTTTCTCAACAATTGAATTTTTTGTTGGCAATTTCGAAAAAATCGTAGGATATTTTCATTTTTTTTTCCATTGAAAAAAAATTATAAATGCAAAACTCCACACTCGAGGAATGAAATATGCATCACATATTATTTTTTTTAATTAAAAAAAAAGGAATAAGAATATTATTTTGTAACAATAATCAAATGCAATTTTACTAGGTTACAAAATAAAAATTTCTCAGGCCTCAGTGAATAAAAAAAAAAATTTATTATTTTAATCCTGAAGTATTCATTTGACTAAACAAATTAAAAAACACTAGATTTTATTACCTAAATATAATATCGGAATTTAGGAAAAGGAATTTTTTTACTGAAATTTCATTTCATAAAAAAAAGAGGAAAAAGTTCGGTTTTTTCATTTTAAAAATAAATAAAGAATTTTATAATCTAAATTTCAACATGTTCTCAATATGATCCAAAAGCTGAACACAATTTTCCATGGATTTTTTCTTTTAAATTAGTTTTCCCTCGAATTCTCCTCCATTTCAATTATTATATTCATCTTTTGATCATTATGTGACAAAAAAAAAAGAAAAAAAAAGAGGAATAAAAAAAGATTCAATTATAAAAATCTATTCGAACATTCCTCATTGTGTTCCAATTACACTGTTCAGTGTAATAATAATAATAGACATGCTGTGTTCAACAATTAAAGTAGTTTGTGATCAGTTATTGAGTTTGACCAACCGTGTAGTGCACAGCTGTCAATAAGACTCTGCTACGTTGGCCCAGCAAATAGTGCTGTTAGGCCTGTATCAGTTGAATTTTTCGATATATCATCTACTCTTACCTGTGCAGGTTTGCTCAATTCGAGACGTGGTAAATTGTCGATTTTCACCTCCTTGCGAAACATTTGTCCAACACTTCGCCCAATCAGCTGCAAAATAAAAAAACAATTAAATTAAGAATAAAAACAAAGAAAAAATAATAATGAAAACAGAACACATTTGAAAATGGTCTAGATATTTTTCAAACAAGTAAATTATAATAAAAAAAAAAAAAAAATTGTGCTCTTAGTTCTTTGAATTTTCTACAAATGCGTATTTTTTAGTTCTGGAACATGAAAAAATCTAAAAAATTTCAGATGAATCCTATTTTATGTTTTTTATCTTATGTTTTTTTCCTTGACAAATAATCCGTTTTAAAAAAATGAAAAATATGCACATGTGAAGAATTAAAAAACCTACAACTGCAAATTTTTCAATTGTTTTCCCATAATAATTTACTATTTTTTAAAAATTCTAAAAATTATCAGTCGTGTGTGAATCTCATTATCATCCTATTTCCAGTAACACAACAAAAATAATCATTTTGTTCATAAACTATCACCAAATACCTGATTAGTAATCTTCTTGAACAACTCCTTCTTTCCCTTCTCCACTTTATTCCCCTTGCTGCTAACAGTTGCCATTTTTTCATCGAATCTCTGCAGATCAGCTGGATTGACCCCGGGTATCTGCTGCATGACCCCAATGATATTCGGAAATTTCGGTCTCAGGCACTCATAAACCTGTGCACCAAGTGTGATCAAGGATCCTTGATTAGCCTCATGCTGTCCATGCCAGTGCAGTCCTTGAAGTACCGCATACATTATGTGAGCAGCCATAGCAGGAGTGAGACTTCCATCAGCAACAAGTGCCCGAACCATTGGTCCAGTCAGCATGGTGGCCTTGAGACTAGCATTCGAGTCATTCCACGATAATGCCCCAAGTACACAAAGTACAATGCTGTGACAAGTGGAAGGATGCCTGAGGACAAATCCTCCAAGTTCACTGACGACTTCAGCAACAATGCTGCTACCACGAACAATCGGTGAAGGTGTTGTCTGATCAACAGCCATCCCAGAACTGTCAAGTTCCATCGTAGAGTCTGGTGGTGATGCATCACTCGCAGTTCCTCCCACTAGTGTAACCTTAAGCACATCAACAAAGTCCCTCGTCAAATTTCGATTCAGCATGTCATCAAGTACTTCCTGTTGATCAGTTGGATTATCCTCATCATGTCCTGATCTCTCCTCATAAAGTTGCATCATATACTGCCACTTGGCGCTCAATCTCTGTGACATGTGTGTCGTCACATGGGCCAATATAGGAACAAGCACGCTGTCATAAAAAGCAGGTGGACACGAGTAAATAAATGGCTTCAAAAAAACCCGAATTATCGGACGTAATCGATAATCAGGTATTGCCTCCAAATTTGAGAATACCGAGTTCAGTAAAGCTGATGCTAATCCTGGTAGTTGATAGAAGTCCCTGCCTATTGTATGACACCCACTACCCAGGATGTGATAGCAATTGTCATGTATTGACGACAAAAATTGCTGCATTCTTGGTAGTGGTGCTGTTGTTGATGGCTCGTTACTCTCAGTATTCGCATTGTCCTGAGCCTGTTGATAGGAATTAGTAGCGTGTATGTTGCTGACTGTTATTCCCATCAGATGGATCTTCTCGTACTCTAATAGATCATGAGCTTTTTTGTAATCATCAGCTAATAGAGCCAATGAAGATGGTGTGAAGAAGGCATTTTCTGCACGAACAAGTGCAAATAATGTTGGTAGTATTGGTATAACATGTGGTGCTGCTGGATTTCTGTAAACTGGATTACCACTCTCGCTCAATGCAGCAACGAAACCACCTCGTGCAGCACGATCCGGATCTTCTGGGATTGAGCACCTTTTCACGACACTCAAAACCGTTGACAAGCAGTACATAAGATCAGCTCTGTTCTGGATGATGATTTCCTCTGCACTGTTGTTGTTCTCCTGTTTAATTGCCGGACGATCTAGACCTATGAATCTCATCAGTTCAACTGGTCCTTTTGATGCTTCGAGACCAATCGCAATGAATCTTGCTGATGCCTCGCCTATTGTCTCAGCAATAAAACGCGTTTGTCTCTCGTAATCACAAAAGTGATTTGAAATAATCAAAAGTGCTTCGTAAAGTGTCACACTCTCCATTCTGCTCAATTGATTCGAGTTGTTCTTTCCATTGTTGATGTCATTGCTCCTCAGCAATCCTCGTACTGTCGTATGAATTTGCTCGAAAACTGGCAGCAACAAGAGCGGGTACTTGAGTCCTATTTTTACCATCAAACTTGCAGCATGTCTTCTAACGCATTTAGTCGCTTTTGAACGATTCCCAGGATGTGGTAATTTTCGGTCCTCAGGACTCTCGTAAACGAGTGCTGAGAAGATCTTCTCGAGGACTCGAGGCAATATTGCAACACCTGGCATCGCCATTGAACCGGTGGACATGGATAGAAACACGAAAAGTGCAGAAATACAGGACAAAAGGGCGGATAGCAGCCAAGGATCATCTGGCGAATAACCCAGGCAGAGCTCGAGTAGTTGGAGACCATTTTGGACACTTGGACGCTCATTGACGAGAAGAATTCGCGAGATGACGGAGTCAAGTGCTTGTGCAAGTGCCTCCCACTCTAAGTACTCTGGATCATTAGGATCACTTCTGTATCTCAAATTACCCATTCCTTTTGTTATTTTAGCTGTTAACCAGTGCTGGACATAGGCAAATGTTACGAGTGGAGCTACCATTGTAGCATGCCGCATTCCCTCGAGTAAATCCATTCGAAATCTGTGCCGAAATACCCGGAATTCCTCCTCCGAGTCGTAATCACTCAGGCAATATGCTGTCATTCCATTGATTGTACCGTAATCATTGTTGTGATTGTGGACAACTGGATATGCTACTTTAATCAATTTCGGTCCAGTACTCTCAATGTACTTTGGTACATATGTTAGGAGAAGACTGTCAGTCTTTATTTGTTCGTGCTTGAATAACATTATCCATATTGTATTTGCTAGATGATTTAGGGTCAAGCTTGAGTGTACTGTGAATAATAAAACTGTATCGAGGAATAGATTCAAGTGGGTTGGACGTATTGTTGAGTGATTTGATGGCTCGTCTTTGCCCCAGAGAGTGCACAATTGTGTTGCCATTCCAGTGAGAACCTGCAAATAAAAATTGATGAGATACTGAAGGTAGTAGACACATTTGGAAATTTTCTATTCATCGATTTCTTAACAGATGAAATATCTTGAAAAAAATTAAAAACATGCACATTTAGGAAATTCCATAAAACTTTATGTGCAAATTTTTTGATTTTATTTTGCTATAATTCATTTATTTTAAAAAAATCCGAAAAATTGCTAATTTGTGCTAATTTCATTATTATAGAAATATTGGAAAAATTGTTAGATGTGTGCTAATGTCATTATTATAAATGGTGATACTGAAAATAGCAAACATTTGACACCAACTAATTTATCCATTTTTTAAATAAATAAACTATTAAAAAAATATAGAAAAAAATATGCACATTCAGAAAATTTAATGAACTATAAGTACAAATATTTAAAAAACAATTTTTTTATAATAATTTATTCACTCCAAAAGAAATCAACCAAATTGTTAGATGTCTGCTAATCTCATTACAAATGAAGCATTAATTTGTTTCAAAAAATAATGCAAACACCCACCTGAGTTAATTTCTTCAAAAACAAGTAATGGCCCTCGTGCATTTCCTGAACAGACGGAGGTGGAGCAACAGCCGATGCATAAATGCACCTAAGTGCCTCTTCAGTGAACAAAATCATCAATTGTTTCCTATCTTCTGCCTTTCCCTTCCTATTAACCACCTGAAGAAGGCATTCAGCAGCAGCACATTGAAACGTCGAATTCCCCAGTAGCACACATAGTATCTGCAGTAATCTGCCCTCATCAGCCATAATGTGAGTGATTGATACCCACTCAACAAAGCCAGTTAACGTCAATAAAACAACCTGCACAACTTTGCTGTGTGCTGATGCATCAGTGACATTACCAACTGCTGTTTTCTTCTGAAACTCCGAGAAATGCTGCTCCATTAATCGTAAAAAAAAGGCAAATATTTCAGCCATATTAGTCGTTAATGCCTGATAAATGTCCTTTCTTCTCTGATTGGATTCAAGTGTCTGCAGAAGTGCAACGTCCTCAACTAAACGCAGAAAAACAAGAAGAACAACCTCAGTTTGGCTCTCACCACTTGAACAAGCCTGGCTCAATTCTGCGAGCAATGTTGGCCACTGCTGGGGCCATTCTCTTTTAATCATTTCGACAATTACTCGAGACAATGCGTCCTTGATGTGAGTCTCTTCTTGATGACTACCAGGCTCCAGACCCTCCTGCAGTAGCTTCATTGCACTCTCTTTGATGAAAACCTTCTCACTCTGGGATATCTGGGTCCAACGATACTTGATACAGTGCTCCATCAATTGCAAACCAAAATGACGTACAACTGAACTTTTAGCTGGTGATTTTTGAGCCAAGTACAGACCACATTGGGCACACAATGGTGATGTCTCTTTGAATCTTTCACATTCATTGTAAACATCCAAACGCTGCTGATGTGGTACATTTGGTGACATCATTACTTCAACAACACGTGCTAATTCAGCTGATATTTGTGCAACATCACCTACACCAAACTCCATATCTTCAAAATTGCTCAATACAGCTATCGAACTTCAGTCTTGAAATAGTCCAGGTTTTTTCCTGTTGATAATTGATAAAAATTAAATTTTTTTAAAATTATAATTATGGGTTTTTTAATTTTTTTTTGAAATGTTTCTTTTTTTTCCTTTTTTTTTGAGAATTTTGGACTGATCGAAGTCCCACGATTTTTAAGGTAAAAAAAAACAAATGCAATAGATCGAGTGATTGGCGAATATTTCAAGATTTTTCATCAGTTATTATTTACAATGATTTTACCGAAATAATTGCATTTGGGAATTTTTTTCCTTTTTTTTTTTTTTTTTTTAAGAATATTTATTTTTACCTGTTTCTTCTGCAATTTGTTTGCATTAAAAAATTATGAACAATTAAAAATGTGATGTTGCTGGGACAGACTCTACCAAAATGCGGCACGTTGGGGAACCATTGAGGCCACACTCCCAGGAAGAGAGGAACTATACGTGCATAAAAAAAAAAGCGATAGCTGGGAAAATTAATAGATGGAATACCGCCATCTTGAGAGTGTGAATTTTATGGCTTGAATTGAATCAAACCGTACTATGTTGATAACATCGTTTTTCACGTGTGGGTTTATGAAAAATTTGGAAGATGGCGATAATAATGAATTTCTGATGCAGGTATTTAATTAATTTAATTAATTAATTAAATGTTATTTTTTGAATTTTTTTTTCATTACCAATCGATTGTAGTTTGCTCGAAGATGATTGTAGTAATTTTTTTATTGTTTGAGAGTTCATCAATCAATTGTTATTCAATTAAATGATCTGTGGCCTTTGCTCTCATTCATTTTGATGAGTGATTTGTGCGCATGCGCATGGAGCATGCGCACTAGCATGATTTGAAATTGATAGAAAAAATAACCTGAAACAGTATCGAAATTTTGGAGAATGTGTATCGAGTTTTCCACTTCTGCAATTTTTTGTTTCAATTAACGCTTTATTAATTAAAAACATGAATATCTAGGGTTGAATGACGAATCATCAGAGTTTCTTAATAATAAAAAAGAAGAAGAAGAACACGAATATTCCTGATGCAGCGCCATTATGGCATTGGCGGGAAATTAGTGGGGTAAAAAAAAAAATGGCCGTTTATTGTGAAATGCCATGAGACCGGTTGAAGAAACGTTACCTTAATTTTTTTTTATAATTCCCTTTTTTTTTCTGTATTAAACAAATATGGACGAAGCCATTTACTCATCACCTACCTCAAAGTTAAAATTTCAAGAGCAAATTTACGATGTTAAATTATCGCCTTATGAATGGTCGCAGAATTTAATTTGCATTGCATTCAGTGAAGAAATTGCTGTTGGAACTGTCAAATTTCACGTAATTATTAATTTTAAATTAATGCAATAATTTATCCTGTAATATTAATTTCTCATCATTGTTTAATTTTTAATGTCTGTATTTTTACTTTTTTTTTTTTTTTCAATAGGATGAGGATGATGTGTCGGAGGATGTTGTTTACACACCGATAAGAACGTTTCATCATGACACGAGGGTTCATTCGATTGCTTGGAGTCCAGAAACATCACTGAGTGTTGTGCCAAAAATCGTTGCATTTTGTATTGCTGGAGCTGATTTTAAAATACGTCTTTATAACAGTAATTTGAACGATGTTAATGTCTACGAGGTAAAGATATAATCATTTTACGTAGTTTTCGTAGAATATCATGGGATATAGATACAGAGAAACTTTCGTAGATATCTTCTTTGTAGATTTTATTTTCTCTTACTAGAAATGATACTGAAAATATTAGATATATGATAAGTTTCATTTTTTTCCCTTAACAGATGAATTATTTTTAAATAAAAGGAAAATACGCACATGGAGAAAATTTGGAAAACTATGTGTGCCAATTTTTCAAATTTTTTTTTTTCACGATAATTTATCTGTTTGAATTAAAAAAAAAAAATAATCTCATGTGCCTGCTGATTTTATTATCATTTACCAAGTAATCACGATAATTTCTCGATCTCCATTATTTACAAAGATATATTTGAAAAAACTAGTCGCATGAAATTGGCTTGTTCCATTTACGCTATTTTAATGGATAAAATCGATGCCCACGGTTTTCCTGAAATATATCGAGAAATACTAGAAATAGACATTTTCGTAGATAATTTTTTTTTATAGGTTTCATTTTTTTAGTTTCCTGTGAAAAAAGGTCATCACCAAAATTTCTCCATTTCTATTATTTACTGAAATATTTCGTAAAAAGTAGGTGAATGATATTGTAGGGGAAGGTGGGGCAAAATGGACATCAGGGGTAAAAGGGACACATCTAGATTTTCAGGCAAATATTATAGAAAACTCTTGGAATCAATGGAAATATTGGTGGTAGATTGTTTCCGATGATTTCATTGGAAAACTGAGGAGATTTTAGGCGGGAAACAAGTGCCGGAATTAATTTTTTTGAATTTTTTGCGATTTTGACTTTTTCGAGCATTTTAGAGGGGAAAACCCTTCTTTTTTTGAAAATTTTCAGTTTTTTAAGAATATCTTCGGTTCTATTTGTCGTAGCGTAAAAATTCCGACAGGAGGTGAAAGGTGAGATCATTTGCCATCGATTCATAGCATTTTCAATTGAAAAATATCGATTTTTGACGTATTTATGGGCATTTTTGTGAAACAGTTTTGTGAAACAGTTTGTGGCCTATAACTATCTCAAAAATTGATATTTTTTAATTCAAAACCCTTTTAATCGATGGGAAATGAGCTCACCTTTCATTTGAGACCAACCCCGAATTGCTATGACCAATAGAACCAAAGATATTTGCAAAAAACTGAAAATTTTCAAAAAAAGAAAGGCTTTTACCCCTCAAAAATGCCGAAAATCATCGAATTTTTAAAAAATCGAAAAAAATGCATCTCACACTCGTTTTCCGGCTAAAATTTCCTCAGCTTTTCAATAGAATCATCAAAAAAAATCTATCTCTAACCGTTTAAATACAGTGTCCATTTTGCCCCACTCTTCCCTACTTAATTTATTTACCTTCTGTTAATCAACGAAATTCTCAATTATTTTCAGGTACTCGCTGGCCACAGAGATTATGTCAATGAAATTGCATACGAGGCAGAAGGTGAACTACTAGCATCAGTCTCTGACGATCACACATGTAAGTTATGGGCTGTTAAAGAGGATCATAAATGTGTTTCTTCGTTCTACTTAACTTCTCCGGGAATTAGTGTCTGTTGGCACAATGAGGAATCAGGAAAGCTGCTGGTTGCTGAGAAGAATGGATTAATTAGGATGTACAATGTTAGATGCGAGCAGGCAATAATGTCACTGGATGCTGGAGTCGTTCCATTATCAGCGGCTGATTGGGCTCCAAATCCACTAAAGGTTGCTTGCTTGGCTGCTGGGGAGCTGCTGCTCTGGGATGTTTCCAGACCGAGGTAATTATTAATTCTGATCATAATAAAATCATAATTTTGAAGGCAAGTTTGCCATAATAGGAGAGGGGGTAGGGTAAAATGGATACTCCAATTGAATGGCTCGAGATAAAAATTTTCTGATGATTCCATTGGAAAGCTGGGGAAATTTTTGATCGAAAAACTGAAATTTCCCCGAAATAGACGTTTCTCTCACTTTTAAATTTCGCGCAAAAAATGAAATTTTCGAAAAATTCAAAAAAATTCTGACTTATTATTTTCATGAGAAATTCTCTCATCTTTCCAATGAAACCATCAGGAGAAACTCATTTCCAATATTTTCATCCACTTCGAATGATTTTCATAGCATAAAATACCAAAATTTTACCTCTTGTGTTCATTTTACCACACCTTCCGCCAAGTGCAATGGTCTCATACTTTTTTTTAAATACTTGCAGTCGACCTCTCGAGAGCAGAACAATTCATGTCGAAGGTGGAACATCCCTGAAATTTGCCTGTGGCAACGAAAACATAATTGCCAGCATTGGTCGCCCTGATAATACTCTGAAAGTAACGAATCTTCGAACAAAACAAGTTGTTTTAAGTGCCACAGTTCAACTCTATGGAGGCCTCACTTGGCACTACAAATTGCCTTATGTTGCAGCTGGAAGTGACAGAGAACTACTCTTCTGGAGAATAAATTCCAAATAAATTAAAAATACTTCCCCTTTTTTTAATGAAAAATACTGAAAAAAAAAGCAGTTTATTGTGTCTCCATTCACTGCCGTATGTACATACGTTTACATTGTTTTTTTTCTTAAAGATTTACACTGATAAATAAAACTGCCAATCATTTTTTTATAAGTTCTCCTGGAAATTAATTTTTCTCACTATTAAATATTTGAGAATATTCTCTTTCTTAAATTATAAAGTACGAGTTTTTTTTTTTTAATGAAATCAATTCATTCTCTCTTTTTAGTAAATGAAAAACAAAAAAAAATCATTCTCTCTTTTTTACATGCAAAAAGGATCTCAAAAACCATTATTTCGTTTTCAAAAATTAATTATAAAAAAAATTGTATCTTTTTTTTAATGAATAACTTCAGTTATTCTTCGCTAGGAAAACTCGTTGCTTTTCTCCAAGCATTAACAACGATTTCCATGAAATTACTTTTAATTTCTCCATCATCGAGTAAACTTGCCAATTCCGTAGCTTTACTGTAAGCCAACATGGGACTTGGTGCACAAATACGTTCGTCAATAAATTTTTTCTGTGCAATTCTCGTTTCTGCCAATCTTTTGAGCAGATTCTCCTGATTCACCATGTCACCTCCAACATTGTCATTATTGTCATCTTTGATCTCTCCTTCATTCCTCGAAGTGGACAATAGATTCTCCAGTTTCGTTATTTCAGCCATTGTCATCCAGTACTTGACAATCTGAAAATCCAGAATAAACTCAATGGACTCACTGATGAATTTGATGATCAATTCAACTGGAATTTCTTCGACATCACCAGATTTTCGGACATCGATGAGCCAATTGAGCAGACCAAGACACAGATAAACCCGCAGGCTCTTGTAGACCCCTGCAACTTTCTCTTTATCATCAAAATGATATATCGATTCATTCGAGGATGGACTTTTTGCCTCGAGGATCGAGAGAAACCTCACGAGAATGGCATTAGCTTCAGTTCTGGACGAATTCATCAACTCGTACTGGGCAATACCACCTAGTGTTGTAACAATGTGCTTGACCATTTTTTCTTCACTGGGTGCTATTGCAGATAATGCAATGTCTCTGCTGATGACCAACCAGAGACAAGATCTACTCTCATTAACCGCAAGAAGCGGAGGATAAGTGATACCCTCCAATTTTTTATAAAAAAGTGAAAAATCATGGGTTTTCGCCATTTCCTCGTGCTTTTTCTTCACTTGCTCAATCAGTCCATACGAAGATTCTCCACTCAGCCAAGAAACAACGGAAACAACTTGAAAATCCTCATTAAACTTCTTCCGAATCTCTTCATGTGCCGCAATTTGAAGACATCTGTACCGCAAACAGGCAAATTTTTCCAATAATTCCCTCGATTTCTCGTAATTGAATTCAGCCAGTGCAGCATCCAATGCTTGCTCAGCAATCGACTCACTAAGCTCCTTATTTTCCCCAAATTCGGCGAGTTCTGCAGCAGTTTCAAGGGTCAAGACGTCTTTTCTTCTGGCTAGAAGCTTAGCACCTTTGGAAAAGTCTCCGTTATATATAGCACACTGTGCAGCATCCTCGAATAATCCGCATTTTAGAGATGATGAGGACCATTCCTCCATCAGCTCCTTGAAAATACCATCATCAGCATCTAATTTACATCTCGCAATAGCGTAAGCCTCTCTGAACATCTTTGCTCCCATCAGCACATTAATCGCTTGATGAATCTTGTGAATGACTAGTAGATAAGAAACAGCTTTTGTTGGATTTCCTTCTTGGATCAATTGATTTGCATAAGCTTCGCACATTTCCTGCCACACTTTCATCGAGAGACTAGGTGCTAATGACACCATGAAGTCAGTTAACGAGTGGCTTTCAACAGCTTTTTGAAGAGTTTCCTTGAGGCTGTTGCTCCAGAGACTCATCTCCACTGTCATCATCGAGTGACCCTGGCTCCAGTGATTATCCACTTCTGTTTTCATGATCTTCGTGACTTGATCCTTACTGCCGAAGAGTGTCTGACAGGATTCACCGTTTTTCACCTGTTTTGCTAGATCCATGCAGGACTTCAGAACGTACTCTCGGTTATTTGCCTCTTTTCGAAGACTTGGGAAATAAGTGACTGTCTTTTTTCCCTTTGGCTTCTTCTCCTTCACCGTCTGCAATGAATTAATCTCAGCAACTTCATCGTTTTCATCAGAATCTCCAGCTTCCTTAGATTTGTTGTTGTCAACTTTTACAGCCGCAGTTTTCTTCTTCTTCTTCTTCGTCTTCGTCTTCTGAACAATAGCATCAGGTGCTGGAATGAAAATCTTTTGATTCGAGAGCCTCCATATTCTCAAAGTACAATCAGAAGAACCGGACATTATCAGATCCTGATCAAGTGGACTCCACATGACCGAATAAACACCGTTATCGTGTCCAGTATAAGTAGCTATTGCCTTTTGCTCATCGATCTTCCAGACCTGCACCAATTTATCAGAACTACCTGATACAAGATATCCACTGATATGTGGACTCCAATTGAGACAGAAAATTCTCTCAGAGTGTCCAGATAGATTTGCCACGACTTTGTAAAAATTTTCGCTCATCTCTTCTTTTTCTTCTACTTCTTTTTGATTTTCGGACTTTGTTAATTTTTTTATCAGCCCAGACATATCGAAGATCGTTATCGTTGGATGTGTCGATGAGGCAGCAATATAATCACGATAGTGCGAGTAATTCCAGTCGGTTACAGTACTGTCTGGATGCCAAGCAAGACACTCAATCGGTTTCTTAAGCAGAAATATAGTTTTCCCTGTGCTTTCAAGTTTTTTATCCAAAAACGTTATCGAACCATCATCATGACCAACAGCCATACACGAGTAGTCTGGTTTCCACGAAAATTCACTGCACTGCTTCTTAAATATGATCATTGGTTTATCCTGTGGTTTTTCGTAGTTGAAACAGGTCAATTCACCATCACCACAGCAATAAAGCGAGTAGGTCGACTGTTTCTTCTCGTTCGGAGGACTTGGACCCCATTCCAAACGATAAATTGTCTTTCTGTGATGCTGCCTAAAAAGAACAGGTGCTTTAGAATAATTACAAGTATCATAAACCCCAATTCTTCCCTCAGTAGTTCCATAAGCAAGGAGATTCTCCTTCTCTGGATGCCATGAAATCGAGGATATTCTTCCCATTATCTTCTGCCAAAAAGTAGTTAAATCAAATGTCGTCTCATGTGGCTCTGACAAATTCCAGACTCTCAATAACCCATCACCAACACCAAATGCTATTAACGAGGTGTCCAATGGACAAGGCGATATGCAGTAGATAAACCCAGCCAATGTCGGAATATTGTAGTTTATCTTCCAATCATCATCATCACCTGGTCTAACACAAACGATCTGCCGTTCCTGCCCAGTCGTCCATATCTCCCGGTTCTCTGTTATCATCTCCTCTTTCTCTGTCCTCCAATTCTCATCGTCAGATGCTTGAACTATGCCTATTTCTTCAGATTCTACTGGCTTGACGAATGAAGCAATCGAGAAGATTGCTCGTGAGTGACAACCATGTATCAGCTTCAATTCCGGCTTCTGCTTCTTACGAATTGACGACAATTTTAGGGACAACAGTTCTCCGAAGTTCGAACTGACGACCAAAAAATTCGGTTCTATCCAGAGAACAACTGTAAATGCACCAACGTTTGAGTTGAGCTTGCTTCTGTGCTGACTGTTGTCGTGTGGTCCATTTGGAAGAGTTACTTGCGCCTCGACTCTGCCATCAGTTCCAGCTTTCCAGATGAAGATGCTGCGGTCCTTGGCACCTGATGCTAGGAGATAGTCCTTTTGGCAGCTGTTATTTAGGAGGTTTACTGCTGTTGGACACCAGGAAAGACTCGTTATCTCGTAATCATGTCCACGAAGCTTGTAATTTATTGTTCCATTACCCTGAATGTTAACTATATAAATTAAACCAGATTTTGTGCCAATTGCAATGAGATTGGACTTGTGAGGACTGCAGGTCAAGCATGTTGCTGTTATTTTACCGAGTGGGATTATCTGGTGGGTGTTGAAGGAGTACTGCCAGGTCAATAAAATACCCTGGACACTTATGGCGCAGATGAGATTAGTGTCACTCTTTGACCAGTCAATGGCTATGGCTTTTTGATCCGAGTCGAGGTAGGACTTTGATGACGTCATCTCCATTTTTTCGGTGTCCCATGATTTTAGGACGTGATCATTACCGCTGGTTACTATTAGGTTTCGTCCTTTGCCGTAGTCCGGACAGAATGACAGGGAATTTATGCGCTCGGTGTGGGCATTTGGGATGTATTTGTAGGAAAGGGTTTTGTGGTCGGTTGCTTCATGTTTGCCGATTATTAGGGTGTTTCTTGAGGCCCAGGCGATGGTACCGTCTTCGGTACATGCTAGAGTTGTGCTCAGGTACCAGTTTGGCGAGGGGGGAAGAGTCACTTCGTTCATTGTTGATGAGCTGTGGGAAGAAAAAATAATGTGATGATTAAATTAGCACAAATTGAACATTTTTTTGGATTTTTTGAGACAAATAAATTAGTTTTTTAAAGAATGATATTGAAAATAGGATGAATTTGATGGTTTTCTGGAATTTTTTGAAAGAAATAAATTATTTAAATAGAATGATATTGGAAATTGCAGAATTCTGACAATTATCAGCTTTTTTTTTTTTAATAAATTATTTTCAAAGAAATTAAAAATATGCACATATTAAAAATTCAAAAAACTATGAGTGCGAATTTTTCAAATATTAAAAAAAAATAATTTGTTTGTTCTGAAAAATTGGAAAAATAATCTGATCGGTGCTAATTTCATTAACATTGAAAAAAAAAAATTTTTTTTTTAATTTTGCACTCAGAATGAAAAGTTGTCAAATGTTTGCTGTCTCCAGCATCATAAAAAAATGAGAATCCCCCAAAAAAGGAGGAAATATTTCGAAAATGAAGGGAACCAGTGTAATTATTGTAGAAGCTTTTTTTTTTGGAGTTCTGCAGGAAACCTACAAAAAAAAACATTATTAAAAATTTCGTTATTTCCCTGATTTTCCCATAAATTCCCCTAAAATTGAATGTAAATAAAGACCAAATCATCTCAGTTGATCATTATAATTTTTATTCATCAATTTAACGTTGAGAAAATCCTTTTTTTTTAGGGTTAACCGGCGAACAAATATTTTTAAATTTAAATAATTGTAAACAATAAAAAGTGCACAACAAAAATTCATGATAAATAAATCAATTAATTAATAATAAATAGAATAAACAAATTAACTTACCTAAGAATTGTGAAAAATTCATTGAAAACGTTCTTTCAACGTAGAAAAATTTAAACCGCTGAAAAAATCGCGTGTTTCTGCGATGAATTTTGTCAATTTCAGGCAAATTTCTATTACGCGCCAAAATTTCAAATTGCAGCTATGTTCACACTGCTCTGGCGTCTCTCGCACACAATTCTCATACTAGCGAGAGGGGGGAAGAGGGGGAGATAGAAAAGAGAAGCAAAAAACACACACCCACATATACACACACACACATACATACACAGGTTAAAAAAAAAATTAACTTTTTCACTTTTTCCTCAAGAGAGTGATAAAAAAAAAGGAGAGAAGAAAAGTTTTATAAGACCGGCGAAATGCCAAAACGACGTAAATTATTGTCAATTGAAAAGTGTCGTATTTGTCTTTGTAATAATGGAGTAATGAGTGATATATTCACGTATGAATTACGTGGAAAAATCAAAGAACTTGCCGATAGTACCTCCATTAATGTACTGTTTATCATTCAACTTTACACATTTTTTTTTTCTTGAAAAAATTCATTTTTAATTTTTGGTTATGAATGCTGATTTATTATTATTATTATGAAAAATTTATTATATCAAATTACTTGATTTTCTCTTAAATTATTTATTTGTACATATTACTTTATGTTTGTTACAGATCAGAAAAGATGATAAATTTCCACGTAATATTTGTCACATTTGTCTCTACAAACTCGACATGTGGTGTGATTTTAAATCACAATTTATACGAACTAATAAAATATTGATGGAGCATTTGGAAAATTCGGAATTATCTGATCATGCTGTAAGTTCCTGTTGAAAATACATAATTATTTTTATTTGGTTATTTCAAGCGATTAAATTGAGGGGTTAATTTCATTTGTTGATTGGTCATCAAACAATTGATATTTTTTCATTGTTTAACTCGATTTTATCGATTACACAATGTTTGTATTAAATTTTTCCACATTTTTCCTTCAAAAATCTCTGAATTTGGCTTTTTAAACCCGAAAAATTCTAATATTTCGTGGAAATTTTTCAGGTACCAGCCAAGAAAAGGCACAGTGGCTCCCAACCAAGCCAGGATGACAGCAACGAAAACCATGACTACGATGTAAGTCCAAAAAAAAGCTAAAAAAATCAAGAAAAAATGCAATTTCATTCATTATTTCTTGTTTATTTCATGATTAAATTAATTTTCAGGACAAATATCAATCGGATTCTGTGCCATCAATAGCTCTCGCCTTCGGTTTGCCTCCAGAAACCCCTGAAAATCCCTCGGAAACCCCAAAAAAGTCTCCAACTGCCTCAAAAGTAGATGTAGAAAGCACCTCAGAGAATCATTCTCAGCAAAAATTGACAGCAGCACAAAAACAGCGTCAATCAAGTGGCAGAAGAACGTCCGAGCAAAGGATGGCCTCTACCCAACGTTGGGAGGCACGAAAAAAGGCACTTTTAGCTGCTACTGGTGAAAATGACTCGGACACAGATTCTATGGCATCTGACGACAATCAGCTATCTCCAATACAAAAAGCACGAGCTAAAAATGAAGCAGAAAAAGAAGCAGAGAGACAGAGACGTTTGAGCAAAGCAGTTAATCATCTTGGATCTTTCGGTGACAATGATGATGATCCAGTTAATTCGCAGATTGAGGAGATTTATGTTCAGTCAAAGGGAGTAAATGATGCAGATGATTTTGATGCACAATCCGTCCAGGCTGAAGTAATTATTGGTGATGCTACATATATAGTCACTTCAACGCTTCTTTTGAGTGATCCTAATGTCAGCCAGCATCAATCGCATCAATCAAATCATCAGACGATGGAAAGAACACCGGAGGATTCACCAAATTATCAGAATACAGATATTATGGATGCTGTACAGCTCAAACGCGTAAATCCACCGGTTAAAACAGCCGAGAACAACAAAAAATTGGTCGAAAGATGTCTCAATGTTGAGGTTGAAGGTACAGAACTTGAGACACTTCAGAGAGTTCAAACGGAGCTTGCGAGCTTTGTAGAGGGTGATATGAAGAGCAAACTGCTGATTAATCAGGCAATTGACGAGAAAAATGAGCAGAAACAAAATGATTCAGGACAATCACTGGAACAAAAATTAAAGGGAATTGTTGAGAGAGCAATAAGGAAAAATATCGAGAATTCGAGGATGAAACGAGTGCCAATAAGCAAAATAGCGACTAGTAATCGTGGTAATAAGACGTTTTCATCAGCATTTATAAAGGCTGCCATGAGATCACCTCTGTTTCAGCCAAAAGTTTTGTTAAATCGGGTCCAGACAATTGATAACAATGAGGACAATAAAATACAGATAAAAAAAGAGCCAATTAAGGATATTATTGTTAAAAAAGAGAATGATAATAGAGCTGTTGTGCCTGATTTGCAGTTAATTGTAACACCATCAATGAGAACTTATGGTGTTAAATCAGGGCATAATCCAAATATATTGAGAAATCAACGTAATGCTGATACTAATGGTGAAAAATTGGATATATCAATTGTTAAAACTGAGGAATTATCAGATAATCAGGAAAAACATATTTGTGGATCTTGTGGTGCAAGTTTTAATTCAAAGGAACAGGTTGAGGTGCATTATAAAATACATAGAAGTGATAATAAATTGAATCAAACGAAAAATAAATTAATGAGATGCAAGAGATGCCATGAAATTGTTGAGGCAAAATTGGTTAAATTACATATTTGTAAATCCAATAAATTCAAGTGTAAATTGTGTAATGCAACGTTTAAGACACAATTATTGATGGAGAGACACAGTAAAACGCATAAAGATGAGGTAAAAATTGAGAGAGTACCAAATTTACAGAGAATCCAGACAACAAATGATATTAAAAGACCGGGAATTTTAAAAAATGAAGAAATACAGAAACAAAAGGCTTACTCGTGTTTTATATGTGATAAAACATTTGTTGATGATGAAATATTGAAGGATCATTTGCAGCAACACTGTGAGGATATTAGTGAGGATGAACAGGTACGTGATGATAATGAATTGTATCAGTGTGCAATATGTGGTGATACAATGGATTCTGAAATGAGCCTTGAAAAACATGTTGAAAAACATTTATTTGATGATGAAGATGATAATCCAAATTTAATTAATATCGATGGAATTATTCAGGTACAGAATAATGAACAATTACTGCATACTTGTGTTCAGTGCTGTAAGGAATTTGAGACTGAGCTAAATCTTGTTATGCACATGCAACAACACGAGGAGGAGGCTGCATTTGCTGAATGGGAAAAACAAGGATACAAGGGACAGGATAATAATCATGCTTGTACTATTTGTGATGAGACATTTGTTAGTGAAGAAACATTGGCTGATCATTTGGATATACATAATGGCAGTTGTCATATTTGTGAGTTGTGTGACAGGCCATTCTTGACACTCAATGAATTACAGGAACATGTATTCAGTCATTGCACGTGAAACGTAAATTTTTAGCTATTTGGGGGAGGAAGTTCCACTTTTTCTACATTTACATCGCGAATTTTTTCTTTTTGGGTTATTTGAAATTCGGGGAATTAGAGGAGGATTTGGGACGAGGGAATGGTGATGGTATTGAGCAAAAATTGATGATAAATGTTGGAGTTAGGGGGAGAGGATAAGCTAAATTTTAGTTATTTCAAAGGAATATAACGGAGAGTGGGGTAAATGGACCTCTGTAGCAACATGATTCAGGATTTTTTTTCAGAGTGAAGGAGTACATTAAAAGTTGGGAAAATGCTCCAATATGTTGACATTTTTGGAGAATTTCCTCAAATTTTTCGATGGATTCCTCATTTTGCCCCGATTTTTTTCATTATTTTAGTATTGAATGCATTGGTATCGATGCAATGCGTTTAAAAGTGCTTATTTCGTTCAAAAAGTACTTCTAAAAGTCATTTTTTCTTAAACTTCCTTTTTTTCGAAATATTCACAATAAAAATCAGTAATATTCTCAACTTATCCTCTTCTACCTCCATCATTCAAATAATTTGGCTCTTCTTCCTCTTAATGACTAAAATAATTTAACCAGAGTTCTCGAGATCTAAAGAGCTTCAATTTTTTCCATTCATCAGCTCTACTGAATCAGAAAATCATTAATTCATCAATTTTTGATGATTCGTTATAACTGTCTTCATTCAGTTAACACACGCGTTTTTTTTCACTCTTGTTGATTCTACTTGCTGCGTATTATTGCGAAGATTCAAATTTGATTGCAGCAAAGGACAGTAAAATTATATCAAGCATGTAATCGTACTTCATTGTAAAATAATTCTCAACTACAAAAGTCAAATAAGACTTTGTAAATAATTTATAGTTCGATTATAATTCGATTATACTTCGTTTTTTTCTTTTTGGGAAATTCAGAGAATATTGACATGAAAAATGACACAATGATATAAAAACTTAATTTTTCTTTGGTTTTTTCGCTTTTCTTTCTCGATATTTTTTTTTAATAATTGAAAATTAAACTACATATTTAAATTTATGGTTGATCTTGAATATGTAGATAAGAGTTTTAAGAAAAAATAAAACAAAATACAAAAAAAATTCTAGCAATATATCTGTATGTTTGAGGAATATTGTGAATTCTGAAATTGTTCACGAAAACATTTAATACAAATATAGATAGGAGTAAATGGAAAAACAGTGCATTTATTCATTAATTCAATTTGAATAATTCCCGCTCATTTTATCCGTCAACTATTAACAAAAAAAAAAAATAATTACTTACATTTTCTGGAAAATGACGATTTTAATCCAAAAACAAAAATTTTTATTGGGAAAAGGGAGTCTTGGAAAGTGCAACTCCAGAATTCTGCAAAAAACGAAAAATTGAGGAAAAACATGATAATTCTCTTCTTTCTCTTCTTTTAATGATCTTCACAAGTTATTTTTTATTATTTGGATACTTGGATACTTTAATATACAACACATAACATTCTACTATTTTTATTCTTTTTTTTTTTCAATTTCTCCTAGTCCACGTGTCTCTCTCTCTTTCTCTTATTTATTGTTAAATAGTTCAATCATAATTTAACAAAAATAAAAAAAGTTGTTCTCATTACAGCACCAAAGTTACTAATATCAGAGTAATTTTCATTTTCAATTTAATAAAAAAAAAGAAAAACTTCCTTAAAAAAAAAAAGTTAATTCACTGCTCTTAATGTCGAGTTCATAAGTGAGAATACTCAAATGCATCAATGGAAATGAATAAAAAAAAATTATCTCCAACTCTCTGCATTCATTAGTTCTTTAGTGTTACTTTGGCAGCATGATTATAATCATTAGTGCCCCATTTTGAAATTGAAAACTATATACACACACACCAAAGGGTTTTTTTTTTAATTTCCTCTGTTTGAATCCATACGAACAATTTTTTAATTGGGACAATTTAATATTTTTCAATAATTCTCATTGAATAATTAGTCTGAATTTTCATTAATCGAACTTGGTATTCGTTTTTTATTTTTTTCTCCTTTAATTATTATTATTCCTTTTTTTTAGAAAAACAGACTATAATTTGGGTCCCATAATATTTGTAGCACATAATTTTGGGTGTTTCCTTCTTTAAATCCATTTATGTAAGTATAACGTGTCAATTTTAATAATCACTGATGATCATCAATTAATTCATCTAAAACGATACAATTATAATTTCAATGTATTTTCTTACTATTAATAACTATTATTTACAATGACACCATTCATAAAGTTTTTTTTTTAAATTTCTTTAATATTATATTAAATTTATTAGTTTAATAATAATAATAATAATGATAACAATAAATTAAATAGAATTTTTAATATTTGTTTTTGCCAAAAAAAATCATTATCATAATAAAGAATAAGAGTTACAGAAAAATTATACTTAAACCTAATTAATAGTGTTTTTTTAATGAAAAGAACTTAGGACTGTACATTTTTTCGTTTTTATTATTCAAAAAGGATCTCTATCAATTGGCATATGCATGTTTTTTTTTCATTGCATTCTTTAATACTTGCAATGATTTCTTTTTTTTATATATAATATATATATGTCTTCTTTTCCATTGTTTATTTGTATAAACTAAGCTAGCATTCTAATTAGACAATTTAAATTCATTCAATCGTTCAGAAAAGTTTTTTCATATTTTTTTGTCTCGTTCTCATTAAATAAACAATTAATTATTGACCAGTAGCTTCTCATTTAATGCAATCACACTGGCCATTTTTTTTTTCATTATTTTCTCCTCTGTTTTCTACAAGAGGAAGTGATGAAAAAAAAAGAAAAAAAAATTATTAATCGTGAAACTGTCCACAAGAGTTGAACCACGGTCTCTTTTTCTCGTTCTCGTTATTATCATTTAAATTGATAATAATTAAGCATGCTCGACTTTTATTTTATCCACTCGATTCAATGAATTAAATAAACTCACTTGGAATTTGGCGTGTTTTTTTTTCTCTTTTCATTTCTTCTTGAAATATTAATTATATTTTATTTATAAAATATATATTATTTACTGTGACACTACGTCTACGTAATTAGCAGGATAAAGCCCCACTCTTCCGTCTTTTCTTCCTTTGCACCAGCCTTGCTCGTCTTCGTCCTCTAATTTTTCAAAAACTTCACCTGGAAACAAATAATAAATCAACGGTAATTTTTTCTTTCTTTCTCATGAAATATTGGATGGATGATTGATTTATGAGTTTATAATGATAATACCTTGTTTGAAACTCAGCTCGTCTGCTTCTGCACCTTCGTAATCGTATAATGCTCTAACTGGTACTCCAGGCTCGCCTGTATCAACTAATGCCTCCCCACCATCCTCATCCCATTCTTCTTCGTCAAAGGGATTCGATTCTTGCTTAGCATTTGTGCCATTTCTGTGAGAAGAAAATGTAAACCAGTTAATAGTGAGGAATTTCGACTTCAATTCGAGATTTTTTTGATGATAATGAAATTAGCACGTATTTGACAATTTTTCGGATTTTTTAAACAAATAAATTATTGGTAGTAGAATATTCAAAAAATTTGCAGTTATGATTCTTTCAATTTTCCAGAAGTACATATTTTTTAATGTTTTTTAAATAATTCACTTTTTTGAAAAAGGATAAAGAAAATGAAAATGTCTTTTGCTATTTTTTCAGGAATGAGAATGAAATGAGCACTAATCTTACAATTTTCAGGATTTTTTCAAACAAATAAATTAGAAAAAAAAATAATGGTAAAATTTGCACTTATAACTTTTTTTAATTGCCTACAATTGCAGATTTTGTCATCTTCTTTAAATGATTCAGTTGTTGAAAAACATTCTCAAAACTGAGAATTTTTTGTTACTTTCAGTAATGATAATAAAATAAGCAAAAATCTGATTTTTTAAATAAATGAGTACAAAGATATATTGAAAAAATTTGCACTAACACTTTTTCTATTCTTCTACATGTGCATATTTTTCATTTTTTTCAAAATAATTTATTTATCATAAAAAATAGTCAACATTTTCCAGTATCAAATCATCACCTTAGAAACAAAATTACGTAAATGCTTTTGTTTCTGAAGCAATGCTATTTTTTAGAAATAACACAGAAAATAATAGAGATACGATTTTTTTTGGTACATGTTCCCTTTTTTTTTGTAAAAAAAATTCAGAGTTAAAATAAAGAGTTCATTGCGAGAATTTCTTTATCCCCATTATTTTCCAAGTTATTCAAGTTCAAAGTAATAAAAAAATAGTTGTTGATACTCACGTAATTGTGGAAGATCTGTTGATGGAATTACCATCGTGATTATTTTTTTCTGAGCTTTGTTTCGTGGATCCTAATGTATCTGTTTTACTCTCACCATTGTTCTCTGATATCACTCGTGCACTCGGTGGTTTTGCCTTTGCCCTGTTATTAACTGGTGGGAAATCCTGAATTGGGAAAGGGAAAATCAAATTAATAATTCAATTATAACTGTTAATACGTAAATTCAAGTTTTCATCAAATAATTGCAAAATTCTAACTGGTATCGTAATGAATTCAATGCAATCATGCATCAAATACTTGATTATCAATTAAATTCAAGGAAATAATTGTAATTAAAAAAAAAAATAAAACAAAAATATTACATGCAGATCTTCTCCAACTGGACGTTGATTGATGAGGGTAATTGAGCCAGCTGGTAGTGCCTCTTTTGATTTTGATCCTTTGGTGATTTCACGAAATTCCTCAGTGTAATCCTGTTGTAATACAGCAATGACCAAAAACGATAACATGCAAGGCATTCCAACATTTTCTAATATCTATTTTAATTAATTTTTTGTCTTCTTATTTCTATGATACTGAAAATAATAAAAATCTGACAATTTTGAGTTTTCTTTTCTCAAAAAAAAGTTATTGTAAAAAAAATGTATATTTGGAAAATTCAAAAACATTGTAAAGGCAAATTTTTTAAATATTTTTTTTGTGATAATTGATTTATTTAAACAAATCCTCAAATTGTCAGATGCGTTCTAGTTTCATTATCATTGATTTTTCATTTTTTTATTACGTAAAATTGCCAAGGAGTAATTATATTAGGGGAATATGGGGCAATTATGCAAAAAAAACTCAAAGTACTTGAAAAAAGTACGCAAAAAAGGCATTTCTTAATATTTAGATTTTCTCATAGCTTTTCTCTGCAAGAAATTGAGGGAAATTCTTATTTTTATTGGGTTTAAAAAAAAATTGAATTTAAAATAAAAATTGACTCATTTTGTTATTTCATACCAAAAATTCCTGTCACATCAACGATAAAAAAAGTTATTTTCAGAATAAAATTGAGCCACTCATGCTATTAATATTAAAACTAATGTCTAATCTTGCTATCATTAAATTTTTCATCGACTATAGTAAAACTTTAATTAATCATAAAATCAATAAAAAATGTTGAATCATGCAGAATAAGGAACACGATTATTTACCTCGAATTGTGGCCAGTTCATGGCCATATTCACCCCGTGATTATTCGACCACCACTTGAGGTCTTTTTCATGATCAGCATTATTGATTGTGTGATAGAACTCCTCGTAAATTTGTGGAAGACTAAAGAAAAAAGAATAAAATTGTTTAAAAAAATTACTTGTTCCCTATTTTGAAGATATCTTTGAAATCGTGAGGTTTACGAGAATTTATCAAGAGACCTTTTTCGTAGCCCTTCAAATTGTCTACAAAAAAGGTCTCCTCAAGTTTTCCTCTAAACCAACTCGCACCAAAGATATCAATAAATGAATCTTCAAAAAGAAAAATTTTCTTTAATTTTTAATTTAAAAAAAATTTGAAATAATTACACTGGATCCTGTGATATGTTCAGACACTTGTGAATACCAAAGAGTACATCCTTGAAAAATTGTAGTCGTTGTGCCTCCATTTCCTGGCATTTTTCAAACACCTGCGTCATGTCTTCCATGTACTTTGGATTGTACTGATTTATTTCCTGTAGTGCAGCCTCATATTTCTCTTTAGCCTTCTGCACCTCCTCCTTAGTCTTCTGTACTCTGTCCTGCATTTTCTTAACCTGTTGGAATTTATTTCAATTTTTTTTTTAGTCATTAAAAACAAGTGCAATTTTCCTTATTTTTTTAAGTGGATAAAAAAAAACTGAACAACTTCATTCTCAGATTGAAACTATAAAAATACATTTTATGATGCATCAACTGTGAATTTTACGGGGGTTTTTTGGTCATTACAACTAGGATATTTCAATACATCGAGAGAATTACGAGAGAAGAGAAAAAATTAGTGCAGATAAATTTTTTTAATTTGAGGAAATAATTTTTGCAATTAAAATGTGAAGACATAAATTTTTTTATTTTTTTTTTTTTCAATAATTATCTACATCTCAGTGTCAACTTTACGAGACGTTGGAGAAAAATATAATCAGAATTTCCATGGTTTTACCATTGATTTTTCTTTCTTCAGGAAATATTTAATGAGTTTTTTTATTCTTTTTTTTTTATAATTACATTCTCCAAGAAAATGTGAAAGTTGATTATATTTTTCCTGTTATTTGCTTCATTTTATTGAGTATTTTCCTTTTTTTCATTTAAATTGCTTACCAGTTGTATTCTCTGGAAGGAAAACGAATGAATTTGAAAGATAGAAGAGAGGAGAGAAGAGAGAGAAAAAAAACACAGAAATATATATTAATGAAACATGCAGCATGCAGACAATTGTTATACATACAAAATTAATGTCAGCAATTTTAGGATTCCTAAGAAACTTTAGTAACCTGGTGACCCATGCGCCACATCCACTTATTGGCATCTAAAAAGGCCGAATTTTGTAAACGCCAATTGGGCCCGATTCCTCATTGTTTTTTTTTAATTTTTTAAAATTTTAAAAATCAATTTTCCACATGTAATGAAAAAACCGAAAATTTTTTTTGCAATAGATTTATCAGTTTTTTTGTCGAACAACTCGAGAATTGAGGAAAGATAGGGTGAGAGTTGACCAGTGTCCGAACTTGTCCAATGATCAACCTAATATCAAACTAATATTTAATAGCAGCACTCAAAGCTGGAGTAGAATAGGCATTTTCACTGTTTTTTCGAAATTTCAAATGGTCTTAATTTTTTAATTTCTTTTTATTCGTTTCCATGAGAAATGACTTCTCTAAGCCATTCCAACATAGGGGAAAGTGGGGCAAAACGGACATTTAAATGAAACGATTGAAGTTACATTTTTTTGAATGATTTCATTGAAAAGCTGAGGGAATTTTAGGCGGAAAACATGTATTGGAATCAATTTTTTCGAATTTTTGAAAATTTTCATTTTTTTGCCCCAAAATTGAAGAGTATCCCCTTTGGGTTTTTTCGAAAAAATGGTTTTTTGAAGATATCTCCGGTTCTATTCGTCGTAGCGATTCGCGGGTGGTCTCAAATTGAAGGGGAGCTCATTCCTCACATTTTCGTTAAAGTCCCATTGATTTTTATCGAAAATTGACGAAATTACAGGGCAATTTGTGAAAATCAGTTTTTGGGCTGTAACTTCTGTAATTTTCGATAAAAATCAATGAGACTCTAACGAAAATGTGAGAAATTAGCTCCCCTTCAATTTGAGACCACCCGCGAATCCCTACGACGGATAGAATCGGAGATATCTCAAAAAAACTATTTTTCCGAAAAAATCGAAAGGGGGTACCCTTCAAGATTGAGTGAAAAAAAAAAATTTCAAAAAGGCGAAAAAAAAATTTCCACACATATTATTCGCCTAAAATTTCCTCAGCTTTCCAATGGAATCATTGAAAAAATTCTACCTCCATTATTTTTATTAATTTGGAGCGTTTTTCAGAATAATCCATGAAAATTTAGATGTGTCCATTTTACCCCTTGTGTCCATTTTGCCCCACCTTCCCCTATTCAAAAATCGAAAAAATCGAGAAAAAAAATTAAAAAAGTGTTCGAAATAGCCTAGAATGTCTCCTATTTAACGTAATCAAATTTCTTATGTTCGATCACTGGTGTCCGATGAGTCTCATCCGTTCGACCACTGGACCCAACTCACCCTAGAGAGAAATTTTGGTGAAGACCTTTCTTTGTAGAGAAAAAAAGAGCATTACAAAAAAAGGTCGTTACGATAATTTTTCTATCTCAATTAGTGATGGACAATATCCGAAATAAAATAGATTCTCGAAGGATCGATCTTTAAAAAAGACAATTTTTTAAGTAATCGATTGTTTCAAAGAAAAATATCGAAGTGAGAAGATCAAGATATCGATCAATCGATTAATAAATAAACAGAATTCAAAAAAACAGTATCACCTCAATTTTCCTCCTCGATTTATTATTAAATAATCGATTAATCGATGCGATATCTCATTGAGTTCGAGATATCGTATTCGATTCGATATTTCAGTTTCATCAGTTTTTCAATTTAAAGAGTGAGAAGGGGGAAGTGAGAACCTATTTTTTAATTATTCAAAGAAAATTGATACGAATTTTCCAAAAAAGAATCGAAAAATCGATTAATCGAGTTTCTTATCTGAGAAATCGTCCGGAAAAATCGATTTTTGAGAAAAAGGAATCGATCCTGCAATCATCAATTTCAAATCGCCCATCACTAATTCCAATTATCTCTCAAGTCTAAGTTATTTCACAAAAATTACTCAACTACTGAATTTTTTTTTAGTTTTTAGATAGAAATTATGAAAGACACTTCTATTTTTAATTTATTCAAGCATGCATTGATGCGGAAACATCGAGATGAATAAAACAGAGAGAAAACGTGGAGTCTCATGCAAACATTACGTTGATTGTTCATTTTATTTATTTTTTTTTGTTAATAAAACGTACGTTATCAGAGCCAGTTGCTCGGGGCAGCTGCTAGAGAAAATAATATTTTTTTTTTCTAGAGAAAAATAACTCTACTTATATGTTGATTCGTGAGTGCCAGAAAAATGTGTAGCACATGTGTCAGAAAGAATGCGTTAGTGATACATAATTAATCTATTTTTTTTTAACAAAAACCTTAATGGATTTTTAGATTAATTAATTTGGTAGCAAAGTGGCAGAAAAGAATAAAGTGACTTTATTCGTTTCATTTATTTCGCTATCAAATTGTTCGTTATCAATGAGAAAATCTGAGATGGAATTCATGATTTTGTTCGTGTTAGTAATTAGATTATGAATATTGATAAGGAATTGGAAGTAATACCTGATCAGGCGAGAGAGAACTGTCTGCCGATGCATTCCTTTCCATATTAGCAGCAGTACGTTCTGTTTTACAACTGTTGTGATATTCAGCTTTTGCTTTTTCAACTTTTTGTAACAATTTTGACCAGGGCTTTTGCGCTTTTTTGAATGCATCCTCCATCTCTTTACGCTCCTTCAGGGTCATCATGGACTGAAATAATAAAAAAATGATTGAAATTAGAAGAAAAATTATCAAGAATTTTGAACGTTTTTGTAAAAAAAGGAAGAACTGTTTTTCTTTTAATTTCTTGATTTTTTTGCATTTTTTTCAGAATTTTCAAGAATTTTTCCAGAATTTTGAAATCTTAGAATTCTTGGAACTTTAATTGGTCCACCTGGTTTTTTTATAAATCATTTTTTCCCATTTTGGGATTTCTCGAAATTCTACAGAATTTTATAGGTTTTCCTTGGAATTTCCGAGAATTTTCCTAGAATTTTCCAAGAATTTCGAAATTCTAGAACTCTGGAAATCTTCCTTCATCCACGTGGTTTCTTAGAAATCAGTTTTTCCCATTCTAGAATTTTTTTTTGAATTTCCTTGATTCTTCAAGAATTTTCCAGAATGTCTGAGAATTTTTCTAGAATTTTCCAGGAATTTTGAAATATTCTAAATGATCTCCCTTCATCCCTATGGTTTCTTAGAAATCAGTTTTTCCTCTTTGGGAACTTTTTGAAATTTTACAGAATTTTCTAGGTTTTCCTCAGAATTTCCGAGAATTTCCCTAGAATTTCGAAATTCTATAACTCCGGAAATCTTCCTTCATCCATATGATTTCTTAGAAATCAGTTTTTTTCCATTTTTGAATTTTTTTTAGAATTCTGCAGAATTTCCTAGGATTTTTCTGGAATTTTCTAGAATTTTCCAGAATGTCTGAAAACTTCTTTATAATTTTCCAGGAATTTCGAAATATTCTAAATAAACTTCCTTCATCCATATAGTTCCTCAGGAATCAGTTTTTTCCCATTCTAAAATTTTCCACAATTTTACAGAATTTCGTAAAATTTTCTTAGAATTTCCCAGAATTTTCATTAATTTTATTTCGCCACCACTTTTCCCTAAAGATCTCGGAAACCAAGCGAGATAGAGCGATTTTGTCCTAAAACAGTGTTAAACTGAATTTCAAGAGCTACAAACAAAGGACTAGAGCAAAAAATCGCTCTATCTCGCTCATTTTCCGAGACGTTTTCAAAAAATTTGATAAAAAACAGGAATTTCCCTAAAAATGTGAGGAATCGTTTGAAAAAAAATGCAAATACGTACTTTGTGATACGCGTCCTTCTGCCATGTTTTAACTTGCTGTATAATATCATTACAAAGATTTTCTTTAACTCTGAGATGTAAATCACACAGCCTGTCAGACTCAACTAGTGCACCCTTCCACGCAGCCTCCGTTGTTCCATACTCTGGACCCTTTTCAATTTTTTCATTCCACGATTTTGACCAGCCCTTCAATGCTTTAGCATAATTCTTCTCAATTTCAGCTCTTTCTTGCACCAGTGCAATTAAACTGTCGCATAATTTGTGGCCATCCTCGATTCTCTTAGTTGTTCTCTTGTAGTTACCCGGCTCCCAGAAGGAGTCCGAGGTAGCTATCAACATATTGTCGTCGCTGTGATGTGACATCTTAACCTAAGACGAAAAATCTCTTTCGCCTGAAACAAATAAATTGAGAATAATGATTTAATTGAGATGCTGAGAAAAATAAATGAATTAATAGCAGAATTCATCGAGTTTCTATGCTTTGAATTATGAAAATCGTTTGAAATTCGAGAAAATCTTGGAGATAGGTCTTTTCTGATGATTCCATTGGAAAACTGAGGAAATTTGCGTCAAAAAAACGTAGGGGAAGGTGGGGCAAAATGGACATCAAGGGTAAAATGGACACATCTAAATTTTTAGGCAAATATTATGGAAAACTCTCGAAATTAATGGAAATATTGGCGGTGAATGGTTTTTGATGATTTTATTGGAAAGCTGAGGAAATTTCAGGCGGAAAACAAGTGCCGGAATTAATTTTTTTGAATTTTTGGCGATTTTGACTTTTTTGAGCATTTTAGAGGGAAAAACCCTTCTTTTTTTGAAAATTTTCAGTTTTTTGAGGATATCTTCGGTTCTATTTGTCGTAGCGTAAAAATTCCAAATGGAGGTGAAAGGTGAGATCATTTGCCATCGATTCACAGGGTTTTCAATTGAAAAATATCGATTTCCAAGGTATTTATGAGCATTTTTGTGTAATAGTTTTGTCAAACAGTTTTTGGCCTATAACTATTCTAAATATTGATATTTTTGAATTGAAAACCCCATAAATCGATGGAAAATGAGCTCACCTTTCATTTGAGACCAGCCCCGAATTGCTAATAGAACCAGAGATATTTGCAAAAAACTGAAAATTTTCAAAAAATCAAAGGCTCTTACCCCTCAAAAATGCTGAAAAAAATAGAATTTTCAAAAAAAACGAAAAAAATACATCTGACACTCGTTTTCCGGCTAAAATTTCTTCAGCTTTTCAATATCATTTTGCCCTACTCTCCCCTATATTAAAATTCATTAAAAATTTAGGGCTCTAATTTTTGACGAAATTGAAAGATTTCATTTTTTTCAGAGATATCTTCGATTTTATTGATTCCAGAAAATTTGGATCATTCTTAAATGAAAGGTGAGATCATTCATCCTTAATTTATACAAGAAATTTCTTTTTTATGAAACTGAGATATTCTCAAAAGAGTGCAAGAAAAAGAAAAAATGAAAAAAAAGGAGGATTTCCAAAAAATGGGGAAAAAAATCAATTCTGACCCATTATTTCATCAGAAATTTGCTCAGCTTTTCATTGAAATCATTAAAAAAAATCCATCTCAAGTCATTTTATCAGAATCTACATTTTACATCACTCCCCTTTATTCATTTGAATAAATCCAAAAAAAAAAAAGCAAAAAAAAATTTTTTTTCTAGAATACTTCTATATCACTTAGATTCCACGATAATTGAGAAAACCTCATTCTAGAGACGAGAATGGACTCATTTCATCACTCCACTCCTAAATTCCCACTGAATTCGATTACAAGCCACATTCAAACAGACTCGAGCAATAATTGAATTGAATAATATTCTATTATAACCGAGATATATCAAGAATCGATTGAATTGCAAAGAAAAAAAAAAGAACTACTTCAATTTCCCAAGTAGCGGTGGGAAAATCACATTTCAGCTAGTACACGAGGCAATGGGTATCCAATGATTACTCTCCATCAGTCAGTCCCACATTTTGTCACTTCTACCTTCAGCCTATTCACTAATACGAAACTTTACAATCTGCACACGAATACACGTGGGTATATCTTTTTTTGTCATCTACAGTTTCGTTCTTTATTGAATTAAACTCGTGATTATCGATCGTTCTAATTTCTGAAGCCATTAAAAATTCAGTCGAATCGCGTGGCTACATGTGGAGCATTTAAACTCGGTTTTTTTAAATCAGTCTTGATGTAGAATTTGATGATGAACATTCATCAATGAATACTTGATGACAATTCATTAATTCAGGAAAACTCGCACTGTAATTTTGGGGGTAATTGGAGGCTTCAGTGATGGAAGATTAACGAGTTCAGGAAATTGTCATCAAATTTTTGTAGAATATTTCAGAATTTATGAGAAATAATGAAATTCTCATAATTTCCTTTTTTTTTTAGCTCATTAGGGTTTTTTGTCAATAATAATTTTCCCAATTCCCAATTTTCCGTTAAACTAGGGTAACACGACCAATAGATGAACGGTTAAGGAAATATTAGACTCTATTAATTCATATGAAATAGGCAAATCACGTTGGAAAATAGCAGAGAAGAATGATGTACAGAAAAATATACAGTGAATCGATTAAAAATCAATTAAACTCGAATAATGCAGAAATAATTGAAGAAAATCAAGGAAAAACTGGAAAATAACTTGAACTCCCAATAGATGGACACTTGCATATTAGCAGTGTTATGATTTTGGATTTCGATCAATCGATATGTAATAAATACTTTATAAATCAATATAAATGTGATAATCAGAAATTGACGTGAAAAGTATAAGAATCATTTATTTATTCATGAAAATTCTCGATATTAGAAACCGTCCTTGGTCAGTGTTCATCTATTGGTCGTGTGACCCTACGTCCACCCTCACTGATCTTACAAAACTCCACACTACTACTTGAATATATTTTTTTTACCATTTAAAGATTTTTATCAACATTAATAATTTTTACATAGACAACAATTATTTACAGAAAAGACTACGTTAGCTTAACATTTAGGGGTTCATAGTCCCAGCCCATGAGTTTTACATATTTTTGCGTAATGATTGTGAAATATTTAGCATGAAAGTCTAAGGTAACATGATGTGTACTACTAGGGAAAAGCAAGTGAAAAATTCTACAGACTTGAATATATGTAAAAGCCTAAGATCAGTCGCTATGTACCTTGTATTAAGTCTATAAACTTGTGAATTATGTAAAGTTAATTATATATATGTTAATCAAAACTCTTTAAATCAACAAATGTAGCTCATAAAATTGAGGGTCCTGATAATTGATCATATCGTTGCCTTGAAAATAGAATGGCATAAGTGATGTGTATAAGCATAGCACTTACGCCCCTTTATTTCTAAGATGGTGAATAGAATACAATTTATTGCTAAGATGTTACAATTTTTGTTTTAAATTGATTTGGAAAGTCTCTCCTAAACTGTCGAATATTGAATTATTCGATCGAAAATCAAATATTCGAAGTAATAGACAATTCGAATAATTCGCACATCCCTATTGACTATTATAATGATATTTTCTTCGATAATTCTTTGTTCCAGTAATTCGTCTGTTATCCTTAAAATTTGACTAATTGTCGTAGCATCATTAAATTCTTCACCAAAAAAAGGTGATTACCAAAATTTTTCTATTTCCTCTACACTGAGAAAAAAAATTGGGATATAAACAATCAAATATTGTGGCAAATGGTCCTTATCAAATATTTTTTTGAAATAATTCAAAAAATCGTTGAATTTACTGAATTTAGTTAATTCAAATAAATAAACTAGTTGAATTAATTGAATTTAGTTAATTCAAACAGATTAACTAGTTGAATTGACTAAATTCAGTAAATTCAACGACTGCTTTCAATTAATTCAACAAAATATTTTCTAAGGACCAATGACATCAATATTTGATCATTTTTACTATTATTTTTTTCTCAGTGTACATTACGAAAAATTCAACAAAAAAACCAATAAAGTGATATGCATACCTATAATTCAAACGTTTATATCAATTGATAAAATTGATGATAATTGATAATTAAAAAGGCAAAAGAAATTAATCAACCTATTCCATCAATTTTCGGCATCATTATCCATCGGTTAATGTTGGAATTTTAATTGACGCATGGATGAGAAAATTTTCAATTGTTAGAGAAGCCATGAGGATAGTGGAAACATTAATGAGGGTTGAAGATGTTAGTTGAGGTGAGGAAAGGATAATGAATCCAAATGAGGGGGGGGGGGATATACCCATTGGTATGAGATGATAATCTCTTTTGAGGTGACCGGCGCCAACGTCCGGGAACTCTTTCATTCTATTGACAATTAACAATTTGAAGCTGCTTCTGAATGTTCAGGTTTCGTTTTTTTTTTTTCCATCTTTTTGTTCTTCATTTGGCATAAATGGGAGAAAGAAAATGAACCAAGTTGAAAGAGAATAGATGAATAAAATGAAGGAGTGAAAGGAAATGAGAGGAAAAGAGGGAAAAATCAAGGGGAAATCAGAATCAGAGAGAGTATGAAGAGTATAGACATTCACTGTGAGTTCAAGGACAATAAGCGTTGCCTCAGGACTTGTCCTCTGTTTTCGTATTCAGTGTGTAATGGCAACTGGGCTTTGTACATCTTGTCTTGCTGTTGCAATCAATGCTTTAGAAATGATATGAAGTGAAACTGTGATAATAGAGGGAATGAAAGAAAAGAAATTGAGGGAAAAAATAAAGCAGTTTCATCGATGTAATGAAAAAATGAGAATATTTGAGTACTATGTCATCATCAGTTTTTTTTGGGACAATATCGGAAACTAAGCGAGAACGAGCGATCTTGCTCCTTTTATTCTTGTAGCTCCTGAAATGTTTCATGGAAGAGAATTTGAGCAAAAGCGTCCTATTTTGCTTAGATTTCGAAATATTCTAAAAAACTGATCATAACATGAAAGTTTTCAGATGAATCAATTTTATTCTAGCATAAATTTTTTAAGGATATCTTGGAAACTAAGCGGGATAAAGCGATTTCTTCACGAATCCTTCGTTCTTTTTTTTATTTAGCAATCAAATCGATACAGTTCATTCTGCAGATAGAAAGAAACAAAGGCAAAAAAACATAATAATAATAATAATGAAAATAAAGTAGTCTATTATGATTAAATAGACAAATTGCACTTTTTCAAAAACTTATCAACGATTTCCAAACTATTTATGCTTAATATTGAGAGGAAAATCGAGACGTGATACAGAGGCAGAAAAAAAAATATTTTCAACCCATAAATTTTCATTAGTAGCTCTTGAAATCCCCTACAAAAAAATTAGAGCGAAATCCTCCTATCTTGTATGGATTCTGAGATATATTTTCTTTTTAAATTGACGATGAAATGAAATCAATTTGTCTGAAAATTGCACTATTTTTATGAAATATCTCGAGACGAGAGAGAATTTTTTCTACAAAATTTCCTTTTCAGATTGCGAGATGTCCTCTTAGATAAAAAAAATTACGTAATATTATTATCTAACCTAAATTTTCTCGTTTTATCCAACATTGAATGGAAAAATCGAAACAATTTATGTATCACGGAAGAGAGCCAGGCATTTTCAACGTAGAAATTTTATGCGTGGGTAGTAGGAATGCCACCAGTCCAGGCACTTACGGTCATCGAGCACGGGGTTCCGGTGATTTGAGAAAATCCAAAGAAGGTCGGATTCAAGGACTCAACACATTTTACATTTCTCGGTTCGTTTCTTGGTTCATCATCGACAGTTCTGAGTCTCATGAGGCCCCACGAATCCACTGATTCATTCATGGGTTCAATGACCTCTCGCTTCAATTGAAAACCAAATTTACAAAAAAAACACACACAAGTCTAGACGATCCACTCATTCCTTGAAATTTATGACTTCTTCTCGTAATTCTTAAATAAATTCATTACATCTTCTTATTTTTCTTTGCTACTTTATATTGATGCCGTGTAAATGGAATTTTGACCGTAATATTAAACGATGGAATGTTGCTCCAGTGGAGTTTGAAAAGAAAAAAAAAAAAAAAATGGAAGATAAATGAAAAATAAACTGCTGTGGTAACGCTGCGGAACGTTCTGATTACAGGCAACAAGTCCACGGATGTAAATTCATGGCAGACGAGTCGATAAATTTTATTTTTCATTGGTTTTAGACCAAGAAAATATCATGGCATAAGAATTACTGAATAAAGAATATTGGAATATTTTTCCTAGTGGTGTCTTTTATTTTGCAAATATCTGGAAAGACTAGGTTTACGACAATTTATTAATAGATATTTCTTTTGCAGCTAATGAAATTTTCTCTACAAAAAGTCTCTTGATAAATTCTCGAATGTACAGGAGATACGCCCCTTCATCATTAAACATTCTATTTATGATGCTTCAATTGGGATTGAGGAAGGAAAATTAACATCGAAGGGGCGTATTTACTGGAAATACGCTTTTTCGTCATTATCAGTTCCATATAAGGAATCCTGGATTAAAGAAAAAAATTAAAAAATGACATATGCAAAAGATACGCCTTTTTGTTAATATTAATGTCATACAACGAAATGCAAATCTATTCAAGGAAAATTCAAAATCAAACATGTGTATGTAAGGGTACGTCCCTATTACATCAATAATTTGAACGTACATCTTCATCGAAAAAGGAGAAAATCATCAATTATGCAGAAAAAAAAGCAGAAATGAATTGCACTTACTCCCTTTCGTTTCTAGAACGACAATATTCAAAAAACCGCATGCAGGTTGATTTTTTGGAGTGATCGTAGTTTAAAAAAATGATAATTTTATCATTTATTATCTAAAATCATCATATTTATCATCACAGAAAAAAATGTTTTCTTGATTTAAGAAAGTGCAGTCACTTAATTTAAGAATGGCAGGTCACTTAAATTAAGTGACTTTTCTCACTTAAATCAAGTGACTTTGACTTTCTTAATTTAAGAAAGTAAAACTCACTTAAATTAAGTGAATTTCTCACTTAAATCAAGTGGCTTTTCTCACTTAAATCACGTAACTTTTTCTTTCTTAATTTAAGAAAGTAAAAGTCACTTAAATTAAGTGACTTTTATCACTTAAATTAAGTGACTTTTCTCACTTAAATTAAATGACTTTTGAATTTCTTAATTCAAGAAAGTAAAACTCATTTAAATCAAGTGAGTTTTCTCACTTAAATCAAGTGACTTTTCTTTCTTAATTTAAGTGACTGCACATTCTTAAATTAAGAAAGTAATTTAATTTTTTCTCTGTGATGTTTTTAGCTTCAATTATCACTAAATAAAGTGCGTGAGATTATCAGCCGCCACGAATTCATCTGCGAATCAATCCACTAATGGGAAAGATAACACTCCAATAATTCATGAAATCATCACGTGAATTAGACGAGTATTCACGCTGATATTGGTTCATAGGATTAGATGTATGCGGACTCATAATGATAATAATAATAATAATAAGTGTTATACAGTGGTTTTGTGGCTACCATGTGAACGGTTCACTTTATGGAAATGAAATGCTATTATGTTTAATAACCATCCACAAATTAGGAGTCAAGTGTGATTCATATGGGTTATGTTGTAAAGGTGCTTCAAGCACGTACTCACTGCAGGAAATTTAAATATTTCATTCTAACATGCTCTAATAATGTTGAAGATTAATGAGAATAGGGTAAATTAATTTTCCATCTATGTTGAATCAAAGTTCTTCTGGGAATAATGAAAATTTTGAAGTTCATTTTGTGGTAAAAAGTTCAGGTGTGTAGTAAAGTGTGTTAGTTTGTAAGGCCTGAGACTTAATGCACGAGGAAATTTTGAAATAAATGAAGGAAAAAAGAGTTTAAGCACTCAAGATGGTAATGCGTGTACGTGAAATTAGGAGAACAATGCTGGGAAACTAGAAATTCATATTAAGGTTACAGACGTCGTTGGAGAAGCGTGCCAACGTTGGGTTAGGTCGTGGGTCAGGCAAGCTCTTGGAGAGGATTGTATTTTTTCTTTTTTTTTTTTTTTTTGCGTGTCTCATGGAATTTATGGTCATACGTGAGAGGCAGAAGGAACTGGAGATTCCACAGTGGTTGGAAGGAATTGTCTGTTGAAGGGAGAAAATCAATTGATGAAAGAGGCTACATTGGGGTCATCAAGGTTTTTTTGTAAATATCTCAGAATCTGGGGAATAAAAGGAAATTTTTGCAGAAATCTTATTTATAGTCTGGGAAATTTCGGACAGAGGAAGGTTTCTTGTGAAATTTTTGGCAGCCTAAGAGTTTTGGAAGTATCTGGAATCAGTTCTCATCACGAAAAAAATCACGAAAATCAAGTGACTCGTTGTTTTTCGTGGGATTTTCGGAGGTTTTGGTCAATATCTTGAAATGTGATTTTTCAATTTACACTGAGAAAAAAAATCTCTTGCTTGAAACAAGGTTTATTGGTGACGAGTAATGACAGTATTATTAATATGCTTATTTAGTAAAAATCTGAAAAATTTAGTTTTGTCAAATGAATTTATTTGGTAGAGATAAATTCTTTTTGCAATATATGTAATATAAAGATCTAAAGAAAACATCAAATTTGCTACGGATATGCTCATCAATATAATAATATTGTGTTTTCGAATTTATGTATAGTCATAGCACTTATGCCACTTTGTTCCTAAGGCAACGATAGATGTATTCATCTATATTTCGGAATCTGATAGAAATTTTTAGTCTTAGAAAATTTTTTACAAAAAAATTCTCTTCATAAATTTTCCTAAATCCAATAATTTTGGAGATATTCCCAGAAAAATCTAAAACAAATTTATTCACTTGTCTCGCCTTTGTTCCAGAATAATCATAATAAAAATTTAATTCATAAGAATTTATTTGTACTGTCACAAAACTTGTACAAAAGTATCTGACAAATAAAATGAGTAAAACGGTTTCAACAATATCCGAGTGAAAATAGTCGAACGACTCTTTCCAATTTCATCTGGATGTTTTCCAATTTTCCAAGCATTGAATAGTAAAACAAGAAAGTGCACTTGTATCGATTTAAGAGTCTCTATTGGAGTTGTTACTGTTATTTTTTTTTTTTTTCTGGAATACTGCCGAGTTGATGTTCAACTAAAACTTGGAGACCCAATTTCACGACTTAACTGGTCTCTCCATCGAGAAAGTTATTTAAAAAGAGGAAAATAATTATTTGTGAATGAGTTACAGGAGTTCAATTGCTGTCCATGTTGAATAAAAATGATTTTTCTTAAAATAATTTGGAAATTTTGGAGTATTGAATTTTTAAAAATCAACAAAAAGTTCATAATCTTATGGGAAATTAGGATATTGACAATTTGCTTCGAATTATACTGATAGAAAAAATTTTTCAATTTCATAGATAATTTGATAGGAATTTTTATGAACGTGATATTGAATTTTTTTAATCGAAAGATATTGATGAAATCTGAGTTTCAGAGGAAATCCAAAAAAATCTATGGATCTTAAGGAGAATCGAGACGGAAAGTCTACAACTTACTTGAATTTTCAGCTGAACATGAATATTCAGAATCAAAATTACTTGAATTTTCAATTTTTTCTTGAATTTTTACTATTTTTACTGAATTTTCGAGAAACAATTAGATTAAAATTCACAAATTTCATTGATATCCAAGCGTGAAATTATTTGAAAATCGATGATGTGTTCATTTTTCAATGACGTAATTATCTGAAACTTCACTAGAAATTTGACTCATTAAAAATTTTCGATATTTTGCACAGGAACTTAAAACGGTAATTTTCAACAGTGTATGCTATCATATGTCGATTAAATGAGGCTGTAAGTATCAAAAAATTAGCTAGACTGGAAAAAAATTAATAAAGAAGATTAAAAATTGGAAAATCCAATACATTAAAATTTATACGGTAAAGTTAATTGAAATTCTGTGATAGTATAAATAACGATTCAAACTATTATAAGAAAATTGGTTCTTGTTATCATCTAATAATTTTCAGTTGGGCAGCTTCTCCTCCTAAAATGTGTTTGGATTGGTTGAATTGAGTGTTGTAATATTGGACACTTTTCAACGTAAATTATAAGAGATACAACGAAAGAGAGAAGTATCCATGACCCAAACAAATGCGTCATGCTAAAGGTATTTTCATAAATTATTTATCGAGAAGATGAGATGTGTGCTCTTAGATAACGTGATTATAAAGAAAAGATAGTAGCCAAGGTGAAATCCTATATTTTCTTATCACGAAACTTGATTCTTCATCATATTTCTATCTTGTGACTTCATTTTTTGAAGTTATACAATTCATTGATAAAAATTGACGCCTCAGGTTATTTTTTAAATCAATAAATTGATGAAAATTTTGAGAAAAGGGTTGAATTGAAAAATTTGGTAGAGCACTGTCTTAAAAATATCTCTGAAACGAGTCAGTGTAGGAAAAACTTGAAAAAACCTTCGTTTGCAGAAAATTTCATGACTTACAAAAAAGATTTCATGACAAATTTACGTGAAACCGATCGTTTTCGAGATATCATTAAAATCAAGTTGAATTTTACAATTTTTTGGATTTATAAATTTTCCAAGTAGTGAAAATTGATGAAGAAATCTACTAAAATTGTGGAGAAAATGTGGTATTTAGAATGAAATTAAAAAGTATGGTATTACGTTTAAAATAGGGGATTTAATACCCTCGAGGCTGATAAAACTTGAGCATCATAATAAATTCACGAACCCCCCCTGAAGTTTTTCCGTCATTATTAATTCTCCAGGGTAAAAAGTTTTCAAAATGTTAATATTCTTAAAACTAATTGAAGCACATTAATAAGCAAATATTAAATAATAATTGAAACTTATACCTTGAATTTCAGTATTTCCTCAATTTTTTCTGATTGCATTTTGAGAATTGTTGAATTTGCATTTTATGAAAGAATTACGAGTATGCAACAACCGTTGGAATGTAAATGCTCAATTTAACGTGAACTGTTTACGGAATTATTCGTTCATACTAATTCTGCTCGTAAAAGAGTAGCAGCAATATCTTCCTGCTTTTCTGCATTGAAATTACGTTAAAATCCAAATATAATTAATTATTTCTAAATTATTTTATCACAACGTGAAAATATGAAAACATTGTTTCTCAATTACGAATGGTTTCTCTTTCATTTAATGACCAAATAAATATGTATTGCTCAATGTGTTATTGTTTTTATAAATTTCATTCTTTTTTAATGGTTATTAGACAAACTTAAAAGTCATGTCGCTTACGCCACATTTAACGAGACACAACAAGCATGTGTCACACCCAGACATTAAAAACTGATAAACTCTTCATCCAATTAGCGAGTTTTTTCACCATACACGCCTCCCAACAATAATTTTATTGACTGCTTTTCCAATGAAAACATTCGATTACGCAAATTATTTTTTTTCTTATTAGTTGTAATCATTCTTCATAAAGTAATTCAGAAACTAAGCGAGATAGGCAAATTTTTGTAGAGACCTTTTCTGTAGCTCGGATTCTTCTCTACAAAAAAGGTTTCTTCAGAAATTTCGCTATCTCGCTTAGTTTCCGAGATATTTTATCAAGAAGATCTTCAGTACTGTTAGGCGGAATTGAGGCAAAATGGCCCTCTGGGCCATGATAATCCAGGATTTTTTTTCTTAGTGAAGGATATCATGAAAAAATCTGAAAAAAATTGAGAAGATGCTTCAGTAGATGGACATTGTTGAGTAATTTTTTCGAATTTTTTCGTACAGCCTTTCACTCTCAAAAAAAATCTCAAAACATCTTTTCAAGCAGAAAATTTCTATACTCGAAGAGTTCAAAAGAAAGGCAAACAATGTTAGTAATTATGACATCCTGATTCAATAATTGGACTCTGTACTCAATTCCAATGGGTGTGTTTTTCATGCAATTATGATTAAATTGCTTTGCCAACTTAGTGTGGATCAAAGTCTATATAATTTTGATAAAAGTTTAATATAATTGGCAAATCATTAATTAGCAAAGAAAGATGTAGTAGAAAATACAAATAATTAACCTCACTGACGTTTCAAAATGAAAAAAAGCAAATGCTTATCAAGTACCAGGGATTATTTAAGCATCCGTACTAACCCAATGTCTGCATAGTTTCACTTCTCTCCTCTCTCGTGAATCTCGTGAGTACAATTCTCTCTCTGCTTTATATATATTCAAATTCACAAAACGAAGTTACGAAATTTCAATTGAACGTGCAAAACTTTAATCATGAAGACGGAAATTCAAGTGAGTATTTTCAATTAACATACTTGTTAGTTTGAAATTAAGTTCTTTGGTGTAAAATTTTTATTAAAACTCTCATGATTTTGGGTAATCTAAGGATGTGGTTGCATTTATTACTGGAGGTGCATCAGGAATTGGTAAAGCAGTTGCTGAAATGATTATTGCTCACGGTGGTCGTGTAGCATTGATAGATATTGATGATAAAACTGGAAAAGAAGTGGCTAAGGAAATGGGACCTCGTGCAATTTACATTCATGCTGATGTAAGTTTTTAATAAATAATCAAAACGAACAAATTTTCTGCTCATGAAATGAAAAGATGTCTTAAAATCTATAAACTCCATCAAGAAGAATCTAACATTTGGTCCAAAAACTGATGAAGTGCAGTTTATTTCGAACTTTTAAAGGTTCCATTGAATAGAGCAGGAAATTTGACCCCAAAAAGTGCTATAATGCAATTGATTTTGAAGCAATACTTTGTAAGATACCTAAAAATCAAATATCTAATAAGCATTATGGTCCATATCAGTATTCAAAGTGGGCCTTTGGGTCTCTGCAGAGAGAAAAGGTCAACTTAAATACTGATATTAACTATGAGGTCATATATCCACATATTGAGCATTATGGTCCTTCTTTGATGAATCCATCAACTAATATGACTTGATCCAACAGGTACTGTCAGAGGATGGAATCCGTGCAGCTCTGAAAGCCACAAAATTGAAGTTCGGCAAAATCAATGTCCTGATCAACTCAGCTGCTATACTCGGTGGCGAGCACTTTTATGATTATGCAACAAACACACCGCATCCATTACAATCTTGTCGTGAAATAATGGAAGTCAATACAATTGGTGTATTCAATGTTATGAGACTGGCAACATCAGTGATGCTGGAAGCACCGGCTGACGAGGACGAGCAGAGAGGAGTCATAATAAATCTCAGTAGTATTGCTGGTTATGGTGTTACTGATCGTATCGTTTATGGTGCATCTAAGGCCGCTGTCAATGCAATGACTGAGCCAGTTGCAAGATGGTTAGCCCCTGTGGGCATACGTTGTGTTGGCATTGCACCTGGAGTTGTTGATACACCCATGATAGGTAATCACACTATTTTATACAGTTTTTTTCTTTAATTTTAATTTTATCATAAGGAGTGGAATGATGCAAATTGAATGGTATCAGGGGAGATGATACTGATCGAAATTGCTGATTACTATACTTGTAGTTAACTCGGGGAAAATTCAAGGCTGATAAGTCTCTACTGGATCTATTATTAATGGGTTCTTAGTGGGAAATTATTGCAGGTTGACAGTATGTAGTTTGAATAATTTCAACATTGCGAATAACCCGAGTTACTACAGTGTTTTCAAAATAATAAGGTAGAGTGGGGTAAAATGGACAATTCAATTAAACGATTTGAAATAGTGATTTTTTGATGATTCCATTGAGAAGCAGATCAAATTTTAGGTGATAAAGTGTGTTAAAATCGTATTTTTTTAATTTCTGGAAAATTCTAACTTTTTGGTAAAAATCGAAAAAAATTACATTTTTGGGTGTATCTTCGGTTCTATTGGTCACATCGACGTGGGGTTGAACTTAAATGAAAGGTGAACTCATTTCCCATTTATTTACCTAGTTCTGAAAGACATTCATCGATTTTTTCTTTATTTATGGCCCATTTTCTGAAAATCAGTTTTTGATCTATATCTGTTTGAAAAATTCTAAGGAATACGTTCTGGCACATGATTTCCATCTAAAGTTTTCTCAGCTTTCCAATAGAATCATCAGAAAAAAATCATTTTTAATATTTTCATTGATTCCGAATGATTTTCATTTTCATAATATGGAAAATGGAAGCTTTGTCTTCGCTCTATTAGGAAAAGTATCTAAAAAATTAATAAAATTACAGCCTGTTGGACAAAAGAGGTGATGACAAAGATGATAAACGGTGGAATGACACCAAAGAGAATTGGACATCCAACTGAGATTGCTCACATAATAAAATGCGTCATTGAAAATCATTACATCAACGCTGAAAATATTCGTATTGACACTGGATTCCGATCGAACAATTCATGTGTCCCACTGCCACAAAGAGTTACTGCATAATTCATTCAAGATGAATGAAAATGATAATCGAAGAATTACGTAAAAATTTGAATGATTTATTGCTATTCCTGTATTACTGAAGAAAATGGAATTAAATAAATATTCAATTTTCGATAAATTAGCTTCTGTGTTCTGCAATGCAAATGCGCAATTATCTGCACGAATCCAGTAATTCACAAGGTGACCTGCGGTCGTTGACAAGCTGGGAGAATCTAGGGTTATATACCTTGAGACTTGTGCTTCCGTTACACAAACCCCATACCCGATAACTGTCCAGGATTATCCATTTGCCATTTTCTCCTCTCTGATTCAATTCTCTCTGTGAAACGTTAGACGATAATTGAAGGATTGGAGAAAATTCAATTATCCAATCAACTGGCTCGTACGTGCGTGTAAATTTGCTATGGAATTTTTTTTTCTTCTGCATTCAATAGTCACTTGTCCATGTAATTTTTAAGATATTTCCGAACATCACGAAGATGTGATTATTCTAAAGTCGCCCAGGTAATTGCTTCCGTCGAATTTTTTAATACTGGAGAGAGTGAATTTCGAATGGATTTCTCAATTAATAAATGTAATTTAATCATTATCAAGGTGGTATTTCAGTGAACTCGAGTACAGTTAATCCTTTTTTTTTAATGGGGTATCAAAGATGATTTTTTTTGCATTTTTATGAATTTTTTCATAATTTTTGCCCGGGTAGTTTATGAGATATGAATCATCGAAGTTACTGGAAAATAGCGGTGGTGAGAATGAAACGCTCTAAATCGAACAGAAATAACGGAATTACTAAGAAACCACAGGGTTAACCCATTATTTAAAAACTATTGGTGAAGAGAACAGAATTCTAACTAAATAATAGAAGAAAAAAATATTCAATTCTCCGTATAGTTATTGAGAAATTTTGATTAGAAGGTAGTCGTAACTATTTGCCTCTCTCTCTATCTCATGCATGTGATAGAAAATTAACGTGAAAAAAATTCGAGAAAAAAAAATTATAGTCACAAGCTGAAGATATGATTTTCGAATAGTTTGATCACTTATTCATGTAAATTAAAGCACTTTTTTCCTGGATTATCACCAAATAATTAGAAAACAACCTACAAATCCTCTTTTTTTCTGAATTTTTATCATTATGAGTTTCTTATTTTGGAAATATCTCGAAAATTATGAGATTTAGAAAATTTTACGAAAAAAACCTTTTTATAACCCATCAAATTCTTCATGAAAAGGTCTCTCCTCCATTTATTCATTCCGCCCAACTCATTCTAAAGATATTCATGAAAAAAACTGCTGGATCAAAATTTTTCTGCATTTTCCGTCAATAAGAAAGGAGCCATATCATTCAGTATATCCAAGTCTTTTTTTCATAAAAAAAAGCACTTAAATACGCGCGAAGGTCGTGAAAGTTTTAATGCCACCCACCATCACCCCAGTTTTCCGTTGTCATGCTCAAGAGCCTTTTCTTTTTTTTTTTTAATGTTGAATTGATAAAAGTAGAAAAGGATGCATTTAACGTGAATCTAGTCGAGTGACTGCAATGAGGGTACAATTAGGGCAAAGTTGGCCTCCAGTGGCCTTGGTTCTCCAACGTAGCTTGTTAATCCCCCTCTCTCTGTGCTGTCAAGAGGGCACTTGCTCCGAGGACGTTTGAGGTCGACAGAAGAGGGGTAAAAGCAAAAAAAATCAAAAAACTGTTTTACTCTACATTTAATTGGCCTCCGATGTATTTATTCAATTCTGTGTTTCATAATTTTCAAGTATTTTTTTTTCTCTCCAAAAAAAAAAAAAAAAAAAGAAAAAAACCAGTCATTCAATCAAAGAATACTTCTTCCTCTTGTTCCGCATCTCCAAGTTTTCCTGAATTATTCTTATTCATGAGAATTACACTCGAGGGATTTTATGTAAAAAGAAGAAAAACCACTGAATATTCAGTGAATCTAATGATCATAAAGAATTCGTACATTTGTTGTAAAGAGCCAAGGTCTTTTTTCTACAATGAAAATCTTCATCCAACAGGATTCACCACTTTTATAAAAAAAAACTCAACTTCCTCTTCCAGCTTTTAAAGAAAAACACACAGAGCCACTTGTCATTCGGAATTATAAATGTTAGTAACGAACGAGTTGGAGGAATAAATTACAAATAAATCTTTGGCGGATTTGTCCCAGTCATTCTGATATGAATTGTCGAGAGGAAAAAATCAATGAAGATTGAATGAAAAACATAATTCGAATGGAATGGCATTTTTATGGAGCATTGAAGGCGAAAGCACTACTTTTCTCTCATCAACATGACTCTGATAATCTCCTTGATTACATAAGCTATTTTTCTGATGTTCAACGCCAAATCAAATGATGAAAGGCAGTTTATTTATGACTTTTGATAATTTTATTGGAAAGAACAGAGAATTTGGCCCCCAAAAGTGCTATAATGCATTTTATTTGAAAGTAGGGGAGAATGGGGCAAAATGGCCCTCTGCAACAACATAATTCAGGATTTTTTTTAGACGTTAAGGACACGAAGGAAAAATCTGAAAAAATTTGAGAAGATGCTCCAATATGTCTTCATTTTTGTATAATTTTTTCAAATTTTTTCATAGAGCTGCCTATTCTCGAAAAAATCCCAAATCATTCTAACAAACAGGACCATTTTACCCCACTTTCCCCTAATACCATTCAAGATAACAAAAAAAAAATCTAATAAATTGTAGAAACATTGGACTAATGATATATTTTTTAAACAACCGCTTATCTCCATTGATCAACTCAATATGTCACCTTTCTATTAAATATAGGGTACATGTCTATTATGTACTGTACTTATTATTATTATTACTGTATTATATATTATGCTGAGGAAAATCTTCAACCTCAAAGATGATTGGGCGGCACAATCGGGAAAACTCTAAATTGTTGTATAAAATCGTTAATAACAATTCATACAAAATGAAATTCTCAAATTTGATTCAGTCAATCTGTGACGAATGTAATGAGAAATAGAATAAGCCCTAGAAACAAAAAATTAATTGAAAATTAGAAAATTTCCATTATTTTTTACATTTCTTCAAATTTTTCAATTTTCAATCAATTTCTTGTTTCTAGGGCTTATTCTATTCCTCATTACATTCTTCACAGATTCATTGAATTAGATTTGATAATTTCATCTTGTATGAATTGGTATTTAACAATCCTATGCGAAAATTTAATTTTTTTCTGATTAAACCTCGTAATCATCCTTAAAAAACTCTAATATTGGAGTAATATGGATTAAATTATGGTACTCTTTAAACAAGATGACTCTGATAATGACTTATTACATAATCAGCTTTGCTGTTTTCTTTGAAGCCCAATTGAATGACAAAATGGATGTAAACTGATGAAATGCTGGAATAAAAAAAAATAATAAATTTAAAGACTGTTGGAGCAATAAGAACTGCATTGTGATACTTTTCTCTCAACGAGATGATTCTGATAATCTCAATGATTATATAAGCAGTTTCGCTGATTTTTTATGCCGAATTAAAAGCTCATCACCGCATAATTCTAATAACAGTACCCATGATTTTTTTCTAGGAAATAAAAGAGGGGTAAATAGACATCGTTACATGAACCCTAATCGAATAAATCACAGGTCGAGTGGCGGCCAAGGTTAATTGGCTGAATCAGAAAGGGGGCTGGGTGTTTTCTCAGCCCATTGGTCACGATGCATTTTTATTTTAAAAATACGTATAATTATTTGAAAAAAAAAAAATCTTCCATTGGATTTTATAATCTGATGATTTTTTCACTTTTAACGGATAAAACACGGAAATAACGTGACACTTTTTTTATTTTTATTATTATTTTCTATGATGAACGTGTAGTATCTTGCTGTCACGAAGGATCAATTAAGTGAGAGCATGTTGAGAAATAAGATAATAATGTGTTGCATAAGATTTTTAAGAATTATCTTGGTCATTGACATTGTTATTCTGTGTTTGTTTTTAGAATGAGAAAAATGGGATCATTCATGCTTGCTGCAGCTAATTTTTTTTGATTCTCTTAAATCTCGAAAGTAAACGCCCATTCACTTCAGAATATCCAAGAATGAAAATGAAAATGAGTTAAAAGTTAGGATATTCGTGAGCGTTTTTTTTTTATAAATCATGATTTCTCCGTTACTTTAAATTCTTGACTATCTATTTTTATCCACCTTTGACAGTATATATTCATACACGTTGAAAAACTATACCGAGAGGGAATAGGCGGTGAAATACGGTGACCTCAGCACGTCTCTCTTTTATATTTTCTCACAGCTAAAAATCCTGTTCCAACTGCCTCTATATATTCTGCACAAAAAAAAAAAAAAAAAAGAAAAAAGAACTTCCCCGTCAATTTATCCACCATTCAAACATAAAATTGCAATTCAACTCTCTTGCAAAATAAATTATATATTTTCACTCAGTTCGAATAACCTAATATCATTTACTACAATAAAAAAGTAAAAATTTATTTGATGTCCAAGGAAAAAAGAATGGGAGTAAAAAAAATGGTAGAGTGAGTGGGTGAATGAGGTTTTTTTTTTTTCATAAAGAAAAAGACCACGAGCCCATAACGAATCTCGCCCCAGGGCAATTAGTTATAATTGCGAGCACGTAGGAAGTTGAGAGGATAGTGTGTAGAGGGGATAGGAGAAGTTTTACCTTTAAAGAGCAGCAGGGGAGGTGTTTGTACAAACTTCTACGAGTGAAGAATCGACGCGTAACACAACGAGAATCATCAGCGCGTGTCCAGTTGGTGGTTCAGCTTGGTACAAGTGATAATCAATTTCATTTACGAGACATTTTTTTTCTGCTATTGTTGGAAAATCGTCAATTTATGATGCTTAATTTTTTTTTTGGAGAGTTGAAATGATACTGATTGCGGCAAATTATTCTGAAGGTAAATAGGAAACTATTAGGCTTAGCAGGATTTATCAAGAGATCTTTTTTGTAGTTTATTAAATTGTCTACAAAAAGGGTCTCTTTGTAGTAACATACACTATTATAGGTACACATACACACACATAAACGCGGATAACGAATCAAACACTTGAGACGAAAACACGTGTCGTCTCTTTTTCATTTTATTCTTTCGCTCTTATCTATTGCTACTCATATCTTCCTCTAATACGAATTTAATATCCAATTCTGCAGAAAACGTGACGAGCTTCACGTCGCAAAGTCAGTCTGTATATAGGTCTATCTTTCTGAACTACTTTTCTCCATATTTCTTCTGACAAGATGCTATGATAATGCATCTTTAATTAGGATTTCAACTGCATTTGTTAATGATTGTTGATCATTGTTGAATTATTATGACTAGGGCTAGAGACGCAATTGATTTGAAGGTTGATATAGTAGGGAGTTGAAGCTGGAAATAAATAGGAATCGAATAATTCGAATGTTTATGATAGATTCTTCAAGACATTGAATTTATTGGAAGGTTAATTTGCGGGGATAGACATTGATATGACTATAATTATGACTATATGAGAAACGTGTGGCACCGTATTCAAAAAATAATCACTGTTTATTCCAGCACTTTCTTATTCATCCTAGTATTTCAGAGAAAAAAAAGAAAATAATAAAATGTTCATATTGAGAGTTAATACTTCAAAATGAAGTATCGGTCAAGGTACAAAAATTCAGTCTGAAAAGAGATCTCGAGAAGTGGCGATAATATCGTGTTTTTCGTGTGCAGTAATTAATAAATGTGAAATTAGAAGAAAGAACTTGTATTATTTTGAACATCTCTATTCTATAATCCAATGATCAGTCTCTGCATAACCTAAATCACTATATCTTGGCAATTTTTTGCAAAACCTATTCATTTCAGAGATATCTTCAGAAGAATCAAAAAGTTCTACTTGACTGCCTTTTTCGTCCTCTTATTTTTTATTAATATTCCTGCGTTATTGAAAGCTATTTCTAGGTCTTCGTATGAAATCCCTACAATTACGAAACTCCATGTACTTCCTCATTCAATAAAACTTTCCTCATCGTATATTAGATATCGTTGAATACCTTCACCAAGCATGTTTCTATTCCTCAGTATCACGAACTATCTGGCCTAGTCACTCGACAAATATGAAATCGAGACACTGTCACGCACACACAATTTCACGAAAAAAAATAAAAAAATTAAACAAATGAAACTTATGAAAAATAACTCTTGAACTTTCCACGGATATCATCGGAGATATTAAACAGCACACTTATCTTTCTCTCTGTCCTTGAATATAAGTGTCACACTTAAAGGCACAAATACCACTTGATACGATCCATACGATACGCTGTATGAAGAGAGAATGAATTCTCCTTTTGAGAATGAGTTTGTAACTCATGAGGAAATGGACGGTTCACGGTGTTACGAACTGGCTAAAGATACTATTCAGTTCGTGAACCGGTTGAGTTACTGACATATAGAAAAGATTTCTGGTATTGACGGAATTAATATATCTTTCATTTTTTTATTTTCATTTCCAGAAATCTCGTTGAGTAACAAATAGTGTTTACAGGAAAAATTGTTTTCATTTCCTTTCGAATTTGCAATTTCTTCTTTCACAAGGATATAATGTAACTGCAGATATTCCACAATCAATTGAGATAAGATAGAAATGAAAAGAGTTACTGACTATTTTTATGACTCTATTTTTTGGAAGATTGTGAAGCAAATTTTTAATTATTTTTAAAAGAGTGAAGAATATTTGCGCTGAGTCATCGGAAATATCAAGACTGTCCTGAATTTCTGAAGAACTTCTAGCGTTTTAACACACACAAAAAAAAATTTAGAGATAAGATAATAGAGGTTTTTATCAAAAAAATCGCAAGACTGGATGATTAACATTATTTTCATTTATTCCCGAAGAAATTCAAACTAATACAAAATGAACAATTTAATTGTTAAAAAAAAACTAGTACAAGTGCTTCTCTCTTCCGAATTTGGTATGATCCGATGTTGCCAAGAGGAAATACACATATAGCGATTGAAATCCGTAAAGGGACAAAGCAACACTGCAATTGGTAGAAGACATTTCCTTTTATTTTTTTTTATTTTCACTTCAACATTTAGAAACTTTACAACCTTGTGAAAATTGAATTTCTACAAGATCACGTACTGCTATCAGCAGTTTGGACAATTCTGTCTGACTAGTTTGCAAATATACTCTGTTCAGAATTAGTGGAGGCATGTTAGTGGCTTGTAGTATCATCAACTCGAGGGTAAAATGGATGTTGGACTGAGTGTGTTGATACATTGTGGAAGACAAAGTAGTCGGACCGGATTTTTCGATGTTCAGAGACCAACAAAAAAAAAAAGAAGAGTTTTTTTTATTTAAAGCGGTTCAAATAAGTGATTCGCACGTGGTAAAATGTGGAGCACTTCAGTCGCTTCATTAAACTCTAGATCCCAAATTCTTTTTTTTTTAGAATCTAAAGTAAATATTTGACGAGCAAGATTATACGGGATCGATTCCTCAATAACTGTGTTGACACAGATCTTCACCTTTTGCTGAATTTCATTTGATTTAGATGATAAAAATAAGGAAAGAAACTTGTCGCCCAATTTGCTTAGTCGATCAATTCTTCATATTACTAGTAATTTATCATCTAATCCACGTATCATACTAATAATATACAGCTACCAAGAATAGCAGAGAGAAAGAGATTTATCGCCAATGTGATTGTCGTAACTGCAAAGATACTTCATGAATCTTTGAACAGTTTGAAATGGGAGCACCTGCATAAGGCGATTGAAGTGAGTGGAAACAGTTGACTCTGCATTTGTTATCGATATATAGATTGTTGTTTTCATTATGTACTATTGGAGTTACAGATGCGGAACCAATATGGCTGATACACGAAGGCCAACGACATGACCATTGCCTTCTTATTTAGTGATTTGTGTTGCATAACATCGTTTATTGATCTGTGTTATCCATTCGGTGTAATTGAGTTTATCAATCATCATTTTTTGATTGGAGATTTTTTAATATATAAGGGAATGCTGCGATTTGAGAAATAGACTTTCTTGGTTTCTGCAACGCAATTTTAAAATCAGCTTCCACCTAATATTGTGGGTGCTCTATCAGTTCTAATACAGTGGTGGTCTCAGTTTTTGACAATTAACACAACAAATATGTAAGAATATAAGTAAATTATATTCCATTCAATGAGCAAATAGTTTTTGTCTTCGATTCATGCTGTCAGAAACAGGGGTCACCACAGTATATCGTGAACTTTGCTTCGATTATTTGATGGTGAAAGAAACCGCAGAAAGTTCTATTTAGTGTATTAATGTTAGTGCTTCAACAATGAAGAACTTCATTGACTCAATTGTTTATCGTGTTACTATAAAGAATTTTCTTTTTATTATTTGTTCATTTTTCCTAATTGTTTAATTTTCCAATTGATTAAAGGAGTGATTATCATGTTTATCTTTTTGTTGTACTGTAATAGTAATAGTCAGAATTATAAAAATCATATAATTTGAAAAGGTTCCGCTGGATTTTCAAACTTGAAGCCTACATATTGATGAAGAAAGAAAGAAATAGCGTCGAGAAATAGAATATTCTTTTTTTAATAATGTTGAGAGATACACGAGCGTCGACTATGGTATAGTGCTTGATACGGCTTACTGGTTGGGCATATACACCGTCAGGTGGAAATAAAACGAGGGTGAATAGAAAAGAGAATGAGCTCAGGAGTAATGAACTTCGTTGATGTCTATCGAAGTTCTGAAGCTTTGCAAAAAGAGGAGAAAGGATTTTTCATCAACTTGCGAGTGTTGAGTGATGATTTTAGGGAATTTTAGGATTTGAAAATGAGAGGAGTTGAGGAGGATCATGCTGGTGATAACAAGTGCTTGGATTATGATGAGATGCGATGGAATGTCTGTTTATCTGGAGTATCGTTAGCACAGGAAATTCGCTTCAGGTGACACTGGGTTATATTGATAGCCTGAGTCCCTTGACATAAATCCGATAGTCCCATATCAAGCTCAAAGGTTTACTCTGCGGATCAACGATATTATGTGGCTCTTCGAGGCGATCAAATCCATCCGGAGGTAAGCGTACATCCACTTTAATGGGAATGTAGGAAAAAAAAGAGGCGCCAGAGCTATTTTCGTTTTTGAGATGATGCTGAATGAGATCGAAGAATTTAGGTAAAAGGGAAAATAACTGGGTGAGTTCAGTGCTCATGAAATTTTTGTATTCACGGTGCGTTCCAGATCGTAAATTTGAATCGTGACAACTTTCGCTTCAATTTCGTGTCTCAGTGGTCGATTTGAGCTACTGGTATTTTATTATCACTCTAGTTATTTCTACTTGTGGTATGTGGAGTATTCAAGTGACATTATGGACTGGTATGCTGAATTTATTATTATTTTTTTCAATTTTTTTTATTCAGAGAAATCTACTCATTTCAGAGATAATTCTTAATTTCATTATATAATTGATTTGTCCAAGCTTTTTTCATCATGATTTACCTCGAATATGTCGATGTGAATTTGAGTTAATCCTCGTTTGATGATTTTCATTCACACAGATATCGGAAACCGATAATTATTTAATAGGAATTTATAATTGATCATTTTTTTGATTTTTCCCCTTTTTTTTTATTAAAAAGATCTCGGAAACTAAGCGAGATATGAATATTCATGCAGAAACCTCTTCTGCAGAGACAAAACAGAGCTGTAAAAAAGGTTTCTACCGAAATTTCACCATCTCGCTTAGTTTCCGAGATTTTTTCAACATAAAAGGTGGAAAGACTATCGATTGGAATTATTGATTATTTTACGTACGACAAGAAACACCACCGAAATTATTCTCTTCATCTCCAAGAGTAACTGAAAAAATTTCAAAACTGTAGGGTATTCGCATAGTGTTGAAACTCCGTTAAATTGTGTATGGACTGAGAAATCCAATAGCAAACTGGAATCAGGAGCAACTTGAATAGGTCGTGTAAACAATTTTATCCGAAGCCAAATAACTTCGTTACTGTAATTCTTTGACTTGTATGTTTTTATTCCGTTCTTCTTCCTCTATTTGTCTACTTCCAAAGCACACTTGACATATCTCTGGATTCCTGATCGAGTTTGAATGAAATGTTACAATAAATTTGTAGAGAGATGCATTAATTAATGAAAAATTCTTCGATTGCGACGTATTTAACGGAACATTCCAGTTGGAAATGAGAGAATCCGGGTGAGGTTGTGTAACATTTTATTTTTTTCATTCTTTCAATTTCTTTACGAGTGAAGCAGTTGTGCCACTGAATGGGCTGGGTATAAAGTGATCGGTATGCACTTATACTAGAATGTAAATCGAGCAACCCAGTTCTCTTATCTTTATCGACTCAACGTAGGACAGACAACGGAAAGGGATTTGGCTTCTTTCACGAAGAAATATTGAGTGGAATACTTGAAGATACCTTATTAGTTGGACTGAAGCCTCTCACGTAATAAGCTGTGATTTAGAAAGTTTATAAATTATGTTTAATTTTCTTTTTAATGAATAAGCAGTTATTTACAGATACTTACAAGGAAACCTGTTCCGGGGTCCTTTTCTCATTTCGATGAAATTGAAATAAATTATTAAATGCAGAAATCTAATGAAAGCGCAGATCATTTTTTAAGGATCAAGAAGACTTTTCTTGAAGTTTGACATATTTGCAATTTGAATAATTGAATGAAACCAACGAGATTATCAATGATTCGTCATTCCGAAAATAGTGCCATTAGTTTCATTCAATTATTTAAATTAGAAATATGTCAAACTTCAAAAAAGCTATTCTTGGTCCTGAATTGTGCAGATTAGTTCCACCTTTTAATGCAAATGTTTTTCCACCGATTGAAAAGAATACGTATTTTTTAGATTTCAACGAGGAATAATCTATCCCAATTTCGTTAGAATCGGAGAGAAAACCGGAAAAGGGTTCCCCGTCAGAAGTATTTTACTGTATAGATAATGAAGATGATAAATTTTATGAATAACTGAAGTGTTAGGATTTCATCATTTCGAATTTAATCGAACAATTGTTCTTTGAGTGGAAACAATTTTCTGAATAATGAAAATCCACTTAAATTGGTTTTGAAACATTGGAATAGCTATTCGTTGGAAGTGGATGATTATCTTACGGTATTTTTTAGTAGAAATTCATCGATCTTCTCAAAGGGTTTATCAGGATTTAATGAATTCATCGTTCTCACTGCTTCAAAGGAAAATGAAGCTCGATTTAAACTTCAGAAAAAATGTAAATTTCATTTTTTCATCGAAAAAAATCGATGGGTTTATATCGAAGTATCTGAAATACTTTAGATATTCAATGAAAAATAAATGTAATAGATAAGCCCTTGGGACTAAATAATGGTCATTGAAATGACTTCACTGAAGCTCTTGAAGTTTATCTTAAAACTTCATCACTTTGGATCTAGAATAAATTCAGAAAAAAATACAGAAATAAACTCATTGAAATGTCTCAAGTGAACAGACATTAATCCGCATAAATTTGATTTTATAAAAGAGAAAAATTTTTCTGCACGACCTTGGAAATGAAACGAGGAGCATTGACCGTGTCTCAGGGAATTCAGAATAGAGGCGAAAATCGTTTAATTAAATTGTACGCTCGTCTCACTAAATGGCATCCCGGATAAACGAGACACAATGCAAGAGAAATGAGTGTATCTTAGTGGCCTGTTTCATTGTTATTTCTTCCTTGGTATTCGCGTTACAAATATCTATATACATATATATATTCACAGGAATGAAAGACTGTAACGGGAAAATTTTGTTAGAATTTTGTACGTGGGAACTGGTGAAAGAGGCACAAAATCTTTTCATAAGCGGATCAAATACACGTTTATTATAGAAAAGTGAAACAATATTGTATGTTGAGTAGCCAAGGGTGCTTATTTTCTAGTTAGATTAAAATCATAGTTCGACGGATTTTCAAAGGGGAATGAGGAAGTGGTTTTACTTTCTAGGAAGGAAAAAAAATGAAATTTCCTTTCGTTTAATGAGGACATATTCATTTTTTGAAAATTTGGAAATGACACAATAATTTGTTTTTTCTTTCAAAACATCTGGAAATCTGTGAAAAATAGCAAAAATTACGTGATAACATTTTCTATAACTCTAATTTTTCACAACAAAAAAGATTTACAATAATTTCCCAATCTCCAATAGATTCTGCGACATTTCGCAGAAAATATTCACCCATTTTACCACTTTGCAAACTGATTCTATCAGAGATGTTTAATGCCCTGAAAATCCTATCGGTACCATTACACGCCTCGCTGATAGACTCAATGTCAGGTGAAGCGAGAAAAAATATCAGGGGATAAATGAAAAAAGAACTTTGAAAAGTGGGTTACAACTGTGAGATCTTGAATAATCAGTGGCTCACAGTGCATCATCAGAGAATAGCCAGGATATCCGGAATAGGATCATCACATGGCAATTTAATCATGTACCAAATCGCTTATGACTCATTCGCTTGAAAATCCTATGTGAAATTTATCTGCTGCTCTTCTCCCATAACTACGGGGCTCTAACGAGCCTCTTCTTTTATTTTTTTTTATCGCTCAAGTAAAATGCTTTAGCAGCTTCGAATGCTTCTGCAGGGAGACACTTTTATTGAGACAAAGGCAAGAATGGCTAGGGCATTGTTGGGATGAAGAGGGGATTTCAATTGGCAGAAAGAGAGGAGACGTGACAAGACTCATGTCTGGAGGCTTAATTGCATTTATAAACGTGGACTCAACATCGCTCATTTGAAGTGATGTTAATAATTTCATGTTTTTTAGGATTTAAGGAGAATTGTAAGAATCGCTGAATGTGATGATCCAATGGAAGTTTCTGCGGAGAAATTGAAATTGAAGAAAGAGCTTTATATTTGAGATCGATCATCGGGGTAATCCAAGTAAATAAAATAGTGAAATTTCGATAGTATCCCAGCGAGTACAGTTAAACCCTTATTTTTTAAATGCCACATCAGTGATGATATTTTTTCACACTTTTCTGAATTGTTTCATAATTTTTGTCCGTGGAGTTTATGAGATATGAATTATCAAAGTTACTGAAAATAGCAGTGGTGGGGATGTAATGCCCTAAATCGGACAGAAATAATAAAATTACTAAAAAACCACAGGGTTGACCCATTATTTAAAAACTATTGGGGAAGAGAACAGCATTTTACTAAATAATAGAAGAAAAAAAATATTCAATTCTACTTATAGTTATTGAGAAAATTTGATTAGAAGGCAGTCATAACTATTTGCCTCTCTCTCTATCTCATGCATGTGATAGAAGATTGATGTAAAAAAAATTCGAGAAGAAAAAATGATATTCACAAACTGAAGATATGACTTTCGAATAGTTTAATCAGTTATTCGGGTGAATTAAAGCATGTTTCCTCGAATTAACAGGAATTAATTGAGAATTAATCCTATTGCCTCAAATTATTCAGGCCAGAAAGCTTTTCTTGTTTTATTTGCAGACTAATTGATCAACTGTCAAATTCCGAGTTTAAGAAAGAGCTTCTTGCGAATTTTTACTTTTGTAGTTAGTCAATCATTTTTCAGGTGCAAAGGGTTAAAATGTTATGCCTTTTACTCACATAGTTTTTGATATATTGAAAGAATATTTACCGAATCATCATAATCACAATAATTAATATTACATGATAATCGATTAATTTATGAATAATCTGAAATAAAAGCCCTCACGACCGTGACGCCAAAAAATTAAATCGTCCGATGAGCAAATGCAAATCTACATAATTAGCTCCTGCTTAATTAAAATCAACCATCAAATTTCCATATTATCATATAATAAAATGAGATATTAATATGAAAGCAGGAAGCTTTTGATGCATCAATCATTGATTATAATTTCACGTTTTAATGATTATTTCATTGAGAGAGATAGAATTATATTTGTAATGAAATGTTGCTCGACAGGGTGTTGACCATATAAAATAAATTGAAACAGCTTTACTTTGCAGTTTGTGTTTTTTTTCTGCTTCCTTTTCATCGATTAATACATGGAGGACAAACTTATTTGGACCAAGTTGAACTCACTTTGAAACGGTGCTTGACAACTCGACACCTTAAATGTATAGAAGTGACAAGATTCTGGAATGCAATCGACCTCCTATATATTGGATTGACTTATTTTCACACAATGACCTAGACGTCTTGGGTACTTCATTTTCACCGATATATTATGTCGTAGCTGATGTAATATCATGTAGTCCGATAATAAAGTAATACATACCTGAAATCAGAAAATATATTTTATTCATTAATATTCGTGAAATTTGCTTTTTTTCGAGGATATCGTAAAATCTAAGGAAAACACGAGAATTTTGATGGAAAAAAGGGAAGACTACAAAAAAAAGCCTCTGGAAATTTCTGTAATAAACGAAAGGAGAAAATTAATGTATTACAGGAAATACAGAATTTTCAAGATACTATCCCAGAGAATCGTCGATGAAACCGGTAAAAATGAGGATTTGTAGGTTATTTCCCCATTAATTGCTGATAATTAGGGAAAACGTGCTTTAATTTACCTCAAAAGTGATCGAACTATTCGAAAGTCATACCTTCAGCTTGTGAATATAATTTTTTTTACGCGAATCTCCTCTATCACATGTATAAAATAGAGAGAGAGGCAAATAGTAACGATTATCTTCTCGTTAAAATTTCTCAATAACAATACAGAGAATTGAATATTTTTTTCTTCTATTATTTAGTTAAAATGCTGTTTTCTTCGCCAATAGTTTTCAAATAATGGGTGAACCCTGTGGTTTTTCAGTAATTTCGTTATTTCAGTCCGATTTAGGGCGTTTCATCCCCCCCCCCCCCTCGCTAATTTCAGTAGCTTTGATAATTCATATCTCATAAACTACACGGAAAAAAATTATGAGAAAAAGAACAAAAATATGTGAAAAAATATCATCTTTAAGTGGCCATGTAACTTATCATCAGAGTAAAATCTTTGATCCAATTTTTCTCTGCATAGAATGAATATTTCAGGAAAAGCAAATTTTCACATGCTGTACAATATCGTGATGAAGCACGTAAGAATTCGCTTTTTCTGAAATATTCATTTTGCACCGAAAAAAAATAAGATTAAAATGTTCACTTTGATGATAACTGACATAGTCACTCAATACGGTATCAAAAAAACAAGAGGTTAACTGTACTCGAGTTCCCTAGGATACTCTCTCAATTAATTGAATTGAATAAATAAAAGAATGAATCATATCGGAAATCTCCATATTTTCATCCGATACATAAATTCTCCCCCCTTTTTTTTCTCTCAAATTCATCAAAGGAAGTGTTTATTCATTATGACACCGATATTATCGCTAAAATGATTGAATGTCAGTACGTAATTAAAACGATACCGAAACTGGATATATCAATGATGCATTGAGTAAAACCGGTCTATATACATTGATATTGAGAAGTGGAATGCATTTCGATATATCGTCAAGTTAATTCCTGCTTTGGAATCTCTGAGGAAATGGCGTCCGTTCCAATAACGTCGATACAGGTCATCGATTTTGAATTGAGAGAGATAAAAGAGGGGGAAAAAAAATGGTATTTTCAGTGAGAAAATAGAAGGAAAAAAAAATTAGGTTCTTTTTTTCCTTTTGCCTTCTGATAAATCTCTTCTTTTCAAATGAAATGAAAATATAATGTTTTCTTTTTTCCCACGGGGGATAAATACCCGGAGGGCAAATGTAGAATTTTATGTCGCGTGCTCGGACGAATACGTGATCATTCAAGATGATGAAGGCGGGTTGGTAACCTTTTCCAGGTTGTGTGTCGTGTGCCTTGAAAAGGAAGTGAAATAACCACAGACCACGGAGAATACACTTCATGAGGAAGTAATGGACGGTATTATGCAGGAAGAAAAATATATAATATAGTTTTACGGGGCTTGATTATTTCTTCAATATCATGGACGATTAATCAGGATAATTGTTGCGTCAATGTCGGGGTTATTTAGATGGAGAATTCTGCTGATGTTCATTGACTCAGCGAGTGCTTCTTGTTTTCGTGTATTTAGGGTAGAGTCGAGGAATTTATTCTGATGAGTTTTCCTTGATATTTTCATTGGAATTTGCAGTACAACAAAACGAAAATCGGTTGAAATTGGGAAAAGTACTTGGGGCAGGATATTTTTGATGATTTCATCGAAAAGCTATTGATTTGGTTGAGAAGCTGTTGATTTCATTGACAAATTGACATATTTTTGTGATCATTCTCGATGTAACATTCCCGAAACTAATGGAAATATGTCCTTTTTTACTCTCATTCTTTTATTAGAGAATTTCGGGAGTTACAGGAAAGAATTAAGCGCAAAAGGATGTATCTCCATCAGTTTTCGAGATATCCTTCAGAAAAATGCTCAGAATCCTTTTTCATATCTTCGAAATTTATTTGGAATCAGAGATATTCACAAAAAAAACTGAATTCCTTCAAAAAAAAGGGAAAGTTAAGAAATAAATTGGGGCCCTTTTGCCCTAATACTTTCTTGGAGAGGACTTCAAGAATTACAAAAGAGAATTATGAGAAAAAAAAGGCGTATCGCCATTAGTTTAAGAAAGAAAGAGATCGAAAATGTTGCTTTATCTCATCGGAATTGATTAAAAATCGAAAATATTCCCAAAAAAACTAAAAAAAAAAGGAGTTGAACTCGAAATTCTGTACAAATAATACAAATTTCTGAAAAATTTCGAAAATATTAATTGAGAAGGGTATTTTTAATCTGAAATTTCCTTACATTTCCAGTGGAATCATCGAAAAAACTCTATCTCACAGCGTTTTATTGCACTTTTTCTTGGATTTGTTTGAAACAATGTTTTTTTACTGCCCCAATACTTTTACCCCATTAACCTAAAGATTTATTACTTCATTCTATTTTTTGATTTTTGTGTTCTTTATGTGCACGTAAAATTAAATCGCTGGTATAACGCTCGATATTCGCTCTAATTCTGTCGGAAAATGGACGTCGATGGTGCACAGTGATTTCCGGCTGTCCAATGTACACATTATACCGAGCGATTCAATACACCCACGTATTTTTCTCAATCCCAGTTCCAAAAAAAAAACCGCAATTCATTATATCTGCAATATAAACTCCATTTAATTCGTAAAATACATTGGCACATGAGAACGAACGGATTCAGTGACATTGAAGAAGGAAAAGAAAGCGAACGACTTCTGAAACGTGCATTTTCACCATGATTATACATGCCGATCGATTTCACGATGAAAGTCCCCCACTCGCATTACAGCGTACATTAAAAACGACAGAAAAACGACAAGCGCGTGTTGGAGTGACTGCATTACCCATTTCGGACGAGTGAATGTATAAAAGTTTCTTTGAAATGTAATCTCGCATTAATCATGAATACTGGGAATTGAGTGAAATTCAATGAACATCAAAACATATTGAATTCACTTCAATTGTCAGTGGATATATGACATTATCGTTAGGAAATTTTAGTCACGTGTTAATGGAAAAGAAAGGAATATTTTTATTGCCTGAAATCGAGAGAGAGAGAGAAAATATTCATTTTTAAGATAGTACCCTAGCCAATTCGAGTACACTTAAGGATGTTTTTTTTTTTTTTTTTTTTTATTTAAGTTAAGGATGTTCTACCGGTATTTTATCAAAATTAAAAAATGTAAGAATTCAACGAAATTTTTTCCCAAGTTCTCCGATTCATAAAGAAACCTAATGCAAAATTTTGGATTTCTTTAATACTTGGTTTAAAAGTCATAAATTTGGTAAAAACCATCGGTTAACATGTGTTCTTATGGGAAATCCACAAAACTCGAAACTTTTCGAAAAATTCTTCAAATTGGATGAAACGTTACATTTTTATACGACGATTGGGTCAATAATTGGCATTAAAATTAATAAAAATGATTGAAAAATTGTCACGTCTTGCACCACAAAAAAAATCGTCTCTTTTTGCTATAAAGCTGGATATAAGAAAAAAATACCGGAAAAAATAATGGTAAAAGCTATCAAATAATGATACCGACCATTTCAAATATTTTTTTGAAATAATTTTAAAAAATTGTTGAATTTACTGCATTTAATTAATTCAAACGGATCACCTAGTTGTATCAACCGAGTTCGGTAAATTCTACAGATTTTCCAGTTATTTCAAAAAAAAAATAAAAATTGTTAAGGATCAAATCAATATCTAATGGCTTTTACCACGATTTTTTTCTCAGTGTAAACCTATTCTCACTTGACAAAAAAAAATAAAAAAAATAAATGTATTGAACCAAGATATCACGAGTTGAATGCACAAGCGATTCAGAATTCTCGAAGGTGAAATAGCCGTTCTGGTATTTCTATTATTCCAAGAGCAATAGATGCAACTGAGCCATTGGCATCTCGAGATTGCTCGTGCGTCAGACTTTCCCCCACAGAATTATTTTTCTCTTCGCAAAAGAATCGTTGAACGATTGAAAGGAAAGGGAAAAAACAAGAAAAAAATGCTTGTGATAAAGCCATCATGATCAATTGGAGCAAATGCACTGGAATTAAAACGCAAATGATTGAACGATCGATTGATCATAGTTTGAGTTTATCGCGATGACGTGTTCTCGTGAAAGGAAAAATAAAGAAACTATTATGCAACTACATGAACGTACTCACGTCTGCATAGTCATGTGAAGCTTCAAGCTACGTCACATTTATTAAAACGCGTGTCTGTCGTGTGGACAAGTGCTCATTGCCATGCAACTAACGATTTCAGTATTCTTTTCACTCAGGGTTAAACAGTTAAGTTTTTTATTTTTAAAACAGGTGGAATTCTTCAGTTGAATGACAAAATATTGATTCATTTTGGAAATGCTTCAGGTTTTTAAAGTGGAGGCATGTCTTGTTGAGGCATTGATTTTTTAAGAATAGGTTCTTCTGAGGAAAATAAAAGAGAAATTACTTTTGTCATCAAATAATTCATAAAAATTCAGATTTTTTGAAGAATTTGAGGATTTTAGGGGACGAGAATGTCTTGAAGGGAGATGATAACAAAATTAGCGGATATCCAATCATTTTTAATGATTCTTCTAAAAAAAAGAATATTAGAAAAATTTCCACAAGTGCATTTTTTTGGTTTTTTCGTTAAAAAAATAGAAAATATGAGAAAAATTGTCGGATATCTGCTGTTTTCAAAAAAAAAATCGAAAATGAGTGCACTTGTCATTGATTCGAGTTCATTCAAGTGATTTCATCACTTTTATTAATCAAATTAGGATTTAATTTCTGAAAAGAATGCCAAAAATCAATTCAAACACATGTTTTTCATCTCATCCCAAAACCCTTCATTGAAACCCTCTATTTTACCCCAAATGTTAACAAATGTTACTGGATACAATGAAGGTTGATGGCTGAAGCAAATAGCTCCTCAAGCGCACATTCATATAACCACCTAGAATCGTGACGTGACTACACAAAATCTCCCGAGGAGGTTCTAGCGTTGGTTTGTGTTCGGTGGCAGTGCCACGATATCGATTTTCATCCCAAGGTTGCTCCTTGAATAATCCACCAACGAAACACGCAGTTGCATTGCACCCAGGCCTTTCTCGCGAATCTTTTGATATATCTTTCAATCTTCTACCCCTTTGTCTTTGAGAGCGGTCCGCATACGGAGGATGGAAGAAATATCATTTTTCATCTTCTAATTTCAATTTTTTTTATTCAATTGAATTGTTGTGAACATTTGTTTAAATTCATGTTTTTTATTTCATGAGTATCACTGTCATTTCGAAAATATGAAGTTCTCAATAAAAAATCGATTTTATTTTATCATCAATTTTTGTGAGGATATTTCGGAAACTAAGCGAGATAGAGCGATTTCACCTTAATTCCTTTTTTTTTGTAGCTTTTGAAATTCTTTGCGAGAAGGATGCGAAAAGAACTGCTCTATCTCGCTAAGTTTCCTAGATATTTTTGAAAGGAAACTGATGATAGAATGAAATTGATTTTTCTGAGAATTTTGCAGATTTCTCCATTTTCATCAAGGAAAAATTAAAATTAATGTCTCAGCGATGAATTCAATCGGCTTTTCAATCTGAGGCAAATTTATCAACACCAACGCCACCAGGTGTTTGCTTGGAAATGGCCGGCTATTACGTAATGCGTTTATGAGACTAACGAGACTCATCCCGACCAACAAGGTCAATAATTATTAAAGAGGGAAATCATCGTGACACACATAAAAAAATTAAGGAGTTAATAAAAATGTTAATAGAATTGTGATTGGATTAAGGTGTTCATATGGAGATTTCATATCGTCGTTTTAGAGTGAGAGGGGCTTAAGTGGAAAAAACACGAAATTCTGGTGTGAAAGGAGCGTATTTCCACTTATTACTTCAAAATGTTTTCCATGGTGACCAAAAGTACTCCACTCCTGAAAATTTCAATATATTTAGATATAGAAATTGTGAAGAAAAATTTTGCTGACAGACATTTTTCTTGCTACAAGAATTAGTTTTTTCCCAGTGCGGAAATAGTATATTACTCAACAAGTGCGGTAAAGTACTTTTTTACCCATGGGTCTGGAAAAATGGGTTTCTAACCTCACTTTGCTTGGTTTGGAACACCTTTTTCCAGCACTCTTGGGCAAAAATAGTACATTACCTAACAAGTGCGGTAAAGTACTTTTCTGATGAGTGTGAGGTTGCAAAACGAGCCGAAGATGAGTTCTGTTATTAAAAATGGATGAAATAAATAAATTTCTAACACAGTGGATAATTTTAATATTCAATACTTCATTTAATTGCACGAGGATGGACCGTCAGTGCATCAGAGAACTCTCCACGAGAGACTGACGATTTTTCCACCAAGACCCAAAAGTATCGGTACCCAAAGAACTAAGAGCCCTCAGTTCTTTCTCCCTATGAAATAATTATTTATGTTCATGTTATCTTCTCCGATTCTCGCCACGTCGATTTATTTTTGAACTCTTAATCTTAATTCAAATAAATAATTAATAATTCTCAGTAACCAAATTAAGTAATAATCCACTATTTGTAATCACACGAGTCTGAAAATCTTTACCGCACGTGTAACGTACTGTTTTTTCATGCACAACGTGTGAAAAGTGGCTACTTTCTGCACGGCATGTAGAAAAAAGGCATAGTTCGACACGTGAACAACTAGATTTTCTCTAAACTCATCAGTAACCCTTTGTACTTGCATTGAAATATACTAGAATCGGTGAATATCTCGAAAACGATTAAATTCAGGAGTATTTACGTTCAAGCCTTATTTGTACAGAATATAATTGCTTTCAAAAAACGTTTCCCAGTAAATTCCCCTCAAATCACTAGTTTCCAAGATCTCCTCTGAAAACACCAGATACAATTTTCTGAACTCCCAGAAGAAAGGCTTTCACATACTAAAATAAAAAAAATATGGAAAAACCAATAATTAATTATCATCACAAGCAACGTAACGACGTGTCTAAGGTAGCTATAAAATCCAGTGACTAACGGAGGTTCTCTCTCTTTTTCTCTATATAACATTTTCATGGCGAAATGTGTTCGGGCGGCGTTGGTTCGCTGCCCTCAGAGAATAGGTTGAATAGATGTGGCGCGCCGTCCGGTAAATATTGCCTTGGTGCTTTCCACAAGTAACTATGGGCTACATTGCATACACGAGAAGTTTTGTTGTAGCATATATAGTAACACATACACAGAGTGCCTCCTCTCTCCTCTTTCTAATTTTCCTCTCTCATCTCTCTATTTATTTTTGTTTTATTTTTCCTTTTTCCTTTTTTTTAAACACAGAAGAGAAGAAGATGCCATTAATCTTGAATTTTTCCGCGTTTCTTGCAGACACTGTGGCCTTATTTTTTTTTTCCTGAATTTAAATATTAGACGAATTTTCTTCTTTTTTTCCCATTGATAATTCATGATTTTTCCATGAAAATTTATTTAATTCAAAGAAAATGCGCAGTTTTTATTCAATTTCTGCGGTAATTTATTTACTACAAGCGGTGGCCCACAGATGCAAAGAATTATATTTTTTTTTTTATATGTATATATATATGTATTTTTTATATATATATTCATTTCATTCACACGTTCGCATTTCCTTCTATTGTTTCGCTTACATCCTCACACGAGAGAGGATTCCCGGTAGTTTACCACAGTGTTATATTCCAATTTTTACGTCTTTTTATCGTTTTTTTTTTCTATTCTTCTCTTTTATTTCTCTCTACGATACATACAAAACGTATGCCACTGCCTTTCTAAGTTTCCACCTGTGCCATTCTAAAACGTGACAACTCTATGGTTACAGTCGTTTGTACAGATAAATAAACCTTTTTTCCCCATTGATTTTAGCTTCTAAAATATTCTTAAAGATATTGATAAAGTTGTAAACTTCAGAGAAAGAACCGGAAATTCTGTGAAGAAAATTTGGTCTATTCAATTAGTAGCCGAAAACTATTTGATTAGAAAAAATAAAGATGTTTCTGTCGAAAAACCGTTTCTTGAATTATTATCATCTTTTTCCATCAAAAAAAAAAAGCCGAAACACATTAAGGAGCTTCAATCGTTGTCCATAATAGTTTAAGTCATTAAATCAAGGAATTTTGATTAACCTTACCGTGTGAATTTTTGAGAATTGAATTTTCGAAAATGTAAAATTCTATACACAGAGGCTCATGGGAAATTAGGATCTTGACACTTTCTTTTGAATTATGCTAGCATTTGTCGATTAAATGAGGTTGAAAAAACCTAAAAATTAGATTTTTGAAATATACAAATTTCCTTTTTTTGCAATAAAAAATTCAACTTGGCATGGAGTTACTGAATTAATGAAGAAAAAAAAAAATCACATGAAATCTAAGATCAACCATTACAATGGAGTTGAAACGTTAAGCAACTTTGTATTTAATTATTGTTATTTAAATAATATTTTCTATTTCCATGATAAATATCTTGCAAACTATTTCGTCATTTCAGAAAAAAAAGTGACGTACACTGAGAAAAAAATAATAGTAAAAACAATCAAATATTGATGTCATTGGTCCTTAGAAAAGGATATTTTGTTAAATTTATTGAAAAAAGTCGTTGAATTTACTGAATTTAGTCAATTCAACTAGTTGATCTGTTTGAATAAATTAAATTCTATAAATTAAAATAGTTCATTTATTTGAATTAACTAAATTCCGTAAATTCAACAATTTCGTGAATTATTTCAAAAAAATATTTGCTAAGAACCATTTGTCACAGTATTTGATTGTTTTTACCCCTATTCTTTTTCTCAATTTAAGTGGTGTGTATAAGTATAGCACTTACGCCTCTTTGTTTCTAAGGCGAAGATTTATTGAAAAAAAGTTAAATTTTCGTATAAAATCGTTGATAACAATTCATACAAGATGAAATTCCCAAATCTGATCAAGTTAATCTGTGACGAATGTAATGAGGAATAAAATAACTCCTAAAAACAAAAAATCATTTGAAAATCAAAAAAATTCCATTATTTTTTGCATTCCTTTAAATTTTGAAAAAATGTAAAAAATAATGAAAATTTTTCAATTTTCAATTAATTTTTCATTTCTCGAGCTTATCTTATTCCTCATTACATTCTTAACAGATTCACTGAATTAGATTCGAGAAATTCATCATGTATAAATTTTTATTAACAATTTTCCACGAAAATTCTCTTTTTTTCTTCGATTATACCTCCCAATCATTCTTAATTCAATTTCTTCCCTCCATTTTCCATCCTCATGAGTAAAAAAAAAAAAAAAAGAAATTCTCTCCTTCATTTAAAATAATTTAAACTCCACTCGACATTTCATTCACCATAAAATGTCATGAATGAATTAAAAGTCACGTATTAATGAATGAATACCATAGAAAGAGACAGAGATAGATACATATATATATATCTCTGCAAGAGACGTGAAATATTATTATTCCAAGATTTATGCAACAGTCAATGAGATTATAGTGTCACGAAACCACATGACGTGAGTTTAATTCGCTCATTGAACGCAATCATGTAACGCACAAGAAATAATAACAATAATAATATCAATTCCTCCTTCTTCTCGATTACAAGGTAACTCTCCGAGTTAGCATATCGTTGATAATTGAGATTGCCCCCATTCGCGAGTTGAATGTTTCCTAATTATTGTATTTACGCGCTTAACATTCAATTAATCATCAAAAATTAGCATGAAACAATGAAGCTAAGATGATGAAGAATAGGCGCATTATCGTTAAAAATAATTTAATAATAATTTTTTAGGTACTTTTTTCTTTCATAAATACGTTAATGGATAATGAAGAGAATGATAAGCGGGTCGAGGTGCCAGAGTGAAAAGAGACGATTAATTTCAACTGCAAATATGGAAGTGGGTTAACTGAACACAAACGCCAGAAGGTCGACTTCATATATATATATATATATATTTATAAATATATATATATATATATGTATAGTGTATTTAAGCTGTGTTTTCTCCCTGGGAATTGCTCTCTCAAATCGAAATCACACCAGCTGACGGGAAACTATCGGTTTTACTATTTCTCATTATTAATTGAAGGAGGTAAATTTTTTTTTTTATCTGAAAAAAAAAAATACGAGAGGCTATAGTAGAATCTATTGTCAAAGGTCAAATTTTATTACATGTTTGATTTTTTTTTTTTTCTTAACCGTGAAGTTTGAACTCTATACACCGACCTTCACCCTTTTTTTTTTTTTTTCATTGATAATGAGCTGGAGCCGATGCATTCGTGTAAATAAAAACACTGGCTTTTTATTTAACTGAGGAGAGTAATTATAACTGTCCTCAGTGGAAAGTGCGGGATATATATAAATAAATGCGATTCGCATTAACGTGCGTAAAACGAGGAATGTGATAGCACTGATGGTGTACAAACGGTGAGAGTCCGGGTAAAACTTGGACAGCCGCCAATTTGTACCACATCCAAGAGAGTATATCCAATTGACGTAGAGGAGGACTTTGCACCGGTGGGAAGTTGTAGTTCCTCTCTCTGTACCGCGCATCGCCCCCCCCCCCTCTCCCCCTTCTCTTTTTTTTTACTCCTGGAGTTTATCTCAAAAAGCAGAGAATATCGGTCAATGGCCAGAGATGAGAGTCAACGGAAAAAGTTTCGGGAAAATGAAAAAAACGAGTGAGAACTTTTTTGAAATTTAAGAGAATGAAGATTAAATGAATGATGAAAAATGGAAGAGAGAAATTAAACTGAAAATAGCAGACATCTGACAATTTTTAGTATTTTGTTTTTCTCAACGAATTAATTATTTTTGAGAGAAATGAAAAATATGTATAGGGGAAGGTGGGGCGAAATGGACAGTGTAACGAGACAGTGGGAGATAAATTTTTGCTGATGATTCTATTGAAAAGCTCAGGAAATTCTAGGCAGATAGCAAATACCAGAATTGAATTTTCTTAATTTCTTGAGTATTTGATTTTTTTTGGCATTTTTTAGGGTGAAAATCTTTTCGATTTTTGAAAAAAATTCAGTTTTTTTGGGATATCTCCGGTTCTATTGGTCGTAGCGTCATGAGACCGATCTCAAATGAAAGGTGAGATCATTCCCCATCGATTTATGGGGTTTTGAATCCAAAAATATCGATTTTTCAGTAAGTTATAGGAACTTTTGCGAAAAATTATTATCATCGAGTCTTGCCCTATAACTATGTGACAAATTGATATTTTTGAATTCAAAACCCCATAAATCGATGGGAAATGATCTCACCTTTTATTTAGAATCGGTGCCAGGTCGTTACGACCAATAGAACCAGAGATATTTCCAAAAAACTGAATTTGACCAAAAATCGGAATTATTTTACCCTTCAAAAATGAATTTTTTAAATACTATATTGACAATAATTTATTTATTTGAAAAAAAAATCATAAAAATATTGGATGTGTGCTACGTTTATTTTCATAATAAAGAGGTGGAAGCAATAAAAAATGATGTGATTTCATTTAGGGCCATTAGAGCCGGAGATTAAAAAAAACTGGAATTGAAATAATAATGAAGCATAAATTCTCTGAAGAAAAATAAAAAATTCAATTAAATCCATATTATTACTATTGGATTTTTTTCTGGGTCAAAATGATAAAGGAAAAATTAGACCATAATCTTTTTTTATCAGTCGATCCATTATCATCACTATATGAAATAACTTTTAATCAATTAAATTGAATTCAAAGCAAAATTCCATTGATTTTATCACAATTGCCGTTTTTTTCTTCTTCATCTATGTGTGTAAACAGCCCCTATTATTTTCTCCATCAATACCCTGTCTCCATATTAAAAAAGACAGGAATATCAAAGAATCACGATTGAAAAGCTCTTTGAAGCGCGAAATAAAGAGAGAGAGAAAAAAAAAAGGAAAAAAATTCGCTCGATATGAAAATTATCGGATTTTATTTCTCGCCTTGCGTGTTTCCGCATTCTCGTACTATACGTGACATTGTTACTATCACGTAGGCAAAAATGCTGAAGCAAGGGTTTATTTATTTTTTTTTTATTTACTATTTTTCCATAGAGGGGTTGACGAGTTGACGCAAAAAGCCTCGTAACTCGTGAAATCCAACATTTGATGGAATTGCCATAGACTTTTTTATTTTTTTCCATATTTCCTTCTTTCCTTCGACAACTTTTATTTGGACGAATATATTCGCGACGCGGAAAAAAACGAATTCTATTAATAAATATTACGATAAATGCAAAATATCTAATCCTATAGTTGAATTTTATTATGATAATAGAAATTAGCACATATCTCATCAATTTCTAGCTTTTTTTTCAGAAAAAATGAATTATTTTTAAGGAAATAACGTGGTGGTCCCGGTTCCTGACACTTTGGGGCCATTTTTTGACAGTATAGAGTAAAGGCAACAGCTATTTGCTTCTTGAATTCAATTTAATCATGTTAATACATATTTCTCGTGCTAAATAAGCTCGAAAATTAGATATTAAACAATATTGATAGACGGATTCATTTCCATGTTTATGATTATTATTCCAAAGTTTCATGGGAGATTGGAGTGTTATCAACAACAATGCTAAGTGATTGTCAATTTGCAACGTTTCGCTTATTATTTAATAAAACCTATACATTTGATGAAATATTGTTATTCTTGAAGATATAAATTAAAAGTCGAATTCAAGTAGAAGGGCGTTTTTTCTTCAATTAATGACAGGCGTTGTTCTTCGTGTCAAATGGCAATGAAAAGTGAAGTTTTCTTGTTAAATAAAAGATTCCTATTTTCATATGGAAATATTTACATCTTGCCTTTTATAATTCAGTAATGAAGAGGTAAAACAGGATAAATCGACTTATCTTTGAGGTCCTTTCAAAGGAAATATCTAGGAAACTAAGCGAGATAAGGTGATATTACTCAGCTGTTTTTATAGGGAATTTCAAGAGTTACAAAATAGTTCTAGGGCAAAATTGCACTTTCTCGGTTATTTTTCGAGGTATTTTTGAAAAACTTGATGAGAAAAAAAAAGACTTATCTTGTTTTACCTCTTCACTACTGAATTTAAATCTGACTAGATACTAAAAATGTCGAAAGCCTGATCAAGCTTAAATAATAAACAGAACTTTTCATAAATGGATTCATTTCCATATTTATGATTAATATTTCAGAGGTTCATGGAAAATTGAAAGGTGGTGAATAACAATACTAAATGATTGTCAATTTGCCAAATCGACAATTATTTAGTATTGTTGTTCATAGCTTTCCAAATCTCCCATCAAACTTTGAAATAATGATTAACAGTATTTTTCCAATTTTTTTGAAAGTGCTGTGGAGGAATTTTCTGGGATTAGTATTTTTTGAGATACTTTCGTTTGGGGTATGACGATTCTCAAGTGGCCAGGGCCTACGCCACATTAGTCATGGACTCCCAGGAAAACTGCGTCGCAGGCGTTGCGATTGTTTATGTATCCCGATAAACATTTGGGATACACACGGACAAAGGAGCGACTATGATCGTGGTGGACTGGCCCGGCAACAGGGAAATTTGAGGACAGTCCCCTTGGAGGCTTGGACCCGGAAAGACCTCGCTGGTCTTATTATATTTCGATAATACATTTTAAATCTTTGTTAAAAGAAGTCATGGAGTTTATCCAATTGTTCTTAGTTGAATGATTGAAGATATTGTGAATAAATCATTTATAATTATAATTTAATATTTAGTAAAAATCCATTTACTACAGTGCATATTTTTTATTGTTTTAAAAATAATTTATTTGTTCAAACGAATAGAAATAATCCGAATTTTCGGATGTCTGCAATGTTCAGTATTATATTACAATAATAATGAAATAAGCACATATCTCACAAGTTTCACCATTTTTCAAATAAATAAATTGTCCAAAAAAAAATATTTAAAAAATTTACACTTGTGATTTTTAACATTTTCAAAATATGCATATTTTTTTTACTGTTTCAAGAATAATTGATCTATTGAAAAAAAAAACGAAAATAAGGATTATTTGTTGTCTGTTATGTTTCAGTATTACATTTTATTCGCATGCGAGTGGATTTTAATCTCAACGATTTGACACACATACACAGACACAATAATTGCGAATAGATTGTGTGAAAGAAAAAAGTATCAGAGTTATTGGTGAAGGATTAATTGAGATTATTGGCGCCTCTGGTGGATCAGCCCAGTAATTCCTAGTTTGCGTCATCAACGTTAATAAAACATTAGTAAATTCATGGTCACAGAGGAATCAGTACATTCTTCTTATTATTATTATGATTATTAGGAAAAAGGCAGCTTTTTCTTTTTGAAAAGAAGCACTTCTCTAAATTGCTTCACATTTCACAGGAAAAAAGGGAGAGAAAAGTGCAAGCAAAAAGAAAATCTCATTCATTTTCTAAATTTTTGGAAAAATCACAATTAGAGAAAAATATTTGGATCATTTGGACCGCAAAAAATTTTGAAAAATATGAAATTTATCAAAAATCTTCAAAATTTTCAAAAAAATCTTGAATTTTTTTTTTTAATTTTAAAAATTGTCAAAAAATCTGAAAATCTCAAAATTTTAACATTTTTAAATAATTTCAAATTGTTTGAAGAAAAATTGATTTTTTTTTTCTTTTCATTGAGCCTTTTAGCAGAAAACTTAATTCATGTTTACATATATATATACAGAAATTTACGTCACACGTACGTGAAAATAGTGATAACAGGTGGAACGTCGTGTCCTCAACCCACACACACACAAAAAAAAGGATCCATCAATAAAATTCCTTTTTTTTTCTCTGCACAAATTTTATGTGCACATCCACCGGTGTCAAAATATCCCCTCCCCCCCCCCCCCCCCCACCTGTCGACCCGAAGAATATCTCTTACATTGCTCCAATCCCTTTTTCCTAAACGACAAAATAACTGAAGAAAAAACAATTCTAAGGGATTTAACGTTAAAAGTGAAAGAAAATAAACATTTTTTGCCTCTTGGGTATTTTTTTTTGTATTTTTCTGTAAATAATTGATCACTCACCAAAAGCGTTTTTCCCAGGATCGTAAAGGCACGCAGGTAAACGGAGTATCCTTCCAAAGAGACAACTAACCAAAGAAAACAAAAAAAAAAGAGGGAAAAAAAAGAGAGAAGAATTGAAACCAAACTTGGGCACGTGCGTGAAAAACAAAAATATTTCACTGAATTCACACAGCACAATTTGATAATTCACTATTTAATTTAATGAAAATAAAAATGCACTATTTTTTATTAGATTCGACACCGGACAATTAACGCGTACACGAAATATTGTAATTTTTTCTTTATTTAAAACGTTGATTCTCTCCTTTTTGGCACGTACGGCCCGTGTTATTTTCTTGAGAAAACTGTGTGAGCACTCATATTGCTGGCTCCACGGCGAATTACCAGCTTCCCTCACTGATTGTCGGAGTAATGGGCGTGGTTTAAGTAGCGGAAATTGACGGAGAGTGTCGAGGTGTTACGACTGGGCTATTGGATCATTGGCTGGGGAGAGCCAATGGGAATGAAGTGATTGAGGCGGGAAAATTTGAACTTGAATGTTTGGGAAAAAAATATTTGTTGACATTTTTTCATAAATTTTTTTTTTTTTTATAAAAAAATGTACAAAAAATTTAAAAAATGCCGTTGAGGCATTGGTTCGGGGGAACCAGCCAATAGGAATGAAGTGATTGATGCGGGAAAATTCAAAATCGAATAAAAAATGGATGATTGTTTGAATTTTTTTATTGAAAAAAGCGGTGATCGGTGAAAAAATGCTTGAATGAGTGAAAATAGATATTGCATGTATTAAATTTTGAAAAATCAATTTTTTGACAATATTTATTAATATTTTTATTTTAGGAAAGTGTTGAAGACTGGGGAAGGAAATTATTTCAAGGCTTCTATTATTTAATTTCGAAAAATTATCATTATTTTTGAATAATGAATTTGAAAAATTGAAATTTCGCTGAGTCTTCCGTTATTTCTTAAGGTAGTTCCAAGAGTACAATCGATAAAACAGAAAAAATAAGAATTTCTAGTTGTTTTCAATTTTGATTGTTGATAATTCAATTTTAATCGTTGAAAAAGTGATTAAACTATTCAAAAGTCATATCTCCAGCTTGAGAATATAATTTTTTTCTTCTCAAATTTTTTTTTACATCAATCTCCTATCACATTCATGAGATAGAGAGAGAGGCAAATAGTTACGACTACCATCTAATTAAAATTTCTCAATAACTATACGGTGAATTGAAAATTTTTTTCTTCTATTATTTAGTTAAAATGCTCTTCTCTTCACCAATAGTTTTTAAATAATGGGTAAACCCTGTAGTTTTTTAGTAATTTCGTTATTTCTGTCCGATTTAGGGCGTTTCATCCCCACTACCGCTATTTCCAGTAACTTTGATAATTCATATCTCGTAAACTACACGGTCAAAAATTCTGAAAAAATTCAGAAAAATGTTAAAAACCATTATCTTCGATAAGGCATCAAAAAAATAAGGAATTAACTGTACTCGAGTTCGCTAGAATACTACCTTAAGGAAATTCACGACCCCATGACTTCATCCACAATGTTAATACTTGATCGGTAATTATTACCATCGACAAAACCGACAGAAACCTGTCGTTCTGCACTCATACGTACCTAACCTAAGCCGTCAAAACCACCTTAAAAAAATTAATTTTATGTGTGTTTTTGCTTCTCTATAATCGAATTCACAAAGTAATCAAGAAAAAGTTGATAAAATACTTCGCACGTTCCACATCAGTTTGATGATCGAATGATAAATATGCTCGTGATAACACGTAGTCTCAGTCAACGATGAATTAGCACTTGTGTATGTATGTATGTGTGTGTGTCGTTGTTGAATTTTGAGGATTGACGCGTATGTGTGTGTGAGTGCTGCGGTGACTGCAGCACACGTTGCACTATGGCATCCATCTGAATTAATTTATTTTTCTCCATAAAAAAGGCGAATAAATTCATTTAAAAATCATGGATGAGTTTCACATTATGCCGAACAAGGTAATTGTTCATTTTTCACTTTTTTATTGGAATTTTTTGTAGTGATTATGGTGCTTCAATGTGTGTGGACGCTAGGTATAACCTTCAAGGACAAAAGCGTCGTGGTGATAATGCTGTATTTGATATGTAATTGGCTTAGAAACAAAGAGGCATAAGTGCTGTGTATAAGTAGGGGAGAATGGGGCAAAATGGACCTTCACAGTAGCATGATTAAGGAATTTTTTTCAGAATAAAGGACTTGATGAAAAAATCTGAAAAAATTTGAGAAAATCCTCCTACATATCTATATTGTTTGTAAATTTTTGCAGATGTTTCAAAGCAGCCGCTGCTTTCAACAAAAATCTCGAGTCATCTCATCTTCTAGGTCCATTTTGCCCCACTCTCCCCTATATCACTTGCGCCTCTTTGTTTCTAAGATTAATGATGTTATATCATTGGGTAATAGTTTTTTCATCAATTGATTAATTAAATTAGTGCAGAATTTTTTTTTACATTGCTGAATTTAATTTTAAAAAATTGCTTTATTGTTTTTTTTTTTTTTTTTTTTTTTAGAGTTTGGAGGAAATGACTCCGGAGGAACGAATGAGGTAATTTTTTGAATATTTTTCAAATTTAATTTATTCAGTTAACAGTGGAATTTAATGATGATTATCATTTTCAGAGCCGAGCATATTAAATTACATCAGATACACAAAAATCATGAGACTATGCATGCAGAAATGCTGTTAATTCTGTTGGTTACACTGATTGTAGTTCAAGTTATTCTTGTGGAATGGAAAAAAAGACATGTTAAGTCATACCAGGTGAATAATTGAATGGTGATGATTGAAAAATTGGGGAGAACAATAGGAGACTCATTGAATACTGCTGGACAATTGAGAGAAATCGTGGGGTAAAATGGGGATTTTTATGAAATTGTTTGAAATTTAATTTTTCTGGTGATTACATTGGAAAGGAGAGGAGATTTTCATGGGAAAACGAGTGTCAAAATCGATTCTTTCTTCAATTTTTGATAAAAACAATTTTTTGACATGAATTGAGGGTCAAATCCTCATGAAACTAAAAACAGCAGACATATGACTTTTTTTTTTCATTTTTAAAAATGAAATTAGTTCAAAGAATGAAAAATATGCGCATGCAAGAAATTCAAGAAACTATGAGTGCAATTTTTTAAAATATTACTTTCACAATAATTTATTTGTTCAAAAAAATCCAGACAATTGTCGAATGTATGCTAATTTCATTATCATAAAATCTCTCTATTTTCGATTCTTTTCACTTTTTTGAGGGTCTCTCCCGGTTCTACTGAATTTCAGAGACTTGAGATAGTTTCTAAATGAAAGGGGAGATCATTTGCTATCGATTTATGTAAATTTCGAAGATAAATTACTATTTTTTGAGAGACCTTTATGGGTCATTTTGGAAAAATCACTTTCTTTTCCATAAATATCTACAAAATCTATCATTTTCACTTTAGAATAACATAATTTGGTGACAAACAATCTCTTGAGTCATTTAAGATCAGCTTCGAGTGACTACAAACAACAAAACCGGTGATATCCCAAAAAAAAGTGGAATTTTTCAATTTCGTGAAGAGTTAGAGCCCAGATTTTTTTTTAAAAACGTCTAATTTGTTAAAAAATGCTCGGAAATGAATTTTTACAAATTTTTCCTAACGCAAAATTTCTTCAGCTTTTCAATGAAATCATCTTAAAGAATCTATGTCAAATATTTTCACTGATTTTAGGAGATTTTTATCATGTGAACCATTAAAATTAAAATTCGTTCGTTTTACCCCTTTTACCCCACCTTCCTCTATGAATCTCTTTTTCTTCTCATGGCCCTTGCAACAGGAATTACAACAATTTATTTTATTCTAGTTTGTTACTTTGGTGGGAGTATGGTTGATTCCATTTGGTGTTTGTCTGAACAACGTTTGGTGGAGATTTATATTTTTCTGGCTGTTGTTCTCCTGCATAACAGCACTCGTTGTAAGAAAAGCCCTCCAAAGACCAATACATGGTACAACACCCAGGTATTTATTCAAATCGCAAAATTTTCATTAAATCATTTACAATCCTTTTTACTAATATACAATGTCTAATTATTACAGATTAGTGTACAAATGGTTCTATTTTATTTATCGATTAAGTTATGTTCTTGGAATAATTGGGTATTTAATAGCACTAGCAACATTTTTTGGATTAAATCTAGTCTTCGATGTTAAAGCACCAGTTTTCATGGACTGTGGATTATTATTTTTATTTTATGGACTCTATTTTGGAGTACTTGGACGTGATATTGCGGAAATTTGTGCTGATAAAATGGCATCACACATTGGGGTAAATCATTTTTATTTCGTAAATTATTTTTTCTTGATATTCTCTCCAAAAAAAAAGAAGGGAAATAGAGAAATTTTGCTGGAAATGTTTTTTATTCAGCACATTTCACTATTTCACTTAGTTTTCAAGATAATCTACTAAAAAAACTTAAAGGGAAATAAAATTTCTCGTTACTGCCAATTTTTCCAGTGAATATAATTTTTTTTTTCTTTTCATTTCAGTACTATGCACCTGGAAGCATGCCAACGAGAACATTAGATCCAGGTGTATGTGCTGTATGTGGAAATAAACTACTTGTCTCAGAGCATGAAGAGGGTGTTATAGAAAATACGTACAAATTAAGCTGTGAACATGTGTTCCATGAATTTTGCATAAGAGGCTGGTGTATTGTTGGAAAAAAACAAACCTGTCCATACTGCAAAGAGAAAGTCGATCTCAAGAAGATGTTCTGCAATCCGTATCCTTTTTTTTCTCTCAAAAACAATGAGTCTGGACAAATTTAACGAAACTCATATAAAAAATGATAATGAAATTAGCACAAATCTGACAACTTTTTTTTTCTAAACAAATCAATTATTTCAAACAAAAAAGTTGAAGAATTGTGTATATTCTTCATTTTTTTAAAATAAATTTATTTATTAGAAAAAAATGAAAATTAAAAATTGTCACATGTCTGCTATTTTCTGTATCATTAAAAAAATACGAAAATTATCGTAGAGACCTTTTTCTTTATAGCAAAACCAGCTTTAAAAAAGGGGCCTCTGAAAAATTTCATATCTGCTCTACATTTCTAGATTTTAATGACTATTAAGTTCACATTTTTACTTCTGAAGTGATAATTATCTTCTTCTTAACATTGAATCAAAGATGGGAACGACCACACGTACTTTATGGTCAATTATTAGACTGGATAAGGTGGCTAATAGCCTGGCAGCCACTAATATTGTTCCTAGTTCAAGGTATCAATTGGGCATTTGGCCTCGAGTAAGTAAGCAGCTGAGAATGAAGAAGCACTTGTCCCCCTCACAATATGTATCACATTTTGTGTTGTTCATGAAAAATCGAATCGACTTATTTAAATCTCTAGTTAATTTCTTTTCTATGCAATCTAATATAATTCTTTCGATGAAGTATTTGTTTTCATTGACTGAAAAACATTCATTGATTTTTTTTCTCCATGATTTCTTTATAATAATCATGTTTTTCTGTATCAGAAATGTCTGGGTGCACTTTGGCAATTTAGAAATGAGTCGATTTTTGTTTATTAACTTGGGAACAAAACGAAATTGGCAAATTTTGTACAGAGCCTTTTTTTAATAGCGAAAGAACTACGAAAGGAAAGGGTTCTGAGGAATAATTACGTATTTCTGTTGGTTCCCGAGATATTTGCAGATAATCAAAATGAATTCAGTAGTAAAGGGGTAAAAACTGGAGAAATTTACTTATTTTTGTGATAATTTTGAAAGAAATATCTTGGAAACTTTATGAGAAAAGGCGATACTATCCATTTTTTTTTTTTAGAGAATTTTAAGGCAAAATTGCCCTATCTCACTTATTTTCTAAGATATTTCCAAAAAACTAGACGAAGAAAAAATAGACTTATCTCGTTTTACCTCTTTGCTACCGAATTAGGTGAAGAAAAAGGAAATGTCCTTTTTTCTAAAGATTTTTTTAAAATATCTTCGTAAAAAAATTCTGGTCAATTGGATTTTTTCGAGATATTGAGGAATTAATCTGAATAGTCTTGGATTCATTCTACTTCTTCACTAAAAAAAAATCAACTCGCTCTTTAAGCTCTTTGCCACTGAATCTCCAGAATTATCCAATTTTTTATGATTTCTTGACTTTATAAAAGCCTCAAGTTTCTGTCATTCCTCAAAATTAACTCATCAATTAAAAAAAATTAACACTAGTCAGGATTAAGAATTCATTTAGCAGTAAGACAAATTCCAATGTCATTAAAAAAAATTCAATGTTTATTATCTAAAAAGTATTCCTCAATCAACTCGAACTCGTTAATTCCTTTCCATACATAATGAAAATGTCTAACTGCGATATTTCGATTTTTATGAGGAAAAAAAAAATTAACTGAAATTCTGAAGTTCGTAATTGACATTTTTGCATTATTCCATTGATAACATTGATAGTACCTGATTAATTAACCAGTTACTATAAGAGGAAAGTGGGGTAAAATGGGCACATGGGGTAAAAGGGACACGTATTAGTTTTGGTATTTTATATCATGAAAATTGCTTGAAATCGATGGAAATTTTGGAAATAGATCACTTCTGATGATTCCATTGGAAAGCTGAGGAAATTTCGGATGGAAATCATATAACAGAAGTTATTTTTTTGAATTTTCCAAAAATTCAATTTTTTGCTTGAGATTCGAAGGTAAAATCCTTCTGTTTTTGAAAAATTCCAGTTTTTTGGGAATATCTCTGGTTATATTGGTCGTAGTGACCTGGGGTTGATCTTGAATTGAAGGTGAGCTCTTTTTCCATGAATTTATATGGTTTTAAAAAAAATTATCAATTTTTCCAAGTATTTACAGAGTAAAAACTGATTTCCAGAAATTGGCCCATAAGTATTCGAAAAATTGATGCGAAAAAAGTTTAACTACATAAATCGATGAGAAATGAGCTCACCTTTCATTTGAGATCAACCCCAGGTCACTACGATCAACAGAACCAGAGATATCGCCGAAAAAGTGAATTTTTTCGAATTTCGAAAGGATCACCCCTTCAAAACTTGGCCAAAAAACGTAAAATTTTCAAGAAATTGGAAAAAATTAATTTTGATCCATATTTTCCACCTAAAATTTTCTCAGCTTTTCAATGGAATCATCAGAGAGCCTCTTCCTCAAACCCTTTAATCGGAATAGCCATTTTACCCCACCTTCCCCTAAAATGTTTCTCTTTTCCATGCAAATTTCTACGTGAATTGTATTGTCGTTGTCTTCGTTATTTGCCACCGGTTAATTGAACAATTAATATATTTTTTCCTAAAAATTGACGATAAAAAAAAATCAATCAAAAAATTAAAAAAAAAATATGATATTTGTGGAAGAATAAATTTAAATTGTAAATATATTGTAACAAGAGAATTTATAATTTGTGCGTGTTAAAATAATGGCAGCTACAAATCATTGATTAAAACGAACAAAAAACAAAAATAAATTAAATGTGAAATAAAATGAAGGAAAAATTTAATTAACAGATGAAAAATAAATTCTTGAACAGTATTTCAATGATTGAAATGATTTATATTATTTCTCTTCACTCTGCACTGTTTTAATTAATTCATAATTTTACAAGATAATCAAATTGTTTATAATTATTTTTATTATTTACATTTAAAAAAAATTCGATGACATAATTGAAACAATGAAATTTCTCTTATTTCCTTTTAATGGAAAAGAAAAAAAAACAATTTGAAGAAGAAAATAATAAAAATAATTGGATTATTCTGATGAATAGAACTCAATTATTAAATAATTTATTTTCAGACTATCTGATCCATCGAAAAACATCACAAAGAGTGCGTGAAGCAGCCAGTAATGAAAAAACATCGAAAAAAAATCTTTTTCCTCCTTTATTTAAATACAAAAAAAAAAAATATTTGAGAAATGTTGAAAGGATGAATATCTGTGATTTGATTTTAAAAAAAGCAATTTAATATCTATTTATCGAACACAACAAAACTTTCATTACACATCACATTCATGTGTAGATTCAGAGTCACTATATATATGTACACTATTTCTTTTTATTACTTCATCTTTTTTTTACGCCTTTATTTATTATCATTATTATATAAAAATAATAATTGGGTCACAATTACTATCAAATCATTTTTCTTCTTTTTTTTTCTTCTTTTCTCATTTGATTTATATTTTGGGAAATAGACGTCACGTTTTGATAGGATTAAATGGATAATGGGAATGGGATAGTTGCGACAATCACAAACACTGGGAAATTTTATAGATATATTTATTGAGTACTTAGCGTGTAAGAGTATAGAATATGTATATACTTATATTGAATGTTATTACATGGTAATATAATGATGGATCTTCTTTTTTTTGCTTCTTTTTACTTTTTTTTTTTCTTTAAAATAAACCTCGTGTAATTGTGTTACCGTGTTTTTTTTTTAACTCTTATTTCTTCATATTTTTACTTCCTTTTCATGTGTTGTGTATTTATTCTGCTTTTCATTTATTTATTTACATAATCATAATAGTTTATTTACAAGTTTATATTATGATGTTTCATAGAAAAGATTTTTCCTCTTTTTTTTTTTACCTCTTTTCATCTCCATTTATTATTATGCTTTTCCTTTATGCATTTACGTAATTAGAGACGGTGGCTCTTTTGTATAATTTTTCATTTTCTTTTTCCTCAATTTTTTTTTTCTTTTAGGCTGAGATCAATCATCCTTTGTTCAATTTATTTTTGTGTAAAAATTATAATAAAACCGTCTGGCTTTTTTTATTTAAAATTATTTTCATTGTGAAATTGCATCATTACACATAGTGTTTCGGTGAAAAACAAATGCTCGAGACTCGTTTTTTGAAATTATTTTTTTGTAAATTAAAGAGAGAAAAAGAAATTGAGAAACAATTAACACCTAAATTATTGTGATAAATTTATTTTTATGTACAAAATTATAGGGATAACGTATCTATACATTTCTACCATTTTTTTTTTTTTTTTCGTAAAAAATTGAAATTAAAGAGTGATAATTAAGGATAATAGGACCATTCTCACTGGCTGAGCCTCTGAATTTTAATCCGCATAATTCAATTTTATCATCAATTTTCTTCGTCTCTTGGCTCCCGTTTTAAATACACAATTGCATATATTAATTTTTATCAATTAATTTCTCACTTTCATTCATTCTAATTATATATTTATACTTTTTTTTTCCCCTTTAATTTCTTGCAGTTATTGGACTATTTTCATCACGCGAGCGGCACACTCGAAACACGCAGATGACAATTAAATTCAATTGCGAAATGATAAAACTGATGAGTCGATTTTTACGTTTATCTTATGTGAATATTATGGAAATTGAGCGAAATACAGAAAATTTAATAAATACCTTTTTTGTCAAGCCAATCAGTTTTTAAAAAAACAAAAAAAAAATCAGTATTATCTCTCTATTTAAATTTTTTCAGAATTTTCGAAATTATTTCGAAATTTTTGAAACTACTTCAAGATTTTATTTTCGATTTCTTTTTCTATTTTTGTTTAATAATCGATTGAAAGCTAGAAAAAAGGTTTTCATAGAAAATTCTGTATTTCTCATTTTTCAAGATATTTCCAAAAAACTGAATTTCATCGAAAAAAAAGCGATTTCTGGTTTCACTATTTCGCAGCTGAATTTTCTTTATTTTCCCTCGATCGTAAAAAAAATTAATTAACTCGATTTTTCTCTTCTCTTCCAATCAACAAATTATTGGTAATTTTTTCTTGTCCTCACTCTGAATTGAATTGTCGATAGAAAAAAAAACTAAAGAAGATAAGAACTAATACGGAGATCAACGATGGATTGATAGTAAAAACGCACAGAGTATCGGGAGCCGCGTGTATAATTTTCATTTCATTTTCTTTCTCTTCATTTATTAATTACTCAATTAAAACAACACGTTAAGCGTATAATAATTTGTTTTTTTTTTTTAGTACGAGGCTATTCGTTTTTAATTTTCTTTTTTTTTTTAGCTTTTTCTCTCTCCCTTTGCGTATTCGAGTTTGGCTGTGTTTGTGACACAGCCAAACTTTCAACGTCAACGAAGGTAAAAAAAATTATAATTATGTACATTAATGAGTGAAACGCGCATTTTTATACAAAAAGAATTTTAACTATTTTTTTCTCCTTTTTTTTTAACGTCTCCCGTCTTTTTTCTCGAGAATTTTCCACACGAGAAACGACGACGATTGTGAACATTGAACGGTAATCACACACAGCTATATATAATACACTTTTTTCATGCAGTACAAATTTTCGTTTTTTTCCTGATTTTTTATCAATTAATTAAAAATGATAACTCGAAGAAATTCTAGTGTTTCAATCGAAAAAACCGAAAAATTGATATTTTTTTTAATTTCTTTTGAAGGTATCTTTTCGGCGAGTGGATTTAGCGAAAAATGTGAAGAGACCTTTTTTGTAGACAATTTAAAGAGCTACAAAAAAGGTCTCTTGAAAAATTTTCCTAACTCTCACCGTTTCTAAGATACTCTTGAAATGAAGTACGTTTAAGAATAAAATCCACCGGAATCTCTTCCAAAAAATTTCAAAAAACGTGCAAATGAAAAAGAAAAGATACTTCTCGATAAAATTGTCATCTTCCAGCAGCTATACATGTAGTTACGTTATCACCCTCTAAACCACGTTTTTTTTTAAATCTGTTGCACTAGTACATTAATCAATTCTTCAATAAAGTCTTTAAAAAAAGAAATCTCTCAACTATTTTACGTAATTTTCATTCTGCACTTTATGATTATGTATTCATTACTGTGTTATTTCTTTGAAATCAATAATTTCTCTGATTTGAAAAGATTCATCTGAATGTTTTTACACCTATATAGAACACGACGCGATGGAGCCAACGGCTCTCCCTTTACGTCTGCTCGCAGCATCCCTATTGTATATATGTATTCTTCAATTAATTTATACATATACACTTCTCCGTTTATACTTTCTATTAGTTCACTTTTTTTTTCAATTTCCTTTGAATTTTTTTTCCATTCCCTTTGAATTTTCTTCCATTTTCTTCAAATTTTTCACGATCCTCATACTACTTCCAATGTTGTAACATTGATTAATGATTTTATCTTTTTTTTTTAATCTTCTCATTTAATTGTTAGGCAAGGAAAACGTTACTCAATCTTCCATCAGCTTCTTCGTGACATATATCATTTTTTTTCTTCTTCTTGACTAAATAGGACACTTCTCTTCCGACACAGTTCAAAAAATAATTCTTTTTTTTTATTCATTAATTCATTAATAGAAAGATAGGCGGGGGCATTTTTTGTTTAAATCTTTCATACTTTTTTTTTATTATTTGCATCACGTTACAATAAATGTTGGACATTGATTACGTGTTTTTTTTTATCATCTCCTTTCTCATCATTCTAAATCATCAACTCCGGTTATCAATTATGCGTTCAATTACATTATTTTTTTTTTTTAAGTCTCATCGGAGTCTCGCCCGGACACAATAACACTCGCTTAAACCTATTAAACTATTTACAACGTGCCTACGACGATATCGAGAAACTTTTTATAATTATTTTCAATTTTTTTCGTTTAATTTATTGAAAACGTGTCCCGAGCGTGTTTTAATCTAGCCCATCAGTTTTTTTTTATTTATCTTAATTTTCTAATGTGTTTACATATAAAAAAGCGGCGCTCGATTATTTTTTCAGGCGTCGATGAACCGTTTTTTTTTTTTTTCTTTCAATATTAATAGTACTATCTACATTCACCATTAATTAGCAATATTTACAATTTTACTTGAAAAAAAAAGAAAAAAAATGTTTACGTCATGTTAAAAATATCTGCAGGTTTTTTTCATCTTATATACTTGCATTCATCTCTGTTAGCAAACTTTTTTTTTTCTTAATCTTCTTTAATAAACAGTCGGCGAGAACCTAAGAGCGACGTCTCGTTAAAGAAATGTTTTTTTTTTATTAATGAATTAAAATTCTCTTTCATTCTTGTTGGACGAACACGTCTTGGACGATGGGCTCTCTCTTTTTCTATCTCTTGTGTCCAGTATATTACTTTTAATTAAGACCCTGTTTTAATGCACTTCATCCAAACTCAATTGATCTTCACAAAAAAAAAAAAAAAAACAAATTCTCACGTGTATACAGAGTTCGGTGCATATACATTACTACTGGATCATTAATCATGATTAATTAATTTATACAATTATCAATATTCCTCCAATTATTAAATTTTTTTTACTTTTTCCGAGGAATTGACAGAAATTCTTAGAAAGTCTAAAACGCACAGCGCAAAACACGCCACATCACTTTACAGTTTCTTTCATTAATTAATTAATTATTCCTTTTTTCTTTTTAATAATTATGTTCAATAAAATAATCACCCTTCTCATCATTACTTTTTTTTTCTCTCTTCATTTTAACAAGCTTTATATCTTCGTTTTAATAAAATGCGACTAGCTTAATTTTGACACTTCACGGATCACACTTTACTCATTTGTTAAACCGTTTTGCTCCAATTTCTCCTCAAATTACTCTTTTTACGTATGGCACAGAAAAAAAAAAATTGTCACACGTGTGTTACAAAAGAGTTTTAAATTAATTTTCCATTTTATCATCATTTACAAAAGAGCACAATTTTTTCATTTTTTAATTCCTTCTTCTCCTTTTTTTTTTAACAATAATCTCATCACGAGTCGTGCCTGTGATTTCTGTTTCTTCTATTTCCGCTCTTTCGTCGTTTACGTTTGGTATCACGTGTAAATGCAACATTACCAGGATCATCAGCAAGTTGTGGATACCTGTGTACACTGTGTATATCAACGCCCTCATATCCATCAACAGTGCCTCTTGCAATAAGCTCGTCTTTTTCCTCCTTTGACCAGTCACCTCGGCCCTGAAAACCAGCCATAACAAGCTGTTTCTCAATTTCCCAGGCTCTTTCAACTGCTCTTTTATGCGCATGTTTCAGTATCCTGTGACGCTCTTGTTCTGGATCAGCACCATATTTAATGACAACTGCAGCATCCGGATTGTGTAGCCGCAGTTCTTTGTAAGTACCCGCACCATGTTCAGTTGTCTCATGAGTCGAGACATTGAACATGCCACCCAGCCTCCTCAACTCTTCCATGTCATCTCGCATCTTCAGAGTATTGTCCTTGACAAAATAAAAGACATCTTGATCGTGTACACTAAAATGAAGTGACAAGAAGTAGGAATTGTTGAAGACTGACGTTACTACGTCCTGGACAACACTGTTGACCCCATCAACAACACTGACCAGTGCACGACCACCAACACGTGATACTAATATACCCTCGCCAAATACTGCACGTCTGTGTGCAACTCGCGGAAGCAAATTTCGCGTCTTTGGCTCGAGTTTGAGAAGTGGTTTAGGCACAAAATCGAGATCCGAAAATTTCTCGTGTACACGATTAACAATACACTGTAGTCCCGACATAACACCAAAATCTGGAGTCAATTGGGGCGATGTTATCGTAGCACTTGGCTGATAAACCATTGCTTTTGTGTATTCTGAACCAAGCATTGATGGTATATCGTAACCATACAGCTTGAGCCAACTTGTAAGATCTGTCATGTACTCGACGTTTTGCTTCAAGTTTATTGGATCATTGTTACGGAATCTGTAGATGAATATGTCCGTTGGGGTTGTTAACTCATTTGCCATTTGTTCCCATGCTGGGGTCATCCATTGTCCAACTGTTGGATCGTAGAGGCGTTTGTTCAGGTAAATTAGCTTGGTGTTTGGATCGAATAGACCACCGTGAAAGTCAATTGGTAGATAGAAATCTGGATTTGTGTCTTTTATTATTTTGCCGAATGGAGTTCTGCGCATTTCTTTCATGAGATTTCCGTTGGTGTCGAAAAGTGCAAGGGGCGATCCGTTCTGATCAGTTGCCACGTAGAAACGTTGTTCTGAGGTTTCTACTGTCATGAGGAAATTACGGGAATCGTAGAGAAAACGGAATGTTTTGCCTGCTTTGGGGAAGTGCACGTGTGTTATTAGATCTGGCGTCTTGGGATTTGCGTAGAAGAACTGAGTTATATTTTCTCGATCGTCGTTCCATGATACTAGACGACCACGATCATCGTAGAAGTACCAAATCTGGAATTTCTTGTGCTCCGAAGCGTGGATCAGTTGACCTCGGGAATTGTATCTGCAAGAAAGAGTCATTTTTTAATTTAATTTTTTTTATTCAAATGTAGTCTAAAACATCATTTTTAAGAAAAAAATTCAGAAATATGGTCATGGGACAAAGTGAAGAAACAACTTTGGCTTGAAAACAGAAAATAAGGAGAACTCCTCCAAAAATTTCGAAAAATCTCAAAATCTCTCCATTTTTGAGATTTCTAGTAATTCTCAAATTATTTCAGATTTGACTGATTTCATCAAACTCTTCCTCTTCAACATTATGGACTAGAAACTGAAAACTTACTCTCCGAGTTTTTCAGCTGAACATTCAAAAAAAAAATGCGAGAGATCAATTAAAGACATTATAATCACCTGTATTTATGTTCTCCACGTATAACAACGAATCCCCTACTGTCATAAGAATTGAACTCGACATCTCCATACTGCACAACCCTGTCTCCACTGTCATAGCCCAGTGTAATCTTCTCATTGTGCTCAGTAACACCAATAACATTTCCATTTTCATCATAAGCATACTGCCAATTGTTGTCAGTATCAGCGACTTCAAGAACGTGTCCATCAGCATTGTACGTGATTTTATCAATTCTCGACCATTCCTTCTTGTCCATCGACTCCTTTCCAATCGTCAGCTTCCTCATCATGATCCTGTTTCTATTATCATAGTCCAGTTCCATCCTAAACACATCCATAGTACCAATGTTCATTAGAACCGACTTAACACGACCATGTTCATCGTAATCAGTGACCGTGAAGAACTGTTTGCTGCTGTCCTGCATAACTGAGCGGTTGAACGAATTCCTGTAGATTCTGAGGTCTCCAACCCCCTCAAGAACCCCGAGGTTCTGATTGTATTTAAGACGCAATTGCGGCAATTGTTTGCCATTTATGTCGACCTCGATTCCAGAAATTCGTGCATTACCATCGTATTGATAGCGATAATGCGCATTGTCCATGCCACTCTTGCTGCCGAATTTGATCTTCTCGTCCTTTACAATACCAGCATGATACTTGTACTCTATTCTCATTTCAAAGTTCGGCTCGTTTATATCGATACTTCTCACGAGACTAGTTGTCTCCTGATAGGTATAGTGGATGGATGAGAGTCCAGCAAGAGTTGTCTCTAATTTACCAGCATGATCATAGACATAAGCGACTTTTCCACTTTGATGAGGATAAACCTTGGCCAAGATCTGGCCATCGTCGTTGTAAAGGATTTCGTAGGGATGCCTGTTCATTGGAGAATAGTACTGATACTTGTAGAAGCCGAGAGAAGTTTGAAGGGAAAATGCATGAATATGTCCTCTTGGTGTAGTTAATGATTGTAGTGCTCCGGCTTCGTCGTACTGGAGTAGATAATCACTTCCTCTTGGTGTTGTAACTTTGAGGGGAAGACTACTGAACATGTCTTTGAATGCGTAAACCATTGATGTACCGTCACTGTACTTGATCTCGTAGAGTCTTCCAGCTCGATCGAAGCCATAAGTTTCACTGATGTCGCCCCAGGTCCATTTTGTTAGTCTGCTGAACCTGTCGTATTCTAAATCAACACCTGCGAAAATGCCATTTCTTGGACCCCATTTTAATGGCCGTGCGTTTCTGTCGTATGTTACGTTCAAGAGCTCGACCCTGTCGTCAATGAAGACAGCGACTGTGTTTGTTTCTCGGTCATACTCGAGGGATAAGAGAACATCTCCGTTGACTCTGAGCTTTCTTCCAACTTGTGCGACTGCTTTGGCATTGCCTCTGTTTTTGCCCTGGAACCTGCGCAAGAAGTAGCGCCACTCGAATCTATTCGCCAAATCTCCGGATATTTCTGTGCGCTGTTTTGCAGGGACTGGATAACTCTCCCCGAGAAGCGGTTCTATTTCAGCTAGAATTGCGTAGGGGAGAGTATCGGTACTGACTGTGTGTGCCCAGGGTGTCACTCGATTTACAGAACCATCACCTGAAACTGTTGTTCTCTGCTCAGCTTCGCCGATCTTCGTGATGACTGATGATCCTTTTATCAACATGGAAACTGGCTTTCTGTTGTTCTGTCCGACTTTGACTGTTGCACCTTTGGGGCTTAGGTCAAAGGTGAGTCCAATTACTTTACCAGTTGGTGTAACTGCAGATGTTAATCTGCCGAACTCATCGTAATTGTAAACGTAGCTCCTTCCAGTACTGTCCAGCTTCGTTTTTAACAAACCAGTTGGTCCATGATAATCGAAAGTGACATTGTAATTATCCGGTGTACTCAATTCATGAAGCATCTTCATTCTCGACATTCTCAGTCGGCACTTTTGTCCTTTCGTATTTTCAATTGAATTCACCTGACCCGTGTAATCCCGTAATAAGAAGATTTTGTTTCCAGATGCGTCAGTGACGGTGCTGAGTTTTCCATTGCTCGTGTTGACATTGTAGGAGAAGAGATAGCACGTTTCTCCAGTGAGAATATTCTTGGTAGCAATGTGTTGGCCGAAACGATTGAACACGTAAATTTCCTGGGTGTCCGGCGAGTAAATTTCATATTCCCTTGCACCATTGGCATCAGGAATACTAGCCATAACCGATCGTATTCTGTAATTGGCTTGATCTCCAATGTGAACGACACCATCAGGAGAAACAGCAACTGCAGATATCGTATTGAATTTAGCGGTTGAAGCGAGATAATGATCAGCCTCGAAACAGTCACAGCCACGTTCCAAACAGTTACATTTTGATTCAGCACCAGCATAAGGTGATATTTTACCGTCAGTACCAATTACCCGGACTCTGTTGATCCTCTGAGAATCACTCTCGGCAATATAAAGATTGCCAGATGGTCCAAATGCAATACTTTGTGGCATAACTAGTGTAGCATGTGTTGCAAGCTCTGTATCAAAGCTTGCTGATGGGCTAGCACAGTGTAGTGGTCTACCAGCAACAACTTTAACTCTTCCATCTGGCGCCAATTGAAGCACCATATGATCGTCTATCATGTGAAGTGAATTGTCGAGGGGATTAATGGCTAGCTCTGTGGGCCAGCGCAAATGAACCTCCTCGACATTCAATGTTCCCTCACATGGAATTGGCTTCCAATGAGATTTGTGCATGTGATTACCAATAACTGTTGTTATTATACCGTCCCTGTCAACCATGCGTATATTGGTGCCATCAGCGAAGTAAAGGACATTGTCAGCTGACACAGCTACACCCTTTGGATAGGCTAGTTTAGCGTCACGTGCTAATGCACCATCGCCACAATGAGCCTCGTCACCTGGTAAGCATCTTTCACCAGAACCAACGACTGCCTCCCAATTGTGGTCTGGATCTGTATAGTCATTTGGATCACGAATACGGATGATTTGATGCGACTCTGGATCTGAGATGTAGAGAACACCGTCTAAAGGACTAAGAGCAATGTGGTATCGGTATGAAACTCGCGTAGCATTGAGGCGAACAACGGTTTTTACGGTTCCATCGACTAGGACCTTTCTGATGAGATTAAAGTCACCGACGAAGATCGAACCGTCTGGAGATGCTGCCAGAGCAACTGGTGCTAGGAGCCTCTGTTTGTAGGCTTGACCATCACAATCATAGCATTCTAGGGGTCTCTGGTGTCCGTCACCCATCGTCGTGAGAATGACTCTCGGCTTGTGCTTCAGGTAAATGTTTGAGCCATCGCCTTTTTGCAGGATTCCCTCGTGGAAATTGTAACGATGATGAATATCCAAGTTCCAGCCGCCTACTTCGGAAATCGACATGTCGTGGCCGCTTAATTTAGTCGTTTGCACGTCCCAAATGACGTCTTTACAGTCACTGTACTCGTAGCCAACTTTGACCATTGCCGTTGTGACACCGTAAACCCGTTGACGATAGACGTTAAGACGATTCCAGGCATAGGTGAACTTGATTACTGGATCTGCTTCAAAAGTCTTCTCGAAGAGAATTCCCTCGATTGTTATTCTCAAATGAATGAGGTTTAGAGTTGGGGGAATTGTTTCTGGGGTCAATTGAAGCTGAATTGTCGAGAGATAACCGGCAGCACGTGAACTGTGATAGACGAGGTTCAGACCGGTTCCAGGAATCTGCAGGCTCTCCTGCACTACCTGTGACTCAGCGAGAATTGCACTTTTTTCGGGACATGCACCTTGAAAACCGTGCTTCCATGTTGCTAGAACTACTGGCTTCATTTGGTCGTAGTCATGGGCTGCACATGCATGGGGCACGTGTATTGGCGGTTTCTCATCTGCTGTGCTCATCACGATTCTGTCAATTATGACAACCTGAAGAAGAAGAAGATGGATTACATCATTTAGGAGAAATTATTATCAATAAAAAAATGAATTGGTGAATCATGAGGGAATGAATGGGAATTTTAGGAGATTTTTTTTTTACAATGTGTCGTTGGATGTGATTGAATTACCTCGTTCCATGGCACGAATACTATGTGGGTCTGTGGTTTGAATGGCGATCTTCCAAATTGAAGTGTGACAGCACCACCACCATTTACGAGTAGATCAAACCAACCATCGTCTCTTGTCAGGGTAAAACCTTCGAGTGGTGTACTGGTACTGACTCGTACACCCATCAAACCAGTACCAAGTGACGTTACCACACGTCCACGTACAACTGCCGAGCGACTATTGGAAAAAAAGAAAATTAAATTGTATTAATTTTATTTTAAAAAAAATTATTTCTTTCCAGTATTTCTGCATTTCTTTTTTTTTTTTTTTTTGCTTTATACAAGAAAAATAAATTAAACTACTCTTTCAATGTGCGCAATAACTACGAAATAAGCGAAATCTATTATTTTCTTCGTTTGATTCGAAGAAATCGATGAATTTAACCATTTTTAGTAATTTCCTTTTTTTTTTCTTTTTTGTTTTTGCAGAAAACTTTACTGAATGTTTTTTTGTTCATTTATCGATGATTTTTTGAATTCTTTTTTTTTTTTTACCAATTTTCTGTGTCAAATGACGATACACAAATTATAGTCCTAATCAAATATGTATTTTTTTTATTATATACACGATTAAAACACAAAGTTTATCGTTTAAAGCTCAACATAAAAAGTCACGAAACACAACGTAGGAATAATAAAGTAACTAAACCATGCAACGATTAAGTGTATTAACAATGATCAGACGACACGTGAAATTGACATGTTCTGTATTTTATCGTCATGACTAATCAAATTAGAGAAAAAAAAAAGTAGAATAATTCAAAAATTAGTTTTTCAACCAGCAAAAAATAAATGACGATTTTTTTTTCACAGAATCATGCCGCACAGAAAGTGAAAAAGACGAATAAAAGAAAAATTGAGGAAATTTTACATTTTTTTTTTCAATTTCTCCTCATTTTTTCTTTTTTTTTTTTTCATTAAATCGACAAGAAAACATACACACACACATACGGTCCTAATCATATGTATTCCATTATTTTTAAAATGGAAAACGTTAAAAAAACAACGTTTTTTATTTGTCACTTGGATGCAGGAAAAAATTCGAATTATTTAAATGCAATAAGCGAACGTCGAACGTCGATCGCTTCACAAATTTTTTTTTTCATAGTAAAAAAATTTCAAAAGTAAAAAAAAAACGTTCAAATTAAAATCTAAAAAACCCTCGACGCTCTTTTTTTTTTTAATAGAAAAAAAACTACGAGCTCTTTTTTGCACTCATTCTCACCGCATCATCGACATTATTGTCTTACCTTGTATTGAAGTGATTCCAGAATACACTGACCGAGCAGCACGGATAAAACAGAGCCCAGTTAAAATATGTTTCTTTTTTTCTTTCTTTAATTCGTTTTTTTTTCATTCGTTTACGATTTTAATCAAATTAATAAAAAAAGAAAAAAAAAAAAAAAAAAGAAAATTGGATGTATTTTTGTAGAGAGATGAATCTAGAAAAATGCTTTTTTCTCCCCTCATTTTCTCCGAATTTCATTAAATTGAATTAAATTGAGCATTTATTAATGAATTGTCAATTGATAGATTTATTAAATCGAAATAATTAATCAATTCGAATGAATTCCAAAAAAAAAAAATATTCATTGTTAAATTTATGTATTGAATGAATATAATAAAATTAATGAGCCAAATTATATGAACGTTTATTATTCAATGAAATTATCATTTATTTCTATTTTCTATCAAAGCGCAAATTATTCAGTTTGAATAATTTATTGCCACCGAAATAGTCAGAAGAAAAGAAAATATAAAGCATTTTTCTACAAACTAAAGAAATTTCCTATTTCCCTGAATAATTTTTTTTTTTTCATTTAATTCTCTCATCCTGATGTATTTTTAATTACAATTAAGCACGAAATTTATCGTACATTCACGCAAGCTCCACTCGAACGGACAATAGAATGAAAAATAATAATAATGATAATAATAATAAAAGAATTCTCTTTTATATATTGAAGAAACATGAGATCTAGGTCAGATTGAAGGAGAATGATAGAGAAATAAATGTGATTCAAAGAGAGAACGGATAATTCTTTTTTTTTGTTAGAGAGGGGGGGGGGGGTGGATTAAATAATTGGGTGCGGGTCAACACTCTCGCGCCACACATATATACAAAAACATATGTACAAAACTGATGGGATGTGATTTAAACACGGGTCACAACAACGCATGTATTTATTTTGAATAGTAAAGTTTTGAACTTTTTTTTTTAGAAAATAAAAGAAATTTAATTCTCTTAATTTTCATTTTTTTTTTTTTGTATCGTCTCAATGTGATACGTGTGTTTTTTTCATGTTAAAGACAAACAAGTGTTAGACAATTTAATGATAAAAAAGACATTACATTATTGATTATGTGTGTTTGAGTTAATGATTTTTTTTTTTCATATTATTGTGTTTTCATTTAAATTTGTTTAATATAGAACAATCAACACTTTCAACATCCTTGGAATATTAAATAGACGCCACTGCACGCAAAATAATTGAGATCAGGACGGACGAATAAATTGATTATAATATTTAACATCATTTTTTCTTTTTTTTTTTTTTTTGATAATTATTTAATAATAATATGAGGAGAAAAAGACGGAACTTACCTCTCGTTGAAGGTCTCTTGTCGTGCGTAATTCTGGAGACTTCCTTCGTCAATCAGGAATTTCATGCGCTCAAAAAATGAGGCAGTTATTGCAGGTGGCTGTTTGCGTAAAAGAATGTCAATTGGTTTTGGAGCTGATACGCAGAGTTGACTGCCTCTGCATGCGTGATTAGCACAGCATTCAGGATCAGCACAATCAATTAGACCATCTGAGAATCGAAAGAGAAAATGGAATAAATATTTTTTAAAAAAATATAAATAAAATCGATTTTATTTCGAAAAAATTGAGATTAGCCAGAACTTTAAAGATTTAGAGATTTTTGGTAAATTTCATATTTTTCCAAATTTTTCTCGAATTTCTCTCAAATCTACATCCAGCAACCTTTCTTTGCCAATGGATACTTTAACCAGAAATCTTGAAATTTGGAGATTCCGAGATTTTTTGGTGGATAATAATTAGCTCTGAAAAGAATTTTTTAACTCATGAAGCATCATCAAGGAAGTCAATTATATACTAGGAATTCTTCAAATTCTATATATATTTTTTTTTCGGTGGAAGGATAAACGAATTACCTCTGTCATTATCCTTGCCATCATTGCAATTTTGTTCCAACAAAACACTGCAATCTTTTCCATCCCATCCTTCGTAACAACGACACTCCCACTGTGCATCACCATTAACTCTGCACTGTCCATGACCCGAACAGGAATTTGGACATCCTTCCATTGTACAGTGACGTCCATTCCATCCAGTTACACACAGGCACGTGCCATTTTTACATTGTCCATGCTCGTTACAACGTGGATCACATTGTTTCAAATTACATAGCTCGCCGGACCATCCAGGTAGACAATCACAAGCATTGTCAACGCAGTGTCCATGTGGTCCACAGTCTAAATCGCAGAGTTCTAAAAGAAAATTTAGGGGAAAATTATTCATCATTGAATATCTTGGTTTTCAGAAGAAATGGACAAATTCTAAATGATGATGAGATCAGCACACACATTTGACTGATTTTTTCGATTTTTTTAAACAGATAAATTATCAATAAAAAATGTTTAAAAAAATTTGCACTCATATTCCATGAATTTTCCGCTACATGTGCATATTTTCCATTTTTCCGAAATAATTTATTAGTTGAGAGAAAAAAAAAATCTAAAAGTATCTAATTTGATTGAACAAATAAATTATTACGAAAAAAATATTTCAAAAATGCACTTGCAGTTCTTCAAAGTTCCTAGAAGTACATATTTTCCATTTTTTTAAATATAATTTATTTGTTGAAAAAAGGTAAAAATTATCAGATATCTAAAATTAATAATAAATATTTTACCTTTCGAGCAATCATCACCAGACCACATTGGCTCGCAATGACACGTTTGGCTCTCCAAATCAAAATTACCATGTCCAGTACAATCAGGCAAACACTGTAGTGCCTCTTTATCCATTTGACTGCAGTCAGCGCCTTTCCATCCTTTTTTACAAATACACGTACCCTCAGCGCAAAAACCATGACCAGAACATGTTGGATGTGGACAATCAGGTTCTTCACAAAATTTACCCTTATAACCACGTACACAATTACACTTTCCATTGGTACAATGTCCATGGCCATTACAATCAGGTACTTCACACTCATCATGCCTCAATGAACACTCTTTGCCTTTCCATCCTGGATTACACTGGCATTCACCATTAATATATTCACCACGTTGGCTACATAGTACTGGACAAACACTTTCACTACAATCTTCACCGCCAAAACCAGGATTACACTGGCAATGACCAAGTAGACATTCACCTTTACCACTGCATCCATTTGGACAATTGTGGGTCATGTCTTCAGCAATTACTGCTATAAAGGATATTTCTTGTGGATCACCATCGTCGTTGTAAAGTGATAGAAACCAGTGACCGGGTTCCATGTAGTGAGTTACTTCTTTCTTTATTGAAGGCTGTAAAATCAAAAGTTGAATTTTTATATTTTTTTTTTAAATAATTCTTTCATTGATAAGAGTAAAAAATGGACCCTCATGGCAAATTGATTGACGATTTTTCTTTGGACTGAAGGAGTTTGCAAAAAAATCTGAAAAAATTTGACAAGATGCTTCAACATGTCACCTTTTCAGGTGAATTTTTTCAAATTTTTTTGTAGAGTCCTTCGATCTGAAAAAAAAATTGTGAATCATAGCGATTCGGAGGTCCATTTTGCCCCATTTTCTCTATAAATTTGGGAGAAAAATTAAAAAAAAAGGATTCTGTAGGAAATTTTGAGACCTCCAAAAAGTCAGAACGTCTGAAAAACGAAGCATATGACAGGAAAAATGGAATTAAGGAATTAAATGAAAAAAAGAAGGATTTGCAAATAAAAACAAAATTACTATGACATACAATAACACTAACATGTGATGCTCTTGTTGTCCTTGCTTTAAATCCACTGAGTACCTCAAGTAGATCATATTGCGTGTGAGTTGGCAGGGCATTTCTTCTGGCATAAACACCGATACTAGCACCCCGAGGTATATTGTAATCAAAACGTACATAGGCCGCTTCGGATTGATAAAATTGCATGTTCCAATAGCTGTAGGCTGGTATTTCTTTGCTGAGACGTTGGCCAAGGCTCACTTGTGCAAATGTCGTTCCATCTGGTGGGAATGACCTTGCTGGAAAGGTTCTTGCACCTGTAATCATCAGAATGTTAATTAAGCATGTTTAATTTTCAAATCTTACAAATAAATGTCGAGTCTCTTCCGATTTCTCTCGCAAAATTCCAGAGGTTTTCTGATGAGATTTCCTTCTAGATCTTCCGCAAAAGAGATCGAGACTCAATTTCGAGACACAAAATGCTGTTGCAGATGAGCAGATGCTTTTCCTTTAGTTCATTAAAAAAAATCCCAATTACTACATACGCACCATTACTATTATTATGATTATTCTTGTTAATCACTCAATCCACAAACTCGACATAAACCAAAGTGTGTTAAAAAAAGCAGCAGTCAGCAGTATCAAAGAGAAAAACAACAAAAAAAAGACATGCAAGAGTTAATTCCGACTGTAAAAAAAAGAGGAGATGGAAATAAAACTCATGGAGAGAGCACCTCACCTTCGAGAATAAGAATAGTATGCTCTGGGGGAATTGGAGTACTTCCACAATGATTGGTATCAGTAGTACTCGCCTCTCCATCAGAAACCGTCTCACTAACGTCAGTGGTCGAGGCACTAAAATCTTCAGTTGATGTACTAAAAAAGTAGACCTCCGTGCTAGTTTCATTGAATACTTCTTCTATTTCTTTGGTTTTATTGAGAGCAATTGCAGCATCTCCATGAAGAAGTTCCTCCTCAGTGCTTGGATTTTCGTAGACTGGAAAATTGTCCCATTCGTCAGAGGACGTTTCCATGCATGGGCATGAACATTCGCATTCACCACCACCCCAAATTGGCGGCGGTTCAATTGGCGGTTGTGGTGGTGGTGGTAGCGGTATCGGTATGTCTAAAGCCTCATTAGTTTTCTTAAGTGCCGCTGGACCAATGTTAATTTCCGGAATAATGTTATTATTAGGACCATTGTTTGGTATAGATACTGATAGAATGTAGATTGGTTTTGATAATGCAAATTCATCCTCAGTTGATATTGTTACGTTAACGTGTAGTCGATGGGTATTTTTATCGGCATTAACATGGCTGCTGGGTACTTCTGCATTTTCTTCACCGCTTGTTAGAACATTGTTTTTTTTAGTCTTTTCTGGGTTATTGGAAGAATCAGAATCATGCAATTCATGCTGCAAATCGTGGCTGGATGTTCTAATCGAGTTTGGTGATGATGACGTTGCTGATTGGTGATCATTGATGCCTCGATCACGAAAACGTCGATTAAATTCACGCAAGAACTCCTCGTCACTTCCTTTTTTCATGATTACACTCAAATCCTCATTCGCAAGATCACGGAAAGATCGGGAGGATTCTGAAGATTCTGGCTCCTTTACGTCGTTCGTTATCAAGTTTGGCTCGATGTTCTTGACGTAATCATCCTGTTCGAGAACATCGTATGTTGTCTTCTGTTTGGTTGTTGGTTTTTCTTCGTTCAGCTTGATTATCTCAACTTCTTCATTGAAATTAGTGAAAATTGGGATTGGATAGTCCCGTTGAGGCTCTTCGGATTTGTCGATTTGAGGAGGAACTTCGGTTTTGGGTGATAATTCTTCGGATAGTTCGTCAGTGATCTTCAGGATGTTCTCGGTGATGGGTTCTTTTATTCTGGGAGCCCACTCGACGTCGAACTTACCTGGATCATCGGAGTCATCGAGGTTTGGCTCCTTTGGGAATGATTCAGGTGCGAATTCAGTGGACAAATCATCCGCTTCGAATGAACTCTTCGTGCTTATTTCGATGGTTTCATCAACAGAATTAGTAGAAGTTTCTTCATTGATATTAATACTTGAAGTGATCCCGGTAATTTCGTAGTCAGATGCGGTTACTTGAGGCAATAAAGTGCTTTTTGCACTTTGTGAAGCCTCAGTACTTGTAAAATCAGAAGAATAAGGAATACCAGAAGCATAAAACACAGAAACACTAGAGCTACTAGAACCATCACCAAAATCAACTAAATCACTTGAATCATCAAGAGTGTCTGTAATTTTTTGATTAATTCCAATATCATCATGCATTGTTACATCCATAAAACTACTTGATTCATCGTGATTATTGTGCAAATTATCATGCTGATATGTGTCTCTACGTTTACGACTGTAAAAATCAAATGACTCCTGGCTATTACCTCCGGATGATGGCTGTCTCGATCTACCACCTGGAGTCGATGATGTTGATGATGCTGATGACGAATTTTTTGTCTCTGACGGTGATTTGCTGTCACCATTGTCACCAACGAGAACTGTGCAGGCCTTTGTTCCTTGATACGACCAGTTCACTATATTCGAAGCTTGAATTAAAATAACAGAAGATACAGGAGGGGTCATTTGTTAGAGGGGAAAAATGTTGTGTGTGAGGATTAGTGGTGATTGAATATGAATGATCTGTTTTTTTTTTTTTGGAGGTTTCTTTTTTGGGGGAAATACGTACCAGCTACGTAGGTGAGGGCTGCTGTCAGACACAGTGAAACCATTATCACTACTATGGCAATGAGCTTCCAGCTGCACCAGCTGCTCCAGCTGCCTTTGCGAAAATGACAGCGAATACTTTGTCTTCTCATTGGAATCATTGATGGTGTATGACCGTATGGCAATGGTACCCTGTAAAAAAATAATTAGAAATTATTTAAGGATATTTGAGAAGTAGGTCCGAATGATCTAGTTTTGGTTTTCTATCCTTGCAAGTTATTATTAGATAAATATTCTAACAATTTGGATTTTGTAACATTCCACCGATAAAACGATATACATGATGATGAATTGTTATTAAATGATATTATGAATATCCAATATTGTTCCGAATTTGACTCACGTTGTCCCAGCATTTAGGACTGGAATTGGAGGATCCTCAGATTTTGAATACCAATATTTGTCCAGCAAGAGACGTTTTTTATGATTTGAAAAATTGATAGACATTCTGATGAACAAGAATATATATAGTTATACAAGGGAATAATAGGTCTATGGCCATGAATTGTTGCAGTGAAACTGAAGCTGAATCTCGCTTATGGAGTTCTAATGTTAATTCTATTTTTTTAGAGACTCCTTCTGGCTCAATTTGTCCGGTAATATGGAGTAAAGTAAATTGTAGAAAAATCTTCTCATGTTACTCTATCGAAAGTGATGGAAATTTAAAAGGAAAAGTAGATCATCGGAATTGCTTGGAATTCCTTAATTGATTTTTTCAAAAAAAAAGGAAATGAATTAATGTTTTCTAAATCTACCGGAAATTCATCAGTTTCTTAATGGAATTTCTTCTTTTTCTTTTTCTCTCTAATTGAATGTGAAGCATGATTAGAAAAGCTACAAGTAAATATATGTAGCTACATAAATTCTTGAAGGATATATTTCAAAAAATAATTGGTGTTTTGAAAATTATTTCAAACGAATAAATATGTATTGTACATTTATTTTTTAATAGCTTTCTTCTGGCTCACATCACTCTCCTCAGGTACAGCCCAAAAAGTTAAAAGTTATGATGTATCTTTATGGTTTAGGTCTGCGTGAGTTTGAGCAGACGTGGGTGTGTTTTTATTTCTTTGCATGTAGGTTTTGAAAAACCATCTCTAATCGGACCAGACATCCCAGATGGTAGCACTTAAACCAAACACGTGTAGATATGGATGGAAGATGTGTCTCAATCGGTTGAATGCCATCGAACGAGTGATTTACGATTTTTCATATCTTTTTTTTTTCATTCACTTTACAAAGCTCTTCTTTTTTTTTTTTATGCACTCAGCGATTTTTGCCTTCACTCGTGAGTGGACACACTGGAACATTCATGGGAAGAGAGTTTCGTGTCTTTTTTCTTCTTTCTCTCTGTCTCTCTATTGGGCTTTTGAACCGTAGCGCAAAAACCGACTAACGAAAGTGTTTGCACTGGTCTGAGAGCGTTTTTCAGTGACTCAACGAAAGAGGAGTCCAAGCATAATATTTAAACGAGATAGACAGATCTTCTTGAAGTTTACATTTCTTTCAAACTCGTTAAGATGAGAAAAAAAAGAGAAATAGAATTTTTTTTTTTTCCTTTTATCTTTCTATCCTCTTCTCTAGTTATAGAATGATTTAGGGCTTGAGAAAATGTTATCTGCTGATAAGACTTCTGTGTTTGTGGGAAATTTTTCGGAGAAATGACTTACAGCCTCTCTCGTTCTCTATGATTATTATTTATTCAAATTTCGAAGGAGATAAATTGCTTTGGATATTTTTTCAAAGATAAGCGAAATGTCAATGCCTCCCTAGACTTTTACTGGAGGAAAACACAAGTGAACATGATGTAAGGCTTCAAGAATTTTTTTTTTTATGAGTGGAAAAAGTTGTTATTTTTTTCTTCCCTCAATGGTTCGAGGGCGTCTGGTTTTTTTTTCAGCTTCTCCTACACCACAGAGGGGTTCTTTTATCATTTGGGCCAGTCCATGGGGTCTCAGGGGAACGGGAGCACCACACAGACACACTCCCTCTCTTTTTCTCGAGGGCCCTCAAAAGGCGAATGTTTCTAAAGACCTTTGGACATTTTCAAGAGTCCTACCGATTTTCCACAGTAAACTATGCCAGTAACTTTACAAAATTCTGTATTATCTCATAACACTACGAGAGGTACCCTTCGTTTTTCCATTGTATTATTCTACATGAATGAGATAGAATGATTCATGGTTTACAACCCAAGTTCATTCTCAATTGACATTGTGATTTCAGATTTTAGAGAATGACAGAGCACATTCTTCTTCAGTAGAGTAAAATAGAAAGAAATCAATGTCATCCAGGATTTTTAGCGAATTTTCCCAGTCACAACATAGAGTGAAGCAGTTGCAATTTTTCATGATTTTTCTTTTCCCCTCAGTTGAGAAATCAAGAGTGTGTCATGAATACAAGAAAGTGATTGATCAGTTGGGAAAAAGTGATCCATCTTACCTGTCCATGTTGTTCTGAAGTTCGACCTTTATTGGGCTGTTTCCTGTCGACTGATTCTTGTTGTTGTATTCATTCTTCGGAATCTCTGCAAACACAGAAAAAAAAAATGAAACTATTAATACTGCAGTCTAATAACCTCTGATCTCGGTTCAATTTTGCTACTAAATTTAAAAAAAAAAAGGAATTTCTCATCAGACAGACTGACTCTATAATGCAGAAAACCCGCAATAACCCATTTCGCATTGATCCAAAAAGAAAAAAAAAAAAAAAAGTAAATCAGCAAAAGTATTGTCCTGGTTTTAGCCTTTAGGTGGTAGTATCCTAGCCATAAATCACTTAATGGGTTCCAATTACAGTCGCAGTCCTCCAGGGCGCGACCCCTCTAATTCGATTCCACGAGTCCTCTTCCAATTCTTCTTCTTCGTTTCTCGAGGGAGCAACAGAGTAAAAAGAAGAAAAAAAAAAAAAGAGGGAGGAAAGAAAAAAAAAATAATAGCAAAAGAGCGAGAAATGACCAAGTCGAAGAAGCCTAGCAGAAAATGATAAATAAAAAAGATGGTATGAAAAATAAAAAAAAATATAAAAAGTGAACTTTCGTGAGTCTCTAAACGTCTCGATCACGGATATTCTTCTTAAATGCAGTAATCACTATAGTCTACCCTCAATTCTTCCTCTTTCCTCTGGGGCAAATCCACGGACACCCGCAATTAACGTAACGTTTTTCTTCCTCTTTCACGTGGTAAAATTACGTGAATACTTCCCACGCCAAGCGAAAACTACTTGGCAACGGTTGGTTGGCGCGAGGCAAATGTATTCCCCATACTGCTTAGTTTGATGGCCCGGAGGAAGCCCAAGACAAAACGTCCTTTGCAACGCTGTTGCTATATAGATATATGTGTGTGTATGTGTGTATCGACCCTAAACCGAAAAGCCCCCATGGTATAATGTATTTCTTCTCTTTGGAAACCCTCAGGAACCCCCCCCCCCCCCCCCCTCCTCACTTCCGTAATTACGTCCAAAGGTAAGGCACACTGGATATGACCCCCCCTCCCCCTCTTCCAGCAACTCTTCTCCCGTTTTCCCTTGAGAATCCTTGCGGTTACACCAGGAGTATCAGAGGCTTGAAATTTGAGATGGTGAATCATGGGGGTTTATTGATTTTTAAATTCATTTATTATTCAGGAAAAAAAGATTGGAATACTCCTTTTTTTTATGAGGCAATGAACATTCTCAATGGAGTATCAGGAGTGGTGTTCTCCTTTTTTTTTGATGCTGTATCAAAGATGATATTTTTTTTACTTTTTTCTGAATTTTTTCTGAATTTTTGTCTGTGCAGTTTATGGGATATGAATTGTCGAAGTTACTGAAAATAACGGTGGTCGGCATGAAACGTCCTAAATCGGACGGAAATAAGGAAATTACTGAAAAACCACAGGGTTAAGCCATTATTTATATAATAGAAGAGAAAAATATTCAATTCACCATAGGGGAGAGTGGGACAAAATGGACCGAAAAGATGAGATGACTCTAGATTTTTTTAAAAAGCAGCGGTTGCTTCAAAAAATCTGAAAAAATTTAAGAACAATATACATATGTTGGAGAATTTTCTCAAATTTTTTCAGATTTTTTGGTCGAGTCCTTCATTCCAAAAAAAATTCCTTAATCATGTCACTATGAGGATCCACTTTGCCCCACTCTCCCCTATAATTATTGATTGAGAAATTTTGATTAGAAGGTAGTCGTAAGTATTTGCCTCTCTCTCTATCTCATGCTTATGATAAGAGATTGATGTGAAAAGAATTCAAGAAGAAGAAAAATTGTATTCACAAGTTGAATGAATTTCGAATAGTTTAATCACTTTTTGGAGTAAATTAAAGCACATTTTCCCGAATTATCAGCAATTAATTGGAAACTGACCTACAAATCCTCATTTTTTTGCTATCTTATCAAACTGTACACTAAAATACCCCCTTAACCTCTGCAATTTTTACGATTTTTCACAATTTTGGTTGAATGCATTAGTGGCACTTCTGGGGGTAGAGTATGGGCATTATCAGTCAGGTAGTGTCATAACTATGTGTCAATAACTTCAAAAGAAGATCGTAAATCATTCTGTGCTAAAGGATCTTCACTTCTTTTTTTTCTATTCAAACTTCCTCGACACACTTGAGAGAAACTCGCAGATGTCGAATTCCTGGGGCTTCTCAAGACTCCCAGCATAAATTCAGCAATTTATTCGCTGCATTTGATCATTCCTATATTTTTATTTCAGAAAATCATTGAACTCTGACTGATTCTTCAACAAAACAAAAGAAAAAAGCAAAGATCTTGAAATAGTGATAATACAAAATTTATTTAGCCTCAAGAAAAAAATACTGTGTTTCCTTATTAATTTCAAAGCATTCTTGGAGAAACCGAGAGTAATGATGTTTGTGCTATATAAGATAGAGGAGAATGTTTTTCACGGAAATACAGTGATTGAGCCACAGTGGATTCGCATCTCTTTGGCGCAAGATAAAACACAGAATGATGAAATAAAAGCTGTGGTGAAAATAATAATAACAATGATGAATGAAAAATAAAAGAAGATGAAAAAGACAAAAAAGGAGGTAATGAAAAATAAGAGGAGGACCCATGGGGACTATATCTATGTGTGTGTGTCTGTGTTTCACAGGTTTCGGCTACTGCGCAATCGTACGTTTATGTACGCAGAGAGATAAGAGATGAGAGTTGCTCTCGAGTTGCTTGAAATTCCCTACGCGGTACTCTACACGCCCACCGATTCACCAAACGTACCCTCATCAAAGTCGTCAAAGAATACTGCTGAATAAAAAATAAATAAAAAATGAAGAAAAATATTTATATTCAACGTACAAAGCTCTTTATTCAAATTTTTTATTTGAAAAAAAATTTAGAAATACGAAATTCCTTCGCCCCCCCTTTTTTTTACTATTGCACGTATTTTATATTGTAATTTTCTTTCATTGAATGAAGAGAAGATAATTGAAATTTATTCGCCTTTTTTTGTATTTTTGAGGTAATCCTAGTGGCAGGTTCAAATGATCGTTTTTTATTCTTTTCCCTTTTATTCATTATAATTACTGTAACTATTTCGATTTTTCCACATTTTACCGATGTCCATGATGATAAATTGTTATTAGATAATATTATGAATATTCAATAGTGTTCCGCATTTGATTCACGCTGTCCCAGTATCTAGGACTGGGATTGGAGGATCCTCGGATTTTAAATACCAATATTCCCGCCATTGATTTGTTCATGTAATTAATTGCATTAATCATTGCATTAAACATGCTTTTTTCATGATTTCAAAAATTGATAGACATTCTGACGAACAAAAAACATATAAGGTTGTATAAGGAAAAAATAGGTCTGTGATCATGAATTTTCGCAGTGGAACTGAAACTGAACCTCGTTTATGGATTTTCAATGTTAATTCAATTATTTTCAATAATTAATTTTGGCCTTATATGTCCGGTAACATGGGGTAAACTAAATTTAAAAAAAATCTCTTCATGCTATTCTATCAAAAGTGACCGAAATCGAAAGGGGGGAATGAATGCCCGAGCCACTAGTATTACATTAAGGGGTAACGGAAGACCCAGTAAATTTCAAATTTTGAAATCCATTATTTAGCAATAATTATCATTTTTTTCATGAAATATCAGAAACATCGACTTCCTAATGTTCTTCTCCAGTCGTTGCCACTCGTCTATTCTAAAAATATTGATAAATATCGCTGAACAATTAGTTTGAAAATTCAATGTGTACAAGGGGTTCCGTTACCCTTTAAGGGTTGTATAAAAATGAGGCCATAACGTACTTGGTATATTGTAGAAGTTACCCGATGGGCTGCGTACAAGACAGTTAGGCTCAAGATCCGGATCACGTTCGTGTTCACTAGCTGCGTGGCTTCCTGGTAGTCTTCCGTTCAGTCTACTCATTGTAGGATTACGAGGTGGCACATCGGGCGGTCCCCTTGGTGCCGTGTTATCCAATAAACACCCTGGAATCATATAAATGATATTGATTCATTACTTTCCTCGTTTTTTCTTGCTAATTTTTTTTCCTTTTTTAATTAATTTTTTTTTAATGAAATTGTTAATCTGAGTTAATGCGAGATGATGCTGATTAAATAATTGCATGAAATCCGAGGATTCTTCAAAGAAACTTCCTCCAAGACTAGCGCACGTGTAAGACTACCCCTCCCCCCCCCCTCCTTCTCCACCTTTCATTTGCCCATTCAGCCCTTAAAAAAAATTCACAGAGTTTTGACTCGGCAAAAGCTTTCTTTGAAAGAAAAAAGAAATGAGGAAAAATGAATCCTACTATTTCAAATTGTGTAAAGGCACACACAAAAGCCCATTGGTACTGTGTGTACTATAAAGGCACGAGTCTTGTCTCCAAGTCAAGTGGGGTATATCCTAGGGATGAAGGAAGAAGAAGAAGAGACCAAGGCGGCTTGGTAACCGTGAAATTCTCAAGAAAAGTAATTCCATAACGTCGAGTATCCAAAAGAATGCCAGTACACTCGAGTCCCTCAGAGTTTGAAGGACTGTGAAATTTCAAAAAAAAAAAAAAAGAAAAAACTGTCCGATGTCTCAAGTGGCTTCGACGCGGGCGGTGGTAATGGCTGCCTTCTATATTTCCTTCTTTCTTTCTTCGATTGTGAGAAGAGGCAGAAGAAGAAGACGATGAAGAAAAAGCGTATTGTGTTTCTTTCTTTTTTTTTGGAGAGACACAGACAAAATGCAGAAACGCGGAAGGAGGAAGGAGGAATTCGTTACGGATTCTTCTTTATTGTCTAGTGGCCAATGAATTTTTTGCTCTGCTCCAAAACGACACGAGCCCTCGAAAAGAGAAGATGAAAAAAATAAGTTTCACTTGAAAAAACGAAGGAAAATTTAAAAACCTATCGATTTCACTTAATCGCCTTGGGATTTAAACTATTTTCTTTCAATTCAATATATTGTTTTTGCTTTTTATGCTCTACTTTATTTTCCTCTTGTGCTTTGCCGAAGCTCAGCCAATCTTCCCCTGTAGTGAGGGCAAAATGCACTTGGATTTGTCCTCTTATTTTCCTTATTTCTTCAACCCCCTTGCCTCCTTTTTTTTACGATCGAACTTTTACCCGACAAGTTTCGGCACCCGGATCATTTCTCCCTTGGCCATTCGTTGCTACGCTTCTTTTTTTTTCTGCTTTTTTTTCTCTATTCGTCGAGGGAAAACGAGCACAGAGGTAAAGCAGGGAGAAGCTAAATATATACGCGAAACGAGAGAGGCAACTGACTTGAAATCCTTTTGGAAGTTCCTTCAGGATCACGTATACTAGCTATGCATCAAATTCGAATCGCAGCAAGGATGATGTCCTCTGGGAAAAAGCATGGCGTGCACTCGTCTTTACGACTCTAAACCAGATTGTTCTGTAATTTTTTTTTTTTTTTTTTCATAAAAATTTATTACCCAAACTTTGTGAAGAGAGGAAATTATTTGACTTGAATTATTGTCATTAATTTTATTTTCTCTTGTTTCTTTTGAAATTGATTTAAAAGAATGAGAATTCTATGATAATTTTTCATTTTGGAGTTATTGAAGCTTGAAAATAATTTGAAATATCTCAATGAGCATGTGAAATAATATTTTTCCAGGTCATTTACTTGGTGAAGAGGAATTTTTCAGGGATATCAGCGTATTTTTCACATAGTTATTCTTATTAATAGGCCTTTCTTTATCATTGTAAATTCTTTTTCAGGCAATGGGCGGCATTTGATTGTGTCATGAATGCCACCAGTCCGTTTTTCCAGGGTCTAGCATGTGGATAGTGTCTTTACCCTAGGAGGTTAAAGAAATTTAAAGGGCCCAAAATGACGACAAAAGACGACGTGAAACATCGTGCGCATGGGTCTTGCGTCGAATTATCCTCGGCTGGTTGGTCCCGTTCAGCTCCAATGCTTTTCGGCCTGTTTCTCATTCTTTCTTCTTCTTTTCTCCCTCTCATATTATATATTTCTCCTTTTCTTTTGCTTCAATATGAAAAAGAGAGGAGATTCCTTGTTGTCGCACCCGGCCACGTAATGGATGCGCACACCCATTCACATACACGTTGTTAGGGAAAAGAGGAAAAAAAAAAAGAGAATGAAAGAAAAAAAAAATAACGTAACATAATATCTATTCCCAAGTAGCGCCAAGGGCCCATGCCTAATGGAATTTATTAGTGAAAAGAGAAGAAAAAAAAAAAAGCATAAAGGTTGGAGTGTTGTTCGCTTGTTGGCAAGAGTGTGCCCTTCATTTTCGTGGAAAAACGAGGGGCGGTAACTTCTGTATTCTTCAACTGTGACATACTCGACTTTTATATGAAAAAATACCCGTGCGCGACAATTCAGAAACTCAAACGATGTGGCCAAAGTCATTTTCGTTTTTCTTTATTTCTTTTCCTTTTTTTTTCACCTCTGCACGTTCAGGAGAATTGTAAAGTTCATGATATATATTTTTTTCATTTCATTCATCTGTTGACGTATTTTTTTTTTGAGAAAAATGTACGGTATCACTAATTTTTTGGGGATTTTTGGGTCTTTCTTTGCTTGGAGATGTCAATGAATGGGGAAAAAACGAAAAATTACGTGTCAATACCAACTTTTTCGAATTTTTCAGAAATGATAATGATTTTTTTCATATTATACATATTTTCTCATATTTATCAATAAAAATCTTCATTTCCCGAAATTGTTAAAAATGTCTATTAGACTGTCTTTCTTTCAGATCCTAAATAAGGCCTCAGAGTACTGTGTTACTTCGAGATATCAAATCACAATTGTGTAATACTAGTTTTACTGGTTTTCTGTTATTAGACGCTGCTACTTGCATTCTATCTTTGAAGCTACTCGTAAGTTTTTTATATCTTTGTTACTTTTATCTTATATATACTAAATTTCATTTTATACAGCATACTGTACACTAAAAAAATCAAATCTCTCTTATTTTTTCTAAATTATCATTTCTTCTAACCTTATTACTGTATTAATTCTCATTATCTCTATATGTCATATTTTTTTTACATTATGCCAATAATTGCATTTCAAATTCTCCAAAAATTATAAATTTTTTTTAGGCTAAAAAAAAAAATTCTATTCTATTGCTCTTTAACTAAATTTTCCTCCGAAATTTCTGTATCTATATATATCGGAATTTTCTGGAGTAAAGTAGATTTTCTTCAACTAAGTAAATTTTCTTGTAACAAATTTTTTTTTTTTCAGTGTATGCTGTATATATTGTTATGTGTATAGGTTGTACATCGAAATATGATTTTTTTTTATTTTCCTCCCTCTCTAGTTTGTACACTCCTCAATACTTTGAGCCAGGGGATTCTCAAGTGATCTTCGAGGCGACTCGTTAAGCTCTCCTCTCTCTCTCTCCCTATTCGTAATTAATATTTCATTTAAGTCCATACACAATTCCAAAAGTCATGAACCTCTTCGTCACTGGCTTGTGATAAAGCTTGTGTTTATAAGTGTTGAGGGTTGAAACGAGTGTCGAGAGGGTTGTTTAAGACAAAAAAAGAGAGAACGAGAAATAGGGAATCGCTTCGAGTAAATTTGTCAGATCGTATATATATATATTTTTTTATTTCTCTCATTTCTGTTTGCTCCTTCTCTTTCTACTCTTGTATAACCGTCTCATTAAGAAATTTTCGTCCTCAAGTGAGTTGAGCTCTGTGCCTCGAGTGTACGTTTCGCTCTTTGTAGGCGGGGTACACCATCAGAGAAAAAAATCTTGAAAATAAAATGACAAAAAAATAAAGATGCAAAGGGGGTCAAGGGGCTAGCAGCACCCACGGATGAAAAATAAAAGAGAGGATAGAGGGAGAAACGGTTTTAATTGGAAGTTGGGACAAGTGCCAGGGGCTCTTTTAACCCCCCAATATTTGCCTAATATCGTGTGATACACATTGACACGTATAGTCTTCAATTGAAAAATCCGAAAATAATGACAAAAAAATTGAAGTATTAGAAAGATATCATTTGATTTTTTTTAATTAATAAATTACTTTAAAAAAATATTTAAAAAATTATAGCTTTTTAAATTTTTTGCACGTGCATATTTTTTTATTTTTTTATTTAAAATAATTTATCCATTAAAAAAAATTAAGAAATAAAAAATGGTTAAATATCAATATTAAATTAAAAATTGTTAATATATTTTTAACATATGATACTGAAAACATCATTTTTAGTATCATATGTTAAAAAATTCTTTTTCCAACAATATATAATTTTTTTCCAAGAAAAATTGTCTTTATGTTAATAAATGTAAATATTGCAAAAATCTAATTTAAATAAATTCCCAGTCTCATTAACATTCGTGTACCAAGTAAGAGATTTAATCTGCAAAATTGAGAGATGGAAAATCTCTTCGATTTGAATAAAAATTTAGAGATTAGAAAGAGTCGACCTCTCTTCTCTCCAACCGTTTTTTTTTTCCTCTATATTCGGGATCGTTTTTCAAGATGATCTCAAGTGGAGCCCAATGGACCCTCGACTCTCACGCATTTTAAAGTCTTTTTTACGAGCTTCGTGGTGGTCGATCTGAATATCTGGAATCATTCACATGATCCAGGAAAAGACGAAAAAATTGAGAGGAACTCGACATTTACAATTGAGGAGAAAGAAAAAAACCACTTGAAAAATTAAATAAACTGAATGGAAAGAAAGGAAAAATAATAATAATAATAATAAAATGAATGAAAAAAACCACAAGAGTTCATTGAACCCTTTCGAATTTACCTCCCATGAAAATACGTCGATAATAATAACAGGAACCGCAAGGTGCAGCGATGTGGGAAAGACGTTTTCGCCCACGCTTACTGGTGTGTAGAAAGAGAGAAAGGTTGAAAGGGTTCTGGTTTTTTTTTTTAATTTTTCTTCATTTTTTTTTTGCCAATGGTAAAACGGTATTCGCCCACACTTAACCGATATAAATGTATATAAAGTATCTGTTCGAGTAAAAAATAATTTTTTTCTTTTATTTCATGTTTTTTCATTCATTATTATTGAAGTGAAAAAAAAACACATTTGCTTTGATCTACCGTGTGATCATTCTGCGATTTGTTTGCGATCGTGGGTGGTTATTTCTTAACGACGCGTTAATTTAATTGATTATCCTTGCTCCATCGCACCCGTCACAAATGAAACTCAAGTCCTTTTTTTTTTCTCCCCTTTTTTTCTTTTTTGAATGAATAAAATCATTAACAATAGCAGGGAATATTATTTCCTAATAACGCGTGAATTCAATGAATTATCCTCATTCAATATCATTAATCAAAAGTGTGATAAAAAAAAAAAGAGGAAAAAAATCGTTAAAAAAATGGAGATATTTCGTTACGGTACACATCAGATGTGTCAGATAAAGTACGAAAGGCGATACGTTTGAAATCGCCGAAAAAAAAAATTATTTATTATATAATAGACGAAAAATAGAGAAGAAATTGGGAAATATGTGGGGAAAAATGAAAATTGTGAATGAGAGAATTATCAGAAGGATATTTTATGGTAAATGTCATTTCTGTTGCGTTGATGTTGGACATTAAGGAGAAGATAGTGATCATTTTGTGTGTTTATAGAGAGAGAAAGAGAGAAAAAATAGAAGATTTAATATTATTTTTCGATGGAAATCTTTATTCGGACTATTAATTAAATGTCCATTGAATTAAGATAGTGGACACTGTGGGGTCGTAAAGAGGCCACCTACATATTCTCTGATTTGATACTGATATTTTCTCCTCAATTCCCTTTTTTTTTTTTTTTTTATTTGTTTTTCTCTTGGTGTTACCCCAGTGGCACGTGGCTGCTGAAGATTTTATCCCACATTTCTCGAATTTTTCGTCCACTTTATTTATGTGATTCCATTGAAATGAGAATCTAGAGTGGAATGTCTCTCTAGAGAGATGGGAAAAAAACTCAGAAATTTTTCCGGGATAATGCAGTAAAAAAAGAGAAAAAAAGGGAAGAAATGAAGAAGGAATAAAGTATTTAATGTCAGAATTTTCAGAAAATAAAAAATTACGTGTTTTTCTTCAAATATCTCTTTTTTTTAATGGGAGTCATTCGTTTTTTTTTTTCCCCTCGATTATTAATCGCCCGTCTCATCCATCAGCCGCAATTGGGTATTCAACGTAATCCGGCGTTAATTCCGAGATTAACTTTACTGAAGAAGCGGTGAGGAAAAAGAAAATACTCGTATTTTTCTTTTCTCTCTTTATTTCTACTCCTTCCTCTCGTCTACTCTTTTTTCCCCCCTTTTGGAACGTCGAAGAGGAGGCCAAAATAAATCCGTTGAGCCAAGGCTAAGATCGATGCTCCGAAGGGGACGTCGTCGAGTAAAAGAGAGAGAGAGAGAGAGAGAGAGGCAAAGAGAGAAATATCGACGAAAATGAGGAAAAAAGAGAGAAAAGACAAGCTCGTGCATTTGGCAGGTCGCGGATATTGGATAGAGACCCGAGGACGAAACGTTCATCGTAAGGGCGGATTCGCCCTTCCCGTTTTTCGAGGGTGTATATACATATATACATTGCCTTTTCATCTCTCACTTCTCTTTTTCTCTCTTAGACTACTATCACAAGTACAAACTGTGTTCACTCGCCACAGAATTCTATCTCTTTTCCTCTTTCTCTCGACTTTCCCAGCAATTAGATCTCAGAAAGCTCGTTACTATTGACAACTAATCGATAATCACACGTGCACGTGCCTCTAATCACAATTTTCCATTGAGTTTGAAAAATAAGAGAGAGAGTGAGATTTAAGTGGTCAATTTTCAATTCATGCACGAATCCTTTTTAAATGGATTCACCTCGCTCTATGAATATTTTCTTTATTTTTTTTTCTTCATTTTTTTTTTGATTCTCTCTCTCTTTTTGGATATTCCGGAGGTTCCATGCTTTTCATCTCTTCGGGAGTTTATTTAATAATGAAACAAGGCGCGACAGGTGGAGCACTCAGGCTGAACACAGTGTCACTTGCACTGTGTGAAATACACAGCAGAGTCTGGGAAAATATTTGAGAGGAAAACGGAAACCCTTGTAAACTAAAAACACAGAGAGGGATTCGGGGGGCTTTTAAAGGGAACCACTGTGTTTATCTTAATCGATTTCGTTTATTTTTTCTCACTCCACCCCAAATCTCTTGCTTGAATGCCTAAAATGGAATTTAAAGTGACCATGAAATTTTTCAAACACTTTTGAGTAGAACAGAATGGGAATTCTCACATTTTTCTTTGTTTCAAGGTAAATTTGTTTTTGGAGCTTTTTTGGGGTTTATGAAATAATTTCATGGATCAATTTGTTTTTTTACAGAATTTCACCGCAATTCCATTTGGAGCAGAGCAAAATCCCGAGACAAGGTTTCAGTCTATAGTTTATGACAGTAGAATTTGAGCACATGTCACAATTTTTTTTGTGTTTTTCTTTCTAACAAAATAAATTATTATAAAAATATTAAAAAAAAAAAATCACACATCGACAATTTCTTGGATTTAAATAGGAAAAATGTTACAAAAAAAAGGTTTAAAAAACTTGCACTTATGGATTTTTGAATTTTCTATACATAAACATTTTCCATTTTTTTGAAAATAATTATTTTGTTGAGAGGAAAAAAAAAATTCAAAATTTTTCAGATTTCTGCTATTTTTAGTGTCACAAAAAATTGCACTTAGTTCTCAATTTTTCTATAATTTATCTATTGAAAGAAAGAAAATACACGAAAAATTGTCAGATGACAGTTACTCTTCGTATCACTATATATCCCTAAATTTTTCTTTTCCCCCACTTATCTCCAATTTTTCTCCCTCGTATTTTTTCTCACTCACTCCAAAAATCCCCGCAAATTTCCCCAATGCTCTATTATGTAAATTTAATACACACACACACATACACACACTTTGACGTCACATCGATGGCCCTTGGGTTAGCACACACCCCATGTGTGGAAAAGCGCGCAAAAAAAAAAAAACGTGTGAAAAAAAGCAAAAAGCACAGGATAAGAGAAAATGAATGAAAATAGATGAGAAAAAAAATGAAGTGAACGAGGGTGACATTTGGAAATGTCAGGGTGAGAAATGCCACCGAATAAAAATGCCCTACCGAGAGTATATGCCCTCTTCTTTTCCACTGCAAAACGGGAATTAAAAAAAAAAAAAAAACAACTATTTATATTAACGTTATACAATACGTAGCACTTTTGGGATTCATTGCGATCCTTCACACGTCACTTGAAAATTAAATTTCCAAAAAAAAAAAATGAATTAATAACAATCGTCACTGTGCACAATTTTTTTTTTCACTTGGTTTCTTTTTTTAAATTTTTTTATTACATTCATTTATTTCTAACTCTTTTTTTTTCGTCAAATTAAACTCCTTTTTTTTCGTGTCAAATTTAAAACTCGACGTCAATTGACCCTAAATAATTTTTTTATTTTTTTTTCGTGAATTAAAAGACTAACCTCTACCACCACCGTAGCAATACGTGTACTCGTTGTAATCCATGCAGGGTCGTTTAAGTAATCCCTCGTCCGGCACGAGATCTAGAAGTGCAGTTGGATCACACATCTCTCTATCACGATCACACGTATCACCAAGCATCAGGACATTGAGATCATCATTATCATCCACAAAAACACGTGGACTCACTATTTTCGTTATTTTTTTAAAATTAATATTAAAAAAAATAAAAACACTCTCAATGAATTTATATTATCTCACTTATATTTGGAAAAAATTCGTCAATTATCCTCGGGAATAAATCCGTGGTTGAGAATTGGAGTAATAATTTATTGGATAAACTTGGCCGTAATAATTTGTAATGTAACGAGGAAGAGATGATAAAAAGTGAAGTGAGAGAAAAGGGAAAAAAACTCGAGTATTTCTATTCTCAAACTTTAACTTTAAACTTTGACGAATAGTGTTAAACTTTTTCCCCTTTTTTAAAAATTATTTTATTTATTTTACTATTCGTTGAATTTTATTACTTGAATTTGAAAAAAGCACGAGTTTGTGTCACTGGCAATGAAAGAATTAACAATTGGCACATTCACTGAATTTTTTATTTTTATTGGAAATAGTGAACCAGCACTAGAATCACAATGTTTAACTTGGGAATTAAAAAAGAATTGAAATTAACTTAAATTCCCTTTTTTTTTCTCTCTTTTTGGAGTAAATTGAAGATAGAAATATTTCGGACGAACCGCACGCGTGCGCGTTCGACGAGAGACTGAAGCAAAATTGCGATGACTCCCGACACTGTGGCGACTGAGGCTCCTCCGAAAGGGAGAGGAGAAAAGACGTGTGTGCTTCTTGTGTCTGTGTAAGTGTGCATATGTGTGTTAGTATTGCTGGTGGTGGGGGAAAAGGGAGAAGAGCAATATCGGAGCACAGAAGGGTGAGAACGAGGGTCTCCGCCTGTAGTTGTGTGCATATATATATATATATCTCTGTCTATCTGTGTGCGAGAGAGGAAGTGATGGCTGAGAGTGGTGGGGATAAGACGCGGAGTGGGGGGCGAATGGAGAGAGAAGAGTGGGGGGCTTTGGACAACAGCCGGTCCTCGGAGCTCACAGGACACCCACAACTCCTGCGATGCTGCAGCTGATTCAATCTCCACAACATAACACACACGCAGAGATATAGAAAAACGAGAGAAATATGCCATGAGCCGAAACAAATGAGGTATTTTACGTTTTATTTCATGAAAAAATTTTCTTTTATTACCCGGAACGAAATGAATAACTGCGCAGTTTTCATTAGTACATGAGGTCCATCAACACACACACACAGCATCCCCCCCTCTTTTCCCTCTTTTTTTGCGCACACAGATAAATAAGGGTTCTTGTGTGTGAGACGGTAAAGGAATTCTTTCGATTAGATGGTTAGATGGTAAAAATAAGGAAAAAAAAGAGAGATGGAAGTGAAGTTATTCACTTTGACTGAGGCATTTCTTTTTGGAGTTTTATCGGTGGATGATTCGCTCTGAAAAAGGCATTCACATACCATCATTTACCAAAGAGAAAACCGTTGCCCTGTAATTTGACCCTTTCTCTTTCCATTCTTTTTTCATCCCAAAAGTGGAATGATAATGATCTCAAAATTCTTTGCTTTCAGTGAATTGAGAGAGGAAAATTCTTGAATGTTGTCTTTAGTGAAATTCACAGTTTTTTTGCTCTTTTTTTTTTGCTTTTTTTTTATTCAATTATTTTAATTATTTTATTATTATTTGAGAGTGGAAAAAAAAGGAGAACTTTAGATTATCAAACGTGGAATTATGCACAGTATCTGATGCCATGTTACTCTATACGTTACTTAGCATCAAGAGGATTTAACGGAGGTGGACTGAGAGGAGGAGGGAGGGGGAGGGGGATTACGATCCAGCCGTAAGTATACACATGTTCGCGACATGGGCGAGATATTCATGAGACAGTCGTCGGTCGTCTCGGGGGTTGCGCTCACTCTAACATGTGTTTGTATGTGTGTGTGTCAGCACGACGAATCGTGAGAGTAGTCCTTCGGGACTTGCCGCGGAGAGTAAAGCTGTATTATAGAAGAGAAACATCCAAAGACTGCAGGTGTTTCATACTGCCAATATAAATCGAGCGTTTTTCAAGAGCAAATGTTTCTTGTATTTTTTTATTTTCTTTTTATTCTTTTCTCTGAATCATGGAGACATTAATGATTCAGGTGATTTAAAATCTCTGATTTCTTTTTTAATGAATAATTTTGGAAGAACTAATTGGATGATGATGAATGATCGGAATGATTACGAAATTAGTATGGATATGACGATTTTTTGGGGGGGAAATGAATTATTTGGAAAAATTGGACTCAAAATTTTTCGATTTTTCTACATGTGCATTTTTTTGATAATGATTTATTTATTAAGAAAAAAATAAAACTTGTCAGATGTCGACTGTTTTTAGGATCATCTAATTACTTAAGGTAGTATCCCAAAGTACGATCGATAAAACTGAGAAAAAACTGAGGATTCGTAGGTCAGTTTCCATTTAATTGCTGATAATTCGTGAAAACTTGCTTTAATTTACCCGAAAAAGTGATTAAACTATTCGAAAGTCATATTTTCAGCTTGTGAATATAATTTTTTTATTCTATTAATTAATTAATATTTTAATTAATTAATATTGATATTTTTTTCTTCTATTATCTAGTTGAAATGCTGTTCTCTCCGCCAATAGTTGTTAAATAATGGCTCAACCCTGTGATTTTTTTAGTAATTTCGTCATTTCTGTCCGACTTAGAGCGTCTCATCCCCACCACCGCTATTTCCACTATCTTTGACAATTAATATCTCATAAAACAGCACTCGCAAAAATTATTAAAAAAAATTCGTAATAATCACGATAATAACTAGCTTCAAACAAACACTTTTTATTTCAACTCTCGTTAGTAATTCACTCCTGAAAATTGCAGAATTGTCGATAAAGAGAGGGGAATTGTAATTTCAACAATGATACAATGATACTTTTGTTTCATACTCACGATGAGTATAAAAGAAGCGTTAAAGGGAGGGGGGGATGATGAGGAGAACAAGGGGGCGAATGAATAATCTATATATACGTGTAGAATACCGCAAAATGCCTGTGCCCTTCCTCGTGAGCCTCGACGTGAGCTCGTTACATCTGCATACGCGCGGATGATAGCTCAGTAAATTGCGGACCTTCAGGCGATGGCCCTTCCGTTCAGCACCCCCCCCCCCCCCCTCTCATCTCTCTTTCCCCTAACTCACACGTATAGTAGTAGTCATATATATAGATATATATATCGTCGCCTTAGAATGAAAGAGGCGTAAGTGCTATGCTTGTACAAAGGACTCACGCCTTTTTGTTCCTAAGGCAACGATATATACATATATATAGATATATAAGTTCTCGCGTATAGCACGTAGCCATTCGTGGTGAAGTCGTTTCGTGGACTTATTTTAATGCCCAGGCACTGCCCCATTGCACTATGCCAAGCCTAACCCGAACGAAATTCTACATTGTGTTCACTAAGAGGAGAAGCTTTCAGAGAAGCGAAATATACACTTTCTGCAGTTAGACGAGATAGAGAGGGAGAGAGTACAGGGATAACGTAGGAGAGAAGATCATAATGCCCTGAGTACTCCTTTATATATATCGTTATACATGGATTTTCTGGCCTGTGGTCATATTCCATGGAGTTTTGCACGATCCACTGGTGTTTAAGGCAGCTCGTGAAAGTACGATTTATGTGGATGTGTGTAGGCGTTTTGCTTAACGCGACTCTCTTTGGCTCTCAGTTGTCATAACAGTTACACAGGTATTACTGTAATAATTTTACGTGATTATTGTGGAGGGGGGTTTTTTTGCTTTTTATTGGGAGAGTTGATAATTTTGAGAAAGAATTAGTGTGCTTGAGGTTTTTTTTCATTTTTTTATAGCTAAAGAGGATTGGATGTTATAAATTGAATGAAATATAATCGAAAAATTATGATAATTGTAAGAAGAAAATATAGAGTTATCGGGAATATTTTTAATTTTTTAGTTGTCTTAATTCTAGAGGTTTCAACAAACAATTCTTCCCACTTCCCTTCCTTTTTTTCTGGAAATTCATTTCATTTTTAGAGCGACGAAATTTCGGGAAAATGCATGTGTGTATAAATACAGCAAAGAAAACATAAAAAATATAGGGATGATGTCAAGTGAGTGGGAGCGAAAGAACAAATGAGAATAGACCAATCAGAAGGGCCCAGTGAGGTTCCCCCTCTCCCTTCCTCTGATAATTTTGTCGCAGAAAAAAAAAGCGATATGTATCGGATGTATCGTGAAGGAGTAAATTGACGAAAAAAAACTGCAGAACGATTATCGGCAATTATTCTTGCAATTAATTGAAATAAATTGTGGAGGAAGCGAGGAGAGGGAGGGACAACTTGTGATAATTACGGAGTGAGTGTAAAGCTCACTAAAAAATGAATTGAATATGAAAATATAATAGTAATATAGTTCAGGTTTTTTTATGCAGCGGAGATCTCAGCTGAAAATTATGAAAAAATTCCACGATAATGTAGACATGTTAGAGCATCTTCTCGAATTTTTTCAGATTTTTTTACAAAGTTCACTCCAAAAAGAACAAATACCGAATCATTTTACATTGGGGGTCCATTTTGCCCCAGTCTCTTTTATATTATTATGATGATGAAAATCGCGAAAATGAATATATATAGATATATCTATTTTGGAGGACCAAAGAGATGAAGGCAGACGGAGTCAGACGATTCCGTGATTGGTTGAATGTCGTAAGGATCGAACTATTATAAATAAATTTACGAAATATCGGAGCAATTATTGCCTCCGGTATTAAAAAAGGAGGGAATGGAAGGGGGGAGGGGGTGAGTTGGCCTGGTGACAGTCTTTTTTTTATTCTTCTTCTTTCATTCTCTGGTTCTATAGGAAGAATGAGGAGTAATCCTCTGAGATTTTCTGGGGTGTCTCTGAAAGACGGATTTGCGAGGCCAGTTTCATCGCTAAAAAGGGAACGAGAATGAGAGAAAGGGCGAAAATTGGTCACAAAAACGATGCGCATCTCTTCCGATAAAACATTTTATTTTACAATGCACACTAACGTGAAGGATGTATTACGTAGCTTCTTCAATTCGATTTTAGTTTATATATATACATATATATATATTGGAGGATGAATGGACGATGGATACGTGATGTAGGTAGAAGTTTCTCAAGATTGGAAAAGCGTCTGGGATTACGTGGAAGGCAGAGTGAGTTGAGAAAAAAAAATGAGAAGACGAGGATGAGAAAAAAGTAAAAAAAAAAAGGTTAAGTCGCCAGATGGTGGGCGCCCTCTTTCACCTCTTTTGCGCACCTCTTTGCGCGCAGGTATACACACAGGAATGTCTGAAAACATACGTATGGTTGTACCTCTTTTTCGGCTCTTCTGTATACGAAAAAAGAAGAAAAAAAAAGGGATAGCATAAGAGGAAGATGCGGGAGGTGAGATAACCGTGGCAATGGGGTTGAATTTCGAACTCGAGGATGGAGAGAAAAAAAAAGGGAAAAGGGTATGTGAGAGGCTCCTTTCATCCGGTCAATGGATACCAAAAGAAATCGGGAAAAAAATACGAGAGAGTCTTCAGAGGATATATATTTTTGTTTAAGGTGGTATGCCGGCGAATTCGAGTACAGTTAACCCCTTATTTCTTTGATGCCGTATGAAAGATGATGTTTTTCATCATTATTCTGAATTTTTTCATACTTTTCGAAATTACTAAAAAACTACAGGATTGAGCGATTATTTAAAAACTATTGGCGAAGGGAACAGCATTTTAACTAAATAATAGAAGAAGAAAATATCAATATTAATTAATTAAAATATTAATTAATTAATAGAATAAAAAAATTATATTCACAAGCTGAAAATATGCATTCGAATAGTTTAATCACTTTTTCGGGTAAATTAAAACACGTTTTCCCGAATTATCAGCAATTAATTGTAAACTAACCCACAAATGCTTATGGGATACTGCCCTAAAAATGATCGGAAAGACCTTTGAACCAAGGGAATAGGGTTATTAAAATATTTTTTAGTAATTATATTAAATTCTTTGTGGCGATGGCAAAAGCCGGAATATTGCGGATATCAAAATGACGTAAATCAGTTCTATTAAATTCTCGGATGGATCCCGAAGGATTATTTTTCATTCTTTTTTTTTTTTTTTCTCTTCACAGAGAGTTAGAAGGAGGAGAAAGGAGAGAAGAGAAACTGTCACCGGGTGATCTCATTTTTTTTCTTTTTTAATATCGGCGGCTCATTCTTTACCTCGAAGGAATTATCAACCCCAGGGGCATGTAACTACCTTCTTAACCCTTCATTTTTTTTTTGCTTCTCTTCTTAACTATTATATTCTCATTTTTTTCCTCTTCTTTTTCATTTTGAAAATGGGGACAATGAGACACATTTGTGGGAGATTTTATTTTTCATTTGGTTGAATCAAATTTTTTTTCAGTGAAAACATGAAGAGTTTTGAAGACCGGAAAATCTTAAAGGGGTGTGCCATACGTCACGCGGTAGTACTTCCTGTTCTTTACCAGGAGGTCTATCCTAGGTGGTGGAGGAGGGAGGGAGGGGAGGGATAGATAGTATCTTTTCGGTTTATATGTAGCTTGAAGGAGTTTGTGTCGATGTGGCGCGTTATCTACAGTGCCAGGGGGGTCTAGTTCCGGCAGGCAGGTTTGGCCGCATGTATGTGTGTTTATATGTATATATGTGTATATGGTGTATCTAGGAGAACAAGACGGGGGGTCCGTGGAATAGGTATTCTTGACAGTGGGAAAAGAAAGAGGAAGAAGCTTAAACACATATCTTCTTGTTACAAAATCCAAAGGTCGATTTAGAAATAATATAAAAACTATTAAATGTTCGAGTTTATGAGAAGTGCCTTTTTCAATGATCCAGAAAATCTTAGACATCTGACAATTTTCATTTTCTTTCATTTCTAATTGATAAATAAGTTAAAAAATAAAATATGCGCATACAGATAATTCCAAAAATTATCAGCGCAAATTTCTTCAATAATTGTTTTTTTTTTTAGATAAAATCCCTCTGATTTTCCTTAATTTTTGGGAAAATTTGAGAAAATTGTCAGATTTGTGCGAATTTTATCAACATCTTTTCGATTTTTGGAAGAATGAATTTTCTTGTAATTTCTTGAAATAATGAAGAAATTTTAGTAATTTTTTTTCTTTTCATTTTCAAAATAGTTGGATTATTTAAAAAAAAAAAGTGTTTCTGAATATATTCAGAGTGCATTGGACGAAAGGAGTCACGGATTGTCGTAAAGTTTATCGGTGAAGTAGAATAGGAAGAAAAAGGGGGGAGGGGGAGAATGGACTTGAGACAGTGAATTCGTCGATGAGTCGATGAGAAAGCAAATCACGTATGCAGAAGGCGATGTACAGACGTACGAGGCTGAATTTCCTTGTCAGGAACAATATTTTCATTCTACTGTGCACGTCTTTCTGACTGGAGAACACACTTTGCAGCAAGAAACTAATGAATTACTTCGTTTTATTCTTTAACAGCTTGAATTATCTGAAAAAGGCAAAAAAGCTCATTTTTTTCGTTAAAATTCTTTTTATAGAAAATCAATGACATAAATTTCATGATTTTCTTTTTCTCATTCTCTTCGTACTCGACACGGAATACATCAAGAATATATATTTGTAGAATTTGAAGTGACAGTCATGTGACACATAAAACCACTTCCGTCATGAATTCAAGTGAATTATTAATGAGAATTCAATGAAATGTGATGCTAACATCAGCGAAAATTTTGATGGATTTCTATATTTAAAGATGGAGAGAATGCAAAATTCAATTTCATCGAAGATTATTGAACTTTGGATAAAATTTGAGGAGTTGGAAATTCTATATTTGAAATATGGAAACTCTGGAAGATTTTAATGTGTTTCATAGAAAACCAGAGGGTGAATCAGCTAAATTATTAAATTCTAGAGGCAATGTTGCTGTCAATCAAATAATTTTTGGTTCATTGTTACACCTGAATAATCAGTGCTCATCAAAAAATCAAAACTCCAACATATATACCTTCCAAATTAATCCAAAAATAAATTAGCATAAATCCATTGGATTAATCAATTATTCACTTGATCCAGAATAAGAAATGGATTTAAGCCGAATAATTTTATTTAAAAAAATATATATATTTTCAGTGTTAAATCTGGAATTTTTGGGGCACTGAGAGCCATATGGTTGCATCGAGGGTCATCGGATCTGGTGAAGGAGAGGAGAGAAAAAGAAGAGGAAAAAAAAAATCCATAAAAATAAAACTTCATCGGATATCCTCAGGTAACAAGAAACTCTACAAAAACTTTGCTGGGATTTTGCATTCTCACGGTGAGTTAAAAAATCATTGAATTATTTTCCTTCAAAAAAAAAAAAAGAAAAAAATCGAGAAAAAAATTTACAAAAATTCGTCTTTTTTGAAAAATGCTTTTCTAAAATTAGCATAAAAAATATTGAATATCAACAGTTATTTTACCCTAAAAAAAAACCGCATATGTTTTTTACACATGAGCCAACCAACTAATCCTCCATCTAACCACGTGCCTCACGTGCGAAAAACGTTATGAGACAGGGGCATTACGTGTCCATGCATCTAGTGAAAATGCACCCACAAGAATGGCTCCAAACACAAAGGGACGAGAGGAAAAAAGAAAGAGAAAGAGAAAGTGGGAGAGAAAAACTATCATTTGGGATGCGTAAAACAGGTCTGAGACAATTTTCCACGCCGCTTCATAATAGTAAAATGTGTTTGTACCCCCCTCCCCCTCCCCCTCTTCCTGATTCTTAAGGAGTCCGAGGGACTCCAAAAAGGGAATGAGCGCGGGCGAAAAGAAGAGCATTAGCATAATCGGTGGAGAAAAAAAAGGCAAAAGAATGATAGAAAAAAGAGAATATATACACATATATATACATGTATATATATATAGAATAAAAATAAAAGGGGATGGGGGTTGGGTTTTGCCATACACGATGGAGATTTACTCGTGCTCATGTATTAGTGAAAGAATGGATAAGATGTACTGCCTCCATGCTTTGGATATATATATATATGTATATAGGTGTGTGTACCAACTTCCACCTTCGTAGATTAGCATCTTCACTTCTTTCACTTCGGGTAAAACGATGCCATGGAAAAGACGTTATGCCTTTAAGTTGTACCCCCAACTAGAATTTATATCTATACCCTTTTGTCTTCAAAACTGCTTCGTTGATTATACCGTAAAATACGTGAAAATAAACGGTGTAAATAAAATAGAGGGAGAAAGAGAAGAAAAAAAAAAAGAAAAAAGTAGAGAGATACGATGTAGGAGGTGACGATGATATTATCGTCCGAGAAATCTCACTTCACACCGAAGAATTCACCTCTTTTTTTTTTAATCTTTTATTCATCTTCTTTAAATATTTACGTATTTTCTCTTATTTTTTTATTGCCAGGCTGATTGATGATGCATTGGGAATTGTGTTTTTTTTTTTTTTTTTTTTTTTTTTTTAATTGAAAAGCCACAGATTCGAAAGAAGAAGAGGAGAAAGAGGATGGATAAAATTTAGAGGAATGAGAATAATAATAATGGTGGAAGAGTAAAAATAACTGGATGTTATTGATCGGATATTGCAGCAGCCATGCTCCAGGATCAAATCCTGAAAGTTGAACAAATATTGACCTGATTCCTCTCATCTCTTTTATTTCATTTTTTTTTTCTCTACTCTCTTTATTTAGTGTATCTCTATTGATGCAACTCTGTAACGCATTTGAACGTACGGAAAGAGGAGAGGAATGAGAGAACACGAAAAATCAGAGAGAAAACGTGCAAGAGAGAAAGAGGGGGGGGGGGGGAGGGGGAGGTGCACGTTCTGTTGATTCACCTGTCGATGTTATTCTACTTGAAGTTATGAAACATACAGTAGGATAGCATTTATTTTTCATTCTCTTTACCTATTCTCTTATCGCATAAATGTTTGTATAATTCAGTTTAGACAATGAGATGAAGAAGGAAAAAAAAGAAAACGAATTAGACAGAGGAGAAATTGAACGTATTCAATGTAATGCCAAGAGATAACTCTATTAGTTCGTTTTTTGGTCCCTTGATGCTTGAATGAAAGAAAAGAAGAGAATTGCAGTTCGATGATGATAATAAAAGCCCCTGAAGCACGCGTCGAGGGAATAGCTCGGTGTATCCAAGGGATGACGGATGAACGTCGGCACGGGTCCTTTCAACTTCACATTTTATCCCCCCCCCCCCTTTCTTTTGACCTCATTATTCCTAATGGGGAGAGTTTTTTTTAAGACTGCGAAATTTTTGGACAAATCGATTTGATTTTGGTAGCACTTTTTTTTGAAGATGTCACGGAATCTAAGCGAGATAGAGCGATTTTTCTTCGATAACCTGTTTTGTAGAGAATTTCAAGAGCTCAAAAAAAAACATTATCACAAGACAAGCAGGAAGAAGAATGGAAAAACGTTATTTAGGAAGACTTTCGATAAAAAAGAAATATTATTAAATATTATTATTATTTTGTCATCTTAGAAACAAAGGGGCGTAAGTGATATGCTCTATACATAAAACTTATACCACTTTGTTTCTGAGACCATGATGTATATAGGGAAGACAGTGGAAAAATGGATCTAAAGGGTAACACATGATTTATGATTTTTTTTTTGGAGTGAAGGACTCGGTGGAAAAACTTGAAAAAATTTGAGAAAATGCTCCAATATGTGGACATTGTTACAGAATTTTTTGAAATGCTTTTGAAGAGTCTTTCAACCTCAAAAAAATTGATATGAACATTAATGAAATTTTGTCCCTCCCCTATATTGATATGAACATTAATGAAATTTTTATAATACTAAATACTATATTCTTCATTCAAAATCTAAGAAATTGATAGAAATTAATTTGTGCATTGTGTGTATAACAAAATAGCTCGAATCACAAGAAACCTTAACAGGCGAGTGATTCACGTGCACTTAATGCGCCAGTGATACAATAAAAAAAAAAAATATTTGTAGTTTTTGTGTTGCTATTCCACAGTTATGATTTTGTACAATAAAATTGGCCGAGAGGATATTAAAAAAAAAATAAATAGAATCTTGATGCACCCTAATTCTCGAAATGCGAGGACATACGGCGCGATTTTGAATGGAAGAAAATAAAGGAAGCAACCCTTTTTATTTTTTTTTTTTGGAGGAGGTTACAAGGGGACGCCTTTTTCCGGAGGGTAAACGACACATGAAATAAAATAAAATGGAAGCATCAAATGCAGGGAACGAAGTGAATCCAAAACGAGAACAACAGAGAGAGATAGAGACAGAAAGAGGAGGGGAGAACCGCACAAATTGCTGGGCTGCCACTCAAATTGGCCCGACAACGAACAATCGCCTCCTATTACATCGCATTTGTCGACACGGCGCTATGTCGTATTCTCTGTGTGTTCCTGTAATATCTCGTGTTACTTTATGCGCCTGTGTGTATGTGAATATACGGGGAAATTCCAAAACGGGAGCAAAGGTAGAGAAGAGGGGGATGAGAATTGAAAACCAGAATTTAGGGGTGGATATGTTCTTTCGGTTAGTTTTTCTGGGGCTTTTGAGGCCGTATGACGCAGCAGAAAGGGGTGAAGTGGTAGTTCGTCACCTGCTACAATTCGAAAGGGAAAAAAAAAAATTTCCATTTATCTGTCACATTCCAGATGCGTTTGAATAAACTCCAAGGTGCATTGACCAAAGGGTTTCTGAAAGGTTTTGATGTGAAGGCACATTCTGCTTCTTATGTTTATTCTATCCAGTCATCTAAAATTCTTCATTTTAATTTCTTGGGATGCAGATGTATGATAGAGTTAATGGAGGGAATTAGTTCGAAAAATCATGCAGAAGGTGCTTCTTTTTTAATTTAAATGAACCCATTTTAAAAGAGAGTGGAAATTACAAATTCTAGCACGATACACTTCATAACACTTCAAGATGATATTCACGTGCGAGAATTTCTCATTTAATTCATGAAAAATACATTTCTCTGAATGTGTTGCTACGAGGAGAGAGAAAGAGAGTGAGTTAATCGAGTTGTGATGCATTTTTAATTTAATAATTTATGAGTTATGACTCGGGGAATCTGCCATGCTCCACGAGCATCTAATGAGTCTTCTCTCCTCTTTTTTTTTTGTCCCTCTCCTCTCTTTTCGAGGAACGTGCCGAATGGAATTGAGAAACTCGAGAGATCATGTGTTCCGGAATTTCAGACGTCAAAATATGAATGCCAGATGGACATTTGAGGATTTATTTCTCTCTCGACTCCTGGGGACGTTTTTTTTTCTCTTTTCGAGAAGAGGAGGGGAGAATTATTTGTCCTCTCGAGAGGAAAAAGAGAGAGAAAGAGAAAAAAAAAGGAAAGGAAGGTCATGAGAAGTGCCTAATCTAGTGTCTCGAGGTTTCAACATACAGGCCAGTTGAACAAACACAAAATATCCAGAATTTATCTCAGAAAAGAAGAAAAAAAAAACAAAATTCGATAAAAAAAAAATTTTCATTCAAATTGAAACGGATAAATTGTTCAATTTGTTTATTGACATAAACCGAAATATTCATTGAAATAATATCGAATAAAAGATAGTCTATTTCATTGCACATGAGTCGATAGTAGCATCGAGAACCGCAAAAGTTTGTGGCCGAATGGAGAAAAACAGATGCGGAAAACCGAAGAGCAAGAGAGAGATAGAGATAGATAAAGATAGAGAAGAAAGTAGTTTCAGCTGAGAATTTTATTCCAGTAGAAAAGGAGGTCAGGCTGTGTTGGTTTCGCGGAAGCAGTGAACGGCCCTTCCGGCTTGTGCCTCTGATATTTCTACCCCGAAAACTCTCGACATTGGGAGGAAAACGGATATATCAAGAGAGAGACTTGACCGGCTGTGTGGCTTAAAGACGAAACTCGAGATATATATATATATTTTCCTACACTATCTGCGATCTTGACGGTTTACCGAGATATTTCTAGGCCCATTAGGGTGTACTCTTTCTCGTGTGCTTCCAAAGATAAAATAAAAAAGTAGAAGCTTTTGACATGGCCTAAAGAGATTTGAAAAAGTTTTCTTTTTTTTTTTTTTCTTACTTGAAGAAGTTCTTTGAAGATATTTGATTGCAATTTTAGATAAATTAGGATTAGAATGAATTCGTCAGAAAAAAATCTTTGACAGTCTTTTTCTTTGAGTTTATTCTTTTTGACGTGGGTCGAATGAAGTGAGGTAACCACAATTTGACAGATTTGAGTAAATAAACTGATGAAAAATCATGTAATTTAAAAATGAAATGGTATGGAAAGACATTTATCATTGGAAATAGGGGATATTATTGAAAAATAATAAATAAAACAAAAAATATGAGGATCTATGGGTTAATTTTCAATTAATCGCTGATAATTCGGGAAAATGTGCTTTAATTTACCTGAAAAAGTGATTAAACTATTCGAAAGTCCTATTTTCAGCTTGTGAATATAATTGTTTTTTTCTCGAATTTTTTTTACATCAATTTCCTATCACCTGCATGAGATAGAGAGAGAGAGAGACAAATAGTTACGACTACCTCCTAATTAAAATTTCTCAATAACTATACGAAGAATTAAATATTTTTTTCTTCTATTATTTACTTAAAATGCTGTTCTATTCGCCAATATTTTTTAAATAATGGGTCAACCCTGTGGTTTTTTAGTAGTTTCGTTATTTTCGTCCGATTTCGTCCAAAAATTCAAAAAAAATTCAGAAAAATCTAAAATATATCATCTTTGATACAACAACAACGAAATAGTGTCAAATGTACTTAACTTCACTAAAATACTATCTTAACCTGAAAATTCTCCTTTTCAAACAATTGTAGTATCTTCCAACGTTTGAATGATCCATACTTATGTGAGTAGACAAGCTCAACTCAGAATGCTTTTACAGAAACATGGCTTGCCACTATACCACTCTAATTATCGACCGTTGTGCGTCCGGGCTCATTCTGTCTAGGTGCAAAGCTTCTCTTTCTCCCTCTATCTCTCCACCTTTTCACTTCCTCTCTGCCCCATGTCTGAGGGATCAGAGAGACCTAGCACCTAGCTCTGGATATATAGCCCTTTGCTGAGCACACGACAAGACCGATTCTCCGTCTGATATAATCCCATGGCCTTCGTAACAAAGGATACCGACACTTTGGATAGGTGTCGGTGACTCCAAGGTGGTCTTTCTCGTTTTCGAAATAAATACACGAAAAATGAAAAAAATAGTCGGAAAATTATTTACACTTCTTAGGAAAAACTGTTTCTCCTCCGAAAGTTGTAACACTTGTTTCTATTTGAATTGTTTCTTTACAACGTTTTATTTCTCCCTGGGGCTGTATGTGTTGAATAAATAGAGGAATAATTTTTCTCACTGAAAAAAAAAAAAAACCCGTATGGTCAAGGGTAAACATGCATTTGGCGTCTCTGTAGTGGTATTCTACTGTGTTTGAAAATCGTCAAAATTAATGACGTTTTATGAAATAACACTAGAAATGAATAACCATTGTACACAACTTGAGCTGAATGAGTTTTCAAATTATAAATGAAAAAACCGAGAAAAAAAAAAGCTCGTTTTTCACTAAATGTATTATTTTAAACAGAGATTTTATTGGAGAATACAGGAGAAATAACACTCGACTTTTGCCTTTTGCCAACACTCGAATGAAATCCTCTTTTTTGAGGATACACTTGAGGGATTTAATTATAAAAATACAAAAAGAGTTGGGGATAATTTTTTTTAATCTACGCTTTCCATCTGACGTTTTGATGATTTTACGAAATTAAAATGAAGGCTTGAAGGCTTATTTTTTTTCGTTATTATTGGAAAATAAATTGGTGATGGTGACTTTTTGATTAAAGTGAAAAATGTTCCATCTGGAGTGATGCAACTGACGTTTGAAATTCTCCAATTTTTTTCTCTTTTTATTTCAATAAAAATAGGAATTAAAAAAAAAAAAGAATGAAACGTATGTTCATATAACAGTCTGAAGCGCACATAAGGTCGACTTACTTCGACAAGCACTCGTACGTTATTGGATCCTCATTTCACTGCAGACTTTGCCCACTTGAAGGCAAAAAATGGAAAAAAAGAAGAGAAAATGAAGAAAAAAAAAATGGCAGTATCAGCACGCACCCGTGGGCACTTTCTGTCTTATTGACCGCTCGTCCTTTCGACCTCTCCTCAAACTCTGGGGATGTGAAGATAGAAAAGAGGAGCAGCAGCAGCAAAAAAAAAATGGAAGAAGACATTCGAGGGGGAGAAAAAAAGATAGAGAAAAGCTTGGGATACTCGAGTCCTTCGGACAATTCTTGGTGTGGTCCATCTACAGAGAGAGATCTCATTCACTGCAAATGGAGGAGGGGTGAGAAAAGAAAAACGAAATTGCGATACGTATCGGTTTAAATTGAACGAAATTCACTATTGGATTCACCAATCGATGAGTATAAACACATTCACACTTTCCCTTTCGCTTGAGGATAAATGGAATGTGGAAAAATTCAAATCAATTTTCAATGTTTTTTTAAGCGGAAAACTCAGAGTTTTATTTGGGGTGGAGAAGAAGCTCCAAGGAAAATATAAGTCCTCCATTATTCGAGTGGAGTGTAATCATTTGAAGAAATAACAGAGTTCTATTTTAGTAGGTGTTTTTTTTTTATATCTTGGAAAAGGAACTAGATCATAATGCGTGCACCTTGCGAATTGCGACTTCAACGAAACCTATGTTTATGCATTTTTTCATGTGTCATCATTTTTCGAAATTAAAAAAGAATTTTTTTTAAATTGTGAATGCGTGTTTTTTTTATGGGAAGAAATGCAACATATTATGCACGATATTTTGATACAAAACATTTATTTTTTGTTCATCTGCATATAGATAATTAAACGTCAATTGTATCGCAAGAGGGTAGCTCTGATTTTGTCGTGATTACATGTGAATTTCTTCCTCATTTCTCATGAAAATCTCATGGATAAATCAACCATGGTTTTTCTCTATTTCAAAATTGGTATTATTATAATAGAGTATTCAATAGAAATTTCACCTGAAAAATCGAATTACGTATCATTCAAAATTCATGCAAAATTGTTCTTTCTAACAGATATACATAACCCACACACAATATTCGTTTTTTTTTTTTTAATATTCCGCGCAACTCGTGCATTTTCGATCAACCAATGAAATCCAGGCCTGAAAGGCTTTCGAGATCGATTATCAAAGTTCGATCAAAGCAAGTAATGTGTCCTTCTTAGAACGATTTCCAAGAGCTAGAGAAAAAAAATTAGGATGAAATCGCTCTATCTCCCTTAATTTCCGAGAGATCGTCAGAAATAACGGAATTGAATTGATTTGTCTGAAAACTTCTATTTTTGTAATGAATTCATTGAGAATTTGGATGGATTCATCTGATGACACTTCAAAGTCTCTAAAAAAAAATTCAATTTGATAAATAAACATGGTGATGAGCATTTTTACGGTGAAATTCCTCAGTGGACCACCCTAACCACACTAATTGCTTCGAGACCCGTCAAGTTCACGAAAAGATATCATCCGAGGGTTTCCCTGATGATTAATGGATTCAAGCTTCGTAGAAAGAGGCAAAGTGAGAGGAGAAGACTTGGAAAGCCTTCAAAGTCCACCAACGGAAAGTTTTCTCTTGAGAACGATCAAAACGCGATGAGTACCTGCTATGCTACAGTCTGAGTGACACTCTCAATCTCTTGAGACTTTTATTTCTATTTTTTTCATTTCAAAGTTTTGTACTTCATTTTTCCTTTTCTTCGCTTGCAGTATCCATAAATAGAATCTTAAAAAATTCCAACGAAGGAAGAAAGAGAGTTAAAAAAAAAGAAGCCTCACTTCCTCTGATTATGGAAGAAATTTTTGTAGAATTAAATTTTTATTGATGTTTTCTACTTCTCAATGGAAAATATTGGAGATGCCTTTTTTTCTCATTTGTCCAACAGCCGTAGAATGATCAAAGTGATCATAACAGCGTGACAATTACAGTGAAATAAGAACGAAACTGATGATGCATGTCGCCGGTTCTGATTCGTTAAGAAAGATAACCTTCCTCTTTTTTTTTTGTATTTGAAATGACGAGAAAAGAAAAAGGGCATAAGAAAGAATAATACATTCTGAATCAATGGAATTGTCAAGGTAATTTCGAGACACTGTTAACAAAAAAAGAATTGTTATTTCATTTGGAAAAAATATAAATTATAACACTCTTTATTGTAATGTAAATTTAAGAAAACAAGAGGGAAGCATTGACTCAATATTCTGATGTGTAATGTTATCTTGGGCGTATAAGATAAGCACATTAATATTTATTCTTTCTTTGTGAAAATTAAGAGGAAAAATAAATAGAATCTAATCTATTCAGTATATTCATTCCTTTTTTTTTGTTCACTTGGACACAATCTATTTCTCTTCTAATCCCAACTATTCAACCGAAAATTTCACTGCACTTATCGTCAAACTATTGATGTTTATCTTATCAATAGGCCTACGTCATTCTATTTTCTGATTCCAAAAAAAAAAATTGTGGTTACTCAAAGGTTTTGCTATCTCCCTTGTATTTTCCTCTGTAAATAAGAACTACCCACACAATACGAGATAAAAAAAAAAACTATTTTCTAACTTACACTTCTGACCTCGACAATGGGTTCATCTTATCTTCGAAACTCTTGTCATGTTTTTTCTTTCATATTTCTTCTGCCTCCCAGTGAAAATTTTACTGTGTCATGATATGAACATATTTATGAACCAACATAATTTTGTTATTTATCAAAATTCAATTAGCTCTTGTATTTGAGGGATTTTTATGGAAATTCTTGGGTTTGATACTGATATTATCGGGAATGAGTCAACGAAAATGATTTTCGATACTTCAATAAATGGAATTTAATTAAGAACATCCAATGACTGCACAGGAGTCTTCGAAATCTGATTAATTGAATTAAAATATCAATAAAAGATGATATAATTCCAAAATGAATTGCTTACAAGCCATTCATTATTGAAATAGATGATACTATTTTGAGGGAACAATTGAATACAATGTTTCAAAACGTTTCAATTTTATTGTAATTCAGGTTAATTTTGAATTTTATGTGATTTCTTCTCATCAATTCAGTGAATTCTACGACAAATTGAAGATTTTATTGCGAAAAAAGAGATTTTTACATTTCAAAAAGCTAATTTTCAGGTTTTTTCAACGTCATCTAATCGACAAATAATAGTATAATTGGATGGTAATAAACAATAACGTTTTAGCCAACATTTTTTTGAATTTTGTAAAGGGCATATTTGGTTCCAGATATGTTGCTTTACTGAAAATTCACTGTCAAGATTTTTTTTTTTAATTTTGTGTAGAACTCTGTGTAAAACTTTACATTTTTGAAAATTCAAGTTCCAAAAATTTACATGGTAAGGTTAATCAAAATTCCATGATACTACAGGTAACTCAAGCTACTCTGAAAAAATTAATTTTCCTCATCAAATTTTTTTTTCTTGAACATGAACATCACTTGGACCTTCTCAACTCAAATAATCGAAATAATTTTGAATTTCTTCCTGTCAAACTACATGAAAAGAGGGAGAAAACGCTCGAGTTCCCTCGAAATTTCTTCTTTCTTGCCGTTTGGAAAATTCGTTTCTTAATATATTTGAATATTGGGAGAAGCTGGGAGTAGCAGAGGAAATCTAGAAGGGCTAGAAATCGTTGCCAAAACTACCGGCGTCTCTCCTCCATGGCAACCCGGTTAACGTGGCTCTTGGGTACTACTTCTGAAGACCATTTACCCTCACCTCCTCCTTCATCTTCTCCTCCTGCGTTAGAAACTCCTCGACCCCGGGCAGCCAGGGTTCCGCCAACGGATCCTCAAGACTCTCCAGTATCTCGAGGGGTTATAACTGAGGACAGTCAGAAGAGAAGAGAAGAGATCGATATTTACGTATGTGTTTTGTGTGTGTGTGTGTGTGTGTGTGTGTGTGTGTGTGTGTGTGTGTGTGTGTGTGTGTGTGTGTGTGTGTGTGAAGTTTACGCACAGTATTTTTTCCGTACCGCAAAACTCCTCCCGTTCAAACGCAGAGGAGGGGGCTCCTAAAAAACGAGGGTTTCCACAGATTAAGGGGTGAAAGAGTGAGAGAGAGAAGTGCGTGAAGAGGGTGGTAATCCGATATCCCTCGGATTTTCTCGCCGTTGAGCATTTTTACGTTCGTTTCAATTCATTGCTTATTCGGAATTTGTTGGGGGTTTCAAAGTGAGTTATTTCGCTGTCTATCCTCTCTCCTTCTCCTTTTTTTTTTCCTAAATTTCTTTTTTTCCACTTTTCAATTGAATTTGAATGTTAGTTTCCGATGAGTTTGAATAAATGGCTGAATATAAATTTCATGTGGGAACTGCTTTTTTATCGGGGACTTTTCGGGAAAGAGATTCCGAGTGTTTGAATAGTTTTAAATGAATCGAATGTGTTTCTTTTTTTTTTATTGAAATTGAAACAGTTTTCAGTTCTATAAATCTTCAAACGGCAGTTTTTTTTTTATTTTGTTATTCTTTCAGGTAATTCTTCGGGGTGTATTCCCTCCGGTGCGCGTGAATTTCATTAGAATAAAAAAAAAGACGACAAAATACTGCTAACAAATGTTGAAAGATTCCAGATGACGTTTGAAATCATCATCTGTTGTACAGAAGTCTAACTTGCTACTTTCAACCAGGTGATAAACCATAAAAATCATCTTCACGCTTAAAAGTACGTGAGATTTACGGAAAAATTCATTTTAGAAAAGTCGTGAAAACTACATCTGGAATTGGCACACTTCACATCTGCTTTTTGGGTCTATACTGGTAGAAAATTGGTAGAACGATTGTTGAATGTCACGTTGTGTGTCGTTTTGGGTTATAAAAATGTCTGTGAGGGAGAAGAGAATGTTTCCCTTCTTTTTCGTTGGGCACGTGGTTACCAAACCGTATATTGCCGGGGATTGGTGTTTTTCTCTGATGGTAAGGGATAGTAAATGTGCCTGAGAGAGAGAGAGTGGGGCTTTTGTAAGAAATCGGCATATCCAGAATATCTCTCGATTTCTGCCGACGTCTGTCCACCACGTTTTTCTTTCTTTCTTTATTTCATTCGCTGACTGGCTGGCTGGTGTAAGAGCCACCCAGAAATTTTTCTGGAGACAAGATGCTTTGGGTACCAGAAGAGAACGAAGATCGTTCATCTCATTGTTCTCGTTGCGGTGGATTTGCATCTCAAGACCAAACACTCCTGACGGGGGGCTTCAGCGGCAAAAGGCCCTTCTTTTATAGTATATATAGTATATACAATGCCACTGGGCCCCGCCTGGATGCCAGACACTCTAGCACCCTGCTGGGTGGTCATTTTTTCCTCTCAAAGTGAGTCTCTGTTTCTCGGTTTTATTGGTATCTCCGTTTCTTCCAGTGGAAGAGAAGATGTATCTTCTCTTCTGGATATTTGGAACATGTGTGTGTGTGTGTGGACTGTGTAGTCCACACATTGTGGAGAGCAGGGGAGGCTGCATGTTGATGCGTTTGGCTTGAATTTTTTTTTTCCTTTCAGGGCTAATTGTTTTCGAGGATCATTAACTTGGCCAGACGCTGTTGACATGGTGCACGCCTTTCTGGCGTTTTTCGAGAGAAACAAATAGAGGCTGTTTTGAATAGATAGGTTAGGATTGTTCGAGGAGGTCCAGTCTCTGTTTGTGGTGATGGTATAATAAAAATTATTTGGTAATGATGAGGATCAGGTTTTTTTTTTTGTATATAATCGGGGAATTTTTATTAATCTCATTCTCAAATTTTTTTGGATATATATATGGAATTTTCAGGAATATAGAAAGGTCTGCTAATTTTTTTCAACTTTAGATCATTTTTCAATGTCATCTAATCGATAAATAGTGCTCTCATTTGAAGGAAAGTGTTAGGATCCTGATTTTCTATTAGAGTGTATGAAATTTTGTATTTTTTTAAAATTAATGCTCAAAAAATATGCAGAGGAGAATTTAGTAGAATGGACCTCTAGTGTAACATGATTCATCAATTTTTTTTTAGTGAAAAACTTCGTGGAAAAATCTGCAAAAAATTGAGAAAATGCCATAATTTATGGACATTTTTGGTGAATTTTTTCAAATTTTTTTTAAGCAGCCTTAAAAAAAAATCCTAATCATTTTGGCTTGCAGGCCTATTTCGTCCCAATTTCCATAATTATGAAACAATGGATTTTCATTATTATCTAATAATTCATTATTCAACATAAACAGCAATTGGCCTTCTTTCAATTATAGACATTGTGTAGAAATGAATAATTTATTTAAATTTATTCAGAAAAAAGCTATTCTGAATATGAGATGAATAAATTCCATCTCTGTTTATTCAATCGAAAAATGTCCATCGAAAAACATGAAAAAAGTGGAATATATAACAACGTAGGATGAAACGAGAATTAAGTCTTTGGATATTCTGAGAAAGGGAAAAAAAATTCAAGAGTATATGATAAAACCAGCTCGAGGCAAGATATATCGAGAAACTTTGATAGTGAATTTTTACCTTTTCACAGTGACTCAAGTTTTCTTTACTCTAGTAAAATAGAATGATGAACGAAAAAAGAATGGAAATTTGAATCTCATGAAGGAATAACTTTGTGCTCGAATGGAGATAGATCCATCTCTATCTCTACATCTTGACCTGGTTTTGAGTTTTTGAAGTTATAATTTTGTTCTGGCATATTAATTTTCAGTTTCTTGAAATCTTGAGGGTTTTCTCAGAACCCACACGAAGTCAAATATCTCAGGTAACTCAGCTAATATATATATATATGCATTTGACAAAGGGCTGAATTCTCTCGAAGGAGCCATTGTTCTTCAAGAAATTCTAGTTTGAAAACAATAATCCTAATTTTATTGGATATAAAAGCAGAAAAAATTGGTATCACAATGGATATTAATAATTTATGAATAAATTTGAGGAACAATGAAGCATTATTTTCCTTTCTGAAGAATTATTTCCAAAAATTCTTTTTACATTTATCCGACCATAAAATTCTTAATATTGTTGAGAAATAACTGACTTGAATCGTCACTTCAAAAAAAAAATATTTAACAATTTGAAATTTTAAAAATTTTTAAGAAATTTATGATAATTTAAAATATTATCTTCTGAAAATTGAAAAATCGAGAAGAATGTTAGAAAAATTGGAATTAGAAACATTTCTCATGATTTTTATTATCATTTTTTTATAAAAAAAAGGTAAAAATTAATATTATATTTATATTTTCGCCTCAGAAACAAAAGGGCGTAAGTGCTATTTATGAGCACATCACTCACGTCCATTCGACTCTTGAGTGATGATATTTATGTTCAATGGACTGTGATTGTAGATTGTTTAATCTTATAATTAAAATATATTTTTTTAAATATTAAATATTATAATTAAAAAAAAATAGGTGCAGTTTTTGCAAATTTAATTTTTGGATTGATTTTTCTTTTGTAATTGATTTTTTAAAGAATTTTTGTTTGAAGATATTTATTAATATTTTTGTCATAAAATGATATTAACAACTGGGAAAAAGACTAAAAAATTCAGTGGTTCTCATGATTTCATGGAAAAAATCATAATTATTGCTAAACAATGAATTATAAAAATTTGGAAATTTACTGGGTCTTCCATTACCTCTCAATGCCTGTTTTTCCTCAACAATTTCCAAAATTCTCTGAACAATTTCTTTTGTACCAAAAAAAAAAATTGTTTATCCAAACTGATCGATTAGTAGCTATTTGAGAACTGGGAAAAATCATTTGTTATTTCAGGATGTCGAACACTTGAATAGAGAGACAAGTATGTGGAGTAAAATGCTTGTATTTCTTCCCAAAAGTGGGGCAAAAAAAAGAGCATCAAAAGCCTCGATTTTATTATTTCGAGAGGAAAAAAAAAGTGGGGAAGTCTTCTGGCTCTTCGAGAATTCGATCCCCAGATAGAAATGCATTTAAGTTCCTGAAGGCACGTGGAAAGAAGACCTCCATCGTTTTGCTGCCTGTCTTCTTCTCCCTTTTACTCGTCTTTTTATTTATCTCACCCCCTCCCCCAACTATTTTTGCATTATTCACTGGTGCCTTGATGCACTGTACATACGTTTATTTTGCTCCTGAAAAACCGTTTTTTTTTTTTTTTTTTCGTTTGTTCAGTCACTTTGCGAGAGATTCACAATTACTCAGTCGGATATTTCAGGTAGAAAACCTGCATCCTGTGCCTTCTGTTTATTTTTTCAATTTAATAGTGCCACCTAAGAGTTTCAGTGAGAAAAACAGATTTTTTTTTTTTTTGAGGAAAAAAACAGAATTATCCGTGATATTTTCAATGGAATTGAGTTTTTTTAAGAAATTTGGATTCCTATGCTTCTTCAGCTTGATGGAGACTATTGATCTTTGTTATTTTTGGGAATTGAACGGTTAATAGCTCTCGAGGAGGTTCAATCACTGCTCATGTTGACTAAAAATATGAAATAATAATGAAAATGAATTTTTTATAATAGTTTAAATTCATTGTGTAAATTTTGGAAAATTTGAGTTTTTTAAAAATGTAAAATTCTGTACAGAATCTTATGGAAAATCAGGATCTTGGCATTTTCTTTTAAATTATACTATAATTTGTCGATTAGATGAGATATTTTAGAAAAACCTAAAAATTAGATTCCTCAAATATGTCAATTTCTCCTTTTGCAATAAAATATGAAACTTATCGTGTAGTTTACTAAATTAATTTCAAAAAAATTACATAAAATTCATGAATTAATTAATCTGCATTAAAATGGAGTTGAAGCGTTTGCCAAAGTAGTTTTTAGTTATTTTTTAAAAATATTCTTTATTTCAATGATAAATTTCTTGTGAACTATTTATTTCAAAATTATATTATTATTGATTGAGATTTTTCATTAAATTGATTTGGACGTTTTCTTATTGTTTAATACTTTAAATATTCATTTTAATCGATTTTCTGGGATTTTTAAAATCTGATTTTTCCATGATTTTGAATTGTCTCTAATCAAGACCTCATTCCGGTAAAAGAATCACGCTCTCTATTACCCAAAATTTGTAAACAAAAACAGGTAACTGTTCCGGGTGAAGAACAGATGTTCAGCAGGTTGCAAACCAAGACCCCTGTAATTTCATTTTTGTTTTTTCCTCCCCATCTTTCTTCAGCTCTTTTTCAACAGAGTCAAAAACAGATAGCCAATGCCGCTGGCCGTATGTCGTCTGTTACGGTAGTCATCGGGTTATAAACACGAATTATGGGTCAGCGTTTATGTGGCAATATTAGAATCCAAACCCCTCTCGTTTCGGCCAGTTTCTAGGGATCTACACACAGCAGATTCCCAATGGGTTTTCCTTCATCGTTTTAATCTCAAACAGTCGTTAGGGTCATTATTTATATCTACCCTATAATATCCGTGGGATTACCCGTCTATAATTCAAGATTTTTGAGGAAAATAAATTTTTAATCAATTGTGAATGACGAAGAAATTGAAGAATTCATGAATTATGATAATCCATTAATTCTCCTTCAATTGGAGAATGCAATTAAGAAAGTCCAATTACTGTATATGAGTCAAATCAAGTGTAGTACCCAAAATTTAAGCAATTAAATTGAAATATCAATGAAAAATGATGTAATTTAAAGATAAATAGTTTGCAAATCATTTATGATTCAAATGAAAAATATTATTTGAAAAATATAATTAAATACAACGTTACCACATGTTTCAACTCCATTTTAATGCAGATTAATTCAAAATTTTATGTGATTTCATTTCATTAATTTAGTAAGCTTCATGACAAATTAAATATTTTATTGCAAAAAAAAAAAAAATCTAATTTTCAGGTTTTTTCAACCTCATCTAATCGACAATTTCAATTTTATTTACTTTGTTTAGGCAATACAGCCTCTTACAGAGAGAGTTTACGAGCCAGTATAATAATTTAGATACAATATTGGAATTTTTTTCTCATTCTACTAATATTATCATTATCATTATCATTTTTTTTTATTTTTTGAAAAATCATCTAATCGACAAATGATAGTATAAGTTGGAAGAAAATGCAAAAATCCTGATTTTCCATGAGACTCTGTATAAAATTTTATATTTTCCAAAATTTAATTCTGAAGAAATTGATTCGCTTCATTATCTAATATTTTGCCCTTAGAATGGCCAGCAATATTGGACTTCCTTGATTCTATCTTGATTGAATAATTCCTTAAGCCTCGGTGCCTCATCCTGATAAATAAAAAATCTCCTAAATTGAACGTCCTTTACGTTCAATAAAACCACCAATGTACACAATTTACCAAAAAACCATCGACTCATCGTGGCCAATCAATTTTTTCCAACAGCAGCCCAACTACATGTAACGTTTCTCTATTTCACCACAGAGAAAAATCCCGAGCAGTAGACTCTACATACCTGCAACAGAAAAGTGAATAGAAACCATGAAAATGACAGGTCAAACAATAATATCGTTTGAGGGCCTCTCAAACGAGTAAAAAAAGTTTAAAAAAAGCAGTCATTAGTCTCCCTCTGCCCTTTCACAACGATTTTTTTTATTTTTCCATTTTTGTTTTTCATTCATCCCCAACCGCAACCCCTTTGTGCCATTTTTTTTTTGCAGTGAAAATGTGCCTGACGAACTCAGCAATTGTTCACTCCGGTAATTTCGTTCCGTGACACCATTGGTGCGTGAGTAACAGCCCTACATCATTTGTTCAATATTTCGTTTGCCATTTTTTTTCTTTTTTTTTTTACATTCACTTTTATCTCTTTACTGTGTGTATAAAGCGATGACGTAGACTGTCAAGCGTTATTATAATAATCCGACAGTGACACTACGAATTTATGAATGAATGAACGAAAACAGGCGAAAAAAAAGAGAGAGTGAGTCCTGGGTTTATACCCAAGAAACTTTAAAGCGCCTGGTATTTCGTGCGCAAGTTAGGGACACGATGACTCTGCAAGTGTGTCAGTGCAGAAAGCCAGCAGGACATGTTGCCCCCTCCCCCCCTTCTATCTTTCCTTTTTCGGGGTGTCACCATCAATCTTAAACGGTGAGGGAGACGAAAAAAAAGTAGAGAGGGTGCCAGAGAGAACTTCGTATCACTCGATCTCACTCGATACGCAGAGAAGCAGAATTCGCCCCCCCCCCCTCCTCCCCCTTTGCCGATTTATACGAGGACTTCTGGAAGCGTTCCGCAAGGTGACGCGCACACCCTTGACTGTCCCTTTTGGCACGAGGGGTGGAAGAAATTATAATGCTGAGGGATATTATTACGAGGAGGTGAACCCGGAAACATTGATTTGGGTGAGAGTGGGGGGGGGGTGGGGAGTGTGATGGAAATGGTTTGAAATGGATTTTTTTTGATGATCTTATTGAGAAGCTGAGAAAATTTTGGGTGAAAAACATGTTCAAAAGTGATTTTTTTACGAATTTTTTGGAAATTCAATTTTTGAAACTTTTGGAGAATTTTTGGAGTAAAAAAAAATTAGTTTTTTTATCGTAGCGCAAAAATTTTATAAGGAGAAAATTTGAGTGTATTCTCCATCAATTTCTGCATTTTTTAATCGATTTTTCATTAATTTTGGAGATTTTATAGGGGCAAAACGGATTCTCATAAAGTAAATTATGAAAAACTCAAAAATTCATGGAAATAAATTAAAAACCACATGAATTGATAGGAAATGACCTCATATTTCCATTGATCCTTGAATTTTCATGATCCAACCAATAAAACCAGAGATATCCGAAAAAAACTAGAAATTCTCACCCAAGATGTTAAAATATTCCAAAAAATTTCTAAAAATAAATTCTCTTCCACATTTTCCATTTTAAATCTCCTCAGCTTCTCAATAAAATCATCGAAAATATCACATCTTAATTATTTACACTAATTCCAATTAATTCCATTACATAGAATATTAAATTCTCCCAAAGTGCATTCGTAAATTTAAACGGACTCATTTCCACAGATCAATAAAGTTTCTGTCTCTCCAACCGATTCTCAACGATCCATCAAACTCCATAACATCCATCCGATCAAGAATAAAGCTCTCACCATTTTCTCCTCCTCTTTCGCCAATCCTCATCCGACTCTCACTCGAGTGTCGCATATTTTTGGATTAATGATCTGCCGACCAACACACAAAACACTCCAGCCAAAAAAAAAAAATTTATTCTCCAACTAAAAAAATTTATTTCTCGCAAAATAAAAAAACAAGCACCTCACTCCTTACTTCTCTATTAAATTCCACTCACGAACTAATGAATCACGCAGTGACACTGACAAAATAACCAATAGCCCCAAAACCAAAAGTATTAATTCAAAATTCTATTGATCATCACCGATTCAATGGAACATAATGTGTGAAGAGCCGATGGCAAAAATTCATTGAACGATTCGTCACACCCAGAAAAATTATTCTGTCTTTATCTCTCTCTGAATGACAATAAAACCGAATTCAAAATGATACATTTAGAATTCGATGAGTGATCTACCACCCGCGTTCCATTGCCCCCCTCCTTTGTGTCTCACTAGGGGGGTCCCACACTAATCCCCCGCCCCCCCTTTCCCCAATTTTAATTAAACACAGATGACTCGATCATCGAAACATTCCCGTATAATTGAACCCACAAAATAATTCAAATTAATCAATTCAAGTAGGGGAAAGTAGGGCAAAATGGACCCTCATAGTGACATGATAAAGGAGTTTTTTTTGGAATGAAGGACTCGACAAAAAAATCTGAAAAAATTTGAAAAAATCCTCTAACATATGTATATTATTTGTAAATTTTTTCGGATTTTTTGGTGCAACCGCTGCTTTTTAAAAAAATCTGGAGTCATCTCTACTTTTAGGTCCATTTTGCCCCACTCTCCCCTATAATCTTCAAAAAAAAATTCTTTATTCATCGACACACATAAAACACTCTTGATGATTCATTTTCAGGTTTTTCTGTGTGGTTACAATTGAATTGTAATACGATGACTCAATGCGACAGAACACAAGCTGTTGAAAATGTTTTCTCTGTCACAATGAAGAGTAAAATTGGAAGAGGTTTATATATGGCTTTATAACTAAAATGGCAATGAAACAACGTGGGAAAATTTTGCAACTTGAGTAAATTCCGTGACACACAAAAGTTTGCAAGTGTTTTTGGTGAGTAATTGTTACATTCACTGCATCTGTATTACGATTAAGGAATTTTCCTCTTTTCTTGCTCGTTAAGAAGAGTTTCTAATGATGTCTGAATGTTACGTCACTAGGACATAAAAATTCATGTTATATTAGAAAACTGCAGAGTCATGTGAAAATTGATTTATTTTCCTTTTTTTTTGCAGAACCGTTGAAACTTTTCTAAATCAAGATTAATCACTCCAGATTTGTGAGAGATTTATTATTTTTTTTCAATGGATGATTTCTGGAGGAGAAAAAAGGAACTCGAGTGTCATGGAGTCCACTTGAGCGCAAATGGCATCGAAAAAAATATTGGAAAGAAAGGTGAGTCTACTTTTGAGGGTTGGGGAATAAAGAAAATGGCTCTTTTAGATCAGTCAGACTTTTCCGCATGAGACAACACAGAATCGTACCGTGTGGACCACATTACAGATATTCTCAATGTACCGTGACTAAATGGATTCACAAGAAAAAGGCTGAGTAAATATATATAGATAGATATATATATTTGTAGGGGAGAGTAGAGCAAAATGAACCGCCATGGCAATATGATTGAGGAATTTTTTTTGGAGTGAAGCACTTGATGAAAAAATCTGCAAAAAATTGAGAAGATGCTGTGATATATAGACATTTTCGTTGAATTTTTTCAAATTTTTTCGTAGGCTCTTTCACTGTCAAAAAAAATCCGGTATAGTTTAAACCCAAAAGGTTCATTTTTCCATGGTTTTTCTTCTGTGTAGAAATATATATATATATATATATATATATATATATATTTTCTTAATGTTTGTTGAGCATTGTTGTAAGTACTGGGGACCAAGTTTACCTGAGGTCTTCATTCACCCCGATAATTTCTTTGACTCACGGTCAAGAGCAAGAAGGGGAAGAAATAAAAGAATTGAGAGAAGTCCTAAACAAACTTGAGGAAGATTGTTGGAATGTTTCACGATCCTCGATAGGCTATAGGCCTCGGTTCCACAAGGGGTTCAACGTCTGACTAATGGGCATACTAATCGACGTTAATTTGACTCCCAACTGAGCTTCCCACTGGCCAGTACTCTCTAACGAGTCTCATTGACAAGCACGTACTGTTAGATGGGGAGTTGCATTGGTTATTACGTATTCCATACTGTTATAATCAATGCAAAATTTCACCCTTGGTGGTCGTATAGCACAAGTATTTGGCCATTACAATTGTCTTCAAGCGTAATTGTTCTTGAAGTTGTTGCTAAAATTGAGAAGATTTTTCGTAAAATTTCCATTTTTTAAACATTGGCATTTAAACGAGATAAGACAATTTTGCCAAATTTTTCTATGAAAAATTTCAAGGAATACAAAAATAATCAGAATAAAATCGCTCTATCTCGATTAGTTTCCGAGATATGTTCAAGAAATTATTTGACAGAAAAAGTTGATTTATCTCGTTTTACCCCTTTGCTATTTAATCGATTTGTCTAAAAATTGCGAATAATTTGAGAATAATTTAAAAATAATAGATTTTAAAAGAACTGATGAAAAGCTCTTTTTTTGTAGAACATTAAATTCTCTACCAGAAAGGCTTGAAGCTCGTTATCAAGCCATCCCTTAATTACCCCAAATGACTTGTGAATTTTCATTCTCCAAAGAACCAGAAGTTTCCAGAAATTTAGTGAAACAACAAACAATGAGATGATAATCAATACGGACATGCTGGTTGTGTACGTATATATACGTATCATCTGACAAATATTCCCAACGTATTTTCCTCACTGAGAGAAAAAGTGGAGGGAAAGAGAGAGAAAAAAAAAATTAGTTATGGATACGGTTACGGTTTGAAGAAACGTGTCGAATCGGTTGTTACGTGTCTGGTACTGGCACATGGTTTATTCTCATTCCCGTATTTCTCATCAATCAGTAGACACTGGGATTGCAAGTGAGACAGAAAATACATATATATATATATATGTATGTGCACTTGGGGGCCCTCATCCCACGAAGTCTCTGGTTTTTCAGCTTCTCTATGCCAAACGAAATACGACACCACCAAGTATAGGAAAGAGGATGGCTTCTCTTACTCTCTGTGTCGGGGCCATTAGCTATTTACGGAAACGCCACTGCAAATGGAGCACAACGGCAGTTGTCGTTCTACGCGCCATTCCTTGTCGGTGGATCCGTGCCCCAACGGGGAAGAGAAGAGAAAAGATAAAATGAGAGAAAACAGAAGCACAAGAGGGGGATGAAACAAGAGGAAAAGAGAGAGAGAGAGAGAAAAGGCGGTAGGACACACGCCGCGGTCCGGAAGGAAAGAAGCGGAGGGAAAAAAAGGAAAACACACGGAAATAAAGAGAAAAAAATAGAGATGAGGAGAAAAAGAATGAGAAGAAGAGGAAGAAGGGTTGAGGTATATCGTACCTTTTATTTTGGGAAAAAGCAATATACTCGACTGTCTCTGGGGTTGAACTGGCAAACGAGCGCCTTGGGAAAAGTCAGAAGAGAGAGGGAGGGGGGAGAGTAACGCGGGGTATAGCCAAACAGAAACAAAAATTACGGCAATCTCGAAATATCCCGGGGTTTTAGAAGAAAAAACAAAAATCACGACTTTTATCTTTTTTTTTTTACTCTAGTTACTTCTCTTGGCAGTGGGAAAAAAAACGTATTACCTCTGGGATTTGGATTAAGGTAGTATCCCAGTGAAGTCGAGTACAGTTAACCCCTTATTTTTTTTTGATGCTTTATTGAAGATTATATATTTTTACATTTTTCTGGATTTTTTTTTATAATTTTTTTTCAGTGTAGTTTATGAGGTAAGAATTACAGCCACGAGCTGAAGATATGACGAAAGGCGTTTTTCCATTAGTTTCCGAGACATTAACACGAAAAGAAGAGCAAGCAGTCGAAATGGGGAGGCAATAAATTGTATAATTGTTTTGATAAATCATTCTTTGAGAATGGCTCAGAAAATAATGCCCTTTTTTACCCTCATTCTTTTCTATGGTGAATTTCAAGGGCTTCAAGAGAGGATGAGGGCTTAAAAAAGGTATATCTCCGTTAGTTTTTAAGATATTCACAAAAGATGAAGAGCGAGAAGTCAAAATAAGTGAAAAATCAAGTTTTTGAATCATTTTAACAATCATTTCTCGAGAATATCTCAAAAAATAACGGAGATACGTTATTTTACCCTGATCCTTTCACAAAATATTCATTTTTCTCAAATATCTCCAAAACCATTGGAGCCTCACTTGTATTATTCCGAAACAATAACTAAAAAGCAAGATTTGTCCTATTTTTCCCGTTTTGAATAGTTTAATCCCTTTTTCGGACGAATTAAAGCACTCTTCTCCGAATTATCAGCAAATAATTGGAAAATAACTCACAAATCCTCACTTTTTTCGTTCTATCGGCTGTCATCTGAAATAGTTCCTTAATCAGGCGAAAATGAAGATTCTCGTCACTTTCTTCTCTTCCCAAATGACTCTTTGACTAATAAATAATTGAAAATTCCTCAATTTTTATCTCCGAAATTTCGTCAGTCAGCTCTGAAATCGGGCAGATGTTTTTTTTTCTCCCCGTTTTCATTGAGGGGGCCAAAATCTGGATCAGTGGAATAAAAAAATAAAAGATTTGGAATCGAGGCGATCGCAGCGACTGAGATGCATTTAAAAGATAACGAATAGAAATGAAAAAAAGAAAAAGAAGAGAAGGGGGGCATTCGAATAAAAGGAGAAAGAGGACACGGAGAAGTAGAAATGAGAGAGGACAAGTTAAAAAGTGTACCCCAGTGCGAATTATCACAAGACAGAAAGAGAGAGAGAGTGCCAGCAAGAATGGATCACCCCAGTATGTGTATGTGTGTATAAAAATGCCAGGTGTTCCTCTCGAAGGATCAAAGAGATCGTGGGCCAATGATTTAACCGGTATTCCACAGTGTGTGTAAACTTCTAGATGTTCTCAAAAGCTCATATATATATATAGATCTATCAAGTAGTGAAAGGGTAGTAAAAAAAATATTACGTATATAATAAGAAAATTCAAAGGGAGAATGAGAAATACCTTCGTATGAATGAAGCGATTAAAGTGACGTGTAAGTAAGAAAAAAAATCTCAGTGACAAAAAGAAAGTTCTTATCGTCGAAAAGAGAGAAAAACGAGAGAGTCTTCCGATGGGGAAAAAAAATATTACAAATCAGAAAGAAGCTCGACAGAGAGAACATTTAACGTTTTATAGAATTAAAAAAAAAAGAAAAATTCTTTCAGTAAAATACTGAAAAAAAAAACAAATTCACGAGGTTTATGCAAATCTCTCCAAGTAGATTATTTCTATTTGTTCTGCGAAACGTGACGAATCGTGCGGCGTCCTTTGATTAGCGTAATGAACGGGCCAATTAGAGGGACAAGCCAGATCAAAATGCGTGGCAGTTTGCCTCTATTCGTGTTCCACTAACTCCTCTTTTTTTTTCGCCAGAGTTCAAGAGTAAACGAGATAAAAATATCGTTAAAAAATATATATGGTAAAAAAAAAAAAAAATTGTGTATATGCAGTAAAGAGAGAAGAGAGTAAAAATCAAATGGAAACTATTCATCAGTTCTATTTAGAGAATTCTTCAAAGAGAATTACCCTCTGCTGATTTGCATGTTTAAAAAAGTTTTTTTTGCAGAAAACTGGGGAGAGAAAGGCGAATACACACATACACACGTGACCTCATGCATATCTCCGTGAACTTTGGTAACGATAACAGTAAGAGTTCATGGTAATTCGTTTGAGACAGAGGAAAATAGCCGGAAGTCCCTCATTCTTCACGGTTCAACAATAGAAACATCTTGCTCAATGATGAAAAACAATGTTTTAAAAAAAATCACTCAACTCGTGACACTTGTCGAACTTTTTAGGCTCTACATTTTTAACCCGCATGAAAGCGGAAATCTTTAGTTTCGTTTTTCTTTTTTTTTTTCTGTTGTCTTCATTTTCTTGTTAACCGGAAGTCACTGATTCCTCGCACGCCTTTTTATTTTCTCAATGTCAGAGTCAAATTTGATTTAAGAAGGTCCGATTGCTGTATATGAGTAGAATAGAGTGGATTACCCAAGATTCGAGAAATTAAATCAAAATATTAATGGAAAATAAGATAATTGAAAAACAAATGTCATTGAATTAGAAAAGAATTATTTAAAAAAGAATTGAATAGAACTAAAATCTTAAATTTAAAATATTGAAAAAAAAAGTGATTTCCATTATTATTTAATCAATTTTTCTCATTTCCATGTTTGAATTATTATCTGTGAAATCAAGGAACGTTAGAAAATACTAAATAATTGTCAAATAAACGACGTTTCGCCTGTTTTATTGAGGCTTCCTCAGGTTCTGGAGACCATACTACAAAGATTGAACGTTAATTCCAAATTACGAACAAAAAAATTAACTTGAATTAATACATAATATGAATCAATGAAGCAGACGAAACATCGTTCATTTGACAATTATTTAGTATTGTTGAATGAATGTTTTCCAACGTTCCATGATCCCAAAGATGATTATTATGTAACTTAATAGTTATTTGTTTGGCCTTGCTGTCAGGTAAATGAAGACAAAAAGAGAACAATTAGTTCATGATGTCAACGTTTCAATCCTGATTAGGATCCTCATTAGGACGTTAAACAAATCTTTATTCTTATACAATGATGAAAGTAATTAAATAGAAGTTTTTCAAATTTAAATACTGAAACACCATGCTCATAATACTGTTGGAGTGAGTCCATGACATGAAATAATGAAAACATTCACAAACACGTTGTTGAAATTAAAGAATCTCATTCAATAAACCAATTGAGAATTAAAATTGATAACAAACAATAAAAAAGGGAGATTGAAAGGAGAAATACAAGCAACGATCTTGTTGTCGAAGTGCATCGTTGGCAGTTTAGTGACTTTTACTCTTTCACGCTTTAATATTTTTTATTCAACATGTGCGAAAATTGGACCTCTTTAAAGAGCAGAAAAGTCAATAGTTCTCTAAATTTCCTAATAACTCTAAATTAAGTAAAAACTCTTGATAAAAAACTTCATCTAATTGAAAAATAACTTTTTTTCCCTTTCACGCATGTCGCACACTGCTTCTCCCATAAAGTTATCAACTTGCCAACGAAATAAATGTGTTATTATCATCCGAGGTCACTGGAGATTACTGAGGAAGTTGGAAAATTTCATTTCCTTCAATACCCTTTTTCACACTCATTTCTTTTTCATTTTTTTTTCCTTTATTCCCCGTTTCTCCACATGTGAGAGTGCAATGAAACGCCTCACTGGGACGTCGATAGTTTCTACGAAACGTGACAAGAACTTCTTCCTCTTCTTCTTGCTTTCTCCATCCGTTGCTGCACATTCACTCGTGCCTGGTTGACAGACGGACGACTCTGTTAATTTTAAGGGGCCAAAACGATAAATTCAAGAGCGAGAAAGCGAGATAAATGCCGTTTTTCACTCTCTTTCTATCAGTCATGTCTTTCTCATCTAGCACAGTGCACCATATATGTGCAGTTACAGTTTCAGCAGAAATCAGGAAGCCGTAAAATCCGATAATCGATAATGCCCGAGTAGGTTACGTACACGCGAGCCCTGGGATAATTTGATTCTTATAATAAATGAGATATTGAATTGTATAGATATAACTCTGTACTCTTTTACACACATATATACTGACAATTTGTGTCATTCAATTCGGGTTTTTCTATTATTTATGGGTAATTCTCATTGAGGTGAATGAGGAAGTTTTGAAATTCATTTTAGAGATAGGTTTTTGGAACACAAGCGTTTCATTGAATTTGCCTCTTTTGTAGATTATTAAAAGGGGTTTTATTGTGACTCGATGCTACAAGAAAATGGAGACTCTCATAATTTATCAATGGGTTATCATCTCGAGAGAGATAACCCATTGGTAATTCATTTCGAATGAATTCTTTAAATGAATTCACCATTTATCAGCTTTCTATTGTAAGTTGGTTTTTTCGAGCTTTTTTTGAGGAACATCTGGGAAAATAATGGAGATACGGCTTTTCTGTTGGAAAATAGAGGCTTGGCAGTCGTAAATATTCTTGACTTGAATTTTTTTGTTACAAGACACTTGAGGTGATCTGGAGAAACCGGAAATAATATTTAAAAAATCTGTTTGCATCTGTGTAAATTATATTTTTTTAATTTCACAAGAGTGGTTATACACAGAAGACAAAGATTGTGAAATTAGGGGAAAGTGGGATCAAATGGACCTTCAGTGCAATATAATTCATAAATTTTTTTTCAAATTGGAGGACTTTATCAAAAAATCTGGAAAAAATTGAGATATTCCCAATCTGTGGCATTAATTTTTTTCGTAGAAACCTCCGTGATGAAAAAAATCCTGAATTATTTTGAAAAACAGCTACTTTTTGCTTTCATCTTTCCTATATTAGTAATATTTTTCTCTATAATTTGAAATCAATTTAATTGAAATACATGGATTTATTCTTGAAATAAATTCCATTTTCATTTTTTTTTTCAAAAAATAAATTGACAGATTTTTTCTGCAAGTCTGGTCGATAAAAGCAACGAAAAAAAATCTAATTACTTGATTTCTTCGATTTTTTTCAGTTTATTCTAATCTTCTCAATTGTAAGAAATTTCAAGAGCTCCAAAAAAGGATCAACAGGCGTATCTTCACTAGTTTTCGAGATATCTTCAAAAAAAAAAGGTAATTGATAATGTTGTATTCGTAAAGCATTTGATTATGCACACTCTTCTTCCTATTTCAAATGAAAATTCAACTATATATCGTACATAAAGCGATAGTGTACGAAAAAGTAAAACATTCACCGATTGAGCCAGTCTCGGCTTCTTTTTTTTCTCTCTCTCGAAATTAGAAATAGTCACGCGATAAAAGGCTGTACATAAAAATACCTCCCATCCTTCCATTTCACTCGACCAGTTAAAACCCAAGTAAACGAGGAAATAAAACTAATTCCTCGGATTTTTATTGGTGCATAACACGGAATAACCTCGGGTAAAAAAAAGTTGAGAGGTCTCTGTATTGCCCTGAAGTTTTGTGGTTAAAATCGATTTTGAATGTGATTACCACATTCAGCCTCAGTGTATTCTTCTGAATTTCTTTTTTATCATCGAAAAAAAAAAAAAAAAAATTAGTTAACTTGATTTTAACAATTTCAACAAAATAAGAATGATGAAAAACTAGTTCAAGAATGAAATTTCATGCAAACTGGCGATATTACGTGGAATTCAAATAACACTGAATTTTCTCTCTACTTTCTACAAAATCATAACCGTTAGAGAAAACTTCAGCAATTACATCGTGTAGACTCCACGTATTCTGTCTAGGGAAAGAGCAGGACGAGTATCCTCAAGTATATTTTTTTTTTCTTTTACTTCTTTTACCCTTGAAGACCTCAAAGCTGCTGCAATATCTCTCTTGCCATTACTGTTTCTTCGACAATGGTTATACGCGTGTTCTATCACAAAATCAGTTCTCATCTCTCTGGTGATTCAATCTTGGTTGTTCTAGACGCATTTCCAGGACAATAAAGAGCTTGGAGTTCTCGCTCGAGTGTCTTGCGGGCATAAAAACTGGAGACTTTGACCAACTGATTAACTTTTGACTGGCCACCACGAGCGATCTAACGACTTTCCAATTACACAGAGAAAAATGTTTTCTTAATTTAAGAATGTGCAGTCACTTAATTTAAGAATGTGCAGTTCACTTAATTTAAGAAAGGAAAGTCCCTTGATTTAAGTGAGTTCTACCTTCTTAAATTAAGAAAGAAAACGTCACTTGATTTAAGTGAGAAAAGTCACTTAATTTGAGTGACTTTTACTTTCTTAAAATAAGAAAGAAATAGTTACTTGATTTAAGTAAGAAAAGTCACTTGATTTAAGTGAGAAAATTCACTTAATTTAAGTGAGTTTTACTTTCTTAAATTAAGAAAGAAAAAGTCACTTGATTTAAGTGAGAAAAGTCACTTAATTTAAGTGAATTTTACTTTGTTAAATTAAGAAAGAAAAAGTCACTTGATTCAAGTGAGAAAAGTCACTTAATTTAAGAATGGCAGGTCACTTAAATTAAGTGACTGCACATTCTTAAAGTAAGAAAACATTTTTCTCTGTGTAATTGCTAATAATTTGAGAAAATGCCCTTTAATTTAGTCGAAAAAGTGATCAAACCATTCGAAAGTCACATCTTCAGCTTTTGAATACGATTTTTTTCTTCTCGAATTTTTTTCGCATTAATTTCCCATCACATGCATGAAATAGAGAGAGAAGCAAATAGTTACGAGTACCTTCTAATAAAAATTCCTAAATAACTATACGGAGAATTGGATATTTTTTTCTTCTATTATTTAGTTGAAATGCTGTTCTCTTCGCCAATAGTTTTTAAATAATGGGTCAACCCTGTGGTTTTTCAGTAATTTCGTTATTTCTGTTCGATTTAGAGCGTTTCATCCCCACCACCGCTATTTTCAGTAACTTTGATAATTCATATCTCATAAACTACACAGACAAAAATTATGAGGAAATTCAGAAACATGTAAAAAACTATCATTTTTGATACAGCATCAAGAAAATAAGGTGTTAACTGCAATAAATAAAGTTGAATTCGTTCAGAATCTTGCGTTCAATCCATCGATCATAAAAAAATGACTAGGGTCACACGACCAATAGATGAACACTGACCGAAAGATGGACGGTTTCTACTGTAGGGGACTTTCATAAATAAATGAATGATTCTTCTATTTTTTACGTCAATTCCTGATTATTACATTCCTATAGATTTATAAACTATTCATTACATACCACTGCAAATATGCAATTGTCCATCTGTTGGGGTTTTAACTAATTCCCCAGTTTCTCCTTGATTTTCTTTAATTATTTCAACATTATTCAAATTTAATTGATTTTCAGTTGATTCACTGTATATTTTTCTGTACACCATTCTTTCCTGCAACTTTCCAACGTGATTTGCCTATTTCATATGAATTAATAAAGTCTAATATTTCCTTAACCGTCCATCTATTGGTCATGTCGCCCTAATTCCCCTGGAAAAAGATAAAAATTCCCGAAAATTTGACACTCAAAAAATAATCAATTTTCCCTTTTAATTAAAAAAAATTAACGTGTACATTGAATTTGTGGGAATTGGTCAGTGGTGGTCCATTTAAATGCATCTGAATAGAGAAAACTAGATGATGCAGTTCGGTTGAATAAAGAGCGAGTGATATAGAATGACTGAGTGAGACAGGGTAGTTTGAACTGAAATCGATTCGTCCAAACCCAGTGAATATGGAGGGAAAAGCGAGACTTCAACATAGTACACACAGAGCTGTTACACGCCCGGTCGCCTGCACATTCCACTGTATTTGGACAACACATAGAGAGAGAGTAGACTGGAATGATGAAAGAGAGGTGACCGGGGGTATAAACCAATGGCAGTAGTTGCGCGCGTTTTCCTCTTTACCATCGCCCTTTCCAATTCTATTCCCCAAAAAGCTCCTCTTTCTCGGTGGCAGTCGTTTATCCTCATATACACACGTGGAAAATAGAGGAATGGTGCACACAAACGTTCTCCACATGAACTTGACGGATCAGCCGGAGACAGTTTTCGAGAGAGAGAGGAGTTTGGGTTCTGCAGTCCTCTGCAACGTTCCACAGAGTCAGTTCGTTTCAACACAATGAAGAGGACAATGGTATTCTGTGCATGTGTATACATGAGAGTTTACGGAGCAAACGGAGACACACAATTCCTCTTCTTTCCACCACATAGAAAACAGACAATAGATTGCTAAAAAGGAAACTAAGTAAATACGAGAGAGTTTCTCCTCATCTAGTACACGAGAATTACATTAATGAAACACACTAATACTCCGACAATTAAACAAAACTTTTGTGTTTAACACTAATTTCTCAGTGATATTGGATTGGACGTGTGTTATTTGGATTTTCACTCAATGAGTGAATGACCGAAACTCTAATTCTTCGTTTGGTATCATTTATTTTTGAATTAACAAAAAAAAAATATTATTTTTCCATTTTTTTCCCCGGTTTTTACGAATTTTTACCAAAGTTTTGTCCTCACCGCCGACCATTCTTCGGCATTTCCAAAATAATATTTCTGTTTCAATGAATTTTTCAAACTTTCATATTTTGATGATGGTTTAAAAAAAGTTGTATCACTTCTGTTCAGGAGAATATTGCTGAAGTATTAGCAGAAAAGGCTACACAGAGAAGAATGTTTTCTTAATTTAAGAATGTGCAGTCACTTAATTTAAGAATGTGCAGGTCACTTAAATTAAGAAAGAAAAGTCACTTGATTTAAGTGAGAAAACTCACTTGATTTAAGTGAGTTTTACTTTCTTAAATTAAGAAAGTAAATGTTACTTGATTTAAGTGAGAAAAGTCACTTAATTTAAGTGAGTTTTACTTTCTTAAATTAAAAAAGAAAAAGTCACTTAATTTAAGTGAATTTTACTTTCTCAAATTAAGAAAAAAAAAGTTACTTGATTTAAGTGAGAAAAGTCCCTTGATTTAAGTGAGAAAAATCACTTAATTTAAGTGAGTCTTACTTTCTTAAATTAAGAAAGAAAAAGTCACTTGATTTAAGTGACAAAAGTCACTTAATTCAAGTGACCTGTCATTCTTAAATTAAGAAAACATTTTTCTCTGTGTATATCAGTTGGAAAGCAATACTATTATCCGCTTATTTCAAATTTTTCTTTACTTTTAAGCACAATGAATTTTATTTTATTCTGTTGCAAAAGCTACTATTTCACTTTTTTTCTGTAATTTCATTTAATACTGTTATGTTTTTTTTATTTCGTGTACTTTAAAATGTTTTATAACATAATGTACACGAATGGAAATCAATCAATCATCACTTGAAAATATTTTCCTGCTGATATTCGAGATTTATCCTCAATCGTTTCACTATCGAAAACTCATGAACTCTCTCGAGTGCTGATAGAAAGAAAAAAAATGTAAGTAAAATCAATCTACTCGTAATAAACGATTTTCTTATCCGATAGAAATGATCATTAGAGGCTCATTCTACTTGGTCAGAGTGGATTTTCATTTCGACTTAGTGTCGAGACAGTTTTAGACGCCAATGTGGTCATAGTTTGGTTTCAAATAGTCGTAAAAAGTGCCTTCACTGTGACTCTCTTCTTCTCCTGCTCTTTTTCTCGGCAATGGGTGGTTGATTACACTGATGCGGCGTCGTTTTCCACGGAAGCCGCGTAAACGACTAGACTGAAATGACTTTATCGTTTGGTATTATAGTCTATGGTCTATCTTTTTTTTCTCTCTCTCTTTCTCTCTTTCTGGACTAATGGACGAGAAGGCTTTAGGGACTGCGGTTATTTAGGGCATCAGGCAACTCTGTACGAATGGAATTTTGCTTATCGCTTAGTAACCACTAGTGGAGACTCGGTTTCTTATCGTTGGATTTTTTTTCTTCCTGAGGGACTAATTGGCCTACTGGTTTTCGGCAGATAGAGGACATGAGAATCTCGTAAATTTTGGTGCTAATTCAATAAGTGAGTGTAATTAATAAACCACTCATTTCAGCAAATAATCAGGATATTTGAATATTTTCGAATTTTGAGGAGGAAATAATGATAGGAAAAAAATCGAAATAATGACATTTTTTAAAATCATGTTTAGGCATTTTTTAAAGGGGTTCTCTTGTGATTCGATGGTACAAGGATTTCAAATGGAGACACATAATTTACCACTCGCCTATCTTCTTCGAGAGATGACGCATTAGTGATTCATTTCAAATGAATTTTTCCAACGAGAATGAAATGGATTCTTTGTTTATCGCTTTTCTATTATTTGAGTATCTTCTTTATTAGAATTCAGTAGCAAAGTGGTAAAAACGAGATAAGTCCATTTTTTTTGGACTTCTTTTGGGAAATATCTCAGAAACTAATGGAGATACGTCCTTTCTGATTTAATCCTTTTTTTGTTGGGAATTTTGCGAGTTACAAAAAAAAGGTTAAAGTAAAAAAGGGCGTATCTCCATTAATTTTTGAGAGGTTTTCAAGCAAAGATAAAAAAAAATGGAATTATCTTGTGTTTTACTTTTTTCTAATTGATGACCTATTCATTCCAGCAAATATTGAGAATATTTGAATCTTTTCAATTGTAAAAAGACGAAGAGTATAATAAAATAAAATCCACGAGAATTACATTCTTTCAATACTAGTTTTATTTCCTCAGATTGAAGTTTCAGAAAACAGTTTGAGACATTGGTTTGTTCAGAAGACTCCGAGAAGTACCATAGAAGAATAGATACACAGAAAGAGAGAGAGAGAAAGGAGTTGGAGTATAGAAAATCTTATTGCCAATACATTTTCCACGGGTGTGAAAATTTCGAAGCAATTTCTACGTTCTATTGGCAATCACAAAAGCCCCAGAAATTCATTCCTCATGAGTGACAATTTTTTCCGGTAGAGAAAAAGAAAAAAAAAATAAGAAGAGAATAAGAAGCAACAATTTTCTCATTTTCTCGAGTTTTCGTCGATAAAAAGAATGTAACGGCGAGAAAGAAAGAGAGAAAAATAGAAAATCAATAAAAACATTATCTCATGTGAAAGAGAGAGAGAGAGAGGAAGAAAATCGAATGAATAAAATTCAAATTTCCCGCCGTAAAAACAGTACGGGTGCAAATATGTTGTTATTCTCATCTTCCAAATGTGCTTTTTGTCTTGTGCTTTTCTTTTTCCTTGTCTCACACGCTCTTGGGTTTTTTTTCGGGTGTTTCAATACAATTTTCACACGTCGGACTTTTCGATACGCCGAAGGAAGAGAGAGGGGAAAAAAGTTTCAGGGGTGAATGGATGCTACGAAAAGCAACGAAACGTTCAACGAGCACACGTCGGATTTTGAGTAACGCCCTCCATTATTCATGGCTGTGTGTTCGCGTGCACGGTATTACCCTTCCTCTTTTCGACAGGGCCTTCCCTCCCTCCCTCCCCCTCCCCTCTCATCCCTTTCGTGTGGGTGAGCATCCCGCGTCTTTTACCTCCACTTGCAAAAAATGGAGAAAAAAAGAGGAGCACTGGGAAAATTGATCTCCATCCTCCGCTAATTCAAGCCGCATTGTTACATATATCTATCTTGTCGGTTATAATGGAAGAAAAACTATTTTCTGCGGTGGAAAGTAATTTTTAGAATGGATTTTTCCTCATTTTTTTAGAAAATTAATTTTTTGGACCGAAAATTGAGAGTTTTTTGCATTTTTTTGGAGAGTTTTTGGGAATATCTACGATTTTCATTATCTTAGGGAGAAATTTGAAGCTGAGGTGAAAGATTAGATGATTTTTCAATAGTTCTTGGGATTTTTGAGTGCTTTTTATCAATTTTTCAAGCAATTATCATCAATTTCCATGAAAATCAGTGTTTTCTCTATATTTTTTTTAGAAAAGCAGTGTTTTCTTCATATTTTCTTGGAAAATCAATGAAAATTTCGGTAAAATCCAATGAATTGATGGGAAATGAGCTTTTCTTCCACCTGCACTTCAAATTTTTACCTTACAATCATTAAAACCCGAAATATCGATGAAAACCTGAAATTTTCAAGAAAAGAAAAGCTAAAACTGCAAAAAAAAACAATTTTACATGTTTTTTATTGCGAAGTTTCTCATTTTTCAATGAAATTCTCAAAAATATCCTATTCCAAAAATTCCGCCTCTTCCCCCACTAGCAAAAGGACAAAAAAAAATCACCAAAAAAATTGATCTCCACCGTCCGCTAATTTAAGCCGTATTGTTCCGCATATCCATCCCCCTCAGTTATGATGAAAAAAAAAGGAAATAACATAATGATATATCGAAGAAGATTGGCCCCAAAGATGTCCCTGGCAATTCCCCTATATCTCTCTTTTATCGATTCTCTCAACCTAAAATTGCAATCAGATTGCCATTCCCGATAAAGAGAAAGAAACTCCAGTAAACATAAATGAATACAATGGTGGATTCATAAAAAAAAATGAAACTATTTAAATCGAATGATCATATCTCGTGCTTCATCCACGAATAACCCAAATAATTCGTACATAAATGTACCAAGGACCAGTTAGCAACGTAAAATATATATACATATATATTTCTATTAAAGTTATTTTTTTTCCATAATTTTAATAACGATTTTACGTGATGAGTTATTCAGGTCGAATGAAATATTTGATAAATATAAATATGGTTCATTAGAGCAGAAACTCGTGTGACCCCGAAAAAAAAAAAATAATCTTGTACAGAAATTTTGCAGGATTTATTTTATATTTTAATGGGTTTTGTGGAGAGAATAAATTGTATTGTACATTTTTTTTTTTCAGAAATTCACATTTAAATGAAGGAATGCACTGGAGAATATTTCTTTTTTTTTTCACTGTGTGTGTGTGTGTGTATGGGGGATTTAAAAATTCACCGAGGCAATGAACCCGCCTAGTGGTACAATATGAAAGAGGCGGAAGCCAATTTTCCCATTCTCCAAAACGCTTTTACACACGTGCGTAGCCCTAACACTGGACCCACCGTAGTTTCGTCGATTATAATTGGCAGTATGAATGAATACATACTGCATGAAAATGCATCTCCATGGGTGGCATTGTAAATCTACAAGCGTCCATGAGAATCATCAGCGTATTCACTCTATCATTGGCATGTATATGTATATATATGCATACACAAATACGTACACAGACAGAGAAACTTGCTTTTGCGATAGAAAATGGGATATAAAGGGAGAGAAACGGTATCGTATTGTGTATACTCCTCTCCTGAATTTGATTCCTCGATGCGTCTGGTCATTAGCGAGTCCAGCTGCGCTTTCATATTTGCGACATACACAGACATTCGAAATATTTTTTTTTGACGATTTGCGAGATATGGCCTGCACATTATTTTCAGTGTATCGAGCTGAATTTTTTAATTAATCTTGTTTAATCAAATCTCCTTTTTTTCAATATTTTGTGTCTAATTAAATCTGTTATTTTAATGGGGTGCTCTTGAATTACATGAAGATAGAATTATTTTTCATCAATTTTGATAAAATTATTTGCGTTTGAATTTACAGAATTTTCTGCGTTTTTTTCTTTTCTTCGAAATATTTTTTGGCTATTTGCACGTTATTCTCAGTTTTTATAAAATCAATTTCTTTTTTTTTTTCAATATTTTGTGTCTAATTAAATTTGCTATTTCAATGGGACTGTTCTTAAATTACATGAAGATAGAATTATTTCTTCATCAATTTGCATTAATATAAAATCATTTGCGTTTGAATTGACAGGATTTTTTTTTTATAATTCCTTTTTTTTCGTCGAGATTATGATCTTCGGAGTATCTTTCAAGAGCTTAAAATTTGAGATCCATTTAAAATCACACCGGTCACTATTTTTGGATAATTTTATTTTTTTTCCTTTAAATTTGACAATAGAGAAAATGGGTAAAATCCGATCTGTCCAGAGAGCATTTGGAAAAGAGGATTACGTTATGTACTGAATCTTTACATACGGTTTTAGAATTATAGAATAGTTATTTGAATCACGAGACACCGAAAGAAATTTGAGTGAGTCTCAAATTTTGTCAAGTCTCCTTTTGCCATTTCTTTGTGCCTCTATTTTACCCAAAGAAAGTCCATTGAAGGAAGCAAAAAGGAGAGAGAGAGAGAGAGATGGAGAATGGAAAAAAAAGTGTAGCCCGTTATATGAACTCTCCTTAATCCCACGTTGTGAATGGAAGTGGGTCCTGGGGTCCGTTGTTATCACGAATATTATTACGGCATTAGGCAGCAGCAGCAGCAGCCGGAGGTAGGGGATTACGTATTTCGTGCAGAAGACAGTGTGAGTGAGTGCATATATGTGTGTGTGTGTCGCGTAGTAAAGCTTCAACATAATAAGAAAGGTACGAATGAACTAAACATCCACTTTATATCGCTAGTTGGCTGGCCGAAAAAAAGATCAATGGTGGAGGCTAGTTCTCTTCTTGTAATAAAGCCTCCCCCTCCCCCTCTTTTTCCCCTTCCGTCCCTAAAACGTCTTCCGGCTTTTTACCCGTTTTTTTTGTGGTCCGCCCTCTTCCTCTTTTGCTCCCTCTTTTTCTTTAATATTTAATTAACAACTTCATTCAATGAATTTCTTCACGAGGGAATTATATATCAGGCAACTTAATAATTTAGTGGTGGATGTGAGGAATTAAATTTTTGGGGGAAAGGAGAGGAAGGGGGAGGGGGAGATATTGCAAGGGAATGAGGGGAGATGAATTTCTGCGGTGGGAAACGTGTGTCGGAATTAATTTTTCGGAATTTCTTTAAAAATTCCATTTTTTAATGAAAAATTTAGAATTTAGAATTTTTTTTCGGGAATATCTTCGGTTTTAATTGCTGTAAAACAAAAATTTGGGAACAAGGGGAAATGTGAGATGATTTTCCATGAATTTATGTGGTTTTTGATGAATTTTTATCAATTTTTGAATTAGTTATCAACGATTTATCCGAAAATTATTATTTTTTTCTCTGTATTTCCCTAAAAAAATGATTAAAATTTTTTCAAAATTCGATAAATTGATAGCAAATGAGCTCATCTCTAGCCTCAATTTCGAATTTTTACATCGGGACCATTAGAACCAAAGATATTGTCAAAAACCTCAAATTTTTCGAACAAATAAAAAATTTTAAAAATGATCAAAAGTCAATTTTAAATCATTTCAAATCGCAAATTTCCTCAGCTTTCCAATGAGATCATAAAAAATATCCCACTCAAAAATTCCAATTGATTTTCATCATGCGAAAGATGGAGACACGGTTTAAATAAATAATCATTGATTGAAGATAATAAATACAGGCTACTCGAGAGAAATAAATTACGAAAAAAAAAATTAAAAAAAAAAATAGTATTTGTTAGCAAAGAAAAGGAGAATTGTGGGAGGGTAACAGGAAAAAGGGGGAGTCAGTTGATTTCACGGCGGTGCATAGCCGGTGAGAGTAAAGAGTGCGCCTTGTAATCTCCGCTAGCGTCAATTGCTGAATTGCACCGAGACCATTATAAGCGCCTGAATATTTTCCTATCTCTCACTCTCTTATTTCTCAATTTTTCTTCTTTTTTTTCCATTTTCGTTTCTTTTATTTCCTATCTCGTAGCCGTTTAGCCACGATAAACGAATTTAAGGGCTCAGTCTATAGCGAAACTCATCGTGCAGAAGGGTGCTTGGATAAAACACTGTGAATTACAATTCAGCGAGGCTAAAACTATATATATATAGTATATATTTATTTGAGAAACGGAATGAGAATGAAGAAGAGAAAAGAGGCTGAGGGCAATTGAAGAAAGGAGAAAAAGACCGAAACGTGAGATAGAAATTTTATTCTTGTATATATATGTATATATAACAAGTTCAATCTTTATCCTGGCCTCAATGCACCTGCCAAAGAGAATTCACCTATACAGGTGTTGGCAGTTTATCAAATTGTTTTTATCTCACTAAATCATTTAAATAATTTCTCTTCTCTTTTCAATGAAAATAATCTTCAGTGAATCCCGTAATTTTTTTCAGATTTTTTTTAAGGATGATTGGAAGGTACAATTGGAAAGAGTCAAATTTTGGTATAAAATCGATATCAACAATTTATAAAAAATGAAATTCTCGAATGTGATTCAGTGAATCTGTAGAGAATGTAATGAGGAATAAAATAAGCCCTAGAAATAAAAAATTAATTGAAAATTGGAAAATTTTCATTCTTTTTTTTACATTTTTTCCAATTTTTTTAAGATTTAAAAAAATGTGAAAAATAATGATTTTTTCCTTCACCCAGAAAAAAATATTGAATCATGCTTCTCTGGAGGTCCATTTTGCCCCAATTACCCCTATTATAATAGCAATTAAAATTGATGACATCATTGCATAATGAAAAGAGCTTAAAAAAAACAATTTACATTAAAAAAAAAAAAATCCCATAATTTCCTGGATTTTTATCAAATATTCTTTGTGTCACGCAGATTATTCATCTCGAATCACCGACGACATTGACATGCCCCTGCACATGCGCCCAAGTTGACTCAGGACGACGATAATGGAGGATAAAATGAGTAGCGAATGGTGAGTCCTAACGGAGTCATTACTTTTTCAATTTTCACGTCTCTTATGGATCGTCAGTTTCTTGGTAACATTGATATCTTTTTATGTGTCACTGAGAGAAAATTATCATTCGAAAATAATCAAAAAAAAGGAAAATCATCAGAATAACGCTGATTCGTGGGAAATTATTTAACACTGAGAATTTATGAGTAACAACGACTTAATTGACACTGATTATGACTAATAAAAAAATATAATTATTTTATTTTATCATTTTTCCAGCATCCGCCACTATTTCATGTGATAATTTAATGATTCTTTAATGTCTCTGATTGAGCTGGAAGAATTGATAAAATTATAAAAGAGAGAGAATTAAAATTAATTAACAAATGAATGGATCTCTGTTATAATTCCACTGATTTATCAACTTTTTTTAGGTGATATTTATTCCAATTTATATTCAATTTTCAAGACATCAGGAAAAATTATGTATAAAATAAATTTTTAGAGCAATTCAAATTGCTTTTTATAAATTACGAGGGGAAAAAAAAAAAAATTAGATAAACTATCACAGATGTTGGCTCGTATATAATTTTTTAGTTTTTTTTCTTTTCTTTTTTCATTCTTTTTCATAGTGAACTCACGTATTTTACTTTGGGTCGTCCACGCTATTACGACCGTTACGTTTACGATTTTTTATTTTCCTTTATCGTTCGCCTCGTGCCTCATTCGTGCCACGTACGAGAATGAAAACCGAAAGATACATTTTCAATTCCTTTTTTTTTTCACTTCAACCTTTTCATTTTCTTTTCTTTCATTATATATACTTTGCTTCCTTCAAACTTTCTTTGTAAACTACGTATGCACGTGGATAACGTGCACACGTGTCAAGAGGTGAATGAAAAGTGCCAGGATTGGTGCGAGAGTTGGAGTACGAGGGGTTAATTTCGTGATTAAATTTAACGACGAGTAAGTCATATTTTTACGAGTTCTTAGGGCGTTAAAAAAAGAAATCTTGGAAAAATTCTCTTGGGTCTAGTCAACCCATCGAAATTAGCCTCCGGAAGTTAACGATTAAATTGAATTTATTGAAACACTTGTTTTGAATATAAAAATAAGGGGAAATAGACAGTTAAATAGAGAAATAGGAGAAAGAATCTTAATTTTAAGATACATGATGTGAATTTTCTTGTGGAATGTTTGAAACGAGTAAAAAAATGAATTACCGCACTAACGACTGTCGTAAAAGGAGCTGCATCGTGCCTTACTTAATGTCTATTAAAATTATCGGAGATTATTTATTTCTCTGGCAAAATAAAGTAAAGGAGTGAGGCTGTAAAACTCGGGGAAATATCGCATTTGACATTAAATCGCAATTTTCTGTACTGACTCAATGAGTTTAAGGTAGTATTCCAGAGTACGGTCGATAAAACAGAAGAAAATGAGGATTTGTAGGTTAGTTTCCAATTAATTGCTGTTAATTCGGGGAAACGTGCTTCAATTTACCCGAAAAAGCGATTAAACTATTCAAAAGTCATATCTTCAGCTTGTGAATATCATTTTTTTTCTCAATTCTTTTAACTTTTATTATTTTTCGTGACATCACTTTTTCATGGCATATCAGTCGATAACGCGTTCTTTCATGATTTCAACTGAACCAATGGAGAGAAGTCTCAATATCATTGAGTCTCATACTTCTAACTTTGATCAGTGTTTTATTGAAAATCATATTATCACGTGAGTTGGTGGAAATTAGAGAATTAAATTAATTGATTTTTGTCGGAAAAATAAACAAATTAAATTAATTTTACTGCACAAGTTTTAAAAAAATTATATTATTTCCAATAAAACACTGATTAAAGTTAGAAGTATAAAACTCCAGAATATTGAGTCAAATTCTACTAATTTTTTTTACGTTAATCTTCTATCACATGCATGAGATAGAGAGAGAGGCAAATAGTTATGATTACCTTCTAATTGAAATTTCTCAATAACTCTACGGTGAATTGAATATTTTTTTCTTTCTATTATTTAGTTAAAATGCTGTTCTTTTCACTAATAGTTTTCAAATAATGGGTCAACCCTGTGGTTTCTCAGTAATTTCGTTATTTCTGTTCGATTTAGGGCATTTCATCTCCACCACCGCTATTATTAACTTTGATAATACATATCTCATAAACTGCCCGGTCAAAAATCATGAAAAAATCCAGAAAAATGTAAAAAAACAATAATCTTTGATTCTCCATCAAAAAAATAACCAGATTAACTGTACCTTTAATTCATAACGCGAAGAATCGTTACTCTCAATGATAATTTTTCCCATTCTCTCTCCCTATTCGCCCCCTCCCTCCCATCGTGGAAATTTATTCCTATCGCATAGGTGATATTTCATTATGTCTGTTCTCCCTGGACACTGATCAACGCGCCAAGTGGGAACACACGCCGATTCTGCTGTGTATTGCACTACGGAATATTTCAGAGAGAAAGGGAAAAGGGGAATTGTGGATTGGATAAAACGTACACTTTACTCACGGGACCATCGATGACTCATTCGTACTACGTGCACTGGCATTCATCGTAGTAAACTCCATATAATGCGTACATGCCCACACGTATGTCCTGCATATAGTCCTTTCACCCCCTCTCCCTCCCCTTCACCCTTCCCCAATAGGACATTATTCACCGAACGATGTAATACGTGCATTTTGGTTTTCAGAGATGAATATGAATATGATTTGTAGTTTTATAGGCACTAGCAGAGTGACGGCATGACCGATTGTATCGGCTCTCGTTAACAGTTAAGCGAAAGTGGAGGAAAAGAGGGGAAGAAAGGGGAGGGGATAATGCAGAGGTCAATAAAGTTTTTTTTTTTTTCGTTCCTTCAGGCGTTTTTTTTTCTTCTTTTTTTGATTTTTCCTTTCTTCCTTTTTTTTTTCATCACTCCGAGACTCTCTGCCTCTTTGTGCCCTTATGTGTTATCAAGTCACCCTCGGATTTTATGACTCTCACTGCAGCATGGCGACCGGTGACGATTGATCGAGTCACTTCATTTTTTTTTCTCCACTGTAACACATGTGTTCCCTATTCTTTTTCATTAAAAAAGTGATGAGTTGCGTTTTTTTTTTGTTTGAATAGAATCAGCTATTTCGGCTATTTTTCTTTGCTTTTTCCTGGGGCATCACGGCATTTTATTCGGATGTTTATGTAGGTCGATGGAATGGATATTAAGAGGGTGAATTTTAACCCTGACGGCAAATATCGAGAGAGAGAGAGGATGACGGAATTAATGAGAATTGGAAGTCAGGTGATTTAATTATTTATCCACTCAATTACGGACATTAATTCACGTCAAATTGTCTTGAAATCAAGGAATAAAGTGATTGCTTTTTTTTCCCCCAGTTTTCTCAATATTTGTCGGAATAAATAAATGGGCGTCATCGTATTTTGAAGAAAGAATTATTACACTATGTTATGATAATTTCTCTTCAAAATATATATATGCATATATGCTCCTTCCCTCGAGAATAGCTTTTTTTTAAGAGTTTTTTTTACTTCAGGGGTAAATGTCCGTTTTTTCGCCAGAGGAAAAGAGAAAAAAAAGGGAATACTCCCCTCCTCTTTTTTCTCCTACAAAAAGGGAGAAAATTATTACAACTCGGGCGTGAAAAATCTCGTCGTGATTGGATAAATTCCCGTGTGCGTTTGCCCGAGATATATACACTGGTATAACATCCGATAGAGTGGAGAGAAAGGCCAGTAGTATTCGACGTGATCGATGAACATCCCCCCCCCCTCTCCTCCCCAATGTAAGGGGGAGGAGGTGATGGTGTTAGTGGATACCTTGCACCCTTTGCAATAAGAAGAAGTTAATGACGTTGCAACTAACGGGAATTATCCCCACGATTCGTGAAGACCCAGATTGTGCTTGTGTATGAGGGAGTAAAAAGAAGGGGGGGGGGGTGGAAGGATATAACGAAGAAAAAAGCGGAAGAATTGGAGGAAAATAGAGGAAGAGGAAATTGGGTGGGGTATATCACCCCCCCTCCTCCTCTTTTCTCTTCTATTTTCTGTCGAATGTAGGGAATGGGTAAATAGGATATCGAAGAGTATCCTGGAGTTTGGTAACGAGCTGAGGGACTAGGTGTTAATCGATCCAACACGAATTCTCATGATTGGTTTCAACTCAAGGAAAATCCAAGTTTTTGTTGTACTAATTGGAATTAATTCAGGAAGTGATGACTTCTATTTTCTTCTTGATTAAGAAGGTTCAATTGTTGTAGATAGGTCAAATGGAGTGTAATACCCAAAATTTGATGAATTAATTCGAAATATTGGGAAGAAATAATAGGGGAGATGAGGGAAAAATGGATCTGTTCGTCAAGATGATTCGGGATTTTCTTTTGATTTTTTTTTTGGTATCTATGAAAAAATTTGGAAAAGTTCATTAACAATGTTCATATTTTGGAGCATCTTTACAAATTTTTTCACGCAGTCTTTACGTCCGAAAAAAAATTGCGAATCATTTTGACCACGAGGTTCATTTTATTTCAATTTTTCCTATAATTTAGGAATCAATGGTTAGCAAGGCATTTATCATTGAAATAGGAAAAAAATAATTTACAAGAAATAATTAAATACAACTTGCCAAACGTTTCAACTCTCTTGTAATTCAGGTTAATCTCAAATTTCATGTGATTTATTTCTATTAATTCCGTAAACTTCACGATAAATTAAATATTTTATTGCAAAAAAAGAAAATTTGTATATTTCAAAATGCTGATTTTTATTTTTTTCAACCTCATCCAATCGACAAATGATAGTATAATTCAAAAAAAAGTGCCAAGCTCCTCATTTCCCATGAGACTGTATAAAATTTGACATTAAAAAAAAAATTAATTTTCCAAAATTTACACGATAAGATTAATCGAAATTCCATGATAGTAGAGCTAACAACCATTACAAAAAAACTCAATTTCCATTATCATCCAATATTCTCCATTTTAAATGGGAAATGATTGTGCCTCTTTAACAATTCGTTAAATTTTTATTTCCAAAAATTTTAAATCATCGTAAATCGAAATAGTTCATTCACGTGTCTTTTTTGGGTGTAAAAGTGAGTATTTTTGGAGGCACATGTTTCGAGAGGCGTTAAAAAGAATTGTGTATAAAAAAAACACATTAAATGATATACAGACTCTGATGGTGCCTATGGGTGGAACACGTGCTGGGATGACAGGATGGGCGAGCGATTAACGCGGAAAACGCGCATGGCGTGAGCAAAAATTGCCTGTGCGCAAAGGAGAAATTTCCAAGCGTTATAGCGAGTTTCTAGTATATACGAGCACCATGGGCATTGTTATAGTCGCACCAGCTGCCAAGACTGGACCTTTGCGCTTGTATTCGCCATGTTCGCTTTTATTCAGCTCTTCCCCCTTTTCCACTTCTGCTGCCTATCGAAATATGTTTGTCTATGTTGCGTTTGATATTTTCCATTGGCCAATAGCCTCTGGTGTAGACAGAAGTGACCGCACGAGTGGACAGAAGAGATTACTCGAGACAATATTATTCTTTGAGAAAAATTATATTATTATTATTATTCGACGAATTAATTCAGAGATAATTCAATAGGAAACATGCTATTTTTTTTTTTTTTTTTTAACAGGGGACAGTTTTTGAATATGCAAATTCCCTATAGTCCTCCATAAAAAAAAAAAATATTAATAAAACGTGGAGAATGATAAACAAATGATTGGATGGTTTATCTCCACTTCTTTTTTATTTTTCATCATCAAAAAAGAAATTCATGTACTCAATATATTTGATGTCAAGTCAATCTGACGATCACGTGTGAAAATTTAATATATCATATTCGCGCGTGTTAAAAGGGTGAGAAGAGGGGGGGGGGCGATTTATAGAGCGAGACTCCTTCGACGCGAATGATTGATCTGCATGTTAACGGGTGCCAGTGTTGAAACGTCGATCGAGCAATTTTTCGCGTTTCACCCGAGTCATTACGAGGCACTCTCTCTTCCTCCTCCTTGACCCCCCCCCTCCTTTACCATTTCACCCCTTTCTTCTCTCTCTTTCAGTACTTTGTAAATTTCTGCACTGACTCTGTCGTTTTCTTTTGCCCACCTTCAGGCGGGCTATAATACCTTCGTTTTCTTGATTTTTTAAGAGTTCTTTTTTTTTTCTATTTTTTTTTATCCTCAGTTCAACCCTCTGTACACTGTAATATAATGTATCATATCGAACGCTATCCCGGCGCCTTCCTTCATCCATTATCCTTTGTGAATGTTTGATTTATAACTTTCCAAGCCCGATATCACATCCCACCCCTATTCTCATCTCTTTCTCCACCTCCTGTCTCACTTTGCTTCCATTTCGCTTATTTTTTTTCACTTCTTTTTCCTTTGCCTCTTTACTATCCATTTCATTGCCACATCTCGTTCATCTTTTTCTTTGCCTATATGAAAAAAATTGAGGGGAAATTCACGATTTTTTGTGAAATTTTTTGCTAAAATTAGTCTCTGAAAGTTTCGAACGGAATTTTAATGAAACAATTCATTTTATCGAGGAAAGCAACAATACTTTTCTAAAAAGGACACATTGCGTGATTTGATCCAACTTTAATAATCGATATCGAAATCCTGTCACTCCTGAATTTCATTGATTGATCGGACATTCATGAATTGCGCGGGATATTCAAAAACACCGAAAATTGCGTGTAAGTTATGGATGTCTGTTAGAAAGAACAATTTCGCATGAATTTTGAATGATAAGTGATTTGATTTTTCAGGTGAAATTTCTATTAAATACTCTATTACAATAATACCAATTCTGAAATAGAGAAAAACCATGTTTGATTATCCATGAGATTTTCATGAGAAATAAGAGAGAAATTCACATGTAATCACGACAAAATCAGAGCTACCCTCTCGCGGTACATTTGACGTTCAATCACCTAAACGCAGATGAATCATAAAAAATGAATCTTTTGTATCAAAAAATTCCGCATAATATGTTGCATTTCTCCCCATCAGCATTAAAAAAAAATATATATATATATATTTTCTTTATTATATATAATATATATATATTTATGTGATGAAAATCATATAAAATCCCACACCGACCTTCATTCGGCAAATTATTTTATTGAAATAAAAAGAAATATATACTTTTTCTTTTTTTAATTGTAAACAGTCATTTACAATTAAAAAACAAAAATTTCCCTTTTAATTTTGAAAAATGATGACACTTCAAAAAACGCATAAACATTGGTTCGGTTGAAGCACCAAGCAGTTCTTAAGGTGCTCGTGTCATGATCTAGTCCAGTAGAAAAAAAGGGCATCAGTCGTGCAGCACCAAATGAAGAGAAACTCAAGAGAAAAAAATCAAAAAAAGTGAAGATAAAAAAAATGAATCAACATGCTGCCAACAATCTCGCCGCAATCCACTGTCATGTTCTCCTGTGAAAAAATATTTTTGCATTCACCATATAGCCGTGCCTCGGGCTATGTTTTCTCACCCCTCCCCCTCATCCCTTACCCTCTTCCTCACGTGGCCCCCACTCGCATTTTCCTCTCCCTATTTCGGTACATCACGTTCCACAAGAGAAAGAAAGAGAGAAAGTAACGGACAGTACCCAGCGGCTACGTACATCATCTGCGCGTATAAATACGTGTCGGATGAAGTGTATAGAGACGTGTATAAAACAACTAGAGAGGGAAGAAGCTACATGAAAAAAAGGGGAGGGTGGGGAGAAAAAAGGAATCATAAACAGAAACACAACGGAACTCACAGTCGATAAAGCAATGTTTCACACGCATTTATATTTCTTTCTAATCTTGAAATTGAGTTTTATTTCTTATTTTTTTTTTAAATCATAATCGAACAGACACCCACACCCACGGTTCATCGATCATCCGGTGTTCTTTAATTCCCCGTCTGTATTTATACCCCTTTTTGTCTACTTCCTTCTCTTCTTTTTCCACTTTTTTTTTTTTCGTTGCAATGACGCGTGCACCGCCCATCTTCTACTCCTTTCGGTGGAATGAATGACGAATTGAAAGTAAAAATGAGGAAAAAAAGAAGGATTTACTCAAAGAGAGAACCGGCGGATATGATCCCATTCATGTTTTACAGACACACACACACAGACAGTGTCCTCTAACCAATAATTCTCATGATCTTGGGTATTGCACAATAATCAGTAGTAAATAAATATATTTTTTAATGAGAAAATTGAATTCCGTAATGTTCCGTAAAATTGCAAAGTCAGCGAGGAAATAAATGAACGAAGTTGAGAGAGGAGAAAAAAAAACAGTTGAGACGATAGAAGACGTAATTAGAGATTGCCAGGAAACTGCAGTACATCATTTCGTAGGAAAGCCCAAAGTGCAATAGCGAAATGTTCTTTTTTCACTTTTTTTCAATATTTTGCGACCATTCTGTAAAGACCTATCTCTTTCATTCTGTCTCTCTTTAAACGATTCAAAGGAAATTACTTGAAGGCGAGACGAGCGAATAAACGAGGTAAGAGAGAGAATGAGAGAGGAGAAGAAGAAGAAGAGAGTCTCAGTGGTCTGTGGAAAAAGAAATTAAAATATAAGGAAATGGAAAAGAGAAGGAAAAAGCGAAATATGCAATTTATGTAATTTGAGGTTTGTAATTTTTCTAGATTTTTTTTTTTTTTATTATTATTGAGAATAAACTATTTTTTCTCATCTTTTTAATAAAATGAGTTCGTTGGACTCTGATGAAGTTTCTGCGAATTCTCACAAACAAGAACTTGATATTTCAATTAGAAATAATTGTGAATCTCTTTAGAAAAAATCAGGTAATTAATAGACAATTATTTGAGGTTTCAATAAAAAATATTAGATTTAAAGAAGAATGGGAGGCAATTTTTTGAAAATAATAACGTGGTTCAAGGCTTTATCTATACCTTCACAGAAGGATTGTCGAGCCTCGATTCAATATTCAGTCCTGAGCCTAAAATCAGTGGCTTATTTTGGATTTCCCGGAAACTGGCAGCAAATCTGACAATCTAGGCTGGAACAAGGCTCCATCAAGCCTGGATCAGTCTAGAATCCTTCATTCATTCCTACTTGGAACAGAGTCTCCTAGAAAATCAGGATCTTGGCACTTTCCTTCGAATTTACTCATTAAATCATTTGTCGATTAGATGAGCTTGAGAAAAATCAAACATTGATTTTTCGAAATGTAGGAGAAACTGGGAAAAATGGACCTGCAGGTTCAAAATGATTCAGGTTATTTTTTTTGAATGAATGCCTCTTCAGAAAAATTTGAAAAAATTCACAAACAATATTCACATATTGTAGTATCTTCTCAAATTTTTTCAGATTTTTTCACAATGTCCTTCACTCTGAAAAAAAAAATTATCAATCACGTTTCTCTCAACGTTTATTTCACTCCAGTTTTCACCATAAATTCCTTCTTTTGCAATAAAATATTAAATTCATCGTAGACTTTACTGAATTAATTCCAATAAATTACGTAAAATTGAAGATTAACCAGCATTATAATGAGATCAAAATATTTGGCAAAGCTGTATTCAATTATTGAATGCCTTTCAAACAATTTCGTTTCAAATAAAATCATTTTCCCTTGATATTTCAACATAATTCATCAAATTTTGAGTACTGCACTCCATTTTACCCATGTACAGCAACGAAACCTCCGTCCTCAACTCAATAATCCCAAATGCCCAAGAAACTTATTTGTGATTGTGTAACGTCAATTAGAATAAGCATAAGCGTTTAATTCAAATACCTATGATTTTATGATTTTAAACAAGGACTCAGAGACATTTAGCTTGTTGGTATTAGCGTCGAGGCATTTTGCCTTTCAGAAATAGAAGGTACTGCGGGGGTGAATGAGGAGTAAATGCAAGGGATAAAATGAAAGTAAGAGAGGAAGGGGTGGTGTATATATAGAGCCCGTAGGGTTGTGTAACGAGTGAGGTGAAGTGCGCACGTATATTCCCTCTGAAAACCATCGCAAGAACGAAAACATTTCGCTTTAACGCTTTCGGCCCTGGTACATTGTACGAGCCCTGGGTTTCGTTGTAATTAGTTTCTGCCGGAAGATAGTCGCTGAGCACAGCACATATACAAAGGGGTAAAGAGATAGGGGGAGGAAAGGGTTAGGAGAAGGGGAAAGAGGAGAAGAGGCACAGTAGAGTATTGCGCTATGGTTGATGCTACGAAGTAGCAAATAGAACGCAATAAACACAGCCCTACATCATTCCCTTGGCAAAAGACCTTTATGCTACATATAGTCATCAGCAAAATCCTCCTAGAAGCTGGAGAGAGGCCTGTGCAGTGTGAAACTACGCTATTCACTTTTTTTTTTCAATTCCAGAAGAAAATAGGGATTTTTCCGTCTGGATTTATTCTGCTGAGTCAATTTCATTGAATTGTAAACGGAATTTTTCATGAGTGGGAGAAGAGATTAGGTGTATTTGCCTTTTTTGGCCACTTTTTATCCAAATTCGAATGTGAATCATTTTATAAGTACACTGAGGGAAAAATTTTTTGTGATAAAATTTTTTTATAAATAAAATTTTCCTTCGCAATTTTTATAATATGAAAAATATCAACATATATACAGATATTATCTGTATATATGTTGATATTTTCTGGAGTGAAGCTAATTTTCTACAATTATGTCAATTTTCTTGCAACAAACATTTTTTTTCTCAATTTGGATTTTAAAGTTCTATAAAAATATTTTTCTGATTTAAAAATTGTTTTTTTATCGATTTGAATTTGAAACGATTATAAAAAGTGCAAAAGTGGCGAAAACTGGTATTTTTATTCTATTATTGACACGGCATGTTGGGATAATTGATTGAAGAATTTTTAATTCAGGTTATTTGAATTGTTTAAATCACTTTGGAGAGAGAAAATTCATAGTCAATTAAAAAGCTGAAAATGATATTATTGGATTATCGAATTTAGTAATTTTAAATTAAATTTTTTAAATAGCGAAAATTGTCAGTCATTTTTGAGGATTTTCAATAATTTCTCTTGTACAATGAAGATTTAATTTATCGTCATTTAATTGAGAAAGATATTTTCATTATTAACAGAATTAATAATTTTGTGATGAATTTAGAATGAAATTCTTCTATTACTTTTTAGTCAATTTTATTCAATTTTATAAAAAAAAAAAATTCAATATGATTCACAATTTTTCTATTTATTCAATGATTAAGAAGCAAATGTTTGCCGGTGAATATTAATTTTTTTTCCTTCGACTATTAAGAATCTTGCCTCATTATTTCTCTTTGTGAATAATTCGAAATCAAAAGCATTCAGAATAAAACAAGAAAAATAAAGTGAGAATTGTTTTCTTTCAATGAATCATGTTTGAAGTAAGACAAGTGGGACTCATCAATTCTGCATCATGCAATTTTGTAATTTCCTTTCTGTCTCGATAATCCACTGGACAATGTTCCTGAAACACTGACCTGAATATAACAATGGACGAAAATCATAAACCAAACATAAATGATTTATGTTTTCAACTTTTGTGATGAATCTCTCAAAATAATTGACTCTTTACACAAAATTTTGCACAATGACGTAATCGTTGATTGATCATTGACTCATTCGAATAAATAAAATGAGGGCAATGACGAAGAAATGAGGCAATTAGCCTTTAAAATTTCTTCTCAATTTTTTCCTTTTTTATGAAATAAAAGAGAAAAACTTTTCGATTTTATGAGGGAAATTTAGCAAGTGGCTCTTGAATTTTTAATGAAAAAATCCCTTTACAAATCCTTTTTTTTTCATCTGATTTCTTTTATTTTTTCTCAGTGATGCATGTTAGTTTTGCCAGGAAAAAATTCAAACCAGAGATGAGAGAAAAACGAGTGAAAGAAGAGGAAAAAGTGTATAAAAAAAAAAAATCACCCCTCTTGTGTTCAGAGAAGTCGAAATCTTTAACGAGCCCTTGTGGGTACAACGCCGAGGGTTTTAAACCCTCGTGAGTTAATTAATTTTCCACCGAAAAATAAGAAATAAAAGTGAGGTCTTTATAGAGCCAGAGTTCAGTATAATTAGCAAAATAATTGTGCAAAGTTTCCGAATGAAGAATTATTTTCCTGTTTTAATGAATTATTTATGGCTTTTTCTTTTCTTTATTCATATTCGAATGATATTTGGAGAGAAATGATCAAAGGATTTTAAAAAGACTTCGAAAGGACTTGCGCCACTTTGTTTCTGAGGCGACGATATATGTTTTGTTCTTAAACTGAGAGGCAGAAATTCTGGTCTCAAATAAATGTATTAATAAAAAAAAAAAAAAAAAAAAAAATGTATTCTAAACAAGTAATCATATTAATTTTCTATAAATATAGATATAGATGATCAATGCTTTTTTGAGAAAAAATTTCTACATTTATTTGTGCAAAATGCATTCGTTTGAGACCAGAATTTTTTTTTCTCAGTATATATATATATATCAATTTATAATTTCAACATTATATATACATGTATACAAATATATATCATATTGTAACTGAATTTATATTCTTTTTTTATACGTTAGCTTATAATTTGGAAAATATATTCTGAATTATAGTATAAAATATTATAAATAATGCGTTTGTATTAGTAAATACAAAAGATATATGTCATAAAAATATATTCTATTCTATAGAATTATGTGTCTGATTCTATACATGACGTATCATAATTTCATGAAATTCACTATATCGTTCAAATTATATTGAAGCCAATATTTTAGCTTCTCATGCAAGACAATTCTTTCCATTATTTAGCACAACGGGAAGCCCACAAAAACTAATAACATAGTACAGCCAAAATAATTTCTAATAAACCGTAAAATTATCAGATTTCACGTAATGATATTTTCCTCCCCTATTTGAAAATATCTCAAACGTAATACATTCAGTAAATGTACGAATGGCAAAGTATTATTAAACTTGATAATCTTACACTCTCCCTTTAAACTCAATTGGCCAGGGCATTTCAACTGATCCAATTAAGATATGGCTTATGTGAATTTTACGCCTCAAAGTCACATTAATTTAACAAACAAAATGATTGTGAACAAGTTTTAAAGTAAAAACGTTGACATTGAATTAATATATATCTACTTCATTAAATTTTCATCTAATTTGTGAAAATCTGAAATAAACCATTTAATTTAATTTTTTTTTTATTTAATGCATTGAACTGAGATAATATTGAAAATATTAGTTATAATATTAATTTTTAAGTTCTATATTAATACTTAATATTTTCCATATTAAGTATTCCTTTTAAAAATAGATTTACTAATATATAGTATTATTTTTATATCATATATGTATATAGCAAAGAAAAAATAATTTTTTTTTAAGATAAAAAAAAAGTTCAATAATTATGATATTGGAGATGAGATATTTTTGGTTGGAGTAAGGGAAAATTATTCCATGATTCCAGAGTAACAAATGATTTATCTTCTAATTGCATGACGTTAGCTACAGTACCACACGATGAGAATTCTCTTCCCCTCAGCCTGACGATGCCAGCCATAATCAAAACGCTCTTGGGCTCGTTAATCATACGACGTGCTTCTCTCATTTCATATCTATATATATCTATATATTCTGCCTCTTTCTCTACGTACTGTATAAGTGATGTCTAAGGTTTGAAGATGATATCAACGATTTTTTAGTTAAAAAGTATTTCAATTAAGAGTGAAAAAATAATGAATTGATTGCTTGCCTATTTAATTCGAAGAGGGGAAAAAATATATAGTAACAATATAAAAGAAATATGTACACTGAGAGAAAAAAAATTTATGAGAAAATTCACTTAGTTGAAGGAAATTTACTTTACTCCAGAAAATTTCAATGCATATGGATATAAAAATGGTGAAGGAAAATTTTGTTAAAAGGCAATTTTTCGCTACAAAAATGTTTTTTTCTCAATGTTGTAAAATATAAAATTATTGTGTAAAATTATGTATTTCTTTTGTATTATTAAATTATTAAACTATTTGGTTGGAATTATTATACATTTTTTTAAAGAAAATTTACAAGTAAAGGTAGAAAATTCATCAACATTGAATATATAGCAATTATCATGTAGAATTGATCAAATTCTATCTGAAGGCAATATATTTAAGAAATATAAAAAATTTAAATAAAGTACTTGATATGATTTTATCAATTCTATATAATTATAACTATATTCATGCTTTAGACGAAATTTCTATCTTTAAATTAAAATAAAATATAGAAAATATATATTTTTTCATATTCGTTTTAAATTAGTCGTATGTATTTTATGTAAAGATTTTAGATTTGACTATATATATTTTTTTATATTGTTAATGTATATTTTTTTCTATGGAGGACATTTTTTAGTAATCATCACAGCAATGAAATAAGAATGTTACGTAATAATCACTAATGACGTCATGAAAAATCCTTCGATTATTCGTTGCAACTAAAAAATTTCCAATTACGTGAACAGTGGAAGAGAAATGATGCTTTTGAAATTTTTCGAATAATCCATGAAATATTCAGTGATATAAATTATAATGAGGTTCCATTAATATCCTTTCATTTTACTCTTTTTCCCCGTCTTTCGAGTCGAGTCAATTATGAAATTCCGAGGGTGCACTTTTAATACAGAACGTTTTGAATGGATGAAAAAAAAAAGGGAATGAGAAGAATAAAGGAGTCTAACGATGCTTTTGTAGCAGCAATTTTTTTTTCCTCAAATTCTTCGTTAGAATTCATCGGTGAATGAGGATTTTCGGAGGTTAATTGATTGCAATTGAGGGATTTTCAATCAATTACGTTGAAATTGCTACTTAAAGAGGTTCAATCACTGCCAATGTGCAATAAGAAGTATTAAATTACAATAAAAATTGAGTTTTTGAGAATTAAATTTTCAAAAAAAATGAAATTTTTGAAATATAAATTTTTTTTGTTTCGTTGCAATAAGATATTCATTTTTTCGTAAAGTTTCTTAAATGAATTTAAATAAATCACATAAAATTCAGTAGTGAAGAGGTGAATCAAGATAAGTCTCTTTAGTTCTCATTAATTTTTTAAAAAATACCTTAAAAAATAACCGAGAATGAGCAATTTTGCCCTAAGACTCTTTTGTAACTCTTGAAATTCTCTACAAAAACAGATGAGTTATATCACCTTATCTCGCTTAGTTTTCGAGATATTTCCTTTGAAATGACCTCAAAGATGAGTCGATTCATGTTGTTTTACCTCTTCACTACTGAATTAACGATTAATCGTAGGCCAATATTTTTATTTAATGATATTTTTGATTTTAACAATAAATATCATTATTTTTTATTAATCATTTAAATTCAATTTATCGTATTTTAAATACTGCACTTCATTTGAGTCATGTGCAGACTGGACCTCCCTCAAGCAACGAAAAGATTGCAAAATATCGGGGCTGTGAGAGCAGCGAGCAATGCAATTGTAAAGGGATACAAACATTACAAAGAAGAAAGTAAATTCCGGAGGGCACGTTCCCGTGGAGATATTGGCCTCTGTATTATATTTTATACGTGTGGGGTTGGGGCAGGTGTACAATGGAGACAACGAGATGCGAAAGATCCCTGGAGTGGACGATTCCGTTGGGCAGGTGCACACGCGCCATGAAGCAAAAAAAAAAGATAAAAAAGGCCCGCGTGATGGATAATATCCACTGATGCGCATACAGTCCCCCTCGAGCGCAATTCCTTGTGGATACATTAAAGCATTGCGTATTGTATTGGGCTTTGCTCTGCTGTGAGAAAGCGAAAATGCACTTTGAATTATCTCTCTGAATCTCCCACGCATGGCCCATGGGTAATAACAAGGAATCTGTATACTTGCTTTCTTCGAACAATAAATTTTTGACTTCTTTGTTTTTTCAAATAATTCTGTGCGCACTCTTCATGAATTTTTACGATCAACTAAGTACATGGTTTTATTGGGACTAATTTTGGAGAATGAAAATGTTGATTTTTTTGAAAATTTTTTTTTACTTGCAATGGGGCACTGGAGCTTTTTAAGCTCATCTAACTTGATGTAAAGATATTTAAAGAGTGGTAAAAATTAAGTATGGGGGGAAGGGAAATAAGGGGTGGAAGGGACACTTTGTAATTTTGATGTTCCATATTATGAAAATTCCTTAAAATCAGTGGAACTATTTGATAAAAATTTTTTTTATGATTCCATTGAAGTCTGAGGGATATTTCGATGAAAGTCATGATCTAGAATTAAAAAAAAATGTTTTTTTTGAAGATTTTAAGACGAAATGCTTGCCATTTTTTGAAAAATCTTACTTTTGGGGAATATCTTGGGTTTTGTTGGTTGTAGGGACCTGAGGTTGATTTTAAATGATAAGTGAGATAATTTGCGGACAATGAAAGAGAAAAAAAAAACAATTATTAAGGTATTTATGGGGCAAATATTGATTTTCACAAAGTGGTCCATGAATACCTGAAAAATCAGTTATTTCTTTTTCAAAATCACGTAAATTAATGGCGAATGATCTTATTTTTCAGTTGAGATCGACTCTAGGTCTTTACGACTGATAGAACTGGAGATACTAAAAAAATAATGAATTTTACGCCATATTAAAAGGATTTTGCCTTCACTTTTCATGCAAAAAAGCAAAAATTTTCGAAAAAAGTAAAAAATCAATTATGAAAAAATTTCCTCAACTTTTCAATGAAATCGTTAAAAAAAAATCCATCTCAAGCCGTTTCACACAAATTCCTTTTTTTTCACTTAATATTTATTCATTAATATATATATTAATTCTTGATAATGAAGTTTCCATAGGTATTTAATCGTGAATTAATTAAGCAAAATTTATGTACTTATCAGTGTCAAAGTTTCAAATCAATATACACAGGACTATAAACGTGTTTTCACTAACGTGTAAATATAGTTTGACGCAAGTACACTGGCAAACGATGATCGTGCCTACAACGTGGAAACGTGCGTTGGCAGGTGTGAAGACACGAGGGAGAGGAAGTGTTTCCCTGGGGCGGATAATGGAGGTACTCGACTTTGGTTTGGATATGAGGATGGAGGATGTGAGCGGATCAAACACGGCCACCGCAAAGCACTGGGAGTTCATTTTGCGGGGATAATATCACACCTGACGTACTAACTCTAAACCCCGTAAGGTGAAATTCATTCGTTTTCTCATTTTATTTTCTCTCTGCGACTTTTATCCAGTGAAGGAGAATGAAAGAAGTGGCTCAACAATTTCTTTTCCTCCGGGATTTTTCTCGACTTCAATTCAGAAATTTTTGAATGTGAAAAAATTCCGTGCATTTCATTGGATTTTGAGGGAATCAAGGAGGTCCAATCAATTCCCATGCTGAATAAAAAAATATTAACCCTTATTTTTTTGTTTTTGTATCAAAGACGATATTTTTTTACATTTTTCTGAATTTTTTCATAATTTTTGTCCGTGCATTTAATTAGATATGAATAATCAAAGTTACTGAAAATAGCGGTGGTGGGGATGAAAGGCCCTAAATCGGTCCGAAATAACGAAATTAATAAAAAAACCACAGGGTCAACCTATTATTTAAAAACTATTGGCGAAGAGAACAGCATTTTAACTAAATAATGGAAGAAAAAAATATTCAATTGTCCTCATACTTATTGAGAAATTTTAATTAGAAGGGAGTCATAACTATTTGCCTCTCTCTCTATCTCATGCATGTGATAGGGGATTGATGCAAAAAAAATTCGAGAGAAAAAAATTATATTCACAAGCTGAAGATGTGAATTTTGAGCAGTTTAATCACTTTTTCGGGTAAATTAAAGCGCATTTTTCCGAATTATCAGCAATTAATTGGAAACTAACCTACAAATCCTCAATTTTTCTATTTTATTGATCGCAATCTAGAATACTCCCTCAATCTGCATTAAAATGCAGAATTCTTCGATAAAATTCTTCATTTCAATGATAAATACATTGCTAATTATTGATTTTTAAATTCATTTTTTTTATCAATATTTCAATTTAAACTTGCCAAATTCTAGATACTACACTTTATTTGAATAATATTCAGCGATTGAACCTCCTTAATACAATTTAATCATTCCAAAATTGAGTAACTATTTTCGCTGCGTAATTCTAATATCTAACGGTTAGGTAAGTTCGTTATTTTTCCAGTGCTAATGAACCAGTTAATTCATAAAAAAAAAAGAGGTCAAAGGCTTTTCAAACACAATCTCATTCTCATTATATAACCTCTTCATTTTCCTCTCTCAACTCGCTATTATAACTTTTTCTCTTTTTTTTTTCATTATTTTTTCTCCACTGTATTAATTCAAATACTTTGTTGAACAACTGTTACAGTGACTCATTCTACTCACGCAATTAAAATGCATCAAAAGATCTGAAAGCTCACCTGAAACAGACAGAAAAGAGAAATTTGAAAATTAATAAATTTTTCAAGCACCAAAATTATTTCAAATTCAAGCTCAACATTTCAGTGATTATTATTATCATTATCATTATTATTATATGGCTAACGTCATTGTCAAAAAATTGTGATAATTCGTTATTATCAACGATGAAAAAATTAATTATTCCTCCATCTAATTTTTAATTTTTCCTTTATAGTAAAAAAATTATATATATATTTAAAACAAAATTTTCTCTTCTCTCACAATTTTCATTTACGTCAAAAAATATCTCATAAAAATGATTGCAATTGGTTATATAATCATAGCTCGTTTGTGAGTTTAGCCCTTGAGAGTCTAGATGGGAACTTATACCCTCGACATTGTTGAAAAGCGAGAGAGAAGCAGAGGAAGGAGGGGAGGGAAAAACCCCCTTAGCCACCGTATATTGAAATATAATGAGGGATGGTTTAATAAGCGAGCGACTCTGTGGCTGATTTCCTTGGTTGGTAGCTTTTATCCACTTCTATCTATCCATCCATCCATCCCCTCGTGTTTCTCATAATTCTACAACAGAGAAGAGTATCTCACAGTTGTGAGACCTATGGTAACTGATACATCAGTTTCATCGTTCAGAAAAGTGCTTCTTTTACTTCTGCAAAGTACTTTGCTGCAGCAAAATTTTCCCACAACAATGCAACATCTTACAAATTTAATTTCATAGGAAAGGATAAAAAGGGGAGGAGAAGAAAAAATGTGAGAATACACAAGAGGGGGGGGGGGGGGGGGAAAGAGGAGGAGAGAATTACCTCATTTTATTGTGCAAATTTTTTTCACTGATTGCAGAATTTGTGCAGATATTATCCAAAAATTAGCGGACGTTTCTGTAAAATATAAAAGTAGCTACTTCCCAATTTTATATATATATGTATATATGTGTGTAACATACTGCAGGTAATTAACTCCATTAATAACGTAAAACGTTAATTTCGTGCTACAGTAAAAAGCGAATTTTCTCTACGCACAAAAAAAAAGTGAAAAAAAAGGATAAATGATTAAATCTCTATTTTATCGTTAACTGTGTGGGACAAAAGTTATTATATTTTAAATTGCCGTGATGTTTTTGACGTTTTTTTTTCCAAAAAAAGAAAACCAATCATTTTAAAATTGGAGTAAAAAACCAATTGAATGATTAATTTCTCCCTGAAAATGTGATAAATTGAAACGAGCCTATAAATTCTTTCGTTTTTTGCTTTTTTTTTAATGAAATTTTTTATCTATAAATAATAATCGTCCTCTCCAGTTTCATCGACAGTGAGTATTTCACTTTTTGAATTGTGTTTCTGTATACGAGAAACTACTGTGCACGACTGTCAAACAGGCATAGGTGAATACAAACACAGAATTTCCCCTTTTCTCGTTAACACATTAAATCAAACGCCCGTTTTCATGTTAATTGTCGATTGATAGCACCACGCAGACGAGACAATTCAAATCTCCTATACTAGTATTTTAGAGGGGTGTTAATAATACACACACTCGTTGCTACGAGTATTTCTCTCTTTAATTTTCACATTGGAAATACACCAATTGTGACATTGTTTATTGGTGCATTTCGAGAATTGAAATTTTCGCATAATTTGTATGAAAATTTAGTGACACTCCAATCATGTTAATGAAGAGTTCTGTTTTTGTTTTATTTTTTATTCTGGGGGTAGAAAGTCATGACGATACACTTGATTTGATGAATAAAATTATTGGTGAATTATTTTTCAATAAAAAAAACGGGCAATTGAAAGCGCTTGTAGCAATTCCATTTAAAAAAACAGTATTCAAGTGTGATATAACATATAATAATAATAATTTTGCATGAATCTTTGCATTTTCGAATATCGATTAGTCGATTCGATATCTCGCATTGAATCGTACATATCGAATGGGATTCGATACATGTTTTGTTTCAAGAGGAAAAAAGAACAATTTCCTTTCAACTTTCAATCGAAAAATTGGAGAATCGATTAATCGATACGATATCTCGCATTAAATTCGAGATATCGCATATAATTCGAACCATTCACAGTTTAAAGGGAAAAAATGAGGGGAAAAGAGCAATATCACATTTTCCAATCGATAATTAAAAAAATCGATTAATCGATGCGATTACTCATATTAAATTCGAGATATCGCAAAGCATTCGATAATTCCGTTTCACCTATTTTATTTCAAGGTGATAAATCTTTCAATCGATCATTGCCAAATATCGATTAATCGATGCGATATCTCGTATTAAACTCCAAATATCGCATCCCTCTCGATAGCTCAATTTCACCTGTGTTTCATTTCGTGGTGATAATTTTCTCATCAATTTTTCTTTTTAAATTTTTCAGTACATCAGATTCCAGTTACTTCCCCTATATCATCAGCAAATTCATTTGATACAGTTCGGTCTGCTGAATTCCCAAAAAGCATGTATTTCATATCGTTTCAATGCAGAGGAGAGACGAACATGGCGCCCGTGACCGCATATTCCATGGACAATCGAATAATTTTACGTAGCTCTCGATTAAACGTATTCAAAAATGCCAATGAGAGAGAGAGAGAGAGAGAGCGAAAAAAAAAGAGGACAGTAAAACCGTCGATAAGCCGATGCCCCTATTCATTTGCACTTTAATTAAAAATAAATCTGTTTCGAGGCTGCATGAAACACGAATGGCTCCATGTTAAAAGGTAAACATGATTTTTGTATAAACCATATACTGTAATGCAATGATAACCTGAATTTTCCCATGTGGGAATTTTATTTTAATTATTTTTATTATAATAACTCAATGATGAATAAAATGAAAATATTCATTACGCAGAATAATTAAATTCCGTTATTATACAGCTCTAATGAAGATTCCCCCCTATTCATCAATTTATTGAAGCTATATTAATGCCTTTTTTTATACCCCCCCCCCCTTTTTTTTCCAGATCGCAACGATCGTTAGCAGTAGATGCATCATTGTACACCACTAGGAGTAATAGAAGAAATATGAAGAATAATAAACGTGGAGAGGAAAATTGCAGCTCTAGAATTGTGCATTATTCCAGTATCCGAGTGTAAGTATGTATACTCTCCTCATTTTTCCCCTCTTCCTCTCATTTTCATGTTTTTTTTCTTCCCCACGGCCTTATTTTTTTTTTTTTTTTGCTACCTTCTCGTATACAGTCCACGAGTGGTCTGCTTTATGCGCAAAGAACTTAACATTTCTCCCCTCCCCCTACCCATCCTTCTCTTCTTCTTCTTCTGTTATGTCGATAACCTAAAATAGCCAGAAGGCAAATTCTCTCGTTAGAATTACAAAGAACATTGCACATCGACTGGTGCATTATGTTGAACACATTTTTTTTATTCTCTTATTATAGTTACATAGTACATGAGATAGATTATTCTCTCAGCGTGGATTATTTTATTCAGCAAGAAAGATGAGTACGAGGTTACTTAATGTCACTTATTAATAATTTCAGATTTTCATTTTTTTTTCCACGTGCTCTATTATCGTTTTATTATTTTATTAATTAATTATTAGCGCTGTGGGGGTTTTTCCCGGAGATGAAAATAGATTTTTTTCTTCAATCAGGGCATGAATTAACTCTCCTTCTGAATGGAAGCTATGTAATTATCAGGTTTTTTTTATTGTAATTTTTTTTAAGTAGAAGATACTTAAAGTGATCTAAAAAGAGAGAAAATTATATTTTTAGCACGTGTCCATATGCGTGTGTGTCTGTGTATGTGCATAAAAGTCTCAATTACAGCAAAACGGTTTTATAGAGAAATTTGCATATTTTGTGGAAAATTTCCTCTCGATGAACTCTATTTTTTAAACTTCATTTCAAGAGAATCCGATCGAAACTCTTTGAGATATGTCCATTGTTTGAAAAACAGTTTTGAATGAAATTTCTTGAAATTATTCAACTGATGTTATTTATACTCATATATTATCTCGACAATTGTATCAATTCGATGTCTGTCAATTTTGAACTTATTTGCATGATCAGTTCTCGAATTACTGCCGTTTTAACGAATTTCTCGAAAATTTGATATTTTAATTCGTCTTTAATTCGTCAGTATATTGCTAAAGTATCAGCAGCAAAGCTATATCACTTAGAAAGCAATATTGATTACCCAATTGTTTTAATGTGTGTAAAAATTCATTTATCCAATGAATCCGTGAAAATTCACTTGAATTATTGATTGACTTTTGCACGATTTTTATTTCACCATTAATTCCTCATAATTCGATTTAACTGCTCATTGAACACTTCGTAATTAAAGGCAATGTGTAAATTCCTATAATCACGAATTTCTTAGTTGAAAAAAAAAAGGTGGGGAAAACTTCTCTTTGAACGATGGAAATGATTGATTCACAAACGAAGTTTGAAAAAAAAGGGGCTTCAGAATTGGAACGGTCCATTGCACCGAATTAATCGGCAGATTGCGTTTGCCGCAGATCAACCGTACGAGTGTGCATTTCCTCAGTTGCCTCTCTTTTTTTTTCCATCAACGTTATCGCGTGTACTTCTTCAATAGCCAATAATTTTTTTTTCTCCCCCCATCGGCGAGAAAGATACGAGAGAGACTCTTGATATACGAAAGGCGAAAGTGAAGAGTCGAAGGTACTTGGGGGATCGAGAGAGAGAAAGCTACAGTGTACTGCCTTCCGGACTGATAAATGTAATATGTATGTGTGACTTTTGAAATAAGGCTTGAAAGAAGAGAAGCGTGTGGCCATAGTTTCGATCCAGTGTTTAAAAATAAAATTGAAGAACGATGTACAACGTATAAACTCAAACGTTTATCCTATACTCTTTATTAATAGATTCCAATTTCAAAGGGTAGTTATGACATTTCCCTTTTTTCATTTTTATTTTAAAAACTCTTGTAATTCCTCTTCTTTTTTACTTGAGGTAGTGTAACACAGGGTAGGGGTCGATAAAACAGAAAAAAATGAGGATTTGTAGGTTAGTTTTCAATTAATTGCTGATAATTCGGAAAAATGTGCTTTAATTCAACCGAAAAAGTGATTAAACTATTCTAAAGTCATATTACAAAAAAAAAGTACAATTAGTACATATTTCATGTACTGCTACTGTGTAGACCACTCATACTTTAGCTTCCAGCTTACGCTGTACTGACGACAAACCCGCTTGAAGGGATATCTTCAATCGTGAATTGAATTTTTCTTCCTCGATTTTTTTTTGAGAGAGAGGCAAATAGTTACGACTGTCTTCTAATTAAAATTTCTCAATAACTATACAGAGAATTGAGTATTTTTTTCTTCTATTAATTAGTTAAAATGCTGTTCTCTTCGCCAATTATTTTTAAATAATGGATCAACCCTGTGGTTTTTTAGTAATTTCGTTATTTCTGTTCAATTAAGGGCGTTTCATCCCCACTGCTATTTTCAATGACTTTGATAATTCATATCTCATAAATAACACAAGCAAAGATCATGAAAAAATTCAGAAAAATGTAAAAAAAATATCATCTTTGATGGAGCATCAAAAAAAATAAGGGTTCAACTATCCTCGGCCTTTATTTTCCCTCTGAAATCTAAAGATATAAAAATTAATCAAACATCCCATCAATTCCCGACACTAATTGATGAATGAAAAAAAAAATAAAAGAGTGTAATTAGAAGAAAAAAAAAAACCTATCGACAGTAGATTGAAGCCTGATGGACTCGAAAAGTGGGTCAATTATCGCAATTATCGGAAGTTCGAGTGAGTCCTCTCTTTCCATTTAGTAAAATAAAAAAAAATAAAAAAAACGTAAAATGCATTTATACCTGAGAGTGTAACCCGCCTTCATGTAGAGAAGGTGACAGAAGGCAAGTGACAGTTCAATCCTATCATCCGTTTGCGTTCAATTAGAGTAAGACCCTTGAGAATAATATTGTTGAGTGACAAAGAGAATGAACTGAGTGAGATAGTTAAAGCGAATCGAGTTGAGCCAAATCGATCGTGTCCCACGATCCTATTCCCCCGGGGCCTTTTGCCTTCTAGCTTTTATTATCGTTGAGTTATCTCCCACCTCTTCTTTTGTCTTTCTCTCTCTCTCTCTCTTTTATCTCTTTTATTCCTTGAGTGCAATTTATCGGGACGTATCGGACATTAAGTACGTTGGTAATTAAGACTGAGCATCAACAAGGAGCAGCATTCAATTGCCTTTATCTCTCTTTCTCTCTTTATCTCTCTCTCTTGCTCTATCTCTCTCTCTCTCTCTTTCTATTCACTGTATTAATAGCTGCATAACTGCAGAGACATATCGATTCACCGTACAACGAATGATTAATGATGAGAAACGACAATGGCAATTGGCCAGTAACAACTCTCCATAATAATGAGATATATCGATTGATAGAAGTAATAAGAAAAATAAATAATAATAATGAAGCGAATGGAAGGAGTTGTGAAATCCAAAGGAATCGACGATGCGGGTATCGTCTTATTCTCCGGGGCTTACGACTCGTAATTGAACTGACATAAGTACTTCTTTCCTCTTTGTGTGTGTGTATGTGTGTCTATATATATAGACACACGTATATATGTATCTGTGTGTGTGTAATATATTGCTGCGAAATGATAGAGAGGATTACCGCTGGACTATCCCGTGGGATATTTGTATGTTATACTCTTACTTGTGAGCTACATCGTAAAGTAAGAGAGAAAATCTTAGTAAAAGAGCATCAGAAACTTCTGAGCGACTCTGTATCATCGCAAAACTGGCGAGTCAGCGGGAATCTCTCTCTCTCTTTCTCTCAATCTTATTTGCTCTTTTTTTATTCCTCTTTTTTCTTTCTCTATCAGTGCGTTTAGCCTTGCTCCGATGTGCTGGCAAATCTTTTTTTTTTTTTTTCAGTCCTGTCACTGTTACTCAAGTGCACAAATCCTGTCAAACTGTCTCTCTTCCGTATCCCACTTGAGTCCTATCTTCTATGAGTTTTATAACCTCATTGGATGGATTTTGAGGGAGAAGGAAGGAATTGAAGCGGCTGGATGACTTTGAACGTTCGTTAAATTCACTCGATTGATTCTTACAGATTACGATAATGCTCTTTTATTATTTTTTAATTAATTCTTCCGAGGATTTTAATTTTGAAATCCGATTATCCGTCTCTCTTCATTCAATTACACATTTTTCTGTAGAAGAGGGAGGATGAATTGTTGAACAAAATTCATTTTTATGGGGGAATTTATAGACAATTTTTCGATGGCACATCTTTGGAGAAACTCAACTGTATAAATCTCTTTTTTTTTACTTTCTCAAAGTAATTAAAAAACTTGATTCTGTTGACAGAACAATGTAATGCAGATAAAAGAAGCTTTACACAATGTCGTCTAACCATGGTAATATTTTGTTTGGCCAAGCTTTTCTGCAAGAGTCCCTCTTTCGCCCCTATTTTCCTCCCCCATAAGAATTTGTTGGATGCAAGTCAGCGTTTGTTTTTCTCACCCAGGAAATTAAAAAACTGATTTTTTTTGCGACAATAGCCAACGGCATTTTTCCCTTTTTTTTTAAATTGAAATTCATTTTGAGAGTCGGAAATTTTTGCAATTAAAAAAAAAGAGCTGAATAAGGGAAAAATAATAGTGAAGGGCAATTAAATAAAGCAATGAAATAAAGATAATTCGTGTTAATGGTAATAGTTGGAGAATGGAAGAGCGAAAACATATACTGGAAATATCTGAATGGAGAATCCGCATGGAAATCCTCAGGCACTAATCCCCGGTACGGATGCTGCAACTAAAAGGGGTAAAGAGAGAGAGAGAGAGAGGAGAGCTAAAGGTGTGTGGGTGGCTGGAGAGGGAAAGAGGAGAATTGAGGTAACTATCAGGCCAGGAAACTAATGGCAATGGGTTTCCGCATCGACGCTGGAATTCGCATCCGATTGCGACCAAAGCGCCCCACGATAATAAACCACCAACGCCTAGTGTATGTGTGTGTGTGTGTATGCATGCTTATAACCAGTAGCCTCTGTCTGAAATTAAGATGTAATTACATTAAAGTTAAATTAATGCAAAGGTGAGATAGGCTAGAGTGGTAGGAATTACATGGCTCAGCTATTATCAAATATTGAGGTGAATAAGGGCGAATATTCTGAAATTTAATTTTATATTTGAATTATTCTGTTTGATGAAAATCTGGTTGGGTGAAGTGAGATTATTTGGTATAGAATTTGAACGATAATTTGATTGAGAAGCTTAGAGAATTTGGGGAAAATTTGAAGAAAAATTGATTTTTGTTGAATTTTTAGGGAATTCGATTGATTTGGACGAGAATTGAAAGGCTGGAGGGCTTTTTTTTATGGTTTAGTGAATATTAATCATTTTATGAATATTAAAGCTGAACAAATAATTTTTTTGCCGTTCAACATTGCAATGTAATTCACGATAAAATAATAAAAGTTGAATTTTTAATTAAAAAGTCTCATAAATATTGATGCAATGAATTCATATTGTTGCCTTAGAATTAAAGTGGCGAAAGTGCCATGCTCATGTACAGCACTTATGCCACTTTGATTTTAGAGCAATAATATTGTTCGAAATTTATTACAGTAATTTACGATCAAATTGACAAAACATCAATAATGTCAAGGTATGGGAAAAGAAAATTGCAGAATTGAGATTATATTAGAATCTGAAATTATACAAGGGCTTATTTTTAACAGAGAATTTTAATGTGCAATAAGTAATTTATTCAAAGAATATGTAATCAGTAATAAAAAGAAATATTTCACTTGGTTTCAGAGCCTGAAGAAGCTGTTAACAATTTTTTTTTCTAATATCCTTATAAAAAACTGGTGAAATTGAGTATTTAATCATGGAAATTAATAATATAGCAAATTGCAATTTACTATAATTTTTTAAATATTTTTAGATCCTTGGATCAAACTGTCTCAGAGACAAAGTGGCGTAAGTGCTTTGTATAACGGTAGCACTTATGCCACTTTCATCCTAGAGCAACACCATCAAAAATTGCTTTCCCCTTTAGTTTATCAACTTTTGATACTTTCAAGATACACAGAGAAAAATGTTTTCTTAATTTAAGAATGTACAGTCACTTAATTTAAGAATGTGCAGGTCACTTAAATTAAGAAAGTAAAGTCACTTGATTTAAGTGAGAAAACTCACTTGATTCAAGTGAATTTTACTTTCTTAAATTAAGTGACTGCACATTTTTAAATTAAGAAAACATTTTTCTCTGTGTAACTCAGCAATATTTATGATATTAATCTTATTAATAAAAATTCTCGAAAATTTTGCACTTCCGAAACTTTTATTTGGCAAGAGTAAATTTTTCTTCTCACTGCAGCTTCAATTACATCAAAAATTCAGACTTCATTTCTATTTTTAAAAGCTTGCAGAAGAATTCTAAAAATCAATAGTAATGATTGCTTTAAACCTGAAGAGCTCTCTCTCTCTCTCTCACAAAATAAAACACTAAATTCATTTCTCCTTCGTATTTTTCTATTAGAAATTGAAAATGAGAGAGAGAAACAGATTTTAAACTTTTTAACGATCATCCTGAAGCATCTCTCTACACAGGCGTTAGTGCACTTGTGTCTTTCTCCTTTGGTCCTCTTTATATCTCTTTCCTTTTCTCTCTTCCTACGGTTTCCTTGGTTGGAAAACGAAGCGTCGAACGAATCCGATAACGACTTTCGACCACCCTCGACCAAGCAGCTCGTAACGTGCCATTAGAGACTCGAAAAATTCAATCGCTACCTCGATTATCCCCTTCCCCCCCCCCCTCTCTTCCAACCCTCTCTCATTCACCTTCATCATGAATTATTCCATGTAACTCGAATGGTGCTGATCTTCAAATGGATTTCATTTCGCAATTTATTACCCTTAAATTTTAATTGCACGATTATTTAACGTTTCTTTTTTTTTTTTTTTAATTATCAAAATGGCTTGATTACAATTTTTTTAAATAAAAAATTCATTGAAAAATTATTCAATCAATCCAATTTTTTTTAATAAAGTTAATTTACATTTATTATCCACTTTGTTTCCAATTAATCACAATAATAATGAATAATCAAATCATTTCAATTATTCAAAATTACAATATTTTATACAGTAATTTCATCTGATTTTACAAAATTTTCATGCAATTAATTATTACAATGTAATTACAAAATTTCAATCGTATTTATCCAATTAATCCTAGTTATTTAATTTTTTTAAGTTACACGCATTATTTTTGCAACAATAAATTGAGGATCAGAATGAAAATTAATTACGAAACCTTCATTTAATTTCACGGTATAATTATGAATGAGAGAGAATGGTGTTGATATATGTGAAATTTCGAATTTCAGTGAGTGACAAAGTCCTCATGGTTTGAAGTTCCACATGAAAATCGTGTGCATGTGTCCAGAGTTGAATGTAACACAGGGCCTAAGCACAGATCAAAGGGGCTATTCATTCAATGCCCATGTGTAGGGACATTTTCTATCATATATGACGTTTACATATATATATATAAACGTGAAAACCACCATAGGGCATATATATAGAGTAGAATGTAAAGAGGAGGGCACTGAAGGCTTGGGAGCCCTCTCTATCCGTATCAACGTTATTACTTCATCCCTCAACGCGTATAAGAGGATCTCCCGCGGCCTCAAAGTCACGGATTTAACGTCTGTCAGTATTAACTACTGCTCATTCTGTTGTGAATGATAGTATTTTTATTTTAAAAAATTACATTCAAAAAAAAAAATAACGATGAAGAAAGTCAAATATTGATGTAATTGGTACTTAGCAAATATTTTTTATCCTCATAATTTTAAAAAGTGTTGGATTCACTGAATTGAGTCAATTTAAGTAGTTAATCTGTTTGAATCAACTAAATTTGGTAAATTCAACAATTTTTTTGATTATTAAAAAAAAAAATATTTTTTTCCTCAGGAAAGTGATAGTGCGAGATATTCGATGTTTTTGAGAGGTGAAAAATCTCTTTTTTCTCTTGTTTTGATGGGGATTATATGAAAGGGAATGAGTTTGAAACAGAATTTTTCATTTTTTGGGAGAATATCTCTGAAATTATTGGGTTTATGAGAATTTATGGGTATAAATCTTTTATCGGATCATGAGATTCTCTTTAAAAAGGGTTTTCATATGTTTTTTTTCTCTGAATCTACTCGTTACGGAGATATTCACGATTTAATTGAAGTTTTTTTTATTGGAAAAATTCTTTCATTCATTTCAATGAAGAAATATTGATATTAATTGATGTACAAGTGACAGTGCTAGATGATAATCAATATTTCTATGAGGTGAAGATCATTTTCTCCATTTATTTCATTGGGATCTAATAAAAAAAGCTGAGTTTGACAACCGAATGTTCATTTTTTTTGAAAATATCTGCGAAACTATTGGGTTCAGGAGAATTTATGTGAAAATATTTTCTCGAGATTATGAAATTTTTTACGAAAAAAATCTCCACATATATTCATGAAATAATGAAAGTATTTTCATTTCAGAAAATTCTCTTTTTTATTTCTAAATCGAAATATTGATATTAATTGATGAAAAAATAAGAAAACGAGATATTTAATAGTTTTGTGAGGTGCACATTTTTTTATCATTGTTTTTATTAAGATTTGATGAAAAAAGAAATGAGTTTGGCAACCGAATGTTCGTTTTTCTTGAAATGTCTTCAAATCTATTGGATTTAAGGGAATTCATGTTGAAACCTTTATTGTAATTTATAAAATTGCCAACAAAAAAGGTCTCTCCACATATTTTCCTCTGAATCCACTCGTATCAGAGACATCCCCCATCCATTATAACTTACATTGCAGGAGAAAGCGAGAAAAAAAATGGAATAATCAGAAACGTATGGAAATGGCAATCGAATTTTAGGTCTGATGCCACCATCGCTATTTCCAATTCGATGGTTCACTCAATTCGATGCACCAAATTTTTCCTACTCCTCCACTCTCTCTCTCTCATTCCCCATTTTTCCCTCTCTCTCTCTCTCACTCGCATTCACATGGACATGGAGATTCGGTTTTTAATTTTTTTTTGCCTACCTCCTTTTTTATTTTTAAATTTTATTACAACCGTTGGCTGTTAGCGCGAATTGATTCGAGGCCATTTCGACTTTGTATGCTTTTTCCCTCTTTGCATTTTCAATTTCCTCCCCTCTCTTCTGTCTCTTCCTCTTCTCATCTTTTTTTTTTATTTTTTATTTTTTTTTCGCCACTGACTGGATTACGCCGATAAGCCAATCGAGTTTATATTCCCTCTCTGCATGGCAACAAGACTTTTCATGACACAAAATTGAATTTACGTTTTTTAATTTTTTTCATTCATATTCTCCATTTTTTTTTTTGTTTATTTGCGCCGTTTGTTAATGTAGTGCAGTCATAAACGCGGTGATGATAAAAATATAAAAAAAAGTTTAAATTCCTTTCTTTTTTGGGGCAATTTCAAGTAACGCCGGTCATTCACATCAATCAATAAACACTAAACGTGGAGGAAAAAGCGATAAAATGAATATTTCTATAAAACAAAAAAAAAATCACATTTCAATTGTCAGTTGAATTTTTTTACTGCAAAGAAAAAAGAAAATAAAAATACGAGAATTTAATTAATAAATGGTTTAGTGAATGAAAGAATGAAATTTATTGGTTTCTCTTTTTTTTTCAAATTAATTTGACTGACTAAAAAGTAAACTCCGAGTATTGACTCTCTTGATTTTCATTTTATCAGTTGAAAATAATTCTATTGATGAAAATCTCAAAAATAAAATGTATTTCCACGTTTAATAATACCTTTTATGTATAAAACGGATTTTCTTTTTATTTATCTCTGTCAATTATTGTTCTCACAGAATCATCGAATTTCACTTGGAAATATCCATGTTTCCATTTTGGAATAAAACAAAAAAATAAAAACAATGATAAATTGCTACTTTTAATTACGAGTAAAAAGCAAAATCAAAAAATCAATTTGCCATATTTATTAATAAAATGTAATTGTCATATTTACTGTAATTACTGAATGCACTCAATGTTTCCATACTAACGATTCAAATTGTGGTTAATTGTTTGTGAAAATGATACTGAATACCAATGGATTTTTCGTGTGTAAAGAGAAGAAAGAAAAAAAAAAAACAAAAATAATAATATTGTATATTTCGTATACGAAAACCAGTGAATTGATGCACACGAGACTCATGGGAAATCATGATTTTTCATTCGAAAATAAATTCACAGGAATACAAATATTTGTATAAAAGCAAATATGTAACATGCAAAATTTCCAATTTCTACATTTATTTCAGCATAAAGCCTATTGTTTGATTTTGTCATTGTCATTCAGCAATTACCTTCGAATAATATGGAATAATAAAAATGAAAAAAAAAAAAAAATTTATTGAAAACGATTTATCTTCAATTGTAATTCATAGAATGAATTTTTTTTTTTCTGGGCAAAAGTGTTTTTCCTATTTTGAGAGGGAAAATTATTCCCCCGTAACGGACGACACAGGTCCATCCCCAATTTAGATGACCACAGAGGGCTGTTACATGTAGGAGGGTTGGTGCTCAAGCGTAAGAGTATCGATAGCCAATTCACCTTGAGCCAATGAATATCCCCCGAAAAAAACGGCATCACCCGGTTTTCCAATTTTCCTCAATGACGAACATTATGAAAGTATTAATAAAAACTCCTCCTCTATTTTACTCGACTCTGCCATCTCTTCGATTAAGTAATTGAATTAAACCCTAGGAATCTCCTGAAATAATCTCGACGAAAGCGGAATTAATAGGACATGTAACACGAGTAAAATTCGAATTAAATTCCGATGTCAGTGCCTTAAAATTCGGATGAAAATGACTTTTCAATCGTTTAAAGTAGTATTTTAATGGGCTCGAGTGCAGTTTACCACTCTTTTTTTTCATGCCGCATCAAAGACATTTTTTTTACATTTTTCGTAATTTTTTCAGAATTTTTGTCAGTGTAATTTATCAGACATGAATTATCATACTGAAAATAGCAATGATGGGGATGAAACGCCCTAAATCAGACAGAAATAACGAAATTACTGAAAAATCGCAGGATTGACTCTTTATTTAAGAACTATTGGTGAAGAGAACAGCATTTTAACTAAATAATAGAAGAAAATTCTTTATAGACCTCTACTTATTCCCTTTGAAACGTTCTCTCCATTCGAATGAACAACTTTGATCAATAAGAAGGGTAGTTTTATCAGGAGCCATAATTCTGATGCACTCAATTTTTTCTTCATAATTATTTGTTATACTAATGTAAAATCTCTTTATTTTGTCGTATAGAAGTTAATACTTCTACCATTAAACAAATAAATTGATTAATAAATTAATTTTTATTAATAAATGTTTTTAGAGAATAAAATTTCGGAAAAAATATGTAATGCGCAAGCAGGATTTGAAGCCACGACCCTCTGATTACATGTCAGGTGCTCTACCGCTGAGCTATTACGAGTTACTATATTTACCATCGAATTTTTGATTCTCACATCTTTTCTTCACCTCCCATCCACGAGGCAATGTCGCCATTAAACAAAAAGGAGTTACAAACCCTAAACATACTATATAGTTCACACAATAACTCCAAGAAATGTAAAATGTCCAATTTTCGGCTTTTCGTTAAAAATAAATCATTAAAAATAAATCTATCTCATGCATGTGATAGGAGATTAATGTAAAAAAAATTCAAGAAGAAGAAAATTATATTGACAAGCTGAAAATATGACTTTCAAATATAATCACTTTTTCGGTTAAATTAAAGCACTTCTCCCCGAGCTATCCTCAATTAATTGGAAATTAACCTAAAAATCCTCATCTCCCTCTATTTTATCGACCGTATCCTGTTATACTACCTTAAACAAGTCTTCACTCGAGCTTCACAAATAAACCACCTAAAAATATCTGTCTTCCACCTTTCTCCTCCACAAATAACATCTTAATAATAACCCCACAACAAAAAGAAAATGGAAATTAACCGGAGAGTAGAAAAAAGGAACGAAACATCAAAAAAAAAAAAAATCTTAAACGAAACTGACAAAATAATGGGAATCCCCTTTGAACAAGTAAGATTGTTGTACAGTTTGAGTCACGCTCTGAGAATTTATCGTGTTTCTCCCACGCGATGTTGATGCAGCCTCCTCCTTTTACCCTCTTTTTATTATTTCCCCGTCTTCCCACCTGATACCTTCCGGCCTAGCTCGCTCAATTTGCCTTTTTTCCTTAACCTCAGTTTATACATACGTCAATCCCAATGCACCTAACATCCAGAAATTACCACTCTTGGCATTAAAAGAGCCCCCCACGAAACCATTATGCACGTGCATGTTAAAGAAGTACCAATGATTTGATGGTAGAAAAATACAATAAAAACCAATATAACACCGTTGAAAATCGCTTGTGCTAGTGAGCGTGACCGTTAGCGCTATTTGTCTGTCGAAAAGAAACGGTAAAAAGAGGAAAAAAGTGAAACAATCACAAGAGATTCTGTGAAGTCCACTGTGAATATTGGCACATTTGTACGTCTATTATGTTGCAACTGTGTCTTTCTGTTGAGTTGAATGAACGAGGGAAAATCGGATGAAATCGATCAACCACGTGTTAGTAGTGCATGTTTAGTGAAGCGAATCACGAGCAGGGAGAGATCATGTAATGCATATGTGCGTGGCTGTTTAAGCGCCACTACCCCTGATTATCATGAGAAACCATACAACTCTGATTACTCTCAATGATTTAACATTCCTTTTTTTTTTTCTGTTTTTTTTTTGCCTCATTTCTGTTTCTATCGCTCGCGATATCAAAGTATTTGCATTATTGGATTATCACGGATGAATTGATAATTCAATTAATTTAATTATCGTTGTTTAGTCGACTGGGGGAAAACTCAAAGACATTTGTGTACTGCTCAGACGATTAATTTCAACAGAATGCAGTTTATGGTCTTTGAATAAATCAGTGGAATTATTGCAATTATATTAATAGGTTTCACTGGGGAAATTGAGATGTTTCAGTTTTGATGGCTTATATTATGAAAATTGGGGGAAAACAGGGAAAATGTTGGAGATATAATTTTTTTTGGTTATTCTGATGAAAAGTTGAGGAAGAAAAATCACTTGATTTAAGTGAGTTTTATTTTCATAAATTAAGTGATTTTTCTCACTTAAATCAAGTTATTTTAAGTGACCTACACGTTCTTGAATTAAGTGACTGTATATTCTTAAATCAAGAAAACATTTTTCTCTGTTCAACTTCGATAATTCATATTTCATAAAGTACTCGCTTAAAAATTATGTTAAAATCCAGAAAAATGTAAAAAAAAATATCGTTTTTCATACGGCATCGATAATGCTGATTTTTTTATTTAAGGACGAACGGAACTATTGAGTGGGATGTAAGCAGGTGAATGGCCTCTGGTTAATTATTCAAATGAGTTTAAACTGCTGGCATCGATACGCCTGCTTTTTCATTTCGATAACCACAGCCCCTCATCACCCACTATTTAACGTTTTAATATCAATTGTATTCAAATTTTTCTCGAAGACCTCTCCTTCTCTCTCCTCAAATCGTTCACATCGTATCCAGTTCATCCGCCAAAATTATTCTGATTTATTCAGTCTCAGTATTATAATATTTGCACTTAACTCAAGTGAGTTGCACTTCGTTGTATCAATGAAAAACCAAAGCTTACTTAATAAACAAAATGTAAATAATGAAAAAAAAAAAATTGAATTTTCTCATTGAACATTTGAGGAAAAATACGTGGCTTCCTTTCTTTTTATTCTTTTCTATTCTACGTGACTTGGATGTAGTTACCAATGAACTTATGCCCTAAAATTTCATGGTACGACATTATATACGCCCAGGTGATTGTGTACCATTGGACAATCAACGATAAAAGACAACGTATAGAATACTGATTGCGTTGAAATAGTGCAAATAAACTTTAAAGTTAAAAGAAAGAAAAAAAAAGAGTAAAAAAAAAAAAAATAAAGAAAATGACGAGGAGAAGAAAGAGAAAAATGAATGGAATGAGATAGTAGGGTAAAAGGGAACTTTTTAAAATGGGCAGCGGCAAAACTTGTTGAAAAACTTTTCTGGGCACTGATTTGCATCGTAAGAATTGAATGAAGAAAAGAATGAAGAAATTAGGTACACTGGAGAGAGAAGCGACTTTCAATCGGGTCGCTTCTTTTTCTTCTCTTGTTTTCCTTTTTTTTTTTTCTTACTTTTTTCTCTTACTTCCTTTCTTTCTCAAAAAACAATCCAACATCGTCTACACTGCCCCCGGGGGTGGAAAAGACGAGGGAGGGGAGGGGGAGGGAGGCTTTTGTTCTGTGCAGTCTCGAAAAGCTGAAGCTTGAATGAGAAAGAACTAGAAAAAGAAAGCAATAAAATGAAAAAATGAGAAAAAAAAAGAAAGGGAAAGAGGATAAGAGAAGAGAAAGCGAATGAGAGAAGACGCTTTTCTAATTGCATCCTGTCTAAGGTTGCTTTTCATACGAAGTCACTCAGTGGCACACGAATTCTCTTAGGCTAGAAAAAAAAAAACAGGTCTGCACGATCTTAAAACAATGTTGACGAGCAAGATTCGATCTCATGCAGTCGTTCGTTGCTCATTTTCAGCGACAAATCGCGTCACGTGACACTATTTTTGATTTCCCGCCTCTTAAATAAATGGAGCAATAAATCATCGCATCACTATGCACATTTTTATAGTGTACACGTGACATAAGATGTAATTTTGATAATTAATTACTTTAAAACCGATCAGATGAAAAATTAGGAAAAAATATCACATAATGAGCAATAACATTCAGAAAGTCGTGTATGAATTCCCGAGCAATATCACTGAACCCAAAATTCTAAAGAAGCTCCTCAAGAAATTTTTTTTCTTCTACTCGAATTTAAAGTGGCCAAAAAAGCTGCAAAAGCTGCCAAAACTGGTTTTTCTGTCTCACAGAAATCCCACTGAGTTCTTGCATGTCTTGAGCTGATGGTCGCGTACTTGGCGCGAGACACTACCACATCTCTTTATTTCCAACTGAACTGATCTATCTATATATATACGTTTCGAGAAATATGAACTGCGCTTTGATACTCCTATTGCACGAAACAAGCTGACATTACTAAAAAAAAAAAAACATCAGTGTTCATTCGAAATTCATTCGATCGTCACTTTCACTTCCTCGGACAAAGAATTGCCAAGCAAATGAAAGAAAAAAAAAAAAAAAATTGGTCAATTGTTGTAACACGTGGGTATTATGACACCCATCATGAGAGGGGAACGAGAAAATCTCGCCCCAGTACAGTGTACACAGGAAGTTTGAGTGTGATGTTGCAGTAAAATGAGGGAGGGTCAGGAAACACAACATTGGGGAGCTTGTTTTCTCCCCCCCTCCCCTTCCAACTCCTAGGAATTTCTATCAAAAGCACTTACAAAAGGCGCCTACTCTAATTTATTAATGAACTTTTGATTCCGGTTCTTTCTGTAATGATAAGCAAAGAAAAAAAAGGAAATAAAAGTCATGATTTCGTTCAATCGTGTCTTCAATTTGCGGTAATTTCGTTTGGAAAATAATTGAATTTAAATTTACCATTCATGGGCATTTTTGTGAATGTCAAAAATTGCAATTTCACTGTAATGGAAACAATAAAATCGATAGCTCATTTCAGGCACTTTCACGTTCTCCAATATTTTATATTAATTCAGTCAATTGAATCCATTTTGTAATCAAATGAAACAATTGAAATATCATTTGAATGGGCAGTAAAGTATCATGAAATTGAATTAAAGAGAGAGAGAGAGAGAAAAGAAGAAAAGGAAAAAAAGGAAGAAACATGATCATAATAAAGGGAATCGTTTTTGGTGGGATGGAAGCAATTTCTATTACGTGAAGAGAGTGCATCAGGTCAATTCAACTCTCGATATAACCACAAGTCGGGAGGGTCTAAGAGAGAGAAGGCTCTAATTCCAAATCAATTTCTATCTGATGAATATTGCAGCTCAGATCATAAATAACGAAATGACCGCCTCTCTTGGGCTGTCTCTCTCTCTTTTTTACTCTTTTTCCACAATCTATTCTCTTCCTCATTCACTCTTCTGATCGTATGTAGAAATCCAATATAAACGAAGTCGTGAGATCAATAAATCGAAAAAGAAAAAAAACCTTAATTCACAAATAGACAATTCTCAACGAAATTTAACGTTTTCTTTCTCTCTCACTATAAACATTGGGGGATGCCTTTTATATTTATTAGGAGAAACTGGGATGGCACACGGTTGTTAATCTATCCCAGTGTAGTAAGTGAGTGGGAGAAAATAAATTGTGGAGGCAGTACCAAACTATAATTCAACTGGTATGCTGTCATGAGAGACACAAATTCAACTCCCTAATGAAAATTACGAGGCTCTGGGTTATTTCGCGAGTGGTTGATTTTTTTTTTTCGGTGGAAATATTGAGGTGATGGAGTTTACTGGTTTGTATTAATATTTTTTTAGGGATTTATTTAATTGCCACTTAATATTCATGGTTTCTTGATTTATTGGGAATCAAGGAAAAGTATTGTTTTGTGTAGAATAAAATAGTGTTGAGGCCTTTCGTTAAAGTCAATCACCGAAATTTCTCGCATTTTTTCGAAATTCGAATTTTCTCATGGAATACTTAGAATTCTGATCCTTTACGAAATTGAAACATTTCACTGAATAAAAATATATTATAGATTTACACAAATTAGCCCATAAGTATCTGCAATATCGATAATTTTTTTCTTTTAATCACATAATATCAAAAAATTCTTGATTTATCAAAATTGACTGTGAATGCAATTAGAAAAATGACATTTTAAAACTAAATCGTGAGTCAATCAAAGCAGTCTCTTATGAAAAAAAAACTGTACTAGAAAGAATATATGGGAAAATATATTTTTCATATATGACTATACAGAGAAAAATATTTTCTTAATTTAAAAAAGAAAAATCACTTGATTTAAGAAAAAAAAGTCACTTGATTTAAGTGAGAAAACTCATTTGATTTAAGTGAGTTTTCATTTCTTAAATTAAGCAAGAAAAAGTCACTTAATTTAAGTGACTTTTACTTTCTTAAATTAAGAAAGAAGAATTTACTTGATTTAAGTGAGAAAAGTCACTTAATTTAAGTGACTGCACATTCTTAAATTAAGAAAACACTTTTCTCTGTGTATATATAAAATGATACATAAATTACTATATAGAATTTTTTCGGCAACATTATATCACATAATTTTATAAATTTTTGAACATATCTTTCCATTATATAGCTTTAATATGGAATATCATTTTGTTGAAAATACATGCCTGCTAAGCGCTTTTGAAATTCTAAAATCACACAATATTGTAAATACACACATGATTCTGAATATGTGTATTTGCTTTTATATATGTGTAGAAGTATGAGTTTACAAGTATATATCGTTACCTTATGCACAGGACTTACGCCTTTTCGACTTTAAGGCAACGATATGTTAAATAGTTTAATTTAAATATTTTTTTTTGCTGTAAATTCATACAAAATTGTAATTGTGACCTCTCCGATGCTATAGAAATATTCACTCCTGAAGTAAAATAAAGGAACTAATCCGATTCACCTAAAACGAATGAAAAATATGGTTTCATGCAGAATAAAATAGAGTCCAAAGTCTTCCAAAAAAATAAAAAAAAAAAATAAACCACCAAAATTTCTCTCGAAACATCTATTTTCCATGAAACCGTGTGGCACAAAATGAAAATACCATTTCCATTTAGGAAAATTCTGCATTCATTTTGTCTCACTTTCTTTCACCACCTCTCTCTTCCTCTGTATGTCTATGTAAATGAACGACCGGCTGATGTTTCGTATGGCCCCTCTCGTACTTTACTACTGGATTTTTAGATGGTAGCTTTAACGTATAACACAACTCTCTCAATTTCTACTGCTACTCCAGTTTCCCTCGTTCACGTCACAGATACGAATACTGTCTGGACTAATTTGCATTTTCACGAAATTTACAATTTGATTAGGCACATCCCTTCACTTTCTCTGTCTCTTATCTGTACTTTAATTCAAGTGGCCTCTCTGTCTCACTCACTCTTTGTCTTTTTCAAGTGTAGCCTCGAAAATCTGCCTATTTCTCGCAGATAGTTGAATTTGAGAAATGAGAATTGCCGACAATTTTGCATAACACAACGGTGTAGAATGGTCTCTCGGCAGTAGAGGCACTTCAGCTTGAAAATAAGGGGGTGGGGAGGAGGAGGGGGGAAGATCGTTCCTCTTTTCGCCTAATCTTCTCGGGAGAAGCTCTAAATTTTAGGGGAATAGGGCCATAGGATAAAGGGGAGGGGATAAGATAATAAAAAAAGGGAGAAAAAGAAAAGAGGAGGAGGTCTCATTGAGGAAGCCGAAACGAATTTTCTCGAAGGTCCTGGCGAAATTGCGATGCAAATGCAGAGCCATTATTTTAATAAAGCTTCTTCGCTCGCACCAACAAAATAAGATGCTCCCTGATGGAATAAATTTTGTCCATCTCTGTTCTTTTTTTTTCAAGCTCTATAGCTCGTCTTTTTGTGTTTTTTTTTCTAGTCTTTTAATTTTTCCTGTAGGAATTTTTTTTATTGCCTCTGAATATTCTAAAACGTTTATCCGTAATCACAACTCGCTCGAAGTGACGTGTCTAACGTTAAAGTTACTTGTGTCCTACTTCAATCTCTTGATTTTCTCAACTTCTTTTTTTATTCTCTTATCTTATTTGTGAAAGCTTTTTTTTCCAGCCCTCCACATTCCCATGAGTCGCTTTACCATTTACTACTGAATTTAGTCTGTCTCTCTATCTCTTCGTATTCAGAGAAAGAGGGGGGGGGGGGAGTCCGTTGAAAACTGCGGTTTAATTTAGTAATGCGATGTTCGTATATCATATCAGTGGATTTTCTCCTCGTTTTTTTTTATCCTCTTTCAGTCTGGAGTAGCTCATTGATTATCGTGAAAGATAGGAGTCAGGTACATTCAGCTATAGATCAGAAAACTTTGGGTCTCCATTGGGTGAATGAAAGTTTTTCGGATAGGTTTTTCAATTTGGAGCATTACTCATTCTCCATTCTACAAATTAGAAGTGATTCTCTGGAAATTATTTTTTATTTTTTTAGAAATGGAGGAATTGAAGTAAGGGAGTAGCAGAGATTGAGACAAAATGAACTTCGGTGGCAATAAAGAAGAAATGTGATGAATCCAGGATTTTTTTCTTTAATTGGAGGACTCCATGACAAATGAAAATTGAGGAAATGCTTCAATATGTGAACATTTTTGGTGAATTTTGGGAAATTTCTTCGTAAAATGATTTCACTCTTTAAAAAAACGGAATAATTTGAATCGATAAATCCATTTTGCCCCGGTTTCTCTATTCTAGTGAACTTGAATACAGTCAACATCAACGATTACATTTTTCAACATTTTTTCATAATTTTTGTCCGTGTAGTTTATGAGATATGAATTATTATATGAATATTTAGGGATGAAACGCCCTAAATCAGTCAGAAATCACGAAATTACTGAAAAACCACAGGGTTGACCCATTATTTAAGAACTATTGGCGAAGAGAACAGCACTTTAACTAAATAATAGAAGAGAAAAATATTCAATTGTCCTCATACTTATTGAAAGAATTTAATGAGAAGGTAGTCGTAACTATTTGCCTCTCTCTCTCTATCTCATGCATGTGATAGAAAATTGATGTAAAAAAAATTAAAGAAGAAATAAATCGTATCCACAAGCTGAAGATATGAATTTCAAATAGTTTAATCACTTTTTCGTGTAAATTAAAGCACATTTCCCTGAATTATCAGCAATTAATTGAAAACTAACCTGTAAATCCTCATTTTTCCGTTTTATCGACCGTACTCTAGGATATTCCCTTTAAAAAAAATAATTGGTAGAAAAACACCAGAACTGGCAAGTAAAGTAAACAGAGTTTGTAGAGTAAAAGAGCAGCATTTTACCCAATTTTAAAACTCTTTTTTTTTTTCCTCTCCAAATGTTTATGAGAACTTCATTTCTGTTTGTGAATTTTCAAATCAAAGTGCATACGTTGTTGTTTGGATAATTTCCATAAAGTCTCGTGCCATAAACGAGCTACCAAACGCCCTTACGCGGGCGCTTTTTAACTCAAACACACACACACATACACACGAAAGCACACACATGTCATTGCAGTTAATGAAAGTAGGTCAACGGGACTCGTGGGGAGTATAATGCGAATAGTGGTAGAAAGAGAGGCACATATGACTATGTGTGTGTGTGTGTCTCACTTCTGCGTTTTCGTTGCAATTTCACGTTGTAGTGAGCAACAAGACCTCTTTTTGCCTATCACTTCCCCCGGGGTTTTCAGCTGCATTCTCAAAAAGAGGTTTAAAAAAAAATATCTCCTCTATTCTATCTTCATGCAAGAGTACATCAACATGCTGGTACCCCATTGCCAGCATCAACCCAAGCTTCTCTCTCTTTCTCTGCGTGTCTCTGCAGATAGCGACATTCTGTCTAGACGATGGGAGGAGGAGAGAGAGAAGAAAAGAGGAGAGAATGCAAAAAAGATGGTGCCGCAAGGCAGATTCAGGGGTGGATGTACCTTAACGGCCAGACTGGTCTGTTCCATGCATTTTTGGGGGAAAAGGAAATCGTGAGAGGTTGGAAAAAATGTGCATAAGTAGTTTACTTGTATTAAAGGAGAGGGGATAAGGAGTTGAGGTGAATTACAGGGCTTTGGATAAATGTTTCATTATGATAAAGATTCAGTTCTTTTCTTTTCTTTTAATACATGAAGGATCAGAAAAGGATGGAGCTTCAGCAACGCTTAGGACCACTTTTTGCGCAAAAAGGCTTATATATAATGGAATCGTAGGTGAGACGGGGCAGAATGGGCCTGTGGGTCTCAATGACTTGAGTTTTTTTTTAAGAGTGAAGGCCTCTTCGGAAAATTCCAAAAAAATCAAGAATAATTTCCACATATCAAAGCATCTTCTCGAATTTTTTCAGATTTTTCCACGAAGTTCTATTTTTCGATCACTTTGTTTCGGCAGATGATGCATGAAATTTTCTTTCACAGAAGTCACTGATTTGTTCGATTTCTATCATTTTTTTAAATGTCATTTGATTTTTGTAAAATTTTGTTATTCAATGGAGTCATGATTCTGGAAAAATAGCTGCTGCAATGTGAATTTTCTTCAGCTTGATGGACTCTTTAATGCAAAACTCAAACATCATCTATATATATGTCCAATTCACACATCCAAATATTGCTTATCATTAAATACATTTTTTTTCCCATTGAGAATAAAAATTTAATCACTAATTCTTTGTTTTCACGGTTCAATAAATGTTTCCCTTTGTCTTCGTGATATGTCGGATATTGGGATCTCATTTTTCCGGTTGAACTAAAGTCACGTTTTTTTTTCTCTCTCTCTCTCATTTCTTTCATTTCTTCTGCCTCCACTCCATCTCCCTCTCTCCGTCTCTTCAAGCAAGATATCTCACTGAGTATCCTTCATTCGGTTTCTTCCAAACGTATGGAGAAAAATCCGAAGAAATAGAGAGAGAAAGAAAGTACTCCCCTTAGAATTGGCGACGCCAGTCTGTTTTTCCTTATTGCGGCTTGGCCTAGACGACCGAGTAAACATACCCAAACTCCTTTCTACAATTTCGCCAATTCTTTCCCCCCTGCGTCACTCGTTCACCGGAAAAGAAAGCAGAGAGCAAGGAAAAGAGGTAGATAGATGCAAAAAAAAGAAGAAAAAATAAAAAAGAGTTTACCTTCACAAGTCAACTACGTTTTCTGTACTCGTGAAAAATCGATAAGTCGATACGAGAAAACGCACGACGTCCAAACCATCGTAGCCCTAGAGTCACAATTCCCCCCCTTTTTTTCTTGTTACTCTCCCCCTCTTTTTTTTCTCTTTGCTCAACGACTTTTCCTCTACTCTGGAGTTTGAGATAAACTACACGCGAGTGAGGAGAAATGCCTTCGAGAGCCGGCATTTAAAAGAATAAAAAAATAAATAAAACAAACACTATCTGGAAGAGCAGAAGAAAAAAACATATGCTGATGCATTTTCAGCGCCAGAAGAGGCTATGAAAAAAAGAAGAAGGGCGGAGCAACAAAACACAAGCAGTAAAAATATTGACAAGTGAAAATAGAAGATTTTTTTGGTAGAGAAAAATGGAAAATTGGGGAAATAAAAATTTTTGCAATAAAAATGAATGTGTGCGAACATGAATTGAGGAGAACTGAAGACTGCTAAAGTTTTTCACATAATCAGAAAGTCATGAGATACGTATGGTGCAGTAGTTCGATGAAAAAACTGAGAGTATTTTATTTATTGTTTTCATGACATACTTCATGACTTTAACGGTAATTTTTGTCATATAGACGTTTGTTCACGAGAATTTCAGGTGAGCTTGAATGGAGAAAAGGCCCTAATTTGGCTTGAGTATTTAAACTTCTAACCTATTCAAGTTATGGGAATTGAAATTCATATTATAGTGTAAAGATGGAAATTAAATAATTAAATGAATCAATTAAATTGAAGAATTAAATCAATTGAATTAATTGAAATGCACGAGTTTCTGAATTTTTTTTTGGAGGTGCCTGGAACGGAACTCGGTTCAGTATCGAAGCTCACATCATACCACTTTTTGGGCGGTTGCTTTAGCCTTCTACGGCCAAATCCGTAAGAACCGTACTATCAGAAAAAATTTCAGAAAAATTTTATAAAAAGTTTTATAAAAATTTCATGAAAATTTCAGAAAAATTCCAAAAAATTCCGAAAAATTCTGAAAAATCTCAAATATATCAAAACAAAACAGTTTTTTTTTCCTCCGTAGTACGGTTCCTACACTGGAGCTAACCAATGAGCGTACAGTACACTATAAACTTACACATGTCCCACTCCATGTCATGAACAGCCGGTTGTATAGTGGGAAGAACCGAAATCGTTCTCATAGGGTTAAGTATTTAATTTTTGTGTTTTTAAAAGTTCATTCACTGAATTTTCAATGGAGTCATACACTGAAAAGGAAGAAAGGAATAAAAATGATTAAATATTTGTTTCGTTGACCCTCAACAAATATTTTTTTGGAATTGTCAAAAAAATTGTTCAATTTATTGAATTTTGTTCATTCACTGAATTTTCCATCACTCAATATTCTGTGATGTTCCTCTCAGCAGATGGAAAAAAATAGAGTAAATGCTTATTTTTGGTGAATGACTCTTCGCAACTTCTTTTTCAACCAATACTCCTGATGTATGGGCTATCAAAACACGCAATCCGCATGCCAAGAGACCAGTTGGTTTATAGCTACAAAATTATTTGCATATCGGAGGTGCAGGCGAGCAGGGGTTACTCTAGACCCCCTCCCCTCCCACCCCTCCTGCCACCCCAGCGCGCTTTCTGTAAATTGGGCACGCTCCAAGTGAAGATCCCTCTTGCCTAGACACAACCAAACTACTTTCCATCCCTCTCTTTCAGTATTCTCTATTCCATCCACTTCACTTCTGCATCTTCTCTATTCGTCCTCTTATCCTCTTTCACTCGATGTTAATGTCGTCCCTGCCTCACGGGAATTTACGAAAACGTGACAACCCCCCAACAATCAGACCATCAAAACATTCGCATTAATTTTGAAAGTGAATTAACTCAATTCAAACTCGTCTTGTACTTGGGTTTAGTAGATCTTCTTGTTATTCAATTATTTCATAATTATATTAATTTCAAATAATTTTATTTGTTTACGTGAAATTAAGATGTTTACTATTACATTGAATATTGTGTAATTTTCATGTTAATTTCGCTATTTTCAGGTATTCCTATCATTTATTTTTGGAGGAAATATAAAAGCATTACATTTCGATCTCAACATGAAATTTTTAAGGTATGTTTTTTTTTCTTAATAATTTAACTGAAATAATTGAAATAATTGACTGTAATTAGTTGAAATATTTCTTGATTTTTCATGGATATTAATTATTTTTCAAATACGATTAGATTATGTTTTAATTACGAACATCATGGTGAGAAGTGCACAAAAATATTTATCATTCATCATTGTTATCATTTGTTGATGATACACTGAAAAAAAGTGGTTAAAACAATCAAATATTCATGTCATTGGTCCTCAGCAAATATTTCTTTAGAATAATTTTAAAAAGCTGCTGAATTCACCGAAAGTCAATCTGTTTGAATAAACTAAATTGAGTGAATTCAACAATTTTTTTCAAAAATAAAAAATAAAATTTTTTAAGCATCAATGAAAGCAATATTTGATTGTCTTTTCACCACTATTATTTTCTCTCACTGTAGCAATGACTAAAAAACTGCCCTGAATTAACATTTCTAAAGATATTTTCACTCACAATTTTTCAATTAAAATCATTGCGGATGTAGCTTTCGACGTTCGATAAGCATTTCCATTTGTTGAAAATGATAAAATGTGGTCCATCTGCGGAAACAGTGGGTGTCAGGGAAACGGAAGTACTCTCAGTACTTCTCGTTATCTTCACAACTAAAGGATGTGCGCGCATTTCTAAAAAAAGGTGGGTTAAAAAAAAAAAAAAAGAATTATTAGTCCAAAGAATTTTCCATTGTTTCCTGTTTCTGTAATTACCGTTGAGTGATTATCCAGAAGCTTCCATAATTCACGTAATTCATCAGGCACTATCGCACGTTGAATTGAAATATCTGAATTGTATTTTGCTGGGAGAAGAAGAATAAGAAAAAAAAAAGAAAGAAAAATCGTGCAAGTTTTGTACTGTTGTAGAGAGTCGACTTTAAATTCTCCATTCGTCTATCGAAAAACTCCTACCCCCTTTCTTCATCATCCCCCCTCTCTTTCTTCCCCCCCCCCCCCCCCCGAAAACACAATTCAACGGTAGTCCGTTAGGAAAAGGCACCAGAATGGCGTGGAGGTACTTAATTACCGCCCTGGCAACTTATAATCTGCCGTAAAATCTGAATAACAGCGTCTAATTTCTCAGGTTTATCTGTAGCGAAAACCCGCCTACTCGCTACTGGTTGTGTTTTATCTACCGGTTACTCTGTCCGTAGTAGACAAAGGCTCGTTAAAGGGAGAGCTTCTGAAAAAAAAAAGTTTAAAAGTGTGAGGAAAGGCATAAAGGATGGGAGAAAATAATGTAAAAATAGAAAACAATGAGTAAAGTGAGTGAGGTGATAGTGAATTGAGAAAGTATGATGAACGAGTGAATATGAGATGCAAGAATCATAAAGATACCTATAAATTTGGTTATTTCGATCTTTCCAAGTGATACAATCTTTCATTGAGTATGTCTGAATCTCGAGAAATGAAAGAAAGTTTCTTTTATGTCAACTGTAAATAGCAGATGTCTGTTTTTATTGAAATTGTAGGAGTGAAGTGGTGAAACGGGATAAGTTGAGTCTTATTGCTTCTTCGTTTTTTGCATATATCTATTGGATCACATGAACAACTACTACACTGGAAAAACAAGTATCTTTATTTTTGATATCAGGTGAAAAAAAATGTCTAAAAATCAAAAGAAAAAATCTGAAAATTGCCATTCACTAATAAGAGTGTTTTAAAAGTGTCTACAAAAGTGTCTTAATTTTAAAAACTCGTTTTTACAGTGTAGAACTAAGACAACTTGCAAAAATCACTTTGCAATCTGCTAATCTCTTCTATTTTTGATTTTTTATAGTTTTTTTGGATGAATTTACTACTTTTATTCACAATCATTCAGACCTCATTCATTTAATTCAAATAATTATTGAAATTCTTCTAATATTTTCCCTGAAAATCACGTATTCTCATGTTTATTATGATGTTGAAGATATATTGAACCTAATCTCACCCATATTTCAATAGTCTATTTATTTCGTTTGAAGAAACGGTTGTTATAATCACTTTGAAGAAAAAATAATCAACTCAAATTTTGTTGAAAATTGCACTGACTCAACTTTTTTGTTTGAACACCTTTTCAAGGTATTTTTCTATTTTTAATTAATTTCATTCTGCATTTAACTTTCAACCAAGTTATTCTGATACAAACAAATAATGAAAATTTTACCTTCATCAAAACTTTACATATCACGAAAATGAGAAAATATGAAGAAAAGTTCTATTTATTCCGCTCTTTCATCTATTTTTCACTACATAAAACCCAGTTTTCCATTAGAATCAGTGGTGAAGACTCGAATTATCAAGACTTCAGTGTGAAAATATCGTTTGGTTAAAAAAGAAATCCTCGATAAATGGAAAAATATCAAGTGTTAAAGTTGCACTGTTGGATCGAATTAATCTGCTGCACATACAGAAAGAGGTCAAGGTAAGCTATTATCAGGTATTTTCATTGATAAGTGGAAGAACAAAGTTTTAAGGTGAAAATTAGATGTCAGGGGTATGAGAGTTTGGGTCTGGTTGAGTGCGTGCTAAAAGTACATTCGTCAAATCCTTAATTCCAAAATTCTATCTATATTCAATAGTCCAATTACAACATTTTGATTCTGTTTGATAATAATGGTTTTACAATTAGACAAATGATAATCTTGAAAGTTTCCATTTTCATTTCACTTGCAGCATGAATTCTGAGAAATTAGTCTTCTCAACTTTAGCTAAAATTATCTGCTCAGTGATGAAGGCAAAATGTTCGTTTTAGTTTTGTCATATAGAGTCATTTGGATATCGTCTCTCTCTTTGGTAAAGCCATTTACTGATTTCATACATCTCTAAACTAAAATTTATATACCACACGATTTACAAAAGCACTGAGAGACACATTTACGATTCCTCTACATCTCCATTTCTTTGATCCATCAAAAGACCTTCTACTTTTGTATAATGATGTGACACTAGACAGCATCATTCATATCGAAATTTTGTAGCTTAATTTAGATATTCGTTTGAACTTGTACAGAATCCTTTGATTACATGGTTTATAGCACGAAAATTGTTTAATTAGACTGCAAAATTTCTGTGTGTATTATTATATAAATTGAATTGTTCTGAGATGAACACAGATAAATTTAAATTTAAATTACAATTATATTATTTGGACCTGAATTAATAAACACAGGTAGTATGTGAGTCTTCATTGTATTTGGAAAGCGTTATGCTTATCTAATGTTGTAGAGATGAGTTGTTATTTGAGCTTGATGAAATCTGTACTCTAACAGTTATGTTACTGTTCTCGCATAATTAATTTTCAAGGCTTTTCAAAAAGTATACCATACTATATTGTTTCATTTGCTTCAGTGAGTGAATTACACTTGGATCTTGTATGTTGGAATTTTAGACAGCTGAGACAAAGTTATACATGCAGTTGGTAATTGTTGAATTCAGTATTAATTATTTATTGGAAGTTTGCTGGGGTAAAATTGGCTGATAAAAATTTTAGGATAAATCTCCACTGAATTATGGGATTTTTGTGGTAATAATTTGGAAAATATTGGAGAATAAAGAAGGAGTTTATAATTTATTGTTGGTACATGAATTCAGTAACACAACTTTCATCACATACTGCCTTTTGGCCTATTGCACTCTGTGTGTACCTGGGGGGGAGTTAAAGCAGAAGTAAAAAAAAGAGGAGGGGGGGTGAGGTCTTGGTGAATCGCAGCGCGATCAATTGTATTGCGGAACTCCTGGAGAACTGCCATTGTTGGGGCAGAAAGTTCAGAATTATACATTGGAAACTTGGAAATGGAAGGAAGGAAGGAAGTAGAAGAGAAAGCCCGATGGGGGAATTGTAGATGTGGAAGTGAGTGGGTTTTGAAGATGAAGGGGAGGAGAAGAAGAAGAGGGGAAAGGGGGTGAGTATATAGCCTAGGATATGAATGTGCACGTATTGGTATCCGGTTTCTATATGAAAGTCCTGAAGTCCTGGAAGGCATCCATACGTTTCTTGGATCCAGCCCTAACAGTTACCTGGGTATAAGATATTATTACTTGCGAATTGAAACTACTGTGGGCTTTGATTTGATTCGATGTTAATTTTCATTCAATTATAACCAGAGTCCTCTTACCATTGGTGAAAGTCGAGAGGAGAAGAGGGGGGAGGGGTTGGCACGAAGGCTGGAGCAAAAGTTTTGGGCAGATTGCTTTCAGTTTGAATTACAATTCGTTGTCAGGGAATTGTTAAGTGTGTTTGAATAATTTCGGATTGATTTGTCCTCGATAATTGTGAATTTCGGGTATACTGAGGATTTAAATGTTTGGATTAAAAAGTTTCATCCCTGGAATTTTCAGAAAATTGATGTTTTTTTGTTGAAAAAAATTGCTTGAACCTTTCAGATAGTTGAGGGAGAAAATTCGTCATTTGAAACCCATTTTTTCTAATGAAATCTTGAACTTTTCTTCAGATTTATAGCACATGTCAAAACTCTGAACGTGTTCTTGTCGAATCACGATTTTTTACATTGACGGATAACATAACTCCAACAATTTTCATCATTTTCATTTGATTTTTTGACAGTATCTTGAAGAGATACATTCTGAAGTGAAAAATCTAGAGAATTTTCAGAATGTTAATTTGCACATTCTCCTTCAACAAAAAAAAAAATTACTGTTTCAAATTTTCAAATGCATTGTTTAGCAATATTTATATTTGTCAATTTCTGTATTAATTTATAAAAGTATTGTTTTGTTAAATCGTAGATAAAAGCAATAGAAAAAGACAAAAAAGACTGAAATAGTGCAAGAGAACTGTTCTTCAAGTTTAATATTATTATGACAATTTCCATTTATCTAAAGAGCCTGAAGAAGCTTTTAATCAGAAGTGAAACGTCTCGATTTTAGGAAATAAATGTAAAGATTGACTTCTACTATTTATTCATATGTTCAACATTTCACTCAGCCTCAAAATTAACTATTCATTATCATGAACGACAACAAAAATAGAAAATATTTATGATTTTTCCTACTGAAATAACCGAAGCATTGACTTCCGAATTTTATTCATTATTCATTCCCACATTTTTTATTAAAAAAAACTATTAATAAACATCGTACAACAATTTTTTTAAAAATTCAATATATCCAAAGGCCTTTACCCCTAAATCGTTATTTCTCTCGTAGAAATTTCATGAGATATTTGATTATTCACAAACTAATAATATTTCCCTCTCTCTGAGCATGTATCAACAGCTGTTCATCGGGATACTTGTTATTTTGGCACAGATTTGAGTTTCCTAATATTCACGCCTCTTCTATTCATATCGAGTGTTTTCTCATGGCAAAACCACTCGTTCATATATGTGTACACATGATGTCATGAAATATCCAATTTAATTTAAGCTAAAATTCAGATGAAAATAGTCGCAAAAAAATTGTGTACTGAATTAAGAAGGATCTTAACATATTCGATCTGTGAATTGGCCTTTGTATAAGTATTAAAATAAGAAAAAAATTCTATTTTTTGAATGTTGTAAAATGCATGAGTGTATACAACAGTGGCACGCTTGGCCAATTTACGTCAAAAATAGCGCGACTTTTGTAATCTACTGGATAAGATCGTCACGAAGGCATTGAAGAGAGAAGTGGGTGGAGGGAGGGGGGGGGGGGTTATGAAAAGTTCGCGTGGGACGATAGGCTAGGGGTCTTACGTTTGTTGTTTTATGAACTTTTGTCAGTACGTTGTTGCGGGGGTGGACTGAACCCGTTGAGTTTTCCACTTTTTTCTTTCTTCTTTTTATAATACTCCAAGGTCTCAGACGTCAGTACTCGTTTATTTACGGAATTCAGTTAAATTCATACCAAAAATAACGAAATAATCATGGAGTTGCAATCACAAGTTGGTATTTTATCGTAGAAACGTGAAGGTCAGGCTCAGTGTGGGCGATAAATTGAATGAATGAGTTGAAAAATTTATTGAACGTTGAAGAATAGCTTCTTCTTATTCTCCATTCTGACTTTTACCAAAAAAGACAGGAAAAAAAAGAGGATGAATGATAAAGATCGCGAAGCGAATAGCTTCCTCCCTTCTTTTTTCTGGCAAAATTCACGGAGAAGATAAAGGTCAGTCTGTGAGGCGGCTCAGCGTCGCGTCAGAGAGGGGAAAAAAAGCTGCAGAAGTGGGTGAAGAAGAAGAAACAAAAACATACAAAAAAAAAAGGAAAAAGGAAAAGAAAATCGTACAAACACACACGCATACAAACATAAAAATATATAGACACAAAGGCAAACGAATAAAACTAACGGCCATTAATCAGGCCTTGGTTGTCTCAGGGAGTTGGGGAAAAATAAGGCAGAAAATAAAGATCTCTTTTTCAGTTGGTTTTAAATCATGAGTTTATTTCTGCAGAGTAACAGAGTATTTTGGAGAATGCATTATCCATGGATGAATTATAAATAAAAAATAGGAATGAAATTTTGAGGAATTTATAGAGAAAAAAGGATAATTGTGAGAATAATGTGGATATTTTTTTTTATTATTATTTTTTGGAGATCCTTCAAACAATGAGGCAAGTCTGACAGTTTTGATTGAATATCCATGAAATTTTCCTGGGATATTTCGATGTTTGAAATGTGGGTCACGTAGTTTTCTCGTCCCAGAAGACACTGGGTGATATGCTGCAAGCGTTGATTTTCAAGGATTGGATAGTGAAGAGGTGGATGATTCTATAATTCTAGCTGGCTCTTCACAATGAACAGATAACACGAAACTTCTCGCCAAAATAGATGAATACAGACATCATGTTGCACACAGTTTGAAACTCTATCGCATTATTTTGACCCAAATAAGTTTCAATAGCTCTTTCTCACACACTTGTGCAAATTTGTGTCATGAATATACCCGTAAATTAACAACTTCTATCTTTTCTAACCTCAATTTTACATGGTAAAAGACAAGAAACTGACCAAGAATGAACACTTTCCCCGACACAATTAGTCACAATCAGCCTTAGTTATGACTTATTCGTGGGTAGGTACTTACCGCACACAAATTACCTAACTTGGTCAGGGGGAGCTTAGCTGTGTGAGAAAGTTAGCTTGGACCAAGCCTCCTTTCTACCCCATTTCCTCTCATCTCCTCATTCCTTCTACTCAGTTTTACCCGAAAACTTCTTGGCTGACTCTGCAACATCCCTTGGTCTACGGGATTCTCTGGATTATAGTGCCATGATTTGAGTCTTGATCATAGATAAAGTAGAATTGTCTTATCTTTTGAAGGAGGGAAAGGAGAAAAATTCAGGAGTAAAGAGGTACAAGAGATCTTTTCTTGTAGCTCTCATTTTGGTTGATGCAGTACACTGAGAAAAAACAATTGGGGTAAAAACAATCAAACATTGTGGCAAATGGTCCTTAGCAAATGTTTTTTTGAAATAATTCACGAAATCGTCGAATTTACTGAATTGAGTTAATTCAAATAGATGAACTAGTTGGATTGACTAAATTTTGTAAATTCAATGACTGTTTTCAATTAATTCAACAAAATACTTTTCGAAAAACCAATGACATCAATATTTGATTGTTTTTACTACAATTTTTTTCTCAGTGTAGACTTCCAATAAAGTTTCACCCATTAATCTCTGGAAAAAAGGAAGCTATTCTAGTGACTTTCATCTATTTTTGTAATTTTTATTATTTAGCAATTTTTAATATTTGTAAAAATAGAGTTATCAATGCGACTGGGTTTATGAATTTTATTTTCGATTTTTTGAGTTTTTTTGTTGAATAAAAATGTTCGGAGTAAAAATTTACATATTTATTTTAGTGTATTTTCAATAGAACATACTCCTAATCATTTTCCGGTGATATATGTTGATTTAATTTTTAAAAAACGAGGAAAAAAGTTGGTATTTTCCATTTTGGACCAAGATCTACTATAATGGAGCGGTTTACAATCCATATCCCATAGTATAAAAATTCTAACAATTGAACTGAGAAATTCGTCAAATAATATGCCAATCCTTTGAAGATTAAAGGTTGAAACGCCTCTTCAGCTAAAATTCTCGGGATGCTTCCATTGAAGTTCCTTATCGGCTCTTCCATTCTAATTCTTTTGTGAGCCAATCAGAATAGAGTTTAGAAGCGCGGTAATTCAAATGTATTTTTGGACAAATTTCGATATTCTGATCATTTAACTGCACATAGAAGAGGTCCTGGACAAATGAAGAAACTTATTTGAAAGTTTAATGTATTCTTAAAGAAAAATAGTCTTTTCTTTTTCTTCAAAATTAGAGAAACAAAAGGATCTCATTAATAGAGAAAAAAAAACAGAAATAAAGTGGTGACTGAATTTTCCATAAATTCCCTAACTCAATGAAATCATAAAACGAACTTTAACCTACTCAATTTATTTTAATCCACATTCCGTCATAAAATATTCAAATATTGCGTGATGAAGTGGAAAAATAAAAGTAGTAGCTACGATATAACATTCATTTACTACTAACACTATTCTCACGCGTCACTTTATGCAATTTTACTTTTAACTTACAAGTGACCACCACCCCTTCATCTTATCCCTAATCGCCATTACTCCACGAGTTTCAGCCAAGAAAAGAGGAAGTAGAAGCGAGAGAGAAGGGGGGGAGGGGGTGAAAAAAAAGGAAACTCGACACAGTAGCCTCCACGCCCACAATTACATTCCTGCTATTCATGTGGAGGCTCTACCGAAGCAGTAGAGATTCTTACTAGCGACAATAGTTTCCTCCACACACACACACATATGTGAATAATTGTATGTGTATGTGTATTAAAGTAAGTAAAGGGTGGTACTGGGACTAATCGCTTGCCAGATAAAGTAATCGCGGTATGGTTAACGTTGGAGGAACGAAGCACCAGTTGTACTGCTCTCAGGCCCCGAGTTCACTCTATTCTCGTATACACATGAGAGGTCATATTAAGCGTAATTGTTGGCACAGTCACGTCACTTAAAAGCCACCCAAAGCATTTCACTTTGAAATTTTTGTCACAACCATCTGCATACATATTAGATGAAATGTGTTTACTTATTCTAAGCATATTCAGATGCCTTTATCAACGAAAAAAAAAAAAAGGGGGGAGAAAAGTTCATCAGAACTAGGGCTGGAGGTATAGTTGAGTGGAAACAGTCATTTACATTGAGAAAATCACTACTTTTATCATGAATAAAAATTAAGAATTGAGGTAGTGAGGTGAGAGATATTTCTTCACATTTTCCTGATTTTTTTTACGATTTTTATTTGTGTAGTTTATGTGATATGAATTATCAGAGTTACTGAAAATAGCGGGGGTGGAGATGAAATGCCCTAAATCAGACGGAAATAACGAAATTACTAATAAATTACAGGGTTGACACATTATTTAAAAACTATCGGCGAAGAGAACAACATTTTAACTGAATAAAAGACGAATAAAAAATTAAATTAACCGTATGGTTATTGAGAAATTTTAATTAGAAGATAGTCGTAACTATTTGCCTCTCTCTTTTATTTTTATTAGTCCTTGAAGTCAATGGTAACAAGTAGTATTGAGATCCGTACGTAAGTGCAGCACTGTCGGTACATGATGGTGTTCTGCTCTTGGGCCTACTTTTTGCACTGCTATGCACTGTCTGGCGCACGAATTTGCTTGTTATTCCAGTTTCTCTAAGGCGTTTTGCAAAATAAGATTATGCTTTGTAAGTCATTAGGCTACAATTTATTCCTTTTGTTTACTTCTTTTTTATTTTTTATTTTTATTTTATTTTTAATGCCAATGCTATTGTTTGCTATGATGTTTGTAACACATTAATCTACGATTTATTTCTTTTGTTTTCTTTTATTTTAATTTTAATTCTATTATTTGCTATGATTTTTATTAATCTTGTTATTTGTACAACATAATGTACAGCAATAAATCTTAATCAATCAATCAATCAATCTCTATCTCATGCATGTGATAGGAGATTAATGTAAAAAAAATTTATCACTTTATCAGCAATCATTTGAAAACTAACCTACAAATCGTCATTTTTCTCTGTTTTATCCATCATACTCAGGAATACTACCTTAAACATTGCATCTCCAATTTTTTTTCAAAGTGAAGGAATTCGCAAAAAATTCTGAAAAAATTTGAGAACATGTTCCAACATTTCTCCATCATTGTCTAATTTTTTCATATTTTTTTGTAGAACCCTTCACTCCCAAAAAAAATCTCGACTGATTAAATTTTCCATTTTATCGTTAGCCCCAATTGTTTGCACTTGTTGGCTATTATTCCCGGCTTCTTTTATTACTTCATCGAGTGATTTGTAAGTCCTAACGATATCCCAGCTCGTTATATCTTCGTGGATACCAAGAGAAAGAAAGAAAGAGAGAGAGAGAGAGAGTAGTAATGTCTTCCGGTGTTTATCCAGCAGTTTCCGTAGGTCGTCTTGAGGTATTTCCATCGTAATTTTACAACTATACACATGCACGAACTTTAACGATGGATATTTCGAATTTTACGATACAGCCATTCTATACATGAAGAAGTGAGGTCTATAGCCATTTTAGTTTTCTAACTTATGGGAGTGATTGGAAAATTGTGCATGGCTTCACCAAAAGGGATTTTCACTATATTGCCAATATACTTGAAGGCGATAATGTTGCGGTGTATGCTTCCACGAATTTTCGCACTTGTTTTCCTTCCATGCTTCCTCTTTTACTTCAACGCTCACGCCTCTTTTTATCATCCCTCAAACTGAGGATGATACATCGTACTGGCCTGTGGCGAATGAGAATAAAAATTACGTTGGAGCCTCCGCAAAAAAAAAAAAAAAATTGTTGACTCATTCGTAAAGAAATATTCACAAACACAAAGCTATAGGCGAATAGCATATACATTTTTATGGACATCACACAACTACAAGTTGATAGTGAAGGATTTTATGGGATTTCCATGTTTTTTATACAGAAAAAAGAAAAACATTCTTTATATTCTCGTAAATATCATCATTTTTATATCATCAAAATTACCCTCGTAATTTCACATAATTAAGTTCATTTACAGTGTATTAAAAAGTTTTTTTTTTTTTTTCTTTTGACCACTGGGATAAATGAAGTATTTCTACTTAGCGTTAAAATCTTTTTCTCATTCTGTGCTATATTAAATTGGATAATTCGTGGTTTGCAAGGGTATTCCCAGAGTATGGTCGATAAAACAGGGGAAAATGAGGATTTTTAAGTTAGTTTTGAATTAGTTGCTGATAATTCGGGGGGAATGTGCTTTAATTTACTTGGAAAAGTGATTAAACTATTTGAAAGTCATATCTTCAGCTTGTGAATATAATTTTTTTCTTCTCTAATTTTTTTTGCATTAATTTTCTATCACATGCATGAGATAGAGAGAGAGGCAAATAGTTACGAATATCTTCTAATTGAAATTTCTCAATAACTGTACGGAGAATTGAATATTTTTTTCTTCTATTATTTAGTTAAAATGCTGTTCTCTTCGCCAAAAGTTTTTAAATAATGTGTCATCTTTGTGGTTTTTTAGTAATTTCGTCATTTCTGTCTGATTTAGGGTGTTTCCTTTGAAATATTTTAAAAAATTATTGAATTCACGTAATTCAAACTGATTAACTAGTTGAATTGACTAAATTCAGTAAATTCAACAGTTTTTTTAATTATTTTCAAAAACTATTCATTAAGGACCAATGACATCAATATTCAATCATTTTTACCCCTTTTTTATCTCAATGTAACTTCCATAATTCATATCTCATAAACTATACAGTCAAAAATCATGAAAAAATTCAGAAAAACGTAAAAAAGTATAATTTTTGATACCCCATCAAAAAAATAAGGTGTAAACTGTAAAAATGTATTAAATTCTCTATAAAATCCCAATGTTCTACATTTTATGATGAAAAAAAAAATAGATATATATTGGAAAGTGCTCTGAGGTCACTCAGCTCACAGTGCCTTTGTGCCATCAATTTTCAATGCTCACTTCATTATTAATGCAGGCCAATCCCTGCAGAGTTTGTGCAGAAAAAGGAAATGCCATCATAAAGCCCAATTCATTGAGCAAAAAATATTCGAAAATCCTTTCTTTTTTTTATCTCAGCGAAAATAGTAAATTTCGAATATTGCGCTTGGGGAATATTTTTGATATTAAACGTGTATACTACTCTCAACTGGGTCATCTCGAATGGAATTTTAACGTAACATCATTTTTACCGATGTTATAAAATTCCATCAATTTTCGTCGTTTTTTCTCGTCTGTCGCCGACAGCAAAAATGTAGCATAATTCAAAGGAAAAGCGAAATTTTTAATGATATCATTGTTGTGCTGAGGATATACACGAACGACAATTTTTTATCCTCGAAAACACACGGCTATCATTCTTATCAGTAAAATTAATGTTACTCTTCATGTTTTTTTTTTTTTTTTTTTTTTTTAAAGGGAGAAAAACAAAAGGATGACATAAACAAATGACCATAATTTAGTTATTACCGTTTTTATGATTTCCCGAATAAAAGAGTAAGAAAAAAAGAAGATGCGGTAGGAAAAGGGGGGGGGGGAGGGAAAAAAAGCGCCGACAGAACGATACACAAAGCATATAGTTAGGAATATTTCGCTATTTTTTTTTTATTTCACTCCACAATTCTCCCCACATTTCGCCACTTTTCTCACAACGAATAACGACTACTTGCTGATGCGATCATAAATTCCGTTCGTTTTACTACCGACACAAAGTTTCACCCTCTTCCTCTTTCTTCTCTTTTTTTATTTTATTTTTTTTTATTCTCTCAACTGTATATTCTGTGTCTTGCGCACTTTTAGACCCCCGGGGCACTCTTCCATTACTTTTGTTCCCCTCCTCACTCCTTCATTTTCTCCTATTCTTCTTCATAATTTTTTTTTTCTTCTCTTTTTCACCTATGCATGCCACACTGCCATGTCCTACTCGACATCAATTAGATCTTTCTCGCACGTTTTCATGAGAAAAGTAGGGAAAAAAAGAGAATTTTAATTCTTCTTTTTCCCCATCATTTCCCTAAATTCTATTCACACACGTGTGTCATTCATAGTGAGAAAAAAAAAACAAATGATATTAAAACCTTTAGAAATCGTTCAACGTTTTTCCTCTACTTCCCATTTTTCCTCGGATTTTAATCAACGAAAAATTCTCTGAATCAAAAAGAAAAAAAAAGGGGGAAAAAAAAGTGGAATTATAAAATCAATCATTTCATGTACTGTCAAGAACGACTATTTCACATGAACACACACACCCACACACAGATGAAGAGAGAGAGAGAGTCATTTAATGAAGAAAATTCCAGGATATTTGATAAAATACCGTGCAATATATTGAAGACAATTTTTCATCGAAGGCCCTCCGGGAGCTTTTCTCGTTTCGTTAAAGAATATGGAAGATAGAAAACATTGTGAGGAATGAAGGAAGCAAGAGAAATGGAGAAAAAAAAGATGGAGGGATAGTAAAGCAACTGAGTTAAGGAGGAGGAGGGGGGGAGGGGCATTGCAAGTGAATGAGAGAGGGACTGGCCAAGGCAAAACCTTCGGGGCATTGGAATACCTATTTTTTTTTTAACCCTCTTTCTCGTTTCACTCTAAACCTCTCCACTAGAGGAGGACGAGTTGAGGGAAAAATGAGAAAGAGAAAAGAAATTTCTTAGTGAAAGAAGAGGGGGAGGGGGAGGGTGTGGTCCCTCGGGGCATCAAGGGTCTGTACACCCACGTCGTTGCCATATACTTCCTCTTTCACCTCTTTTTATCCACCTCAGTACTTTCATACTCTTTCTTTTCATTGGAAAAAACGAAAAAAAAAAAACTCGCAGCTCAAACTGACCAGTTTTGTGTCTCGTGGAAAAAAAAAATAAAATACGCAAACTCCATGGGTTTACTATGAGCTTCATAATACACGGGGATAAAATGAATCCTGCTGCACACAGACAGAGAGCTGTGAATTGAGGTAAAGAAGGGGGAGGGGGTGGGAGGGAGGTACATGCATGAATAACACGGGCAATCTCTATTTATACTCAATGGATGTGGATGGAAAAAAAGGGGGAAAAAAATTGCGTTATTGATGCGTTGGATAGAGAGAGAGGGAAAAAAAATAGTTATTTGGATCGAGTGCATTTATTTTCTATCTGGATCCTCATTGAATTTCTCACAATTTTATTTGTATTAGAGTGAATAGCAGAGTCTATTCATCAAAATGAATTAATAATTAAAAAAAAATGGAACAAACGATTAAAATGAATTTCATCAAAATTTTGTTTTTTTTTTTATTTGAAAATGATAAAAATTCAAGAAAATGTAGGAAAAATGATGTTTTGTGAGGCGAGTGAAGAGAAAATTACGATAAAATATTAAATAGAGCGAGGGAAAATTGTCCATCACAGGAATAAAAAAAAAGAGGGGGGAGGGTGGAAAATGTGGAGAAAAGGTGCTTGAAAATCAGGGAAATTTGCCAGCATCAACCCAAGCACTCTATCCAAGCTAAAATGAAATTATTTTCCATGAGTATACAAACGAGATGCTTATGCTTGTACTATATATAAGGCTTCCTATCTCCACAGGGAGTAAAGTAAAATGAATGCATGTGTTTACACCTATGCATAAGTGCCTCAAGTATACACAACATCCACGTATATATACGTGTATTTCATGAATGTGTGTGTGTATATGAAAAAGTTCCTCTTTTTTTCTGCCTCAAGAAGACAAATAAAAGCAAAGAAAGTGGTGGGGGGTGAAAAAAAAGTATGGGCAAAGTGGATTTGAAGGTAAATGTAAGCACAAGTTTGTGCTAAAAAGATGGGACGAGTAGTTGAGCCCTCTTTTCTAATTCTTGATTGCAAAATTTATGCCCCCGAGACAGAAATAAATAACGTTTCTCTCTCTCTCTCTCCTTTGAAATGTAATTTAGATAGGGGAGAAGAAGAAAAAAGAGGTGATATACCCCTGTGCGCACGCAAGAATGGGGGAGGATTTTTGCTGAGGTGAAAAAGAAAAAATTAAAAGAGGGAGTGAGCGTCTATGGCTGGGCATTTATTCCGCTTAACACTATTTGCGAAAACTCATTTCTGAAACTGCTTGTACTGAGAAAAAAAAGCAGCAGCGAAGTGGAAAGAGGCACCTCCCCCTTTCTTTACATTTATACAATTTTCCCCTTTTTTTTCTTCTTCTTTTCCCCTCATTTCGTTTATTACCACGATAACACCAGACATACTCTGATGACTTCAATATGAAGTATCAGGGGTAAGGTGAATTTTTTTTTCTGAAGATCGTCCGACTCAATGTGGAGGAAAAGAGGGGGGGGGGGGGGGAGACTTCAGTAAAGGGGAAAGGGCAGTCTCGAGTGTCTTTCCCCAGTCCAGCGTCTGCATCGTTCGGTTCAACCTGTCTCACCCTCTTACTTGCAGAACTCTTCTCTTCTCTTGTTTTTTTTTTCACTGCTTCTCTCCATTTCTCCTGCCTCTTTTGTTTTATTCCCAACTTTTTCCTTTTTTTTTTCTTCCTTTTCTTACTCGCTCTTTAGTTCCCTATCCACCGACCGATTTTCACATTGAGTTTTCGTTAATTAATTAACCGAGAAGTACAGTTGGTACGACGTTAGGCAATCTCTAATTGGTATTTACCGTCTGTCGATTTCTATTGCCTCTGGGGCTACCTGAAGAAGAAGAAGCCGTAGAAGCTCTCTTTTCTTTTCTTTTTTTTTGCATCCATCCAACTTCTTTAGTTTCTACGATTTTATGTGTTTTACGATGAGGAAGTTCACTCATTGGGACTCACCTGAAACATAAAGAGAAAATGGAAATTTAGAAAATTAGAATTTTTTAATGCTTGAAATATTAAAGACTAGTTGTTTTATTGGAGAAGTTTATTAGTATCTTGGAAAATCAAGTTTTGACGTTTTATTTTAGGAAAATCGTGAGAAATCAGTGGAAATATTAGAGATAGGATTTTTTCTGATGATTCCATTGAAATGCTGAGAAAATTTCCGGTGAAAAATATGTTTCAAAATTAATTTTTGATAATTTTTGTGAAAATTCCACTTTTTCAGAGGGAAATTTTCACTTTTTTGGGAATTTTTTTCGGTTTTACTGGTCTTAGCGATTCCAAGCTCTTTTTAAATGAAGCGTGAGATCATTCGCGACTAATTTATGTTATTTTAAAGGAGAAATTATCAATTTTCGAAATACTTTGTTGTAAAAAAAAAAAAAAATTCACAAAAAATGCCGATAAATACGTCAAAAATCGATTTTCTTGGTTTTGAAATCTCATAAGTCGATGAAAAACGATCTCTTCCTTCATTCAAGACAAGTCCCAAGTCCCTATAATGAAAAGGCAATCGGAAATATCCTAGTAAAAGTGAAAAAAATTGAAAATTCCAAAATTTTAACTTCTCATTGCTCCCAAAAAACAGAATTTCTAAAAAAAATGACTCAAATCAATTTTGACACACGTTTTCCATCATAAATTCCCTCACCTTTTCAATGGAATCATCAAAAAAAAATCCATCTCGAATCATTTCATCAAAATTCCCCTTTCACCTCTTTTGCCCACTATTTTCTGCAAATATTTTCACAATCATCTCTTCGAAATTTCGAAAACAATCAGTTTTAAAAGAATTCATCAATAGTTTTTTTTTTTATAGCTCATAAAATTCACTGAAGAAAAGATTTCTCGAAAAATTTTCCTAAACCCAATATTTTTCCAGCTATCCACACTTAAATAACGTCACCTTAGAATCAAAAGGGCTTAAGTGCTATGCTCATACACAGCATTCGCGTCCCTTTGTTTCTGACGTCACGATATCATAAAAATTCTCCGATTAAATTAAAAATATTCATCAATAAAAATATTGGTTTTCACGTGTTTCCTCAGTACAAAAGAAAACAATAGATTAAAAACATCATAATAGATACGAAATGCACAATTAAATTGGATTAATCGAGCTGTTTCGTATGTGTTCAATACGTGAAAACACAGTGAAAGCATAAAAATATTCAGTATTTTCCACTGAAAAATCGTTTATCGATAAAAAGCCAGCCAATCCAGTGGACAACAGAAACAACAATCACGAATTGACAAAACACCGATGGAATAAAGTGGAAAAAAAAGAGTGGAATGAAAATTGGTGAAGCTATATTGTGGGGATATAAATAATTCGCTATTCACGAACGAAAGAACTCTTTATCCCTTTAGTACAGTTACTATTCCATGTAATAGAGAGTGAGATAGAATGACTTCACAGTCATTTCACGTATTCAATTCGATTAGCCCCATTGTTCTTTGTATGTATGAATAATTCTTTGCTTCATTTTACAACAGAGGGCGTTTTTTTTTGCTGGTCTTTTTATCTTTTCTGTCCCTTTATCGCAAAAGGGCAGTGGGAAAATTGTTTTCTTCCTGTTATACTGGAATTCATCGGTGCAAATTACACTTTTGAGTGGAAAAAAAAAATGATTTAATTTATTTCAATTGCTTTATGGAGTTTGGATAATTGGGAATTATGCAAAGGGATATTAATGATTTTCTGAAATAATAAATTTTAGTTGATTCGAGGCGAATTTTGAATTTTAAGGTTCAAATGCTGATTTACGTTCAGTATTATTGAAGAATATCAAAATAATTTTCGAGAGAAATGTGAATTTCGGAGGAATCGGCTTTTTTATTATTGAAAATTGAAGAAAAAATTATTTTTATTGCTAATTGTTTTTTTTTGTATTTTAAAAGACAGAATTTTGACGCTTTATGGCAAATTATTTAGATTATTCCATTGAAATGCTATGAAAATAACCGTTTGAAATAATGTGTAAAAATTCATTTTTTTTTATTTTTCGAAATTTTTACTTTTTCCAGAGAAAATTAGGGCTTTAATCCTTGTAAAATTAAAAAATTCCAGTTTTTTGAAGATTTGTCCGTTTTTATTGTTCCATTTGATTTTTTTAAACATAGATTTTGGTTAATTCGAGTGAAATTTCGAATTTCAGCTTTCAAATGCTGAAATAAAAGGTTTAAAACGATTGTCGAACATCAAAACCATTCTGAACCACTTGAAATATAGAATTAAAATGAAAATGTAGAAAATTGACAAATTTTTATGAGTAAAAATACGAAAAAATCATCGTTTTCACTGTTAAATTTTTAAATATCGTTTTCACTATGAAAATTTCACGAAATTAATGAGAATATTTGGGATACAATTTTTTTGATGATTCCATTGAAAAGTTGAGAAAATTTCCCTTAAAAAACGTGTAAAAATTAATTTTTTGATAATTTCCAAAAAATTACATTTTTTTAGAGAAAACTTAGAGGTTCAAACTCTTAAAAAAAACTGGAGAATATTCAAAGGTTTCAGGATCATCTCCAGTTCCATTGATCTCCCAATTTTTTTTCTCTCACAATGAATTCCACTTAATTTCAGCGAAATTTGAAATTTTACCTTTGAAATAACGAATTAAAATGTTCACTATTTTTGGAAAAAAAAAACATTGAAACCACATGACTCGAGTTACTACAGTGTAGAGAGTAAAATAATTGGAAGGTATCCACTGTCGAGTCCCTCTGGGAGGTCAAAGAGCACCAAATGCAAATTGATCCCAGCCCAACAGAGTGCAAAGAAAAGAGGGGAAAAAAATCATCCAGCACATGTGTATATTTTTGTTTATCCCGAAAAGTTCTGGTTCTGTATGACAGACTGTAGTACCAAGTGAACCGTTACTCTATCCCTTCGAAATTCAAAAGAGAAAAGTACATATAGACATACACAGAGAGAGATAGTTTTGTGTATTCTCTCTTCAAACATGGAGCAGGAAAAAAAGGCTCGTTACAAATAAATGATGGAGAAAAATAAAGATAAAAAAATCGAATGGAAAATATCGATTTTCCTTTTTTTTTTCGTTTGGATGTAGAACTCTGGAGATAATTATAATGGCGAAAATACAAACGCTGGGTAATCGAATTCGATCCGCTTTTGTTCGGAAATTTTTTGGGTGAAATTTTTTATTTTTTTACCTCGTTTGCTTTTGAAAGCAGAGTTCCATGATAGTTGGGTCAAATGATACACCTATTTGTGAGTACTCGACTGTGTACATTTTTATCATGCGTTGGGTAAACAAAAAAGTTAGAAAAAAATATTTTTCCTCTCAAATTACGTTTTTTTTGGGGGTTTTATTCATTCGTTGGGTACTGTTACCAATTATGCTATTCTGTTAAAATTTTGCGGTCAATGTGCCTTTTTTTTTTTGAAGAGGTTCAATCACTGTCCATGTTTAAAAAAAAAAATTTCGAATCATAATGAAAAATAATTTTTTTCACAACAGTCTTGAGTCGTTTAAATTTTTGAAAATTAATTTTAAAAAACGTAAAATTTTGTATAGAGTCTTATAGAAAATCAGGGTTTTTGCATTTTATCTTCAATTCTATTATTATTTGTCGATTGGATGAGATTGAAAGAACGTGAAAATTAGATTTTTGAAATATATAAATTTTTTTTATTGCAATAAAATATTTAACTCATCGTAAAATTTACGTGTATCGTAATTTCAGAAAAAACATTGCATTCCAAAAAATTCTGGTGACACAATTTGGCAGCACTTACGTGTGACTGCCAATTTTTCAATCATTTTTATTGATTTTAATGCCAATTATTGACCCAATCGTCATATAAAAATAGAGGAAAGTTTCATCCAATTTGAAGAATTTTTCAAAAAAATTATAACTTTTAAACCAGTTATGAAAAAAATTCAGAATTTTGCATAAATTTTTTTTTTTATAAATTGGCGAACCTTGGAAAAAAAATAATTGAATTTGTACATTTTTAAATTTTGATGAAATACCGGTAGAACATCCTTAATTAAGGTTCTACTTATAATTCTCGGTGTGATTATTGATATAAAATAGTTCCTTTTACCTATTATGAAATGCCAGTAGGTAAAAATTCCCTCAATGTATTTCAATTTAATTGACATCGATTGGATTTTTCCAAGCGACCCAATATTTTCTCCTGAATTCATTAATTCTCGAGAATACCTAATGATAAAAAAAGAAAACTGCAAATAATTTTTATCCTTTATTTCACTTCGAATTTTCCGATTTAATCAGTGAAATTGTAACCCAATGGAGAGTACTGCATGAACAATGAGTTCTGAGAATTAAAGAAATGAGAAAAACCAGCGTGAATTGTGTCTGGTGGTCCATTCAAACCCGTAAATATTCGTATGAGAGTGGGCAAAAAAAAGCCCAAGAGAAGGTAGCTCGTTTTGCCGTTAATTATCGGCCGGGGCAATTAAGCGAAATCACAACTGAAATAGAGCGCAGTTGTAGAAAAAAAAGGGGGGGGGGGAGGTTTGATTATACACACAGAGAGGGTGAATTATTCTGCGTGGATTCCGTTTCTGCGTTATCACAAATCCGCGCTTCGGTATGCGGTTATAACGAGTTACTGTATATATATATATTTTTTTTTTAATTTTTATTTTTAATGAGTCGTTATTATTTTCACATTTCTTTTGTACGTTCTTCGGGCCCTGGGGCCAACGACCGAGAAGTCTAAGCCATTCACACACACACATACACATACACACACACAAGAGCTTTACACCAGAGAGTACGAAAAAACCGCACTTCTTCCTCTATTTTCTTTCATTTTTTTTATCATTCCCTCCCCCACCCTCTTTTACTTGTTTTGCCACTGAAGTTGACGGTGCAACGCCGTTGCTGAGATTCTAATTAAAAAATTAACGTTAATTATACACGGCCCATACAGCGTCACAGGGAAAAGAGAGGCGTCAAGGCGTGAATGCTTTCTCTTGAATTTTCTATTTCTTTTTTTTTTTCAATCTTTCTCATTTTATGTAAAAAGAAAATTATTAAAATATTTGACAAAGTATTTTTTAATTATGAATATAAATTTCCGGGTTCTTCCATTTTTTTTTTCTTTAAATTTCAAATTAATATTTTTTTAATTAATTTTTCTTTGAAACTTTTAATTAGACAATATTGTTTCACCATTAAAAAATATTTTTGTGCACTAAAAAAAGGCAATTTTTTCTTCATTTTTATTTTTCATGAAAAATTCACGTTATTTCCGTTTTTTACATGAGTCAATCTAAAATTCATTGTTTTGATTAATAATTTCTGATAAATTTATAACTCCAAAAACCTGAAGAACCATGACAAATTGCAACAGCAACACATATATATGAATATATATATATACATAGAGGGAGTGGAAAAAAAAGTGAATAAAAAGAAATAAAAATGAAAAAATTTCATTTCATACGCAGCGCGACATGCAAATCGCTTGGGCATTAATGCAGTCAAAAAATACAGAGATTGATTGCAGAAGACTGAGAGGATGGGTGTATTTTTTTTTTTTCCTTTTTTTTTTACATATATACATAAAAGCGTAGCGTGCAATGAATTGAAATGTTAAATTGAAGTATATTCAAAGTTCACCGGCCGACAGTGGCAATAACTCAGTGTTCCGAGTGCGTTCTATCATTCTCGGGCCGTTCGCTTGTCCGTCACAACTTTTGATAGCAAACACCGACACTCAACAACTGAAATATTTTAACCTCCTACCCCCACAGAATTTCAACATTGTTAGCGTATTTCATTCTATACCATTCTATTTTCCTTCTATTTTATGTGCACTTCTTTTGTTTCATCTCATTTATCATTTTTTCATTTCTGAAAATGGAAAAAAAAGGGTGGGAAAAACAAAAAAAAAAAAAGAGTAATGGAGAAGAGGAGAGATGAAATATTGCGAATTTAACCTTGCGCAATTTATTTATTTTCATCTTTTTGGGAAAAAAATAGTTTTTGATTTTTTTTTACTCTTTTTTTTTTTCGCTCAAATAAAAATGTAAATTTTTGAATGATTTAACTCGCGGTAAATGAAAAATTTTCTCGTTCCAAATAAATTCCCATAAAAATTTCCACAATTTTCGAAAAATAAAACGAGTTTATCTTGGAATGAATTTGTTACCACATGAAGCGTGATATTTCGTAGTCAATTGGTCTGAGTTAACAGGGTTAACCCTCGCCTTTCTCCCCTGTCTCACATACAAAATGACTTAGGGATACGTAATTTTTCCTATTCTGACCCTCTCTCCCACGAGAAATTATTCGGATCGAGTGAGCTGAATTTATATGTCGACAATTTCTTTTTTTTTCTTCATTTCCTATTTTTCTTAGACTGCGAATACTATCTTGAGATCGAATATCTGCTGTTACGGGAGGAGAAGCAGAAATGTGAGGCGTGATACGTCATGATTGTGGATAACGGGAGATTCGTAATTTTCAGGCATCACAATAGAATTTTACGTGTGGAGAATATTAATAATATCTTTGAAATGAGCGAATTTAGTGAAAATTGTCGAGAAACCTTCTTTTTTTTGTAGAGAATTAGATTACACAGAGAAAAATGTTTTCTTAATTTAAGAATGTGCAGTCACTTAATTTAAGAATGTGCAGCCACTTAATTTAAGAATGTGCAGGTCACTTAAATTAAGAAAAAAAAGTCACTTGATTTATGTGAGAAAACTCACTTGATTTAAGTGAGTTTTACTTTCTTAAATTAAGAAAGAAAAAGTCACTTGATTTAAGTGACAAAAGTCACTTAATTTAAGTGACTTTTACGTTCTTAAATAAAGAAAGAAATAGTTACTTGATTTAAGTGACAAAAGTCACTCAATTTAAGTGACTTTTACTTTCTTAAATTAAGAAAAAAAAAGTCACTAGATTTAAGTGAGAAAAGTCACTTAATTTAAGAATGGCAGGTCACTTAAATCAAGTGACTGCACATTCTTAAATTAAGAAAACATTTTTCTCTGTGTAAATACAGAAAAAACAAATCAGTCGTAAATTCTCCCACTTTTTTTTTTTTTTTTGAGGATTTCCCCATTCAATTCTGTTTCCACGATATATAGAATCTATACTGCTCCAAAACGCTTCACAGACTCATGTGATAGATGGGCAATCTCAAATTCGTATTTGGCTTATGCCGAGCAGTCAATACAATCTGTACACACGAACAATGGCAAAGTCAGAGCAGCACAGTGTCCATAGCTTATTCCAAAATCATTAGGGGATTGCGATCTGATTAAAAGGAGGAATGAGGGGGGGAGAGGAAAAGCAGCAGTGAGTGGATGAAAAGCGGGATGAGTTAAGCCAGGCCAGTCTTCAGATGAAAGAGAGTCACCCGAATCCCTCATTGTGCTGTGTATTGGGGACCTATTCATTTGGTGCATTATCAAGCTCTGGATCACGTGCGGCTGATACTCATCTATAATTTGGCTTTCTCCACCAAAATCTCCATGTGTTGCTGATAGAATTGCTCGTGATTATTTCAGTACCGCAATATTAATCTCATGGATTAAGCAATTATTCTCATGCAGAAGATTCTGGTGGAATTTTGTGAATCAAGTTGAACAACGACCATTGTGGACATTTCCTATTTGATGAATTAATGGAAATTGTGTTCAAAAGCACCAATGTTTCGTCTGCTATGCGCAAATCTCGTCAAAGTGCACATATTTATTCAAATGATTTGCATGAACGAAAATACTGTCATCTTAGAATGAATGGAACGGAAGAATTTTGAGCGAAAAATGAAATTTTTGAAAAATTCAAAAAAATACATTCTGACATATGATTTTCATGGGGAATTTCCTCATTTTTCCAATGGAATCATCAGGAAGAACCTATCTTCAATATTTCCATCCATTTCGAGTAAATTTGACAATATAAAATACCAAAACCAACCTTTGTCCGTTTTACCCCATCTTTCCCTATATGTTCATAAAATGTAACTGAATGTGCACTATTCTTCAGTGGAATAAACAGTAAAGTTTTTAATGCATCAAATTAGAAAAAAACCTATCTTCTTCCATTTTCCACACTAAAGAAAAAAATTCTGGTCCCAAATAAAAGTATTTTGTACAAATAAATATGGAAATTTTTCAATAAAATATTAATCATCGATATCTATATTTATAGGAAATTAGTGTATTTATTTCTGTAGAATACATTTATTTGAGACAGGAATTTTTTTTTCTGCGTGCACCTCAACTGTTCAAGTGTCAAATTCCAAATTAGAATAGTGCTTTTATGCTTCTGTTTGTATATTCATCAAATTTTCCCACCAATTTCAAAAATTATCAGTATTATAGCTACAGGAAAGAAACCTATACTATTCTTTTTTTTTTTGATAATTCACCTCCCCACATTTCCTCCTCTAAATTCCTGTAAAAATAGACTACACTATTCACACTGAGTCAATTTAAACTATCAACTAGTATGTTGGACTTTCATCAGTTTCCCCCCTCCCCAGTTTAGTTTGAGTTTCCACTGAAATCGAAAGAAAATATTGAACAGTACGTGTCGCATTTACTACTTCAATATATTTAAACTGTTAAAAAAAAAAAAAAAATTGATTCTACAGGTGTTAAATTCTAGTTATCTAATTTCAACATTTATTTTCATTACACAAAATGACTTTTATCTGATGAAATAAAAACATTTCATGTTTATTTCACTATTATTTCATTCGAATTTAATGAATCGTATGAAGCATAAATTTTGCATTTTCATTTCTTTCTTTCTTCTTGCAGCACGACAGAATGTGTTTGGAGACAGATTTTTTCTTTCATCCCTTATGGCCAAATGGGGAGCAACCGAGCGCAACCAATTCAGTATGTATGTGTATATGTGTATATTCCTGAATTTTTCTCTGGGCATAATTTCATGCCGCCCTTTTGCCTTTACTCCACTTCATTGGGGGTCTCTCTTGCTAGAGTCACAATTAGGTAGGCTCTGTACCACGTAATCCTTCGACTGTGATCCGGGGACTTTGGTGCGTTAGTAGGAAGAGAACTTGCCAGTATGAAAAGAATTGACAATGGGGAACCCCCTGAAAATAGGGGGGAGGGAGGGGGCACGTGAGTACATATTCTGCATCAGTAAAATACCCCCCAACTCCCCTTTTCTCTGTTGTTACGCTTTTTTTTTCTTCTCTCTCTCTCTCCTGGTGACATATGCATGGCTCATACATACTGGTTGCAGACGGCTAATAGTCGCAATTTGTCAATGCGATAGAGCCAATGTAGGCACGACAAATTACAGTGTAATATGAATTCTCTGTAATTTTTTTTTCTTTTTTTTTTTTCGTCCCACACGAAATCGTGAGCTCTTTTCTCATTCATTATTAACGATTCTCAAACTAGAATAAATCGAAAATATATATATATTTTTTGTGATTCCGAGATATTTCTTTTTTTTTTTTTATTGTATTTCAAATGAAAATTCCCCGATAACGAATAATCCTTCGAATAACATAAAATTCCCAATTATTCACATCATTGAACCGATTATTCCCACGTTAAAATAGAAGCGAAAATAGGGGGGGATTTGGCTCTTAAATTTTATCCACCCATTCGATCGATTTGTCTCGGGATTTATCCGCAAACTGGTGGTAGTATCAATTCTCGAAAAAAAAATAAAAGGGAATACACACAGAATCAATGAAATGAACTGAGTAGAGAGATACCAGAGATTTTTCAGACTCCTCCCATATGGAGAATAAAAAAAAGGGGAAGAGGGGGGGAGTCCTTCTAAAATGTGGATAACATGTCAAAGCAACCGATAGAGCCTCTACACTATCAGCTGGCCATCGTCCCGTATTACATCCCCCAAATATAGAGGGAGGAGGACTGAATATAGGAGAGAAGCCGTATTTCGAGTGGCTCTCTATAGCCACCTTGGGAATAGTTTGTCTTTGTTTATGTGGGTACTGGTGACTGTCTCTATCTGGCTTCAGTAGTAACGATTGAACCTAGTAACCAGTGATGCCAATCCTGATTGCAAATATGCAATGTGCACTAACCCCGTGGCTGTATCCTCCCTCTTCCACGTCCAATGGACTCTAGTGGTCCTTTGACGGATGTATTTCCCAGTGTTCATGTGTCCTACCACAACGACCACCCCCTTCTCCTCCACCTCCATCTCTCTCCCACCCCCGTTCACCCCTGGAGATACACACAACCATAACATAAACTCTGTCTCTCCAATCTCCCATATCCAAATCGTTCTGTCGAATCTGTGCAATTCATTTCATTCATATTTCATAAGTTTTCAGTTTTATTTTTTTTTTTTCATTTTTTATTTTTCCCCCAAGAACTCGTGTTTTCACCCTCACTTGAGTATGAACCCAATTCCCATAACTGTACTCTCAATCCAACCATCTCTCTCTTTCACATCTGCAATTCTTCTCGCAGTTATATTTTTTACTTTCTTCTTTTTTTCAGGAAAAACAAAAAATCTCGTGAATCGGGGGTTTATTGTCATGTCGGGGATTTACGGGATTTAGGGTGTTTAAAAATATATTTGAGGAGAGAGAGGAGGGGGGGATGTTGAATCAATGGTGGTAGAGCAGTATGATTTTCTATTGGAACATTCTTCATAATCATATGGGAAAGCAAAAATGGTTGTTATAGTTACTACAAATAAGAGAATTGGGTCTCAAAAATTAAATTATGCACTAGCCTCTCGTCTTCTTTATGCAGACCTCTTCATGGCACTTTTTTCTTTTCAATTATAATAAACGTGCTTTCAACATCATCCGATAATTCCAATTTTTTCTTCTTCATCATATGTCTAGCTTACAAATCGAAATTACATAATTGATTATCTTATTGAATATAGATGAAAAATATCAATAATTTCAATTATTCAAATATATTTGAAGGTGGAAGATCGAATTCAGTCCTCCATTTTGAATTAAAACCTCGCCATTACAGATACTCTGATGCTACACTGTAAAAACAAGTGTTTGAAATTAAGATACTTTTTGTAGACACTTTTAAAACACTTTGGGAACGCTGTTGTTAGTGAATGGTAGTTTTGAACCATTTTTTGATTTCAAGATATTTTTTTTCAACTGATGTTTTAAATTAAGATGCTTTCACAGTGTTGTCACAGTATCTATAATGGTGAGGTTTTAATTCTAAATGGCGCACTCAGTTTGATCTTCCACCTTCAAACATGGAGCCCTTGTTGATTCTTGAAAATAATTGAAATTCTTGATTTAAAGTTTAAAATTTACAGTGCATCCATCTAATTTTCCTTCCTATCGAAAGAATCATCATATCCTCGTCTTGAGAACAAAGTGGCCTAAATCTTATACTCATATATATATATAACACTTATATCCCTTTCTTTCTAACCTAACAATATAATTCACGATGTACTCGGGATAACCACTCCCCTCGCTTCAAAATCCGTTAGAATATGTACCAATCGCTCTCTTCATACTCAAATTCCAAGGTCTCAGCTCTGATTTGAAAGAACGAGGGTAAAATTGAAATTGAAAATTAATCTCAATGAGATTTGAAGGCTGATCGTTTATCTCTCCTCCTTTTTTCCCATATAATGATATTCAGATCGACCGAGAGCTTCAACAGATAGAGAAAAATTGGTACTTTCTTTTATGCCTTTGCCGGAGAAAAAAGAGGGAATTCAAGGTCGAATTTCGACGAGACAACGTGGTTGTCGAAATTTGAAAAACTCCAGCAGTCCTCCATTGTTTTTCATATGTCTCTTCTCTCTAGTTGAGTAACTCGTAAAAAGGGAAAAATCCCTGGAGCATGGGGACGATCCCCGGGACTCTCGGAGATACGGCAGTAGATAAGGATAGGGAGAGAAGAAACTCCCCGCATCAATTCACCCCCCCCCCCCCTCCCTCTTCTTCGCAATTCTCTTTCACGTGTCAGCCTGTGTTCCTGATTTATTTAATTTCATCTATCGATTTCCTCCGCAAGATCAAACTGCCTGATAATCACGGATTCAGAGTCCCTAACCAGGGCTCTTTTTTTTTTCCTATGTATTCGTCAAAGGATATAGGATCACAAAGTATCATCTGTATGATAGATTGCTGCTATCGCAATGATTTCATTCGCATTCGGTTTCTTTCAATTTACGGTATTACTGTACCTTCTGTTCGTTTTTGTTACTCTTACGTACGCTTGAGCTAATCCTTTTTGCTTCTGAATGGAAGCTATAGTAACGTCAAAATTTTTGATTGTAATTTTTTTTAATGGAACATACTTAAAATGATTTAAAAAGAGAGGAAGTTGTATTGTCGCCTTAGAAACAAAAGGGCATAAGTTCTGTACTTATACGTAACACTTACGCCCCTTTATTTCTAAGATCACGTTATCTCTAGCACGTTTCTGTGTTTATGTCTGTGTATACATGTGCATTAAGTCTCAATTACAGGAGAACGGTTTGATGTAATAATTCTCTATTATTGCGTAAATGATGAAGGATCAAAGAATTGAATTAATCAATATTTTCGTAGTTTATTAGCATGATTATATCTCAAATTATCTCTGTTTCAGTGAATCCCTTGAAAATCAATGTTTCAATGATGGTTTCAAAAAAAAAAATTCAGTACTTTTGAAGGTATTGAAGCTTTGAGTGAGTAGAAAATTCAATTTTACATTGATCACCATGATTAATTGTTTTCCTAATTTATGTTCAATTTATATTGAATTCAATTTCCGTTTCACCAACAAAAAAAAAGCTTTAAAAAATCCAATTCCAATAACGAACTGAATAAAAAGCATTAGAATGTTTTTAATACTTTTTCTCGAAATTTTCCGTTTATAAAATTCTCCAAATGTTCTGCAAGCTCTGTAGCCGTATTGAACTCATTCTCTCTCTCACTCTGCCTGCAATTGAGTGGAGGACTGAAACAATAGACGGGATTACCTTGGCTCAGCGATTTCCATGTACCTATTTTCGAATCGACTGATTTCGATAGCATTCGATGGTATATTCGATACACTATCCCCGGCTTCTCTCTTGTATCCCTCCATTTTCCCTTTCCTCCTCTTGCCTCTATCATCCTGAGGGATGCCGATGGAATTATCCCACCCTATACCTCCGGGGCATATTCTCGCCCGATTTCGTCCAATCGTGCCATTTCCATCCCTCTCTCTCTCTCACTCCCCCTTTTTTTTTGTTGGAAAAAAAATCTATTCCCTGAACTTCTCTCGTCTTCCAAATTTCTCGCTCTCTTCTCCTCACCATCATTCGTTACAGCCATAAATTCTCCCGAAAATTCATCCCCACTACTTGCGCAATCACCATGTTCTCTTATTCCTTCTTAGTTTTTTTTCTTTTTTTTTTTCAAACATTCCTGGCACGTCTCGTTTTCCTATTTATTGCCGTCTTTTTTACGGATGACCAGACACAGTTTGAATCATCGCACGTGTTTTTACGATCGTATTTATTTTCTCGTGAGTTAGAGTGGAATTTTTTTCGTTTTTTTTTTTATTTCGTCCTGGGGGATTTTTAATGTAATGTGTTTTTACGGGTACATAAAATACTCGGGGAATCATTCGTAATACGGAAACAGTCAGTTGAATTGTTTTGCGGAAGAAATGGGGAAATTGTTTCACGTGTTGGATTGAATTATTCAGATTTAATCGATTTCTTTTTTTTTTTTTGGACGGAGGATTTATTTCGAGGGGGAATTGTTTAGCTTTGGGAGGGATTTTCAAAGGAAATCCGAGGAGGCATGCTGATTATTTTTCAACAAAAACGATGACAATACTGTTTATTCAAACGGATTATCTTCATAAAAATTTTTTTGTTAAAAAATTTTTTTTTGGAGAATATTTGAATTCACGTCAATTTTCATTGCAATCAGAGGCAACAAAGTGCTTTCCTCTTCCATTTGCAGCCGTTGAATTAAAAAAAAATAATAATAATGAAATAATAATTTGAATGGATGAATTTTGATTCATGATTTTATGAATTGTACATGTTTAACGTTGGAGATTAAATCAGGTTGAAAAAGAAAGGAAAAAAAAAAAGCGAATTCATCGGTCAACCGTGAAAACATTTTCACGTGGTTTAACTTTCGGTCTCTCCAGTCTGTACGATAGTATTTCCATCGTTTCTCTTCTCCCACTTTACTTTGTAGTGGTTTCCATAGAATTTTTTTCCCAGTAGTTTTTTTTTTTTCATTATTTTTTATTTTATTTCTCTCATTTTTTTCTACTTTCACTCCTTCATTCTCCTTCGATCCAGGCGCTTTATTTCTCTCTTTCTGGCTGGTAGCGAAGGCAAATTCTTCTGGAAGACCACGTGCGATATCGAAAGTGGTTTTCTCGATCAAAGGAATTCAAGAGAGTACGCGGATATGGCGAAGGCATTTCTATCGAGAAAAAGAGAGAGAGAGAGAGGGGTTGAGATGCAGGTGTTAATGAAGTCAGTTCAAAGGGTGTCTACGCTACGGGAGAAAGAAGAAAACGGCGAAAGTATGAGAGAGAAGGTAAAAAATGATGATAATAAGGGGTGAGACAAAAGACTGTTGGGAAAATAAACGGTAATTAGTTTCTTTTTGAATCAAAATATTTTGTTCGGTTGACAAGAGGGAAAAATGATTTTTTTGCATAATTCAATTGATGACTTTTCTTCTGATGAGGAAAAAAATTAACAAAATGCTGAAATGAAGTGTTTTATCGGCCAAAGCCTTGAGGAATGATTTTTTTCAATAATGAATTTTTTTTCACAAAAATTACCTAATTTATCATTTGTTTCATTAGTTTTAAACGAAAAATTCATTGATTTTAATGAATTTATAGGACTCAACGAATTTTTGAAGTAGGATTCTAGAGTACGGTTGATAAAACACAAGAAAAATAAGATTTACAGCTTAGTTTCCAATTAATCGCTGATAATTCGGGAAAATGTGGTTCAATTTACTCGAAAAAGCGATTAAACTATTCGAAAGTCATATCTTCAGCTTGTGAATATAATTTTTTTCTTCTCGAATTTTTTTCACATTAATTTCCTATCAGATGCATGAGATAGAGAGAGAGAGAAGCAAATAGTTACGACTACCTTCTAATAAAAATTTCTCAATAAATGTACGGAGAATTGAATATTTTTTTCTTCAATTATTTAGTTAAAATGCTGTTTTCTTCGCCAATAGTTTTTAAATAATGGGTCACTTTGTGGTTTTTTTAGTAATTTCGTTATTCCTGTCCGATTCAGGGCATTTCTTTGATAATTCAGTAGTGAAGAGGTAAAACAGGATAAATCGACTTATCTTTGAGGTCATTTCGAAAGAAATATTTCGGAAACTAAGCGAGATAAGGTGATATTACTTATAATCAATCCCTTAAAAAAAACATTCATTAAGAACGATTAAAGCAATCAATTTCATCAACTTCATTCAAATTTTTCTCTCAGTGTCTCAATAACGGAAAAATCAACTGAAAAAATATTAATCAGCGTTTGTAAGTCGTGAAAAGAATTTTTTTCCCACTTGATAGACTCGTGTGTGATTCTCCGAGCACTTTTAATGAAATAATTAAATCCAATTGAGTTCATGGCTACCAAGAATGACCCATCATGCTTTCTTCTTCGATAAACATCCGACCAGTCACAGTCTGAAATAGAAGGGCGTGGTGAATCACAGTCACCTCCTTAAGCCCACATATTTTCATATGTGTTTGAGGAAGAAAAAAAAGCAGTCAAAAAAATCATGAAAACACTGGTAAATCTTTTTTTTCATGACCGTTAGATATACACTCTCTAATTATTTCATCTGCTGAAGGAATATCCAATGGCATCGCATGAATGTGAATCGCAGATGGCCTTACCCCACCGGAGAGGCTAAGGGAGAGAAGCACACGAAAAAGAGGGGGGGAGGGGGGTGGAAAGCACGTGAAAGACATAAAGTCTCGTTAAGAGTAGAGCCTCCAAGTTTCCTGAGTTTCTTAATATTTATGGAGGAAGATGGGGTAAAATGGACGTCAGTAATGATTCTAAGTCGAATTTGATGTTTTTGACGATGAAAATGAATGTCTCATTATTTTTAATAATATTTCAAAAAATAATTGAGATACGCCTCTTTTTTCCCTCCCCCCCCCCCCCCCCCATCCATATTATACAAAGCAAATTTCAAAAACTACTAACAAATTATCAGTACAAAAAAGGCGAATCTCCATTAATTTTCAAGATATTCTTTAAATTCTTCAAAATGAAACAAAAATAATATTTACTTCCTTTTTTCCCTTTATTTAATGCATTTTGAACTCTACAGTCCATCCTGCTGAAGGAAAGTCCATATGTACATCTATATATGTGTATACGTATATGCATAAAATTACAGATTCCTGTATGAGAAGAGAAAAAAAGGTAGTAGATATTTTTTTACGATTATCTTGTCTACATTCATAAATGACATATATACATATACAGTGTTTTATATGTTCAACTTAAGGGATAGCGGGGCACCTTCGAACAAAATAATTTTTTTTTATTGATAATATAATTGTGATTTACTATTCTTTCGCAATCAACGAAGGTTTATTATAACCGTTAAATATCCAAAGTAATGATTTAAGATGAAAAATATTGATGATTAATTATTTTTTTATGTTAAAATGAGTAATTAAAAATGTAAAAAGTGTTTAAAGGTGCCCCCCTCTCCCCTACATTATTCGAAAAATTTACTAATGATAATCAAAGTACTTTTCTTCAAAAATATCAGAAATTCGTTGATGTGATACGAGAAGAAAAAGCTTATTCTACAGAATTCAAAGATCATGACATTTCTCTCCACGTTATAATATCCCCATTGCCATAATACATGATCAAAGTCTCGATATTCAAAACCACATTTGCATACAAATGAGTCAATAATATTCACTCTGACAAGAAAGCTCGTCAGATTATAATAAAAGAAAGTCTAGCAATTTGACACCAGTCTTTTTTCTTCACTGCTCATTGCTAATTACAAGAAAGTGAAAGGAACAAGAGGAGAAAATAGAATAACAATAAATAATAATTTCTGATTATACGCTGTCACAAGTCTGAGGCCCTTCTGGTGTTGGTCATAAGACATTCCACAAGCAGTTACCATAAATCGCTCTTGCTTAACGAGATTGGTGGGACACCCGAGCATCCTACTGGCATTAGTGTATAATTTCAACGAAAAAAAGAATTTCTGACAAACTCATACACACACACATACATAAATATTTCTAGGATGAGGGAAAATGCCATTGGGATTTATACGTAGTTTGTTGGAGGGACCGTCAATTAACGCGTGTCCCCTCAGTAATTAACCTCTCAGTGGCCTCCAGGCTGTGTTTCACACAACTCGAGTCCAACTTACACGGTCTATTACATTATTGAAGAGGCAGAGAGAGAGAGAGAAAATAAGAAAAAACATTTGTAGTTTAACACAGCCATAAACACTGTTTTTATGTACAAAGATACGCGCGACATCAATATTCATGCCATTAACCCGTAATTTATCAATGGAAATTCTAAAAATATATATCGAGAGACTATTTTATTGGAATATGTTCGATTGTATAAAAAAATTTATATCCTTTGATTTTTATCCTTCATTTTGCTTTATTAGAAAACAGAGAGAGAGAGAGAAAAAAAATCCTCACAAATTTATTTTTCCACTGCAGTAGATTTTTCAAACAAAAAAAAAATAGCCTCAGTCAAAAAATTCCATTGATAATAAAAAAAAAATCTGTTTTTCTCCAATCTTCATTTTTATTTCAGTCACATAGCCACTGATATTGACAGTTGAGCCAAAGTTATTTGAAACGTATATATTCTCGCCCGCATGCGTAAAACACGTACACACATACACATATGACATACATTCGAGTTTTTCGTTAATTCCCCCTTCTCCATTTTTTCCGTGGCTTTGAAATGGAGAAATATACGTGTGAGTCGAGATGATTCGCCGTGCACCAGAGAGCACGAGTGCAGCGAAAAAAAAACAGCCTAGCCCGGATTTAATTGCGATGAAAAAAAAAGAGCCAAAAAAAAAAAATTAAATCCCGAGAAAAAGACAGGAAAGTTGAATGTGAGAAGGGAATTGTTAATCGCAGGACCCTATAATTCCTTGCCAAACGAACTCTCTCTCGTCGCGCGTGTTCGACCGTCCGTAGAATTGCATGCCCAACACTAATCCCCGATAAGACAGATTAGAGACACGCGCGCGTGCGAAAGCAGAGTCGAAACGGCTGCTTCTATTCTTTTCACTCTTCATTTCTCCTTTTTTTTCTTCTCTCCCAGTCTTTTTTTTATTAACACAATTTCTAGCCACCCTCTCTCTCTCTCTCTCTGTGATCCTGCCTATCAAAACTACCATTATGTGTTATGTGTGTGTGTGTACTGCTACTGCTGCTGCTGTGACTGAATTGTCGTTGAATAGACCGAGCAATACTGCATACGGAAGAGACCCAATGACGGTATCAATGTCATCGCAACGACATCTCTACGTTGGAAATGCATTCAGTACAGTATTGCCGATTGGTAATACTATCGCAACAGGGGCTTCGAATTCAATCGTGATTGGATCGCCAATGTGTGCTACAGCACCCCCCCCCCTCTCCCTTCCACCCCTCACCTCTAGAAGTGGAGTATCAACGGAAATGCGAGACACATGATTGAATTTTTTTCATTCATTTTTACTTCTATTTTATTTATATGTCTATGTCTATTGAATATATATATATATACATATATATATTTAAAAAAAGGTGGAAAGAGATTGAGAATATAGGAATGTTTATTTTGTATGCAGTGTATGCAATTTTCGAGTGCACAAGAATTTTCATGTTTTCGAAGAGATTCGGAGGAATTTTTCGTGGATTAACTTGGCTTCGATAATATTTTAAGTCACGTGATCAAAGAAGAATTTAAAAAAAAAAATTGGAGTAGCGCCAATAGGTGTGCGGTTTTTTTCCGATCTCCTACTCCTCCGGAGGCAAAATTACAGGACAGAAACGAAATGGTGGAGTGTTTATCAGTGTGCGTTTAGGTTAATTTGACCTCTCGAGAGTACCTCGGATAATTGAGGGGGGGAGGGGGGCTTTACTCTGTACAAATCCGCTTCTGTCTCACTCTCACCACGCTCCTGGACCCTCATCTGACATTTTGCACTCACCGGATACGTGCGTATCCGTGTGTAGACGAGCGGCCACGCTGATTTCCCACTCCGCTCGTGCGGGCCCAGCCCACTCGGGCGAGGCACTAATTTAGATTGGACGACAGGAGAACGTACGAATTTCCCGCGCAAATCACGAATCCACTCCCTCCAACAATAACAAACTCACTCACTGCTCCCATTGTTTTACATTGATTCTCATGGCAAGTTGAGGAAATTCGTGTATTTAATTCACTGTGAAAATTGAACGATCATGATTGGAAAAATTATTTAAGAAGAATGATTTAAAGACATTTGAGTGTTCAGTGCTTACATCTTTACAAAAATTCTGGTCATTTTCACAAAAATTTTCAATAAAGCAAGATTTCAGGGATGGATTCAGTAAAGCATACAGAAAAATAGTGTATTTCGATACAAGTGCGTTGAGTTTTGCACGAATGTGACAAAAGTGACGCGAAGGCGGGCGAAAATGCCCGAGGCGGAGCCGAGGGCTGCCGATCACACGAGCTGAAAAATCCCGTCAAACACGTGTCGAACAATACTTTTTGACAGTGATGTTACGTTCTACACGTGGCGAACTGTGCCTTTTCCCATTCACCAGTAAACTGAATGACTTTTTTGTACCTAGGGAGCGAAAAACGACGCTTCTAACCTCACTTTGCTCGATTGAAAACATATTTTTTCCGCTGTCTCGATAAAAAAAAATATTGTACACACCACAGATGGAAAAAAGTCAACCTCGACAAAAATTTGGCACCCTTGCTTCGTTCGAAAGGCTTCCTTCTTGCTTCACTTCTTTTTTCTCTATGTGTGTAATTTTTCAGGCTGTGAAAAACGTCTGTTTTTTACTTCTTTCGTACGAAAAATATCGTAGGCATCACGGACGTAAAAAAGTCAACTGCAACGAAAATTTGCTTTCTGAGCGAAGTGAGTTGACGCTCTTATGGCCTAGATGTGTGATATCACGTATAGGGGAGAGTGGAGCAAAATGGACCCTCATAGCAATATGATTAAGGAATTTTTTTCGGAATGAAGGACTCGATGAAAAAATCTGAAAAAATTTGAGAAAATCCTCCAACATATCTATATTGTTTGTAAATTTTTTCAGATTTTTTGGAGCAACCGCTGCTTTTTAAAAAAATCTCGAATCATCTCATCTTTCAGGTCCATTTTGCCCCACTCTCCCCTATATATATATATACATACTATTGGTTTAGGAGTGAAGGAAAATGCACTTTTCGGCACGAGATGAACGTAGCAGTAAAAAAAAATGTAACTGATGTTTGTTTTCCGGAAAATTCGCCATTTCACCAGATTTCCACGAAGTTTCATTTAAAATTCATCTGATATTTTAATCTTTGAATTTAATTCACAACCATACTACCGAACTTCAAATTTTTATTCACTTTCGTAATGGTCATTTCCATAAAAAAAGATTACTCTGATAATCCTAATAATTGTAACACTAAAAAATCGATCAAATTCCCGGAGAATCTCGTTTTTCCATCTGTCAATTGTACATAGAATGATTTAAAGAGCAATGGCACTATGAAAATGCGTTCATGTCGGGTGAGTTTAATCCCTGGAAACGCGGAAACGTGCATTAAACGTCGCGACAGATCCATCGAAAATGTGTTTTCCATTATCCCTCGTGCCTGGTAAACTCGGGGGAAAAAAAAATCAACTCCAGCAGACACATACGAATAGGGATGATTTTTCCCCAATTCTCTCTCTCTTTTTTTCGCTCCTATGGTGTGGGTTTCAGTTTAAAAATCAGGGACGTATCTGCGATTCTCCCCTTCAAATTGTACAGTCGAATACTGTGTAGTAGTTTTTATCCTAAAAAAAAAGCTTCTTCCGACTTACCACCGTGACGAAAGCCCTTTTCATTCACAAGAGTTTATTTTCAAAACACCTACGGGGATTAGCTGAATAATGTATTGTAACATTCCCAGGCACGTCATGAAAATTACTCCACCAGATGTCCCCGAAAAAAAAAGGAGGAGATCACACAATTTCCAGATGATTTTCCTTTCATCTTCTCTTATGATTTTTTTTTTCATATACGAGTTCATGTATTAGGATGTCCACTTTATTTCTTTCGTTTGACTCACCATTCTCTCATTCATCACTGCGGTTTGGTGCGGCATTTTACAAAGGAATTAGGGTGATGATGGGTAAACAATGAGACGCGGTGAAGTGAGGCTCAAGGACGCGTGAAGAATTCGTTGATATTTTTTTTATCACTGGCATTTTATTCGTAAACCAGAGATGTATTCTAATCGATATTTCTCTTCCAAAAACAGCGACTTTTTATCGATCATCTTCACATATCGATTAGTCGATGCGATATATCGAATTGAATTCGAGATATCGCATAATTCGAAAGTTCCATTTTACCAGTTTTAGTTAAAAGTGAGTAATTTTCCATCAATTTCAAAATTTCGATCAATCGATATCAAGATTCGATTAATCGAATTTTCGAATCGATTGATAATTCGAATTCATTGCATCTTTTCTTGTTTGAGGAGACTAGTGGTTAAAAGTCTGCATCAATATTCAATCATTTTCAAACATCGATTAATCGATTCGATATCTCGCATTAAATTCGAGATATCGCATATCGTCAAAAATTTTGGTTTTGATTCATTCATTTTAAAAGGACTCTCGATCGATAATTTTTAAGAATCGATTAATCGATTCGATACATTGCCTTGAATTCGAGATATCGCAGGTCATTCGATACTTCCATTTCACCTGTTTCAGTTTAACAGAAAATCCATCGACTGATTCGATTCTATTTGAAGTGATTGAATGTATTGAATTCACTGCAATTTTGAGGCTGATTGACTCGAGCCTGCAGACTGGATTGTGTTACACTGTTTAATGGATGTAACGATTGCCAAAGAGAAGGAACAATGAACGAGACATTTGAAAAACACTGGTCTATCTCCCGAGTTGGATGGGCGTTAATAACAACATGGAAAGCTTTTAGCTGACCGTCTCGTCTCAAGTTTCAGCTTGAGTAACCCATGACCCTGTCTTTATTTTTTCTCCAGAATTTATCAATATTCTTCTTTCTAAAAATTAGAAAAATATTGTTCTCTCGTCTTTTTTCTCTTCTCGTTCATTTTCTTATCCATCCCGTAAATTTTTTGTGGGGCAAAGCATCGGCTACGTCTAATAGATAAGGTGTCGGCCAGAAACTCGAGCACTTAAAAATCCCATTAAACCGATCGACTCAAGAGCCCCGGAGATGCTAAGCAAAGAGCGCGAGAGAGGAAGAAAAAAAAAAGAGGAATAAGAATGGTGTCTGGCTTCGATAATACGAACAGACGCGTGAACTGGTCGAAGGTTGTGCTCTCATCTACATAAAACAGACCTCCCCCATTTTCGTATGGGTATTCCCAGGAGCAACGATACTCCAACGCTCATTCCGATGATGCTCTTCTGCTTGACTGCATAAAGCTCTCTTAATTAATGTCTCTCAGCAAATTGCTTTTCTCAATGGCGTTGTTCTCGGAATTTTTTTCCAATTTTTTCAGTTGAAAAATTCCACAGATAAGAACTTTTTCTTATTCATCGTTTATCAACATTGCCAGACGTATCATACTCATGGTATTTATGCTATAAATGTGCCTACAATGCTATATATCATTCAAAAATTCAGTGGTACACTAGAAGTAACATGATTTGAAGTCATCAACTTGACAACATTATAATGTTTTACATTTGAAGGAATTAGATTGAAGAAAATTTGTGTTAATTTAAAGAAAATATGTTTTTCAGGATTTTAGTATGAAAAACTTCATGAAAAAACTGAAATATCATATTTTCCAATTTCCACCATTTTCATTTCATTTCCTCCCATCATAAAATTTTTAGACGTCTCTATAAAAACACAGTCACACAGATACATACAGCATATATATAGATATACAGATATGAAAGCTTGATGCACGACAATTAAAAAAATTTGATATTTCCATTCCATATGATATTGCAACGAAAATTTCTTCATCATCCATTGATACCATAGTTTTTTTTTCGCATCCCATTTATTTCTTCAACCACAATTGTTTCCATAGAGTCTGGCAACCCTGATCGTTGACCGAAGCGTTTCAATAAATTTTTATATCTATCGATGTTTTATTTGCATAAACATCGGAGGTTATGCTCTTTATTTGACACGGGTTGAAAAGTGAAAATATATGGGAGGGTGAGAGAAAAAAAAAACAGAATAAGGTCATGACACGTGCCTACGAACTTCTCCACTCCTCTCCCCATTCCCCTGAGGGCACGTGAACATATTTCAAGATTTCTTATCTCCCAAAAGTCCTTGCCCAAAAGACTCTTCTTCTAGCATCCCTGATGCTCCTACTGTCCAGTAAAAGCATTAGAACTCTAACAATACTACCCTCCAATGTGAATGCACATTCATCCCAACAATAACTCTCTAATCTCCCAAGTTCGTTAAGATAAGCGAGTTATCCAACGATGATTCAATTGTGTGTAAAAGACATAAATTTTCCTGTATCACGTGTCAAATTATTCAGTGCAGAAAAGTACTATCAGTTTCTGAAAATCTCAATGATTCCCCGTAACTCAAATAAATTAACTGTTAAAATTGGGTTAATCCAGGTATTTATAATGAAATAGTAGAATTAAATGAAATTTCTCGAATAAATAATTAAATTAACAAAAAAAATCCAATGTATTTTATCTCCAAAAATCCTCTCAATACCGTCAAACATAACTGCACTCGTTAATACATAAAATCTCATAAATTCATGAAAATCCTAGAATTTAGTTCGAAACCGTGTACCGATACTTGGCATTGTGTGCAAAAGAGAGAGAACTTGATTTCATGAGATTACAGAGTGAAGCAGTTTGGCACGGTAGATATGCACTAAGATGAGGAGGAATAGTATGAGCTATAGAGAAAATACGAGGAACAACGAGAACGAGCAGACTACCTATATGCACTTGAACGTCGTGCCACGAATTTTCCCTGTTGAGGATTTAGCATAATTCCATAGAACTCTCTCTCTCTCTCTTTCTCTTCAGCCTCTCTCAGTGTGGTGCTTGCCAAGAGTGAGAGAGCCTTTTCCAAGTGTACAATCCCTTTCCTCCACTGGTCCTCCCTCTGTTGGCAGTCTAACCCATTCATTCTATCTTTGTTGCACAGCACCACCTATCGTTTCTCTCTGTTCTACCCAAAGCAAAAGTATCAGGCAGACCTTCATCCCCCTACTGACAAGGTTGGTCCATTTGGTTTCCAGTTTTACCAGTCTCCATGGCAACTCAGCACCCTATTCTTCTACACAAGTAGTCCACCCAGTTACGTTATATTTCGTACGAGCCCTGCACATTTTAACCCACCACCACCACCATCATACACTCAAAACCGATTTATCCATTCTCTTTCTCTCTTTCTTCATCTTCAATCCACTGCTTGATCTCCATAAAGCCCACCATTTCCTCCCCTCCACACACACTTCTCTCGTTCTTTTCCCCTAACGCCTTTTACCTACTACTTTACGTCACTGGGCTAGAGGGTTAATATACGTGCGTGTCTCGGCTGCTCGTTAAAACCAAAAAATCAATGAATACTTGACCTAACTTCAGAATTCTACTGTTGCAGAAAATTATAGGTATTCGCAGAAGCACTAGTTTTTTTTCCAAATTCAGGAAATTTAGGGGTTAGAAATCATCCCATTTGATTAACCTTTAGAAGGCTGGCATGACGCCCTGAGGCATCATAGTTTTTCTGATTAGTTGAGTAGGATCAAAGCTGTTCTTTAGAAGGGAGAAGAGGGAATCATATCTGCGATTACGAAAACCAGCCTTTGAATATTTTTCAAGCATTGGTATGTTTTTGCAGATCATTTCAATCATAATCAGTGAAAAATATCAAATTTAGTTGAAAGAGGCAGCCATATTGAATCTGCCATTTTGTCATTCACAATTATGACTGTAAAATTGTGTTCAGCGACCTTGAAAACCGATGTCTGTACATTTTCAAGCATTGATCAGGTCAAACGTTTTTATCAACTTTTCAAAGCAATTTCATAATTTAAGATGGGCTTCTATTACCCCGGGCCGGGATGACGCCATTGTCTGACTCGCCATTATTAGGCCTTAGTTTGGTTCTATCTTGGGGACCTCAGTTCTCTTTTCAGTACAAATTATGAGCTTTTGAAATTTCCAAAATCCCGGCTCTCTAAAGGTTAATGTTCCTCTTCTCTGTTGACTCTATTTCATCATCAATTGTATGCAAGCCTGTTATTGGCTTTACACTGCTGGATATTTTTACAGAAGGATAAATAAATCAAATGAATTTACTGAGTCTGGATGACTAGTAATGGTAGTAATAACAATAAATCCGAGTTTACCTCTGGTTGCCAAGGAAATGATACGACATAGCTTCTCACTAATTAATAGTAGGTGAAATTAGATTCCAAATAGCAGTACGATGCCAGAAGTACACCCAGAGTCTTGAGGAATTTTGCCTCTTCCGTTCGATGACGATTGGTAAGCATAGATACCGAAGTTTGTAGGGTTCAATTTGTGCAAAAGCATTGGGTAAGGGTAATCACGAAGGAACGCGGTACAATCAAGAGTCACGTGAGTATATTCCAATTCTCTTCAGCTTCTCCAATACATGTGTGTGTGTAGCTATATCTATCTGTCTCTCTTGTGTACTAGGCAATGACAAGCAGCAGGAGAAACCGCAATATGATGTGTGCATGTTCAGCGTTGTACAATAATCAACGGGTTGAAGGTCCTCAGTATGCTTTCACGGTGAATCCCTGAGCCCTTTTCGGATATACACACATAAACGAGACGCCGCGGTTGGTCCTCAACACTCAGGCGAATTGGCTTTTCACAAACACACACACACACACACACACACACATCTCTCCCATATACGAAATACACCAAACTAGTTATATGTTCATGTCCCATCGTATGATAGTGAAGCAAAGTGGAAATACAAGGCACATCCACTATTCCTCTCGTTGGTCATCTCATACCACTTCAACCAGAAATTCCTGTGGCATCGCGCGTACATAGACTAATCGAATTTACGAAGCTCTGCTACCTCTGTCTCTTCTTCACTTCATATACTATATCCTATCTGTCTCTGTCTCTCTCTCTGCCTTTTCGTTGGACACCACTTCGCTCGGTCCATTTAACACCAAGAGGTCATCCACGTTACTACGGCTAGTTTCATCCAGAATCGACTCAAGTTTCGTTGACGATAGTTTTCCACTTCCTCCCTCTCTGAAATGTTGCAACACAGAGCTCTTTGCGTTGCCTAGACACAGTATCCTTCTGCATAGTAGAATCATCTCTAATTGGAAAGTTTCTAACTTCAACAATATACCATTCTGCTAGTTAATAATCTAGACAGCCAATACTAGTATTTCCGTATCAAGTGCCTGAAGCATATCATGCTAGACTGTGTTAGTATGGTGCATTAAATTTTGTGGAATGACATGTCCGAGTGGAAATCATCGAGAGCTTTCTCGACGATCCATCCAACTGCAAAATCCATTTGATGCTAGATGACTGTGAAAAGGAACTTGGAAATATATTTGGCTTGCAGAGAAGTGGTTGAATGGATCGATAGGTGGATGGACGGAGGCAGTTGGGCCAATGGTGAGGATGACTATGCACGTATTCAGTAGAGAGTAAAGCTCTTCGTATAACCTACTCACACTCTTTTGCCCTTCCGTGTACATGGTGAGTTGGGGGCGTTTTCGAACGACACAGAAACTATTTCGCGAACGGGCCATCTCCATGGCTCTCTCTTTCTCGTCTATAGACCCGAGGGCCTTTGTGTATGTGTGTGTGTGTATACATATATCGATCCAGTGGATACATTATCGCTTGAGACCTCGTATGCTATACAATCCGAGAGAGGTAGCATAGACACGACCTAAAACTCAGAACAGCTGTGCTAGAGAAGAAGCTTTCATATTTCATCGCGTGAAAGGCTTGCCAAGCTAATGCGCTCTATTCTCAAGTTTTTCTCTAGCTTCTACTTGTTATATATATTTTTTCATTTTTTTTTCTATGTTCTGTACCTCTTTCTTCTGTATTTCTATGTGTATTCAATCGTTGATTTACCTCGTTCTCGTTTTATTCACCTGACAAATTCTGCATGAGCACGTCAATAGACTGGGTTCGATGATAATAGATGGCAAATGCCACTACTATTGATGTTCCAGAAAAATCCAATTGCGACTACTTCTTTTTTTTTTTTTTTGCTGAAGCTATTCTGAGAATCTTCTCTGCAGACTCTAGACACAATTCAGCATCATGTGAAAACTAGAATAGATGTACATTCTGAACATCAGGCACCACTGATTATTTATGAATTTTCACTTTACCCTGTACACTCGATGATGAAGCTAAAGCAGAAATGAAGACGTCAGGGGGCCTCTGTGACTTCGCTCGCTATGTTCATTTGCCTTTAATTTCGAAATACGAGTTTTACTTCATCTTGAGTTATACTCAAGTCCTTGCTACACCCCTTTCTCCCCCCCCCCCCTTTATACGGTCACATCTCACGGGCTAATGTAAGGTGAGTCTGGAAAGTTTTCCTGCAGAATTATGTATTTAAACGGGAAGCAGGCAAAATTTTCGAAGCAACTGAGCTATAATCTTTTGAAGTATTTTCCAACGAATTATCCACACTTGTTGTTTCTTCATTTCTCGTGATATTAATGTTATAATCATTTGTTTAAGCTGTTATTAAATATTTCATTTGACCTCTTGTAAATTACTAAACCGAGTTCAACAACTTTTAAACGTTAAGAATTCTTGGAAAAGTAGATACAAAGATTCCTTTCATTGATTTTGTATTCATAGGATTGATAAAATATTTATGAAAAAAAAACTACGAGTTTCAAGTGCTTTCAATGGAAAAAAAAAGTATTACTTTGTTGGTCTCTCAACGTCCAGGTTTTTTTTTTAATCAATTTGATAATTCCCCTCCAGCAGTCTACACTCTACTGACCCCAAAAGCATCAGAGCCATGAACGATAAGCTCACCGTTGAATGATTGATAGCAAAGGAAAAAAAAAGGAACAAATGGAATTTCGGCCAATGGGTAAATGGATCAGAAGATTGATAATCAAGTACTGGGACACTCCGGAAGACTTGGATAATGAAAGCCAAAGAAGGATTCAGCACGAAATAAAAAATGAACAAAAAGTAGAGGAATGAGGAGGGGAAATGGAGGGTTGATGTGGAATCATTCCAGTAAAGTACCTGCCTTCGAATCCGGAAGTCACGTGATCCTCGCGTGTTTACACGCAACGATTAATCGAGCCACGAAGCAACGGGATTTAGTTAGGCGGATCGACATTTTGGTACTGGGGTTGAAGCTTAAACGATTAAATGAATGTCCCAAAACGATATAGCTCTCTCGTTTCATCCTCTCGTGTCCTGAGACTCGATCTTCGAGTTTTGCACTGTCTATCCCCTGAATGGCCACGGTTCCGGGGGCTTTTCGGAGGGTTTGGTCATCTCTCTGTCTCTCTATTTAATGCCACTGGAAAGCCCCAAGTTCCTCTAGAGTTAGGATCGATAGCCAAAGTATCACACACACATACACACGGACGTATATGCAGGTTAAACGTCCATACCTAAATATATATATATATCTATATACATATATATGTGCAACCAGCTGGCGTGCATGGCTCTGTTGGTAAACCTAATTCCATGCGGGATTCGCTAATCCAGGACTACCGCCTCGGTCATTATTCGGTGTCGCGTGATCCCCGATGTGCGGATACAAGCCAGAGAAGGACAGAAAAAGAGTGTCCTAGCTACTACCTAGCATCCTGAATTGGCCTTCTCTCCATGGCCAAAATAGTGATCACGTAATGCAACGCGTTTATCCACATGATACGTCACGAAAAGCCCATCGGAATGAATCAGCACACACGCACTTGCGCATCTGCATTCATGCAGAGTGTAGATTTCATCGTTACTCGTTGGCACGAAACGCAGAGAGAGAGAGAGAGAGTGAATGAGAGAGGCGCTATGTTACCTCGGTCCCGTGTTAGCGCGAATGAACAGAGTTTTGATGGGAATAGAGTTGCAAATTGGGTCGATTCTCGTTTACCAACGAGAATAGATAAAAAACTCAGGGCAAAATTTTTAACTCTGTTAGGCCAGAATGAATATCACCCCTCCAAAATTTTAGGTATTCGTGATGATGAAGAGACATGGAGAGAAAAAAAATTGGCCTAAAAGTTTGAAGCGTAAAAATAGCGGCGCAGGTAGGGTTAGATTTGAGAGAGGGGATGAAGGGGAGGGGGGGTGGCAAATCCACGGCTGTGTCTCGAGCCGATACGTATCGATCCCAGTGATTCTATTCAGCGACTCTCGACAGCCGAGGGTGAGTTATACTAGCGCGTGGAGACCGGGGGGTTTACTGCCACGGTAGAGTAACTTCCCTTCCACGTACATACATGTCTACTGCCTATGGATTTGAAGGAAAAGGGAAACTGTTGGCGGTTGATGGTGGTGGTAGTGATGATGGTAGTGATGATGGTAATGGTGTTGGTGGTTGCTACACACACTGCGCTCTATATGGGTCTCTCTGTGGCTCGGTTCGGTTAGAGCGTTGTGTGGTGCTTGGGAAAACACCGATATCGTTATTTATGTATCGCTTCACTGTGCCGATGGAAGGCTCTTGGTATGAGGCAAGCACACAACTGGAGCTATACCCCCCGCCCCCTTCCCCCTCCTCACCATAGTCATGGGGTTGGGACGTACAGTGGCGCTCTTTGTACACCCAAAACCTCTGCCTGACTCTCACGAATGGATATATATCCACTGGAGTACTCAAGCTTCAATTCGATGGGAGTAGGCAAGCCGCACTCAAAATACACAGAAAACACATGCAGAAGTGGTGCTTCGGGGAATTCTTCGATTTTTCTTGACTATTGAAAAGTGTCTGCCCTAAAAAAGATAAAAAAAAAGGACGAAAATCCATAGCCAATGGCACTATCAAGATGGATCCAGTCTCACCCTCGAGTGTCAGGAATGCATCTTTCAGGGGAAATCCAAACCCTCTTCTTCTTCTTCTTGCTTTACTAACACCATCAAACAGAGACGTAAGACCTTCCAAAGGTACTTTCAGCATTGAGAGACGTTCGGGAATCGCAAGGAAATCCTTTTACGGCCACTTGACTTCAACATTGCCTTCTCCCCCCCTTTCTCTCCCCGCTCTTCTTCCCAGTATCAGGGGCACTATCTTACATCAACTATTGCCAAGACGAACAGGCAGGGTGAGATTGCAACGAATATATATATCTACGTATAACGCTTTTACTCCTCGGGCAGAAATACTGAATGTTTTATGATGTGGTCCCGTGGGTGAATTGGAGATTGATGGAGAGCGCACGCGCGATACAACCTACTACTGCTGATATCTGAGGTAGACGTTAATTCTACGGTTTCTGCTTAGGGGCGAGAGATGCGTGCATATGTTTGTGTGTGTGTATGTGTATACATATATAAGGGAGACCGGGGCAAAATGGGGTCGGGGGCATATGCTTTGAAGTACCCCATTTTGCCCCGGTCTCCTCGATATATAGATATATATTGTTGGATATTCAATCCTCGTTTATGAATAATTGCTCGTTTATTAATTGTATAATAAATATTTGATCGACAAGATGACAGTAATCCAATCCATAAACTCTCTTGACACACATTTTTACTCGACTAACTTCAGAGATCAGTTGATCGATCAATAGTCTTTTCTTTTTTTGAATCCATTTCATAAAAATATATATATACATGTATGCATACATGTATGTGATGAGGTGGGGCTCTTTCTTCCTCTCCTCTTTAAGAGGGGAGGAGGAGGAGGAAGAGAGGAGCCGGTAGCACTGAGGTTTTCAGACGGCAAAAGGGGAAAAATCGGAGGATGCGTCAAACGCTGAGAGAAACTCGTCGAAGATTTTTCAAGCGAGGCAACTTTTCTTCACGCTGTCTGCCTCGTGCTTCACTTCTCCTGTATTTCTCCTTTTTCACTCCAGTATTTCCACTCCTTTTTGTTATTTTTTTTTCATACTCCTTTTACTTTTTTTTTTTTTTTCATTTTTATTCTTCTCAAACTCGCAAGCTTTACCCGCACTCGAATTGCTGAGTCGATGCTTCCTTTTGCGGAATGCCGCGTCTCTTTCTCTTCTGCACTGGTAAACGTAGGCCAGTGATTAGAGGTGATTCCAATTTTTTTTTTTTTCACCTCAGTTGCAGTACTCTACACAAACTCCGACTTGCCCCAATGAGCTACCATTATTATGAAGTCACTAACGAACCGCCAAAGCCCCCTCCCCCCCCCCCCCACCTCTTTACTCCTTTTTCAAGCGATATTATACTTGTCTCCGTTCGACTAGTGCTATGAGAAAAGATTTTTCTCTCTCAACCTAGCAACTGTTCTATTTCTTTGGAGATGCTCTTCCTCGACGAAAAGTAAATCGATTCGCGTTTGCAATTCGAAGCAACTAGGATTGAGCCAATCACGAAGGAAATACCGGCTACTGCCTCTATTTTCAGCGACAAAACAATACTCATTAAATTTCATGTTTCAATTGAAATATGAATTTAATTCGAAAATCTGCTTAGGTTCTTCAAACAATTCTGCTCTTCTCTTTTTCTCCCCCATTTCACTCATTCCCTGGAGAATCGTTTAACCATAAATCACTCTCTCATTTTTCCGTGTTACATTTATAGATACATGAAGAAGAAAAAAAAAGAGAGGAAAAAAATGAAGGAAAAGAAGTGAAGGGAATTGGACAGGTTATTTTTTTATTGTGGTAACTTTTACTGTATTTCGGTATATTTGCTCTTTCATTGTTAACATGAATTGACTTCTATGTGAGAGTTTTTTTTATCAAAAGATTTATCGTAAAGCAATTTAAAACTGCGGTTACAAAAACCTGAATCACTTTTTTTTTCTCCTTGAATTAAATCATAATTTTTGTAGAAAAAAGTGAATTTTAAGGTTTTTTTTTTTTAAATCTGTTTATTTTTCATTTATGAGAACACATGAGCTATTTTATCTGGATAAAATTTTCATGTAGAATGGTGAAATGCGGAGAAAATATTTGACGATAGTGTCTCGTCTAACGAACGCGAGATTGTTATTGCACCGTGGCACACCATGAATATGTAAATCCCCAGTAGAAAATTCAACATTTCCGAAGTGAAAAGTGGTGGTGAGGGAGGGGGAAGGGGAAAAGAGGGAAAAGTGTATAGACAAGCTCACTTCGGTAAAATATACGGTTTTCTACTTCTTATTGTTTCATTCCTTCTCCTCCATCCCACACCCCTCCTCTTTCTCCTCCCTCATTCGCTTTTCCCCGTGAAAACTCTCTCGCCATCGTCAAATTAGTTCCACCCGAAAGTAAGATTAGCGAATTCTGGATACCCACTCAGAACCGACCGCCCGCGGTTATTTCCGGTTAGTTACGCGTTACTCGCTGAAATATTAATTCTCATTCTGGCGAAACGAGACTCTCCCCCTAACTTTCGCACAAGAGAGAGAGAGAGAAAGAGAATAAGAGCGAAAAAGAGCGTCCCTTGTCTCCGCCATTTTACAGTTCTCATTTTTTTTATTTTCTCCTTTTTATTCCACATCCAACGATTCTCGCTCACACTTTTTCGGACAAGTTAATGATTAAATTCATCCAGGCGCTGTCTATTTGCACAATCCATTTCAAGGTTTTTCGAGAAAAAATTGGATAGCACTGTACCGGGAGTCAACTCCAGGATCTTCCGATGCCGCGTTGGGCGCTCTCCTCTTTTTTCAAACAAAGTTTACTTTTAGAATAGGTCACAGTATTTACAAATATATGAAGGATGTCTCAATTAAATAGTACATTACCTAACAAGTGCGGTAAAGTTCTTTTCTGACGAGTGTGAGGTTGCGAAACGAGTCGAAGGCGAGTTTTGTAATGACACGAGTCTGAAAATCTTTATCGCACGTGTAGGCCACTGTTTTTTTATGCACAACGTGTGGAAAGTGCTACTGACCGCAACGGTAACGTGCGAAAAGTAGCTACTTTACACATGGCGTGCGAAAAACACTATTCTACTGTCGTTGCGCATTCTACTGATTGAGTTATCCAGTTCTATACCAAATTTCCATTCGAATCGCCTTGACACGTCACTCTTATAGCTATATCCCCATTTAATTTTCCGTTTTCGTTAAAATAGTGTAAATTGATTGATGATATTATTGATATTCTTTAGAATAAACATAATAAGCACCCTTGATGAGGTCCACAAAGAGTGGACGAAACGTTAGTGCCTTGAATGATCAAAATTAAATATAAAATTTTCTTTGGGAGTGACCGTGATGGCTGATATTTTATCCACTAATAATAATTCGAATAATGCTCCCAGAAAAAACTTCAATAGCTATATCTCCATCTCTGTCCCTCATGCAGCAATTTAAATCAAATTTTAAACCATATTTCTGATATATTATACTCTGCGGACTTTTGCGTGTATTGTGCAAATAGCCTGCGTCATTCATAAAAGCCTTTCGATTCATGAGAATATCATCTAAAAATGTCAATAAATTCCACTCAACTAAGCCCCGTAAATTCCCTCTGAATCCCTCATCTTCTCAGCATCTAAGATCACTCACAAACTCCACGACACCCCTCCACTTTTTTTTATTGCACGTATGTATATGTTTGTTTGTATGTGCGTTATTCCACCGATTCATTCCCGGAAATGGCTACAACGCATCCCCATGTCCATCATCAATCGCAGCCATTCGCCGATATTGTTTCAAGCATGGAGAAACCTTGGTTTGTCTTCTATTCTCATATCAAGCACAAAATGGATTTTCCCAGTAAAATGGACAGACGAGAAATTTTCCCTTCCCCTTGTGTACTGATAGTCAGCAATATCAAAACAGCCCTCGTACCTCATAAGGCCCTTTCATCGTTTTATAGCTGACAGTAAATTTTCTACTGTGCGTGACATGAAACCATATAGGCTCTTATAGTGGTCATTTCACCTGAAGCGAAGTACTGATGTATGTTTATCTAACAATATTATGCATTTGGTATATCTCCCTGATTTTGACATTGGAATTACCAGTTGATTACGTTCATATATATGTTTACATAAAGATTTCATCTTTGATTCGTCAATTTCTTGTTATTTATTCTGAGTATTCCATTTCATTGACTTAGAAACAAAGTGGCGTAAGTGCACTTTTTTGCCATTTTTTTATGCAAAAAAAACTGGCATATTTTTTTTTCTCGTTCCAATCACTTTTTTCAGAATTTTATCCAATGGTGCATTTTATGCACATACGTCTCTTTCCTATTTTTAATTGATAGTAGTAAAAAGGCGCATCTCCAGCATATGACGATTTTTTTGTAATCAGTAAGACAAAGCATGCTTTTGTCACTTCTAAACATTTCATTTCTCATCTTATTTTTTTTTAATAAATAGGCGTAAGTCCAAAAAAACGAAGTTTTGATAGAAAAACGCAAGTTCAAGGCCTTCCTTGGAAAATAAAGGAAAGAAAAGCTCTATAAATGTGGAGATACGTCTCTTTAACTCCAGAATCAAGGATTCTTGGCACTTGCGTCACTTTGTTCCTAAGTCGATAATGTAATAATCCACTGGCACTTGAGGTAACGCCAAAAAAAACCCCTCAGAGAAGCAGATAGAGAGCAGTCGTTCCAATAAATACGGAAAATGGTGCGATTGGTATGTCAGTAATAAAATGGCGGCTTGATTTACAACTGTTACGTCCATGAAACGCTAAACTGCTACATACCACTACGTAACTGCCAAGTTCACTAGATAAAAAGAGGGGGTTTGGGGGTGGGGGTGGGATGGAGAAAGAGATGGAGAGGAATTGTAGAGATACCGGTTTTCAAATGAACGATAAATTTGGATTTAAGAAAATACCGTGAGGGGGATAGATACGACTAATTTACCAAAGGCGAGAGACCCGCTCACGGGTTTTAACATTCTGAACAAGTTACCTCCGTCTGCTTAGAGTGATTTGTGACGTCTTCTCTCACTCTTTTTTTTTTCAGGAATAAGAGTTTGGAAAATAAAAGAAATAAAAGGCCCCTTCTTCGTGAGTCTGTTACCCTCGTTATCTCCCAAGTGTTCTTCCCTTCTCTAAATCAGACTTTTCATGTCTTATACGATGTCAGTGTCACTGGGAAGAGGAGAGAGGATTGGCCCTCGGTGATACAACTCGCAAAAAGTTCAATTCTCTCTGATAAATGTGAGTATTAATAATTCAGTTACGATCAATGTCTTATGATTACGATAATATTCGTTTCTTTTTTAGATTTCATCGAACGTTGGAATGATTGAAATTTATCAATACTACTTAATTGTCAAATGAACGACGTTTCGCCCATTTTATCCGGGCTTCTTCAGGTTCTTGAAGGCATTTATTTATAGGGTAACATGACCAATAAATGGACACTGACCAAAAGATAGACGGTTTCTTTTATTGAGAGTTATGTAAGTAATAGAATGGTTTTTTAGACTTTTCTCCTCAATTTCTGATTATAACACTTATATAGATTCATGCGCTTCCTTTTTTTTTGGTGTAGATTATATACCGATCGATTAAAATTCATAATAATGGCTCTGCGAATATGCTACTGTCTATTTATTAGGGGTTTGGAGTATATTTCCATTTTTTCTTGATTTTCATTAATTTTTCCTTCATTGTTCAAGTTCCATTGATTTTAAACGCTTTATTATATATATTGCTATGCGTTGCTCTCTTCTGCAGTCCCATTATGTGATTTGCCTAATTCATACGCTCCGATCAACCCCACTTTTTCCTTAACCACCTGTCTATTGGTCGTCTTTAAAAATAAAATTCAGTTTTTATTTTCTAATATATTTGAGATTTTTCAGAATTTTTTGGAATTTTTCTGACATTTTCATGAAACTTTTATAGAACTTTTACAAAAATTTTCTGAAATTTTTTGTGATTATTCGAAAATCAGTTTTTATTATCTAATATATTTGAGATTTTTCAGGAGACTAAATGTATTGAAAATACATCTTACCCTAGTCAACATAAAGATAATTATAACCAATTGGAAATTCAATCCATGCAAAAACTATTTTCATCAACATTGCAGTGTGTAAATCTCAGATATTACTCTACTTGTGGTTTTTTTATAGGACAATTTGATTTTGTGTTGACAACGAAATCATGTTTTAACAAACAGAAGAAAATGGGAACACTTAATGAGCATTAATGACTCAATAAAATGTTTTTCTCGGAGCAATGAAAACAGGTGAAAAAACTTTGAGCCAAATAACACAATTACTAGTTGTGAAAAGTAGAGAAAAAAAAACATATATATATATAGATTGTCTCTACAGATTATTATAACTCGAAAACACGTAAACATAGGCTAATTTTCATCCAAGTTGTACGGCGTTAAAGTGTGACCTCTATCACGCAGGCCAAACAACAAAAAAAAAAAGGGCTCGTACGTGGTTGAGAGACCCCTAATAATAATTTAACACAAGGTGCAGCTAAAAACACTTGGGGATAATGATCTTTCTGGACTAACTCGTGCTCATAATTAATCAGTATTTTCATTGGTTTAAAAAAAATAACTCAGTTTTCTTCTGCAACAGGAAAATTACTTTGGCTATGGAGGTAATGATGAATATTACGGATTAGAGAATAGACGAACGATCGGGGATGATGCAGCGAAAGGGTTACTATTGAGCTTTATATCAAGAGGCTTTCATGGAAGCTTAACTATATGGTACAGCGCTTTTACTGATGACTATTTGCAATAACCCAAATGTTGATGGGATCTCGTATACAGCGGTATCGATGATTTTCATTGAAACAGGAGAATAGGGGGAAAATAATGAAATTAAAGGGGAAATGTTTGTCTTCAATCAATTCTCATGCAACTTTGATTTTTCACTTATAAAAGTGTGAAGATCATAAACTTTTGGAATTATATCGTTGGCTTAGAAAGAGAGTGGCGTAAGTTCTATGCTTATGTATAGCACTTGCGCCACTTTTGCATTTTCCAGAGTAAAGTAGAAATTTTAAACAATTTATCATAAAACTTGATGAAGAATGAAATTTAAATAGTTCTATGGTATAGTGGCTTTTGAGGTCTCTGCTGCACTTAAAAGAAATTACGAGGCTTCTAAAACTCGTTTTTTATTCTATGAAATGAACAAATTACATAATGAACGTAAAATTAGAAACAAATTGTTTTCATCAGTGTTATAGAAATGTTTTAGAATAATTGCTGTTATTGTTGTCCATAATGATCTAATTCATTTAGAGGTTAATTGGGATATTGGACAGTTAAATAGATAATCGAAGTCAATCTTCACATTTATTTTCTAAAATCTTGACGTTTCGATCCTCATTAGGTCTCAATCAGGAGCGAAACGTCACGATTTTAGAAGCTCCTAATCATTGGGAGCTTCTTCAGGCTCTTTACAATAATAAAGAATTGTGAAATAAAAATGTTTCTTGATGAATATGAGTTAATATGCATATAATACGATATATCGCACAGAAAAAATCAAGATTTCTCAAGAATTTCAAAATTTGAGACTAAATAGTCATTCAGATTAATGTAAATTGTTATAGTAATATTAAACTTGAAGAATGGTTTCGTATTTTAACACTTTCCATCACGATTTTAGAAAATAAATGTGAAGCTTGACTTCGAATATTTATTTAATTGTTCAATATTCCAGTCAACATCTAAATTAATTTTAAAATGATGTTTATATTATAAATATATATCCTTAATTATTATAGTAGTTAAAAAACTCCATTATGTACGGTTGGTTTTACATTTTCTCAAATTCGAAAAAATTACCTCAAAACTTGTCATTTTTTTACTCAATAATTTTTTCGTTAAAACTTTGAATTGAGCTCTTATTATGATAGTCATCATTATTATTAAAATATTGCAATTAACGGTGATATTCGTTGATGTGAATGTTAAAATGAGATCAATTCTTAATTATTTAAAATGACATAATTATTTAAAGTGACATACATACAAAAATCTAAATTTAAATAATGAAATAATCAAAATATGTTTAGATCCTTCATGAATTTGTTAGTATTACCAGTTTTGTAGTGCTTGTGTGATATACATTCTTCATGGTCTCAGTAGCTTTGGATAATACAAAACTAGAGACAGAATGTTTGTGTCACATTAGTAATGTAGAGAGACAAGAGACAGTAGTAGATATCTTTTGGCTAGTGAAGAGAAGGTAACATGGGTAAACTTTCTTTTTTTTTTTTTATCTGTACACAAGTTTATGGCTGACCTTATTTCTCTATCTCTGGATAGTATTGGTGGTGGTGGCTGGTGCGTTTGAATTTTTTATTGTTCAACCGAGTTTACCCGTGCATTGTGTGTGTGTATGTGTGTGTGTGCTATGGTTTTTCCAGGACATATACTGCAATAAAGTTTACATTGGGATCATACGTTTCTTTATTTCTCTGCCATCTCCACACAATTCTTTTATTCCTCTTTTTTTTTTTTATTCTTTTTATTGCTGAACAAAAAGCACTTGACAACTCGATTCACGGGGATTGGAGAATAATAATTCAATTTTTGTGCGAATTAAATGGACATTATCTCTTTCGCTCGATAAAATACGCAGTAGGAAATCATTTCTAATTTCATCAGAATGATATTTTCATTGGGGAGATGAGACTAACGGATTCTAGTTTTTTTTTGGTATTCTATTGGATGATAGAGGGTTTGGGGGAAATGCAGGAGGAGAGGGAAATCAAAGGGGTTGTGCGGGGAAATCGCTGAGATGGAACTGCCTCGAGAGGGTGGAAAAGAGTGAGTGCTTCCTTTTGTGTTACAATCGATATATTAAGTGTACGTAAAATCGGGGGTAAAATGGAGCTGTAGGGTAAAATAATTTGGAAATTTTTTTGAGGGTGAAGGCCATGACATAAAAATTTGAAAAAATTCACAAATAATTAAGACATGTTGGACCATCTTCTCAAATTTTTTCAAATTTTTTCATGAAGTCCTTCACTCTGAAAAAAAATCTAGCATCATTCAAGTCTCCCCTACACACATTCTAGACTTTCGGGATGGAAGATGGATGATATATGTGTTAACTCAAGCGAAGATTATCGTGACAGAGTGCCAAACAAAATTACGGAAAACAATGGAAATAAATAATATCAGTAGTAATTCATATGAATCATGTATGAAAGTGAGTTGAAAAAGTTTACAAGCACACAATGCTTCATCGCATGAAAATAAATCGGGGCATCAGTGATTGAATGAACTTCTTTCTTTTTTTTTTTTCTTTTATTCACTGTGAAATTGAGGAAATGTGAAATAATAGAAATAACTAAAAAGAGAACAAAATGAGGAAAGAAAGAGAGAAAGAGAAAAAGAGAGATTGAGCAAAAGGTGAGTGACTATAAGACAAAAGTAGGAGGAGTTTTGTATAGGATAGAAAATCAATTCCGGGTAAGAGTTCACGGGGTCATGCTGAGAGAAGTAAGATAACCAGTGAGAGAATGAACTGACAGGGAAAAAGCCTAGCTCTCACGAGTATACAGGAAACACAGTGTCTTTTAACTCTTGAATAAAGAGATCATACAAGAGGGTAAAAAGAAGAGGAGAGAGATAGAAAGAGGGTGGGGGAGCTTTTCTCTGTTCATTGACCTTTTTCCACGAAATATAACTTGACCTTTTTTTATTAGAAAAACAAAAAAAACTGCAAAATGTCAATTTTCAAATAATTCAGTCGTAAAAATCTGTAGATTTGAGGATTAAAAGAAGCTTCACCTACTTCCATTTTTTTTTCTTCACGCGTAAAATGTCCATTAAGAATGTAGCTAAAAATGTGGAACGACTTTGAGAATTTCTTTTTTTATCGTCAAAGAATAAAAGAAAAAAAAAAAAAAGAAAAAGAAGAGGAATGAGAGATTGAAACAGATGATTTCTGGGATAAAACTGGTGAAACAGAAGTGTATAATGCATTCTGTTCTCACTCTGAAGATGTAGATGGTGGATTTCTATTATTTCTTCTTTTTTTTTACTTTTTTTCCGTGTTTTTCACGCTTTCAACAAATTAAAGCACTGAGAGCAGTTAAACAAAGGAGATGAAGAACTGTGAGGCAGGCAACAGCTTCTCTCTTACCCAGTGGTAATGCTGGAAAATGTGAATGTGGGTAAAGAAAAAAGAGGTGAATAAAGAATGAAAGAGAGAGAGAGAAAAGCGTTGACAAAGAAGAAGTGAGACAGAGATATGCGCATGCGCTTGCGAATTTATTCAAGCTCAAGGATAAAAAATAACAGAAGAAGAATAGTTGAAAAAAAATAAGAGACGTCCACATTTGTCTCGAAATCTTGGTTTGTGTAAATGATAAAAGTGAAAAGAATGAAATGTGAGAATATCTTACACGAATACTCGACTCAGCTACGAATTGCCATTATCCTGATTACATTCAACCCAAAAAAAAAAACTGCGTAATTTTAACCGCCAAGCAAACTCTACGCATCTATTTGTTCTACTTATTTTCTTCCTCTCCTCCTTTTTTTTTGCCTTTTCTCGTGGCTTCACTTCTTCCACTATTCTCTTTATAGTTTACTGTTTCCTGTAAAATCTCTGAACACAGCTCTGGGCCCTTTGTGATATCACATTCAGGCATTTGGCATTTCTTTTTTATCCCCTGTCTCTCACCGAGTCAAAAACACTTACCTAACATTTCAGAAATCCCTTTAAAAAAAGAGTGGATAGCTGCTTTGAGCTTTTTGCGATGATTTTCTGATACTAAAGCTTTTTTTTTTTCTATAAAATTTTTCCTAGCTTAATTCATTAAACGAATTTACAATAAATTCGATATTATCCCAGTGATAAAATACGATTGAAAATAATTGAAACAAAAAAAAAACAATTATTAATAAAATTACAGTTTAAATGAATTGAAAATAATTCACAAACAAAACCGCTGCTGAATGGAAAATTTTGTACGTGAAAATTTATTACCCAAAAATACAAATTAATTTAATTGCAATTAACTTTGTTTTACATTTCGTGTATTCCATCCCCACCCCCTCCGAAATGACATTGTCCCCAGCTAGTAAACAAATGAATTGAATAAAAATAAAATTAAAAAAAAAAAAGAAGGGACAAAAGTAATGGGCATTGCGCCTACAAATGACTAAACTCGTCGACGAGTCCCACATGTGCGTAAATAACTCTCGCACACACATTACGCATATCCGTTTTGTGTGCACCACAGTTGAAAAAAAAAAAACGCTTACAGAATACATACATATATATACGATGTGAAATCGATGCCGGTGAAAAACCTGTCGTATGAGAAAAGAGATGACTCGCAGTTGAAAAACATTTGCATGCCTGACTGCGATATCAAAAGACGACGACGATGTACTGAGTTTATACATCCTTTCCTCTTTTTTTTTAACTTTCTTTCTCTCTCTTACTCCCTCATTTCTTTCTTCTATGTGCGTGCGTAAAAGCGTTTGTCAGGTCGATGAACCATTCTGGGGTTAAGTATTTTTAATGGACGTTGGTTACAGAGACCAAAGGCAAATTTACCGACATTAGATGATGGACGGTATAGCATCGTTTTTCCTGATTGAATTACAAGTGAATTTTTTACGAGTTAAATTGCCTTCTTTATTTTATTTTTTTTATCCCACATTGAAGATGATATTTTTCTACATTTTTCTGTATTTTTTTTTGTAATTTTTGTTCTTGTAATTTATGAGATCGGACAGAAATGATGAAATTACTAAAAAATCGCAGGGTTGACTCATTATTTAAAAACTATTGGCGAAGAGAACTGCATTTTAACTAAATAATAGAAGAAAAAAATATTCAATTCTCCGTATAGTTATTGAGAAATTTTAGTTGGAAGGTAGTCGTAACTATTTGCTTCTCTCTCTATCTTATGCATGTGATAGGAGATTGATATGAAAAAAAATTCGAGAAAAAAAAATGGTATTCACAAGCTGAAGATATGACTTTCAAATAGTTTCATCACTTTTTCGAGTAGATTAAAGAACATTTTCCTGAATTATGAGCTACATAGCTCATGAATTTCATTAGGAACTATCCTACAAGTCCTCATTTTCTTCTTTCTCATCGACCGTATTCTGAGATACTACTTTAAGAATTGAAATTAAATAAAAATCAGTGTCATGCAAAGAACTTTCTTAGTATGGTGAATAAAAAAAAAACTTTACTTGTAATTACTAAATTCCTAGAGTCTTGTAACACATGTATATTAAAAACTACGTGAATGTTGTATAACTTTGCTCTAACTGTGTAATTCGATTTATATATACTTCATATATATGCTGTCGCCTTAGGAATAAAGGGGCGTAAGTCCTGCTCGTAAGCATAGCATTCACGCCACTTTGAATGTGAAGCAATGATGTAAATAATTAGGAAAAAGAGGGGCAAAACGGACCTCTGTCGTAATATTTTTCAGGAATTTTTTTTTAGGAGTGAAAGACTTTATGGAAAAATCTGAAAAAAAGTTGAGGAGATGCTCCAATATGCAGACATAATTAATGAATTTTTTCAAAAATATTCGAGAGACTTTTTAACTTTAAAAAAAAAATTCTGGATTTTTTGGACCGACAGGTCATTTTTTCTTTGTATTATTATTGCAAGCTGTTATTATATCCTATTCCTAGATTGAAAAGGCTTCATACAACAGAAAATCTGTATCATTTACGCCCTTTTCACTCTAGAACGACAATTTAATACATTTTCTTAGCAGAGTAAACCCACTACTTTAAAATTCAATAAAAAAAGAAAAAAATCAAACAATTAATTTGAATAATTTTTCCATTATCAAATGAAGTTTTCCAATTGAATTAAAAACATTAAAAATAAAGGGGGGAGAATCATCGGCATCAATTTCATAATCTTCTCATCTCAATTACAATTTTCACCGAGGCGTATTAATGCAGAGAGGGAATAAGTTGTTATTCACCCCAATTTCTTTTCCCCACAATGTCCATTTTAATACAGGCACAGTCTCCCGGAAATCTCTTCTCACTTCTTCCTCTCTCTTCTTTTTTCCCTATATTATCCTCCTTTCCGTAGGGCCACCCCCGTTGCGAGGCACAAACTGCTCTTGCTCCAATCGTCCCCATATGCGGCATGTGTCATTATTTTCGCGCGACTATTTTTGTTTTGCTGCCGGCAATGACATTGCCACGTGCTCCCACACACACACACACACATAAAAAATGCGCACACACACACAAACATGTGCACGTTTTCAAAGATATGACACACACACACACATATGCAAACGTTTCTATAGATATGCACACACACACACATACACACATACAGATGCAAACGTTTCTATACATGTGTACACACACATACGCACTCAAACGCATGTTCATTTACACAGTAGCGAAAAAGTGGGAGTCAAAGGGAGGAAAAAATGGAGAAAAAAAAGGAGAGAACGCTATGAACACTCGTGGACTCTCTGTGTGTACAGAGGAGTAAGAGAGTGGTGAGGATACAAGTTGCATTTGTTTTCATTAAAATACCGGCGTCGCCGTGGCCGTTTGTTTGCCACGACAGACTATGTACACTCGAGTATACACTCTTCTCTTCTCAGCACGTGCCACCACTGTTCACATTCTTTCTTTCTCTCTTTTCCTCTCGTGCCCCTCTCTCTATTCGAAATATTGTATGGGTTTATTTTCTATTCCCGAACGATAACACAATAGTGCCGAAAGATTTTTTTTTTCATCCAACTGGGGATTGGCCACTTCAGGGTAGACAATGTCATTATTGTGTCATCTGGTTTCATTATTGGATTATAATAATGCTACTGAGAATTTTGAAGGGCTATTGAATTTGCGGTTTTGTTGAAGCTTTTTTTTTTCTTTGATCAATATCTAATGAAGAGATTCACGTATGGCTCCATTTTTTCTCGTAAATTCGTTGGTTTTTGGGGAATATTTCGGAAATTAAATGAGATTTAGCGATTCGGTCTCGATTTTTTGGGATTCTTCTGCAAAAAAAGGATTAGGGTGAAATTGATTTATCTCACTTAGTTTCCGGCCGCAGCTTCACTCAGGAGCAATGATAAAAAAAATTAATTTCCCTTTCAGCGGTGAGAATTTCAAATCAATAGTATAGAAAATAGGTTTATCGACTGATAAAAAGACAAAAAATGATTAATTAAAAGTCAAATTATTTATTTTTTTTAAATAAAGTCTCTTTCTTACTCTCTAGTCGGCCGGCAATCAAAGTAGCTTTATTTCATATAATTTTGGGTACCCAGAATGAAATGGCCTCTTATCAAAAAGACAAGCCTTTAATTAAATATTGAATTTAATATCAATTGCTATTTTATCTGAATGAGAAGTAGATAGATTAAATTCATTCATTTTTGAAATTACTTTTCTATATAATTTGGAAAACGTAAATTATTATTTATGAAAGGAAGACATTCGATTATTGCATATTTATAATAATTATGATAAATTTGACGAAAATGATGAATTTCGATACTACTAAATTTTATGATTACAATGTTAATTTATTATTTTTCGGAGCTTGCAATTATTTTCTTAATCGTATTTTTACTCAGTGCTGTCGTGGAAAATATTATTATTGATTTTAATTTATGTATAAGACCGTTTATTTCCTTATTAAATTGCCTTCTCATCATTAATTTATATAAAATCATTCTTCAAATTTTTGATACTTTATATTTGGATTTTATTATACTCTTTATGATTTAGAATACACGATCAACATTTTTAACTTATAGAAATGGAAATGATTATAATAAAAATAAATAAAATGCAAAAAAAATTATTACACAGCTCATTAAATTCAATTTTTTTAAAATAACTTCTGTGTTTTTTATTTTTATACTCGACATTTTTTAATTTAATAAGTAAAGAAAGAAATTTTCCTCCGTATTTACGTAATAAATCAAGAATGAAGGACACTTTTGTTATTTGTCCTTTATGCATAAAATTTTATTTCATAAAATATTCAACTCTTCTATCATCACTCGTTTTCATTTTCTTAAAACACTCGGCAAATAAATCTCAACACAGCAGTTGACAGAGTTATATACATATATATATATATATTTTCCCTCGATTCGAGTGAGAAAAATTCACGTTTGTGAATTTTCTGGGTTGAATTTTTGAGAGGAAAATGAGTGAATGACAGAATACCAGGAAAAATAGCGAATTTTTATTTCTTTGAGAGTGAAAAAAAAAATATGGCAACGAGTAATAAAGCTTCGATATCGAGGATTGGAGGTGAAAAACAGAATTTCATGGGGATTAGTCAGGTGACCACGGAAATCCTGATACAGAACTCAATCGGGATCCTGGTCACAGTACAAAATCAAAACAAGCCCATGGCTTTTACGAATATTCTACTCTGGTGTCAACCCAAAATTCCGTAAATACGTTGAATTCATTCGAGCATTCACATGGAAGAGAAAAAAAAATGTGGAAAAAAAAGAAGGGTTTTACGTTATCCTTTTCATAAATGAATAAATGTAATTTTCTTTTTATCGTATTTTTTTGAATATTCCACTCTATTCCAGAAGATTATATCTGCAAAGTCTACGTTCATTAAATTCTGATATGATAATTCTCGCTGGGTTAATAGAACCCGATCGTATAATCCAAAAAAAAAAAAAAATAGATAAAAATTCTCGTTTATTGTAAATTATTTATTGATGAAAATTTCGCAAAATGGTTTGGTGTTTGTTTGACTCTCGTTATTGATCGCCCAAAAACAGCCGGTGCGTCAGCTTGACACACACACAGCCAAAGAGCTGGGTTTTCATAATAAAAAAAGAGGGAGAGAAGAATTCGACTATTTAAGGATTAAAATTTGAAAATATCGCGAAAAATGAGAAAAAAAGGCAATTTAAATTATTGATAAAAAGGAACGAACCATTACTCATATCGGGACTTTTGCAGATTTTGATCGAGCAACATCCGGCAGAGGACCAGAAGATATCCGAGTGCAATGAGACCAGAAAAAGAGAGGAAAAAAAAAAGAAGAAGTACTAAAAGAGTATTTTATTAAATTAAAATTAAGAAAAATACGTTGAATATTATTATAGATACACTGAGAAAAAATGATAGTAAAAACAATAAAATATTGATGCAATTGGTCCTTAGCAAATATTTTTTTCAGATAATTAGAAAAAGCTGTTGAATTTACTGAGTTTAGTCAACTCAACTCGTTAATCTGTTTGAATTAACTAGATTCAGGAAATTCAACACCTTTTTTAATTATTTCAAAAAAATATTCGCTAAGGCCCATTTGCCTGAATATTTGTTTGGTTTTACCACTTTTTTTTTCTCAGTGTATGTGTATAGAAAAAAATTTTGTTGCAAGAACATTTACTCAGTTGAAGAAAATTCACTTCACTCCAGTAAAATTTCAATATATATAGGTGTGAAAATTGTGGAGGAAAATTTTGTTAAAAGGCGATTTTCTTGCTGCAAGAATTTTTTCCTCAGTGTACATATGGCCATGCAAATACCACGTACATAGCGAAAAAAAGAGGAAAATCTACGAAAAGAAGAAGTTTATGGACAATTTCGGAAATGCAATCTTAATTAAATTATATTTTGATAAACGCATATTATTGAAAAAACATATTATTTCAATCAATATTAAAATCTATATAAATCATTGAAATTCATTGAAATATTTCATGAAACCTCATTTTTTTTTAATTTATATAAAAATTTATATATTTATTTATTTACTAGATAAGTAATGCACATATAATCATATTTTCGTACTTGAAACAAGATGTATAGTATTATTGATATTCCTTATATATATATATATATATATATATATATTCTTTATGATTAAAAAAAAATGTATATCCTTATTTCATTTATTTTCATTTCTATTTTCTTCGTATTTTATTCTCACTGCTATTGAATTGATTATCACATTTTCTTGTTCATTAATTCTGTTCTGTTGTGAGAAAGTGATATGAGAAAATATGAATGAATATTTATTCATGAAGAGTTTATTTCTAGCTATTGCAATTTATTTATTTACAATTATCCTTGAAAACAAATAACGAAATTTATTTTTAACGTAATTTTCCAAATTTACGTATAATTCAAAAAATAATTAATCATCCCAACAAACAATCTCAATCCCTCTCTTCTCCCTCACTCATGAATACATGGATTAAACGTATCGCATTATATATACCGAGTTAACATTCTAAAAAATTTCGTGACTGCGAGGCAAGTTTACCAATTAATTTATTGATAGCTTGGGAATTTTGAACAGCAACGGAGTTAATAAACCGTATGAAGCATTATTAATATTTACTGATGAATAACTTTGAACCGAACGATACTGCAAACATTGATTGTCGGTCCAATTGATACTTTGATAATTCGCATAAATAAATTATTTCTGTTAACAATTGTGTCTTTTCCCTGAAAGATATCTCGAAAACAACGAAGTGTACGTAAATTGACCGGGAGACCTTTTTTAAAGCTCTTAAAATTCTCTACAAAAAAGGTCTCCTTACATTTTCCCCTAACTCTACTCGCCTAAAAGATATCCACAAAAAATGTGCATCGAACCTTCCGATTTTGACTAAAAAAAAAAAAAAAATTCGAGAATCATGAAAAATGAAGATTGACGTGATTCCCATTGATTTAGGAAAAAGCCGAGACATCTAGAGCCTCTCGACACACGACCCTGATGTGTACACTCGAGATAGAGGATGTAGGAGAAATGGAAAACGTCGGTGGATGGTCAGACAAGTGAGCATGAGAGAGAGAGAGAGAGAGAGAGAGAAGGAGCCATCGAATCCGGAGGTCCGCTCGAGTTCCAATCTGTGCTGTTCGAATCGATAAGGCTCTACACGTCTCTGCCCGGTCAACGGACGTTTGTTAGGAACAAGAGAAGGGAGCCAGAGAAAAGTGAAGAAAGAGTAGTGAAAGAAGTGGCAAAGAAGATGGAAGAAGGGGGGTTTATGCGTGGAGACAAGAGGGGGGGGGTGAAGAAAACACAGGAATTAGGGAGAGGAAAGAAAAATAGAGATAAAACAGGTGCTTTTGACTTCAGCAGGCTTTCCCAGGGGCTCAAACACCAGCTGGAATTGTTCTCAAGCTCGTGCCTTTTTCCCGAAAATATGAAAAAAAGGGGGGGGGGAATGATAAATAAAGGATGGTAAATATCAAGTGAAAGAAAATTAAGAGGTGATTTCTTGCTTCTTTTTCTACATTTTTTAGGGATAATGAAAGCTTCATTTTGAGGAAGAGACCGATGGCATTTAGAGACGTTATCAAATAGGGAGGAGGGCGTGGTGGGGGGCACAAGTTATGGTGAGAAATAAATGAGAATGTATATTGGGGACAGGGTGGGTCCTCTGCGTATTTGAGCGCGCCAGAATCCAATTTCAACTTCAAGTGGATGAAAAAAGAATCGGAAAATAAAAACCCTGGTTAATAAAAAAAAATGGAAAAAACTTATTTTAAGGGGGTAGTAATGATGGGGATAGCTCACCTGGCTGGTACATTGGTCCTCTATATCTATAGGTGATACGTACGCGTCTATCATTGCACAATTGTAACACTTGAAAACACGAGACACATTAAATCACTATCATCCTTGACACTAAACGATCCATCAACAAATTATTCCTCAAATTTTTCACAGTTTTCTTGAAATTATCTGTTAATCCTTTTTTTCAACTAAAACCTAATTTATTTATTTATTTTTTTCTTAATTTAATGCTTATTTAGTCATTTAATATTTACACTTATCGTATAATCCTCCAATTAATTAACAATTGTCCACGAATTAATGTGGATAAAGAATGAAAAAAAATAAGAAAAAAAAAAAAAAATTAAAGAGAATCCTTAAAATTACGGTCAGGATAATATATATATATGAAGTCCTTGCATTAGTCAACTAAAAAAAATCACCAAAAATCCATAGACATTACAGTTTGTCCAAAAAGAAACTGCAATTTTTTTTCGCAATGTGTCAAACACACAACATCATGACAATAAAAAATATACATATATTTATTAACAGTGTAGTCCAATAATATCCGTGAATATTAAAAATATTTTATTATTCCTATGATTTCAATTTTTATCCTCTCTCTATCGCTCTTTCGCTCTCTCTTCCTCTTCTTTTTTTTTTCTCCGTAATTAAATTGCGAAAAAAAAATAATGCACACGACACGAGAGCAGAGAGTGCACTGGTGATGTTGGCTCCTCGTTCGACCCAAGTCGCGGCTCAACTCCCACGCAGCGCATGCGCGGGTCATTATGGCGTCTATGCGCCGTTGCTCCCCCGTCTACATAACATATAACGTGAAAAAGCCCCATACCGTCGTCTATCAACCCACCGTCGACGTCGCCGCCGACTCCTACCCCTGTCTCACTCTTACCCTCTTTTTCTCCCTGTATTTCAAAGCCTCTTTCTCTCTCTCTTTTTCCTCGTTTACTTCATCCCCTAAATCGGCACTCAGCACAGAGCCCGTCCACCTCCTCTTTCCCTTCTCTCTCTCTTTCTCTTCAAAAAGTGAGAGACTCTACCCCTAACGACACGACTGTATGAGGAAGAATGAAACGAGAGGAAATGAGATAGCCATAGGGATACACGAAAACTCTTCCTGGTTGGGCTTGTGGCCCGTGTCAAATGTTCACTGTCCTTGGGTGCTTTAAGCTCAAAATTTTACCCCCCAAGGGTCACTACGGGTATTTGCCCAAAATTTGATTATAAATTTTAGTACCAATGATCTGTTCACAAACGCTTTGATGGATGAGTTTTTATCAGTTATTAAATTTGAATTATTGCTTGGAAAAAACGTGAATTTTGTAATAATACACTAAATGGAAATTTAAATTAAAAAAAATTCATCAAAAAGGTAAATAAAATAATTTTTTTTTTTAAATGCAATTTTTTGGGGAAAATATATTTCGTCGCCTCAGAAAGAAAAGATGTAGGTGCTTCGTGAAAGCATAGCAATTACGCCATTTTGTTTCTAAGATAATGATATTCATGAATATTGTTAATCCGTGAATATTATTACACTGAGAAAAAAAATCTTGTGGCAAAAAAATGTTTTTGTTATAAAATTTTCCTTGGCAATTTTTATATCTATATTGTTGCCTTAAAAATAAAGTGGCGTTAGTTTTTTAAATAAGCATAGCACTTACGCCACTTTGTTTCTAAGGTGGAAATATATGGATAATTTTTTTGGAATAAAGTGAATTTTTTACAATTAAGTTAATTTTTTTGCAGATTTTGTTTTTCTCTGCTTTTTTCATCATAATTTCACTGTTTAATTTTTTTCGCTCTCCTTTCCTCCGCAATTTAATTGCAATAGAAGAATACACACGTGAATCTCAAAGCTCAGAACAATATTTGCACAAAATTTGATTATGAATTTTCATAGCCATTTTATATGATCTGTTCTTAAACGCTTGATGGATTCATTTTTACGAGTTATTGAATATGAATTATAACAAAGGAAAAACTCATGAATTATGTAACAATAAATTACCATTCCATTTGATCAATCGCGTGATAATTACACAGAGAAAAATATTTTCTTAATTTAAGAATGTGCAGTCACTTAATTTAAGAATGTGCAGGTCACTTAAATTAAGAAAGAAAAGTCACTTGATTTAAGTAAGAAAACTCACTTGATTTAAGTGAGTTTTACTTTCTTGAATTAAGAAAGAAAAAGTCACTCAATTTAAGTGAGATAAGTCACTTAATTTAAGTGACTTTTACTTTCTCAAATTAAGAAAGAAAAAGTTACTTGATTTAAGTGAGAAAAGTCACTTAATTTAAGTGAGTTTTACTTTCTTAAATTAAGAAAGACAAAGTCACTTGATTTAAGTGAGAAAAGTCACTTAATTTAAGTGACCTGCCATTCTTAAGTTAAGTGACTGCACATTCTTAAATCAAAAAAACTTTTTTCTCAGTGAATTTCATATTATTGAGTAATGAGTCAAATCAATGAAAAATACATGAAATAAGGTATTTTAACAGGAAGTAAATAAAACAAATTAACTCAATGAAAGCGCAAACATTCATTGAATCTTTAAATTAATTATTTCCTCAATTTCAAATGTATGATACTGCTTGCCTATGTATAAGCATTATACATTGGACCCAAGATAATCAGGGATTCTGGACAGGAGTGAAATGGACGTAAGGGATCACGGCCACCCTTGGTCAGTCACTGGCTTCAATACTTAATTGGTTCTTGCGATTCGTTGGATCCATTAATTCTCCAGCTAACTGGCACGACAGTTTGAGGGTTACATATATATATGTAACACCCTCGCTCGAAGAATAAGACCAAAGCAAAAGAAAAAAAGGTGTAATCACATGGAGGAATGGCCCTTTAGGCAAATATTTTGCACGAGCATTGGTTGGACTGTTTTTTTTCTGTTGCATTCGTTTTGTTACGGATATAAAGTGACAAAGAAAATAGAGAATTGGTGGCCTGAAGCCAGTGGCCTCTCACACGTCGTTATGCGGGGGACTTGGCATCAGATAAACTAACAGTACTGGGGGGCCAGCGAAAAGCCAGGGACTGACATAATCGCCTGTTTCAGGTGCTACTATAAACGCCAGAGACTGGACCAGAACGTGTCCAGGCAGATGACGAGCAGCGATTGGATGTCATTGTACTCAAGCTTTGGTCCTTAGGGACACAGGATGCCAGATACGTTTTGCGTTACATGCCCATCAATTTATGTGTTTTTTTGTTTTATTTTAGAGCGATTCGTTCGTTGACGGTTTTGTTTTTTTGGAGGCTTATTTTAGTGAGGAACACAATGGAAAGGGTGCATCAATCTGATTGACGCAAAGTAATGGAGTTTTGGAGGAATGGATTAAGGAATGATTGGGTGATTGAGCTTTAATTTGATTTGATCTTTATTTTACTTGGTTTTTCAAATTAATTGATTGAAAATAAAAATTTTCGAAATTTTTATGGGATTTTTATGAAACTTTTTATTGAATTTTTATGAAATTTTTTATGAAATTATGAATTGAGTGGATTTTCTTTCTAAAAAAAGACATAAATTGCGAGATTTTATCGAACTTTGATAATCAATGCTGAAATGCTGTCACGCTTGAATTTCATTGGTTAATCGGAATTCCAAGAGTTGCGCGGGATATTCAAAAGAACGGAATATTGTGTGTGGGTTATGTATGTCTGTTAGAAAGAACAATTTCGCATGAATTTTGAGTGATACGTGATTTGATTTTTTGGTGAGATTTCTATTAAATACTCTGTTATCATAGTACCGATTTTGGAATAGAGAAAAACCATGCTTGATTATCCATGAGATTTTCATGAGAAATGAGGAAGAAATTCACATGTAACGTACATTTGACGTTCAATTACCTAAACGCAGATGAACAAAAAAAAATGTTTTGTATCAAAATTTCTAGAGCAAGACAATTAACATTACCTAAAATCAAAAAATCGATCAGCTACCAAAACGCATATTATGTCGCTATTGACCAATCAAATCAAGATATCGTGCATAATATGTTGCATTTCTCTCCATCAAGAAAAAAAATAATTTTCTCAATTAAAAAACGAAAATTTCCTTTTTTTATGAATTTCATAAGCTCCAGAAAAGTTTCTTGATAATTTCTTATTCTTAATTTCAAAATAATCAACACATGATTATCGAACTTTTCATCAGATGAATTTAAAGTTCCATTAATTTTCAAAAAAATTTATTTAATTTTCCATTATTATTAATATCACTCATTCTTCTGAATATTTGAATAAATAAAAATGCAGATCATCCACAAATATTATACACGTCAAATACCTCAGGTGTGTCTACTTAACTAGTTTCTATCATGGTGTCTATGTATATATTTGAGAAGTAAAAGATGACGATACACGATTGGCCCCTCTCTTTATTGTGTTGAAATAGACCTTAGGGCAAATGAAATACAAGATAGAGGAGGGCAAGTTTTCTTTTATACTTGTGTTGATGTGTCCCACATGATTCTACATAAATAACAATCTTCGAGTAGATCAATGATAAAATTTAACGGTCACACGTGAAGATAAATATTTTCAGAGGATTATAGAGTTTTTTTTTTTTTTTTTTGGAAATAATATAAACAAGAAGTAGAGAGTAGGAATAAATTTTGAGTGTCAAAATTGGAGATGTTAGATAATTGAACACTTGAATTTAATGAATTTGGAGCGTCTCAATTTTTTTCCATTACAATAACATGAATATTTAATTTATTCACACAAATGAATTCATTTAAAATGACTTCTTTTCTGAGTAAAGACTTTCTTTCATTCGAAATTCAATTTTTCTTTTTTCTACACTTCTCATCAGAAGACATTTCTTTTCTTTTCTTTTTTTCTACAAAAATACATCGGAAGCAGCATCCGGCTGGCAGTGAATTGATACGTGAATAGAAATTGAAATAAAGATGGACGAAAGAGAATCTCGTGTCTTTTACAACAATATACATATATATATATATATGTAAGTTGAATGTTGATTTTTCAATCGTCTTCATGCTGAGAAATATCGTTGACATCCGATCGTTCAGTTGTTCACAAATGCAACAGTCAGGAAAGTACATTGTGTTACAGTATCGTCGCGATGCAAAAAAAAGAGAAAAGAAAAAAAAATATCGAGAAAATGAGCAGAAGTAAAAAAAAATTGAGGAAATACGAATGAGAATCAAGAGTATCTTTTCCGTATAAAAATGCAACGATAGAAACATCTTCACCCAAACTAAATTGTCGACAGCACTCAAATCCAAATAAAACAGATGAAAAAAAAAAAAAAAAATTCAATAAAAAAAAGTTGGAAAAAAAATGAACGTGAGAGAATAAAAAAAAATGTATGAAAAAAATAACATTACATATACGATATTCATTACAATTGGTTAGAGTGAGAGGAAATTTCTCACATCCCCCTCCCCCTTCCCCTCCCCCGAAACACACAGGGAGTGAGTGTACATGCCACGAGGGATTTTCAGTCACGTTTTCGTTCGATGGAAACGTTGACGTCTCACTCGCATGAAAATTTTATCAGTGTACGCAATCTCCCGTGTGTGTGGCTACGCGCTGATTTTGGTAGGAGGGGAGGGGGTGGAAAGGGAAAAGAGAGAGAGAGAGAGAAGATGGAATCGAACTGAGGAAAATAAGAAACATGGGAGGATTTTTATAAACGTGTAGGATGAGTGGTGCGAAAAGTGGAATGAAAAAAGAGGGTAAAAAGAGTTGAGGGGGAGTGGGGGAAAGATATAAGGGTGTCTTACGAGAGGGGGAGGAGAGGGATGGGGAAAAGAAAAAGATGGTAAAGAAGAAAGAATGGAGGGAGGGGGGGGGGGGGATTCAACCCCTCACCTATCCGGAAGCGCCGAGACAAGAAATATATGTTGGGTCTTCTCACGAAAAACGGGAGGAGGAGAGGGAGGGAAACTTGCGGAAGGGTGAATAATAACGTTTGAAATTCGAGACGCGGAATAAAACGATGTCGCGGACGGAAGAAACGAAAGGAAGGAGGCAAAATAAGGCTGAGAAGAAGGAAGCCAGTGGTGAATTGCGAGTGTATGTGTATGAGAGGTCCAGGAGGATAGTGGAAAGAGGGCAGAAAAAGAAATGAGGGAATTGAGGAGAACTGAAGGTATGTATGTGTGTATATATATATATATAGCGGTGGGGAAAAAAAATATTGTGGAAGCTGAGGAAGATACTGGGTTTTGGCTCGAATGGAGAAAGCTGGCTTCTTTATGGGCAGGTTCATTGAAATGGGGAATATCTAATAAGGGACAAATGCAGTCCCTTGGAGAAAAGAATGCCGGACTGAAAGTAGAGGGGAGTGGCTTTGATGAAACGGGGATGAGAATCGAGTGAGAGATGAATTAAAGGAATTGAGAATGGTCTCTGTCATGTGATCGATACTTTGAAATAAGGATGAAGGAATAAGTGGGGGAAAAGAAGAGGCAGTTCAGGCGAATTCAATGAAATACTTGAATTCTTAATGGCAGAAAGTGGGGAATATTTTCAAGTTAAGGTCACATTCCATAGTAGGATCGATAAAATAAAGAAAAATGAGGATTTTTGGAGGTGAGTTTTCAATTAATTGCTGATAATTCGGGAAAACGTGCTTTAATTTACCGGAAAAAGTGATTAAACTATTCGAAAATAATTTTAAAAAATCAGTTTTATTTTCTAATATAGTTCAGATTTTTCAGAACTTTTCTGAAATTTTCATGAAACTTTTATAAAAATTTTTATAAAATTTTTCTGAAATTTTTTTCTTATAATCTTTCAAATTAAAGTATATCTTCAGCTTGTGAATATAGTTTTTTTTTTCTCGAATTTTTGTTTACATTAATCTTCTATGACAAGCATAAGATAGAGAGAGAGGCAAATAGTTACAATGCTGTTCTCTTCGCCAATAGTTTTTAAATAATGAGTCAACCCTGTGTTTTTTCAGTAATTTCGTTATTTCTGACCGATTTAGGGCGTTTCATCCCCACCACCGCTATTTTTAGTAACTTTGATAATTCATATCTCATAAACAGCACAGAAAAAAATTATGGAAAAATTCAGAGAAATGGAAAAAAATATCATCTTCGATAAGGCATAAAGAGAGAGGTTAACTGCACTGAGATACCACTTTGATGAAAATAAATGGCGAATTTTAAGATCAACTTGCATTAACAATGGAGCCAACACCTCTGGCAAAGCTGTATTAAAGTATTTTTTTTAAATTATATTTTTTCCCCCAATGACAAATGTCTTGCAGACTATTCATCCTTAAATTACATTATTTTCTACTAATATTTTAATTTAATTTGTCAAATTTCAAGTACTATACTTCATTTGACTCAACTCCAGCAACTGCACCTCCTCAGAAAACTCCCTATTCTCTCACATTAAAAAAAAACCATAATACTCATATCATCAAAAATATCCTTGCACTTCTCATGCAAAACCCCGTAAAAAAAAAGAAGCTGTAAAGAATTCAGAAATGTTTTTTTTTTGTTCTTATCATGATTCAGTTCAGTAGAATTTACTCCTCTATAGTAGTTCGTTTGATATCAAAGTAAAAGAGAGACTGCAAGGAAATCATGGATGATCAGAGAGGCTTGGATAGGTGATGTAGTAGCGTGTGGTTTTTTTTGTCCCTCTTTCTTTGCCCCTTTTTTTCTTTCCAACCCAAGTAAAGGGTGTAGATGGAGGAAAAGAAGAAACGAGAAGAGGATGAGAGACAGAGTGAAGGGTGAAAAGGGGTTTTGAAAATACGGGACACGGCATCCCTCTTACAATCAGTCGGTGCCTGGATGGCGCGTTATCGGAGAGCTGCGGGAATGGATTGAGAGAGACGGGATAAAAGAGATGATAAAAAAGAAGAAGAAAGAAGTGAAAGAGAGAAAGAGGAAGATGGTGTCGTCGATGGAAGGATGAGAATGGCATGGAATAAAACCTCTTTCGGGCTCTTGGTGCGTTAAGATGAATGGCTTGGTAGAAATACCGAGGATATATGTGAAGTAGAGGGCGTGGGTGTGACGTGTGCACTCCCAAACGTGTCTCATTCGAATCTAGAATACGTCGTTTCTCTGTCTGTTGATGTTTTGGATGGTATCGTTGCTGAAGGTCCCCTTTTCCTCTCCCCTTTGATGCTTTTGGATCCACCTTCCTTTCGTTTCGTTAACGAGACGTTATCCAAATGTATTTCAGTCTTTCTTATTTTTTTATTCCCATTTTCTGTGTTATCTCGGCTTCAACATGCGATGATTTTTGTACTGAATGAATGTAAACTTCTCTATAAATCTTTTTTTTTTTTTTAATTTTTTTTTCTTCTTTTCATTCGGCGATTCATTTTGGATTTCTTTGGGCGTCTGGAGGTTTATCGGGTGATGAAATCAGTGAGGATGATTTTCACATTCTTGGAGCTACAACTGATGGAGGCAAGAGATGCCCTTAATTCTCATGCTTTAACTCGGGGATCTGTTGATGTTCTTGGATGTCAATTTTTGTCTTTCTGTGGGCCTGGGCGTGGCTCGGTTTTTGGGGGATAGGAGTGGGAATTGAGAGTGGATTTTGCATGGGAAATACTTTTTTTTAAGGAAATTCTGCGAATATTTTGAGTTTTTTCTTTTGGGAAATTCTGGGAAATCATTGAAAATTGGAAAAAAAATGTAAAACGAATAGAAAATTGTGGAAAATTTCAAAAAATTCCGAATTGGAAAGAAAATACTGAATTTCAAGGAATCAAAGGGGAAAGGAAATTTGATAAAGTTGAATTTTTGCGAAATTCTGAAGAAAAAATCGAGAATAAATCATTTTGAAAATTCTGATTAATTTTAAATTGGGACAAAATTACTGATTTTTCTTTTCTCTTTCCATTGGGAATGTTCTTTTTCTTGTTTATTCATTCTCTGTAGATACTGAGAGGAAGTCTCTTGTTTGTCATCCCCCAATGGCTCTGACTCTCATTGTGTGAGGGTAAACTCATGGACCCTCTCAGTGGAATAAGACACGTGATGGAACAAGAGTGAGGGTGACATCCGTTAATTCCTCCCCATTACATTACTCCATTGAGGCGTCAACAATATTTACGAAAGGATAAGCTTAACATTCTTCGATACAATAATCTTTTCGTGAAAGCAGGAGTGATGCTTTTATCCAGTACTTGTGAGAATTGAAAAAAAAGCCATTTGGTTATTGAAATTTAATGAATTCTCTCATTGATCATTCGAAAATTGGGAAAAAATAGTAATTTTTTAGAAATCATATGGGCAGAAAAAAATAGTGGAAATTAAAATGAGAAAAAATCCTCGAAAATTCCATTAAATTATGAAAAATTTTGTCAAATTAAAAAAAAATTCTGGAAAATCCAGAAAAATGCCAGAAAATCTCAAATTATGGAAAAAACTGATTAAAAAAAAAATATGTAGGCGAAGAAATGCTGCTGAAGATGAATTTGGGAAAATTTAGAATTTTTTTTTGGAAATTCTCAAAAAAAAATAAAAAATTCGTTGAAAAAATAGGGAACTCAGGAGAATCCTGAGCAATTCAAAGAAATCCCAAATTTGGGAAAAATACTGATTCTTCAGAAAACATTCAGGCAAAGGAAGTTGGCTGCTGCAGTTAGGAAAAAAATGGAAAATTCGTATAAAAAAATCGAGAATTCTGGAGAAAGCTTAATAATCCCAAAAAGTCTCAAATTGGGAAAAAATACTGATTTTTTTTGAAGAATATATAGGCGAAAGAAGCTCGCTGGAGTTGAACTTGGGGAAATTTCCGAAAAATTCCGTAAATTCTGGTGAATCCTGAAAAATTCTAGAGACTTCCAAATTGTAAAAAAATACTATTTTATTTTGTGCTAATTAAGAATTAAAGATTCTTGTTTAGTACTCCCTCTCTCTCTTTGGAATCATTTTTTTTTTTTAATCTCAAGAAACCGTTCGTGTTGAGTTGATTTTTAATTAGCCTCTATTTACGTAATTTCTCGCTTAGAATGAGTTGAAACCAGGGACTACCAGAGAAACTCTAGGAGCCAGAGGGATGAGAATAAAGTGAAGTAGTAGTCGATTCGTACCAAGCGCCGATAAACATTCTAGTTTTCCGAACTTCTACATCCTTTTACCCTCTCTCACTCGTCTCTCACAGACTTTTTCTCACTCACAGTTTGGATCTATCCCTCTATTTCTACTTCTCTCTTCTTTTATCCTATACTTTGTCTCTCTCTATTCATCTCTTTTTGTCTTTTCCCTCAGGAAAGTTAGACCAGCCAGACCGTTGAACAGTTCCTCTCTCGGACGAGGGTGTCTCAACTTTTACTAACGTCTTCGAATTTGGTCCGTTGTAAGAGATGAGCAGAGAAGAGAGGGGAAGAGAGAAAAAGAGAGAGAGAGAGGAACGATCCCGTATCAAACGAACCGATTGCAGAAAACTTGTCGAGAACCGAGGGTCTGTATTTTCTCTTTCTCTACCTTCTCAATTCTTCGCTTCTTTTTATATCCAACTTTTTCCTCTTCTTTTTTTTTTTTATTATTTTTCATTTTATTTAATAGCTGTCTGAAGTTTAATTTTTCTATTTGCAATTTCATTTGTTGGGAGTAATTGGCAATTGCAAAAATAATCAAGATGACATATTTTCCATGATTTCATTGAAAAACTGAGAAAATTTCCCATGAAAAACATGTGACAAAATTGAATTTTTCGAGAATTTCTTGAAAATTCAACTTTTCTGCTCGAATATTTTCAGTTTTTCGTGAATATCTCAGGTGCGGTTCACTGTAGAGCAAAAAGTCAATGACCAATGGAAAGGTGAGTTCATTTGCCATTTATTCATGGGGTTTCGAATTAATTTGTACCGATTTTTCAATGAATTTCGCTTTATGTTAGAGAAATTCAGTCACTCTCGCTTCTGATCAGTCTTGATCCAATAATTCTTTCAAAAACGATGAAAAAATGATTCAAACCCCAATAAATCGATGGCAAATGATCTCACCTTTCCCCTTATAATCGAATTTTTCCGCTGCTCCAAATAGAACCCGAGATATTCCCAAAAAAATCCAGAAATCTTCTCAATTCCCAGTAAAAACCGTCGAATTTTCTCCTAAAATTCCCAAAAGTCAATTCTAAAAAAAAAAAATCTATCGTCCACCGCTCCATCGGAATATCCATCTTACCCCATAAAAAAAAAGACATAAAAAAAATCAGAATATGATTACGTTCAATTGCCCCCTAAATTTCCAGTTAAATTGTGTCTTTCATTCCCCTATGGAAAATTCTCATGTGTATCCAACGTCGTAGCCAACGAGTCTCTCGAGATTTTCGGTGAAACACGATACATACTATCCTTTCTGTGTCCATTATTCCATGTTTGTACCGTCCATGTCCAACCCACTATCACTGTATCCATCTCCTTCTCCGTATCTCTTCCACTTTTTTATTTTTTTTTTTTCGTCTTTTTTTTCCCTTCTTCCAGCTCGGGTAGCTCTCTGTGAGATTTGGTTTTTCCAGTTATGGCAAATATTTATTTGCCTCGGTGGATGAGGAACCAAGGAGAAAAGTAAGAAAAGTAAAAAAAAAAGAGAGAGAAAGAGAGATGTGCTCCCAAGACACGTCTTGTGGATATTACATATCTACCCAGTGTGACGCTTCATCGGAATACCAAATATATTCTGCCACCCAATTCGATGTATGGTTTGAATTTTTTCGCATTGTGAAATCTAATGTATTGACTCATAAATCTTATTAGAGTATTTTTCATTTGTTGCAAATTCTATGTATTCACTTGTTGAAAATTATGGAGCAACGCACTTTTGCGTTTTTACGGAGTAATAAATATTTAGAATAATAAATGAATAAGAATAATAAAAAAAAAATATTTAGAATAATTATATTGTGAATAGAGATTCTCTCTTTTGTCCAATATGGCGAAAAATTGAAATGTGTGTTAATACACTGTTAGAAAAAAACTGAAATTTTATAGGGAATTCGATGAAAATTTTAATAAACGTGATAATGAATGTTTTTTAATGGGAAAATGCTTGTGAAATCTGTGAGTTTTCGGAGATATTCAGAGGAATCTATGAGTTTTAAGTAGAATTGAGACGAGAATTCTACAAATCACTTGAATTTTCAACTGAATATGAATATTCAGAATTAAAATAACTTGAATTTTCAATTTTTTCGCGAATTTTTACTATTTTATTTAACTTTTCAAGAAATAATTGAACTGAAATTTACAAATTTCATTGATATTTAGGCCTGAAATTATTTGAAAATCGATGATTTGTTCATTATTTAATGACGTGATTATCTGAAATTTGAGTAGAGATATAACTTGTTTAAAATTTCTATGATTCTGGACGGAAAATTCAGATAGAAATTTTTGACAGTGTAATTTTTATGATTAAAACTATCCCCAACATAACTCACCTGAAAAACTTTCATTTTTTTTTGTAGTCTAAAATTATGATTGGGGAAGATGAGAGAATCACAGATGAAAATTGTAATTTTTTCTTCTTTTATTTGAAGGAAATTGATTTTCTTTCCTCTGAAAAATTTAGGGTGAACTCAATTTTTCTTGGGTGATTTTATCTCGAATTAATAATAATGATTTTGGTTTTGTGCCGATATCGGTCGAGGCGAAATTCGAGATAATTTATAATGAATTTTGTTAATTTTTCAATGAATTGTCACTCAAAATTAGGAGAACCATCTATTTTTCATGATTTTCTTCGGAAATAAGTCAAAAATGGTCGGTTTTCTACAGCGATTATCTCAGTTTTGGTTTGAAACCATTTTTTTAAAAATTGGATCATGAAAATCTGGGATATTTGAAAGAAAAATTGAGGTTTTCGGAGAATCTTTCATGAAAAACGAACATTTTTCAAAATTGCAATGGGAAGTGAGTGGTAAAGAGGTAAAACCGGACAAATCTACTTATTTTCGTCATTTTTAATAAAATATCTCGGAAATTAAACGAGATAAAGCTAATTTAGAGCCATTTTTTTAAAACGAATTTCAAAACCCAAAGAATAGAATCCAGGCAAAATCGCTCTATCTCACTTACTTGCCAATACTCTCAAAATTCTCAAAAGAATAAATGAAAAAAAAATTGATTTCTCTTAATTATCAGTTTTTTTAAGAATCTCTCGGAAACTAAGTGAGATAGAGTGATTCTGCTTCAACCCTTTTTCGTAGCTTTTCGAATTTTGTACAAAAAAGCTCAGAAACTAAATCACCCCATGAAAGAGGGTAACCCTTCCTTCTTCATTTATTTTTCTCTCAAATATCCCAGGAAGAAATCGAGATAAAGCAATTGTTTCCAATCTTTTGCCACAGCTTCTGAAATCATCTAAAAACGGAGCTTTAGAAAAAAATCACCCTGTCTCTCTCGATTCCCAAAATATTCTGTTGAGAATGACAAAAATCAGTCGATCCTTGTTTTACCTCTCCACTCCTCAAACCAACGACAAAAACAAATCAATTTGTCTGAAAACTTCATAATCTCCCCGTTTCACCTCTTCGCAACTGAACTCCAATAAACACTGAATAATACTCAAAAAAAAACCTCCCCTTCCGTTCTCATCCAACCAAACTTTATCCCCCCCCCCCTTTTTCCCCAAGCCCATTTCCCCCACCCCCTCTTGTTCATCTAGATTTCAAAAGTTTCACTGTTACCTCAGTAGAACGTCGTGACGGACACATCCGACATTTCGACAAATAGCACTGATTGTGCAAGAACAAATCACTCCTCCTCTCCCCCTTCCCCCTCCTCCTCACCAGAATTCAGTGTGTATACCCTATCCCATGTAAATTCCGTCTCGGAAACGAACTGGTGAATTGGTTTGTGTAAAAATTTGAGGGAGATTGCGGGCAAAAGCTGGGATACATACCCCAGTACTAGTTTGTAAGGAGGGGGGGGGGGGGGAAGGGGATGCTTAGAACTTTTCCGAGGTTCTATTCGAGATAAAGCAAAGAGCTGAGACACAAGCAGTGGAAAAAAAGGAGAGAGGGGGAGGGGGGATGCGTCTTGCGTGAGTTAGGGTTGCTCAAGTTGAATAATGCATGTGTCAAGCTGCCTCAGTTCTGTTCTCTATATTCTCACCACTGTTGCCAAAACATACACACATACATACACACACACACACACACTCACATATACATGTAACCATCCACGCGTGCATTTTCGTCTCTGTTTACTCGGTAATCTTGTATACGTTCCGAAATACTACTGTGAAAATAGAGGAAAGAAAATTTTACCCCTCCCCTCTCCCCCCTCCTCCCCCTTTACTTGGAGTTTTCACAGCTTTCATTTGTGTTTCGTTATTTCCTCTTGTTTTCAATTTTTTTTTACCTGTTCTGTTTTTCATTTTTTTTTTTTACCTGTTTGGCTTTATTTTACGGGACTTTTTTTTGGGTTTTTTTTTTGAGTTTTTTTTTTGTTTTTGTGTACAACTGCGTTTGATCACGTCAGGTCTTATCACTGGGAACAGAGAAGTGGCCGAGCTGCCAATAATTCCGATAGTCAATGTCACTCACCCCTTTAGTTGAAAAAAATTTTTTTCAGCAATTCCACTCTCTTTCCGACAATTTTAGACCAGAATATAATCCAATATAGATGATGCCTGATCGCTGTACTCACCTGAAACAGATAGATTCATTTGTTTTTGGTTAATTTTTTCCATTTTTTATGATTTTTTTGAATTGAGGAAAATTGATTGGCTATGTTCAATGGTATTATACATTTATTAGCAATTAAAAGTATTTCATTTTTTTCAAAAAAAAACAGCAATTTACGATCGATCAATTGCTGAAAATCGATTAATCGATTTGAAATCTTGCATAAAATTCGAGATATCGCATATCATTCGACCCTCTAATTTCACTTTTTTCAGTTTGCGAGAATCAGCTTTCAGTAGATCAATTGTTCAATTTCGATTAATCGATCCCAAAATTCAATTAATCGAATTCTGGATCGATCGATAAGTCGAATATGTTTCATTTGTTCTACCTGAGTCAGTACTTTTTTTTTCTTTCGAAAACCGGAATTTCCGATCGATCTTTTTCGATAAATCGATTAATCGATGCAAAATCCCGCTTTAAATTCGAGATATCGCATATCATTCGATACTTCCATTTTCTCCATTTCAATTCAATCCATCCAACCTTTATGCTCAAAATCTTGCAGATAAAACCGCTCTATTTCGCTTAGTTTCCAAAATATTTCAAAAAACAAGATTTATTCTGTTTCAATAAAAATTTGCTTTAAAAATTCCCATAAAAAGATTCTCATCAATAATCACACATCTCCATTTCTTTATCCCTGTCATAAAATCAATCAATCCTCCGATTTCCCATCAATTACATCATTGTGAACGACAGCAATCATTACTCCAAAGACAATAAGACACTTTAATAAATCGTTGAATTACGTGAATTGATGGTTATCCGTAATAATTTTGGATGAAAAAAACTTCGGAGTTTTTAACTGAGTGGCTTTCAAACTTTTCCATCGTATCGAACAAACGGATATAAGAAAGAAACTGGCATGAGGATCAAGGGATGTGCAGTGATGTCGAGTATAGAAAAAGAAGAAGAGGAGAAAGAGAGAGGGAGGAAGAATCAGCCAAGTCGATTGCCAAACTTTTTTTTTCTCTCTTCGTATCCTTCGAGAAGCATTCCCGGGGCTTTAACAGTTTTATACGCGAGTTATATTGTAGAAGAGACTTAGGATATACCCCCAGCACCTCGTATCGATCCCATTTGCAATAATTTTTCCATTTTGTGTAGTAGATCCTATGGATTTTCACTGGTAACTCGGAAAAACTAGTAAAATTCCACATTTTCCAATGATTTTCGTCATTTTTCCCAGCTTCAAATGTGAGAAAGTTTAAAAGTACGAAAAAAAAAAGGCAAGATTTTATGAACTATCTCTTATTATTTTGTGTTTCGTAATTTTACTTTTATTACATTCAAGTTTATGACTGGTATGAAATTCTCTTTTCTCGAACTTTTAAAAAGCAGATTGGAGATAATGCGTTTCAATTACTACTAGTGCAGTGGCTTATCGTGAAAAACTTTCTATCCTTGCGTGGTAACAGAGATTTTGTGAAGAGAATAACCACAGAGACGATCACAGATACAAGTGCATTTGTGTGTATGTGTGTGTGTGTGGTTCAATGGTTTATCCTCATAAAGATAAGGATCTAGAGCTCCGAAAGAAAATCTTTTTCAGTTGATGCTATTTTTTTTCTTATTTTTAATTGAAATTAAAATTGGTTAAAGAGGAGAATAAAAACTAGAATTTTCACGAAAATATTTTTTTTCAAGTCAAAAAATCTATTTTTATAGTTCACAGAATATGAAGGAAAAAGCTCATTGAAGCCCTCTTTTTCTGGTGGAATTTTGAACTTTTTCTCAAGCTTTTCTTCATATTTATGACATATTTCAAAATTTTGAACGCATTTTTCTTGAAACATGATCTTTATAAGATTTTCGAGTGATTAATTTGAACAGTAATTATTAAATTTTTTATTTCCATTTTTTATTCATTATTAAGGCCCATATAGATCATTTTGATAATAGAGAGAAAAAAAGGGCAAAAAAAAACAAAAAAATTAGTAATAATAATTATAGTAATGGTAAAGTACAGAATGATGAAATTTATCACGATCAAATAGACAAATTACACTTTTTAAAGAATTTATCAGCGATTTTCAACCCATTTATGTTATATCTATATTTATTAACAAATAACTACACTGAGAAAAAATAAATCTTGTAGCAAGAAAATTGCCTTTTAACGAAATTCTCCTCCACAATTTCTATATCTATATATATTGAAATTTTGTGGAGCGAAATAGATTTTCCCCAACAAAGTAGCTTTTCTCACAACTGAAATTTTCTGTTTTCAATGGACCTTTTTTTTTTGGAAATTGAATGTTTTCATTTAAATTCTTAAATTGCCAATTTTTAATATTTTTTGATAAATCTTATTTTTAAATACTCAAATTCATGCTCGAGACCTGCCTTAAATACTATAATTGCCTCAGAACCAAAGCGGCGTAAGTTCTATACACATAATCATAACAATTACGCCACTTTGTTTCTAAGGCAACGATATTATCATTCCATCACCTTTTTTCCTCCCCTGGCCTCCAAAAAAAAGGAAAGAACGCGTTTTTCAAGGTTATTGCAATAGTCTAATCCCTTAATTAATTTTTCAATGAGATAATTCTCCTCGAATCAAATTAATGATTTATCAATTGAGAAATCCGAGGGTTTCATTTGCACTGGATAATGTCTCGTTAAAATTACAGGAGAATAGGGTAACAACAGAGGCCCGATTTTCTCCACTTAATTATTGATAATGACCATTATTATTTCTACAGGAAATTCACTATCTACCCTTACTTTGTACACACACACACACACTATCGTCGACATAACGACTGTTGATATCATCATTTCTCTCACGCATTTACGTAGTTACAGTGATTTTAAAATGGCCCATATCTTATACTAATGTCTTTTTTATATTCAATTATACTCGTATTGCATTTAAATTTTATTGGACAATATTTTAAATTAATTATCAGTGGTGATAATTATGGACAGTGAATTGGTAATTTAAAAAATTCCAATTTATGTTGCGTTTTTTAAGCACTTGGAACTGTACTAATTAGAATGAACCTCAATTTCTTGAGAAGAAAGTCGAATTAACGGGGAATTACTAAAATCTTGATGCAAGACTGAAACATGTTTTTTATCATTCACTGTTGAAAATTTTCGTCTAAATTTTTCGTCTAAAATTTGTGAAATGCTGGAATTTTCAAAATGAATCACATTTTCACTGAAATTTCAGACAATCTCTGTCTATTTCTTGAAAATTTCATAAAATCAGGGAAAATTTGAAAAACATTGAAAATCCAAGTCATTTTGGTTTTGAAAATTCATATTCAGTTGAAAATTGAAGTAAATTGTAAAATTTTCATTTTACGTCTACTTGAAACTCATAGATTCATTTAAATTTCCTCTGAAACTCAAAATTTCGTAATTATCTTTTTATTGAAACAAATTCAATTTTTTTAAACAGCATTATAAATAAAAATTGAATTTTTCCAATTTACTGTAATTTGTAACTGAACGTGAATGTTCAGAATAAAAATGCCTTGAATTTTCCATTTTTTCTGGAATTTTTCCTGAAACTTACAAATTTCATTGATATTCCGATGAAATTATTTGAAAATCAATGATACAGTGGATTTTTCAACGACGAAATTGTCGAAATTTCAATGAGAATGTGCCTCGTTTCGAAATTTCCAGGGTTTGCCACGGAAAATTCAGACAAAAATTTTTTAACAGCGTTGAAAAAAAGTTTATCTCTCATTTTCACTCATTTTTTTGCGATTCAACTTCAAATCTCCAATTTTTCATCATACATTCCAATGTTTTCCACTCGAATGACCGCTTCATCCACAAAATTTGTGGCCGCGCATAATACAGTGGAAACACATGTGTATCAACGGGCTTATACACAGAATACACAAATAAACACGAATTTGAAAGTGGACTCACATCTCCCCTTCCTCCTGTATATTTCAGAGGTGGAAAGAGAGAGAGAGAGAGACAGTGGTGTCTGTGAATAATCAGCAATCAGTCAGTACAGCACAGAGTCAGCTACTGGAGCAGGCCAACAAACTGTGTAAACAAGCATATATGTGTGAAAAGAGAGAGAGAGAGAGAGGAGAAAGAGAGTCTGAGTAAAATTTCCATGCAAATTTTAGAATTCACAAATCTACGAAGTTGACAAATTCAGGACAAAACTACTGGCAGTAACGAGATAATATGCATGAACATTTTATTTGATAAGACAACAGAGGAAAGAGACAATATTCCAGAAATTTTCATTTCTTCATTAAAGAGGTCCGAATGCTGCACATGTTAAATAAAAATTATTAGATAATAATGAAAATCTATTTTTTTTGTAATACCATTTTTTTGCAATAAAATATTTAACATATTTAATTGATGAAAATGAATCACACAAAATTTGAGACTTAAACTTTGGGACTTTAAATTCGAAAGTAATTTGAGATTTAATATGATTATTTATTTTTCATATATAACCTTTCGAAAAAAATGTAATGCAATGCCTTGCAAACTATTAATTGTTGGATTACATCATTTTTTATTAATATTTTAGTTTAATTCGTCAAATTTTGGGTACTACACTTCATTTGACTTTTGTGTAGCACTTGGAACTTCTCGATTCTCGCAATAGGGAACTTCCACATTTTTTTTTTTTTTTTTTTAAAGATTATCATGCCATGAAAGGAAAATGAACGAAAAAAAAATTATTTGCTCATTAATTTGTTAATAAGAGCCTTTTGAAAATTAGCATCGGAAATGACGGCAAAACACTATATTCAGCGTCAGTTCACTTCGTCACTTTCATTCAATACAATTTTAGCTCTATTATATCCTCCTCAACCAATCAGAACATCTCAACTGCTATTGCAGCGCCAGCTACAGTCATCAATAAAAAACAAATGTAGTGGAGTGACGTCACTACCGCATAAAATCCGTTCAAAAATTGTCCATTTTTAATGCCATAATTACTCATTAATGATTTTTCTTCGACATTCATATTTTTTTATCATCTAATCCATTCTAATTGATAGCTTCAAGCCAAAAAAAATGCAAGTTCCTTATTTTAAATAAAAAAAATGGCGTAATTTTGATCGAATCTCAGAGTCACAGTTTGGGCTTTGATGATGAGCGATGGCCCTTGATTCTCAGGCTCACTGTAATTCAATCCTGAAAGAGAGTGATTGAGAGAGAAAGAGAGATGGGGAAGAGAGTGAAGACTGAATATACACAACATAAACGTCCAATGTAAACACGTGGGAGAGATCTGTAGGAGAGAGACGTTAATTCGACCAAGTCTCCGCTTCGATAAATCGGCTGGAGCCTTCGTATTTTGCCGAGGGTTACCAGTGATACACGAATACGTGTATGCTTGTCTTTGTGTATGTACTTGGATAGACGTAGACGGAAAGGCCTTGATGGAAGGTAACGAGTAATGCAAACGTTTGATACATCATCCCTGCATGTTTGAAATCCACAGTATAGAGAATCCCTTACGTTCTCCATGGCATCATCAGGAATTGAGAGTTGCCTCTTTGCCGATTTAATTAACGTTTATCCTGTGGAGCTGCTGCATATAATTGGCAAAAACATTTCCACGTGAATTAACATTGGTGACACAAACAAGAGCTTTTTGTAGAAAACTTTTTGGAGAAATCAATGATCGAATGAGGATAGAGATTTTTGTGTTTCTAATAATGAAAGCTTTTTAGTTTTCAAGAAATGCTTCAGGTAAATATGCAGAATAAGGTACTAAAAATCAAATTAATTTAATTTAATTTGAATTTGCCTGATGAAGGAAAGTGGTGAAAATGATGTAATATAAAAAGTTTTATAAAAGTTTCATGAAAATTTCCGAAAAATTCCGATAAATTCTGAAAAATTTTAAATATATTAGAATAAAAAATGTTTTTTTTTTTTTATATCTTGGTGGAAAAATTTGATGGAAGGCATAGAAACTTGCAATAGCTCAATTGGTAGAGCACCTGACAAACCCTTCGGGAAATATTGTTGGACTATGTCCATTTTACAATTATTATTCTTTTCTTCACTGGTCGTTAAAATAGTAAATTTATTACTATTTCACTATTTCTAGTAAATACTATGCACTGCTTGGGTGCTTCTCTTTTTTTTCTATTAATGAAAGCGTAGTTTTTTTTATCTTTTTTTTACTGTTCGCTGAGTATAGATAATATTAGTCATTAAAAAAACAAATTACATACCACATAAAAAGTTATATATATTGTTATTATGAATGATGTGAGAAAACAAATTACTTTTCTTACATCAACACTTCATATTACTAAAATGTAGAAGTTTGAGAGATGTTTACATCCATGAACTTCATCAGTTATAATTTATAACAATAATGATTATAGTTTTTTTTACACTATTTTATACTGTACATATGTAAATAATTTTTTTTAATGCCAATAAAAAATGTTATTACCAAAAAAAAAAAAAAAAAAAAAAAGTAGAGCACCTGACAGGTAATCAGATGATTGTGAGTTCAAACCTCGCTTGTGCATTTCATATTTTTTGCCGAAGATTTGACTTTAACAAGTAATGGATAATGTTGACGACACATTGTAAATATATGAAAATAGAATATTTTAATACGTGTCGCATCTTAAATTTAGATAGATAGTATAGAAGTATACAACTAGATTTTTTAAAGCAAATTTTTTTTTTTCATGTAATCAGTGCGACAGTTTCGAGACAAATGTATAAGAGTAAAGCAAGAGTAACCGAGAATAAATAGCGTACAATGTCGAAACAAGTGTTCCCTTAATCCCACGGGACCAACCGGATAAATAGGCGGAGAGATATTCTCAACGGGCCTTTATCCCAGTACAGAGAGGTCTGTCTGTTGGATACTCGAACCGAACGACGCGCGAGAGAGAGTAAAATTGACTGTGGCGTTTTTAATGGCCGGACGATGGAGCCGATTAGAGTGATGGAGGAAGGGGATCACCTCTGGATGTAAAAAATGACCAAGAGCGGTTGTTAAAAAAAAGGAAAAGTATGAAACTGTGTATTTAAAAAATAAAGAAAAATATTGAATGTCCGGTTGAATCTCGTCCTGAATCGAAAAAGCAAATAGATCCATCAATGGTTCTACCTCTTGGTTGAGCCACTATTGCCACCATCTTTTATCCCTGCGGTCAATCCACTCTCTGGCCCACACTGAGTCCCCTCGTTGGATAATTGACAGGGCTCGTGCTCAAGTGGGCCCCTCTTCAACGAATAATTGGTGATGGTATCTTGAAAACTGGAACCTTACACGATTCGTGAGCACGAGAATACCATCAAGGTCTTTTTAGGCCTTGAAAAGATCCTGTCTTACTCTCTCTCTCTTTCTGACTTTTGGCGTAGCATTGTGCGCAGTGATTTTGACTCAATAAGTATTTGATTACTTTATCTTTCGAGGGAGTAAGAAAATTGATGCTTTGTTGAATTGACCTATTAGGGACATTTGAGAAGCAGCAAGGTCTATTGGAGTCTTGCTGCTTAATTGAAGTCAAGATATTCCTTCGTGCTATTACTTCAGAAAGTGAAGTACAAAGAAGTATCCAAAGTGCAGTGCCAACGAAAATAGAAAACGGGAAAATTTGAAGGAAACTTAGATGAAAAAAAAAAAACAAGAAAAGGGGAATAAGAAAAATAAGTTGGTGCAGCAGATGGTGTAGCATGGGCCCTAAAGCAAGTACATCAAAAGTTCCGAATTGCTACTGCCAGTACGCTGCGAGTCTTTACTTTCCACGAGACCATAAAACTATTGGATGTAGAAATGCAATGGCTCAGAGAGAAAGAGAGAGAGAGAGAGAGAAGTTCTTGTATGCTGCTGAGGTATCTCTTCTTTGGCAGTATATCTGTCCTTCATTGTTCTCACTGTTTTCATCCTACTTTGCTATCTGCAGTGAACTGTGTGACTCTATGTGCCATGGAAGAGAGGAAGAAAGGAAGGCTAACTCGGCCACCGCAGGGGCTGAAATAGAGACGGTGAAGCTATATAGATGTGCGGCTGTCTAGTGCATCGGCCTTTACCAAAGTCCACTGGCTATCTTGTGGCAATTTTGTAAGTGGATCCTCGTTATCACGATACCATGTAGTTGAGCCATCAAAGTAAGCCACTGGGCAATGGACTTTGGCGTTTAATAATAATAATAAAAAAAAAACGTTCAAATATTTGCTTCATCATCGTGAGTGAAAGAGAAAATGATATTATCTTTTGGAATTCACTTGCTTTGGTTAAAAATTCAAGGCGATTGAGACATTCCCTTTGGCGAATTGACCAGAATTTAAATTTGAAAGAGAATTCACGTTGGGATATCGATTTTTTAGATATTGGTGCGAGTCCAGCAGTTCAGTGTTGTATTTTAGATAATGTTTGTTTAGAACTTAACGCACTGCGAAAACATACGAAAAATTTTGGTCTAGTGTTGGAAGTGCAGTGGTTCAACGCACTATCAGAATACATGAGAAATGAGAATTTGAATGATGCATAACACTGGAAGGTTAAATTGAACGATGGAAGCTGATCGCCTTACAGTTCGCAATACTGCCACTTTTATCATCATTTCTCTGTGAAAACGATATCAAGATAAAAAATAAGTCTGCACCTGGGAAAGGAAGTACTAACGAGTGATGCAAAATGACAGTCATTTTGAAAAACTGAGAGAGTGCAATGGTGATAGATTGATTAATTGTGTATTAACTATTTTGGGTAATTTACAATGATTTTGGAACTCAACATGAATTCATTCAAGTTTAATTTGACGAAATGCTGAGGAATGTTAAGAGCCTAAAGAAGCTTAAATTATGAGCGAAATGTTGCAAATGGACAATATTTTAGTATTGAATTCATAACCTTCCAATTTCCAATGATATTTATTGAATTAATTACTACATGTAAATGAATCCGATTATTAATTTTGAAAAACATTGGCATTTGGAAGATTTATGGCTATCACGTGCCGTCGAGCATTTTTTGGATCAGAATTATTACCGTAATCGTCAAATGAGCCTGATATCATCTGATTGTATTCGAAATAACTGTCATATTTGTTCTGTTCACAGTTGTGACATGTTCAATCTGAGTATTTAAATTATAATCATTCTAATAGAATCCAGAAATGTCATATATCATTCATTTTAATGTGAAATGACAGTCAGGGTTTTTTTTTGATACATTTTTAGTAACTGTAATTGACAATTACAAATAAAATATTGTTCAATAGTGTTAACAATCATATGACAGAAAATCGTGAGAATTAAGCTTGAAATTTACGTATTTTTTAAATTGTAGTTGTAACAATATTGAAAACATGAAATTTCCTTGAGGGTAAATGAAATCGCCTGACATCAGAGAAAAATGAATTTTTCGTGCAGAAAGGAAATCGTTTTGCATCCTGATTCGATAGTCCAAGGGTCGACTATAAGATTATGGAAAGGTGAATTTTTCCAACTTCCTGCCTCTCAAACGCCAAAAAAAAGAAAACAAGTGGACGATCTTTGAATTCTGTATCCTGGGAGAGTTTATGAGTTACATCAGAGGAGGAATCGATCCTTGTGCTGCTGGGCAAAAAAAAAGAAGACATCCACGTCCATGTGCATGACCTCTTCTCTTCAGAGGGGAAAATAGGCGGTTCTAGGGGGAATGAGAAATAGTGAACCACCTGCCAAGTTCTCAAGAAACAAAGACGATGAAGGATACAAAACCGAAAGTGAAAAAAGGACCAAGACAGTGAAAAGAGGCTGAGGGTACATGAAATTGAAATGGCGAAATCGGATCATCGAGGTGGCACTGGCTTGCTGTTGTCAGTTGGAAAGAAGTGGCAAGAGGAGGGGGAAGGGGAGGAGAAGCAATGGCAGGTTCTTGTGAAGAGAGGGGAAAAAATGAGGAAAAAAAGGAGAAACAGGAACGAAACAAAGTGAAGACGACAAAGTGCTACTGACAAGGATACGAGGGAGGCTGATCCCCCTTTCTTCTATCTCTCTTCTCCTCCTCCTCACCCCCCCCCCCCTCCCTCCTTCACTCCACTTTTATCCCTGGGTATAGTCTTTCAGGAATAATCGTCGCTCAAAAATAGTTTAATTATTCAAAACCTCAGAGTAGAAATGTCGAGATCCAATCCCTGTTTTCCCCCTGGTGCCTTACCTTCTACGATCCGTTTAATTAATCCTCTTGGGATTATCATCTCAATTGCGGGAATGGAGAAGAGTAGAAATTTCGTTATGTTTAAAGCCGCAACGGTGGTGGTGTTCATCATAAAAAATTTAAATATCAAATTTTCAGAAATATCATCAGCTTTTTCTCAGCTAGATGAAAAAGAAAAAAAAAAAAGAAGAAAACTGCCGATCTTTTATCTTCATTTCATCTAATATTGTCTCTTTGATTTTTATACACCTCAATTTATCTTAATGAGATGTGTACGAAAAATAAGCCGGGAGAGAATATATCAAGGAAAAATCTTCATTTATGATAATTATCTTCGTTTTATTTCATTTTCCTTTTTTTTTCTACAAATTGTGGAGAAAACCGTACGCTTAATTAGCCGACTACCAGTCACTATGGAGTATATAATTGGCTGAGATTCAAATGCGCGTGCAATCAGTCCAACTCGACGGTGATTCAAACATGGAAAAGAGGAAGTACATAGTAAAATAGGAGGGGAGAGGAGGAGAGGGAAAGGAGGAGAAGAGAGAAGGTACGAAAAATAATGTCCCCATTTTTCCTGGCATTTTGCCTCTCGTTTTGCTCTCATACTTTCTTCTCTCTTTTTTCTATAATTTTTTCTTTTCCCCACTATTATTGTTTTCTCTCTCTCTCTCCTGCTTTATTCACCAGTGACTTTTCAACGTACTTCTTTACTGCGGAAACAACGAGGCGCACCAGCTCGATCCTTCTGATGCAGGGGCACTCGAATATCCCCAGGAGCTAAAGGTAGAGAATGCAGAGAGAGAGAGAGAGAGAGAGAGAGAAAGAGCAATAGAAGAGAAAAATTGTAAACGAAGGAGGAGAAAAAAAAGATGGAGGATGAAAGGAGCAGAAGTGAAACGGATCCGAGAAAAACGCAAAAGTCGAAGACGCCCAGTGCTTTCAGAAGGTAAAAAAAAGGGAAAAAAAGGAAATGCAGGAAAAAAAGCAACGCTACGAGGCGCGCTCATTAAAAGAAACTTTTCCGCATGTACCAACGAGCCGCTTTGCGGCTGGATGCTATGTTGATGGTACTTTTCCCTGTTTGAAAAATTTTACCTCTGATATTTTACTCTTTTTTCTTTTTTTTATACTCAGGTCGAAAAGCTCTGGGTGTATTTATTTCACTTCTTAATGAGTTTTCAGAGGCGTGCGCTTGGATTTAGTCGTGCGTGCATTTTTTCTCGCACGAAAATCACAGGCGTTTCTTCTCGTTGATCTACAGGGGCGTGAGGCGCTTTTCCTTTGGCCTCTCTTTCTCTCTCCGTCTCTGAGATTCTTTCATCCTCCCTCATTCATCCGCACACACATCTGAAAATGCCTCTGGACTTTTCTCCTTTTTCTCCGCAAAGATCATGAAATCGCTTCTTTTTTTTCTTTCCAAGTGTCGTTTTTCTGTTTTTTTTTTCTTGCAAATGCAATTACGTTTTCGCGCGACATGAAACTCAAGAGCGCGGGAAAAAGGTGAAAAGCGGTCTGGACTTGGGGGGGCTCTTCTCAGTTATATACGAAAAAGCCCTTGCACTTTTTTTTCTCTCTCTTTCTCGTGTGCCCTCCAGACGATTCAAGTTGTAGCAGAGTCTTTTGAGCAAAAGAAAGATGTGGTAACCAATTCATGCGAAATACTTTGACGTTTTGAAAAAAAAAAAAAAGGAAAAAATTTGAATAACATGGACTCGTTTAGTTGAAATATATCCTTTACATTCATGTTATATTCTCGCTCATTCGTTATGCACTTTGCGTGTATATTTTATCTCGTAAAAAAAAAAAAAAAAAAACGACTTTCGGCAATTAACGAGCAAGTATCAACTGCTGAAATTATTAATTTCTTTTTTTTAAATCCAATTATGAGAAACTAATGATTTTTATTTCTCGGGGAATTAAATAATCTTGTATTGATCATTCGTAGTTTTGTTTCGAAGTGGAAGAAAGAAAAAATATAAATATGAAAAAAAAAAATTTCACAGCATTCACTGCCAATGCCAGTCGGCCAGCTGAGCAGCGGCTGCAGCGGTAAAACTGAAAAGCCCCACCGGTTGTTCATTTACGCCAGTGTACTTCTTTCTCTCTCTTTTTTCTTTTTTATCTCACTCACTCCTGCCAGAGAGCTGCACAGTCCCGATTTAATTACGGGATTCGTCCCGAGAGCGGAGCGCGTGACGAGAGAGGGTGATTCAGAGGGGGAGGGAGAGGGGGGGGGGGATAGTAGACACGACTCTCTGCTCGTGACGAGAATATATTTTGCTTGAAATGAAAAAAAAAAAAAAAAAAAAAATTATTTGGAATGAACGAAAAAAAAAGAAGCATTCTACGATAACGAGCCAGACCGTCCGAGTGTTTTGGCGACAGGTGTAAATAGCACAGACTCGTAGAAAAAGTGGAAGTGCAACTGAAAAATTCCATTTAAAATATCAAAATTTTAAATTAAAAAAAAGGAGAAAAAAAACGTCGAATGTATGAATTTTTTCGCGAATTTTTATTTCATTTTTCGCGGAAGAGAGGAGGAGGGGAGGGTGAAAAGGGGGGGGGGTGCAAGGGGAGAGGGGGATAAATGAAAAATATAAATTGAATGCAGTGAATGAAATCGATGAACGTAGATGCATATGAGAAAATGATGATATAGCGGAGTGATGAAAAATCGTTGCTTCGAGGTAGAAAGAGAGAGAGAGAGTCAAGTCACTGAAATGGAATGCATGGATTGGTTTAGCCCCGGGTGTATACACCGATGGATCTGGCATAGACAGGTCGTGATGGATTACTGGAGGAAGTTTTTTTTTTTTTTTTTTCATTATTTTTTGCACTCACTCCTTTCGTCAAATTTGCGAAAACACTTTTCTACCCTCTTTACGTTTAAATTACACTGGCGATTTGAATTTATAATATTTTCAGTTTAAATTGAAAAATTAAAGGAAATTGATTTTTTTTTGCAGGAAAAATCGGAATTATCATGTTTAATGAATTTTTGCAATTTTAATGGATGAAGAATGAATGAAAAATGGGAAGAAACAAGAAATGTGAAGCAGTAGGTTGCCCAGAGGGTTTATTCACGGCAGTTTGTGTCGTACAAACGTTGAACAGACACGTTCAACACACACAGCAAACCAATTGAGGTATAGTAGATACAAACGTGTGATCCTTGTAGTGACAATCGTCAGTGTAAACTTTTGCCAGTTGAATTTCCGGTGTATTTCCACATGAAGTGTATCTTCTAGTATCTCCCAAACGTGACAGGGAAATTGTACAGCTCGAGGGTATTTGCTCCACTGCCCTATAATCTTCTGTAGAGAATAGAAGAAATAGGTGGACAATTTTTTTTTGAGAAGGGGATAATTGACCTGAAGTAGTTTGAGAAATTTTAATCTATAAATTCTGTGATTTTTTGTGGATGAAAGACAAAAATAAGTTATGAATAATTTTGTAGGTAGTATTCTAAGATTTAAAGTGATGGATCAAATGGATGAAATTCCGAATGGACCAAAACAGGTCTGAGGCAATATAATAGAAAAAATTGTTAAAATGATTGTAGGGGGATCATGTTGGGAAAACTCGGGAAAAATATGGAAAATGCCACATTTGGGGAGAAATCCTGATTTTTCAGGAATCATGTGGGCAAAGGAATGTTTCTGGAATACAGCTTGGAAAAATTTTGAGGGATTCCAGGAAATCTTGGGAAAAACGTGGAAAATTTTGGGAAATTTCCAAAAATCTGAGGCAAAAACCATGTGGATGAAGGAAAGTTGTTGGAGTTTAATTTTGGAAAATTCTGGAAAATCTTGAAAAATCGGAAATTGGAAAAAAAATGATTTTTTTGGGAACGATGTGGGTGGAAGAAGCTTTCTGGAGTACAATTGCGAAAAATCTTGAAAAATATCCGATAATCCTGAAAAATCTCGGAAAATTCTGCAAAATCATGGAAAATTCCAGGAAATAACCAAAAAGCTTAAATCTTGGGGAAAAAACCTGATTTTACAGAAACAATTTGAAAAGATTCCGGAATATTTTGGAAAATCCTAGTAAATTCCAGAAAATCCGAAATTCTGAGACAAAAAATCCTGATTATTCTTTTCAGCAGGAAATACGAGAAATCAAAGGAGGGAAAAATTCGTTAAATGGGAATAATTGAGGGAAAACAGTTTGAGGATTTTCCATCTAAAAATTCCGAAATTTACGAATTAAAGACAAATGAGTTATAAATAATTTTATAGGTAGTACAACAAGATTTAAAGTAATGGATCAAATGAACGACATGATTATACGGGGATGTTATATATAGCCTGGAGGGAGGCCACTCACGCACCCCATAGATAATCATTATCGGACATAAATACGTGAGAATAATGTGAGATTGTACCTTGGGGGGAAGAGGACCTCGATACCAGAGGGCCCGAGTTATCGCGTATTTTATAGAGCGGGGGAGGAGTAAGGGTAATCGTTAAATTGCGTGACCATTCGCGTTTTACCGCCTATATATTTGAAAAATTGTGTGCTCTTCTTCAAACTCAATATTTACAGGTGAATGAGCAGTGATTTTTATAGTTATTTCAATGGGTATCGGATTTTCAGTCTTTTCATCATTTTTATATCATGCAAACTTCATTGAAGTTCACATTATTGTACATTGATGATACCATACAATTGTTCACTCTTCCTTCCCCCTCCCCCTATTTTTTCAAATTGCACTTTTCAAGAAAGGCAATTTAATGGATATTCTCCGGAATAAATCGACAGAAGTGGGGCAAGATAATCTGGTATTTTTTTAAGGGTCAAGGCCTTTCTGAAAAAATCTGAAAAAATTCAGCAATGATGAAAACATGATGGAACATTTTTTTGAATTTTTTCAGAATTTTTCAGCGAGTCTTTCACTGCCAAAAAAAATTGTGAATCATTTTACCCTGGAGTAATAAACCAAATGATTTTTTCTTATATATTCTATTGTGAAAAAGAAGTATTCTTGCCAAAAAAAGGGGGGGGGGTAGTGATGTATCGATATAAAACACTGAAAAGCTATACCGGAAACAAATAAATAATAATAATAAATAATAGAATGTCTAATGGAATTAAAAATCATAGATAACACGTAAAATATGTGAAATATTGAAATTTTTTCTTTACAAATTTTGGTATTGGGTTTTTCTAAGTCGCTCATAACCTCAGTATTTAAATGGTGACATGAAATAAATTTAATAAAGAATTTTGAAAAAAAATTCATATTTTCTCGATTTTTTAATTCATAATCCCATTTACAAATTGGATTTTCACAGAAGTTAATAACTTCTAGGAAACTTGATAAATTGAAATGATTTGCCCTTGAACGCGCAACAAATGTAATGAATTTCTCTCCATTACATTTTGTTTGAAAGAAAAAAATCACGATAAAAAGTTGATGCAATGAATATTTCTTTCATCACAAAGCAAAAGCAAGAGTAAACTGCCCGAGGTAATTTACCGATTATTAATTGACGAGTTTACTTTTCAGGACAAAGGAATCATGGGGTGTCTCTTGGTTGGGGCAGTGAAATGTGAACAATAAAATTGAGAGGAGAAATGCAGAAGGAAAAAAAATAAGAGGAAAAGAAAAAAATACGAGAGCCAAGAGCTTTCAGCAAGAGTTTAGAAGCCCTAAGGTCATGCTAACTGTTCCCACGTTGAATTTCGTATTATTAATAAAAAAAAAAAAATCATAAGAAGGTCTTGGGAAAATAAATTCCTCGTGAGCCAGAAAATGTACGTGACATTTTTCACTCAGTTACTAATCCAACAATTTCTTGTACTCCTCGTGGTTTATAAAATTGAACAGAAGAAGAAAAAGAAGAAAAAAAAAATGATAAACCGCAAAATGTTAGTTGATTTAGAATTTACTGTTTACGTATCATTACGTCTTTTGTTACCAAGAAATTCACCTGCACACCCAGTGGTTTCGCGTGACTCCCGAGAATTGAATTCTTACCGACATTTTTTTCTCTCTCCTTCCTTCTTCTGCTTCTTTTTTTTTTCTGTCAACCTACATACTTCGCGATATCACAGACCGTTTATGGTAAAGAATATTGCAAATCGCTGACGCTGAACGGGTTTTCTATTTCTCGGGTTTATGGTAGCAGTGTAATATGCATTGCATTCCTCGAAGAATGATAGTAATGCCGGAAAACCATGTGACATTGTATTTATTTGGTTCGAATGAATTCAGTAGTGAAGAGGTATAAAGCAAAATAAATCGTCTTTTTTCCAGTGATTTTTTGAGAATATTCCTGAAACAAATGGAGATACGCTCTTTTCATTCTGATTCTCGCTGCAGCTCTTAAGGTAGTATTCTCGCAAATTCGAGAGTGTAGTTAACCTCTTCTTTTTTTCCTCTCTCGTTGCCCCTTAAACTTCTCCATAATTAACGATTTGCGCTCTATCTCACTTAGTATCCGAGATATTTTGCAAGAATTAATCAACAAAATTTGTTACTGAATTGCAGAAGATGCAAAGAAGTGAATATTCATCATATTTTCATCTCTAGACTCATTGAAAAATCATTGGTATAAAATATTTAGGATAATTAAATTTTTAAAAAAGAACGCAGCAACTTTATCAATAGAAGTTGAAATCTTCCGGCGGATATGAGAGAAGCCACCCATGCCATAGGCGACTATCGCTGAATTTTCGGTGTATATACAACCATCGATAATGATTTCCTGTCGAGACTCTACCCGTACAGCGCTCAACTCTGAGTTCAATGTCGATGGCAAAGTCATTCTCACCCACTCTCACCTCCCACCCCCTCAAGTATCTTACAACGTCTCCAGCAGTTTCGAAAGTAAAACTTGCTGGGGCAACCTTTGCCACTCGCTCATTCCCCTTTCACCCTTAACGTGTCTTTGACTTTGGGACTTCAATACATCCACGTTGTCCTTGCTTCCTCGTCCATAGACTTTAAAGACCGACGCCCTCCCCCCTCTCTTCCCCTTCCCACCCCTTTCCCTGATAAATTGAGAGTGAGAGAATTCAAAGTTATTTCTTAAAGTCAAAGGAGTCTGTGATTAAAATTTATGATGATGAACAATTCTAATGAAACGTTTTATTAGTTTTCCTCTAGTTTTACGCGATTTTAATTAATCCAGTTGATGAAGTCTCGTTCTCTACAAAAGATTCTATTGTGGAAAAGACAGGGCATTAAAATTGAATTTGGCGAATTTATCTCAAAAATCCTTTCAAAAGAAAAAAATAGGGGCAACGAACTATCGAATTTTATTCGATATCTCGAATTTGATGCAAGAGAATTCATCGATTAATCGATACTTAAAAATAGTCGAACGGCAAAAAGAGAATTGTTCATGACAGAAAAAAAATATTCTAATTGCTAGGTGAACCATAATCGAAAACCATACTTGAAATCGAAAGAGTCGAACTCGAATTGGCAATAGCGAATCTTGATAAACACTTTAAAACTTAATTTTTTGAAAATAATTTGTAAAAAGGAGAATAAAATGAAAGTGTAATTTTACATTATCATTATCAGTTCAAAAATTGAGAAATAAAATAACTGATTTTTTTTTTCATTCACGAAATGAGAGAAAGACATTATCTTTTAAATAATAAAAATTAATTACAAAAATTGAAAAATAACATTTTCGATGATAAAAAGAAGGTGCATCAAATGATGCAGCACTAGTATTGCATAATTTTCATTTGATTCGCAAGATTTTCATAATATTCGGGCAAGTTTTAGAAAACGTCAAAGATTCGGTAGAATTTGGACGAGATGAAAAAAAAAAAATATTGACGCAGATCTGATGGAAATTGAAGGAATGAATATTTCACAGGTCGAGGGACACTCTGCCAGCGTATGCAGTATTTTGATATCGATCAGTGTGAATAGCGCGGTATGACACTGACGTTGCAACAAATCCAGTTTCCTCCCTATTTCATGTATCAGACGAAAGACCTAGCACCCATGCTCCAATCGTAATGCCCAACTGAATAACGCAATCGAGATTTTCGCCAAAGGCAGCCACTTTCCACAGCGTTATGGATATAGATACTCCCTCTCTCTCTCTCTCTCTTGCTCGCTCTATATTTTGCATCAGTGGCTCGTCATCTAGATTGGCGTAAATGCCAATACGTCTCCGATATGTAGGTATTTCCCTTGTCCTTCTCTCATTCCTATCAAATATACAGTGAAACTAACCGCCCTGTGCACTCACAACGTGAAATATGCTGGGACTGTGACCCATTTCATCGCCTGATACCTGAAGCAACAGCAGTGAAGCATTCGAATTGCACCGTTTCCCTTTGTGATCTGCAGAAAGGAATTGAGGTGTAATATTCATCCGGATGCGTTTCAAATTATGATCACGTGTAATTAACCCAATTTCTCATGATGACATGCAAAAAACTTGCATTTTTTTTGCTTTTCCCAACAGAAACCAAAGCTTCCACCCAATTTATTAGCCTTTTCACCAATTATTTTCATCATTTATTCAAATTTGCATGACTCCATTATTTTGGTAGCACGTCGAAATATCTTTTACTATAAGATCTTGAGTCAAAATCACTTAGCAAAATATTCTAAACCCAAAAAATCTTGAAAAAATAAAATCTTTCTCAAAAATATTCTCTAATTATTATTTTACTAAATCATTTTGTTATTGATGATATAGTTTTAAATAATCCAAATGCAATTTTTTGTCATCAAATCAATTTATATTTACTTTAATTATTTTTGCACGTTACAAAGCCTTTCTCCATATTGCCAAGAGCACCATCATCCGTTCGTTTTCGGTTGCTATAATTATTATTATTATTCTTTTCAAATTGACTCATGAACACATTTTTTGATGTCTCGATGAAGACACGCCCTTTTTGCCCCACTTTGTTTTTATGAAGAATTTCCATAGATCTTAAAAAAAATTCCAGAAAAATCGCTCTATCTCGTTTAGTTTCCAAGATATTGCCAAAAGAAATTAAGGACAATTACGCTACTATTTTTAATCTTAGAACTAATGATTTATCAACGACATCTCATCCAGCAGGTGAGCACTTTTGCTTTTCAAATAACAAAAAAATCATTGGAATTTTATAAATTTTCTCACACTATTCAGCGACATGACCTTATTTGGTATGATAGCGTTTTGTGTGTATAAAACAGGCTGAAGGTAATCAAGGTGCCTGGAGGATATACGACAGGTGAGATCATGAGTACACTGGCCTCGGTTCTCCAGTGTCAGTGGCAAAATAGCCAGTACTCAGACGAGCTTCTAATAATAAACACAAGAAACGTGAATACACGTGGCTGTGTTGTATGAGCAAGAGTAGTGGACTGTAATTAGTTCGACGTAAATTGGTGTGATGCTTGAGGATATATAATAATTTATCACAAGAGGCAGATGTACTGACAATAAACTTGCAAATGATTTTCAAAGAGTACAGAAAGTCATTAAATTCCATATTTTTTTTTATTGCAATTGAATATTTTCCTGCAAATGAAATACGAATAATAGCCACTGATTGTCAATCAATTTTCTGAGGAGCCTCTGACTATGATAATACGATACTTGCTCGTGCAAATACAAAAGCATAGGTTTTATTCGCAGATAGATGGACTTTTCTGGCTGACGGATGGAGACGAGAGACATCCATAAACCCAGATAATCATATACCAGATACTGCAAAATATATATATTTATATATATATATATATTCAAAGGGGCACGACAATCTATCGTAAACATCCGTCACGTATCTCACTCAAATCAGTCTTTGTATGCATGTGTTATGTATTTCAATGAATGTATTAGTCTTTAACACGGAATAGTATATTCTGCCACTGACACGCTTCAAATTCCATCGGTTCTCGTACATATGGATTCAGAGAAGCTTGACAACTTCAAACTCTAGGGTATGTTATTTAGTCAGATGGAAAATATCGACATTGCATTTGATTGTGGTTTTCCATTAAATTTTGATGAAAATCAGAGAGACATTGTTGCTTTTAATATTTAATACCGTTTCACTTGATTAATTCAGTAAAACTGGACAAATTGAATGAGCTTTGTAATTATTCTCGATTAAATATCTCGGAAACTAATGGAGATACATCCTTTTTACTCTGATCCTTCTTTCTAGAAATTTTCAAGAACTGGAAAAAAAGAATTTGCGTACAATTGCCCTATCTCGCTTGATTTCCGGAGTATTAGAAAAAAATAATGATCGAAACATTGACTTTTTCTGTTTTAACTCTACTGAATTCTGATCAGATGTCTCTACCATTTTTGCCCCCAAAAGAAAACTATCCTTAAATCAAAATTTTTTATTGTTTTTTTCTTTTTAAAGCAGATACTTCAAATGGTCTAAAAAGAGAGGAAGTAATATTGCAAACAAATGTTTTGTGCTGAGCACATATTTTGTGAAAAACTTCCTGTGAATGAGCTATTTTATGGAAAGGTTATGTTAAGAAAATCTGATAAGGTTTTTTTGAAATATGTTCTTTTTCCAAAAATCAGTTCTGAATGAATATTCTCCAAACTATTCGACTCAAGTCATCTAACAACTTCATTCGTAAGCATATTGCTAAAATATTAGCAAATGAAGTTATATTAGTTCAGTGTTTCTGTTGATATTTGAAGCTCATCATCATTCGATTTCAATGATAAATCGTGAGACACCCTGACAACAAGTGCTGAGTATCACGGATGTAATGAAAACACTAGGAAAAGAGATAACTGGAAGTCAAATGGGACTTATCACGTCGTGATGACTCTATTTGCGGTCATTTGACATTGAAATAACCATAAAATACGCGGAAAAACAAAACTTTGATTCAATAATTCAATTACACATAATTAAAATGAAGTCTGCTCATTTCTGAGTTAATACGAGTGGTTTTTCTTTTTCATGTCGTTCAAATGATGATAGTAGTTGGATGGTTACTGCATATTTCTAGGAAAAAGTATATAGCGGTTGAGCATTCGGTAATCAAGCTCGTTTTATACGTGAACAACCCAGTAAGATCGTAAAACCTCCTGCAGTCGGTGAGTAAACGGCGTTGGATTACGTGACGCCTCATGAGCTTGCTTAGCAAGCTATCAGAGGACAGAAAGCAAGAGAGGGAGAGAAAATTCATGTATACATTTCTCATGGGACTGCAGATGCTGTACTCACACATAATTCTGTGACATCAAAAGCCAAATGTACTGCTATAAAAGTTCTTTTTTACTCTACTGTGATTAAATAATTTCATCGCTTCTTACATTTCAATTAATTTCAAAAATATTCAAGTGATTTACATAATTTTAATTCGAAGGAAATATTTCAAAGCTATCACAGGTTCATGGTGGGTTCTTGTCCGACACAAACGATTCTAAAGATTAGTTTTCCTATATAAAGATAATTACAAGGTTTTTTCTATAGCCTGATAATGTTCCTACTCTGTCAGAAATTGAGAATACTTTTCTATTTCGGGAGGTACGGAAGAGTACTTCAAACGTTCGTTTCACGTGTCATATAAAATTATGTTTCGTGGAAAAGAGAATAATGAAGTGGTAAACTGATGACATAAAAGTCATGAAATCAGGGAACGTAACGAAGGAGCAGTGATAACACTACTAATCTACAAGCAAGCGATTCGTCGCTCAGGAATGGTAGATTCAAGTGTCACTTTCCGATAATAAATCATGATGCCATATGACAAATATTTGAATGTCTTTTCATTAGTATGCCACAAATTTTTCGATTCTTCTCTCTTATTGAGGCTCATGCAGCTATATTTATGAAGTCATTCCAATGATAAAAAGATTATCAATACAAAAAAACATCCAAAGTCAATGCAATCATGTACGTTTCAAATTTCATGTAAACAATGATTTTCCTGAATTGATGTTAATTTTCTGATGAAATGAACTCAGTACTTCACAAAAACATATACGAGGCTGCTATTGAATTGATTTAAATAGGACAACCAGCATGATGTTTCAATAATCATTCTCTTGTCGTTGAAAAGGAATTTGGAGCTAGCTAATTACGTTCATATCCTACGGAAGCAATGAAAAATGATAGTGAATATGATATCTTTGGTGTTCGTATGTTCTGAAGAATAAATTCATATCTGCACGTATTTGCAATATAAGTTGGGAGACTTCTCGATTTGAAGAATAAGGAAATTTGCCAAGGTTTCTTCCCCGGAAATGAGCTATTCTTCAAGTATTTAGGAGGGCACTCTGAGTCTGAAAAATATCAGTCAACTCGAAAATTTTCTGAAACGAATAAGACATGAAGGATATGTGGAAGATTATCATCTACTTAGTAGCTATGATCGCTGGTGAGTTCTCCAATATTACGATTATTATTGATAACTAAAAACTTCAGTCCTGACATCGAAAGCAAACTTGAAGAAGAATTAGTAGTTCGACGAAAAATTAGTATGATATTGATTAGTTGTCAATATTATTCTAACAATAATCTGTGGGGATGCAGCGAAAGCAATTACTCATTTCGAAATTATTAGACGATCAATAATTTTGATATTGGTTTATGATTAACTGACCATACTATTGTAACGCCTTATATTGACGCCTTTGTTCTTCTTTCTTATTGTCCAATGCAAAAAATAAGAATTCTGAAACTTATTATGTACTAAGAATCGATTGAGCATTCAGGAAAAAAATTGTATGTTCCCCTCTTGAATTTAGAAATATTCCTGAATTATCTAATCAAGATACGCGGCAGCGTATCGGGCCAAGTACATGTTGAAGGCCCGAGCGCTGACCGTATATATTCCGGAGAGAGCTTCCCCCTCCACTACTTTTTATTCTCTTTTATGAAATAACTCAAAAACCAGGCAAGCTACGAAAAAAAGAGCCTTAGTTACATCACCTAATTCGACCTCGAGGGTTCGAATGGTGATATTTGTTTTTTTCTACATGCAATATTTTAAAAGAACCCCCCTTAGCAACGCCCGTGAATTCACTTTTTCGCCAAAATCTTTATCTCAATGAATTGGCCAGATTTTTTTTAGAGGGTTGGCATTACTGTCTTTCACGTTGACAGTCAGTCTACCGATAGAATCGGAGTAAACACTGAAAGTCGATAAAAAAAATTACCATTCGTTGGTAAGTAATTATCGACTTTCAGCAATTTATTCAAGATAGATAGATTATAAAAAAAATTTAAAAAATCATGAAATCTGGGAGAAAAAACAGAAACTGATGTTTCTGTAAAAAAACGTGGCCAAGTACATGTTTCTGAGAATTCCTCTCGTTCAAAAAAAATGAGATAATTCGGAAGAGCCAAGAATTGGAATTATTCCGCGGAGGTTGACGAGAAAGAAAAGAAATGAATACGACTAGATGGGAGATTATTCGGTAGGAAAAATCAGAAACTTGGCCTTTTCGCATCCGAACTCGAATTGAAATCATTGATGAAAATCGAAAAGGCCAAGTTTCTGATTTTTCCTACCGAATAATCTCCCATCTAGTCGTATTCATTTCTTTTCTTTCTCGTCAACCTCCGCGGAATAATTCCAATTCTTGGCTCTTCCGAATTATCTCATTTTTTTTGAACGAGAGGAATTCTCAGAAACATGTACTTGGCCACGTTTTTTTACAGAAACATCAGTTTCTGTTTTTTCTCCCTAATTTTTACCCGATTATTCATAACTGTTACTCTTTATCCAGTGAATATGGCAGCAGTAACAGAGAAGAAATTACCTCCCAAAAGGAGGTGCAATCCTGATGAGATGCTTTACACCAACAGCGGAAGCTTGTACTGCAAGTGCCTTGCGGGAGGCAAAAAACTCAAATGTTACGACGAAAACGAACCAGAATTCAAACCCTTATAGAGATCTGACACATCAATGTAACACAATCGTAAACAAATAAAAAACGATTTCAAAATTAAACCAACTTTCTCGTACTTTCATTGCCATTCCCTATTCTTTTCTGTTCAAGAAAAAATCCTATAATATAAGAATCAGGCGTCCAGCAAGTTCTATCGAGACAATAGCACAATTAGAATGAAGTTTTAATAACCATTTTCTTGTGGTCGTTGAAGAAGTAACCTGAAGCTAGCCAATTACGTTCATGTCCTACGTGGGCAATGGAAAATGATGGTGAATATGATGCTTTTATGAAAGATTCAGGGTCTGTTAAAGAATTATCTTGTTAAGAAATATGAGGGCTGGATGAGAAATGGTTGAAAAAGTTTTCCACAACTTCTCCCTTCTCGCAGTTGTTAGAACTGAGTTATTTTTATTCTCTCGAAATTTCATTTTGCTCGCTTGTGTCCACAAACATAACTCAAGGAGGATCAATATACTCAGTTGAAGAAATGAACTTCCTTAAAAATTTTGGTGGATTCGCATTTTTTGTCAGTGAAAATCATCAGAAAACTCTAGCTTGCAAAATTTACTTTCACTTCATTTCATTTTCCTTTATGAAATGTACGTGTGGTAAAAAAAAAATTTGAAATAATTTAGTCAACTTGTTGCCAGATTCGAGTGCGCTGGTGAACTACCGAGATTACATTTTTATTACCCAGAGACAGTAGAGAAGAGGCTGAAGAGAGAGAAAGAGAGATGGCAAAAGGGATCTGTCGCATGGAGACGAGCAAGCAGCACCTGTTGGTGAAGACAGATCTCTTTGCCATCAAACTCTGAATAAAGCTGTGATGTCTGTTCGGAATTTCAAATTACAACTATTTCAATGGTCTTTGAGTTTTTACTTTTGCATTATCCTCATAAATTCAAGCTATGAATTTTCTATTAGCATTTTTTACTGATATTCTGTTTCTCCAATATTGAATGCACTTACTGTGATGATGTCAAATTATCAATATATGAAAACTCAACTTCATTCCTCAAGTAATTTTTTTTTGTTTGATACATTTTAAGCTATGCAGATGATTCTGCTGAAATGGACCTGTTGGTCAAAATTATTCGGGATTCTCTTTAAAAATGAAGGAATCTTCAAAAGAATACAAAAAGATTCACCAACAATGATCACATATTGCAGCATCTTCTCAAATTTTTATGAATATTTTCATCAAGTCCTCCACCCCGAAAAAAATTCTGGATCATGTTGCTACGAAGATATATATAAATGGCATTCATCAAGTATTAGAACTATAGACTTAGTTCAGATGATTCAAGGAACTCACTGATAATAATCCAGGCATTTTCATTTAAAAATGAAAGAAATTCGTTGATGCAGAAGAAAAGAAGCTCATTCTATAGAATTTTGGGATCACGATACTTCTTTCCACTTAAGAGTTATTGCAATGCCATATTCATGACCACAACTGTATGCAGATGAATCAATAATATTCATTTCTCGAGTTATTGACATCCGAATTTGATAGAGCCCCAATATTTCTTGGATTTCGCACTTGAAAAGCATGATCACCCTGGCCCAGGTGTCATAACCAAAGTTACTGACGAATTGAGTACTTGTTTATACTGCCAAGATCTCCGAAAAATAACGAGGTGATTCTTCGGGCACTCAGCCAGTTACTATACATCTTCAGTTTATAGCATAAGCAGAGGTGAATTAAAATGGCGGTGAAAGTTGGAATAGACATATATTGTTCAAAATAGATTATCTCTAAAAAAAGGCATCTGAAACCGTCTTTACAACGATTGTCTACACTCAAGAGTAAACACAATTCAAATCATCTGACAGTTAGCAATTATTATTTCAATTCATTTTGATGAAGTTTGGTTTTCTAAACATTAATTTGACTAAAACTTATTTGTTCATTGAATTTCAATAAATCAAATTAATAACTCAATGACTAAATATCAAGAAATGAGTGTGATTAAAAGAATGATGGATCAGAAAACAGTGATTGAGGTCAAAACATCATTGTAATTTTATTGTACAATAGTCTAAAATAATTTTCGATAAAGGATAATTGATTTTTCATTATAAATAGAATTTATAGCTGAATAAATATTTGTATCCTGAGGAGGGCTTCACAATGAAGCCGAAACGTTGATACATAAAATTACAAGAATTTTCTTTGTAACTTCATTTAAAATCTGCAGAGACCTGAAAGGCAACCTTTAACATCTAAAACCGTTCAAAAGGAATATCAATTTCTATCCAATTCTTGTTTTCTCATCGTAGAAATAAATCAATGAAGCAAAAATAACAGGTCATGATTTTTCGGGAAATAAAGAAAAGTTAAAAAGAAGACAAAAAGCTAATGGTACAAACTGAATAAACAAACTCGACCCAGAATGACTGACACAAATGATGAATTATTCATGGGAAATGTTATTATTTCCAGTACTCGTGTAAACTAGACTATCAGCGTTTCTGTTAATGCATCATATTTAAGTATTTCGGAAGAATTGAATTCACAATGTGAACTCAATTCTGTGGACAATTTGAGCAGAAAGCTTACAATAATGTGATTCGTACTACTTTATCTGTAATAATCAAAATTCACTAATGGATAATGAATTTTTTAAAGACACACAGAGTTGAATACCAGTGTAAGTTGAATAAAGTGAAGAAGTTTGTTTTACTCAGTAGAAACAGAAGATGGTTGACCACTTAATTGTGGTGTGATTGTGGTGAACTCCATCAGAGCCCTTTGGATGTCAGTAGCTTCCTTGAGGTCGTTTGAGGGTAAAACTAGAATCGAATAACATCAAAGTTCAACTATTTCAACTTTAAGGTGATAGAACTCATGAGATTTTGTTTCGACTAATGAACTAATGGGATTCACACCAGAATTAATTATTATTGTTTTCATTGTAATTCGATGAAATATGAGATAACTGAGAGCAGATAGATGATCCTTTTTTATATGGTCATGTATATTAGCATCGAAAAGAATAGAATTCCTGTTGGAAGTAGGTGATGGGGTATTAATAACTATTGAAGTCAATGCGATCAATATTCTTCATTAAAGTAGTATCCCAGTGAATCCAATTACATAGATCTTCTTATTTTTTGATGTCATATCGAAAGTGATGTTTTCACGTTTTTCTGATTATTTCCATAATTTTTGTCCGAGTAGTTAATGAGATATGAATCATCCAAGTTACTGAAAATAACGGTATTGGGGATGAACCGCCCTACATCAGACAGAAATAACTGAATTACTAAAAACCCCAGGGTTGACCCAATATTTAAAAACTATTGGCGAAGAGAACAGCAATTTACCTAGATAATACAAGAAATTATTGAGAAATTTTAATTAAAAGGTGGTCTTAACTATTTGCCTCTCTCTTCATCTCATGCATGTGATAGGAGATTAATGTAAAAAAAATTTGAGAAGAAAAATTATATTTACAAACTGGAGATATGACTTTCGAATAGTTTAATCACTTTTTTGGGTAAATTGAAGCACTTATTCCTGAATTTTCAGCAATTACTTGAAAACTAACCTACAAATCCTCATTTTTTCTGTTTTATCATTATCATTTTAATTTTTCAACTAATTATTTGACGATATTCATTGATATATTCGTTATGAAAAAGTGTCAACGACTAACGAAGGAAATCAAAAAGTCGATGCTTCTCGTATTTCCTGAAAAAAATCATAACTATCACTAAACAATGGATGTGAAAATTTGAAATTTACTGGGTTTTCTGTTACCCCTTAAACACTCTTTGATAACTAATGCGTCCAGTTACGCTGTTCACACACATCTGACCAATGGACCTTCTCTTCAAACGCTAGTCCACTCTCCACACCAACAGAGAACAGCCCTCTCCCACAGAATCCAACAAAATCTCTGTATCTCACAATTTCAACAATCCATAATTGAAACAAATGGAGCTGAATAGAAAGAAGCAGATAAAAGTGATGAAAAATACCAATGTCCTATTAATTTATTTCCGTTCATTAGTCAATTGAGAATCAACGCATAGCTGTAATTATTGATCAATCGGGTCATAATTATATCAGGAATGGCAACGAAATCCCGGCTTTATCGTTTGCCCCGGGCGCGTCGATAGCAATTTAGTTCAGTTACGGTCGCAAGCTCTCATATCACGCTCGGCCGAGTCCTCGGACGATCGGTCGTTAATTTTCGGATTTTCCATCGTGGATTTACCAATTTTTTTTTATTTTCACTCTTTTTCACCTCTTCTCTCTATCTCCCTCACTACGAGACTGAATTCACTGGTAATTGAGTATAAATCACGCAGTGGACAGCTCACCGCATGCCATAGAATACTCAGGCGGCGTGTGTTGTTACTGAGAGTCAGTCAGCAAGGAGTCTTTTGTGCTGGGCTACATCATTAGGTGGACATTATGTCTGGAAAGTGTTGGACTGACAGGGGGTCTCTCTGTCGCTCTTTCACTTGGTTAGGGGTCTTGCAGTTGGCTTTATATATTGCGTGTGGTTCATAAGACAGGCAGAGGATGTGAGAATGCAGGAGGTGTGTGTGTTTACCTGAGTTAAATGCTTTGTAGAATACCACAAAACACTGGGAGAATACGAGAACTTGCTTTCTCTATTCTATTGCCCACGTGGAGTCATTCTCGAGTCAAGCAATGGTCGAGGCAATTGTTTGCTCATTAAGCTCTTCAACAATTCAGTAGCTAAGAGGTAAAACTGAGTAAGATCATTCTTTTGTTCAACTATTTTTTGAGAATATTTCAGAAACTAATGAAGATACGCGTTTTTTTGTCCTCATCCTCTTTATTATAATACTGGTTTCCAATGATTCTCGAAAGAGTAGGGTTTGTTGGTGAGTTCATCTTAAGATGGACCTATTGGCAATTATTGATAATCACGCACATATATCGTCTTTTTAGAAATAAGTGTCATAAGTGATATATATGGCACTTACATCCCTTTAAAAATGAGTGCTATCTCTCAAATCATCTATTCTCTATATATAGCTTTCTGGATTCCTCTCTAAAAAATAAATTGCGAGATTTCGTCGAACTTTAATGAATTGCATCGAAATCTTGTCATGCTTAAATTCCATTGGTTAATCGAAATCCGCAGTTTGCGCGGGATTATTCAAAATATCTGTTATAACCATAAATAGGCAATTAGAGCAACTCTCTCTCTCGCAGCACATTTGAGGTTCAATTACCTAAACAAAAATAAATGTTTCATATCAAAATATCGTGCATAATATATGATATTTCTCTCCATTAATAGGAACACTGATTTATGATTTAATTTAAAAGAAAAAAAATTTGCTTTTTCAGTTCAGAAAAAAACGATGCATGAAAACGTAGATTAATACTAGTTAGTGTTAAGTTTCAATTAGCAAAATGTGCCAGTCATGATCTAGTATCTACAACAATAAATGACTCCAAAAAAGGCGTATCTCCATTAAATTCCAAGTTCTTTACAGCTGAGTTTAGAAAAAATTAGTTTTATTTCTATTGAAACACTAGTTTTTTAATCTGTGATACTAATTTATTAGTCTCGCCACTGCATTCTGAGCCAGACATTTTAAGGTTCCTTAACGACTTATGGTGGAGGCCTGTTGTGAAAGAGTGGATGACGAGTTTTACGTATGTTTTTTCAAGTTTGTTGTCATTCTCTCTTCAGGTGTATCAGTGGGGTGCCCTGCGGGATACCCTGGACCTCACATAATGCTCAAAGGCCCCGATCCCTGTACGACGCCAAACCTTTCGATATCCCACCCGTGTACATTTCGTCGTATATATATGTATTCTATTTGATTTCTTCAGTATTTCATATATATATATCCACTGTTTTTAACCATGGCTAGCTTCTTTTTTCACGCTACTCACTTCGTATATATTTATTTCAGACTTTTAAATATTGTTCGATGGAGAAAATAGCCACCAAATGTATCCTGTGGATCTCAAAATTTAGAATTCGAGACTCATTCGAGAATTATAATTCTACCGTTAAAGATAAACTACCGCCTCTGTTTTTGGCCATTCAAACGTAAATATATTATTGTCGAAACTTCTGATTCCAGAGGGATTCAACCTTTTCATAATTCATTGCTGAATAATTCGTTTTCTTTCTTTTTTTTTTCTTCTTTTTTTATTGGAATGAAAGAGCAAGATGTTCTCTTGTTCTGTTAAAGTAATTGGGATAAGCCAATTTGATCAAAGACTCTCTTAATATTTGCTGACTTTCTTCATCTCTATCTGTGTTTTAATATCTTCACGTTTTGTACATCATTCTTCTCCGGTGGTATATCTCCAAGGGCTTGTGAAAAGGACTCCCTTGTGTGATAGTAGTTGAAGTAGAAAGAATGAAATTCTATTGTGTATTTACTTTTTCTTATATTTTATCTCAATATTAACACAACAAAAATAGAATGAAAAGAAAAAAAGGATTCGTTATTAATTTCATATCTCTGCTTTGCTTTTTCATTTTACCATTATTTACCTTTATCACGTGCAATATTATTCTGTTTTTATTAATTTAACGAAAAAAATGAGTCTTATTATAGGGGAAGGTGAGGTAAAATGGACACATCTAAATTTTTAGGCAAATATTGTGAAAAACTGTTCAAATTAATAGAAATATTGGCGGTAGATTGTTTTTAATGATTTCATTGGAAAGCTGAGGAAATTTAAGGTGGCAAACAAGTGCCGGAATTAATTTTCTCAAATTTTTGGCGATTTTGACTTTTTTGAGTATTTTGAGGGGTAAAAGCCTTCCTTTTTTTTACAAATTTTCAGTTTTTTGAGAATATCTTCGGTTTTCTTTGTCGTAGCGTAAAAATTTCAATGGGAGGTAAAAGGTGAGATCATTTTCCATCGATTCATGGGGTTTTCAATTGAAAAATATTGATTTTTAAGGTATTTATGGGAATTTTTGTGAAACAGTTTTGTGAAACAGTTTTTGGTCTATAACTATCCCAAAAATTGATATTTTTGAATTCGAAACCCCATAAATCGATGGGAAATGAGCTCACCTTTCATTTGAAATCAACCCCGAATCGCTACGACCAATAGAGCCAGAGATATTGGCAGAAAACTGAAAATTTTCAAAAAAACAAAAGGATTAGCCCTCAAAAATGCCGAAAAATGTCGAATTTTCAAAAAAATCTAAAAAAATACATCTGACACTTGTTTTCCGGCTAAAATTTTCTCAGCTTTCCAATAGAATCATCAAAAAAAATCCATCTCCAACCGTTTCATTACAGTGTCTATTTTGCCCCACTGTCCCCTACTCATTACATGATAATTTACATGCAAATACATGATTTTCAACAATGTATTATACTTATTGTTATTCTTGGAATTGTTATATTGAATTATGCCCCCAAGGTGAGATACAAATTTAAACTGTGTGAGAGTTAGTAGGAATTACCAGACAAGATCGAATGCTGTGTCGTAAATCATCGTGGCATCATGAACAACACGGGAATAGGCGTGTTCACATCTATCATCTTGGGGGTATAGGGAAAAAGGGGAGGGGGGGGGGGACTTGAATGTCCATCTCTGGTTGAATCGTGCATTTTGAGGGTCCCTCCGGCAAAATCCAAATGTATTACACCAACTGAGCTGATTCCTGTGAATCTTCATTCCTAATTGCAGTACTAATTATTAAGTACTAAATTATAATGACCAGAAGTTGCCAAAACTCGGTGATTATATCTCGTTTCGTATTAACTGAAAGTTTAAATTATAATCCTTTGTGGATCAATAATTAAATGCTCGAGGCAAAAACACATTTTGGTAGATCAATTTTTCATTTTTAAGAAGAATGATGAGTTTACTCAATTGTCGAACGTGAGAATACGCCTGAAGCTATGATTTTGCTTCTAAATTTATTAGATTTCAAAAGACCAGAAGCTCACAAATATTCAACAACAGACAAGTATATATATATATTTTTTGTATATTTTTTTTTTTCATTAATTAAATTTTCCATCTAGTATTGTTCAAAAACTTTTCATACAGCTATTTAATATTCATTATGAAAATTCATTGAGAGAGTGAATTAAATTAATTCCAAAGTTCTTCAGTGCATTGGCTTCACTTGAATACCATACTAATTCGGATATTTTCAAATACTGAATGTCTAAACTTCTGGACAATGAAATACCAAAACTAATAGAATTTATTCTGACTGAAAATTTACCCTAAACTTCTGTGGGAAAATGTCAAAATATCTCATTCTCTCTCCCCTCCAAATGTAAAATATGATAGTCAATCATCAACAAAAAGGCGTAACTTGTGATCACTATTATTGATTTTGGCTATCACCAGCAGCGTTTGATGATCAAATGGAAAATGGATGACTGGAGTTTTGTTAGTGTACTGAGGACACGGTTACGTGTGTCCATTATACAAGTATAACTGTTCAATTTCGTCACAGTTGACAGAATGTAGAGGCGTAATGACAGTCAACCACTATTTCATGCCACAACCTCGATCGACTTAGCTTTGCCATGACCATGAACATTCGTGAATGCATGGGAAAAGGATGGAAAACAGAAACTTGTGCGCACGTGCAGATATTAACGCAGATGATGAAACAGAGAAGAGAAGAGAGGAGCCACGCGCCATTAACACAGCCTCTCTATCTGTTCGTGTATTGGCGAGTGTTTGTGATGACTGTCACTGCCAGGTGTCAGTGAATTCCGGATAATCGATTGCCCTTCGAATTCATTAAGCCCCAAGTAACTTTCAATCATTCGACTGATAGGAAACACGAAAGAAGAAGACTGGCATTATTAATCCGCATGAAAGTAGAAGAGTTCAAAAACTTTTTGATGCGGTGAAAGAAAAAAAGAAAACATCAACATTATTCGAAAGTTCTTAGCCAATGAACTGGGCAGATTTCATCGATAGGAAAGGTTATTTCCATGGTTTGGACATATCACGGTAATATGGGAGTGGATAACCCACTCTCCTTTTTCTCACAAAAGCAAAACCCCTCGGCATCTGACGTGCACGCGATACTATTCCCCTCTTTTCCAGTTATATATGGACGGTGATTTTAAATGGTAGACTAGGAGTTTGGCTGAGTCACGGTCAGAGTCAGATACTCGCATGATATTCGCAGACTTTTGGCGGGAAGAGAGGGTGTTTGGTGGAGAAAGAGAGAAAGAGAAAGAGAGAGAGCCAACAACTGACGACAGTAACATCCGGTTCCGGCATTCGCACAGGCATCAAGCCAGAGTCTTCGGTAATTAACAAAGTCCCAGAGCTTTCTGGCATGGATTGCGTGCAACTGTGGGCGCTGTGTATAGCCTCGATATTCGTTTGATCTGGTCTATCCGAAAATTTTTGTTCAATGATACGCAGAATTTTTGAACGATTAATGGAGGCGGGATTGGGGATCAACTTGCGGTTGGTGTTGTTGGTGATTTTGAGCACTCATCGATCAAGGAACTTCAAGAACTGATTGACTACTGCAAAAATTAAAGACTAAGCCGGCTGATAGGATGTGACGCAAATTTGCATCATTTTGCTAAGTAACACAATTCCATCTCTTAATTCAGTGAATAAAAGGTGAAATTGGATAAGTCCATCTTATCCATCATCTTCTCGAAGTATCTTGGAAACTAAGTGAGATAGCGTGATTTCGCCCTTATTTTTTTTGCAGAAATATTAGGAAAGATGAGAAAATTTGCCAATAAAATAGACACTCTGAAGCATCTTCTCAAATTTTTTCAGATTTTTTCACAAAGTCCTTCAATTAAAAAAAATACAGAATCATTTTGCCTTGGATGTCCATTTTGCTTCGTTCTCTCGTATTCACGTGCAATCAAAGCTCTATCTCTCTTACTTTCCAATATATGTTTAAAAAATGATTGAGAAAACATCGACTCATCCTTTCTCACATCAGGCCCATCAGATATGGCCCAGGTGAAGAGCCTCCATTTATTCCAACCAGATGGAAATGTAAATTCTCCCCAACCCAATTTATCCTCGTCGTATCAGCTACGACTTATGACCATATACGAGAAAGCGTCGTTTCTAACGTTCTACATTTAATTGTATACACCACAAACGCGCGCAACAATGCTAATCCTTCTCCACTCACTCATCCAACATTGAAATTCATCATGTCCACATGATTCTCCAGCGGTAATGCGCACGTGAAGTTTCAAAAGAATTAAATGAGATCATAAATAGAAAAAAAAAAAAGGAAAAAAATAAGCACTATCCCATTTTGAATTGCTACATCTCATCCAGGTATTTGAAATTGACGTGAAATTGTCTCAGTTGAGAGGCATGTCAGCCACAGTGTATTATGTCAGAATGGATTATAGTGAAAGTAGAAATGTGTCTTGAGCCTCATGATTACTCTGGAATACCGCAGTGAATCGTGAAACTCTTAACTTGACTGAAATAATACGAGATACGAGATCTTCGAAGCAATGCAAAGCCACGAGTATCTTCAGAAATTGACAAATTAATTCCCAATATTATGGTAATGTAGCCCAAAGCTTCTTGGAAGCTTATATCAATCCAATTCACTGTGGTATTTCCACAGTTTATAATGAAAACATCGAGACAAATGAGACATGGACTGATTTTCAACATAGATTCAGGAGGATTTTTAGATTGTAAGACACGTGGTACGTGCGTGTCCTGAGGAAAAATTCCCTCATTCCTGCCAGTTATCCAGTACCAGTCCAGTTTCCTCCTCTTCTCTCTCACTAACATCTACTCATCTCTTTCTCTCTTTCTCTCAAGACGATTTGTACGCCCTGTACGTGGTTGGAATTTACGAAATACCTTCGGGCGATGCGTCGAATTATGTCGAGTTTTATGAGCAGAAGGTACAAGGGAAGGAATGAGGGAGAGTTCGTTACGTGTCAATATCGCACTGCTGCCATTTGTATTTTACGATCAATCCCAACAATATCGTAAATTTCATTTAATATGATTATTTTTATTATTCTATCTCATAAAGTTTTACTTTTTTTTTTTTCTTCCTTTTTTTTCCTCTCTTCATTTTCAAAAGTTGATGATACAGAGCTTTTCATGGTGTCGTTCATTCGAGAGAAAGAGAAACTCTGATTATTTATGTATTCAATGAAATTTTATGTGCACTAGTGTTTAACGCAGGATAATGCTGATTTTTTGGGGTAAAACAATGAATGATTGTAATTTAATATCACTGCGCAAGAAGAAACGATATTTCTCCGGAAAAACTCCGTTGTCTAGGTGCAATGAAGAACCAAAGTCTATACTCTTTCTCTTTACAGCATCGCTTTCGCCACGCGCCAAAGACACTGTAATATTTTTACCCATACTCTTCAACACTTTTTGTCTCACTCGTTCGCTTTCTCTCCTTTTCTTCTCTGCTGTACTCTCTTCGTCTGTTTCCCCGAGGAAATCGATTCTGGCTACCCACCGTGGCTCGTTCGATTCAAAAGTTTAAAGCCACCGAAGACAACGTGACCCCGGGGTTATGGTGCCTCTATGGAATCGCCAAATCGTCGAGATTGTTTGAATTTGAGACTCTATGAAATACGCAATTCTTCCATTAAAAAAAGAGGAAGAAAATTAATCTTCTATCCTTTAAAAATAAAACTTTGATTGTGTACTTTTTATGAATTTTGATCAAATTAAATCGCAACATTGATTTATTCATGGAAAAAAAGCACTGAAGTTGTTCTTTTTTTTTCTAACTTTGAATTTGAAAGTATAAAAACGTGGAATAACACAGATTTACATGAATACAGTAGACGAGTCAAGTCGATTTTTCATGAATACAACGTTATCTCTAATTAAGGTGCAAATCACGTTACGCCCACCAATGGACATCAACGATTTATTTCGCACGTTCAATTTTACTGATTTTCGATAGGAAGGGCATAGTCGAAAATTTCATGACACAAATGCACCACGATTAATCTATAATTAAAGAGGATAAATTATCGGGAGCGAGAGCTGCATGTAGATTGAAACATTCATGAATTTTGTTATCAATAATTATCCGATAATTCGGTTTTTTGGAAAAAAAAACCGCCAACACGATTCAATAAATGCATCAATGGTTTCAAGTAGTATGAACCATAACAAGAAGCTTTGACAAATGTGAGGGCATCTTTAAGCCAAACCGACAACCGGCACCTCTGGTAATTGTCACTGGGTGCTTTACCAGAGACGTTTGCTAGGTAACATCGTGCAAAGCTTCTGAAAGCTCTACAAATTGCGTATTTCCTTCAACGCCATCTCCATCTACCTCCTTTCTCTCAGCATATAGCACCAGTTTGCTTGAACAGTGACTCTTACGAACAGCGAAAAGTCAGTTGAATGGCTTTTGGTAGAAGCTATAGTTGAGGGTTCCCATAAATTCTCATTATTTCATAGTCAGTGTCTCGTTTGTATCCGCAATAGAAGCTCAAAAGACCGACACAGTTGCTAATGTAATGGGTAAAGATCAGGATTGTAGAGGCAAAAGAGAATAATAACAATTACTTCAAATGTCTCATGACCTGAAAAGATTTATTTTGATGTAATTATATCTGCAGTGGAGCTCCCCTTGTTTCAACTCTTCAAGACCAAGGTGCTTCTGTTGTTTCTACTTCTCCTTGGGCGCCCACCTCAGAGTCTCGACGCATGCGCAGATTGCTTAATGGGGTTATAAACACTGATGTATCGATGCAGGATACACTGCGCACAAGACCTCCCAGTTAGGAGTGGGGATGAAGGAAATAAGGAGAAGTTGAAATAAGAGGAGCTCTATTGTGATTAGATATATTTAGTTCTTGAGAAGTGCCAAAAAATTCTAGAAAAACAATCAGATCTCATTAGATCCAATTCTATCAAATTTTAGATCTGCTAGGATCTCGTAATGAAGTTTTTGGCAATATAAAATTTTAACTTTCTCAAATTGTGTTTCAACCACAGCAAAATCAAGTTGTAAACAAGAATCCTTGGATAGAAATATGTGTAAAAGCCTGCGGACTCAAACCATTGTTAATGATGAGTTAAGAGCCTGTGAATATGTACATAGCGCCATATCCACGTCAATGAAAACTTATTAAATCAAATCCGATAGGATCTAAATAGATATACGAATATAACTATACATAGTTATTTCGGATGCAGATCTGGGTCGTTTCGTTCTGGGTTTCTCAGATCTGTTCAGATTACTAGTACATCTGCTTATATCTCCACAAATACGACGTCATATCTCCTGAAATATGACTGCAGATCTAATAATATCTAATTGAACAAAATTAGATGGATGTAATTAGATATAATTTGATCAAATTATATCAGAAAAAGTTTGCCGAAGAATCCATTCATCCTCGGATGAATAAAATGCATTCTTTCTGCTAATTGATAGATTAATCGATCATTATTACTCATGAAGATAAGTTGCTGAGCTATTCAATGGACTTTAGGCCTCAGGACAACAGCTGAAATCCTTCATTCCTCCACCCCCTGCTGTGCCGCTAATAGGATGGCATCCAACATTTGATTGTATCGCCTCAAGATCAACGGCGGAAGAACGGAACAGACGTTACAAGGAAGTTCTCAATTCTCAAGACGGATCTAGCGAAATTTGTTTGAACAAAAAAATGGAAAAAAAATGAAAACTCCATTCAGAAATAATCGGAACAGATTATCCAATATTTGAGTTTTAATGAATACTTCGTGTATCACAAAATCTAAATGAATTTTCCACATTAACGATAACAATTCACACAACAACAATACGACCACCCAGGTATTCTAATTTATCCTGTGTTAATCGATACGTCGACAGGACCATGTTCTGCATTTAGTTATTGTAGTGCTCTATTCATAGCAGTACACGAGTACAATCCATGTAAATCCCAGGCAGTTGTTGATAAAAAAAAAAAGGTAAATACATAGCTGACACAAAAGAGAATTTGTTGAGCGGTATTAAATTCTGTTTATTCCTCAGTGAAAAATTAGTTGAATTCAATGAGGTACAATTGTTGTTCATGTTAAATAAAAAATATTGAATAATAATGGAAATTAAATACTTTTCACTATAATTTAAAACATTACCTATGTTATCACAGAATTTCCATCAACTTTGCCCTCTAAATTTGGGAGAAATTCGATTTTTTTTTAATGCAAAATTTTATACAGAGTTTAATGGAAAATAAAGAACTTGGCACTTTTTTTGGATTATGCTGTCATTTGTCGATTAGATGAAGTTGAAATTTTTTTTTCAATTATTCAAATTTTTTTCTTTTCTGCAATAAAATATTCAAGTCGCTGTGAAGTTTACTGATTAATTTTCAAAATTTACCTAAAATTCAAGATTGATCTGCATTGAAATGAAGTTGAAATATAAGACAACGCTTCATTTCATTATTTTTTAAAAATATTATTTTCTATTTCAATGATAAATATCTTGCAAATTATTTATTCCTGAATTTCCTCATTTTTCATTGATTTTTTTAATTTAACTTATCAAATTTCAGATAAATATACTTCGTTTGACTCATGTACAACTATTGGACCACCTTAATGAAAAAAAAAACGTATATTTATCGTATTAGTGATAAATTGTAATGCTCGCCCACACGGGACTCTGGTCCAATCAATATAGAACTTAATCCAGAAACACGGAAATCACGTTTCGATTTCATTCAAAACCCGATAGTGTCCAAGTGAGCCAAACTGCATAGTCTTGTTTTCCCCAGTGGGTGGGCCCGATAGAGTTTGTGTTGGACACAACGAACTACATATACCATAGTAGGGATGTGATCTCTCTACCACCCATATTCTCTAATTTATCCAGGTTAATCGATACGTGGGATACACAACATCCGCACATCAAACGTTTAGTTATTGTGCAAATTTCAACTGAGTATCACTGATACACCTGGGTGGAGATTCAAATTGTTTTGGTTGTCTTGGGAATTGAATGACTCAACATTGCGATATACTGTATATAGAATACTTGGGTACTTGAGAAAGTAGTTGTCGGATGTGGGCGTTTGAATGGACGAATAAAGAGTGAATAAAATGACGTTCATGAGCGGACAAGTTGATTCTTTTGACCATTCTTTGGCGAATATCTCTGAAATCAATGAAAGTATGCCTTTTTTTGTCTGAATTTTTTTTGCGGGTAATTTTAAGGGCTACGACAATGGATTAACAGAAAAAAGGGCGCATCTCCATCAGTTTCTTTCTTTATTTAATTAAAGACTCCAGGTTTTCAAGACACTTTAGAGCCTTAAAATTTTACAATAGCTGATACAGTTAACCTTCATTCCCATCAAATTAAGTGTTATTTACATTTCATTAAACATTCGATTATTGAGTTGACAATAAAATTGGAAGTATAAGAATAATCAACAGTAAGTGAAAATAAAAATGGAAATCAATATACAGAAACAGTCGAACAGTTTCTAAGGTATTGTAATAAAATAGATAATCTGAACCTTTTAATATTAATTGGGCTTTATTTATCTTGAGGTGTTTACTCTTTCAGTCATACACCAAAACTGAACTCTCTAGATCCCTCCTAACACACCATAGCAACCGTAAAGCACTTATTTCATGCAGAAGAGGGGAAAGGGATTCTTTCATTCATTACAGTATTAATGAAGAACTAGTGATCAAAAATTGATAAATTTCGATTTTTCTTAATGTATGGAGCTCCAGTGCTTTTGACAACAGCTTGCGCCCCATTTTTTTTTGATGCCGTAACAAAAATGATATTATTTTTAATTTTTCTGAATTTTTCCATAATTTTTATCCGTGTAGTTTACGAGATATGAATTATCAAAGTTACTGAAATTAGCGGTGGTAAGGATGAAATGTCTTAAATCAGACAGAAATAACGAAATCACTGAAAAATCACAAGGCTGGCCCATTATTTAAAAACTATGGGCGAAGAGAACAACATTTAAACTAAATAATAGAAGAAAAAAATATTCAGTTCACCGTATAGTTGTTGAAAAATTTGGATTAAAAGATAGTCATAACTATTTGCATCTCTCTCTATCTCATGCATGGATGTAAAAAAAAATTCGAGAGGAAAAAAATTATGTTTACGAGCTGAACATATGATTCCCTAATAGTTTCTCTACTTTTTCGGATAAATTGAAGCACTTTTCCTGAATTATCAGCAATTAGTTGGACACTAACCTGCAAATTCTCATTTTTTTCCTGTTTTATCGATCGTACTCTGCGATACTACCTTAATTGAGAAAAGCAGAACCAGTTATCTCCATTTATACAGAATTTGTAGATACTTCTTTCAAAAGATGATATTTCATTGGTAATGAGGATGCTGCCATTGATTATTCGAAAACTCGTGATTGTCTTGATTTATTAATATTCAAGAGGCTCATTTACTTATTTACATTAAGACGAAGATTATCATTGAGAACCGGTTAATTATTCAGTGGAGATGTTGAACTGGATAAGTTTATTGAATATTACTCAATTTAGAACTGAATTATGTCAATTAATAGTCCTCGTTGATTATTAATTCACGTCTCTCTGATTGAGCGAAGGAATGAAGATAGTTTTGGAATTCTTAATAAACTGAGTAAGAATCGTTAATGAAGAATAAGTGATTTCCGTGTGATTTAAGTAATGAATGAACTTTTTCTTAATTTCTGTTGTTCAACGACGAAAGTAATTTTCAAGTATTTTCAACTGAGATTAATTTTTTTTCTTTCTCTTTTTTTTCCACTCTCTCTTTCGGTTTAACTGCAGAGGCTTGTAGAGCTGCTACAATGGAATCGATTACACCGGTTCTGTACGTGCCTCTTTTGCCTCACTCTCCGAGCCTCTGCCCTGGGCCCCGAGAGTTCCTGGGGTTCTTTAAATTACTCGAGCCCGTAGACCAGTGAAAAACAATAAAGCCACTGAGTTTATATAGCACCAGGGGAGTACCGAAAAACTGGAAGGAAAAGGTATGGACTTGGAGTTTAATTTCACTCGGGCAAATAGATATATGTAATAGTCTTTAACTTTGCTACTCGCACGGTTAAATAAATTTTGAGTTTTTGGATTTTTTGGGGAAATTTTCGGAGGAAAGAGAAATGAATGCCAGAGTGATGGAGGATCATTTAATATTTATTATGGAGACAAGGGGTAAAATGGATACATATTCGTTTGAATGTATCATCTGAAGAAAATCACGTATAATCATTGAAAATATTTAAGACAGAATTTTTTTGATGCGTGCTTTGGAAAAATGAGAGATTTTCCGATGAAAAACATCTATGAGAATTCATATTTGAAGTTTTTTTTGAAAATTCAACTTATTTGAGGCAACAATGAGGACTTTAACTAGTTTAAAATTGGAAAAATGCCACTTTTCTGAAAAAAATGAACGATTATTGTGATATTTTTGGGTCAGAAAACGATATTTGCAAAATGCTTCATTGTACTTCGGAACAGATATTTCATAAAAATACATCAATTGATGGCAAATATTTTTGGCTTTTATTTAAGACAAGCCGCAAGTCGCTATGACTGATAGAACCAGAGATATCATCAGAAAAGTGTAAAGAAAATGAAAAGCGATGGATTTTCCATTTATGCCCGCAAAAATACAATTTTCAAAAAACATAAATTCCATCACATACTTTCCATTGGAAATTTCCTCAACTTTTCGATGGAACCATCAAGAAAATTCCACCTCGAATCATTCCATTGATATCCCCATTTTACCCCACTTCTTCCCCACTATTGAAGACATATTCAAGGAAAAAAAAGACATCTACATCCGCCCAACTTCCTTAATTTCTCCCCCGCAATTCTCTCTGTTTAAAAATTGGAGAATTAGTGAAAAAAGTGCTCATGATAATCAACATTCCAACATCTCCCCCCTGAAAATCTTGATATTTCTTTTTTTCTCTTCGTTTAAATTGTATGCAAGACAGCCCCAATCGAATGCCTGAAGCCATGTACACTTTTCCTGTAATATGTAAATTCACATTTCCTGCTGGTTTGCGTAATAAACACGCATTAGAGCCCCTGCCTTTCTGTAAATTCATAGTCCTCCCTATACTCACATCTATATCTCTCTCCACCCATTGTAATCAACAGCATTGATATCAAATTTTTTATTTCTTTCTCTCATTTCTTTTCGGTTTTTTTTTTCTACTTCTTTCTCACTTTGGCTAAATCCAGTTTTACTCAGTATCTCACTTCTCTATATTTCCAACTACCGTTTCGTATTTCCTTCGGTCGAGCGACTTTTCAGCCTTGTACACCAAGCACGCTTGTGTGTTGCACTCGGTGATCGTACGTGCCTTGAATTTTCCTATGCTATACTCAATTCTATTTTGAATTTGCAATAAAGCCCTCGAGAATTGCTTGATCCGTTCGATGTACTTTCCATTTATTCAAACATGAACACTGAGAGAGAACACAGTTGAATGGAGTACTCTTAACAATGCACGAGTTTTTAAAAAAATCATGCGATCCCCTCAATTTTTATTTATTTATTTCTATTTTTTATTGTTTTTCCTAAACAAATATGTGAGTAAATGAATGAGTAGAATCTGACAATCAATTTTATATGAAATTCCATTTATTGAAATTTCATCGGAATTTAATCCTAAAACTGAGTAATTGATTTTTTCATTTAAATTACACTCGGCAAAAGCTTCGTATTTCCAATTTTGCCATATTCAGACAGATTTTTCAGAATATCCGGTGAAATATTGTTATATTGTTTGCTGTAGAACACGAAGCAACAATACAAAATTTTTTATGTAATTGCAGAATTATTTTGTAAACATAGCAAATTTTGAAATGTCCGGAATCGTTGCGGCTGGCTTATGTTTGCGGAAAAGTGCCGGACGACAATGGACGCACACAATAATCTCGATTGATCTCAATATTAGTAATCGTAATTAATTCTCTCAACATTCCTGCACATTTTTTGAATGAAAATGGAGAATAATTTGAAATTGGATGCTAAGCACGAAAGAGAACTCATCAGATTCGTTAAGGTAAATCCTAAATTGGGGAATGACAGTAGTTCTGGTTATCACAATTGCATGGAGAAGAAAAAGGCTTGGATGGCCATTGGTTAGCCCTTGATAATAAGAATTCCAGGTAATTATAAATATGTAATAAATGGCATATAAAGTTTTTATCATTTGAAGTCAATTTGAAAAAAAAGAAAAATTAAATTGATGAATTTTAATTGCTGTTCTTTTTCGGATATGAGTAATGAAGTTGAGGTGCGATTTAGAAATTTATGTAATCTATTTGCTAAGGAATATAAAAAACAAATCCGATCATAGCTATCATCTTCAAGAGCCAGACAGGTATCCTCCGGTGAGATTTATGTCTCCCAACACAGAGAAAAATGTTTTCTTAATTTAAGAATGTGCAGTCACTTAATTTGAGTGACCTGCCATTCTTAAATTAAGTGATTTTTCTCACTTAAATCAAGTGACTTTTCTTACTTAAATCAAGTAACTATTTCTTTCTTATTTTAAGAAAGTAAAAGTCACTTAAATTAAGTGACTTTTCTCACTTAAATCAAGTGACTTTTTCTTTCTTAATTTAAGAAAGTAAAACTCACTTAAATCAAGTGAATTTTCTCACTTGAATCAAGGGACTTTTCTTTCTTAATTTAAGTGACCTGCACATTCTTAAATTAAGTGACTGCACATTCTTAAATTAAGAAAACATTTTTCTCTGTGAATGGCAATTTTTCCATGAGCTGTTGATTACGTTCAAATGTAAACTATGTATTTTCCAAAAAAATGTGTTTTCTGTAGTTATGAATATGTATTATTGATAATGACAATAAATTTTAAGAAAAAAAAATTTTAAAATATTGTTTTACAAAGAATGCATCCATTGCCATACGGCACTTTTTCGCAAACATAAGCCAGCCGCAACGATTCCATACAGAATTCATTGCATTGCAGCCATTGTAGAATCTCCTTTACAATTCGTTCATTCCAATATCCCAAGTAACCTAAGAATTGCAATTCAATATCATGAACGAGAATAACAAAAAAAAAATAAAATAAAATAAAAACGATAATCCAAACACCTGTTCCAGCTCGAAAAATTTTCAATTCCGATGGTAATGAAAAAAGGGCAAAAATCATTGATCTTGAAAAGTTCAATATTTCGGGAGAATGAAGAAGTTTCAAACGTTTCCAAGAACATACGCACGAGTGGACATATACGTCTCTAGCTCGAGGGAATGAAGAGTAGTAGGAGAGGGGTAGAATGGGCGTTAGTGTTTCACTTACTCTCAAACGAATTGCCAACGGCAGTGTCCCGGGCCTTCAAGAAAACTGGTTGGTACGAGGCTGGAATGCGTACGTATCCTTAGAAAACTTCAAAGCCACCGAGGGAAAAGCGATTGAAATTGTTTTCTGACCGCGAAAGGTCTGTTTGTTGCTGCATAGAAGTGGAAAGGGGGAGAGAGAACCCCTCCCCCCCCCCCAGTCTACATATAAGTTCTGCCATTTTCTTCTCTGCTTTTCTCTTGCTCTCGTGCAGAAGCTGAAGGTTCTCCAAATTTTTTCCGCCCCTATTTTCTCTCATTTCACCAAGATAACCAAGGCGTTCCTTGTTTGGTGAACAATTTGTCCAGATAGTCTATCCAGCATTGGGCCCAAAACTAAATGAATTGCATTCTTCCATTTCTCTTTCTATTCTAGTCGAAAAACTCATTCGCTTTGGCCACATTTCTTTATTTCATTCTCCCATAGTTTTTTCTTTTCTCTTTTTCGGTAAAGTCAAATAAAACAGACTAAAACTCTTTGTTGAGTTTCTCCGAAAATAAAAGAGGAGAAAAAAAGACGAAAAAATCCCCAAAAAAATTGAAGAAAGAAATTTCGTCAACGAGAGCAAAGTGAGTATTTTTTTTCTTCCTCTGAGAAGCTGTGGCAATTGAGAACTGGCTGAAGCATTATTTCATGAAATTTTAAAGAGATAAAAGTGAATAAAAATTCAGATAACCAAAGGCAGTGAGAATGAACAATGATATTTTCGACATTCAGAGGGTAGAAAATGGTTGGATAAAAATGGTGAGTAGAGAAAAATGAAAAAAAAAAGAATAATATAATATGAAAAGAAAGAACCAAAAAACGAACGAGAATAGCTCCATGGTGAGCCAGTAAGAATGACGTTATCGCGAGAAAGTAATTTGGCTCGATGCTAATAAGCCCTCTTTTGGTTTTCTCCTTTCTTTTTTTTTTCAACTTATTCTATCCTATTCAGACAGAGAGCCATACCTCTCTACCCACCTCTCATTTTCTCCCCATCCAACCACTGAATAATGCATCGAATGAACTTGGGTGTGATAACGCAGTGTGGCTCTTTCTCTTGCAAGAGGCCTCTAGAAAAGAGAGCATTTTTCTCCACTACGGTCCATCGAAGAATAGAAAAGGGGGAACATCATTCGCCACTTAGTTCAGTATTAAAAAGGATTCGGGTCGTGCCCATTTTCGTAGTGAGAACTCCTTTTTTTTTTAACCTGTACCACACGAAAATGTCCATATATTTCTGAAGTCACAGATACAGTCACGTTTCAACTCATCCCCTTTTTCTCGCCCTTTCTCTATAAAAATGTCTCCCATGTATATACCTAGAGCCACCATGCCACTTCTCCACTTGGCAAGAAAATGCTGGACAATTGTGTTACTCTTCTTATCTGCACTGCCAACCAAACAGAAATACCACCCAGGTTTCATACACAAAACTCACAGTAAACACGAGTACTTTGCCTCCTTATTCCTCTCCCACGGGACACGAAAAAGACTATATAACCATTCTCAGAATTTGAATTAAATGATATTCCTTCTCATTCTTCCCATAACCCCATCGAAATTCGATAGAATGAATGCCATTATAGAATTCTATTGAGAGCTTTAATCCATTCATGAAGAATATATGTATACCCCCTTTTTTTACCCCTGAATAATCCAGTTTCTTTTTATTTTTCCTGCCTCTGAAGTTGAGGTTAAGAAAAAAAAAAAATGAAGAGAAAGATGAGAAAGAGGTGAAGCAGTAAAATTCGTTTCTGCTCGTGTGAGGGCGAAAGAAAAAGAGGAGAAATTCCATTTCACGTTGAATGACAAAAGAATGGAAATGAGAGGGTAATTCGTAAGCAAGTGGAAGAGAAAAAGAGAGTTGAAGGGCAATGGAGAGAGTGAGATAGAAGCAGGACTGTGGAGCGAACGTGAGGTGAGTGAGAGAAAAAAAATGGATGTAGGAAATAGAAGAAGAAGAGGAAGGGTAGTAGAGACAGCACTACTGCAGGGTCAGACCTGGAAGTAAAAGGTGAAGTTTAGTATTTTATTTTTGCTTCCTTGCCTCTCTTTCTCCATCACCGTTGGAGGGTGGATAGTCGAAATCAGGCATAAGGAAGACTCCCAGGAGGATAAAACTTGGTGTATACCCTCGGTGGAAGAGGAAAAAAAAACATTGAGGGAGCCGTTTCGCTGGTCGGGCGTGACCTTCTACATACTCTTTGTAAGGTACTTTAAGGACAGTAGCAAAGTTAGCGACAAACTGCCCCTCTTCTTGATCCCTCTATTTCCTTTTTCTCTACACATCGTAATCAGACTAACATACATAAACAAGACACATGGGAATAAACGAAAATGAAAGTGGCTCCATGGGAATGACAGATCACATATAAGATACGATTGATAATGCGCATGGGTATTTTCTATGGAATGAAGTATTTCAGAGGGCATTGGTATTTTCTCTGCTAAATAATTGTAGTCTGACGCGGGTTAATGCCCTGTTATAATGCATTACGTGAGCTTGACCGAACACCTAACATAACCCAACACCACTGGCCTCACAAGTGAGTCCAACCCTTTTCTACAATACACAGCTTGCCTTTAGAAATAGTCTACTAGGGTTCTTGCATATTCTCCTAACCCCTCTCCATCTATCCTTCTCCTTCTCTTTTGAGCACGTGTTTTACCAACTAAAACCCATTATTACTGGCACGAAATAAGTCAAGTATGCTTCATGCACAAGGATTCGTTATACTTCACCAGTTGAATGATGAGAAATTGCGGTGATAAGACAAATTCTTGAATGGTAAATTCGTTCAATGAAATCAGAACAATTTTGGATGATAGTTTACGTAAATTAATTCAGATTATTGAAATACTTGAACACCTAGATGACCACTTTGGTTGCTGGGTGTAAACGACATTTCTGAAATGAGTTCCATCAGCAATACAAGATTCTCATCTACAACCACAATCTAGATCGGCTTTGCGCACATTGATATCCATAGTTAAAATCTTTGAGATTACTCTGTCTTTCGTGTAAACAAGTAGACATGTATATATATATACGGGTTTGTGTATTTAATTAAACTGTTACTTGGCATTGATTGCCAAAGTTGCGAGACTGAGGAAGATTATCGAAGTTCCTTGCAGTTTGTAAGCATCCACTTCACACACCTATACACATACACATATATACGCATAAACAGCTAAAACTCATCCAATGGATACTCCCTTCAATCTTGCTATTATAACTGGTGTATACTCATGTTTTGACATGATGAGCTTCATGATGATGTGGGAATTTGGCATCAGCATTGGACACTCTCTTCCTGATTGATGTCGCATCTGATATGATCAGCAGGGAAAACGATTCACAGCGTGGAGTCACAAAAGTCCTGGAGAACACGAGCTACCCTAAACTGACGTGCGTGACGAGGCTCTGGTCTGATGGAAGAGGGGAAGGAAGGGTGAATTGAGAGACGTTTGAGGATATTCAAAGCCTGAGTAGAGCACCGGTTGCCAAGAGAATTCGCTGCAACTTTCACTCACCCTCTCTATTATACGTCTTTCTCTCTCTGTGTCTATGTGTGTGTGTGTGGGAGTGAAAGAGAGAAAATGAGATGGCGCACGTTGTAGGTGTCGGGAGCTCCGCTTGTCGATCGCTCGCACCAACTCAAGAGGGAGTTTCATTTAAGTTAGAAATTGCTTCTTCCGTAGCGATGATGGGCCGCAAATTGGGCGCGAAACAGTAGCTAGAGGATGGAAAGACGCGCACAGGGGCCAACACGATTCAGACTCTATATACGCCTGGGTTACAAGCCTGGGACAAGAGTATTTGCCCCCCTCTGGTTCTACCGCTGGGACGCAGAGAGTGAAAGAGAAAGAGAGAGAGAGAGTGGATAGACGACGCGAGGGCCGTGTATTGATTTTTATTTACCTACCTGCTTGTCCTCCTCCTTGGGATTACACCCAGTTGTGCGCACCAAGGAAGGTTAAGGCTTGAGTCTAGAGACGAAGGTTCAGAGCAACCACCCTCCTCCTTTCCTCCATCCAAGTTCCTATTCGTTGATCTACTACTACTGATGTTGCTTCTCCTCCGCTCCTTGTATCTTCACTTATAAACCGACTTTCTTCCTCGGGGAAATTCACGTCGTCGATCGAAGGAAACTCGAGGAAAGTGACTCTCTTCTCTCTCTCTTTGCTTTTCCATTCAAGCCAAATGCTCTCGCTCCTTCCTTTTTTTCCTCTTTCTTCACCGTCTCGTGACTTTGACTTAACCGCGTTTTTCTTTGAGCTGAAGCGCCTTAACGAGATCGCTCTCGACAAAATAAAGGAACGAGCGAGGAAGAAAGAGAAAGCATTTTTTCCGCGTCACTTCACTGATGAACTCTAACCATTTCAAATTCTTATTTTTTTCATTTTTTTTTCACTTTAAACTCACTTCGACAGTCGATTCACCTTTGGGGTACAGAAGGAATATCAATTGCTGAAGAGTAAAACGATCCGAGTAACCAAAGAACAAAGGAACATCCGCCATCAGTTGGAAAATACTTTAGATCATGATAATTTAGCATCACTGATATGCCTTTCACTGAGGTTAAATACATCAATGAAATTCAAAATGTTTCTTGTACCATACACGTTTATTATTCCTCAACAAATGCAAATTTTATCACATAATGTACTTTGAATACATTTGGATATTCAAAGATGTTGATGTTGAAAATTGTAAATGCATATGATGAGTTGAAAGATACGTGGAGAAAATGATGTCTCACAATGGTGATTGAAAGCAGGTCGACTGGTTGTACACTTAAGAACTCAATGGTACTCAGTTCGCACGATGCTATATGGGGTACAAGCAACTTAAGCCGCTTACACGTGCATTTAGAAGATACGAAATGTATCTTCTGTACATACAGGATTGTACCGCGCAATTCTACTATCTCTCTCTCTCTATAAAGTGCATATATTTACCATGAGTAAGCGTATTTGCAGACTTTGGGTAAGATAGTGTCTTGCATTGATGTATTTATCGACGCTCAGTGAGTGATAATGACTGGTTTTTTTTTGTTTTCTTCCTGAGATTATGAATTAATTCAAAACATCAGGAATTATACAAGACACTTCAAAGTGAAGATACTTGTAGAATTTGTGGTAAACAGAAATTTTCGGTTTACGTGTGAATAATGCAACATTAGATTGAGAATGTATAAATGACACGAGAATTAGAATTTACAAAGGAGTATTTCATGGCATTTGATAAATAACCCCTGGCTGTAAGTCATGAACAGACCAGGAACTTTGATCGTATTCCAAAATGAATACTCGGAATAGCTTCCGTCTCATTAGACGTAGGAAGCTAAGAAATCGTGTATGTTATATTCTTGCTTTTAACAAAGCATAGATGGCGTGGTATCGGTGCATTTGTCACGCTTGGCAATACAGCATAGGGAACTATATTTACCGTGCAAAAATCCCCAGTCACTCTGTATAACTGATGTCAGCATTAATAGCACAACGGATCCTTTGCCCTTCTCCCCTAAAATGTCACGACACGAAACGTGGAGATTGCAGGAGAGACGATACGTTTATTAATCCTAGGCCTAGGAGGGCCTCAATAGGCTACTGTAGACCTAATGCAATCATCTAATGTCTCACTATGGACGAGGCCTGTGATGTCCACTGTCATGCTAATCTAGGGGGGGGGGGGAGGGTAATTGTGCGGTTACGCTGGTAGGTGAATTCAAACTCTGAAGCCCTGAAACACCAAACGCTGAACACAGCCATCCAAAGTGCAATGGCCTACCCCTCATCAGAGTGAAGAGAGATAGAGAGACGAAGGGTGGAAGAGACTTTGGGGATGAGAGATGTCTATTTGCTCGAAGGAAGAATGGACCGTCATGATCGATGATGTACCCAAGTAACAATTACAATTCAGATAAGATTCTTGTTTCGCCTGTATTTATTCATTCGGAAGTTACTCTGCTCTAGACAAAGTGCCGGATATTTTTCTTCTGAAGGGAGAATGTCTCGAGAGCCACTGTGATTCTTCTAAAAAAGTCGATTAATCATGAAATATGGAAGACTTTTTACACTCTCATTTTCTTGAGCGTAACGAAATGCTTTGCTATATAGCTACTTACTAGTGGCTTTTGTTGTTTGAACAATCGAATTGGACTAAGTGAATATTCAATGAGGATTATACAGGGCTTTTTCGCTGTTCGTGAGTCATGTAAAAGGCATCATTAGATGAAAGTACTTTCTGACAAGTATTCATATTGAAATTATTGGAAGTGAATTGAATGATTTGTAATAACAAATTTTTTTCATTGTGGATATTTCATCCAGGTGTTACACACACCAGATGACAGAAGCTGCTAGGAGTGGTACATGGGTACGATCCAGCCACGACCTACGCCACCTTCGGGGCGATACGTCATTCCTGACAAGCTCGCACGTTTCTGGGTAAACCCACCCTGTCTACTGGCATGAAACCCCCACGCGTAGTGTGGCATCTCTTCGCCTCGTGTCTCGTTCATCATGTTTGAGTAATGCAGAGACACGATTTCACGTTATTGCCAATGGATAGGGGACTCTGAGACAGTACCAATCATCTCACGGAATATGTGTCCTTAATGGCGAACAAATCCTCTTCTTTCTCTTTATTTTTTTGTTGAATTTTTGGTGGAGATCACTCTATTTGTGCTAAATGATATGCTTATTAGCAATGGGGACTCATACACTGCAGAAATGAGTGTTTGAATTCAAGATACTTCGGTAGTGATTTGTAAAACGGTTCATCTGTCTTCTCCCAAGACACTCAATGCGTCTTCTTTTCAGTCAAATCAAGTGTCTTCTGGAACAGCTAGACAGCCATGATTTTTCTGTGGCATTTCTAACCTACGAATGTCATCATTCTGCTGATCTGATGGATCTGCATAACCTCACACTTCACGAAGATTTCTGAAGTATCAATCATTATCAGGCTGTTCTAGGAAATTACTGCGTCGATATGCTAAGTATATTTTGCATGAAATTATAGACTTCAAATGTCTTATGGTGATCTCAACGTCCTAAAATCAAACACTTCACGCGATTAAATGAAACGTCTTCGAGTTTCAGATCAATAAATAGTCTTTATTCTTGTGCAGACATATAAAGTGTCTGAATTTTACACAAGACACTCATCCAAAGATCTTAAATTCCGACACAAAACATAATTTTGGACTCTTGGGTCTGATTCTAAGACACTTCTCTAGCAATGCAGTATGTCTGCAGACAGTCTGTTCGTTGCAATCAACAGAGACCAGGGTTCGAACCCAGAACCTCAACATTGCTGATCCATTGTCCTACAGATTGACCCTCTACAGACCTTTTCTCGCGCATTGATCCCCAATCATAATGAGCAACTTACCGTTCCACTCTCGTGCAAGATGCGTCAATTCGCAGTCCGTAAGTGTCTCGTCCGAAGCGTTGCCCGATGTCGGTGTATCACTGAGTCCAGCCCCACTATTTGCTACGTGATAAAGTGGATGCTGTTGTTGCTGTTGTTGTTGTTGTTGAAAAGTACCAGCACGCTGCTTGTGCTGACTCGTGTTGTAGTGATTGTGCTGTTGCGACTGGTTAGTCTGGTGATTATTTTGGGAATAGCCGACTCGGCCACCCCGCGTACCCACTGAATTATCCTCGCCCTCGCTGCCGCTCAGGCTGTAGGCTGGGTAAAGCCGTCCCTTCCCTAGAAAACAATGAGAGCAATCAGTGAGAATGGATCGATACATAAAACCCCAATGTACATGGCTATGTCTCTTTGTTTTGGTAATTGAGTGGTATCGCTGTACTTGCAGCCGCTTTTTTTTTCCTTCAATATTCCAAATAATTCACCACATAATCGGTTAACTTTGCTCTTATTTTGAGAATTAATGATTGAATTAATAATTCTGAGTCTCAAGCCGATTATACGGATCAAAGGTGGTCAAAGGATTTCACAGTATCTAGGCATCAAAGTTTACTTATTACAGCCGTTCATTGTACAAAGTACTTAAAAGCAGTGGAAAAATAGAGAAAACAGCGGTTCTTCTCCCGCAAGATCGATAGTTGCTTCAATTATTCGTTTTAGAGAATTCATAGGGTAACGAAGTTTTCAAAGTATTATGTAACACCCGATAATGCCGTAGCGTTAATAGCATTCTCCAACACACGTGCATTCACACGGATGGAGCCAACATCATCACGCAAAAACTTTGGAGTATCGGTGAAGTATATAGTTATTATTCGTTCATTTTTTTCCAGTTTTTTTCTCTCTCTCTCTTTTTCTCTTTGAGGATCTCTTGCTTAATAGGTTATGCCTGTTAATGTGTGGCGAGACGAGGAGAAGTATAATTTTACGGTAAGTGGAACGTGCTTAGCATAGCTCAATATTTTTTTTTGACGGTGGCAAAACAATTCGAGAGATGCCACACGTGGACAAACATCCCAAATACGAGACTTCCGGTGTGTTGAGTTACTTAAAGCGAACACACAGACACGCGCACATCCGGCCCTCTCACTTTCAAATATTCCTCTGACAAATTTTTATTTTTCATTTGTTATTTTTTTTCTTTTCTTCTTTGTTTGCGTTTGATAACAAAAAAGAATGAGAGTGTATCGGAGATGAGGAGAAATAAAAATTACGAGCAACTTGTCATCCAGTGGACAAAGTTGCCACAAGGTGGTAAATCAGGTGAAACCGGTTTCTTCAGTCGCAAAAGGTTCGGCTAAAGTTCTGAGATAACGGGGAGAGAAAAGAGGGAATAAAGATTGAGCGTGAAAGAAATTGATGATGCTCAGGCTGCGTCACGGTCTCGCGTAAACTTTGATCGATGCCGCCATGCTGGTGTGTAGTCGTCAAGGTCATCTCCTGTAATGGAGCCAGATTGTTATTCGATTGGCATTAATGGGTCGAGAGAGAGAGAGAGAGCCCCACAGTTACCCATCATGCTACTGAGAACCAACGAATTTATTTGAATTTAATTTGAGTGAAATAGATGGATGTGGTACAGACGGAAGTCGAACATTTCGGAACTGTTTGGATAATTTGCCGATAAAAAGTAATTAACATTCAATTAACCAAATGAGATGAGTTTTGGAGAATTTCACAATTAATGGAGCGAGGTAAAAGTTGCTTGAAATTATTTAGAGTAATTGAGATAAAATATTTCCGATGGTTCCATCGGAAAAATGAAATACTTCGGTAGAAAAACTATTGAAATTTTTTTTTGTGAATCTGTGATTTTCAGAAAATACGAAGCAATCAATTTCTCATAGAAAAAAAAAGTTTAATTGACTTATTTTTATAATCATCCTCAATGAAATATCTCGGTAAATAATAGAGATTCCCCTCTTCTACTTCGTTCCTTTTTATAGAGAATTTCAAGAGCTGAAAAAAAAGAATTGGGGGAAAAAGGGTGTATTTCCATTATTTACCAAAATATTCTCAGAAAAATGACCTAAAATGAATAAACATCCTGTTTTACCTTAAAAAGAAAGGAGATAAATTACAATACAATTATATATACCTATATAAATCGGCTATATCTTAACAATATGTATTAAATTCCAGAAAATAATTAGAAGAAGAAACACATTCTGATAAAAACCACACAGAGCTAACGGAAATGATGCTGTATATGATATTTTCAAACTTTCGTGGCTTTCATTCACTTTCGCAATGACCAATGCCCCCAAAATTTACTAATTAAACATTCTATTTGACTTTTTTGCTACTGATTTCAGTAAAAACCTCCTTTTTCACCAAAATCACTACTTTAACCACCTAATGTCAAGCAACAAGAAGCGTTTCGAATCGATAGTATGTGATTCTCAGTTCCGATAAACACGTATCAATCGAGCATGTCGCATGACAGTATAGACGAAGCTGTGTGTTTCCCCTTTGGTTTTGGCAGAGAAGAAGGACACACGAGAATAGGCTAGAAGGGTATGAGGATAGGGAATGTTGGTTGGGATCCATTATAATTAGGTTTGATCGTGCATACCGTTAATGGACGCGATATATCGATCTGACTGGTTGGATAGGTGATTGTATGGATAGTTTGGTAGGGGAGGCCTTTGGACGTAGAAGTGGGAGAGATATAGCCCCCTCTCTATCCAACTCTACTCGTAGTTAACCGAATTATTCTCTGTCCCCGTTATCTCTTGTGCTCGCTCGCACCATCCACGTACCTCCTCTGTTTACTCTCATCCACGTCCATATAACCTAACCATTCCACTCCCCCCCATGTTTAACAACCTCGCGGGGTTTTAACGCTCAACGGGGCTTTGTGATTTTCTAATTGAGTTACCGCATTCGGCTTGTTGATGAGACCTCGGAGAGCAGAAAAAATAAATAAATAAATAAATAAATAGAGACTAAAAAATCACATTAAACAGTGAAAAAACCTCATCTCAACTGGTTTATCGTAATTTTTTACTTTTTCTCTTTAATTTAACAGCATCAACGAATTTTAGTTGAAAACAAAGCATTATTTGGTGATTCTGTCAGGTACAATCGGCCATCAGAATCATCTCATGTAGTTTTTGTCAGAAAAACAATGGGAGCATTCTTACGCACGTCCTTTGTTTTATTCTGCATTCCAAGTACATTATCGGGTTACCATGAGGGAGCATTGTCAAGATACTGGCAGAAATTCCTACGCCAAAAACAATCGCATCATGAGAAAATCCGACATGGGGAGAGCATTCGGAGTTTTCGAGTTGGGATCGATAATCACTCGAATCGATTCTTCTGTTACTGATGCTCGATTTTTTGGATCGATCTCTAACAGTCGATGAGTTCGGTGAATCAATTCTTCTCTTTTTTGCTAATTTTAGAGCTGCAATATATGGTTTTAACTTTGAAGATTAGCAATGAGAAGTTTGTTAATCAATCTTCATTTATTATTGATGAAATAGAAATCCTATATCAGGTTAAAGTAGGTGAGTAGGTAAATTCTGTGACAATTTACGTGAATTGAGAGACTATAAGTGTTTTTTCTCGCCTTCGATCTTCTTTGTTTCATGTAATGAGTATTGAATAATAAAAATATTGAATTGAATTCCTCAGAATTTTATTCAGATCCATATTGCAAAAAATCAAATGCCTTAGAGTCTTTATTCATTCTAGATATTCGAAAAAAAATAACTACTTTGAACAATTTTATGATCATATAATTTCATGAAAGACTGATATAAACATAAAACACATATAATCCTATTTGTTTAATTTTCTAATTTTAATTTTTCACCATTCGAAAAAGCTGAAGGATTCAAAAAGAATCCGTTTGACAAGGATCAATTCTCCAGTCATCGATTCAATTCAAAAATGACAAGTGACAGTTCAATTCGATTCACAAGATCAATTTTCTATGAGAAATCTAACAGCCCTAGAGTGCACTTAGCCCCACCATCAAAAACCATCCTAAGAGGCACTTTATTTCCCGGTGCATCCTAAAGCTGTATCATAGACACGCATATCTTTTCTCATAACACTCCATAACAATACGAAAACACTCCATTCACATGATCCAACAGACAAACTCATCTGATTATCCCAGTATCACCCACAGATATTACACTGTCAGACAGTAGAAACTGTGACCCAGTCATGGGTGTGAGTTTACAATGAACTGTGTTAAATCCAATATTCACACAACCCAACCATTCCCTGTCAATTCTCACGCTCTGCCTATTTCACCTAGTCCACAACTTTATCGATTCCCGAGAATGGAATACCAACGACCACTGGACGTTTCTGTATCAGAACTTTCCCAGGTTACTGTGGTTGAAGGGATGAATTTCCAAAGTTACATCATGCTAGACTATCTCCGAAGAAGAAAAAAAGTAGTCCTTTTACTGAAGAAAAGAAAAAAAACCTATATCGCTGATGGCCTCACTGTCATCTGCAAGATATGGCTCCTTTCGTGATAGATACTCTTACGTATCGAGAAGCTTGTATGGCAAATGCACGCTGAGGTTGACTCTACGACATCGCTCTCAACGACAGAATTTCTCCCGAGATGCTTGCAGATTGATCGGAATCAATCTGCCTTCTTTTTGCTCTCTTGCTTCTTCATCAGGAGCATCCAATGGGTGGTAATTTAATGCGGAATCCAGTGCCTTCGTGGTAGGCAATCAGCTGGGTGAAAATTACCTGCATCGATATATACGTGCAGACACGTTTGAACGATTAAACTACCGATGAAGATCGAATGTGAAAAGTGAAGATTCGTTAAGAGATGGAAGTCATCGAACTTAGATTCATTCTGAGGAATTTCTCTTTTTTTTACAAAAGAACATTACGAGATTTCATCAAATTTCGAGGTATTTTATCGAAATCCTGTGAGGCCTGATGTTTCATTGGTTGATAGGAACCACGAGTTGCGCGGGACTATTCAAAATATCTTCAAGAACGATGAAAAGACAAACAGAGATACCGTTTGATGTTTAACCTCAACTAACCATGGATAAACAAGAAAAAAATGTATCGTATTAAAATGTCGTGCATAATATGTTCCATTTCTTCCAATTGATAAAAACAAACATTTGTGATTCAAGAAAAGAAAACATTTTTTTTCAGTTTTGAAAAATAATAATGCATGGCTACATACATGAATATTGGTTAGGTTAGAGTCACAATTCGCAAAATGTCCTACAGTGAAAAAGGCGTAAATGTTATACTTTTCTCATATTCTTACGCCCTTTTCATTCTAGGACAACGATACCCGGATCGAAAAATAAGTCGTCGCAAAATGTAGTTCTGACTTCTTCAACAACGTTTTCTTTTGTTCTCCGACCTTCTTCCATGTCTTCATTTAACGTTTTTCGACATCAAAGACTTCAACAATTTTGGAGGAAATCAAAAAACTTCAAAATGTCGTCCACTATCGTTGTTTCCCCTTTTCTCTGCAACGTCATACAACGCCAAAATGAAGATTCGGAACGACAACTGGACGAAAATGTATCATGTATTGTACGAATAGCGAAATAATCGGCACTCGGAGTCATGCGGAAGCCGAAATTTACATGATGATCATCAGAACCGAAAAGAAACGATGTCGATTTTTCCACTACTCGTACAATAACGTTTCGCTTCTTGATTACACGAGAACGAACAGACGCTAAAGGGCGCATGTTTTGAAAACTGATGGCAACCGACTCGAAGTGAGTCGTGAATGAGCGCGCCAATCGCGACGATTCTTATTGGCCGATGAGAATACGAATTAGCCAATAGAAATGAGAATGAACTGCAGACACGTCTGAAGTGAACCGATGTCATGTACTTTTTATAAAAGCATCCGGCCATCCTCTTCTTCACTTCGATGAATAAGAAGCGGAAAGAAGGGGTTGAGCTGGAAGAAACAATGAAAAATAAACGAGTTCAAACGGACCTTTCTGTCGATGCCGGCACATTCTTACCGGCTGAGGTAATGCCTAACGAGGGGAATACACTGGAATAAAATACCAGCGGCGGGTAGTCTTGATGCGCAAAGAAATGCGGGAAAAGAGAGAGAGAGAGAGAGAACAGGTGCACGAATCAATGTGTTGTTTAACTGCAGGGCCACATACATCCAATTATCTTTCAGCGACTTATGTGTCTTTTCGAAGGACAAACTACTATTCCAGCCATATGCACAAGTACAGTATTAATACCAATACGGGTTTTGGTCTTGTTAAAGAATCTTGCATGGCATTTCTTCATTCTTGTTTTTTTTTTGTGATATTAAATTGAAGGGATAAGTGAGTTGGAGCTGGAGAGAGAGAAAAAATAAGGAAACACACATGGTATGATTGCACTACGAATAAGGCTATCGATGAATGGCTCGAGAGGGGAAGAATTAAGAGTGAGGTGAATAATTTGTGGTGGGAGGAAGAGAAAGAAAGAGAAAGACGACTGGTATGTTGGATTTTGCTCAGAATTTATTGAAAATGATCTTTCAACGTTTATTTCTGCTCTGCGATCAACCAAAATGATGGATTGGGGGGAGGTGCAGGGGCATTCTGTGTATGTGTGTTTGAGTATGTGTATGTGTATGTTTGTGGCGTGACGGTTATCCAGTGGGTGAGAAGGCGTGCTTCGAATATCGATCCACCTTAACGGAAGAATGAAGGGGGCGCGAAGAGGAGAGGGCCAAGCAGAAAAGGTGAGGCATTCGTTTGGGGTATATATATATATGCGGGTACACGCGACGACACAGAAGAAAAGAGAGATACGAACTTTTCAACTCGACTTCGTTAGTTTCCGGAGTGACGCGGGTCGCCTCGGAATAACTATTTTTGCCCGTTTGCCTCAAACCCCACACAGTGTTCTACCCAATGCCCAAGACATTGTAAGAAAGGCGGGCTCGTTACATCCGCGAAAACTTGTTTCGACAGAGATAGGTAAAAGAAAGGGATGAAAAGAGGAGAAAAAAAAGAAGGAAGAAGAACTGCGATGAAACAACGAAGTAAAACAAAACTCCTGCACTTTAGGTAATTGAGGACGAGTAAATTAAATTTGTTGAGGCAGAGGGGCGGGAGGGGGGGGGGGGGGGGAAGAAAAAATTTGCAAGAAAAAGGAATGAAAATAAATTAAATTTGTAGCGTTTGAAGTTGATTAATTGGACAAACGCGACGATATAATTTATCAAAATATACTGAAATACATTTTTTTCGTGGGAATGCTCAAATTTTTTTTTTCTTCAATTTAAACAATGAAGTATCTTGGATGAAAAAAAAAATCAGATTACTAATTCAATGTTATAATATTGAAGAGCAACAGGACCACTTGTTGTATCGAGTGGGCTTTATTTTAAGTACCTCTAACGAGCGATAAGTGGTTGGCTCATCGATCCAGTTGAAGGTGCAAATATGTTGACACTTTTTTTTTTTTTTTTTTATTTTTCACTGTCGTAAACTATGACACTCTTTACACTCGTTCAATTTATTATCACTGAAGAGATAAGCGATATATAGATACACGAGCTATAAACACACATTTTATGTGTAAAAATGAATGTTATTTTTCACGTTTCAAATTGAACTGTTCAATTACAGAAAAAAAAGTGAAAAAAAAAAAAAGAAAAGTTTTATTGCTGTTTGAAATGCAATATTCATACTTGATTGTACAGCAATTTCGGAATCTTTTTAATCTCGATATCTGTGAGATTTTTGTGAATCTCAGTGTAATACTCTTTTTTTTCATTAAAAGATCGATTTTCGTAATTTTTCCATACAAATTGATTCATTTATTCAATTTTTTTTGATAATTACTTGAAAAAATTGCTTTATCCTTCATTTTTATTTTGTTTTTCAAATCAATTGCTTAATTTTGGTCAACCAATGAGGAATGAGGAATAGATGTGGCAGTTTTAGCATTATATTTGAACTCTCTGAACTTTTTAGAGCAGAAAAATGAAAATGTGGTTGTAAAAAATCAATGATCCGAACATTTTCCTCATGTCACAGTTAAATTCCCTGAATAGCAGCGCATTAAATGCATTTAAATGTTTAAAATAACCCGTAAAATCGATCTCCAGAAAATCCGTAAAACACTTGTTCACACGATTCTCCAGATGAATATTCTCCTCTCAATTTATTAATTCATACATTAACCGCACGTTCATAAACTAAAATTATACTCTGTTCTCATTCAATGATAGATAAAATGAAATTCATTATAATTTCATCAACGGACTATTATATCGTTTAACGTGTTACACACAGACACACACACATATATATATATGCGCCTTCACTAATTCATAATAATTAAATTCCCATTTTCGTTCACGCTGCAGTGCGCAAATTTCGTGTGTACTCATGTGTATGTGTAGAATAAAATTGGTAATAATCATTTAATTATATTAATTTACTTTGATAATTCAACGTAATTCAGTTCATGAATATTAGATCTAGAAAAAATCGATTTATCAGAGGTGAAATTTGCATTTTTTTTTGTGATCCAGGAAGCAAAAAAAACATGCAAGAGTAGAGAAAGAAGTGAATTAACAGGATAAATGTCAAATGCTTCATGAATTAATGATTTTTCCACAATTTTCATTATTGATGGTGCAAAATACTGGAAGAGGGGGGAGGAGGCTGGTGATTCGTCATTAATATTAACGCTGGTAGCTATTAGCAAAGCACAAATAATCGACACGCGATGTTTCCCCACCCCCCCCTTTCTATCCTATCTTGCATTGCATATACACGCAGTAACATGGTCAAATACATTTGTATGAACAGGTACACATATATTTGTTAATATACTGTGTTGCCAACGTTTAGGCAACTAACGAGCTGTCGCGACAATCAGCATTCAGATTAAAGGGAAATTATGTAGGCTCCGTGTTACTTTGTTTTTTTTTTTTTCAATGGATAATTCACACAATGGCAAATTGAATAATTATATTCAATTTGTTTTGTTATTGTGGTACATGAAGAATTTGGGTAATCACAAACTTATGTGATATTTCATGGAGTCTCGTAAATTAGTCGGTCGTTAACATTGTGACGACACTAGAATACCATAGACCTTCATCAAGTTACATGGAAACGACAGGTTAATCGATGGGAGAAGAGGAGATTTTAGGGGAAAGAGGGGGGGGTGGAGATTATCGCTGGAGATGAATGGATTAATTTATTTACCTTTTTTTCCCTGAAGTTATCATTTTATGGGGATTTTTCAAGGTTCTGAGGAGGAATACAAGAGAAAGTGGGGTAAAATGGGGACTTTCATGGAAGAGCTTGAAATTTTTTTTTTTTAAGATTTTATCTAAATTTTTTGGAAATTCTACTTTTTGGGAACGAATTGAAGGTCGAAGTCTTTTCATTCTTGTCTTAGGGATCTGGGACTGATCTTTAATGGAAGGTGAGATTATCTATAATCGATTTGTTTGGTTTTGGAAAGAGGCATGTGAAATTTGAAGATACTTATAGGCTTTTTTGTGAAAATAATTTTTTGCCTTATGACAACTTCAAAAAACGAGACCAATCTTAAGTCGTTCCGACCAATAGAACCGGAGATATCCTTAAAAAAGTGAAGAATTTCCAAAAATGGGAGGAAATCGTTATTTTTGTCTGAAAAAGACAAATTAAAAAAAAAAAACATGAAAAAAAAGTTTTAACATGTTCTTCAACGAAAATTTTCTCAGCTTTTCAATGAAATCATCAAAGAGATCCTATCTCCACTATTTTCAACGATTCTCATACTATAAAACATCAAAATTAAAATATGTCCATTCCCCTCCACTTACTCCTAAAAATAAAGGAAGAAAAGGAAGTGCTCAGGGTGGATAACAAGCGAATGAAGTGAAAGAGGGAATTTTGAAGGAGAACCAACGAAAAAAAAAGGTGGATGACAAGGACAGTATATTGCCACCCTTATTTATCGAGTGGCTGGCACAACCTGGGGATTTATGTAAACTTGAAAATCAACACCGGAGCCCCTCTTTCACGATAAGAGGGGGCGTAATCCTTCAGATAAGTCGCACGCGCAACCAGAGAGGTCTCTTTGAGAGCCACACCGCAGTATCCACACGTAAATAAGGTTAACGCTTGTTCCTATCGCCTACGCACTCTTCTCTCTCTCTCTCTCTTCTTCGTTCTCTTTTTGCTAACCCCTTCTCATCGAATGGGGATTAGATTATCAGTAATTCTTTTTCCCCCATTTTTTTAATGAGCTTATGCAGCCCTCTTGCGTTAATAGAATATCCGAGAAGAGAAGAAGGCAAAACTTGTAATCTTCAATCTCCAGATTCTCTTTTTTAATATAGTTCGGAGATCGTGTTGAGTATTAATGCTTTTAGATGGATTTAGAAGGATTCAAGTGAATTTGATCCATTGAGTTGAAATATTACAAAGAGAAAAATTTTATCTTAATTTAAGAATGTGCAGTCACTTAATTTAAGTGATATGCCATTCTTAAATTAAGTGACTTTTCTAACTTAAATCAAGTGACTTTTCTCACTTAAATCAAGTGACTTTTTCTTTCTTAATTTAAGAAAGTGAAACTCACTTGAATTAAGTGACTTTTCTCACTTAAATTAAGTGACTTTTCTCACGTAAATCAAGTGACTTTTTCTTTCTTAATTTAAGAAAGTAAAATTCACTTAAATCAAGTGAGTTTTTTCACTTAAATCAAGTGACTTTTCTTTCTTAATTTAAGTGAACTGCACATTCTTAAATTAAGTGCCTGCACATTCTTGAATTAAGAAAACATTTTTCTCTGTGTAATATGAAATGTGCTCAAAAATATTCAAGTTTAGTAGCTCAATCAGTTGATTCTTTTAAAATTTAATTTATTTCTTGAATTTTAATATAAAACACAATTTTGATCGTTAATCGCTTCAAAATCGATCGCATGGAAAATTCGAAAAAATTGAGGTGATTCGAAACAATTTGTTTCATCCCTGTTTAAAAGAATCAAATTTTTCCCTTCATTCTTTGTTTACTCCCCAAACACCTTAAAAGTTAGAAACCGGTATTTGCAAAAATTCCTCTATATTTTTCAGTTTTCAAGGGATTTAATTATGAAGATTCATGGAAATAAGCATAACGGTTTCGCCTGTAATCAATATGCGAAAGATATCAATGCATAGAAAAAACCTTTACAAAATGACTTGAAGGATCTTGGAAAATAAAGAATAACAAAAGAAAGATGAAAAAGAAAAGAATGCTTGCATCAGGAAAATTGTTCCCTTCTGGTTATAGCCAAGGCAAGTTGGAAGTAGCAGTTTGTCAGCAAAAGTGCGATGCTTGCTATTCACGAGCAAGTGAGATCACGGGAACGAAGAATGACAACGACCTATCCTCGACAATTCTACATTCCGGGTAGAAATGGCTAGAAAACTGAGTGGTTGGAGTGAAGAAGATGAAGAAAACGAAAAAATGAAAGGCCAGAATGAGAGAGAGTGAGAAAGAATGGGTTTGAGTGAAGCTTGGTAGCCCCAAGTAGGAATTCTCTGGTGGATCAGACGGATGAATAATTCAAGAATGGGTCAGGGAGTCACGGGAGCGAATTAGAGTCAAATAGCAGTGAGAACCGTGGATGATTTTGCTTTTACCTGAAGATAAACTGTTTTCACCATTTGTATCTTTATTTATCTTCAATCATGGAATAATTTAAGGAACTTTTTTTTTTTTCAAAATAATTCAGTTACTTGAAACTCATGCGTTTTCATTTAGAGGAAAAAAAATCAGGATAATTCGCAGGAGAACGACACTGAATCAACAATTTTTTACTAAAAAATCCCAAAATCCGGAATAATAAAAGTTATGAAAAATTTATTAATAACGATAATTCAAACAAAAATATTCATTTAATAGCCCCTTATCGAAAATTGATTATCCAAAAAATAGAAAAGCATGATTTCTAAATTCATGTCACGTGTCATTAATAATCCACTTCAGCTGCAATTTTTCAATTGCAAATTCATCATCGACAGACATGATAGACTTCAAAGATTCAAGCAAAAAATTCCAAATCATCGAATTTCACGTTGCACATTTTATTGACTATGAATGGCATGATCAAAAATTTGTCAGCGTCATTTCTAGTGAAGACGGTAAAAGTCGACGTTGAAATTGGTGTCAGTGTCGTGTTGGTTTAAAGAAAATACTCGCAGGGATATCAAAAAAATAAGAGGGAACATTTAGAAGCTGATTCCGTAAAAGAGACATTCTTCAGATAACAACGATGCCTCATTCTCGCTCTCTCTCTCTTATTTCGTTATGTTGAATTTAACTGTATCTCTGTTTTCGGCAGTCAAACAGCTGTGTTATGTCGTGTGTCCTGGCTAAAAAAAATGCCCCGCACAACTAGCCACTATGTGTACAGTGATGGTGGTAAAGTTGGTGGTGGTGGTTGTGCGCACGCTGTTTAAACTTTTCCCAGGCTTTTCTTGTGCTCTTATTTGCCCTCGTAATATCATGATATTAAGTGAGCTCCCCTCATTCCAATTCTTCCACTCTCTTCATCCCTCTGTTCTCGAGCTCCAGTTGGCTTTTCCTCTCATTCCATCTCCTCCAATTTTTTTTTGTTTCCATTTCTCTTTTCACCACGTGGGTAAACACCAAGAAAAGAGAAGGGATATGATGACTTTTGTTTGCATAGTGTTAAAAACCTCGTACTTTTGTTTTCTCCTTCTCCAGTTCACGTAAACACTACTTTTGACCTAAATCATCAATGAATCTACCGATTTTTTCATTGTAATAACAATTTTGCACTTTGTTGAAAGTGAAATTCAAACTAATTGCATTGATTCATTTACCAAGAGTTCTTTGATACAGTGTAACCTTAATATAACGAACCTCAATATAACAAATTCCTCGATTTAACGAATTTTTCAAAATCCCCCAGAACTGCCCATGAGAGTCTATGTAAAATATACCTTTACATTACGAATATATTTTTCAAACAACCTCTACATAACGTATCCTACAAATTATCCCCACTCAATTCCACAATAACTAATGTCTCAATGAGTGCTGATACGTTTAAATCTTCATAAGATAGTCATTACTGGTTGATCACTGTAAACATTGCTGTTTGCGATTGTTAGTAATTTTGAAGTTGTAATGGCTGAAAAACGGAAAAGGTGTTGTTTGAGTGTTGCAGAAAAACGGAAAATTATTAATTATGTAAACGAGCATCCTATAATCAGGAATGTGTTTTGAAGTGGTTAAAACAATGTCGGGATAAAAATGTGGCAATTGGAGGCCCTATTCTCCAAGAAATCGAGTTTAATCTAACCTCTGTATAACAAACCTCACTGTTACGAATAACTCGATATAACGAATAATTCCTATTCCCCTTCAGTTTCGTTATATTAAGGTTACACTGTATTTAACAAACTCTGTCTATTGGAGTGATTACAAATAATTGAATTAAACAAGAAGTTTTGATGGAAAAAATAGCGAATTAAACTTTACTAATTGAATTGAATTGAAGTTTGAACATTTAGGTCGTTATAATATCCAAACTAACGTGAATATTGAAAATTCCACATTATCTCACGTATTTAAGCACACTTGAGTATCTCAATAGAGCTCCAACGTTCATCATATCCAAAAGCTACTCACCTCTCAGTGCTCAACCCTTCATCTTACTGTACACTGTAGAATCATTTTAATTAATTAGTAAGAAGACTGATTACAGCGGCCGCCTGCTGCTACCGCACTTCCGTATCTCCTTCCGTCGTTTCTGAACTGGAATTTCCGTGAAACGCTGAAATCATGCGGTCTCGTCTTTCCAAGGTAAGAGTAGAAATAGATGGTGGTAAAGGAGGGGTAAAGGGGGAGAGTGAGGGGAGGTAAGAGATCGTAGAATATAGGCCGGGAGTCTGTAAAACCATGGAAATTGCACTTGCGGGCTTTACCTTCAGTATCCAAAGTTTCTGAGTTTACTGATACTATGCGAGTAATATGCAATAGGGGCTAAAGCGGTTCGATGCCTCTAACGCAAAATCATTGGGTGAATTTGATGCGTTTGCTTGGATTCACCAATGAGGGCACTAGCCGGATACGTCTCCCCAGAGGGCTTCTCTATGCTAGAGTCAATCGCTTCTCATCCCCATGAACCATAGTATACAATATTAATTTTCTCGTGGGATTTGACGAATTATCGATTTCTTGAATTGTGATTTATCAGAAATTCACAGCGATTCACAGCTTGTTTAGATATTCTTCAATGAGTTTAGATTGTGATTGCTGATTTTTCAATTGCATTTCAACGTCGATTTTTAGGAATTTTAGGACTTAAGAATTTTTTTCGGGTTCAAGGACTCCGTGAAAAAATCTGAAAAAAATTGAGAAGATGCTCCAGCATGTATACATTATTTGGGAATTTTTTTGAATTCTTCTTAAAGGTCTTTTTTTGAGAAAAAAATTGTAGATGTTTTTTACCAAGGAGGTCCATTTTGTACTTGTCTTTACTACTCGATTAGTAATGAATTTTCCAGCTCTAATTTGTTTAGGTATAGTATCCAATCATTTTTCTCATGAAAAATTCAGTTGAATCGTAATGAATTGTAGATTAGAATGAATTCAATATCAGGAAAATTTAACGTGGGAAAAAAACGATTTCTAACCTCCTCACTTCTTTCAAAGCTTTTAGCGTGACTCTCTGAATGCATGCATGTTTGGAGAGTAAAACTATGTTTCCCAGGATGGTGAAGACGGAGAAGAAGGGATTGAGAACTTGAGAATATTTTACGACTCTCTAGTCGCAAACACCCGACACGAAAAAATAGAGAAAAGCGTGGTGGCGTAGAAAGAGGGAGGGGAAGTGATGAGGGGGGAGGGAAAAGGGAAGAAAAGATTGAAGTAAATGAATAAAAGTTTTTGAAATAGAGTCACGATGAATAAACTCGAGCTTAGCCGATGAAACTTGTAGGGAACAGTGATTTTACCTCGAAAATCGACTCTTTTGTCACAATAATTGATTATTAAGGAAGGATTTATAATTTTCAAAATCACAGAGGTAGAGTGGGGCAAAATGGAGCTCCGGAGGTACATGATTCAGGTTTTTTTTTTCAAAGTGAAAAACTTCACAAAGAAAATGCTAAAAAATTGAAAAAATGCTCCATTATGTGGAAATTGTTGATGAATTTTTTCATATTTTTTTTGTAGAGGCCTTAACTCTCAACGAAATAATTCCAAATCATTTTCAACAACAGGTCCATTTTGCCCCTGTCTCCCCTGTAATTGAAATTGAAAAATCCGAATTATCAAAAATCCATTAATTTTTCAAATTGATTACTTCTTTAACTCAATAAAATAATTGATATAAAAAAATCCCAAAATTCTAAATAAATCTAATTCTTTGAAACATTTTTATTTCTCCACATATAAGTAAATTTCTCACGAGTGGAATTTCATTTAAAATAGTTGAAAAATATTTTGAAATAATTATTTTGTAAAGCTTCACTTATTAAATAATTACAATTTTTCTCAATTAAAATCAGTTTCGATTCGTGAAATCGAAATGTATAAAATAGAAATAAAAAGAGGAGAATCGCTTCTCCAATGAATTCTTCCATTCTGAATAGAACATGTTCCCATGATGATTCAGATCTTTTGGAATCAATCATTGATACTCGACTGAGTCTAAATGGGTGGTCTTCATTAAAAACTAGATCAGGTGTCGATTTCTCCTGTTAATTAATCACTGTAACTGTCAATCCATCTGATGAGGTGAGAATGATCAATTTAATTCCGGAAATCAATAAAAATTCCGATGTATGTCATGCAGGAAATGATTCTCCAAAAAAATTTTAAGAACATTTCAAAGAAATTGTGCCATTAAATAACTCAATTTTTACATGTAAAGCATTCAAATGTCCATTGAGTCTTCGTATTTGTAGAAATACCACATCATAAATTTCCAAATGTTTACGACCGTACTGTGATTAATGGAAACCCATAGCTCAATAGTGAACTGTCAGGTAATAGATCAGCCGTTTTGCAACAACGGAAATCATTGGAATTCCTGGATATTTAAAATACATGAAACATTAATTCAACGATTATTATTGCGATTTCACTTCCAGATTACTCAATAATTTTTTTATTTTCCGAAATATTCCACTAAAGTGAATTAAACCGTCGTAAATTCCATCGTTATTTACGACCCCAAGTTCTAAATAGTCAAATGATGAGTTCACATAGCGAGAAAGCAATTCAAATTCCTGGTAAAAAAAATATAAAATAAGTAAAAAAAAAAAGCGAACTTGACCCATGAAAATAATGGAGAGACAGTAGTGTTGACTATCAAAGGCAGGAGAGACCGCATCGTAAATATTCTACGATATACGATTGCCTTTTAGAATAAAGGCGGATCTGAGTCAGAAAAAAAAAGTGATTGATCACCCAAATGGAAATTAATGAAATTCCAATGACATTGAGAAGAGCAGAAGGCAAAGATAGAGAAAAAAAAAAGACAGAGCCTATCAGAAAATCGCAATATATGACTCTCAGCATCGTAAATCGGTACAACCTTTCGGTTCAACGCTAAAATTTCTTGGAACACGCATCCGATTTCAGGATAGAATAAATTTTAGAATGAAGATATATGGCAGTTTTGTAGCAGGTATAATGTGCTTTACCAGTGTTCTTTTTCTCAGTGCGAAAACTTTCCAAACATATATAATCGTGTGTGTGTGTTTGTGTATTTAGTACATTTTTTTCGCTCAAAACCCCATGATTTCAGATAAACTCTCATCGGATTATCACGAGGTAATAAAAAACTGCAGGTCCCTCACTCCACAAGTGAATATCTTTTTCCTCCCTCCAGAAAGTCCTCGAAAGCAAGCATATTTTTTTGATACCGATCTTCCCCGAAAAATCGTATTCATTGAATTAAACGAATTATTTACAACTGCTTAATGCAACTTGAAATTTATGTGCACATCCAAAACAAGCTGAGTATTACTAGTATTTACGAGGTAGTGAGAAGAAGACTACTCGATTTATCAGGCCCCATATACCAACGCTATTCAGGGCCTCAAAGTACGTGAATACAGTAATCGGGCTACATGACACTTTCATCCTCTTCGTCTGCCTCTAAACTGCCTGTATCCTTATCTCTATATCTCTGTCTCTCTCGTTCACATCACAAAGCACATCAGCATCAGTTGCTTATCTGGATACGGTCTGAGGCACATGTTGCTCCACGGATTTAGTGGATCTTCCAGTGAGCGTATGTTAGTTACGCGGCTTGTGTTCAAACATAAATTTCTGTATCGGACAATGGGTAATTGTGCGATCGAAACGTCGAAGAGAAGGGGGGGGGGGAAGGGATTGTGCCAGCGGCTACGAAACTCCACTTTGGTCCAGTGTGCTCTAATGCCCAGTACCTCACCTACGTCACGTGATCAGCTTTGTACACTTGGTATATGAGAAAGATCGAGTACTGGACCTGAAAAGGAAACGGCCCAGTGTGGAGTGTCAGTGAGCATGTGTGTAGGGGGGAGGGGGGTGGTACTCATCCATGTCAGATTCACTGGAGAGATACTCTTGGTACTGAATTACGTACCTGCCAAGACTTAAAGTGCAATCATCCAATCTTTTGTCTTCGTGCTTTATGCTCCCAAAGTTTTCGTTTAACTGCCGAGTTCTTAATCTGTTTTTTTTTTTAATCCTTTTTTTGCCTTCTGCAAGTGGAGTATTGGAGTTCTTTTGACGCGTAGAATATCACTTCAGCAAATAGGGAAATGGTGGGAGGCGGGAGAGGGGAGGAGTTTGCTGGGTGAAATTTCGTTCGACGAGCTCTTGGCCGTGGTAATAAAAGCTGCGAGGAAAGTTTTGCAGTTAATTACGAATGTTGGTTCTAACCGAAGATGGAAGTGAAATGGAATTGAGAGAATGAAGTACTTGATGTGGATTCTTGAGAGAATCCACGTATTTTAGAGCGATATATAAATTTAGAGGTGTGATATAGCAAATGTTTTCGCTTGAAAAAATGAAAAATATATATTGCATATATTCTGAAATCAAATTTTTGAAGTCAAAAAAATATTCGAATTATATTTCATGATTATTTCATATATAATGGAAGTACACTTGAAATATACTTTCATCAGAAAAGTGGCATATGTGTTGCATATATGTGACTTATTATATTTTTGGAAATATATTTTCGGAAATATATTTTCGCATATATTTTTTTTCCATGAGAGTGAAATCTGTTTTACCTCTTCGTCACTGAATTATCCAAGAATTTCAGTGAGGCTTCGCTTTCAATTGCCTTGGGGAAAAGGAAGGAGTTGACAGCGGATATTATTCGGACAGAGCACTCAAGTTAGGTCACTGCATTTCGTGACGCCACTACCACCAGGCTAAATAGTAGAAACGTGTCGCTTACATTACACAATGGTATAATATTATTCCATGAGAATAGAGATAACTTACATGTACCGAGTGTCATAACAAAATGAAATATCTTGCTCTATAGTACATAGGTGAATTGTCCTGATCGAAAATTCAAGGATGATCGGATTTGCTGAATGAAAAAAAGAAAAAAAAAAGGTAAATAAAAAAGAATTGTTTCAATCTGCAATTCTGCATTACTATACGGCGACCCAAATATTATCACACGAAATGTATTTTACATGATTTTCTCTCTTTTTTTTTTTCGTCCTGGTTATCAACCAGTAGCATTGAAAAGTGAATATGTTCTCTTTTGTTCTCTGTAATAGATAAACCTCGTTTTTACCTCTTTCTACTTTTTTTTTTCATTGAAACATACACACGGCCGTTTTGTGACTCTCCAGTTTCTCGTTTACGGTCTGGCCGTTTGAATCGATAAGCGAGGTACCAGTGAGGCTTTCTCCTCTCTTCCTCCCCTCTTTCCTCTTCATCATCCCTCATCTCTTCCTTTTTTCGAACGTCGAGGTCCATTGAGAGAGCTGAGGGAATTTGATTAAAGGATTCGATTAATGTTTACCGTCGTATTTTCTTTTATGAACTTCAAAGACCCCACCTGGATCCACAGCCCACTGTGTTACCCCAAACAAATTCCTCATCTCTCTTTTACATTTTCACCTCTCAATTCTCTGGTTCTCTGTACTACTATCCCAGGCTCTCTCTCTCTTTCTCTCTCTCTCACCGTACTACGTCATTTTCAGTTTAGTTTTCTCTTCTTTACACTCTATCCAAGCGACACAAGCCATTATCGACCCCGTAAACGAATTTCAACGCACTTCCGGGACTCCCTTGACGCTTTATCCAGCTTTGTCACAACTCAGTGGCTTCTGTTCAATCGACAAGTACTCACGATATTAGTATTTCAAAGCGTCCCACTTGTGTCAACAATTTTCTTTATTTTCTATTTTTCTTTTTTTTTTTCGTACGATGTGTTTCAATGTCCCTCTGGTAATTTGGAGATCTCTAATTTTAGGATGGAAGAAGTGGAGAGATGAAGTCTGTAGTAAAGTGGAGAAATAAGACAAATTGACTTATTCTTGCACAAAGAAAAAAATTAAATTTTAATAATAAAAAAAGGATTGTTAGAGGAGACTTTGACCATTTGGATATTTTGAATGCTTACTTTGGACATGAAAAGTTAGCATCATCATGTCAAGTAGTGAATCAAATTAGATGAATCTACTGCAGTAGAATGATGGTTATCACAATTTACTAATTACAATTGTCGCAATAGCAGAAATATCAATGTCATCATTTTTTAATTGTTGTTGTTACACACTCCTCAGCGGATTCCGACTTCCAGGGCCATCATCTAATATAATAGAATCAATTGCGATAATTATGAAAATAACCTCAACAATATGATTTCTGTTAGGTTAGCTTACAAACATTTTCTCTGCTTATAGTCATTCTCAAAAAAATATCTCGGAACTTAAGTGACATATGCCTTTTTTAGACTAGTCCTCTTCATAAGGGAATGTCTCGTTCAATTTCTGGAATATTTCCATAGGAAAAAGTTCAAAGGTCAAAGAATTTGAAGGTCAAGTTACTGAACCACTGTTGATATCAAAATTTCATCGTTATTATCTCTTTCATTTCATCAAAATGAGAAGACAAAAGAGAATAAATCCAAGGATAAACTTTTTTTTACCTACTCATAACTGTTGAATTTGAGGCTCGTGAATTCATCAACTAGTTGAGGATTATTTGACTCCTAATTTCCCAAAAGTTTACCAAAAAAAATTGGAGTAACGAGATAGTCCACGTGAAAGGTCATTCAGTGCGAATTAAGAGAGCGTTGAAAATGGCTCACGAGTGGAATGATGCTGAGGAATAAAAGAGAAAGAGGGAGAGAGAGAAAAGGCGACGAGAACGGTGGTAGTTACGTGACAGGATGAGTCTGAGAGTTGGATACCCAAGGGAGCCATACCCGGGTCTAACGACTCCCTAGGAGTAGATATGTATCCCTGTGTGCCTCGAGTGTTGGTCCGTATCCTCTTACCCCCTCTTTCTTGTTCATCGTACAGTCTAAAATCCCGTAGTAACTCCTGACGGCACTTTCTCCATTCCACCGTCAAGTTTACGGCATCAGCAGTGAAAGTATCGTCAACCAACCGTTACGTTGACAATCAGAATCTCCATGTAGATGGGATTCATTAATTTCTATATTTTTTTTAACGTACACACTTATATCATTCGTCTATTACATCAGTTGGTCTTTTCATTTGCCATTGGAGTGAAAAAAAAGGGGGAAAAAAAGAAATCCAGAGATTTCAATTGATACCGAGAGAGCTTTACCAAGATAATCCAACAGCAGTTGAATTGAAGTTGCATTTCGTAAAGGAGAGGGAGGGGGGAGGGGGATGAGTGATAAAAAGAAAAAAAATCTCATCTACAGAGGCAAAACGAACTCATTCTCAGTACGGGGATTATCGCGCCCCAGCAAACTGCCAGATCGAAATCATCCACATTGTGGACAGTTTTTCAGAAAGCTGCACTGAATTCAACCCAAAGAGGGCTTATACAGAAAAAAAAGAAAGAGAAGTATCTCTTCTGCTGCACTACTGAGAGAGAAAAATGACATCACATTCTATTTGTGGCAAATACTGTTGTATTAAAAGAAGAAGAAAAAAAAAAGAACGAACGAAAGTCAATCAATTGCACTAGGGAGATATTGTTTGTACGTAGCTTAACGTAACCCTCAGTGTTTATCCAACAGATTGATTTGGGTGTTACCAAAGCACGGGTATTTTGATTCTATATCGTGATAATAAAACTCATTGATCCACATATACAATCAGAATTCACATCAGAATATTCAAAGAGACTTGGAATTATGTGATATGTGGTTATATTGGATTCACTGGTTAGATGAAGGGGGCCATGTATGCTCATTCATGGAAGACCGATGAGCTCCCTTGTTACGCATTGAGGGCTTCCATGCAACTGGATTGATTAGGTACGTGTCGCACAAATCGAATTGCAGAATCTGAATTCCAGGTATTCGAGAAGAGGGGGAGGGGGGTTATAAATTGAAGCCATGTGATCCAATGGTTATTGCGTGTGTGTACCTTTGGATTTTCTAGGTGCAATGTATTCTGGAAAATGAAATTTCTGAATTTACCAAAGTCCTCTGTTTCACTGTTCTGCTGACAAATGAGATTTCGTCACAAATTCAAATACTTGATTATTCTTTTGTTTACACAGAATGTCGCAACAGTTCTATTCTTTCACAAAATGAAATAGAGGGAGTAGATGGCGCTGTACATGGAATACTATCTGGCAGGACACTTTTCACTAGTGCCCTCTGCAGAAAATTCGCTTTTGCGCGTCGCCGCAAACGCACAATGGAGCGATTAACTCGCGCAACCAAGCTCGTTGTTTATCGTACAAGCGTTATTTGCCCAGCGGTCGTTCGTTTAAATTATTCGTCGCGTTTCCCATTCTCTCTCGCTCCTCCTCTTCCCTACCCTTCAATTTTCAGTCATGCCTGTCTATCCTATCGCTGCATACACACTGACCTCTCGTTCCTCTCACTCTCTTTATCCTCTCAATTTTCGAACTACAACTATGGACCAACGGGCTTTCCAGACTTTACACTCTGCTTTAATCGTTTACCGATAATGTGACGGCTATTAACGATCATTCCCCTCTCCTCCGCCAGAGCACTTTACACGTTTCGTATCAATGATGATAAAAAAAATTGGGTGTGTGAGATTCTCATACGTTAGGAGAGAAACTTCATAACTTTTAGAAAAAGTCGGAGAACCTCAGCAAAAATTTAGTCAAATATAAAGGATGGTCAAATGTAGAGGCGTCAAATATAGAGGAATTCCACTGCAGCATAGTTCCACGCAGCATAGAGTGTCTATGACGAATGAAACGGAGAGAGTAGAAGGAATTTTCCTTCTTTTTTCCTTCAACTGCCAGTTGAAGTCAGAGAAGAGAAAGCGTTTCACTTTTTCGTCTCATCGAAGCCATTTTTTCCCTGCCGCGCCAAAAGAAGTCTCACTTCAAAAACATGCAAATATTATCCAATCGTCTCAATCTTTGTAATTTGTATTCAAAGCAACATACTTCTTTTCTCTCTTGCATTCATAACTAATTGGTCGTGAGAAAACTTACCGACTAATTACTAATTAGTATTGAATTAATTCATGAAGCTCTCAATCGAAACAGCCTCACTGCTACTGAACAACAACTAGGTAGAGAAGATTTTCTGCATTTTTTTTTCTCTTCCTCTCATTGCAACATTCTGCAGAAGACGCTTTCGTAGCTTTTCAGCAATCAGCACCCCAAGCCCCAACGACAATTCCCTTTGATCGTTTTGGAACAAGTTGATCCACGTTGCCATCGTCCTGATCCCAAGCACCACTACGACACGCTTTAATAATTCTTTTTATCGTTTCTCCTGATGCACAAGAACTTTACACACACCACCCAACCGATGCCCAGTGTGTCCCTCTCTGCCTCGGGGGAGAGAGCGTCGTGACGATTAAACATTTATAGGAGCCAACGATGGAGGGCTCAGCGTGTTCAACGAGGAACTAGGCTTCGTCTCATTAGTCCCTGCACTTTACGTCTTTTTTCCTCATTCTTCCTTCTCTTTTTCATCTTCAAGGTTTAATATTTAACAAGGAGCCCACGACGATTTTCTCTACCTCATCGTTGTCTCTCTTCATTCACGGTTTATGCTAAATTATATCCGCATTCTCCCACTATTTTATCACCTATTTTTCACGCTCACATGGTCTTCTAGAAGTTACATTCCTTTACATCTCTTTCTCTCTCTCTTTCTATGTGTCTCATAAAGAAAACAAAGATGACGAGAATGGGAAAAATTTGGTAGAACGAAAATCTACGACAGTTTTCGCCTTCTGCGGTGTATTTTGTAGTAGAAAGTTGCCGAAGTTGAGTTTTAAAAATAGGAGGAAAAAAAAAGTGAAAAAAAGTAAGTGAAACAAATAGCAAAGTTACTCTCCAGAAGTGCTGAGAGTAAGTAAAAAGAGAGAAATGTAGGGTGGAATGGGTGGGTTTGCTTGCCGCGAGAGTTCGCTAATTCGTCGCAACGACGCGCCAATGATAAATTCGTAAAATAAACAGCTTGGCTTCAGAAACGACGTGGAAACAGAGAAAGAGAGAGAGAGATACTTTGAAGAAGCATATACAGTATAACTGCATATATGCAGTGTTTTGGTTATATACCGTGGGAGGCTGGTAGGCGAACTCCTCCAGCCTGGTTGCATAATTGGAGTCGTTCGTTTAACTTTCTGTATAGTTGGGCCATACCAAACTTCAACGGGAATACTGTCTATATGGCAGTGGAAAATTTTGAAGAGTCAGTAAGAGCGGCCATTGATGTGTGCCGTTGGAGGAATGCTAAATAACTATTTCTGCATTTCATTGCGATTCGCTTATTAGCATCAACGCAAACACTTAGAATTTTGAGTCAGAAGTACCGAACTAGAGATTTTAAAATGACGGTAATTTATGAAAATTGCCATGTGATGGATTAATGACCGTCATATGACGGAAAGTGTCCCTCGGGTCAGAATCATTGTCATAATCGCCAAATATGACAGATATCATCTAATTAGATGTAAAATGACGGTCATATTCTGTTTCCCGTCACAATATGGCCATGTTCAATCTGAGTTTCTAAATCATATTTATGGATTCAAATACACGAATTTCTTTTTCTGTGCATTCTCTTAGGATCTATTCTTATCACTTATATTTCCATTTCTTACTTTATGTATATATATCTCGTTTCGCCTTTGAGCTTGGCAGCTTTTTGTTACTTGTTTACTATTATCGCACATTCTTTGGTCATTTGTCTTGTTATAAATTTGTATCTCACATTATTTCTATTTATCATACATTACGTATTTAGAAAACGATTCAGGCTATTGCCAGTTTCTGAATTATAATCATTCTCATAATATTCGAAAATGTCACTCATCATCTACTTATATGTGAAATGACGATCACTGTTCCTTCTTGTCGCAAGTGTCAACTGTAATTGACAATTATAAATGGACTATCATTCAATAAATTAGAAAAAACTACAAAATCACACAGATGGCGCATTATTTACTCAGATGTAATCTGACCGTCAGCTGATAATTCAGTCAAACTTTGATCAGTCAAATCTGCCAAAAACGGTCAGAATTCAGTTAATTCTATGGTATGGTGGCCTTTTAGGTCACTCCTGCACTTGGAGAAAATTACGAGGCTTCTAAATTTTTGGTATCGACATTTCGGCTTCTGCGGTCTGAATTCAGCTGCAGCATATGACGGTCACGTGACTCGTCACTGACATGTCTTCATTTTTTTTTCACATCGCAACTCCGGAAACAATGGGTTCTATGCTTTTGACTCGGATAATCGATGGGCTGATGAGTAATTCCTACAGCATTAAAGCGAGTTTACTCTGCCACATAGCCATGAGCTACGACCATCTCACACTCGGCATATCCATCACGTGGTCTATCCGCAAACAGGAAAGAGGGTTTGTTGGCATTTGAGATAAGGAAAAGGCTTGTACACGAGCTTCTCATAGTAACAGCTCAGAAGCCCTGCTGTGAGAGCAAGTCCGGATTTTAGCGGAAAATAGGGAAGGAAAGGACGAAGGAGGTATGCTAATGCAAGTAGCGAGGTCATCCAGCTATATTCTATGAGAACAGTATATATGTAGCAGTATCATGGGGCCAACTCTGTACCCCCTTCCCCTTCCCCGGACTCTTTGTTATTGTAATGCCTGAAGATATCGTGTTCGTTGGCCGCCACACTCTGGGTAAAGTCACCCTCGGGCATCCCCTGAGCATCCACACACAGAAAAAGCTGAGCAGAGAATATGTTTTTTCTGTTCATATTATATGCACTATGCAGTACATATAATATGAACTATCGTTTTCTGCATAGAACATGCGCTATTAGTACATAAAATATGCACTATTTGAGCATATTTTATGTTAAATTTTTTCCGCATAAAATATGCTCATGATGCGCATATTTCATGCGTTCTGGGAATGCATAGAATACGAACTTATAAATAACATAGAATATGTTCAAAGTGAACATAAAATATGTTCTAAATGAACATAAAATATGTTCTAAATAAACATAAAATATGATGAAAAAAGAACCATTATACGCTAAATGATTTAATTGTTCTGTTTCCCAGCTTTTCGTGAATATCTCGGTGAATAAGCGAGATAGAGCGAAATAGATATCAATATTGAATCGGGAGAGAGTTTTTTTCAATTTTTCGCTATCATCTCGGTAAATAAGCAAGATAGAGCGAAATGGAGGGTAATTCGGGATCAGGAGGGAGTTTCTCCAGCTTATCACGACTATCTTGGTAAATAAGCGAGATAGAGCGAAATGGACGTTAATCCTGCAGAAGGAGGGGGTTTTTCTAGATTTTCGTGATTAACTTGGCAAATAAGCGAGATGGAGCGGAATGGACATTAATATGGGAGCAGGAGGGAGTTCTTCCAGCTTATTTCGATTATCTTGGTGAATAAGCGAGATAGAGTGAAATGGACGTTAATTCTGGAGAAGGAGGGGGTTTTTTCAGTTTTTCGTGATTATCTTGACGAATAAGTGAGATACAGCGGAATGGACATTAATATGGGAGCAGGAGAGAGTTTTTCCAGTTTTTCATAACTATCTCGGTGAATAAGCGAGATGAAGCGAAATAGACGTTAATATGGGATCAGCAGGTAGTCTCCTCAACTTTTACAATCATCTCTGTAATTAAGCGAGAGAAGGTGAAATGGACGTTATCAGGAGAGAGTTTTTTCCGTTTTTCGCCAGTATCGGTGGAATAAACGAGATAGAGCGAAGCACACATATGGAATTATGAGGAAGTTTCCAGATGAAATAATATCCTTGACCCCAAATAGAAAGTCCATTTCGCTCTATTTCACTTCTTTGCCGCTAAAGTCGCAAAAAATCAAATCAACTCCCCCCTGATCTCAAATTAACGTCCACTCCGCTCTATCTCGATTATTCGCCAAGATACTTACGAAAAACTAGAAAAACTTGTCGATGATCCCATATTAACGTCCATTTCGCTCTATCTCGCTTATTTACCGAGATGATGGCGAAAAACTGAAAAAACTCCTCAATGATCTCACATTAACGTCCATTCCGCTCTATCTCGCTTATTCGCCAAGATAATCACGAAAAACTGGAAAAACCTCCTCCTTCTCTAGAATTAACGTCCATGTCGCTCTATCTTGCTTATTCACCAAGATAATCGTGATAAGCTGGTTACTATTCTATTTCTCTCCGTGTAAAAACAAAAAGGCGTAAGTGTCAAAATTGGAATAAAAAATCCTAAAAACAAAAGGGCGTCACTCCAAAAATTCTCCTGAGATAAAAAAATTTATAAAAATAAAGAGGCGTAAGTGCGGAGATACGTCCTTTTCACTTTAACTTTACCAATTTTATAGCGATTAAAAAGGAAATAACAAAGGGGCGTAAGTGTGGAGATACGTCCCTTTCATTTTAAAATTGGTAGTTACGCCACTTTGTTATTTTAATTTTCATTTATCCAAATAATGTTCCAGAGGCCATAAAAAACATTTTGGAGTGATGCGTGGACATACACCCCTTTCACTCTAAGGCGACGATATGTACAGTAGTACATATTATATGTACAGTAGTACATATTATATGTACAGTAGTGCATATTATATGTACAGTAGTACATATTATATGTACAGTAGTACATATTTTATGCTAAGGTCGTGTGCATAAAACATGGATAATCAGAGCATATTTTCTGCGAAAAGTCAAATCATATTTTATGAAATGCTCAGTGCATATTCTCTGCTCAGCTTTTTCTGTGTGCAGCTATAGCTCCAAACTATACACATGGCTTCATAGAAGCTTCAGGTATGCCTTAACAATCCTCTACATTACAGTTGGCACCCAAGATACACCAGCAGCAATGCCATAAGTATCATATGAAAACTTTCCACCTAAGTTTCAACAGATACAGTGAAAGGGGAAGGGCTCAAGTTCAGTGTGAATTGTATAAATCTTCATGACTGTGTCAACATTACTCTGTACTGCAGTCATCCAACAGGCAAAATGGTAAATCTCTTTTGTATTGTGTTCGTAATACAGCTAGACCCTTTGAAAATAGAGGGGAGGGTACAATCGATCGTTCAATGAGCCTTGTGGAAGTGTATCAAGAGAGTTGAATGAAGCTATGAGGCTGAGAAAATGCCAGCCAATCAAAATGTCAATCCACCATGGCAACTGTAAAACTCTATCTGTTTTCTTCAAGCTGAGTAAGAAGTTGTGTTCATCGACATTTCTCTCGTAGATTTAGACAGTACGATGACCTAGCACAACATTGAGGTAGACATTGAGTTGCATTAGTTGCTTTAGAGTATAGAAAGAATCTGAAATTGGGTTTTGTAGTTTTATTTTTAGATGATTTCCAGTTAGAGTAGACAATTGCTTTAATTGGTCAATTCTCGGATTTATGAAAATATTTTTATCCCATTATTCCCATTACACTCAAACTTTCGTAGTTAAATACTAGTTTGAAATGACCCCTTTTTATTTAGTTTCAACGTGCTTGCGGCTCGATAAAGCTCATTTATGCAGCCCCAGTGGCCCTTTCTTCCAAGGCATAATAAACGGATATTATTCTCATTTCTTTCTTTGTATTTTTTATTTTCTATCCTCCCTCTCTCATCTTCCCTCCAACTCTGCAGCATATCACTTCTCTTTGTCACGTTCGGTGAGATTCAGCCCACCCTTCTCTCGTCTTCTTTTCTCAGAGAACGCCAACAGCAATGTTCTAACTTTCCTTCAGATTTTCAACGTTTTCTCAAGTCGCAGTTGAAGACGACGAGGGCCATTTATTTTATCTGCTTATCTTTATCCGTGGCTGCTTAAAACCGTTCTCGGCTTTTCTCACTATTTCTTTTTTTCTTTATATATAAATATATATATATATATATGTACATTTGCCTCTCATTTCTTAGCCTGTCTCCGTCTTTATCTTCTCCTTTTCTCTATTTTTTTGTTTCTTTTTTCACTTTATTTTCGTCATTTCTTTCATTCTTGCTTCGTCGCCCTCTGTACTATCCCAACTGTAGTCGCCGTTGGCTTTCCATTTTCATTAGTCGTACTTCATGCACAATGCACCAAGCCACGACAGACGACCCTCGTCGCATTATCTTAACTCTCCTCTTTCCAAATGCGTGTGTACTTCAGTCTTCATCTGTGTATGTGTGTCATATCAGACACTATCTCTCTCTCTATCTCTCTCTGACACAGACACAAACGAATCCTACCGAATTGCTTGGTGCTGCGTTGCACCAGCTTTAAATACTACTTCAGTACGAATACAAACTACTCAGCAAATCTGCTTGTTTTATTTACTCTTCCTTCAGTGTACTTCATGTACCTTAAAACTATGGTGGATTTTACTAGTTATGTTCTTTACTCATGCCTGACAGGTCTAATTGGAATTTTGGTAGAGTCATACTCTAATTAACTGTTTTCCTAGAAAAATAATAAGAACCAACAAATTTTCATGCTCTAAAGACTATCAGCAGGAAATTTGATGAAATTCTGTCATTAATGTTCGAAGAATATCAATGCCTTGGAAACAAAGTGACGTAAGTGCTATGAATAAGAATGGCACTTACACCCAATTGTTCTAACTAGGATGAGAGAGTTAAGTGAGGTTATATTCATTGAGAACCTAAGTAAACTGTTAATCTGTCGAAAACCTGTGGAAACCTCAATAAAGTAGGCAAAATCTCGTTCATTTGACAATTATTTAGTGTTGTTAAATTTAATCATTCCAACATCCCATGACCTACGCATCTAAATTTATCAACATGGAAATAAATATCACAATTGATTGGTTATATTCACTAATTCTCATGACTTTCATACTCAAATTATAAGCGAAATGTCCCAAATTGACAGAGATTCAGTATCATTTCTCAATCTTCCAATATTCCATGGAATTTTGAAATCACTTGAAATGAAGATACGCCTTTTTCACCCAAATTTTCTTCTTTTTAACTCTTGAAATTCTCTACAAAAAAAAAAAATCAAGTAAAAACAGCGGATCTCCATTAGTTTTTGAGAAATTTGCTCAAGAAGAACATAAAGAAAAACGAATCATTCTAGGTTGTATTTCCCCCATTGAATTCCGACTAAAACATTTAATCCCAATTTTTTCACTTCAAAAAAGCCTGAAACACTAAAAAAAAAAGTTGAACATCAAGCGTAAAATGATATAACGAAAAATAATAATCCCCAGTTGGAAATTTTCGAGGCCTCGCAGAGGAAAATGGACAAGTGGGGTAGATGATAAGGAAGGTGGCGAGGAGGGAAGAAGGGGGGACAGGAGGGGGTTGGATGAGATGAGGAAGAAGCCCTCCACAGTGGTACCCAGTCGCACGGAGATCTACCTCGCCTATGGGATAATCCCTGAAACCTAATTATATTTTACTGCGACTGCGACTCCGACTTTCATTCTATAGGAGAAATCCCTGGCATCGTTCCCAGTCGTGTCGACTGGAATGTAGAAGACGAGCAAATGTCGTTTAGGCGATGAAATAGGGATTAACTGTTATAACTGAAAATTGCTACTGGACTTGCTTTTCCCGTCAGTGGCTGATGGTACATTTTTGGGGGAAAAAAAGAGAGAGAAAGACAGAAACTGGAGGCTCATCTGTACTTTTTCATCATTGTGAGAAGACCATGGTGCAGACTGAATTCCTACAACTGTTTTACTCATTTCCAGTCAAAAATAATATTTTCAGTGATTCTCAAGTGCTTCTTTCATGTTATTATCGTTTCTCTTGAAAAAGGATGGAAAATTTTTTAAGTCATTCAATTATAGACAGATTAATTTTGATGCTCAAGGAATTTCTTCATGGTTCATTCAATAAACCTTCATAAAAGGGATCCATGCTATTGTGACTGTGCAATAATAGAGGAGGAAAAAAGAAGTGAAATGGAAGAACTGGAAGACTTTTGATTCGATGTCATTGAGTTAAAAGTGGGTCAAAAATTCCTGAATGCAGTGTCTTGAAGAATCTATGCCATACGATCGACATCTGGATTTTCCACAACTCGAAGTTATTAAAAAATTCCATTCTCCTATCACTCTTTCTCTCTTCATCTCTATCTCTCTCTTTCTAACATGAAAATTGCATGTACTTCAACTATTTGCACTTGTACATTGTCTTTATCCAAAAATTTAGCCAGAGATAATTTTTTCCCCTTTTGTTGAGAGAGAAAGTTATGAAATTTTTCACACTCTTAACAATAATTTGTCTTTTCGTGAATATCAGATTTGCTTGCGGGCAAATGCAAAATGGCTTCTTTCCAGTTTAAGTATAAAGAAGTGGAGGGAATGAGGGTTGGAGGGGTTGGGGAGGCATTTCGATAAAAGGGAGGTAGAAAATGGAAGAAAACTCGTAACCCAAAGCAATTACTTTGGCGTCGTTTCGTTATCAAAATGACTCAAGTTGGTCAACTTAACTGAACGTGAACCAACTTCACTATTTTTTTCTCTCAACCTGGATGCGTTTCTTTTTTTCCCCCTTACTTTGCTCCAAAGTGCCTTCATATATATATATATATATGTATATACATATTGCCAGGAGAAAGAAAGTTCACGGGGATGTTATCAGGGGTAGTGTAATTACGATTCGTCTCGATCCCTTATACAGCCTTTTTTTTGCTCCTGCACTCTGGCCTTCGTGAGGTTGATGGAGGGGCACAAAAAATAAAGCGAATGAGAGAGGAAAAAAAAGGAGGGGGAAAGAAAGTCGAGGAAAAAAATCTCCGCAGTCACTTCCGCTGCGTAGAGAAGCGTATCGTTGGGTGGAAGGGAGGCCAGTTTGCTTCATGGGCTGCTTTAAAATTCAAATTCACTCGATTCTGCGAATCGATCGTACGACGTCTCGGCAATTCAACGTCGCAGTCGTCTCTCCCCTTTTACTTGAAACTGCCGTGTGTACAGCATTATCATGGATAGTGTAAGAACCCTTTCTGCCGCATTGGATTATACTCTGAAACTTTGGCGGTTTGTTACAAATTTTCTTTGCGTTTTGGTGAAGAGGAGGAAAAGTAGTTGATAGACGCTTTTTTGGGGTATTGGGAGAGCCTTATTCAGCTGCCATTGGATACTGCTTAGAATAGACTCAATAGAATCACAGGAATTTGCCATTATTATTATTTTTTGATGAATTATTATTATAAATTTCGCTAATTTCATACTGACATGGAATAAACGCGAACTTATCAAGATCTAGAGATTTCTCTTTAAATCTCAATTGTTTGAAATGGAACTGATTTTCATTTTTTTTTTCATAGAATTTTTTTCTGTCTTCATGTAAGTCTGCTTGTATTAAATAATTTTATGGAGAAATATTTCAATTTAACTGGTTTGTTGCCGAATAAAATATCATATTAACCTATTTTATTATTTGTTGAGTGAAAACAAAAATTCCATCTTCCTGCAAATGTTTTTTGGATGAATTTTATTGCCCCAATGATTATGAATTATGCTTTGAATGCTCAAAGAAACATGAATAGAGATTGAACGTTGAGAGAAAACTAATTGACTTCTCATGAGTCTTAAAAGTCTTTCATACACAATATAATATCAATTCATGCTGTCAGAAATTTTCCTGATAAATCATGGTTAATGATCCACGAGAAAATTCGCAAGCTTTTACAACCAATGATTTTTCTTTGTCTAACCAATGTTTTTTTTTCTTCGTCGAAAGACAAATGATCGGCGGGAGCTGGATGGCATAATTTCGGAAATGTTTCGAGAGTAAAAGTGGAAATCTTTCGGGAGAAATGTACATAGACCTCAAACCCATCCACACACACACACACACAAAAACAAGAGCTGGTGTTACAACCCTACATAGGGTTCACCGTATTGATCTCTATAGGGGCGCCGTCGCGTAACGCACGACATGTACCCAACTCTTCGTTTCGGGTATCTCCGTTCATCTTCGTGCAGAAAATAACCTTACCCTCTTCAGCCTTAAAGAGCCTGCTGTATCCCTCCATGAGCCAAGTCAACTGTCCTTTTCCCCTAACCTCTATCATTTGGCTTTTCACCTTCGCTCTCACTGGATTCACTCTCATCACCTGTTTGAGACCGTTAACCTCTTCCAGAGAATCAAAGAAAAAAAAAAAAAGAAAAAAACCTCAGTGGATCATCTGCACGTTTCCTACATTATCCAATTATCACCAGGTATTTCTCAAAATCATCTTCATTTCTTTCTCTCTTAATGTTCAAGTAAATTTGTCTGTAAGTTCGTCACATATGAAATATGTGTGATATTGATGAAAAGAAATTGAGGAGAAAATAGAGGTGAAAACAGAAGAAAAAAAAACGAGTAACAGTATAAAGAAATTGGTAATCGATCTGAGGCAGCCGCAAAATGCGGTCGCAACCGATGAAATCAATTCTGGGTGATGGTTCGTGTGGTCCTATGTTCTCGGTGATAAGTGGTCTCCAGTTTTTTTCCATCTGCCCCACTCTCGCGTTCTTTTCCCTCTCTCTGCATCTCTCTCTCCCCTCTTTTTCACCCTATTTTCATTGACACCTTTTTCCTTTCTGCTCTCATTCACTCACTGCGACAGGTGATTTGTTTCATCCCCCATTCCCAGACACCCTGCGAACCGATAGAGTCTATTTGCTCTTCGGATAACAGTGAAGAAACTTTATTTTCTCATTCCGATAACAAAATAAATAAAGAAATGAAAAATAATAATAATAATAATGATGATAATAGAAGAAAAGAGGGAATCTGAAGCGTTTGAGAGCAATAATGGAACACATTTCTGTGAAGAAGAAAGGAAAAAAAGACAGAGAAATAGTAAAACTTGAGGATTTGTGAATTTTTCGTGTGAAGAAGAGGAATGGATTTCAATGCTCCAGATTTTTCCCTCAGTAGAAGTATAACCGAACGATAAAAAAAAATTGCAAATGCCCCAGTTTCCATTCTCTTCTGAAGAAAATTTATATATATATACGTATAGAAGTTTAATGCTGAAAAAGAGAAAGAGAGAGAGGGGAAAAAAAACGTCACGACCCAGCTGCCTCCTAGAAACTCTCTGCTCCATTTCTCTACCCCATTATACTGCATAACTGGGAGATTTCCTAAATTAGCGCCATTATAGTTTCATACTACTTTTCGTAACCCTCTAGCTTCTTTGGTCCTCGAACTCGTGAAAATTCATTTTTTTCTACTCTTTTTTTTTTTTTTTAGCGGATAATTTAAAACTCAGACTGAAGTACGAGTGATTTATTTAACTCAATGACTATTATAAATTCATGTTATTGGGGATATTTTTGATGCTGACTAATTTTTTAAGATGTTATTACTTTTGAACATGGGGTGATTCTCTTAGTCTGGCGCCACGTACAGACACTGTACGTGGTATTCAATAAACCAGCCACGACTTAATGGTTGGTTTATGCAGATTTTCTCATCCTCAGTAAATGTGTGTGTGTTATATACCTTTGCTACCCTCAAAACTTGCGGTACTCCCTTTTACAGAGGCCCATTTCCCTCTATCTTTGACGCGAATAATGCTTTTACTCATTTACCACCATCCTCGCACAATTGCCTTTTTTTTTAATGCCAATTTTCGTTTTTTTTTTTCAAACAAATTGATACAATTTTTTTTTTCATCTAAAAATTTAATTTCCCGTTGGAAAAATTCCAGAATATTCTTGCACTTCATTTGACGAAGTTCTGAGAATAATTATCATTCAGATTGACATGTAAAATTTTCCATTAAATTTCTAATTAACTTCGAAAAGTATAAGTTTCCTTAATTTCTCTTCTTTTTGAATTTCTTTTTTTTTCGAATTCTAAAAGACCTGAGAATTTCTATCAACCTGGATTTTCGAGTAATTAATAATTTAATTTGTTTCGTAAAATTTCCTAACAGAGACAAATTGAAATTAAAATTTTAATTGAATTTTCTTCAGCAAGATTATTAAGAATTTTTTATTTTTTTCTTCTTCTTTTTTAATTTTCAAAGTTATTAAATATTCTGGTAAATGCTAAAATTTCAATGGAATATATACATAGTGATAAATGAAAATTCAGTGATTTTCCTCATGGAGCCCAGTTGCCGATGGTTGGAAAGCAGTTTACTATACTTTTAGTCCAGCTGTCGCATAAAATATGGACACATTCGTCGATATATAGCTGCGGGAGAAAATTAATGAAGTGCACCGGGGCTTTTTTTGCACCTACCAGTATTTTTTTGAAAAGAGAACTGATAACGGAGACATGAAATGAAATATATATGTATATATATATAAATGTATTATATATCCGGTTAAAGGTAGCTATCTCGGTGAAGTATTGGTTTCCATTCTTCGTAGTTCTCTCGTTAATGACAAAATAGAAAATCGTTATTGATGAATTACGAATTAAAGAGTCAATCCAGTGCCATCGGAATTAGCTCAATTAATAATGAAAGTCAAATGCTTTGAGCAGCTTCAATCGTTTCACGAATTAAATTGAAATAGAGAAAAATAATCTGACGTTCATTGGTAGTTTAATAAAAATTAATTTATTAATAAATTTATTTGTTTAATGGCGACATTGCCTCGTGGATGGGAGGTGGAGAAAAGATGTGAGAATCAAAAATTCGAAGGTAAATATAGTAACTCGCAATAGTTCAGCTGTAGAGCACCTGACATGTAATCAGAGGGTCGTGGGTTCAAATCCTGCTTGCGCATTACATATTTTTTCCGGAATTTGATTCTCTTAAAAAATTTATTAATAAAAATTAATTTATTAATAAATTTATTTGCTTAATGATTGAGTTCCTCTCTAAAGTCACAATTCACAAAATGCACGCGTGCATCATTATCTAGGACAGTAGAATATGTAACTTCACTAGATATTTATACAATGATTTAATGGATAAATCAACGTTCCCTGTCTCTAATTATAATTTTTCTAACTTATTCATTACAATTTGATTTCCCATTTGCTCCAAGAATTCGTGAATCAGAAAATTTATGATTCCTATAATACATTTTAAACACCGGAAACAAGCAACGATGTAACATGAATTCCGTGACTAATTTTTTCTCAATCCACTGGCCCCTAGTATTCCCATTCGTTGGAAAAATATTACCATTAATGTAGCCTATTTTCCATAACCCATTTCTTTCAGACGAGCGAGTATGAAAGGCGAAGCAAGATGAATGTGCCCGCAAGTTACAAAAGGGGGAATGAGTGCAGGAAAAAAAAAAGAAAAAGAAAAAAAAAAAAAAGATGGAGAAATTACTCGAGAAAATAGAGTTCACCATTAGTTTTTTTCAAAAATTGCTCCCGAAAATAATTGTCGAATGAAATCAGTCCAGAAATTGCATTAAATTCGCGGAAATTTCGAGTATTTGAATTGTTGAAAAAAGAAATCACAGTTAGTGTTCGAATTATTGAGGATGACGCGATTAGTCGAGAGAACTGGTCAAGTGGACATAAAAAAAAGAAAGTGGAGGGGGAAATGGCAAATTCAAGATAATGGGAATAAACATGTTGAAAAGACTTTTTGAGACAGGGCCGAGTGTTTTCAACTCTTGAGTTGCTCTTTTCTACTGAATTTTCCCCGAGTATCTCGTACCACTAGCGAGAGTATGAGCAGAAGAGAGGGGGGGGGGGGGGGAGAGGGGAGGAAAGAGAGAGCAAGAAGATATGAAGCCCGTCGTAATTATTGCCCGGTCTGGTACCCCCTGTATTTCTGAATCCAAGAGGGTGTACACGAGTTTATGGTGAAGAGAAAGGGGTTACCAAGGTTTGTGCAGTGGTTGGGCACTGGGTCTTTGTGTGCGCTTGTATGTCTGTGTGTGTGTGCACCTCAGCTCGGTGCATTTGGAGAGGCAACGTTATTTTATTTCCGTTTAATGAAAGCTGCAGAGTGAGACAACGTGCATGTAGATAAGTGCAAGAGAGAGAGAGAGGGAGGGGGTGGGAGAGAAGAAGCGCGAGGGTAGAACGAGCGAGAGCCTGCAATTTACGTTAATTAAAGGCAGCTTTGCCAAAGACCCTTCTACGCGGTGCTCCAGAAGAGAAAATAAAAAAAAACGAAGGGAATATGTGTGTACTACTGTGCAGTCCGCCTAGTTCGAGGAGAAGGGGGATTATCTCACCAGGCAAAGTCATTGCCGTGTGTATAATTTGATTTTTCATGTATTTTTGTTAATTAAAAAAAAAAAAATTTATAAATTATTGCATGATTTATCATATTTTTTAAATTTTTTTCTGAATTTTTTCGTAACTCCCCCCCCCCCCTCCCCACGTCTTTTCATGTATTTCTAACAAATTGAAGCACATGTCCTCGAATTATCAGCAATTAATTGAAAAATAACCTACAAAACCTCCCTTTTTCTGTTTTATCGACCGTACTCTCGAGTACTACCTTAACCCACAATTTTTCACCTGAATTTACATCCAAATATTCACGTGTCCATCTAAATTATGCACCCCAAGAGATATACCCTTTCTTTTATCAATTATTCAATCGAAAAATTGGTCAATAATTGATTTTACGAATTTTTTAAGCAGATAAAATTTATTAGACGTGTAAAAAAAAATTATCTCAAACATGCACTATCGTGTGTCCATTAAAATAGTCACCTATATATATATATTTATACATGAAATATATATTCAGCGAGGTGCCTCGAGAGACGAGTGGTGTGCCATGCCACAGGCGAAAACATAAATTTCGCAAAGCGAGCTCACTTGGCGTATCGCGCCTTCGGGCCAAACGCGTGTTCCCTCTTTCTTCTCTCATCGCTTTATCAAAGAGCCCACTCTTCCTCTTGCTCCAGCCCCGCATGAGAAAATAAGAGGAAGGAGAAAAAAAATGGGGAAAGGGCGGCAAAGAGGAATGAGAGGGAAGAAACGTATCTTGGGTGTGGGTACTCTTATGCCAAAGGCAAATGCTAGTAAGACGGTGGATAACCTAACGAAGCCTACCAGCCGCATGCCCGATCTGTCTCTTTCCCCTCTTTCACCCCTTTTTTTTCTTCCGCACTTTCCTCCCCACATTCAAAAACGACTTCTTTCTCTCTTCGAACGGCAACTAAATTTTCTCTCTGACTCGACTCCTCATATCTCTCTCTTTTTTCTCTCATTCTCTCTCTTTCTCTCTCACTTTTGTGTAACTTTATACGGGTCGTCATACCCCTTTCTCTCTTTCTCTCATCTCAAGACTTTGATGCTGCTTACCCTCTCGTGAAATCCAAGAATCTCAATGTGAAAATTCCCTCCCGATTTCTTTCTTCGATCTCGTTTCATCTATGAAAAGGGATCTTCAATGATAAAGGAAAAGAGAAAAAAAAATGAAAAAAAAAAAAAATTCTCATACATCTCAAAGGATAAAAATTTTTTGATGGTTAAAATGAATGGAAAATATTCAAATGCATCTTAAATTTGTCCTTTTTGCGGAAAAATTGACAGACAATTATTTGCAGAAAAAGAATGAAATTTCTCTGGGCTAGTGATAAAATAAAATTACGTGAGAATGTAATAATTCGATGTTTCGAATTTGTGGTAATGGCATCGACTCAATTACAATGGAGGCAGACACATGAATTGCCCCAGATTATTGAAGGCAGATTGATGCCTTGCTTCTGCAATAGGCCTTGTTTTTTCATTCGTTCGAGGCCCTTCACTCCAGCATCTTGATAATACAAAAAACAACAGACGCAAAAGAAGTACGAAAACAACAAAAAAAAAAAATTATGGATAATTTTAGGTCGGTGATGCGCTAAATTATGAGGCCCATGAAGAAGGGAAACTGTACACATAATACTCTGAATTCCTCTGCCTTCACCAAGGATTACAATGCACCGCTGCTAGTCTTTAGTATTCATTTCATCTGAATAATGTACCATTAAATTATCGGGCTTGCGTTGGGCAGGCGTTAAACGATATCTCGTTAGTCAATGCCCTTCGGCTTTGCTATAAACTTTTGCTCTTCTCTCTGTCTCTCTCTTACTCTCTTTTCCTCATTCATTTGCCTGTCCGGTTGTTTGGAGTCATTGAGCAATTGACAGTACAATTTACATTGAAAATTCATGATTTAAAATGTATTTCAACTGTATCTCATTCTCTTCGTTCAACAGAACGTTTAATCAATGAAATTCCTCGAATAAATTTCACGTTAAGGTAGTACTCCGCTGTATAGTCGATAAAACAGATAAAAAATGAGGATTTTTAGGTTAGTTTCCAATTGATTGCTGATAATTCAGGCAAACGTTCTTTAATTTACCCGAAAAAGTGATTAAACTATTTGAAAGTCATATTTTCAGCTTGTGAATATAATTCTTTTCGAATTTGAGGTTAAGTGGGATATTTGGACCAAATAAAATGAATTGCAAGGGTCAACCTTTAGGCTCGGAAATAAAACAATCAAGAAAATTTATTTAAATAACATAAGTTAAACATTATTTTGTTTCGACACAAATGATTGATAAATATTCATTATTATGGCTAATTACCTTCAGATAAATGTAAGTTGTCATAATATTAAAATTAAAATTGAGAAACACAGGAAATATTTCATCTGCTCTTTTTCACTCTTCATAATTTTTTTCTTCTCCATTTTTTTACATTAATCTCCTATCACATGCATGAGATAGAGAGAGAGAGGCAAATAGTTACGACTACCTTTTAATTAAAATTTCTCAGTAGCTAAACAGTGAATTGAATATTCTTTTCTTCTATTATTTAGTTAGAATGCTGTTCTCTTCGCCAATTGTTTTTAAATAATGGCTCAGCCCCGTGGTTTTTTTAGTAATTTTGCTATTTCTGTGCTATTTTCAGTAACTTTGATAATTCATATCACATGAACTGCTTCTTGAATGCTATCAAAAAAAATAGAGGCTTAACTGTACTCGAGTTTGCTGGGAATACCACAAAACTAAAATAAATTCCGCAGAAAATTGAGATAAATCGAATGAATTTATTGGATTTATTAAAAATAATAATAATAAACAAACCATCATTTTTATACAGATAAAATTGAGTAGAATTGAGTGATGTGCATCAATAAATCTACCCAAATAGCCATCTACATTGAAACAAAAAAAAAAAAAATTCAAAGTACCCTAGAAATCCATAAAAACCAACGTTTTCATTCAGTTTTAACCAATAAACCGTTTCCTCTTTGAAACTCGAAACCCAGAATATTATTCCTGTTGCATGGTAGGTATATTTTCGTTTGGCTCCTTCACATATACATTTTGTTTTTTTCTCTTTCTGCCTTTTTTTTCGATTTCTCTTCATTCGAATTTTATTATCTTTTTTTTTGTTCCCTCTTGTTATCCCTACCCTGCACGATGTAACGTATACACAAACGATGGCCGATGGCTATCGGATTTTACGGCAAAACAAATGAGCCGCTCGGGTAATCGCGAATCCTTCAAGCCCTCCCCTCTCTTTCTCTATTCTCGATTTATTTTACAGTGTTTTTATGTTCGATTTCCTCGTATTCTTGTAGTACAGGGCGGGAACATACGGATTTTTTAGTGTCGAGGAGTTTTTCTTTCACAATACATTTGATCACGTATAAGAAAAAGAGAGTGAGGGGGAGGGGGATGAAAAGGACATAAGGGGAAAAACAGACACATTGTGGTTTCGATACTTCATATTATGAAAATCGCTCAAAATTGGTGGACATATTCAGATTAGGGTTTTTCTGATGATTTCATTCAGTAACTGAGGAAATTTCGGCTAAAAAATATGGGTAGAAATTCATTTTTAATGATTTTCCTGAAAATTAGACTCTTTCAGCCCAAAATTAAGACTCGAATTACTCACATCATTGAAAAATTCCACTATTTTCAGGATATCGTCTCTTTTTTGTCAATTTTTGTGGCTTTGGAAAGAGAATTGTCGATTTGCGAGGTATTCATGAAGCACAAACTGATTTTCACAAAATGGCACATGAATAGGGGAGACTGGGGCAGAATGGGGTACTTTAAAGCACGTGCCCCCGGACCCCATTTTGCCCCGATCTCCCCTATCTTCAAAAAACAATAATTTTTCTTTGCAAACCACATAAATCGATGGTAAATGATCTCACTTTCCATTCGAAATCGGCATTAGATCGCTACAATGAATAGAACTCAGAAAATCCTTGAAAAAGTGACAATTTTCAATGGAAAAAGGGTTTGACTCCTCATTCGTGTCAATGAAAGAGATTTTTTAAAGAAAAAAAGTCAATTCTAATACATGTCATTAACCTCAAATTTCCGCAGTTTTTCACTGGAATTATTAGAGAAAAGAATCTTTTCCGAAAATTGCAGGTTCATTTTGCAATTGATCAACTTTACTCCTCATTCAAATACATCACTTCTTATTTCATATTTTTCAATTTCCCCCCCCCCCCCTCTGAGAACATTATATCGAAACCGAGACGACACGATTTTCGATATTGTCATTTTTTTGTCGACTTCTTCGAGAATTTATTTGCCCCATTTTATTGGAAATACTCAATGAAATAGAGGTTTTTCCTCTATTTTCCGAGCCAAGCCAATTAACGAACGCTCTACTGACCGATAAGCCGCTGAAATAATGCCACAAGCCTTCAATTTCCAATAAATTACATCGATAAAGTTAAATTCTGATAATATCACTGAATTCAGCATTGATGCCGGCCATTTCGTTAAATCGATTTGTGCATACATTTTTTTTTCCTTTCTCTGGTATAAATCAGGATAAAAATATATAACATTCTCATTTTATGAGATTTTTCCGCAACTCATTTCATCATTGAAATAACCAGAAATAGTTGTGTAATATTCCTGAGGAGTAAAAAAAATAATAAAATTATCAGTATCAAGTGAAATATGAAGAGACCACGAGATTGAAGCTTTCTCGAGCTTCACATAATTTTTTCCTTATTTTTTTCCTGTAATAAAGGAAAATGGACTCGTTTATGTAATATCACGTAGTAGAAGCATTTCCTCATTTTCTGAATTTACCATCCGACTTTTGTGTACGATGAATGTTTACTGAGGTTACGTTTCTTTGCAAAGCTTTGTGTATTATTCGTGATTTTCAGTGGTTTTTGTGTGTTTTGTGGATGAAACAAGATGAAAAATTCATTGAATAATATCGCAATAGTTTCACAATGCATCCTTGATGTTCATTGATCTTTTCATTCATTGACTCGCACTGAAGAAACGAAATGATATTGTCAGCTTAGAAGCAAAATGGCGTATGTGCCTTTTTTTTTAAATTATTCCCCCCAAAAGCCGTTTCAATCCGTTTTTATCGGCTTTTTATGAAATACCGGCGCGAAAAAAACTGTGATATAGCATCGGCTTAGTGAAAAAATGGCGTAAGTACCATTTTTTGCGTTTTTTTGTCGAAATAATAAAGTGGTATTGGTTTTTTTTGCTTCAATATGTTTTCCTCGGCATTTTATGCAATATTGGTGGAAAAAAAATGGAATAATAACATATATGCGTAAGTACCACCGATTAGGAACAAAAAGACATATCTCCAGCACAAATGCCCCGTTGTTTTTAATTTTTTTATTGAATTTTTTTCAATCCCTGAAAAAAATACTGATGAAATAAGCGTTTATCCGGCACATGAGACGATTTTTTCGATTTGCATCCTGCTAAATTCAGTTCCGGTCCCTGAAAACCAAAGTGACGTAAGTACGGAGATACGTCCTTTTCACTTTAACATTAGCAGTTATTCAGAAAATGTTAAGGACATAAAAAAAAACATTTTGTCGTGATTTTCGGAGAAACACCTCTTTTACAGCAGAATTTAGCATTTTTGGCACTTACGCCACTTTATTTCTGAGACTTCAATGATTAATGAAAGGAAAAGTGGTGGAAATATTTGAAAAAATGTGAAAATGGCTATTATGAGATTTAATATTTCCCCTCGTGGTAAAAGGTTATGATTAAATGCAGCATTAGAAAATGAAATGTCTGAGCTATATCCTAAGAATCGAAGAAAGCCCCGAGGCACTTTGTAAAATGCTTTTGAGCGACTTATTCAATCGTTGAATGAAATTGATGGAAATCGCCCCGATTTTTATCGTCAAAATGTCATTTCCTCTGTTCTCAAATGCGGAAGTAAATTTTCTTCCGAGATAATGAAAATATGTGATTTATAAAGTAACTTTAGTCAACTTTTCAAATAATTTGGATGAAGCTCTCTGATGCTCTTACATTCAGATGAAGGATCAAAAGATCATCCAGAGGTATTTAATTATGTTCATTACATTCTGAGAGTACAAAAGGAAATTGGTGGAAAATTTTGCATTGACGAGTGGGATTTCGATAGGCTGATTAAATAATCCCAGTGTAGTGGTGAATAGGATTTTAACGGGGGAAAACTCTGGGGAATTCATTAACACACAATGAGTAAACTGTGAGTAGAGTAGGCGATGATTTTGTACGTCAAACAGAACAATGAGTGAATTTTGTAGGCTTGAAAGTTAATCTTTCAATGGATATTGTAGAAGCAATATTAATTTTGTATAATCTGAGTTTGTGAGGATAATTTTTTTTATTTTGTTCCATTTAGTGCATTTTTGAGAAAATAAGTTCACGCTGCTAGGGAAACGTATAGATGCATAATTACATTTTTTAATAAGATCGTTGCCTCAAACACAATGGGGATAAGGATAACATGATTCATGAATTTCTTTTTGGATCGAAGGGCTTTGTGGAAAAAAATTGTAAAAATTTGAGAACATACTCCATTATGTGCTTAGACGGAAAAAAATGTTTTCTTAATTTAAGAATGTGCAGTCACTTAATTTAAGAATGGCAGGTCACTTAAATTAAGTGACTTTTCTTACTTGAATCAAGTAACTTTTTCTTTCTTAATTTAAGAAAGTAAAAGTCACTTAAATTAAGTGAATTTTCTCACTTAAATCAAGTGACTTTTTCTTTCTTAATTTAAGAAAGTAAAACTCACTTAAATCAAGTGACTTTTCTTTCTTAATTTAAGTGACCTGCACATTCTTAAATTAAGTGACTGCACATTCTTAAATTAAGAAAACATTTTTCTCTGCGTATTTTTAGTGAATTTTTTGGAATTTTTTTGAAGAGGCCTTCACTGTAAAAAAATCGCAAAATCATTTTAATCCACGGGTTCATTTTTTTTAAATACATATATGTGAAATTTCTTTCAAAAAATATATATCCTTAACAAGGAGATTAATCAAGGTGTTTCTGTCCGTATAGTCGAAAAAAAGTTATATTTTTTTATAAAATCGTTAATAAAAAGTCATACGAGATAAAATTCACTAATTAGATGAAGTGAATCTGTGAAGAATGTAATGAGTCCTAGAAACAGGAAATTGGCTGAAGAGTTTATAATTTTCTGTGCTTTCCATAATTCCTTCAAAACTTGAAAAAATGAAGGAGTGTAAAAAAAACACGAGAAAAACTCGAATTTTCAATCAATTTCTTGTTTCTAAGACTTATTTCATTCCTCATAACATTGTTTACAGATTCACTTGATAAAATTTGAAAATTTTATCTCTTATAAATTGTTATTCACCATTTTACACAAAATATTTAACTTTTTTGACTGTGTACAGACAGAAACACGTTAACTTGATAATTTCGTATTTACACCAGAAATTCAAAGTTCAATAAATAATTTAATATCCCTTCATCCTCAACAGTCAAAAGACCCGAAAATTTATCATCATGAACCGCCACAACTAGTTCCTCCGGCTAAAATTCGAGTTACAAATTTGTAGGATGTATATATGTATGTGTGTGTCTCCAACCAGTGATTATCCATCCGAAAACCGAGTCACTGGACTAACGAGAGAAAGTCCAATTCAGTTGGTAGCATGTGTTACGTGTGAGAGACTAGTTGAAGCTTCTCGACCTTCCAGTTTGTTGAGCTTTTCTCGTGGCTTGAAACGTGACAAAGGGAATGAAATGATAGTTGGACTCATCATCACTCAGGGACACACTGGCTATAAACTCCATTAAAGCATGTATATCTCACCATGCAAGTTTAATTAGGCATGTACAGAAACTTCGGAGAGTCATAATTGGCCGGAGAAATTATTGAGAATCATGAGAGTAAACAACAATACACTATTGGATTTCAAAATTTCCAGTACACTGAGAGTAATTGAAAAGTGAATGAAAATTTTCAGACAAAAAAGGACAATTTCGCCTCAGCTAAAATCGACAAAGTTTCAACTGATTGTGGAGAAAAGACCAAAGTAAAATGAACCCAGATTTTTTATCAATCGGCGGTTCTTTAAAAAATTTTGAAAAAATTACCCAACAATGTAGACACTCTGAAGCATCATCTCAATTTTTTTCAGATTTTTCTGCGAACTCCTTCACTGAAAAAAAAAATCCCCTCAATCATGTTGTCTCAAAGGTCTATTTTCCCCGAATTTCCACTAGTAAACAAGAAGCATTGGATAAAATCGAAACTGAGGGACTCAATGCTCACGCATCCGTGAAAGCCAACGTAAAGGGCATCCTGAGCTCGTTACACGGCCAATGGAGTCTATGATATCACGAGTACCAGTGTACCAGTGAAAATCGTCACGTCCAGTCGTCGTGGCAACGAGAGCGCAAAGGGGAACCATGAAACTAGCAGTGGTTTGGATTGAACGCTCTATACACTGTATATTGCAAGATTCTCTGTCTCTCTCATTCACCCACACAATATCATTCTGCTCTTCTCTTCCTCTTCAACGCCAAAAGGGGGCCCATACCCATCTCATTCATACCCACAACCTCCATACCAACCAACACACACACACAGGAGAAACTGATTCTCGTTATACGAAAACGAACGAGTTCTCTACGCACGTATATAACCGGTGGGACACATTGTTGTTGGGTTTAACAATGCACAGAGAGTTTCAGGAAACGTTTTCCACAAATGAAAATGTCCAACCATTATGTTTGTTCCTCGCTTATTAGCCATTCTCTAAAATCATCGTTTTCTCCTCCTCCCCCTATTTCTTATTAATTACGTTTAATTCCCCTCTTTGCCTTTGTTTTCCTCTCTGATTTGTCTCATCCGGGAATCAGTGAGTCTTCTTGAGATAAATAGGCGAAAATTATTTTGTAACTGAGGAAAAATGGAAAAGAGGGGAAATGAATAAGGAGACATTCGAAATCGGAACACCGGGAGTTTCGGAAGTTGGACCAGAATAAGAGGGGAAAGAAAGAAAAAAGGGGGAAGGGAGGGGGGAGGGGTAGAGAAAAGAGTGTGGGGCCAGTGCAGAATGCTCGTTGCAACTTCTCCAGAAAAGCGTAAGAGAAATCCGTTTTCACTTTCCATCCTGAATCTCAATGCCGCCAAGTGGAAAACGAAGGAACAAAACGGCTGACTGGTGGGCACTGCGCCACACTGCTGGAGTCTGCTCGTGTACAGAATGCAAATGTTTCCACACCTTATCCCTCCATTCTTTTTTTTTTTTCATCTCTCTTTCTCCTTCATTTCTCTTCCTATTTCTTTTTCCAGTATTTCTGTTGATTTTTAAGTTCTATTTAAATTCGTGCCAAAAATTCGTGATACATTTAAGGTAAATCGCTTGATCACGTACGGCCGATATCACTTTATTCATTCAATATATTTGTTACGTGCTTGAGGCACAATTAAATTAGTCTTTTGTGAGGAAAATGCAGTTGGAAGAGTAGTGGACCGGTAATCCGGGGGTCGTGGGTTCAAATCCCAGTTGAGCATTTTCGATATTCTTTCTGAATCTATTGTTCCTTTTCAAAATTTTGATCACTTTCGATAGAGTGGCATGAGGAGATTTTTTTAAAATTCATTTTACTCATGTTACCGGAAAAATAAGGCCAAAATTAATTTTTGAAGAAAATTGAATTAACATTGAAACTCCTTAATTGAAGTGCAGTTTCAGTTTTATTGCAACAATTCATGGGCACAAACCTATTCTTTCCTTACATAACAGTATTCTTGTTCGTTAGAGTGTCTATTAATTCTTGAAATCATGAAAGGTGTATGTTACCGGTCATATAGCGATGATTAATTCAATTAATTACATGAAAATATCGGCCATATTGGTATTTGAAATCCAAGGATCCTCCAGGGCAAGTCAAATCCGCAACAATACTAGATATTTTTAAAAATTATTTGATAAAAATTTACTATCCTGAATATTGTTTTAATATCGGTAAAATGTTACAAAATCGGAATAATTAGAATATTTATGGTATCTTGGAGAAAAATGAAATAAATGTAATTAATTTACTTTAATCGAAAATTTACTCTATTTACCCACGGAGAGAAATTTAGTTGAATTTCTGACTGAAGAGTGGATAAAAAATTGCCCTGCCGGAGGACAAATGTGGGTCCGAGTGGCAGCACCGTAAAAAATTACCCAACTCAGTGGGGTAAAATTTCACGTACAACCATCTCTAAAAAATCTACTACGGCGTTGAGATTATTCTTGACGAAAGTTGGAAAATTGACCTGGAGAGGTTAAAAATTTATCCTTGAATGAGCAATAAAATAGAGGTTATTTTCATTAATCGAAATTGATACTGGATGTGCACATTACTATTGCCTGGAAAATTGAGAAAAATTATCTCAATTTTAATCATTCGATGACAAGGACACTGAACAAAAGGTTCTTTCTCAAATGAACAAATACTTTTTTTGACCCACAGAAGTATAGGAATGGGATTAGAAAAAGGAAAAAATAATAAAATAATTTGTTAATCAGTAATGATTGTACTTCAATAATTATATCATTAATAACCATTCACACTTTAATCTTAATTTATTGTTTTAAATGTTACATCCATTTTTTTCAATAAAAGTCAATAAAAGAATATATATAAACGTTCACAAATTATAATTGAAAACTTTTCAGTGCAACAAACGTATCAATCCTCAACCGAAAAAGAATATGGCGACGAGGCAGACTGATGCCACAATGATTCGGGTGTCTTCGATTATCATCGGCTATGACGAAAGCCGATATCACGAAGGGCCCGTCAAAAATTACTCCGTGGCAGGGCAAAAATTCACCCAAGCACAGAATTTTTCATACATCTCCTAGCGAGTTTTTACCGATGCCAGCGAGGCAATTGTTGAATCGCTCAAAAATTACCCTGCTGACGGTGAAAACCTATCCAGCGTTAGTAATTTTTCCAACGAACGTCAGACAATTTCTGATCAAATGACAGTTCGGCCCACGGTTCACCGTCTAGCAGGGTAATTTTTCATCAAAATTTCTCTCCGTGCCTTAATCGAAATTTCATTGGAAAGTATGGAAACTCCCGGTAGCTCAGTTGGAAGAGTAGTGGACCGATAATCCGAAGATTGTGGATTTTCGGCATTTTCCTTTAAAAAAAATGCCAAGAACCCACAGTATTATTTTAATGGAAAATGATGAATTCCGGATTTTAGTTTTATTCAATCATGAAATTGTGGAGAGGTAACATCACGAGTGGCTTGGAAATAGTAAAATGCAATGCAGATTGTGGAAAGACGAGCAAGAGAAGGATGAATAAGAGCAAATGCAGCATGTAACAACGAGGACATATACGTTGGGCTTGCTGGGATCAGAACGTGACACAGCGGAAGGTTTGCCTAGTAAATCTTTGCCGAGTGTGTGCCGAGCTAGACGGACACATGGTGGATGACTTGAGGAAGAAGATGGTAGAAAGTGAATGGGTAAAAGCCGAAAAATTGTATACACGATAATGGAAAGAAGAAAGAAACATTTACGTTCATAAAGTAAAAGATTTTTCCGTCACTGGTGAAATTTTATTTGTGAACTGAAGAAAATGATCAGATATATAAAAGTGCTGGCCTTTGAATTTTACCATAAAAAAAAGGGAAATCCCCTTCATCCCTAATGCCGAGAATCCTCGTATTATCGAAAGGATATAAGTCTTGATACCAAAGTGCTCTATCGATGATCGTGGCTTTTTATTTTTTTTTTTTATATCCATCAAATTTTTTTTATTCACTTTTATACGATGTGCAATTAAAGTTCTACATTCCCCTCAACGTAAAATCGCATCAGCGCCGTCTAGTGAATTTCATGTCATAAACCCCGAGATACACACACACACACATACATATATACGCAGTGAACCCTTCGGGGTTTTCGGTTTTTGCTCCCCTCTGCCCATTCTCTGTACCTACTACCACCGAAAATTCTGCCCATTCCCTGGATACAGGCGTCAATTTAGTGGCGTTAAGCGCAAAATAACGTCCGCCGCTATAAATCTACCTTAATTCCGTGTCGACTAGACTAGCGTTTCTCGTCGCTTCGAAATGTTCACCAATCAACGCTAACGACGATCCTAAAACACGTACGATATGTGTCTGCATGTAGTTTAAACGTAGTTGCTTGTACTATTTTCTTTTTTATTGTTAGAAGCTTAATTAAGATTATATCGATCGAGATCGGTAGATACTGAGTGCTTTAATGAAAAAAGTTCAGGATTCTGAGCAAAAAAAATTATCATTAGATCATTTGTATTTGTTTGGATGGCTACACTGAGAAAAAAATTTGTAGGAAAAAAATTCAATATTTTCATTCACAATTTTTATATCTGTATATATTAAAATTTTCTTGAGTGAAGTAGATTTTATTTAACTAAGTAAATTTTCTTACAACGAAAATTTTTTTTTCTCAGTGCTGCAACATTATTTGAAAATAAATCTCTTGATTGAAGGATTCAGTTGAAAACAATAAGAAGGGTACATAATCTCTGACTATGGAATTAGCAGAAAATCGAAAAAAAAAATGGGTATTTTGAAACAAATAAATTATTATAAAAAAAAATATTTAAGGAATTCACATTTACAGTTATTATAATTTACTAAATATCCATATTTTTGATTTTTCTGAAATAATCTATTTGTTAACAGAAGAGAAAGAACGCAAATTATCAAATGTCTGCTATTTTCAGTGTCACACATAATCTTTGAGGTTTTGACACTTATGTGATCTCCACCGAACTGCATTCAATCTCCATCCACTCTTTGTTATTATATGTCAACTTTTATGCTAAATTTGAGTAATAAAAGATTTATTTATCATTAATTATGGTCATTCTTAGAACGATAAATAAAATTTTCGAATCATTAATGAAAATGAGCCCATTATAATCTATATATATTCAATTTATGCAACGCATCATTATTTTCTCATAAATAATCTCACAAAACAAATAATTTTGGCTTTTTCTCAGTTTCAAGGAATTTCTTTATCGAAAAAAAAAACATTTTCCTCAGTGTAATGAAGAAGTAAAACAGGACCAATTTTTTTATCTTTCTGATAATTCACACTCGAGATATGCCCTTTTCACAATAAATCCCTCATTTGCAGAAAAATCCAAATGATACAAAAAAAAATAGTGCAAAATGGGCGTATCACCATTTTTTCCGAAATTTTGCCTTTAAAGAGTAAGTGAACCATCGTATTTCGGTCAATTTTCATCTATTCTAGCACTATCTCATCCAGTTTGTAACAAGAAACTGCTCTATAGAGGATGACAGTTTGTCACTGGAGCTAAGATCTTTAACTTCTTGGTATTAATTAACCTTGCTGAAGGGAGATATGATGGCATGAAATTGGCTATCAAATCATCCGTGACATTGTAGCCAAGGAAATTAGCTTGGACGTGACTGGTTAAAGGGGGCCAATGAACTCTCATCTATAATTTTCCTTGAAATTTCATTTTTCATATATTATTGATTCTCTATCGAGTAATTTCATGTCCACAAAAATTTTAAATTTACTGGAAATAATTTTAGTCATTTGAGAGTATAATTTATTTTTGAATTTCCATAAATTTTAAATTTTTTAATATCTGCTGAGGTCATTGAAAAACAAAATCATTAGTAAATGGATGATTTCCAATAAATTTAATTTTATATTGAAGAATTGTGTTATTGTAATATCATTTAATTGTCGAGCTCATTGAAAATTTAAATGGTCAGTGAATATAATGAAGAATTAATGTAATGATAGAAAATTTGAAGACTGATTTCACAATTATTCGCTCCAATTATTAACAAGTTGATAAATCAAATTATATCAATGTGATTAATACCCGAGAATATTTAATTTCACATACTTCTGCATTTTTCCCTCTCTCTCTTCTTCATTAATTCGATATATTTAAACTGAAAACCTTTTTTTTTTTAATTATTTTACCCATCAAAATGATGGAAAACTCAAACACAATTATGGATTAATTGCAGTTGAATTATTTCATGAAAATTAATATTTTGATTATTATCAATTAAAATTAGCCCACATGATTGTTTCACTGAGTATTAAATGTAACGTATCTAAATTAAATTATCGTTTGGCTAAATTTTCACTGATTCGTTAATAATTCGAATCAATGGAGCAACTTGGATAACAGCTAGTCTGTATTATCATTTTTATTACGAAGGTCAACGATATTTTAGTTTTATAATGCTATATAATAGTGAGATTTTACCTTTGTGGACGATATCCGGGGACCAAGCCTTGTTTTACGTCTACCTACGATCATTCTTGATAAACCGTTGTGTACTAGATGGAACACGACAATAGCCACACCCCTCGTCTTTCAAGTTCGTGACATTCTGTATTTACAAGTCACGGAGAGTCAATACTTTCATTTTCAAATCAATGTGATTTTTTTTTAAGCTGAGTCTTCATGATTCAGTAGCGAAGAGGTCAAAGGACATGAATCTGTTTTTTTTTCCATTAGTTTTTGAAGAATATCATCAAAACTAATGGAGATACGCCCTTTTTATTCCAAATCTTGTTTAGAGCTCTTGAGAAATGACATAAAAAAAAAAAATAGTTTTATTCTAATATATTTGAGATTTTTCAGAATTTTTCGGAATTTTTTGAAATTTTTCTGAAATTTTCATGAAACTTTTGCAAATTTTTTCTGAATTTTTTTCTGATAATTTCTCAAATTAAACTCCGGCAACTTTCTTTTGCCAAAATAACCAAAGAATGGATTAATCCTGTTTTATCCTTTCATTGTTAAATTGCCTAACGAATTAAATATAATTGATTTTATGTCTTCATGATGGTCTTTCTCAATACCGATAAACTGATATTATAGAAGTAGAGCGTAGAAGTGATTAGGAGTAATGCAATAGTTTAACATATAATTGATTGTGTATTTATTGTATTGAGCAATTTGCAATATTGTTGTTAAGGTAAAGTACACAGTAGCTGCCCGAGAACTAAGACTAGCTCGCTCGACGTATTTGTGTATCTACCGTAAAGGCACCACTTACTGGACGGTTAAAGCAGTGGTACTAGTTTCCGGACAAGTTAAAATTGAATTATTAAAATGATAAAAAATTTTAATTAAGTGAATCAAACAATTTACTTGATTTTTATTTTAAAATTTTTGCAAGTATATAATATTAGTATGTTTTGCTGCTGTGTCCGGAAACTGGGTCCACCATGGTATGTTTATGAATTATTCATAAATATAGGTATACAAACACGTGAGTGAGCAGCTAATAGGTTCTTTAGCTTATTCAAACTTTAGGGAATCGATAAAGTTTTGCCTCACTTTTTCAGTTCAAGTGTTAGCATTCTTTTTAATTATGATATATGAATTGTATATCGAGAAAGATGGCACTGCTTCCATGTTTCAGTCTGAAACGAAAAATACCAACTTTTTTTCTCGTTTTTCGGGATAAAATCAACGGATATCACAGGAAAAGAAATGATGACTGTTTTTTTATCGAAAATATACCAAAATAAAAGTAAATATTTCTGTTTTGAACATTTTTATTCAATTATTTATTACTGAAGAAAATCAAAAAAACTAAAAAATAAATTTAGTAACTGAATCGTATTTACAACTCCATTCTCACGAATATTATTACGAATTTATGAACAAAATCACTAAAGTGGCTCCGCGTTCTCTAGAGAAAACACAAATCTACTCAAGTTTTAATCTGACAAAATAATTTAAAATCTCAATGTAATTTACTTTGAATTTTGTTAATTATAACTGAAATCTGAGACTGATTGTTGTAATTCTGAAGGAATGAGTCTAGACTTACGAGCTCTAAAGACTCTGTTCTATTTATTTATTTATCATTTCGACCAAATGAATAATTTATTATTTTCTGGTTCATAGAGCTTGAAAAAGCTTGAATTATAAGCGAAACATCGTGAATTGACATTCATTTAGTATTCTATTTTGTTACCATCCAGTCTTCCATGACGCTTTAAATTAACTAGTATTGTGCTTAGGAAAGTGCATTTGTATTGCTATTTCTCCTGTCCAGAGCAAAATCATCTAAACACACATGAAGACTTGGATATTTTTTGTTCAAAGCTTTTCTAATCAATAATTGCTCATTTCAGTGAGGATTATGATAAAAATTCCAGTCTCACACACTCTACACTGTTAGAAAAACATGGAAATTTCATAGACAATTTGATGAGAATTTTCATAAACGTGATATTGAATTTTTTTTAATGGGTAGATTGTTATGAAATCTCTGAGTTTCAGAGGAAATTCAAAGGAATCTATGAGTAAAGGAAGGTTGCCGGAGTTTAATTTGAGAAATTATCGGAAAAAGTTTCAGAAAAATTTTATAACAAGTTTTATAAAAGTTTCATGAAAATTTAAGAAAAATTTACGAAAAATTCTGAAAAATCTCAAATATTATATTGAAAATAAAATAAAACTGATTTTGTTATTTTTCCAGTTTTTTTTTTGAGTTTTAAAGAGAATTGAGATGGAAATTCTACAATTTACTTGAATTTTCAAATGAACATGAATATTCAGAATCAAAATAACTTGAATTTTTATTTTTTTAAAATTTTCATATTTTTACGAAATTTTTACGAAAGAATTGAACTGAAATCTGCAAATTTCATTGATATCCAAGCGTGAAACAATTTAAAAATCGATGATGTATTAATTTTTCAATAACGTGATAATCTAAAATTCTAGTAGAAATGTAACTTGTTAAAAATTTCCGTGATTTGGCAGGAAAAATTCAGTTGGAAATTTTTAACAGTGTAGAAAAATATTTATCTCTCATCAACCGTCTCAATGAGCCAATGAATATCTCGACTGATCCTGTTATAGTTAATTCACCTCAAGTCTCTAAATAATGAATGCCATCTGCAATTTCCCTCAACCCACAAATTACTTCCAACATTCATGATGACCTCTTTTTCGTCATAAAAAAAAAAAGAAAAAAAATTAGAACAGAACCTGATGACATGGGTGGAAAGAAGGAGAATGTAACTGAGTGAAACGAGTCACGTGCACCGAGTGAGATAGTAAATATGAGCTTACTAACGATAGCTATAGGACTCAGTGGAGCAGTAAAAAAGGAGAAAAAAAGAAAAGCACAATGGTACTGGAAGGAACAATCGTAAACAGAAGAATTCAGCAGTAGAAATTCAACACTGTTGAATTCACAAACACACACACACATACACATATGAATGAGGCTCACAGTGGCATATTCACCCTGACTTATGACCCACGTAAATCAGCCAATCAGCCCCAATGTGTCAATTCTTCAAAAATCAGAGCAAAAACATAAAGCAAGTCACCTAAAAAAAAAAAAAACAACATTTCAACTGGATTGAAACTTCGAAGTCAGTGAAAATATAAAAAGAAAAGTGGTAAAAAAAAATTATTTGAGAATCAGGAAAAGGCATTTGTCCAACTGGAAGTAACCTCACTGTGGATTTAGGGATAGATACTGGGGCCACTAGAATGGATAGAGAGATGGTGCACAGAGTGTAGATAACCACGAGCACCGGAAGCGCTCACTTCACTGTACACAGCCTCCCTTGCCCCTTTATTTCCCGAAGATTTCCCCTGATACTCATTGCTTTCTCTTACACCTCCTCTTCCTCTTTCCCTCAATGTACAATGACGTTTTTTTTTTTCATCTTTCTTTCTTCAACACATCCATCGACTTGTACTTTTCTTTAGCGCTTCTTTGGCCCAACTCGGCCAGAATTCCCAGCAATTCAATGCTTTATCGTTGCCCACCAGAACTGCTGGATTTACCTTCAATGAGAGATAGAGGAAACCGAGATAAATAAGAGAGAATGAATCGTAAGAGGACTATCCATCATAACAATGCATCTAGATATACACAAGAAAGTGTAAAAAAAGAGGGAAAAAGAGATAAAGAGTACTTGATTGCCATTTTGTTTTGTGCAGAACGATAAAATATTGCTGTAACGATCTTGGAAAATGAGTTACAGGATAGATTGAAGGAAAATATTGCTACTGTCATTATCAATCGCAAATTGAGACGCAATAATAATAATAATAATCAAAATATTACAATAGAACTCCTAAGAGCCTGAAAATAATGGATTTCAAGATATATATGTCTGTACAAACTCATTTATCATTTGATAATGCTATTAATTTATTTACTTCTTTTAACATTATTCTACTCTCTACAGTTGTTCAGCATGCTGCTAAATGATAAAGAGTAATGCTCCCATTTAATTACGAACTTTAAACGGCCATTCGGATGCAACGAGTTGGGCTTCATTATTTTCCATGTTAAAATTAGTAGCGAGTCTCTGTCTGTCTCACTCTCTCTCTTTCTCTCTTTTGCTGTTTAAATTCCTGACCAAAAGTTCCCTATCAAAATTTACCTACTGTCACTAATTTTATAGTACAATTCAGTTATAATTTTGTGTATCTGATTATTGCCAATTTAGAGTTAAAACTCAATGGCAGTGTGGGATAATCATTTTTCCCCAGTGGGATTTGAAGGGATTATACAAACGGCATTTGAGGGAGTGAGTGAAATTTAGCGTAAATTACAGGAAACTTGAGATTAATTAAGCTGAGAATTGAATTTTCTACGAAAAAAAAAGGAAAACTTTTGATTATAATCGGTAAAGATGGAGAAATAAAATATGATATTATGAAAATATTATTTTTAATATAATATAATGTTTTATATATATATCATATTATTTTTTTAAACTTGGATTTTTAATATATATCTATAATAATTAAGGTAAAAATAATTTATTTCCTTATATTTAATATTATGCAATAATTTTTAATGAATTTTGAATGTAATTTTTAATATTTTGTCAATTCAAATGATTTTAGTGAATAAAAATGAGTATCCTGAAGAGGGCCTCGCAAAGAGACCGAAACGTCGATACAACTTATAAAATTTATTGTTAAAATTATTCGTTCAACTCTGCAGAGACCGACAAGGCCACCTTCCAATATATTATTGGTAAAGATGGAGATTTCATTGAGACACTGTTAAAAATTTCCGTCTGAATTTTCTGTGTGAAATCCTGGAAATTTCTAGCAAGTCACATTTCTATTGAAATTTCAGGTTACATCATTGAAAAATGAACATAGCATCGATTTTAATATAATTTCACGCCTGGATATCCATGAAATTTGTGAATTTCAGTTTAATTGTTTTTTGAAAATTTAGTGAAAATGGGAGAATTCCAAAAAAATTGAAAATTCACGTGAATTTTCATGTTCAGTTGAAAATTCAAGTAAGTTGTAGTATTTCTGTCTCAATTCTACTCAAGATTATAGATTCCTTTGAATTTCCTCTGAAACTCACAGATTTCATAAACATCTTTCCATTAAAAAAGGTTCAATATCACGTTTATAAAAATTTCCATCAAATTGTCTATGAAATTTCCATTTTTTTCTAACCACTAGTGGAGGATTCATTTTTCTAAGTATTTTTTCCAGAACAATTATTAACTAATAATTTTATCAAGAAATTAGCCCTCAATACCAGCCGATTCTCTCTTCGCTGAAAACTGGAAGAAAATAGGAGAATTCTCTCCCCTCCCCCTTTCTCTATCTCTTTCACTACCACAAAAACATGGCGCAGCCTCTGTCCCTCGGGCTTTTTCAAAAGAGGCGAGAGTACAAATGCGAAGTGGCTCTTTACTCTCTCATTTCTTCCTTCCTCTCATTCATATAAAATTCTATTTCACTGTCTTTTTCTCTCGCTCACATTAAACTTAAGATTGGATTGCAGATTACACGTCTTCTCCCTCCCTCCTCTCATTTTCTCTCTCTTCACTTTGAAAATCCTATTCTTATTTCGCAGCTCTGCATTTCCACTTTTCCCTTCTTTCTCACACAATCTTATCGCAGGCATTGCACTCCTTTCCCTCTTTCTCTCTTTTCTCATCCAACCAACCCACTCACCTCCTCTATCTCCATTCCAATTCATCAGTTTTCCCCCTCGTCGCATTTATCCACTGTTGTCTCATTACTATTTTTAACGCATAAAACTGAATGAAAATTAGAGTGAAATAAGAAAATTTGAGAATAGAACTGTGAAAATTAAATTTTTAGTGAATTTCATTGGATGGTAATAGTCTTTTAGGTTTCTGCTGCATTGAAAGAAGAAATTTCTGATAATGCTATAAAAAAAAGTGTTGGAAATTAAGATACTTTTGTAGACACTTCTAAAACACTTTGGGGACGCTGTTGTTAGTGATTGGCAGTTTTGAGATATTTTTTCATTCTCAGATATTTTTTTTCTTCAACTAATATCTTAAATTAATGCAGGATTCGATCTTATCGACCGAGTATAGGGGAGAGTAGGGCAAAATGGACACTGTAATGAAACGGTTAGAGATAGATTTTTTCTGATGATTCTATTGAAAAGCTGAGCGAATTTTAGCCGGAAAACGACTGTTAGATGTATTTTTTTCGATTTTTTTAGGAATTCGATATTTTTCGGCATTTTTGAGGGGTGAAAGCCTTTCTTTTTATGAAATGTTTCAGTTTTTTGCAAATATCTCTGATTCTACTGGTCTTAGCGATTCGGGGTTGGTCTCAAATGAAAGGTGAGCTCATTTCCCATCGATTTATGGGGTTCAGAATTCAAAAATATCAACTTTTGGGATAGTTATAGGCTGAAAACTGTTTTACAAAACTGTTTCACAAAAATACCTATAAATACCTTGAAAATCTATATTTTTGAATTGAAAACCCTATGGATCGATGGCAAATGATCTCACCTTTCACCTCCCGTCAAAATTTTTACGCTACGACTAATAGAACCGAAGATATCCTCAAAAAACTGAAAATTTTCAATAAGCGAAAGGGTTTCACCCCTCTAAAATGCCCAAAAACGTCAAAATCGCCGAAAATTCAAAAAAATAAATTCCTGCACTTGTTTCCCGTCTAAAATTTCCTCAGCTTTCCAATGAAATCATCAAAAACAATCTATCACCAGTATTTCTATTAATTTCAAGAGTTTTCCATAATGTTTGCCTAAAAATTTAGATGTGTCCATTTTGCCCCACCTTCCCCTAGATTATTCATTATTCCGTCACATCACTTTAACGGCAATTTCGGTGATAGAAGCCTTGTTCATGAGAATTTCAGCTGAACTTAAATGGAGAGAAGGCCCAACTTTGTTTGAGTATTTAAGCTTTTAACCTATTCAGGTTATGGGAGTTGAAGCTCATATTATCACCTAAAGATGGATGTTGAATAATTAAATAAATCTATTGAATTAAAGAATTAAATAAATCAAATTAATTAAGATGCAGAGTTTTTCGAATTTTTTTTGGAGGTGTATCTTAAAACTGTTTTTGCAGTGAAATTCTGAGATTCAGTATCATTTCAAATCCTTTGTGAAGTCCTCTTCAAGATACTTATTTTATTATTCTTATATATTCTATATATTATATAAATTCATAAGTCCATTCTAAGGTGTTTATTTTAAAATGTCTCAAATTCAAGTCCATAAACCTGATAACAAAAAACTTTATTGATTTCGTCATTTTTCTTTAATTTTGAAATTTCCAAAGTAAACCATCATGACAATAGTAATTATTAACGAATTATTTGAATTGATTACATCAATATTTGATTTTTTTTTCTCAGAGCACTATTCAATAAAATTAATTGAATTATCTCAAATCGTATATCTACACATTAAATTTTCCATTTTTTCCTTTTTGTTCTTGGAGAAATTTCTTGGGTCATTGACCTGAATTGGTGATAGTGCAAATGTTTTTTCTTCGTAAATTGACAAACATGGGAATTGCCTATTTTATGGATCATTTCATCTTGATGGTTACCGTTGAGAAAAAATGGAGGGGAGCAAAGACAAATTAGTTTTAGAAAAATTCGGAATTTCCTCCCTTCAATTCAATTGAATTGTCGGCCATTTTATTTCAATGAAATCATCGCCAATTTAATAAAAACATTTGGCAAATTTAAAAAATGACAGTTTTAAATGTCAATTCTATTTGTCCACGTGCCGACATCTGTCTGCGGTGGATGATTGTGAAAAAGGGATGCGCGTTTCTATTAAGAAGGGTGAAATACATTTGAGTTTTGATATTTAGCCACGTGGCAAATACAAACGATTATTGAGTTCCACAGCTGTCAAAAGGCCTCTGGGCATTAGCCGGATTTCGTATATCCTACCATCCCTATTGCAATCACACGAGAGTCTACAAAACATATCAAACAACTAAACGTAATAATTCAAAATTCAACAGGCTCGATCAAATATATATAATCTCTAGTTTCAATTCAACTGTCTCGTGATATACTTGTGAATGATGAATTTCTTAAACCGATTTTCACGTATTTACCGAATGAATGATCCGATTATTTCCTTTCAATCGTTTTTAATTTTTTTTTCACGAGACCAATCATGCGCTTTATCGCATGAAAAATGATATAATTTTTTTCATTAAATTCATTCTTCTTCATTTTTTTTTGATGATTATTCTTCGAGTTAAATTGAAAACTATTAGAAATAATTGAAAAAGGATTTTTCATTTGCTTCTCCCTTCATAGAACCCAAATGATGATAAATACACAATTTAAAAAAAAAATTGATTTACTTTATGTAAAAATAACAAAATCCCTGCAATATTCATGCAGAAAGCTGCAGGCAGATGCTGTTATAATTAGCATTAAAATCAAGCATAAATAGTGTAAATATTACAAATGTATCATAAAACAGGCGAATAAATCTTTTGAATTGAATTATTACCAATCATCGAAAATTATTATAAAAATTGTTTTATCCTTCGTTTCTATTTTTTTTTTTTTTTTTTTCAATCGAGCGCGTAATTTTGGTGAACCAATGAAGAATAAGAAATTCCGAATTCCTTTTCCCTAGAAATTCTCTATTTTTTCTTGTTTTTTTTTAGTCGCAACAATTTTGACAGTACATTCGACGTGTATAAAATTTTTAGAATAGGAACGCAGTGTCCACGAACCTTTTTCTCCAGATTTCCCAAACTGTAATAGACAAGACTGTTCGACTCACCTGTAACAAAAATAAAAACCACAATCAATAAACTGTCCAGTAAATTTAAGCATAATTTGTAATTCCCCTTTCTTTGCTCTTCCCCCTCATAATTAATAGATGATAATTATCTCCGAAAAATTCACAGATTAAGAACAATAAATTCTCTCCAATAGCGCCCCAGTCATCTTTAATAGTCCCCGAGAGCCTCAAAAAAAAGGGTTGAAATGTCTGGATGCCCTATACCATGTGTATATCGTTGAGAATGTATAACAAGAGTGAGGAAGAAAGGTTGAAACACGGAAAAATTATGATTCCGCAGTGTTTCACCCCAGCAAAAAAAAAGGAAGTAGAGGGTTGGTGTGCTTGGTATCGCGATTCCGACCGCACTCCCTGCGAGGAAGGAGAAAGCCCGCAGTGGGAGAAAATCGGGGGAAAAATAGAAAGTAACGGAGGGAGAAGTTCGTTTGTTCGTTGAAAAAGGACAGAAAAGGAGCAAAAGACAGCAAGAGAAAAAGATGGGGAGGGGATGATCTCGTCTCTTTGCATTCGGCAGACACAGCTACCACGAATAACTCGGGTGCTATCTGTAAACAGTGAGCGCTTTGTGCCCTGTCGCGAAGAGCTTATGTCGCAGCTACGAGGCTCTATAATCGTAAAGCGAGCTTTTATTTACCACAACTCTCAGTATAAACTCTTCAGTTTGCCCGTTCACTACCTGGCATAAAAATAAATAGAGAAAAAACTGAAAAATAACGAAGCTAGTAGAGTAACCCCTGATCTCTCCTTTGGCTCATGATATTTCCTTCTTTTTTTTTCACGTTACTGCGAATTATTATTGCCTTCGTATTACCCTGAATGTACGGGCTTATGCAAGCCTGTAAATGTATCCCTAAAGAGATATACGTGAGACTGGGGCAAAATGAATCTCCAGTGTAATATGCTCAATGAATTTTTTTGGAGTCAATGACTTTGTGGAGAAATCTGAAAAAATTTGAGAAGATGCTGCAATATATGAAAAATGTTGGTGAATTTTTCTAAATTTTTCAGAAGATTTCTTAATGATTTAAGAAAAAAAAACGGATTATTTTGATACGTAGATCCATTTTGCCTCGATTTCCCCTAAGTTCGCTTTTAAATGAATACATACTCTCTGTTGTTCTTCATTCAAGTTCACTAATTGCGTTAGAATTAACAAATGAATCACAATCAAATAGTCACATATTGTCTTGTTTAGGATAGCAAATAGTAGCTGATAGAAATTGTGTGTTTCATGTTGCGTGGTTTCGTCACTGTGCCAGCATAGACGCAGCATTAGATATGTGGTTGCATCATATACACTGTCAAAAGGCCTTTACATATCGGTTACGCTTACAAAGTGCAATACAGAGAGAGAGAGAGAGAGAGGACTCATCTTTATGAGAGAGAACTCATTACAAACGCTATTGTATAGTTACCTTATGTAAACCCATTCACATATAGTTTAACCCTGCCTACTCTCTGTACGCTGTAGCTACTCATCCCTTTTGAGAACTAGTACAGGAGAGAGAAGAGACTTGTGGCAGCCGCCGGCCGCCACAAACTACCATTATTGCAAGAGTTAAGGGGCGTTGGTACGCTTCCTCTACTGAAAATTATGCGCTCCCCGGGCGCATCCTTTTGCGAATGCAACTCACCGCTAATGGCTTCGGGCACGCTTCGAGCGTTTAATAATAGCGTTAATAACGATAATTCGCGCGTACCACCAGCATCGATCGTCCAAAGGCATTCTCTTTCTCTCTTTCGGTTTCTTTCTTGTTTATTCTTCGGTATTTCATATTAGCGCATCTCTATTCATTTCATCAAGTTCTATTTCCCCATCTACAAACCATTTTTTCATATATTCTGAATGTCAGGATGTTCGGAGGAGAATTTATCAGTAAATTAAACACCTTGCCATTAAACAAATAAATTTATTAATAAATTAATTTTTATTAATAAATTTTTAAGAGAATCAAATTCCGGAAAAAATATGTAATGCGCAAGCAGGATTTGAACCCACGACCCTCTGATTACGTGTCAGGTGCTCTACCGCTGAGCTATTGCGAGTTACTATATTTACCATCGAATTTTTGATTCTCACATCTTTTCTCCACCTCCCATCCACAAGGCAATGTCGCCATTAAACAAATAAATTTATTAATAAATTAATTTTTATTAATAAATTTTCAATATCCTGTACTGATTTATTATTTGTGTTTCGTAGAGTTTTTACCTGTTAAGGTAATCCTTGTGGCAAGTTCAAATGATCAATTTTTATTTTTTCTTCCTTTTAGTTATTATAATTGTACTGTTAAAAATTTTTGCGGGAATTTTCCGTGCAGAATCATAGAAATTTTAAAGAAATTATATCTCTACTGAAATTTCAGATAATCATCGATTTTCAAATAATTTCAGCCCTAAATATCAATGAAATTTGTAAATTTCAGTACAATTATTTCTTGAAAAAATAGGAAAAATTCAAGAAAAAATTGAAAAAAGGTCTGTGATCATGAATTTTCTCAGTGAAACTGGAACTGAACCTCGCTTATGGAGTTTCAATGTTAATTCAGTTATTTTCAAAAATTGATATTGGCTCTATTTGTCCGATAACATGGGTTAAACTAAATTTTATAAAAATCTTCTCATGCTATTTTATCGAAAGTGACCAAAATCGAGGAGGAAAAATAGATGGCTCGAACCACAAGGATTACCTTAAGATGTATTTATTAAGAAATTGTTGAATAATAAAAAATAATTTGTGGATAAGTCTCGTTGTCAATGATTGAGAAAAGTAATTTTTTTTTCTCATGAATTTATTTTATTCGTCATTACATTTATTTTCAATTACAGAAATGAAAATTCTATTTCATTTGCAGGCTTAGACCATTGTCAATAATTGGTAAATTTCGTCATTTCTGATACAAGAAAAAAGGGATCTGATCATTCAGCGTCGTATTTTATCAGATGGGATAGAACTGTCATTACACTTGTGATAGCCAGTAAATTTCATAGTTCAGACTTTGATTGAACGTGCTATAAGAAATTCTTATATTGTCAGTGCATCGCTTGAGTCACACATTGTAAATGGATTGAATATTCCCAATGCCTTTTTTTTCACTTGAGTTTTTATGGACTTGTTATATAATGCCGCAAAATTTGACTTCCAGTAACAAGAGGCTCGAGATAAATGTAGCCATCGGGTACTCTGTACAAATTCCAGCTTGAATGAAGTCCAAGACCTGGCCCTAGAAGAATAAATAAAAATTCATTAATTGTGCTCTTGTATTCGGGCAATGATGTAAATATTCACATTCGAATAGTGTAAATTTATTATACGTCTACTTACAGTTTGTGGGGGCAGTTGCGACCGGCCAAGCTGTCGCGACCGTGGGACCCGTGCAAGTCTCAGCGGCGCAGGTAGGTGGGATCATCGCTGCCGTAGGGGTTGGTTCACCGCAGAAACAGGTGACGCAGGGGTTAGGCGCACCAGTTATGAAGGTCTTCACAGGAGTCGTTACAGTACAAGTGATTCGACCTAAGGAGAATAATTAAGTATATTAGTACGAAGTAAATCAAGATCGTCTCCAACTCTACACTAGTCACCAGTTGCCTCCCAACGATATAACCCAAAAGAAACATCAAATATCTTTAGGGAGGATAGTGCCGCATCTTCATACTAACTTCATAAATAATTTTCTTTTTTTCGTCTGATTCGCAAAACAAATGTACATTTGATGACTCAGTAATGAAGAACAAAACACGAATGAATTGAGCTTCAAATAAAAAAATTAAACTTTGAAAAACATAAAAATTCAGAGATGTTCGAGGAAAACGAAATTATGATCACTATTACAAAAACATGGAGTATTGGTATTTAAAGTCTCTCTACTTGTCATATCTTGAGACCACTTGTGTGTGGCAATTGAGAGTTTGGTTAATTTGCTATTAATTGTGAATCAAATTGAATATTTTCATTTGTATACACTATTTCTGCATTCTAATTCTTCAATAGTTTCATCCAACTTACGACTTGTCTCGGTGATAGTAGCGCCAGCTACAGAGCCTTCGTTTGTAGCTTGCTCTATGAGAGAAACCGTGGCCAGCCGGTTTACGGTAAGTGGAGGGGCAGTTGTTGAAGTGACTGGGGCTGGAGTTGGTGTGCCTGTAGTTGGTGTGCCTGTAGTGACTGTGCCTGTAGTGACTGTGCCTGGAGTGACAGTGGTTGGAGCGGCAGTGGTTGGAGCAGCAGTGGTTGGAGCGGCAGTGGCTACGGATGTAGCAGCTTGAAAGTAATAAACTGGAGGCTGACCAAAAAGTTTGGGGAACGCAACTGGTCGAAATAGATTTTGAAAGTTTCCTGCAGCAGCAATGCCTGTGAAAATATATTGAATTAAGAATAACAAATTTTATCACAAAAAAATTGTAATTGAATAAATCTATTCTACTTCAAAATGAATCTTTATGTAATATCGTATCACTTAAGTGTGAGTGTAACGATGTAAGTTAATTGAAATTTCATTACAAATATAGATAAAAAAATCTTACCTATCATTGCAACTACCAGAATGGACAATTTCATCAGCATGATGAATTTTTGTATCGTCAGCTACGACTCCAGAGAAAAATACACTCACTAACGTAGATATTCTACGTTAGACTTTCCTAACTGGACTGTCTTGAAATTCCGATTCGGGCTGTTTATATACAGATCTGTGAGTTCAATGCCGAATGAAAATGGGATGCACTAGAAGCTTCATTGGACAATTGAAAGGTATATTTTTCGGATGGCTCAATGTGATTGGCTCTCACGTAGAGTTTCTGTCCCCCTTCTGGGGGTAAATTCTATAGTGACGCCAGGTCGCGACAGAGGAGGGACTCAGGTATGACTCATCCGGCTGGGACTCATTACCTGAGGACCCTGAATTGAGCTACGAGGAACAAAGTAACTGTAAATGGGGAGAGGTCTTTATGGCATTCAAAATATAAATGTACATTTTCCGCAGCTGCTAGGGATTATAACTTTGAAAAATTAGAGGAATCGTCAGAAATTCGCAAAAACATGGTGGTCAAAATATTCAAATAATGTGCTTCCAAGTAAAACTAACCATTAGAATTGTTCTCGCATAAGAGCATCTGACTCATCATCATTTCACATTTAAATCCCGAAAAATGTGGCCAGCCTGAGCTCGCAATGTTATGTACTGGACGCAACTATATGTCGAGTAATAAAATCTTTTGTAAAATCTTGCTTCAATAGCCTATCAGATATTATGCATCATTCGGAATTGCTTCGCATGTAATCAGAAAACATGAAAGCACTTTCCGAGAATACTTCCATCCACCTAATTGCGTAGTTCTAAAAATGAAAGAAAAAAGGAACAAAAAGCATTTGATGGAGCAAATATGCTTGAAATGTTTGTCAGAACTTATAGCCTGATGTAGCTTACTCGTAAGACCCAAGTTACTCATTGAAGTGGATATCAGTATCAATTGATACTGATATTTGTGCGTTAACGTTGTGTAGATTCTCGTCACACTGTACAAACAACTTGGCAGACGAGAGCCAATGTACTTCCAAGTGAGTGTCATGGGTCTACTGTAACGATCTTCTCTAGTGGATAGCCAAGGCTAGTGGTTCTACAACTGGATCAGCAGTGCAAATATACGATGCTGCTTAGTATCACCGCAAACATTGATGCTTGGACGCTATACGTGCTATTGGTGTAATCAAGTAGTGAATAGTACTGCTGAATTGTAAAAGCAGAAGGATATGTGTGTTGCAATAGCTGAGACATTCAGAGATTCGACGAAGCCCAACGTGCAGCGTTTGTGTGTGTATGTCTTGTCAACGTTGAAGAGGCAAAGGTTGATCCTGTTGTTAAAGCCAACTGTACTAATACTTGCAAGTTGGCTAATGCACTCAAATTCTCAACACTCTGAGAAAATTACATTTACATGGCAGCAAGGATGATCAAAGTGAGTTTATTAATACTGCCCAGAGAACAGACGGAATGATGAATTTTCATTCTACTAGATCATGATACGAGCTTGGCTTGCATCTTGCAAATTACGATTTTAACTAAACCAATATTTATGCATGTTTCCATATGTCATAATTTTTGAGAAATGGAAATAAAATTTTTCGTTCTAAATCAATAGATGGGTGGTTCTATTAATACGGAGAAATTCAACATATTATGCACGATATTTTGATGCAAAACATCTACCCTTTGTTTTTTCTTCGTTCAGATAATTAAACCTCAAATGTGCCACAAAATTAGAGCTACCCTTCAGGTCTGATTTTATCGTAATTACATGTGGATTTTTCTCTCATTTCTCATTGAAATCTCATGAAAAATCAAACACAGTTTTCTTTTATTTTAAAAGCAGCATTATTATAGTATAATATTTAATCAAAAATCTCATCGAAATAATTAAATCGCAAACACAATATTCGGTCCTTCTGAATGTTCCGCACAACTCGTGCACCTCGAAAATTAGTTGTAACAAAATTATCGATATCGATTATCGATGTTCGATCAGAGCTCGTAATGTTTTCTTTTCTTCAGAAAAAATAAATGCACAGTGAAGATTATTGATCAGTATTCAAAAGTAGAGTTAGCTTGTGTTACTACTGAATATGTCATCGTAAAGAAGTCAACGATGATGAAGTGTGTAGATGGTAGAGGTAGCGTAAGCTTGAATAATGTGAAACGATAAAACTCCTCTTAGCACATTTTGCAATCACTTCACTACACCGTCAAGACTCTCCATGTATGAAAACGAAGAGATCAACGACTCTGCTTTCAAAAGACCAAGGCATGAAGATTCTACTACATCATGTGCAAGTTTATGTGACACTGTGTTGTATTAAAGAAACGACGTAATGAGACTAAACGAAAAATCCACAGAAATATTGAAGCGTTAAAGACGGAAGAGGAATTTTGAAAGAAATAAAAATGCTCGTATTCCACACGTTTTGTGCTATTAAATAATATAAATAAAATAAAAAAAAGGGGTAGAATAGTCGTTTGGTACAGGCAAATGTGCCCATTGCTCTCTTCTTCTATTTACAGCAAGGGTACTAGTGAACATAGCCAAATGGCCGAATATTTCGATGGAATTGTTGGAAGATCTCAAATATGCCATTGGCAGGCAGATCCAAACGACATAGACGCCACGAGAATACCAAGGATTTCCATTTCCTCTGGTCGTCTGTGGCACCCAAGTGTCCGTTGGCTGTAAAAATTCTTTCACTGTACTGGTAGGTACAATTGAAATATAAATTACTGCCAAAAACAGATGTTCGACATTCGTATAAACCGTTAAGTACATAGTGAATATCGAATTGAATATCTAGGTGGAGAAATTTATATATATTTATCGTTGGAATTGAATATTGGAGAATCAAATGACAATGCACTGAGGGAAGTTTTTCATACTACCATGACTATCTGCTGAGTTGTCAAGGTGAAAATGGACATTTTGAAATTAGTTATCGCGCCCAAAATTTTAATGTTAGGGTTACTATTTGAAATCACTTCATTGAATCAAGACGTGTGGCATACTTGTTATATTCTAGTCCTGTTAGCAATTTTTATATTATAACCCGCACTTTATGAAGGAATATCCGACAATTACCCGAACAGAATCTATTAATTTATATTTGAACTATCAATGATTGAGCAAGTAAAAATTCTGTCTATGTAAATTTCTCATTAATTTCAAAATGTCCCTGATGAGTTCAAAAAAATAATGAAAAACTTTAAAAAATGTTGAAAAATGGGGAATTATAAGTTGTCCTCTTTTAGTTATTATGACTCATTTTGTATTACAGCTATGAGGATAGCTGAGTTTATATTCACGTCTATTATCTGATAGCTATAATTGAAGCTAATAAAATTCTTTTTCAGCACGAAAATTCCTATTTTTAACTATAATATTTACTAACAATAAGAGTAGTCCGATGTTTCCCAGGCTAAACCAACGCATCATGCGGCCTAACTATCAAGACCACATCATGTCCAGTACTTGAATACAATAAAAATATTTACTAACAATATCATAATCAAGGTTCTTTTTTTACCATAATTTTTTAGCTCCAGCCTCCAAAAAATTCTCTCAGTGCATAGTCTCTCAAATATTCAAGTGTGTAAATACATCTTAACTTTAAGGAATTCATTTGTACTTAAAAATTGTTCTGTATGTTTGATTGATTCGCCAATTTTCGCAAGAATAGGAAGGCCGTGACCAAAGCTCATAAGCTATGTTTGACCCCGATCAATGCCTATTCTTAGAGTCATTAGATTCGCCTGAACAATAAAAACACCTTCGATACACTGTAAAATCAAGTGTTTGAAATTGAGATATTTTGGTAGACACTTTTAAAACACTTTAAAGACGTTGTTGTTAGTGATCGTCAGTGTTAAGCTATTTTTCAATTTTAAGACATTTTTTCCAATTGATGTCTCAAATTAAGATACCTGTATTTTACAGTGTGATCCTGTACTTGAGGCATCCATGATACTTGTTCAGAGTCCTTAAAAGTCCAAGTACCTACAATGTTGCTTACATTTAACAGGCAAAACTCATAAACCATTTGATGGTGAAGGGGTTAGGGGTGAGTTTCGAGTCACATCCGGCGCATAAATCTGACGTAGGGAGGTGCTCAATCCTGGTTGAATTCAAAGCTTTCAGTAGGGGGAAGAAAGCAGAGGTGGCAGTATCACAGTAGCGAATGCTGACAGTGGCGTGGCACGCACTCTGGATGGTAGACTGGGCAATACACTTGGTGTGGAGTCAGCTAGGTGAAGGAAAACGAGTTAATGGTCATTAGCAGGGGCCCAACAGTTTTAAATCTTCTCTGACGTACCCGGTTAGGGGTAAAAAGAGCAAAATTTGTTGAAAGAGAGAGACGGAGAATGCGCATGTGGAAAGAGGGTTGATTTAGGATCGTGCAATATCCGTCAAAGTAGTGAAGCAGCTTGCCGCACTTTGCCGTTGCGACTATCCACTTTTGTTCACCCTTTATATGAAAACTGAGTGAGTAAAAGAGATGGAAAATTTTGATGGGGAAAGAGAGAAATAGAGAGAAAATAGCTTTTCCTGGTAATAATGTTTAGTCGTTGGGTTTACTAAAACCTTGTAATATATATCTTACTTCACTGCCAACAATTAAAATGGATAATCTGTTGCCTGACCACCTGTACGCACTGATAAATTATCATGAATCATTGTTGCTTGAATAGTATTATTATTTGAATTGAAAATATTCGATGTAGTTTACATTGAGAAGAAAAATCGTATTGTCGGAAATAAGGATTATCCCATGGGAAAATTTGATTGAATTTAATTATTTTCTTCAATGAAGGGAAGTGATTTGAAGGGATCGATATCAAGCTTAACTTAATGAGCTGATTTTCCTTCAAATTCATCAATTTTAATAAATATATGATATTGGGAGAATACGAAGATCTTCAATTACAAAATTCAAGAATTTGTGCCCTCCGGTAGAGATAAAGTGTTTTATTTTGCTCAGGGTACTGGAAAAATGGATTTCTAACCTCACTTCGCTCGGTTTGAAAGGCTTTTTTTCAGCAGCTTCAAACACAAAAATACTATACGCACCAACAAAATTTTCTCACCCTCGCTTTGTTTGGGAGAAAATTCCTGTCGAAATTAATCTTTTTTCTACTCTAGGTACGAAATTTACTATTCTTTATGTAATTTCATGATATTGGAGTTTTTTTTTCATGATGTCGGATTCATAGAGAAGAAATGGTAAAGATTTACCTGGCTGGGACTCATTACCTGAAGAACCGGAATTAGCTGTGAGAAACAAAGTAATTGTAAACGGGGCCTTTCCCCGTAGAATTTCTGTTCGGGGGGTATGATGGCATGATGACTCAAGGTCGTGACAGTGGAGGGTCTCATTACCTGAAGACCCTGCATTAACTATGAGGACCAAAGTAATCGCAAATAGGGAGAGGTCTTTATAGCATCCGAAATATAAATGTGCATTTTGTGCAGCTGCTTGGGTTTATAACCGTAAAAATGGGACAAATTGTTAGAAATTTGACAGAAATGATCAAAGTTTCGCATTATGAAGAGATTTTCTTCGGGACAATTGAAAAAATTTTCTGGAGAACGAAAATTTGACTTGATAATTCATGTACAAATTTTTTTCCACCTTTCTGGACGTTATTCGACAATAATTCGTCAAGATCTAATAGAAATGTAGGTATTCTTCGTGAAAATTAATATTTTATCAAATCACAGAAGGAATTGGTGGACGATAAAAGTTTTTTATTTGCGATAAATTTCCAATATTCACTTGGACATGATGAATTTCAATGGACGTCTCATTTTTTCTCTTAGTGTATATATACACTAAGAAGAAAAATGTAATTTATTTTAGAAAACTCGTATTTCAATAAAAAAATTAAAAAATTGTGAATTTCTAATTCGACAAAAGCTTCAAACCAGAATTTTTTTTTTTTTAAATCAAAGGTGATTAGTTTCAACAAATTATTTATCAAAAATTATAACGTGTAATTTAGATTCAATATATCCAGATTAGAATAACCTCATTCTCATTAATTATTCAGAATTGATTGAAGATTTCTGAAGGTGATCATCTTATCATAAAATATTGATTTGTGCATAGAATAGCTATATTTCTTTTACATTTTCCTGAATTATTACCAAAAAGAATCCGATAGCAGTAACAGAATTGCCTTAACTCCATCGTATTTTTTCAATATTACTCGGGGAAAATCTAACACAAATATAGATATTCTATCGACAAATTAATATTTTATAGAAATAAAATAGAAATAAATAAATAAATAAATAGAAATAAAATAATTAGTGGAAAATAAAAATTTTTCGATTGAAAAAAAAAAAATCAAAATATCAATTTACACATAGTGAATATATTTGAGAAAAGTAATTTTTTTTCACAGTGTCTCTCTAGAGCTGTATCAGTTAGATGTCCGTCAATTTTGAGCTTATTTGCATGATCAGTTCTCGAATTACAGGCAATAAATTTGTCAAAACTTGATATTCTGATGATGGTTTGATAAAAGTTGTATCACTTCCATTTGGAAGCATATTGCCAAAGTATTAGCAGAAAAAGCCATATCAGTTGGAAGCCAATGCTATTATCCACTTGTTTATTCTCAGTATAAAATTAACGCAGATTGCTTCATGAATTCAAAACTACCAGTAATCGATAAACTGTGATGTATCAGAATAAACTTATGATTAATTCAACATAGTTAATCCATCGAAGAAGTAGATCATCTGATGGATGCTTCTAAGTAATTGTACTTAGACGTGAAACTGTTGTGCTCAAGTTTAATCTCATATCTCATTCACCAAACGTTCATTCTCGCATCATTTTCATCTCCAACGATACAACTTTAGACTGAATTATTGACTATTTGATCTGCATAATTCCAGATGATAATGTAGCTTTAAATTTTTAATGTCAAAAATAACTTCTGGTCAAGTCATTGATAGAACAGTGACAATTACTAAATGCAATTTACACCAGACATATTTATTCTGGTCTTAGGAGTAATGTCATGTGAATTTAAACGTAATTAACCCGAATAGGTACAACATATCCCATGTTAGAGGGCAGAAATAAACGCATATATGTATATATATATAAACTAAAACGCGTATACTAGCAGTACCGGTTTTACGAAGTCGGGCGTTAATTGCCTCGAGAGATATACCCCTACCCCCCTCCCCTCCCCTTCTACAATGAAAACCCAACTGGTTGCGCGCACTCATGGAAGGCCCCTCGAGCCCTCACCCGTAATTCACGCATAAATACATGAAATTACTTTTCCCTTATTTAGGGGCTCGTTAGGCAGATCTACTGTTATTGCTGACAAACCGAAAGCCCAAGTTGGTTGTAATACCTCACCTTTTCTCTCCTAATCCAAATGCAGCACGCATCTTTCGTATTAAATAATTGCCACAAATTATATATCCTTTTATACGTTTCCACTTGTTATTCTCACTTTAAATTCATTCAATGGCGGTTAATACTCAATTTTTTTTCTTCTTTTATTCTCTTCTTTTCCTTGGAAGTAGTGAGAATTGTGGATAGTACACAATAAAGTTAACTAGGTGTTTCATATTGTAATTGTGCCTCTTCCGGTGCAGGTGAGTGTGTAAAAATGCAGAATTGATGTATGTGGGTACAGCTGCCAATTTTGTTGTCGATAATTAACTATTTCTCTGGGATATTACCTTAAATCCGAAGAATTAAGGTTTTATCCTAAAGTAGGGTCAATAAAACAGAAAGAAGGGGATTTGTAAGGTTTTTTCCAATTAATCGCTGATAATTCAGGAAAATATGCTTTAATTTAACCGAAAAAGTGATTAAACTATTCAAAAGTCATATTTTCAGATTGTGTATATAATTTTTTTTTTTTTTTTGAATCTTCTTTACACTACTCATCTTCTATTACATTCATAAGATGAAAAAAGAGGAAAATAGTTACGAGTATCTTCTAATAAAAATGTCTAAATAACTAAATGGTGAATTGAATTTTTTTTTTCTTCTATTATTCAGTTAAAATGCTGTTCTCTTCGCTAATGGATTTCAAATATTAGGTCAACGCTGTGGATTTCAGTATTTTCGTTATTTCTGTCCGATTTAAGGCATTTCATTCCCTCTACCACAATTTTCAGTAACTTTGATAATTCATATCTCATAGACCGCACGAATAAAAATTATAGAAAAATTCAGAAAAAATTTTGTTGAAAAATTATCTCTGATACGGCACCAGAAAAGTAAAGGGTTGAATTTTCAAACCATTTAATTCATGATATTCATCAATATTTTTATCAAAGAATAGTGTCAATATGAACAATACAGTTCAAATGCATTAAATAAAAAAAAAAAAAATAGTGTCAATTTCTGTTATTTTCTGAATGAAATCATAATTATTCCTAAACAATAAATGTAAAAAATTGAATTTCACTCTTTTAATAACCCCTTATGGGGTAATGGAGCCCCTTGTATACATTGCATTTTCGAACTAATTATCTGACGATATTTATTAATATTTTCGTTATAAAAAAGTGGCAACAACTGACGAAGGAAATCAGAAAGTCTATGCTTTTAGTATTTCATGAAAAAAATCACAATTATTGCTGAACAATGGATTTGAAGATTTGAAAATTACTGGGTCTTCCGTTACCCCTTAAACATCTTTTTCCCTAATACCCTTTTTCTCCCTCATCCCACCCCCTCCTCATTCCTATTACTCGAGCATTTGTACTGGCAAATATTGAAACAGAAAGGCTAAAGCATAAAATTTGTTAGCAAAAGACATTGTGAAAATAGGTAAAACCAAGGAAATTCACATTGTATAAACACATGGACCATGGACACAGTTTACTAATTAATAACGATAAGTACAAATGCGTCTACACCACAACGGATAAACCGGTGGTTCACCAGATCTACACGGGGTAAAGCACTCTCTCTCTCTCTCTCCCCAGCTCTCCGAAATTCTCCCAATGTTCTTCTCTTTCGTCCGCAATTCACCCCCCCCCTCCTCCTCAAAAAAAGGATACTCAGCCGGTAATACAGAAATAGCTGGAACTATTGGATTTTCATTGTGACCAAATAGCGAGTAACAGATATATATGCGCGTAGAAAATTTTTGTTGTCACAGGACTATCTAATGTTGATACAAATAATAAAGTAGAGGTTATGAGAGAGATTTATACAGGTGACTTTGTGCAATGCTCTTGCAAGCAGTGGCAGAGAGAGGGATGCGACAATGAGATTGGAGTGAAAAAAAAGAGGGTGGAGGGGGGGGGGGGGAGTGAAAAACGGAGAGGAGCCTGCATGTGTGTGTGTGTGTGTGTGTGTACAAAAACATGCGAGCCACAAGGAGGAGGGGGGGGGGGGGTTTGCTCAAGTGAGGGTTTGCCTTTCGGCTGTACGGAGGAAAAGGGGGATGCTTGCGCGTGAGCGGGAGTTACAACTAGCTGGAAACAATCCCAGCGACTTTTGATGGCGTTGGATATTAAATTTCGTCTGCGTCTCTCGGTTTTATTGGATTACGGGTAACCAGCCGGGGTAGCCCGTGCTCTCGAGAGCTAGCTACCCCTTGTGTTTCACTCTAAGTACCTATCCTCTCCCCCCTCCTCCTCTTCGCCATTTCCCACTCTGAGGGGGAAAGGGGACGCTGAGGCCCCGAGTCGTCGCTCGCATTGGCACGTAACATTCGCAAGGGTACAAGGGTATAACCCTTGAGTTCAGGAAGCGGCGAAGGGGGAAGAGGGGGGGGGGGGTGGGGGATGAAGTTGAAGAGACAGAAAGAGGCAAAACGCAAAATACAGGGACAACACTGTTACGGTACAGATCGTATGCCTGTGTGTGTGTTTTTGTATAAAAATTAAATTCATAACGATAAAATACTTTATTGGGCGCCACGTCAAATCGTTTGATGCTTTGCTAATCAAGCTGATATTTCAGAGCTTCTAGTAATAAGCAAGGGGCTGCTCACTCGTAGATTTGGTGACACAACGATTTTCAAAAGGAATCGATTCCTTGTGATTTCCAATGCGATTCCCGTTGATTCCAATGATTTCCAGTGATTTTTGAATTTTAAAGATTCGAAATTTCTGGTCTATTAACAGGAAAACTTTATTAATTAATTATTGTAGATTAACAATAATTGATTGACGATTAGAGATATGTAAATGCTCAATCAATAAAATGGATTATTAAAGAAATGGAAATTTTTTTTTATACTCTTAACGAACTTTTGTTTTCTCTCTTAACCTCAAAACAATACTTTCCTATAAATTTGCAGAAATCATGAAAAAATCAGGAATCATTCGATTTCAGTGATTTCCAGCAATTTCTAGAGCTCTGATTCCTAATCTGATTTCGTATTGAATAAGTCTTATTTGGTAGATTAGAGAAAACTGAATGTCCTTTGATCCTCACGAATTTGCTTTACAGAGAAACACAATTTCATTAGAAACACAATTTCATACAACAGATCTGGAGTGTTCAATACTAGCGAATGTACAAATAAACACTGATTTGAATAATTTTTTTTTTTTTTTGCGTTCAACAATAGAATCCAGAATATTTTGTGAAAGCTGGGTTAATGAAGTGCTGGACAAATAGAGCCAAATGGCTTTTTCGGTAATATCGATGAGATCGTTTCGTACACAGTTCATCCACACTTCCTACTTCAACAGATGTTGAAACGAAACAAGTGGAATTTAGTGAAAAAAAGGGAGAAGGGGGAGGGAAAAAAATACGTATAACGTGCTTTTCACCATCAAATTATTGAAGTGTATACTGATGTTTTTCGGGGGTCAGGCGAATCGAGTGCAAAGCAAATTTTCTTTCTCCACACACACACACACACACAGTTTGATACTCTCTAGTCATTCCTCTGTAATATAGTTTTTTTCTCCCTAAAATTTTTTTTTCCATTACAGTAGAAACTGAGTGCACAACTGTCGAACAGTGCAAACATCAGAGTGTCGTATGGGTTATGTGCACTCCCTTCCTCCCCCCCTCCTCCTCTTCCTCCTCCTTCCAACAGAGTCGATGCAATGTGTCAGTAGAGTTGCGGTCAATTGAAATACCTCGTGGGCATTAGTTTTCTCTCTGTATCACATCAACCAGTGTGTATTTCGTACATTTCAAACTATATATACCAATGGATATTTTCATTTCGTACTGTACAATGTTGAAAGAGAATGCGTAAAAAAAAGAAGAAGAGAGACTTTAAAAAAAAGAGAGAAAATAAATAAAAAATAAAAATAGTGAGCGGATGGTCCAGAGGGCATGTACACACTCTCAACGTTGATTGATTCCGTTCTGTCTCATGTGTGTGTGTGTGTCTTTGACTCAAAATGTTCTCTGATGTGTTTGGTTGTACTTTTTCCTTTCTTTTTTAATCTATTTTTTTAAATTTCTTTTCATGAGGTTTCTCTTTTCTTCTCCTGTCTTTTGTTTATTCTACTCTGTTCATTCGTTTGGAATTATTGACACTTTTGTGCAGAATAAAAGGGAAAAAAGAATAGATATTTCTTGATTAACGAGAGAATAATGGCTTCTGATGAATTGTGCAAGAGCTGCATGAAAAAAATTTAATAGCGTTGAAAATGGGAGAAATAAGGGAGATCCTTTTGGTTCTTTATTTTTCAGGGCTTACTGATGTGTACGCAATGAAAATTCCATCGTGAATTTTTTTTTTTTTTTTTTTTACGAAGTGGTGGGAAAAAAAGAGAGGAGGGAAGGGAAAAAAAGGGATCTCTCTGCACGCGTTGTCATCCATTTTTCCAGGGTTACCACTTGTTCTTTCTCTACTGTGTTATATTCCCTTCAGTCGTTTGTCGCAGAGAGTCTCTCGTCGCCATGTCATAATTGCCGGTAGGTCATTTTTCATTGGTTGTTTCAGTTTGCCTGAGCCAAAAGGAGAAAACTTCACGAATGATTGATGACGTTGGCTTTTTTTTTTTCTACACTCTTTTTTACCATATTTTTTTTGCGCCACAGTAACCAGCCCCGGTTTCATAAATCCGGACTCGCGCTATCGATATGCGGAGCGATTATTTAGTGGAGCAATGAGTTCACGTGAATGGAGATGGATGCTATCAATTGCCTAACGATAGACGAATGGATATGTGTGTAGTTGAAAAAAAAAATGATCTAATTTTGTTGAGGCTGATAGTTATTAATGAACTGGTGTATTTTTCTCTGGGGCTCCGTTTTTTCTCTCTTCACTTGATTATTAAAAAAAAAAAAAGTGACATATGGCGGAACCATTAGAGGCTGCAACATGTGGCGGACTCTTGCGTAATTCTGAGAGAAGAAAAATTTACGGATATTTGAGAATAATTCAGTGGTGAAGAGGTAAAGTTAGTATGTGAAGGAAAATAATAGAAGTGAAAATAGTGAAATTAATTGGTTAGTCTTTGAGGATGATGGGGAAATGCAATCGAAAAAAAGCTAAATTTTTGGATAAAATCGTTAATAACAATTCATGCGAAATGAAATTTTCAAATCTGATTCGGTGAATCTGTGGAGAATGGGATGAGAATGGAAATAAGCCTTATAACTAAAAAAAATGATCGAAAATTGTAAAATTTTCATTATTTTTTACATTTTTTTTATATTCTGAAATATTGGAAGAAATGTAAAAAATGATGAAAAATTTGGAATTTTCAATCGATTTTTTATTTCTAGGGCTCAATTTATTTCTCATTATATTCTTTACTGATTCACTGAATCAGATTTAAGAGTTTCTAATAAAAAAAAAAAAAAGATTTGAGAATTTCATCTTGTATAAATTATTATTCACGATTTTATACGAAAATTTAACTTTTTTTTCGATTGTGCTTCTCAATCATTCTTAAAATTTTTTTTTTTTTTTGAAATGATTGCAAATTTGTTAAATTTGGTAAAGTCATGGAAATCAACAGGTTTTTTTGGTTTTTGATAACAAATATTTGTCTGGAACTAGTGAAGCAAGTAAGGAATTAAGTAAATTTCGTGGAAATGGACAAAAAAGTGGAAGAAACCAGGTCAAAATGGACCTGCAAAAGAAAAATCCAATATTTTTTTTTAAAGTTAAGACCTCAATAAAAAAATCCGAAGAAATCAGCATCAATGTGGACATGTTACATCATCTTCTCAAATTTTTCCAGATTTTTTGGCACAGTTTTTCCCTCCAAAAAAAATTCCTGAATGGTTTTAACGAAAACGTCCAATTCTCTCCACTTCTCTCCAATTTTTAGAAAAAATTGCATTGCTTAGAACTATAGAAACAATCAATTCCACCATTTTTACTAATTTTCTTCTCTGCATATAGCAAAAAGATGAAACAGGATGAATCTCTTTATTTCGTAAATAATTCCAACAAATATCTCAAAAATTGACAGAGATACGCCATTTTCATCCTACTCCTTCTTCACAGCTTTCAAAATTCTTCACCAAAAAAATCTCCATTAATTTCCAAAATTTTTGCTCTTTCCCCTCTCCACTACTCCCTTAAATTCCATTTTTTTCCCACAAAAACCTTTTTTTCATCGATAATTCATTGATATTTAAAACAGTTGAGTTTTACCAAAAGTTCCAGTATGATACTAACTGAACAGTATGAAATACATAATACTTAGTGTAATAATCCAACGAACTTTGTGATCAGTATATTAAAATTTAGTAGTTAACCAGAAAATGTTGGAGTGAATTTTGAGTGAACAGTCACGCGTACGTTGAATGAAGTTTCTCACAACGGGATATTAATTTAGTATCAAGCGTTCTCAACCATGAGAGGAAAAGGGGCGGCAGGGGGTTGGGGAGTTGAAGGGTTGAGGAGGGCAAAGACTTATTTAGAAACTAAAAGCACCAACATAAACCCGATGAAGTATGTCGACTCTGTAGTTAAGAAGGTGCACACGTGGAGGTGTCACTTGGCTCTGGATGTGCACTGAAGAATGAGACAGTGTAAATATATGTGTGTGTGTGTTGGCGAAGAATAAGAGAAGGGAGAGCAACGAGGTGTGGTTTTACATGAGAGGGAGGGGGGGGGGGAGGAACTTTGTTGGATGTAATATTCAGAAGGGGCTCCAGTGTCCCATACTGCAAGAGCACTGGATACATGTATGAAACACCTTGGTAAATGCGATCGTTTTACTGCTTCAGCCATTCTGACCATGGTGTACAACCTCTGAGTATTAAGCATCCTCTCAGCTATGTATGAAGCAATTTACATAAACCGTATTCATCAGGAGTAACTAATATTGTTTTTTTTTTTCATGATTTTGTAGTTATAGGAAATTATTGGAGTGGATTTTTTTTGATAATTCTTCTGAAACAGATTTTTGGGGAGGTTTTTTTTTTTTAATGAAAAATGGACCGAAAACGTTTGTATTCATACGTGAATAAAGTTATTTATATTCGTATGAAGAGACCATGTCCACCATCTGATTGTACAGAATAACAAAGGGAATAAAAAAAAAGTTAGAGCTTGCGAAATAGGGACGCACGATTTTTTTAACGAATTTTTACAGTCAAAAAAATTTGGGGAAAATGAAACAATTTTGATGGGTTATTTTGTATTTAATTTTTTTGGTTTTCATTCATTTTCTAGATGTTTGGAGAATTATTTTTGTTATTAATTTCAATTAGATTGTCACTTGAAACACTTCATGTTCTTGAGATTCATAAATAGAGTCATATTTATTTTTATTATTTTTATATTTTCTGACACATTTTTGCTCAATTGTATTTTTTATTTTTTTATCATTAATATGATTTTTTTTTGTCATTCTTGATTCAATTGAATACTTATTTCTTGGTATTAAAACGGAATTCGAAGAAGAATTAGTGAAGTTAATAAAAAAAAAAATAGTGAACTATATTAATCATGTGTCTTTTTCAATAATTTTTCTCTTTTTTTCCTTTTTTTTACAAACATTTTCCAAATTAATTCAATGTTCAGCCAGAAACCTCAAGTTTTCATTTATTATTGACAATACAAAACGGTCAATTGATTAAAAATTTCAGATACATATAATTTTCAATTTAAAATCAATTTCAGCTTTTAATTTTTAAACTTAACTACCCTTGAGTGCAAGGCTAAATAAAACAAGTATCTATCTAACTGCCCTCTTTTTCTTTTTCAACTATGTCGACAGCTGAGAATGCAGGAAAAATCGGTGAACAAGTTGAGGAAGTTAAAAATCAACTTTAGCGATCATAAGAGAGGAAGGAATATAAAAGTCAAATGAATATGTTACGAGGGTGAATCATTTGGGGTAGTTGGCGTGTCTCGCACTACTGGCTCACTCATAAAATAGAAACCGATATTACACACCGCTCGCCTTTTCATTTTTTTTTCTCTTCTTCAGCTGCATATTTCAAGTACCCCAGAGCATTCACTCCCGACTCGAGCTCGAGTGCGCCAGAAACGATTCAACTCTACCATATTTTAGTATCACATTGAGCGAGAATCAAGGCGCCTCTGTGGCCGTATCGTAAACTGGATAGCCTTTCTTCCTTTTTTCCTCGATCGATTCTGTTTTTTTTTTATTCGGAAGTAAATTACACTGGACTGTAGTCTCTACAATCGAGGTGGAAACAAAAACCACTGTATATACTGTCCTGTGGCCAATTTTCCTTCTCGAACATTTACTCTTTCTCGTAAAGTTGATTTTTGAATATTAAGTGACTGGAGTCCTTCAGCACAAATTGTGCAGACACATATAGCGAATTTTACGAGTCAACTTGACATTTGTTTATCCAAATGGAATCTACCAGGTGTGGGAATATGTTTCTAATTTTCACGGAGGTGCATTTGTATTTAATTGTTTAAAATTCAGGAAAGATAATAAATTGAAAACATTTACGACTGTATAACAACGAACATAGAGAGGCACTCTAACTTGCGAGTATGAACGTGGGATCGTAAAAAATATCAGAATGATTCTATGGTGACTCGATCTCCCATGAAAAAAAGAAATATATTGATAAAATGAATAAAAATATAGTGTAATATATATAGTGAATATAAAATAATATGTTTTGTATATTTTATAGACAACATTTCATATACGAGGAAGATATAATTCGATTATGAAAAATTTTGCCGAAATTAATACACATTTCATGTATCGCCGACCTAGAAAGAGAAGGGCGTAAGTGCTGATAATCTGCCCTTTTGTTGTTATCTATTGCTGGAATATATAGGACAATATCAAGCTCACATAACCGCAGATAAACAAAAAATAACTATATTTACATATTTTTCATGGGCAACAAACTAATCAAATTTCTCATTTCTCCCCTCAGCTATTATTCCGTATCATCCCAGAGATAATTACCATAAAAAAAAAATTAATAATTTCAAAAATGAAAAAAATCCTAAAATAATTTCACAGAAGTACAATTTTCATTTCTCATAGCCTCAAGGCTATCATTGAAATGCAAAATAAAGAAAAAAAAAATAACAAAAAGTAGAAGCGCAAAGAAGTAGTAAAATACGATGAATATCTCATTCATTCACGACATTTTCTCTATTGCTTGTGATGGAATTCTGAAAACTTCTTAAATCAGTTTTCCTGATTTCACAATTAATATGCAAACAGCCGTGACATAATTTCACGTTGACATTCAGATTCAGTGAGGAAGTTGTTTCAAACAATAATAATGAATTAATTATTCAGAGTGAATAAATGAAAGAAATCTCTGTACAAACACGTGACCCAATTTGTCAATGAAAATGAATAAAAGAGGGGGAAAAAAAATATTATTTTGACATAGAAGATTGTGAGATTGTCCCAAGAAAATTACGAATATAAGCATATATATATATGCCCGTAAGAAATGGTCGAACGATTGGACGCAAGTGGAATCGATAAGGAGGAAGCGACCCAGTTTCTCCGAGAGGAAAGGGTAGAATGTGGCGCTCAGTCAATATTCCTCATTATAAGCGTTCTAACCTAGGTAAGACACAGAAAAGGGGGGAGAGGTAGGGGAGGGAAACTCATGAGGGTTGCTATTAGTATATTCATGAGGCACCAGCGATTCACCGGTATGCCGAGGTCATGACGATATCACCTCCCCCCTCCCCCTTTATTCCTATTTCTCTCCCTTTTTTTAATTCTCCCCACTTACCGTTTCCTCTTAACGGCAGTGCTCTTAACCTTACTCCATCCACTTTAAGACTTGCACTACGGAGCAAAGCAAAAATGCAATTAGCTCAATAATGAAGATAGCACTTTGCGATTAACCCTAGACTGATCACCTCATGGGCAATGTGCCGGTCTTTGTTTTCATTTTTCTACAATTACCGTGGCTGCCCGAGTTTCTGACACTTTGGAGCTAGTTGCTAACAGCATCAATCGAAGACCACAACTATTCGTTCATTGAATGTAATTTAATTATTTTTCTGCTCAGGATGCTGGAAAAAGGGGTTTCTAACCTCACTTGGCTCTGTTTGGAACGCATTTTTCGGCAGCCTTGAGCACGAAAATATATTATGTACCATGCGTTGATAAAAGATAATTCCATCATCATTCTTTGTCGAGATTGACTTTTTTCCGTCCTGAGTGCGTAATGTACTTTTTTTTTTATAATGTTTATTTATTTATGAGGCCATGAGTACAGTATAGAGAATTTCATCTCGTCAATAAACAAAAGATAGAATATGAAAATTGCAGATTTACAAAAAAGTCGGTATACGACTTGCTTTGTTAAGACAGTTTCGGTATTAATGTATTTATTATTATTATCTATTGCTGGCTTTTTGGCGTTTATTAGTATAGTTACGTGCTACATATATTTTTTTATTTATACCTTTCGAAATGGAAAGGCTTCATAACACCATTTCTAAAGTTTGCGTAATGTACCATTCAATACATGTTGTGACATCGTGACACTATTTTTTTACACCTTGAGCAGAGAGAACTCACCTCCTGTTCTCGCTTCGATCGGTCAGAAACATAGTTCTTTGCTGCCTCGGTCCGAAAAATAGTATACACACCTCGGATGGCAACAAGTCAATCTCGGCAATAATTTGGCATCCGCGCTTCGCTCAGGAGGCATATTGTTGTGGAGGTTAGCTTCTTCCCGCCCTAGGTGTGTAATATACTATTATTCTCTCCCTAATTCACTCGGGACGCTATCTATTGTTGGAACACTGCACGAATCAAACGAGACACTCTAACCACTGACTAGGACAGTATCGGCGGAACTACGTCAAGTTGACCAGTCCAGGGTTAAAACAAGATATAGCAATGAATTGAGCGTAAAATTGCTCGATTGTCTCCTTGATTGTGGATTTCAGTGAAGTAGTGTTGAATTCATCACTAAGAAATTGTAAAAAAAGAAAATGAAGTTCCAGTTGAAAAACAAAACAAATAGAATAAGAAATCAACAGTTGCACAGTCGAGTTGATTTTTATCCTCGATTGTCCTCTTCATTCCCCTAGGCTGGGGGAAAAAATCAGGAAAAATCGAAATGAAAAAAAAAAAAAGGAGACAGAGTAGTTTCGAATGCTCGACAAGCGTGTCTCGATCGAAATCGAAAGCCAGGGCTTAGCAGTCCGTGAAATAGGCAGGGAGTGAAACTCAATTGCGAGAAGGGTAATTATTAGCCGTGCCGATTCGCTCGCGTTATATAACGCGCGCACTGTCACAGGGATTTGGGAAAAAATAAATAAAAGGGTGAGAAATGAGAAACGGGTGTATCAAATTCCCTCGCTGGCTCGGGGCTATTGCATGGCGAAAAGAGAGGGCTAAAGGGGGGGGGGGGGATGAATTTGTTCATGGGGTAAATCGTTGGCTTCGGAGAGTAGGGAGATGAGACACTTCAGAATTTATTGTCAATCATTTTGAATTAGTTTTCAAGACATTTCACAAGGATTCTTGGGCATTCATTTTCAGCAGTGCAATGTGGCAATTCCAATCTCATAATCCCAACAATTGTTGCGAGTTGATGGCTTCGAATAAGGGGAGAATATTCGAATTCATTTTTTTTTCGTCTTGCTTCTGGTTGTAGGAATTTAGAAGAAGTCCGGAAAAATCCTCTCAGGCGTTGAATGGACATAGCTATATAGTGTAGGGGGAGGGGGAGGGCAGGACACAAGGGGTAAGGTGATACATTTCAGTTTTGGTGTTTTATACCATGAAAATCGCTCGAAATTTGTGAAAACATGCGAGATAGAATTTTTCTGATGATTCCATTGAAAAGCTGAGAAAATTCCAAGGGAGGAGATCCCAAAGTGACTTGAGGAATATTCAAAAAAGATTTTGAGAAAATCTGAAAAAAAACTGATAATGAAGAACTTTTCATTATTATTTTTTTCTCCTCTCCATGTGTTTTGACTTCATTTTCTTTATAATTCATGGAGCTTTCTCGAATTTATTCTTCTCTCCCGCTCACTGCATCATTTTACTCACGAATACCATGTCATATATGCACACATATCACTAGTCTCATCAATTAAAAAATCCCATATCGTGCAATGCAAATTTGAATGAAATTCACACTGAAATTGACATTTTCCAAAGTTTGTTTACTCTCGTAACCAAGGTATCATCTACGGCTGGCAATACTTTTAGATGTACGAAGTTCCGGGCCCTGGTTATGAATCCTCCAATCATTCAAATTATTAATAATATAATTAATGTTATTTGCATTGGTTTTGACTTCATGGGCATTTGCCTACAGTCGATAAATAAATCTATTCATCTACTTTCCCTTACTCCAACATTTTTTCCTCTAATTAACTCATAGGCCGTCAATACCAACAAAAAAGTAGTATTCTCAGAAAATAATCTGACACATGTTTTCCATCACAAGTTGCCCCCAGTTCTTCTCTATATATATATATACATCTAGATGCCTCTGGCAAATTTGTTACGCGCGAAAATTAACCAGGTCTTGGTCAAACGAAAACGACCCTTCGTTCATCCAGCACACCCAGAATTCGTAATCGCGTTGCCCAAACTTTTGGCCGTTCGTTGGATTACATGGTCCAGGCGTTGGCTCGAACTTTCATCTCTCCTGATCTCGTGCAAAATGTGTGTGTATTTGTCTGTGTTAGAGCATACACATGTATGACTGGTGGATAGTACAAGACTATTTCCATACTATACGTAGAAAGTTAGGTTAGCTCGTTTGGCCCTGGCTATGGCCAGGTAATCGTATGGTAATCGGATGATCATGGTAATCGAGGTAATTGGCGAACGAACCGCCACCAATTTGAGATTGTTGCCACCCGCGCATGTTGGTCCTCCACACACAGGGTACTTCTGTATGCATGTATATATAGTTTTCATAGGTTAGATTCATCGAGCATGAGTATTAAAATTCTGTAATGGCTCTTGACGATAGCCTTTAATGATGTTATGTATTGAATTTCTGAAGTTTCGCATCAAATTCATGATAAAGTAGGTGAATATTACTTTGGATGAAAAGATTTGCATACTCTCTTTTATTTTATTCGGTTTTCTTTTTTTTTTATTGCATGACGAGCTGAAACAACTTGGCTCTTAGCCTTCGATGTGCCGTAGAGCTTGAGAGGGTTAAAAGGGAGCGGGTGCAGTTACTCGTTTTATATATAGATATATATATATATATTCTACCTGAAAAAGAAGTTACGGAGTCGTGAACTTTTACAGGAATAACCGTTACCAAGCCGGCAATGACAAAGCGCCACTTCGCGCTTTGAGTACAAGTAGATTGACTCGACAATTTCAAAAAATAAAGAGATCAAGTAGAAAAAGTTGAGGTGAAATAGGTATTACGGGGTGTAATAGACTGAATTTTAAGGTGAAATTCGATGTTTTGAGTAGTAAAAATCAATTTAAATTAGTGGAATTATTAGAGGGGGAGGGTCTGAGAGAGAGGAGAAATGGAGCACTATGCAGCTATACTTGGCGATTTAAAAAACTCGTCAAAGAGCTCAACATGGACAGTGCTGGATGTTAAACGATACTCGTTGGTCCGAGCCAAATTAGAAATGGAAATAAAAATCATAAATTTATCTGATAAAATTATTCTGATTAATTACGTTCTTTCTTCGATGATCTTCTTTCCTCTTTTCATCTCCTTTTTTTTAAAAAAGGATTATATAAGTTTATTACAAAAAAAGTCAGAGTTGGAAAAAACCATACACATTCCTGATGAATGAATGAATATTTCCGATGACTTGATCGAAAAAAAAAAAAAAATCCGATAAAAATTACAATTGCATTGATTTTAATTCATGAGAATTATTCTTCCAATTCTCCAATATTACAAGAACGAGATAAAAATAATTTTCCAATTGATAATTCACAGAAGAACATAGAGCCATTGAAATTGAATTTACTTTTTCACTATATAGAAGAAGGATAAAAGGACAATAGCTATGAGGATGAGATAAAAGAGAAAAGGAGAATCCGTAATGGCAATAACGTAGAAGCGTTTCGATCGTATTCAGCCCCCCTCCATCTCCCGTTTTCCCCCCAGCTACACCGACACCCCACAACTCCACCCCACCAAGTAGCCTGAGCTTCGTTCAAGCCGTGCTAATTCAATAATATCGCTGAATCTATTAAGCGGATAGGATCGTAGCGATTGGAGAGAGAGAGATAGAGACTCTAATATCATATCGTAATGCCTCCTTATGCCCCCCTCCCCCCCTCTGGCTAATAGGTTTCTCCATCTCCGTGTTCTTCCCTTGAATTTTGCCTCATCCAACCGCCGATTTCCCTCAAATTCATTTCTATCTCGTGTGCCACAATATATTTCACAGATTACCAAATTATTTTCCAATTTGTGATTCAATATTGGTGCCTCACAATAAATCAATCATCATAGGCATTAGAATTACGAAAAAAAAACTAATGCGCAGTGCGGAAAGTAGGGGAAAGTGGGGCATAATGGACTTTCGTGGGAACAAGATCCGGGAATTTTTTTTCGGAGTGAGGGACTTTATGAAAAAATTGGAAAAAAAGAACAGATTCTTCAATATGTGAATCGAAAAAAAATTAGGGGAGAGTGGGGCAAAATGGACCTAAAAGAGGAGATGACTCGAGATTTTTTAAAAAAGCAGCGGTTGCTCCAAAAAATCTGAAAAAATTTACAAACAATAAAGATATAGTGGAGGATTCTCTCAAATTTTTTCAGATTTTTTCGATGAGTCCTTCATCATGAAAAAAAATCCTTAATCATACTACTATGAGGGTCCATTTTGCTCCACTCTCCCCTACTAGAAAAAAAATATATGAGAAAATATATTTTTTTTGTGACCATGTATGGAATAATATATAAATTATCATATAAAATTTTGATGAGATAAGTTGTTAAAATTAAAAAAAAAAAAATAAGTTGTTAAAAATATATAATTAATCATATATCGATATATCGTTGTGTTAGAGCAAAAAAAGCGTGAATGGTACACATTTCCTATCTTGTTACGCCTTTTCTACTCTAGAACGATGATATATAATCATTATATTCAAACATATATCTCCTCTTATACCAAATCATTATGAAGCTCAATATATTGCTCTCTACACTAGAAAAAAGAACATCTTGATAGGAACAAGATCCACTAGTGGCAAGTAATAGTAGTAATATTAGTATACTTTACTTAGTAAAAATCGGAGTAATTTACTTTTGCCAAATCAATTTATTCAACAGAAATAAATTTTTCCCTCGGTCCATACATGAAATCATAATCGTCGCTTCAAAGTTATAAGGGCGTAAGTGCTGTGTATAAGCACAACCCTCACGCCTTTTTGTTTCTAAGGTGACGACATATTTACAAAAATATTATTTAATTACGTTCATGCAGTGTAACTAAGTGCAGTAAAAAGAAGTTTCATGAGAACAAATATTGGAGAATGTAAATGCAAAATACAGGCATTTGAATGATAATATCCAGATTATATACTTTTTCCTATATTTTGAGGAATAAAATTAATCTAATAAAATCTTTTAATCAAAAGCTTAATAAGTGCTATATATAAGCACAGTACTTATGCCCCTTTGTTCCTAAGGTGACGAAATATTACAAAAAATATGTTCAGTCATATATATGACTCATTTCCATGCAAAGATGCTTTGCCTCTTGAAAAAATCCCGAATCATGTCGACCATCCGGTCCATTTTGCCCCGATTTTCCTTATCAACGAAAATTGAAATCAGATGAACTGAGATTCTTTCTACCGACGAAAATAATACATTAGATGGAAGCCCCGAAAAATTCTGATGGTCATTCTGTGGAGGAACAGAAAAATTAGGTATCGAAAGATCGAAGAGTGGTCGGGGGGGGGGGGGGGGGGAGGGGGCTATCATGACAGCTTTCCAAACGATCGATCCCTTCCGTAATTGATGAATATCGTTGCGCCGACACTGCGGGGGTTCGAATCTAGTAAAATCGCGAGGGTTCTATGCTGTTGAAAAGAAACCTTCCGTCCATGACGCATGAATGAAGAATGTTTCTCAACTACTATTCTCAAGTTCAAAGCAATTCACTTGAACAAGGTCAATACCAAGGACATTGCGAAATGATTTATGTCATTAATCATCGAAAATGATTACTTCATATTCTTGGAATTTTAAAAAGCCATTAAATTACATTTTAATCTGATACAATGAAAAGTTATTAACTTTTTATTGGTAGGTGAAAATGATTGATTGAGTGATGATATGATTGATGAATATACATTTGAATTAATTAAATAATTATCATTTTAATGGATAAAATTTTACCTTTGAGTAGTTAAAATGAAAGATATTACATTGTGAATAATAATTATTATTAATATATTGATAATTATTTACTTGACATTTTCAAATTACAACGAAAGAAATAATAATTAATAATGGATAATAGTGCACATCCGACAGGTCATACCACATTTTCAATGTACGTAAATTATGTACAGTGAAAACAATACGGTTACTGATATTATTTTGCGGAAGACTGAACGGATGAATGACGCATGAATTCGTTGATAATTAATGAAGTAACATTAATCGTGTTTAATAAAAGAGCTGTGCAAAAAAACATTGATTTTTTATTTTTTTTCAAATATTCAGCATTAAATGAATTTTACGTTACAAATTAACAAGAGATTTTTTATCATTTTTCATACGTAAAATTTTGATGTTCAATCATATTTGAAAACGAATATTAGAATAGTATGAATTTTATTGATATTACATCTTGCAAAAGACTTCTCCATGTTTCCTTGTAATCCAAAAGATATGAGATTTTCAAGAAAAAAGCTATGTGTCTCATGAAAATATTGTGCACGTTAGTGAATTCATGGATAACTTCTTTTTTTATTATTATTATTGTTATTTCTTTTCAACAGTTGAAATGGAAAATGCGAATGTGCATTACCACTTCCACGAAATATGTCGTTCAATACATATTTCAACTACAAGAACTAGCATCTTGAGAAATTTTTTTCCCTTTGATCGAGTCTGAAAATACGCAATAAATTTGAGTATACGATAGTCAAATATTTTCTACTGCAATCTTTATGAGCAATCATTCGCCATGTTATTGGATATGAAGAATTTTGTTTACTTATATGCATTTTGAAATGTTTTCTGGTGAAATATTTCATCGTATTTCATGACTGATAGATTTTGCAATAAAAAAACATGCATATTTCTTTTCCTCGCGGAGAACTGTTTTTAAAATGTAAAAAATCAAGTTTTTTTCCCCTGCCTTAATTAATCAACTATAATTAACTAAACAACGTATTTTTTGAACGCATGTGAATCGCAAGTTACGACAAAATACCAAATAATTTGATATTTTCATCTAGCTCGAGCTAAAAGGACTCAAACGGGGCAAAATGGATCTCCATAGCAACAGAATCTGTGATTTTTTTCGGTTCAAAGGATTCGATTAAAAAATTTGAAAAAAATTGAGATGATGCAGTATATCCACACTATTTACAAATTAATTCAATTTTTTTCGTCAATGCCTTCACTTTAAAAAAATGCTCGTTCATGTTGCCTCAATAACCCCTAAATTGATGTCACTTTCACTTCCTGGTTATTCGAAAATCGTTTATTTTTAATATGATAAAAAACTCCATAAAACTTCACCAATTATTCAATATGTGGATGCACAACCTCTTGTTTATTATCAGTATTTTTAGTGGTCTCTCAGGTCTCTGCAGAGTTTAATATTAATTGAACATTATGAAAAAATTATGATTTTTTGTATCAACGTTTCGGTTTCAATGTGACACCCTCTTCAGAACACAATAATTTATTTATCCATAAAAATTCAAAAATATAAATTCAATAAATCACGTCATTCTTTACAAACTCTATTGTTCAATGTGTTCATTAATTAGTCGAACATTATAAAAGATTTTTCATCTTAAAGAATTAATTAATGTAATTGCTTATTCCGCAATCTTTGTTGTCTTTTATCATAGTCCAACTTTAAATAGTGATCACAAGTTTCTCGTTATCATTACTTTATCATTACAAAGAAATCATAATTTTTCGTAATGTTCGATTGATATTGAACTCTGTAAAGACCTAAAAGGCCACCAAAAATACTAATGATTTATCAATTATTATTTTTTATATATACTAAAAAAAAAAAAAACTAAAAATCAAATATGCAAGTTCCCAATTCCCCGAATATTTCGTAGAAGATTCTAATTTTTTGCTCCATCCCCAAATAGAGTAGAGAATGATAATCAAAGGATATCACTATATATACCTGCTTGTCACTCTGCTACCTGATAAATCGTTTTTCTGCCTCTCCATCATCGGTATTTTTTTTTTTTTCATCACATCGTCTATCCAGCCTTAGCATTGCCATTTTTAAACGTATAACAAATGGTAGTCACAATGAAGTGTATTCAGCACATAACGTCACACACGTTATCGCTCCAAGGGACAATCCCGCATTATCCTGTCTCATTTTGTATCCATGGCAAAAGAAGAGCACCTGCAAGTTTGAATCTCCTCGTCTACACTCCCTAATTCATACCTTTCACAATTTTCACTCTATTCAGCAAAAGAAAAAAAAATTCCTCTATTTTTAGTCTCTCTCTCTCTTCCCCTTGATTCCTATTCAGAAAAACAAGTTTCTGCACTGGCATGGCTCCTCTTCTCCATTCGATTTCAATTGAAATTATTCTCATTGTTTGATCCTTCATAGTCATTAAAAATCACAAATGATCCACCAATGAATCCTCAACTTTTCTGCATTTTAACCAAAAAACGTAATATTTTTTTTTTCAAATTCAATGAACGAATCAGCACTGACACGACCCTCTTCCTGTCTACGATACAATTAAATCGTGCAATTGCACCAGTACACTCCAAAACCGAATGGCTCAATTTTTGAATGACTGCGGCTGATAGAGCTCGAATTTACAATAAACACGTGATAATAATAGATTGCTCCCGTAGCTAAAATCAATTAACCATAGTCAACACAGCAAAATCCGTCACATCATTAACAATGGAAGTTAATACATGATGTTCTCATCCAATGGGGCTGTATGAGAGAATGCGCGTGGATGGTGAAAGAGAGAAAGAGAGAGAAAGAGGGAGAGAGAATTAGAGAATGAGAGAGAAGAGGGTTTTTGTGTGTTGGAGATCGGTTTGCTTTGAAAATTATTCGATATTGTTCATTACTTCAGCACAACTATAAACGTGATAAACGCTTGTCTATTTATCAATTTCATGTGATAATTGTGTATTCAGTTGGAATAACAATTCATGAATTTTCTGGTTTATGACAAACCATCAGAAATCATTTAAATCATTGAACAAATTGAATTGAACATTTAATATTACAAATAAATTTATCGATAATTGAAATAGGGTTTTCAGATGAATTTAGGTGAATGAGATGAGATCTGAGTTGTTGTAGACTCACGTTCTGGTTCCCAGCAACATGGCCATTTAATTATCAAAATTGGGTCGTCAATAGGACTGAAAACTTCATTTTCTCTCGAATCTCGGAAAATCAGTAGGTAATTGAGCTATTTACTAGTTTGCAAAATATAAGCAATTTGAAAATTATGGAAAATACATTAGAAATATATTTTCTATGTATTTTCTAGTGATTTTCCGTGCACTTTCTTATATGCTTTTCATTGTCATTTTCAATGTCAATGAAGTTGTTGATGCCCTTCTCTTTTTTCATTCAACAATTTTATTTTTCAATGTCTGTAATTATTTTTTTGTAATTAACTTTCATTATTCAAAATAATTTCACTTTTCAATTATTGAAATGATAATAACATGAAATTCTACGTTCATTTAATTTTTTTTCTTGAAAAAATAATTTAATGAAATTAATTTCCATAATGTCCACCAGAATTTGCTTTTGTCGATTCGAGTTCGATTATCTTTCAATTCGAGATGAAATACGGCATGTTTCATTAAATTAGTAAATTCAGCAGCTGTTTTTGATTATTTCAAAAAAATATTTGCTAAGAACCAATAACATCAATATCTGATTGATTTAACCATAATTTTTTGCTCAGTGAAGTAAATTCTTTCAAACGTTGCTAAAAATTGTTGTTTTCTATCTTTAATCTGAATTTCTTTATCCTCATTTTCACAAAATTCATAACCAACATTTTAATTATTCTCTCACCATATTCAATGTGAATTCCAAAGTCACGTAGAGTTCTACCTAATATGTATTTCTGATTCCATTTCTAAATTCCCATGCAGTTAAATTGGAAAAATTCCATCATTTTATTTCTAATAGTATAAATAGACGAATTTCATAATGCCATCGTAATATTTTCAGACGTAATTTAGCATTGAGCAAGGAACTCGTGAAAATATGAAGATCCTATTTGTCCAAAAACTACTCATCTCCAATGCTTCCTCTGCTCGTGATGAAAATCATAAAGATCCGTCAATAAAGTGAAAATTCTCTGCGTAATACAGCACTGGAAGCGTTGAACTCAAGTGAGAGAGTAGTAAATGCCCATGAGAATTTTTATGAGTGCGAGCGTCAAAGATATAATGAGATAGTTGATAAAGGTAGATTAGTTACATTTGGTTTTAGTGCTGAGAGAAAGAGAGTGAATGAAGAGGAAGTAGTGTGAGACACAAGAGTATGATAAGCGCCAACTAGGAACTTTCCTGGAGATTGTCCTTCTCATGTGGCTCTTTAAATTTCATTGAGAGACAGAGGGTCTTGCTCAACATGCGCATGGGGATTATCTGAATCACGTTCCAAGATGTTAAATATAAATAAACCCTGGCATTATTAAAATGAATAACGCGAATATATTCGATGAGAAGAAGAGCCAAAAATGTCATTTATCAAATGAGAAACTGCCTATCATTTAAGAACTTTCATGGAGCATTTAGGGTATCATCACAGTGTGAAATTGATCAAAAATCGAATTTTTTTCATTCTTTATACCGCAGGATGAACGGTTCCGAATATGTGTTGCTAAATTTCTAGAGCATTTTTGCACAGTTCAATTCAAAACTGAGGAAAAAGCTGTATAATCACGAAATTCTTTATATCTTGTTAAAAATGGGAATATGTATTTCTTCTTCTTTGTTTTTGTTAACATCATACTACTTTATCATTTCGCATTTATTGAATTTTATAAAATTTAATGATATTCTCTTTTTCTTTTATCTTTACTTTTTCATTATATGGTTAATATTGTGTATAATGCCGATTGGCGTAAACTAAATAAATAAATAAATAATCATGAAAAAACATCGCTTCATAATCAGGAGTCATCAGTATTCTGTTCATTGTTATGACACCAAATGCTGAACATTTTTCTTGAATTGTATAAGTAGGCTTTTCAGAAAATATAATTTCACATGAATTACTAACACGCATAGCTGGATTCGAGATGATGCTTAATGATAAGTCACAGTTGTAATAAACACATCGTCATGAACAAATGATCTCTGAAAATAAAGAGCAGAAAGGACCGAACAACTTCAACTGATTAGAAAAACATCTGATTATCGATGAGTAAAAAATCAATGAATGAAAAAAAGATCATTACGGAATGTCTGGAAAATCAGATGAAAATATCCATCAAGAATCACACGATAATTGTTGATAAATTGAATGAATTACGTCCATTCGGAAGCATATTGCTAAAGTATTATCAGAAAAAGCTATATCAGTTGGAAAGCAATACTATTATCCACTTGTCTTTTGTTCTTCATTTTTCGTCCAAATGAAAAACTGTCGAAAAAATGGGTTCCGTTCGATGCTTCATTTTCAAACCAGTGCTATTTTTTCAATTTTTACTAGAAAAAATTATTCCTGGACGTATGATGCGTAGCAAAAATAAACTTCAAAACAAACGATTATCTGTTTTTCATGTGTGTTTTATTGTTATATCAAGAATCAGACTGATTATCGTATTCAACCATCAATTAAAAATTGGCAAAAATCAGCTTTTTTGGAACCATCAACCTGTAATGATCGCTTAACGCCAGAAATGAGAATTTAATTTAATTCACGTGCAATTAGCTGTAGCTCAAACTACGTGATAAATAATTGAAATTCCACAAATTCAAGTCGGTGATTATGACAATTCCACTGTTGAACGAAGAAGACAAGAAGGAATACCATTGACAATATTCTGTCACCTCTTGGTAGTGTCTTAATCAGAAATCCTCAGTTGTTCTTGACGGCGTGAAATGTCTATTGCATGGTGCTTCCTCGTGCGCACACCACTACCACAAGTTTGGTACAACAGGGAGTAGAAGCAAGAGAGAGAGAGAGAGCTATATAAAGGTTAGCAAGCTCGTGATCCAGCATAATGCGCCAGCAATTTCAGTGAATGGAGCTAATTCAATAGAAGCTCTCGAGCACGCCTTTGGATTTCTCACTCTAGTCCCATAGGTTTCCCTTGCTCCACCTCTGACGCGTACACAGAGCGAAACCTTAGAGCTAGAGAGACCTCAAGGATCGTCACTCAGTCAGACATTCAATCTGCGTGATTCTCGTGGATACTCAATGCTCAGGAGTCGTGTCTCTCCAGTACAATTCACGTCAGCATAGACACTGACTGTCGAATATAATCTTTTTCGCTCCTTAATTCTCGAGTAATATCCTCGATGAAAGTTAATCCGTTGGATTTAAGGTAGTATTCCAGAGTACGATCGATAAAACAGGAAAAAATGAGGATTTGGCGATTGGTTTCCACTTAATTACTGATAATTCGGGAAAAACATGCTTCAATTTACCCGTGAAAGTGATTAAACTATTCGAAAGTCATATCTTCAGCTTGTGAATATAATTTTTATATAAGAGTTTAACTCAAGCTTCCTGGGCTCCTGCTGCCCAGTCTTTGCTCCATCGCCAAAGCAAAACGCCTGTTCCTTTGGATTTAATGATGCACCAAATATTGTACGCAAGTACTTCATTAAAATGCATTGCATTATTTTCCATTCACAGTTGGCTAACAGTTGGATAACGCCTCTGCATTTACCAACTATCCGCAACAGCATCTTCCAGATCTTCTTATTCTCTCTACTCTAACAAGCGATGAATGAAACTAACGGGCATTGTTAGTTACCTGTGAGGGCCTGCCCAGACAATGCCATTGTTTCCTTATTTGCTTTGGCCTCTCTCTCTCCCTGTCTCTCTTCCTCCATCTCTCTCTTGACTCTGTATTCTCTATCTCAGATTGTACACGTTAACCTGGCTAACTTCCTCTCCAGCCATTTCCGATTTGTCGAAGATTTCCGTCTTTTCACCAAGGATTTATTCAGTATTTTCTCCTACTGTTTTCGGAAATAAGGTTGTTTCACAGATGATTTACCTTTCCTCTGTTTTTCGCTTTTTTTACCAAGAATTCTCCAATACTCGTATAACAATTCAGTTAAACAAAATCCAATGACTGAAACACTACGTAGAATTCCATAGACGAATTTCGCGTCATTGAACGTTAAACGATTGCCCTGACGCGTTTTCGATCAAGTGCATTACAATGACACAGAGCCAATTAACGTGCCAGTGCCTACCCATTTTCCTCTGCAATATATTCAGCGTATTCAGTGTACAATACAACGTGGATAAAAGAGCGAGAGTGTTAAACCATTTTGCCCGTTTGTACCAGCTATTTGCCTCTCTTTTTTTATTCATTCACTTCTTTTTTTTTTTCAATTTTATTTTATTATCTCACTGTTTCTTCTTCCACTCGTGATGAGAACGCAAATGGTTGAACCACTGTGTGGCTGGTTGAAGCAGGCCAGCAGCAGTAGCAGCAACGTGTGTTGTACTCTCTGGGCTCTTCTCTGTACACAACACACTAGCGCCATTGCCCAGTTGTGTTACGCTGAACCAAGCCAGCAACGGATGTTACGCTGGCACAGACAATCGATGTAGCCCATCAGTTGCAGTTTGCACAGCAGTTATGCCCGGGCACAATTGTTATTGACAAATTGTAATGCCGGTCATCGGTCATGACGCGGAGGACACGGTTTTGCGATTCCCGCGATTCCACTCCCCCTCCCTCCTCCCCTCTGCCCTTTCAATATGTGGAAACTCCCTCATAACCTGACCCCAACACACGTAATTATACACATTGTGTTTAACGTACGACGTGATACTATATTTTCTCTCACAAAACTCTAAGACCTAGGACCTAGGCACTTCATAATTACACATTGCTCGGTTTTTTTTTCTCCCTTTCTTTTCATCGCTAGTTTTCGTCAGTAACAGTATATACTCCTTGGAATTCGCAGAGGCCCTTCATGGAGGCCCTTTTGTGTACATCATGTACCACCAGATGGTGCACGTGAAACACACTGTGGCGTCTCTCTACTACCTCGTAAAATACTCGTAAACTCTCCCAACTTCCTTGTATTTAGTGCAGCCATCAGCGTAGTGTGTAAAAAGAGAAGGAAAAAAAAAGAACTAACAAACAAACACAAGATTAAGGCAGCTTGCTACAAGTCTTGTGTTGGGGCGTTAATTACACACACGCACCAAAGTACATTTTGTATTCATAGCCATGTTTCTTTGAAGCTTCATCATTGGACAATCGGCCATTTTGTGCAAACTTGTTATCTAGTTGTTTAAGATATGAACATTCTAACAACCTGCTTATTTGCTTGGTCGCAAATTTTCGAGTGAATCAGTGCCAGTACGTCTCAATTATTATGAACTGAGTGAATTGGATGCCAAGTATTTGTACGTGACGATAGGGCGCGCATTTAATTAAAGTCTCGTTCGAATGTTGGACCAGGGGGAGAAATTGGGATTTTGCGGGACAGGGGGTCCAGTGTCCCTTTTGCTGTCTGATGGAGTGAGATCGTGAATTCGATGGATGGGGGAGGGGGCGGAGGGCTCTTGGATATGTGCGGATGCTACTCGTTCACTTGAATGGGGTAAATCAGAGAGGGCTACGGAGTTATCCAGAACCTGGTGTCGTGGTTTGGCGTGGGTTAGGTTTGTGTCGCCGGAGAGACACTAGGGAAAAAGCCCTATTCTCTCGCTCTTTCATCTCGCTTTACCCTTCACTCATGGTGGAATTCAATTATACTGGTAGAACAATAGCATTGGCCCACGATAATGAAGATAATTCGGAATTTTTTACTATTTTTTTAGTCTGTCAGAATGATGAGAATTGGAAATTTTGTAGTTTTGTGATGGTTGGATCACCGATTTTATTAGCATTTCGATGAAAACCTTTCTTTTTGCACTCTTCTCCTTCTGCGTAAATGAACCGATCTCTTTGACTACCAACAAAAATAGGATAATTGGGTTGGCAGTGATAATGAAGACCTAACACAGGAGAGCTGCATGAGTAGCCATGCGTTCACTGGCCAAATGCCTGGGTCACTGATAATATTTTTTTTTTAAAGAAAGCTAAACTCATTAGTTCCGTCGTATTTGATGTTTGCTATGGTTCCTAAAATTCCCATGAGTCGTCTCTTAGCTGAATCTATACAAATTTCATGAGCATTCATTCCAATTAGATCGTTTATTCCTTGATGGCCGGTTTCGGTAGATGCAATTTTTAAGAATAATCGAACAACAATTGATGAATCCCAAGTATTAATCGCAAATGTATCTCTTAACACGAACTCAGGATCTTCCGATGTCATGTCGGGCGCTCTACCGATTGAGTTATCCAGTTCTATACCAAGTTTCCATTCGAATTGCCTTGAAATCTTACTCACTCAGTCTTATCCCCACTCCGCTGTTCTTTCATGCAGCAATTTTAAATTAAATTAAATTCATTCATTGAACAGACTGAATGAGATATAGAATAGGTGTGTCAATCTAAACATTTACCTAACCTCATCCTCCTATCAATCATTTGCCTTTCGCTCCTCTATCTATTATTTTTTTATATTATATCACCTAAAATCTGAATCAGCAGAATTTAAATGAACGTAGTAAAATGACACAATCAAAGTTTTTATTCAGAAGAATATTATTGGACTTTTCTTCATAAACTTATTTCCTATATAAAGAAAAATGAATGAAACCTACAGGACAATTAATCTACTCGAAGAGAGGAAAAAAAATTCTATCAACAATGTTCACGAATTTTCCCCTTGATTTACCAATCGTTCACATTTGTTTCATTCGAGGGAAAGCAAAAAAAAAAAATATATATGAAGCAGTAGGTGGATGGAGAAAACGAGTTTCACTTTTATCGCGGTACTCAGACGACGAGAAGCAAAAAATGAAAATTATATCACAGCAGAGAGAAAATCCCACATATACACGGCAGTCTCATTTTTTACCATGTAATAATATAGCACGTAGATGGAGAATATAATTCTGTGAAACGACACTCAAAATTACTCGAATTAATCCAAAAAAGTGTATTATCCTTGCTGTCTCGTTTTACCACGTGGAGGCGCCTTGTTCTGTACGAATTCTCATTTTGCCACGATAAATACACATGTACACACACACATACACGTGGGGAATCATAAAATCCGGGGAAAAGAAGGGGAAAACATGATATCCAGAAAAATGAAGCCACGAATAATTCTGAATTATTTAGCAAAAACAAATTAATTCCTTTAAAAAAAAATTCAAACTGCATTATAACCTCATTCCATAAAGAGACTCGTTATCTCCATTAAATGCGTTAAGTTTTCGTGTGAATTCTACGTAGCACTTGAATAGATAAATCCTGCGACAGTTTGAAATGTACTATTCAGACCACGTAGATTGGTAACCTAACTTGTTTGGCGGTTTCAGCGGTATTTGATTAGTTGAGTGAATTTCCAAACTGTTTTAGCAGATACAGTGTACGAATGTCATGGCAACGTTGAAATTGATTGTACGATTCAGTGAGAAATTATCTTTTCGTGAATTTTTCATCACTTCATGTTAGTGGTGACACTAAACACACTCGCTGACAAATTAACGATTGGATTAAATTGATTATGCAATTGACTTGATGCAAAACACTACCGAGACGATAAAATTATGAAAATCTTACCTTGCGAGTAGTTCATGTCCTTCGCTCATTCACGTCGTCAGTACACTCCTCATCGGAGTCCTTTTGTCCTCAATATATGCTAAAGATCTGAAACATCAAGGAAAATTGCAAAAAATTAGAACAAATACGAAAATTGCCTATAATTTCAAATAATTGCAATCAAGTGAGGGAAAAAATATATTGCACATTTTATTATCATCCCTCAAGAGAGAAAGAGAAAGAGAGATTAGAAATGTGCCCCATTGAAAATTCGTGGTTAACGACCGTAACGATTTCACGGACGATAGCAAAAACGTATAAAATAAAGTGAAGAAGGATCTATTTGGATGTTCACGCGCGTACAGTAGTAGAGAAGAGAAGAGGCACACGGTTCAGTGATGTTAGCGTTGGGTAAATTAGTTCCGGAAACTATTTCGAAGCCGCATTAACGTCCGGCTTATAATCTACTGCCTGTATAACGCTTTCTAACTCTCAAAACGTAGAAGGGACTCACCAGGAGGGCACAAGTGCCAGAGGTCGATGTACACGAGCAAGAGAGGGAGAGGGAGGAGGAGGCAAGTGTCCTTTCGTTAATGACGAACGGAATGTCGTCTAATTAAATCGAATTATCGATTTGGAGGTCTTGCTGAGCACTGCATACAATCTCCATGGTGCAACCACCTGCCAAGGCGTTTAACCTCGAAACTTCTGACATGGAAGACCCAGAATTTGACATTAGGAAATCAAATTAATTACCATTCGAATTGATCTTTATTTGCTGTCCAAAAATTAATCGATATATTTCAAGTAAACTACAAAAAACTAATGTTTTACAGATGTCTTAATTCAAGATATCAGTTAGAGAAAAATATCTTAAAATTGAAAGTATGTTGAAGCTGAAATAGAAAACATTTGAAATTGGGAAACGGTATGTGTTTTGAAAAGTGACGAGACATTATTTTGGATCTGAAATATTGAGATGAATATATTCAACTGCTTTTAATATTTGAAATTAATATATTTTCCAATTGTTCAGTCATTGGAGCTTGTAGGTATATGGCGAAGCTCAGTTGCTAAATGCTATTCAGACACATCAGTGAAAAACATTTTTCATTTCTTAGTCAAGTATTGTAATTTCCTACATAAATATGAGAACAATGATAACGGGGACTGAATAAATAAGAAAACGTTAATATCCTAATTTTAAATCGATTTTTTTCCACCATCCAGTCTCCAGAATTTCATTCAATTCAGTTCCTATTCTGTGACAGAACATGTATACTGACATTTATAGGTTCATGTCAGTGAAAAATGAAACACTTTGGCAGACTCGAAGATTTAAAGATAACTGAATCGTCACTACCAAAGAAATTTTAAGAATATTTTAAAAGCCCCTACAAAAGGATCTTAATGTGAATCATTAGTTTTTGGAGTGTAGACGAAATTTACGAAATATGTTGTGTAACATGTGGTTAATTTCAGTTGAGTATTAAATCTCCAAAACTTACAATTGTACAATACAAAATTTAGACTTATTGGCTAACTAAACCAATACACCGCAAACTGCCAGTCCATCTGGCAGGCTAATTAGCAACTTAAGGATACGAAATGGACCAGTTACTCTAATAACTGTCGGTATTGCCTGGATTTTATTCGAGAAGGAGCATTATTATGAAACGCCAGTTGCTGGCTCTTCTCCCCTGCCCCCCCTTTTTCTCCTTCATCCCCCATGAGGACCATAGGGATAATTGCCTCTTCTGATTTATATTGGCAGTCATGAAAAACCACATGTACAAAGTTCTTCAATCATCGATAAAACGAACTCGCACATATCACTGCCTCATGTTTTATGAAAATTACTTGCAGCATCTGTTGAACCCATCATCTCAATTCACAGACATGTAAAAGTAAATTATCATAAAGAAATAACCAAAGTCCATTTTCAATTTCATGCCAAATACCAGAAATTCAGTGAAATTGTTGTGTCAATGGTCAATACACTAGGAACGTGAATAGTTTACGTTGGAATTTTTCGGAATTTTCTTCACTAAAAATCATCTTTTTACGTAAATTACATGGTCCTGGATGACTGCCAGATATGCAATCTCCTTAGGGGAAGATGATAAAGAAAAAAAAGGAAATGTCGAACTACCGGTGAGTAGTAGTGAATAAAGAAGTTATTGAAAATTCCGTGAGAAGTTGAGTTGGGTATGAAATTTCATTGTTATGTGGATTAGGATGAATTTCATTCTATCTTGCTTTTTTCGTTTTTTTTTTTTTATCAAATACTGATGGGTACAAATAAATGAGTGCTCTGGTGACGACGTAGGAAGACTGCATTATGTGACATAAATATATTTATACATCATGTGCATGTGTGTGTGGTGTGCTTTACGAAGATGCCCTGAGAGTTTGCTTGATAAATTTTTTTATGCAAAGCATGAAAAGCCAGGTGGTGGTAGTGGTGAAGGAGGAGAGAAGACTGCAGAAAAAGAGGAGGAGAAAGAGAGAGAGAAAGAGAACCCACCAGCATATCGATACACCAATATCGTAATTTTAACGACACCCAAGGTAGATAATGTAAACTCAATATTCTACATCCTGCATACATGCCTTAGTGGTTCTACTCATACCATTATACTGGTATGAGCCTTGCAAGACCACAGTGTTCACAGTTGAATCATGTATATGTAGACGCTTTTCCGTAGTAACGATTATACGATCATTTCTGGTTTAATAAACCGTTGATGTATCAACATTGGTGCATAATCTTCAATACTGTACGCATTAGCATAATGTGCAACGGGGTACTAGTAATGTTGGGTGAATAAAAAATCGGTGCAACATGATTGTAAAAATTGAGGATGCCATTTTGTTGTGTAATGGAGGGAGATCACGTGAATTGCTGGATTATTCTGATGTTAGTGTCATTCATTGAATTTTGTGAATTTTTTGAGCTAAAAAGCATTGGAATCATGGAGAATCACTTTTTGAAATGTCTACGATAACTCGTTGATAATTGGGGATGGAGAGGAAAAATATTAGGATCATTTTATCGGTCAATTGATCGAATGTTGATGACTGATCATTTTGATCGGAAAACTAATGACCAAAATGTGAATCAGAAAATTAACCGGGATCATGATCTTGACTGGAAAATTTGATCTCAATAGACTGATGTTATCTTTTTGTGACTAAATTTATGGATTTCTGGGACATAACTGCAACTGTTTTTTGGAATAATTTCTGCCCAAATCAGTTTATTTCGTGTAAACAAATTTTTTAACGATTATTAAGTTTTCTTCTGGTTAATGAGCTTTCTTCTGGTCAAATTATTTGGTTTAGGCACAAGTCAATTTTTCTCTCAGTGTAGCACAACTGAGTTATACTTCAACACTCGGTAAAACGGAGACAAATGAAGGGAATATAAAATATCAGTTATAATGCTGGTGCTACTGCAGAATATACACACAATGAAAAATAGAAAGCGATAATTTACAGAGACAGTGCGAAGAAGACGATGTATTATGTACTAAGGCTTTTTTTTATCCAAATGCATCCGAATATATCGTTACACTTTTACTAAAGCTGGATGGAAATAAAGAGGATAAATTACTAGGAAACATGTCATCTTGCTATCTACGTGAATGTTGCAGATAATCTTGAAAGAATTTGCGCTTTAATTCTCATCGAGTCGAGAATTATGAGCCAAATGCAATACAATTGTATTCGGAAAATATATGTCCAGCTAAGTGTCAACAATGAAGAATATGACATAATAAATTTGTATGATATCCGATTATTCTTTTGGATCATCACCTTCATTCTGAGGAAACACTTGGCTAATACAAATATATACTTTTTTTCTTCGTAAAGAATATAGGCAAAGGACGTGTTTGCCTGGGTCATCCACGAGATTACACGACATCCCCTCTTTTATTTATTTATATTTTTTTTCTTTATGGTTGTAGTGAATTCTCATTGTCACCCTCGAGTTTAACGTGAACGTGAATAGACTAGAAATTATTGTCAATCATTTTTTATTATCTCATGGAATTCAATTGTTTTATTCATCAAGTATTTGGCAAACTTGTTCCAATTAATATAATGATTGTGAAATTTGTAAATTATTGAGGGATTTCATTTCATAATTTAGAAGCATGAAATTCGTTTGGAAGAAATACAGTCGAATCGCGTTATGAGACCGCTCGTTATGAGTCCGGCAGCCGGGATTTCCTCGGAAGACCTTCCCCCTCCATGCGGTGCAAAAAAAATTGATTTCAGAATCTCGTTATGAGACCGCATCTTTCTTGGAATAAATTCAGCCTTCATTCAACATAAAATGCTATTTATTTTTTAACTTAGCTACAAAAATAACATTACCGATTAATTTTTTATGTTTTAAAATGTTTAATTACATAGAAGAAGTATGTGAATAATTTTTAGGCTATTTATTTCCAAACACTACGCTGCATCTGGCTGTTTACTGCCATAAATAACCACTATAATCGAACGGACTCATAAAGCGAGACTGGAAAAATTCACGTACACACTCACACGCTTAAAAAGTAGGGGAAGTTCAACTTACGAACGTTGCCTGTGCTGAAAGGGTGGGGGTACACGAATTCTTAGAATTATATTCCCCTACACCCCCCGTAGGCGGGTTCATAACGCGACTCGACTGTAGAAGTTTTTGGAACATTCCATTGAAAATCTAAAGAAATTTCTGATGGAAAACATGTGTTACTTTTGATTTTTGGAAAATGAAATACAGGAATGTGTAAAATTTTCATTTCTTTTTTGACGAATATCTCTATTTCTATTTAACAATTTGTCTAGACAACAAAATTATGACAAATAACGGAAAAGTGAGCTCATTTTCCATCTATTTATGTAATTTACAATTAATTTTTCACAATTTTTTAAAAAGTGATGAGGGCAAGAATATTCTTCATGGAGTGTACTAAAAATTCTTTGGAAATTGTTAAAAAATTAATTGAAAACTACTGAGGTCTATGAAAAATGAGCGCCTCTTTTTTCGTAGCCATCGATTTTTTGTACTATGATCATTGAAAACCATAGTTATTGAGAAAAAAAAGGGAAATTCTTACAACTAGAAGGGTTACTTTTCCAATGAGTAAATCCCTAAAAAATGGCGACATTGCCTCGTGGATTGGAGGTGAAGAAAAGATGTGAGAATCAAAAATTCGATGGTAAATATAGTAACTTGTTTGTTTTGTTTCAAAAAGCAAGTTTTATTATCAACATTCTATATAGTTACAGTTACAATTGTAGAGAAACCGACTTACAAACTACAAAACCTTAAAGATTATACTATATGTGCTGCGCCTAGCAGTCTCAATAGTCTACTCTATTTTTATTTTTATTTTATTATCAATCCTTAACATTTTTTGTTCAGAAATCTTAGAAGAAACAGGTTATTCAATATCATGACTTTTTATCTCTTTGGTAAAACAATTTAACGAAAAATCCAAAGCACATTATATGAGTTTCAAATCTTACCAACTAATTACTACTAAATCTTAAACAACTAAATGTATATTTACACTGTACATACAAGTATTTTGCCTCCAAAATACTAAATATAGTAACTCGCAATAGCTCAGCGGTAGAGCACCTGACATGTAATCAGAGGGTCGTGGGTTCAAATCCTGCTTGCGCATTACATATTTTTTCCGGAATTTGATTCTCTTAAAAATTTATTAATGAAAATTAATTTATTAATAAATTTATTTGTTTAATGGCATCCAAATCCATTCCTCAATTCTCATCCAAATCAATCGAATTATCGAAAAAACATGAAAAACCAATTCTGACAGAAGTTTCCCTACGAAATCATTGGTGATATCCCAACTCGAATACTCTAACTAATTCCAAGAATTTTCATCTCGTAAAACATCAAATTCCTACTAAAATTCAAAGCGTTTATTTCATCCTTAATGTCCATTTTACCCCACCCACACCTATAACGTTTTCACCCGAATGATGGATTGTGCGGTGTACAAAACGAAATACACACAGAGATAGAGAAAGACAGAAGAGAGAGTTAGTATCGCTCTTCAACGGCCATACCACTTTCGCACTCTTGCATGACTCAAGCCCTGGGTAACAGTGGGATGCCGCTTGAATAATTACCCTCCCCCTTTGACCCTCTCTCACTGTAACGCGGTGGGGCTAAACTCCCAACTGGGCTGTGTGAAATCCGACCGCTAAATTTACGAAACCACACCGCCCAGTACTTTAAGGCAAGCCCAGCCAGGTACTTGTTGAGAGGGCATTTTGATATTCAACGTTGAAGAGCAAAGGAGAAGATGGGCAAATGAAGAGACAAAATGGAGGTGAATGCGTGAGTTCATGGAAGACTCTCTAATTAATACGACCATACTGGCTACTCTGTTCGTATGGACCATTCAGTTATGGATAAAAACTTTGCACCTCAAAGTTTTCGCAATTCAACACACACAAGTCAACTTTGATAACAATAGTGTACTACAATTACAGATATGTAGTCATTTTCTGCTTACGAAAAGAAGTTTATTGGATTTTTTAGGGATTTACTCAATCCGTCTCGTTATTTCTTGATCAAGATTGGACTTCTCAATAATTCTGCTAAATTATTTGGAAAAAACCAGAGCTTATTCATTAAAAAATGAGAAAAATTAATGATGAAATACAAGTTGATGAACCAACTTGATTCTAAAGACCGTAACATTTAGATCATTCTCAATTCCTCAAAATTAAGCTAGCTTCTCTTCTAATAAACATCTATTTAAAAAAAACGATTCGACGCCTCTGTGAAGCTCTCTTCAAGATTATTCATCTACAAAATAATTATTCAATTTCACACAAAACCATTATAATTATTCCATCAAACTTTCTTCACTTTATGAAACATATGAATAATTCAGAATGTTCAAGTGTTTTCTCTTATATAAATTAATAATATGTGGTTTATCATTAAGTTTATTAGAATTTCATGGATTCAATAAGTCAATTCTGTTTTGGTGGTTTTGGTTAGGTTTTATGGGAGATTTTACTTACTGATCACCGCGTGATATGAAGAAAATTTTGAAATCAAGTAATGCCCCTATTTCATCCCGTTCTTTCTACTAAAATTCAGCTGACAAAGCAGGGCCACCTTGTCCCAGCTATTTCAATCAGACCTTATACCAGGGTCAAAGAGCCACCGTGACACAAGGAATGAAGAGAAGCTCCCAGTGGAGTTACGCAGTGCAGCTTTCCTGCAGTTTCACCCTCTATTCATCCACTATACACAGCTCTATGAAGGGTAAACGTAAGATGGTGGAGAGGCATTCGGATAGTGTCTTGGTGAGGTCGATGACGAAGGGAGAGCATTACAGGATGATCTTTGTAGTCCCGTCACGTAGCCGATGAATGGTCTGACGAGACTCCTAGAGACTCAGCGAGACAATCGCTTGGGAAATCTGCGGGGGTGCCCTCTGGGTGATCCATCCTTTAACTTCATGCTTCATCTGTATCTTCACATATAAGAGAAACCGAGGCAAAATGGACCTCCGTGGCAAAATGATTCAGGATTTTTTTTCGGGATGAAGGACTTTGCAAAAAAATCGGAAAAAATTTGAGAATATAGCGCAATATGTCTATATTGTTGATGAATTTTTTCAATTTTTTTTGCGAAGGTCTTCGCTTTCAAAAAAAATCCCCAATTATTTTGTACAATGTCAAATGAGAAAATAGTCATTTTAATGAATAATAAATATGATTGTTCAATGAAAAATAGAGGATTACTCATTATCGGCAGCTATTTTTTACTCATCAAACAACAATTCCATTTTATATCCCAGAGTCTCGGGGTAATCGCGACAGGCCAAAAACGGATCGTAGATTTCTTTTCATCCACTAGTATAAACCGCACCAACGCGGTAGAGGCGTTACACTCTTTTCCCTCGAATTCTCATTGATTGCGGCGTAGAGTCCACCGGGGCGGAAAATTAAAACCCTTCCCTCTACCTCTTCTTCTATCTCTACCATTCAACCAACCTAAGCGGAGTAGCATTTCGCGGGGTTGAAATGAGCCCCTGGAATTCGAGGTAGCTGCCAGATAAATACGCCTGGTGAGCTTTTTTTTCGCTGAGGATCTTCTGTGGAATAAAAAAAAAAAGAGGAAAAAGCCGAAGAGAAGTTGCGGCAGAGGAGTGGAGATGGATGAAAAAAAGAAGAGAAGTAAATTGCAGGATTTGAGATTGAAGTCTTTGATTTATCAGGAATAAACTTTTTCAATAGTCGGCTAGCAGGAAAAATAGCAAGAAAAAAAAAAAGAATCAGCTTCAATTAACTTGGGTATTAATCAGCAGGGTAAATGCCATCTACCTTCATTTTAACCGCTAAAATTCCATGTTCATCAGTGGATGAAGTAATTAATGAATACTCTCGATGATGAAGCCCCCCCATCTCCAAAAACATTTGTATTAGAAAGGAAAATATCCCCGGTTGCATAAACTAACTCATTCAAACTTTCAGCAAAACTATGAAGATTTTATCTTCTCTCTATCTGGGTGTGCTTTTTGCTCGTGGAAAGTGATGGTAGAAAGAGAGAACGATGAAATAACGAAGAAGCGTTGGGAACTTGATGCAACAACTCATACTGGGCAAATCTTGAGGTATACCTCATCGAGTACTTTGCTATCCATAGTAGTAAACTGTATCCTCTCACTATCCCCTTCTTTACTATGTACCGTTATTGTTACTGTACTTCCGGAATTCTAGGGACAAACCGGAGACTGTGTTTGTCTTTATACTTAATGTAATATTGTCACTCGAGCTTTTATCAAAAATCCAATAAAGTTTTTGATACATTGGGTATCATCGGAGTCTTGCTACAGTAGACGCGCCTGTGAAATCATTTGATTCTAAGAGAAATGCAATTTGCGGGAGAGTCAAAAGAAGGTCAAAGGGTCAAGTAGAATGGGACTCAAATGTTTATACAGTGGAGTCCCTCTAAATCTGACATGTTGGGCCCAGGACCTTTCTATGAATCTGACAAATCCTTTGGCTTCATCGCATCATCCTCATGCCCATATGCATAAATCTGCGTAGTCAAATGCGCAGGTCTGTACAGCTACATACACAATGGATATAGGTATATGTAGCGGCAATCGCGCTACATGTAGAATAGAATAACACGCAAATGTAAGCTGGACGCGTGGCGCAGTTGGTTAAGGCCAACTCTTTTAATACGGAGTCATACGACACGCGTGGGTTCGAATCCCCAGCAATTAAACCATTTTTTCATCGTTGCCAACCTAGCATTTGGTCTCACACATACATGAGACCCTGGCTGTAGAGGTTCGTCTCAGTGCTGCTCACCAACACCAGCGAACCTCTCATCAATAAAGAAGAAAAAAGAAAAAAGTCATCCTGGTGGTCATAATAAATCGTAGTTGGGAACTGGATCGTCCAACAAAGAATGAGAATTCAGTCAGATGGTCAGCTTTAGATGAATTCAATCTAGGAAGATTCCACTGTACTTAGGAGATGAAAGGCGATTGGAAGCACAAGAGAAGCAACATAGCGTGCAGTGGTGGGAAAAGCAGTCGAACGACGAAAAAAGGGATTAGGGGAATTACGAGCAGCTTGCAAATTGCAACTCGCAAAAACCTACTGTATTGCTCTTTTTCAAAGCGAAAAAAGATGGACAATAAACGTTAGTTTCTGCAAATTAAATAAACTCCCATGTGAAAAGTGAATTATCCAATACTTTTAGCCAATATTCGTGTATTCAAATGAACTCAATGATACAGAGCCCTTTTTGCATCATCCCAATTACAAATTTGCATTCTTGACCACAAACAGCTAACGCTAGTGAATACACAGAAGATAAGCCAAGTTTCCGAGTCATGTAGGCTAAACTGACACCGTGAAGTTAATTTAGCTCTCGTTAGTATGTGCAATGTACATCGTTTACATTACGTCACACTACTATGCTAATTGCATTAACACTTGGTAACAAAATAGTGCATCACTAATTGTTCAATTTTTCTAATTCCCCTCTCTCTCTCTCTCCCCAATTGTCACTCTGCAGGAGTGTTGCGAGTAAAATGCAGAATTTTGGAGGGAAAAAAAGAGAAAAAAAAAAAATTGCAAAGAATAAAATTGAATATACACATTTTCTTTTCGCTTGTTCACACGTAAAACTCTGAGGGCCAGTTACGTAGTGAACATACGACCAAGGGATTTTAGTTGTATTGTATTCAGCCACTTTATTTCACGGGACTTGTCACACAGTTTTACATTTCCATTGGTTGGGCAACATCTGGCACACCGCCGGCTATTTCTATATAACGCAGTATGCGACATCGGCATTTTCCACCATTTGCCCCCCCCCCCCCCCACAAATCCATACATCTCACTCCTTTTGCCAATTCTCTCACTTACTTACTCTCCTTTTTGGTGTCTGGCGCTAGCATTTCCATCACTACTTTCTTTTTATTTCTCTCTCTCTCTCTCTTTCTGTGTAACTCTACAAAATTCTTTTCAATTCATTCTCTGCCTCTTTCTCGGTTCAACGTTTTTGAACTTAAATACATACGAAGAATTTTATTAAATTTTATTGCACAATTTTCCAACGACAATGAGAGCATCAAGAGCAAAATGGAAAAATAAATTTTACACGAATATATAAAGTGAAAAGTAAATTGTGAAACGGAAATTTATTTGATTTTCATTTGATTTCATTGTAGTTGAATGCCCTTTGATCCTCTCTTTCTCCAAGTGCAGAATTCATGAAGGTTATATTATTTATTTATACACCCAGTGTCTTGAAGCCTTTCACTGAATTTCATATGTTAATTGCAAAAATATTCGTTAAAAAGAAATGATAACGCCACGGAAAATTTGATATTTAAAATTTAATTTTCATTTAACGATGTTTTCCTGTAATTAATGGCATTAATCGTCGTTATATGTCCGGCAACCTGCATTTTTCATGATTTCAAAAATTAATAGACATTCTGACGAACAAAAACCATACAAGAGTATATAAGGAAAAAATATGTCTGGGATCATGAATTTTCGCATTGAAACCTCGCTTATGGAGTTTCAATGTTAATTCAATTATTTTCAAAAATTAATTTTGGCCTTATTCGTCCGTTAACATGGGATAAGCTAAATTTTAAAAAAATCTTCGCACGTTATTCTATCGAAAGTGAACAAAATCGAAAAAAGAGATTAGATTGCCCGAACCACTAGGATTAACTTATCATCAGAAAATGTTGAAAAATCTACAATTTAATTGCTTTTAAATCAATTGTAATGAAAAATTGATTATGACAAAAGTTGAACTTATAAAATGTCTCGTGTCTTCCACAAGTTGTTTCATTCCCTTGGGCATTGATGACGAAGGACGTGTACCATGTACGTGAAGAGGATTTCCTACGGGAGAATGTGGACCATTCGTACTCTAACCTACACCAAGATGTCTATGCATCCCTTCCACTTCTCTCTCTCTCTCTCTCTCACTCTTTCTCTCACCCCTTCACTCGCACAGTGAGCCCTGAGACTGCGGTCGCTAAATGGATTCACCCGCATTAGCGTGTCAGTCTGAATGTGGCTCAAGCCCAACGAGTAGTTCAACCCTTTTACCTTCGGCCCCCATCGAGACCCTTACATATAGACTCCTCATACAGGTATTACTACGTGACACCAAACCTGTGTCTGCTTCAATCACACTTCAAGCACTGTGTTTCAAACAAACATGATACAATTAATTAATTAATTGCATAATCAAATATGTTTATTATACTTGAATGAGATTATTTGCTTTGAAAAATCTCTTCATTGGAGAAGTTTTATCACACTGTGAAAACAGGTATCTTAATTCAAGATATCGGTTGAAAAAAAAAGTCTCAAATTCAAAAAATATCTTGAAACTTCCAATCACTAACAATAACATCCCCAAAGTGTTTTGAAAGTTTTTTTCAAGAATATCTTAATTTCAAGCACTTGTTTTCACAGTGAATTATACGAATTGAAAGATTAAAATATGGAATAAATTTTGAATGAGAGCGATTGAATGATTTTGTATTGTCAGAAATAAATAGACGAAAAATAAAAAAAAAAGGTGGCTTACGGTACGATGCAAGATTTTGTGCTTTTATCGCTGCAAAAACTAATGTTTGACATTGAGACACTTTCGTAGACAACTTTATTTTGAAACATTTTGAAGATTTCTTTGGTCGGACGATTCAGTTATCTCTTAAATGTTTTAATTTGCCAAAGTATCTTATTTTTCACTAACATAAACCTATAAATGTAAACGTGTCCTGTCATAGAATAGGAATCGAATCGAATGAATTTCTGGAGACTGGAAAGTGGAAAAAAATCGATTAAAAATTAGTATATTAATTTTTTCTTATTTAATCAATTCACGTTATCATTGTCTCCATATTTGTGTAGGAAATTACAATACTTGACTAAGAAACGGAAAATGCTCTACATATATGTGTCTGAATAGCATTTAGCAACTGAGTTTCGCCATATACCTTCAAGCTCCAATGACTGAACAATTGAAAAATATCTTAATTTCAAACATAAAAAGCAGCTGAATACATTCATCTCAATATTTCAGATACAAAATAATGTCTTGTCATTTTTTAAAACATGTACCGTTTCCCAATTTCAAACGTTTTCCATTTCATTCACTCAGCTTCAAGAAACTCCCAATTTTAAGGTTTTTTTCATTACTTGCTATCTCAAATTAAGAGATCTGTAAAATATAAATTTTCGCAGTGCGGAAGTTCTTTTTTGGTTCATTTCTTAGAACAAAAACACTGAACGACTAGTGCCATATATGATTGAATTACTTTGAGATATTCCGCACTCGTGATTTTTCATTTTTTTTTTCTAATTAGAAGAAAAATTAATGAGCAAAAAGTTAGAGATCTTGAATTCATTCTTTCTTTCAATTATTAAATTCAAGTAATTAAAAAAAAAATCAAAAAAGAGAATCGCAGGTGAAACCACATTTTTCATTTATTTTTCCTTCATGAAACGCCGAGTTATAATTAAGAGACTCGTTAAAGTACGTTTGGTTACAGACAAAATCACACACACACATTTAATAAAACCGTCTGTGACGGTTTTGAATTCAACTGTCGTGTGAAGTTTATTTATTTTTCGGTTCATTCACAGAGAAGGAGAGAATAGAGGGAGGGAGGGGGGGGGGGATAAAACAGTAAAAATGCAATAACTCGACCTAGTGAGCTCTGCAAAAACCACTTAATTCAACTCGATGTTCTATTTGTGACGTAAATTTACTCAATATCGTATTTCAATGTCTTAATACTCTGTTACGATGAAATTTTGATAGAAATTTGAATATGGTAATTTATACACGTAGGAGCGGTATATCGATTTACCATGGTATTTCATTTCTTCTCTAATTAAATGGCTTAAGGGGGGGGGGGGAGCTTACAATTCAAATTGAGGTCACTGGGTCTAACTGACGGCGCTTAGGTACAACGTCAAAATTCATGATTGGCGGTATTGTAGGTGAGATATGCATGTACATGCATCATTCAACTCTGACATTGACGATTCAATCGATGATATTTCTACATACTGAAGACAAATAATGTCAAAAAAATTTCAATAAATAACTTGAAAATAGGGGATGAATGGAGGGGAATTAAATTCCGGGCATTCCTTGCGTCAAAAGATCACGGATAGAAATGAATTTTTGAAAACTAATATCTGCAGTGAAGATGAGCTAGAAAATTATCTATTAATCTGCAGATAGGGAGAACTGAGGCAAAGTTCATCTCCATGGCAACATGATCCAGGAATTTTTTTCGGAGTGAAGGACTTCTTGAAAAAATTTGGAAAAATTCGAGAAGATACTCCAATATGTGAACATTGTTAATGAATTTTTTCAGATTTTTTCGTGGACGCCTTTACTCTCAAAAAAAATCCCGAATTTTTATATTTTTAATTATTATATAACATCACTTTAATGGGAATTTTGGTCATAAAAGCGTTGGTTCATCCCGGTCATTTAGGCGCACAGGTCCATTTTGCCCCGGTCTTTCTATCAATAATTAAAAAATGAAACAGAATAAGTCGGATTGTATTGTCGATATTCTTCCAAAAATATCTCGGAAACCAAACGAGATAACGCAATTTTGCTCGAGAATCCCAAGACTTATAAAAAATAAATGATTGCCTCAAAATTGCTCTATTTCGCTTACTTTCCAAGGTGTTCTCGAAAAACTATTGACCATGGAAAATAATTGGTATTAAGTTTGTCAATATGTATAGTGCATTAAATATGTATATAGCACTATTTTATTCACGTTAATAAAAATTTCCGGAAGCTTTGAAATGACTGCGCAACAATTACGTCATTCAAGCTCACTTCGGATTATAAAAAAAGTGGCATTTTCCACGAATAATTCAACGATTAGGTCTGTAGTGCAGTGGAGTTGATTATCCGTGTAGTTTCAGTGACAGAAACAGTTTTGTGCTTCAGTATTCAGTGTTGAATCAACGCAAACGTCCAAGAACAAAAGGGTTACTCTCTTTCTTCTCCCAAAAGTGACAAGATGCATTTACCATAAACTAGGTACATAGAAACGAGGTCATAAATGAGTTTTGCGTCGTGAACGCGTTATCGTTCAACCAATTATAATATTTACCGTTTGATAGAGCTCTGCTCTGTTACATGAATAACGCGGAAAAGAGGCGGAGAGAGGACGGATGGAGAGAATGAACTCATGGATTGCAAAGGGATCGAAAGAGAGGTGAGGGTGTTTAATATTTCAGTACGATTTCCCCGTGTGTCACGGGACACAGGGATAACGCAGTGGGATGTTCTCTGTTTATTCCCATGAGTTTGTTGGTTCCTGTTGAACGAACATAGAATTACTAAAGTCCAAAAAAAACGTTAAATAAAGAAGAAAGCAAAAAAAACGGGGTTATTAAACAAATATAAGTCGCGCAAATAAACGCAAGTCAGTATTGTCAGAATCGCGCTTTTTTTTTTTTTTTCATTTATTTGATGCATTTGGAACCACAGAGTTCATACTGCTAAAGAAAAGTACATATATATATGAACAGAGAGAAAAAAAAGAGATACTATTTGATACATAGTTGTTCACAATTATCTTGTATGTTCATATGTTTAATTCACATGATTCAAAAAATTCATTAATAATAATCAAGGACCTTTCATTCAAAGATATTAGGAATTCTTAAATGTGATACGGGGAGAAAAAGCCTACTTTCCGAAGGTCTGAGATCATGACGTTTCTTTCCGCGTTATACAATTTACATTGCCATAAAACATGATCGAGGTCCTCATAATCGTATCCACACTTGCATGAGGGTGACTGAATAATATTTAATCTAGCAAGAGAGCTTGCCAGATTATAATGGTTCGCCCTGGTTTTCAGACTAAGAAGAGTGCTTTCCGAATAACGCAATGTGTACTACATCTGTACAGAGAATCATCCAGAATTCGCTGGAAATAGTACGGAGTGTTTACCTTTTTCTTTGTGATCATTGGAAAAAAATTATTTCTATAAAGTTGATTTTTCCTAAAGCAAAAATCATGATTTTTTTTTTAATTCTGTAAAAATTATGATTGATGAGGAAGCATTCTGAGTGTAAATAAGATATATATTAATTAAATCATTACCAAATGAATTTTCTCAATCTCTATTTTTATTCATTCCATTCTAAAATTAGCTGAATCCTCAATCTTTGATGCTCACCTATTTTCGTACATCAAAGTAATGCGTTAAAAAATATTTTTTGCCTTCCACTGCTTTTTAGTCTCGTAATTTTAGCAAATTTTCTTTCTCAAACGATGAGATCTTTATCGTATGCAAGAGTGGCGTTTCAACTCTCAGTGAAATGTAGAAAAAAAAAAATGAAAAATTAAAAGATACAGCGAGAGACGTTAGATGAAGGAAGATTGGTTAATCGAGCGTCATCGTGAATGCTATGGTGCTGTGCACAGAACACCCAGACTGCACATATACACACATATATAGATATATACTTGTGAACGAGAGAATCTTCATTCTACAGTGGTTTTTGAATATAAGAAACGAATGGGTAACACGTGTCTGGGAGAGTCACGGATGGTGGTATAACCAAAGCACTGTGAGATTAATCTTGAAGGAGGGGGGGGGGGCATTTTCTTTAACGGAGAAATATTGCGAGAATATTGTGACAATAGAGGCGTTGAATTTTGGCACAAATCTGTACTCATGAAATTGGTGAAAATGATTTTTTTTTTTTTTTTCATCAATAACCAATGAATAGACACACTTCAACAATATTTTATCTGATTTTTTTTTACTTGTACTTTTTTTTTGATGAATTACGACGTATTTTTTATTTATCACAATGTACTTGAAGAGACAGAGATTACTGCTGCGCAACTCTGATCAGTAAGTAAAAAAAATTCACTCGTCTAACGTTGACAGCAACGACGTTGGCATATTCATCTGGCTGACGGGAGAGTTTTACGGTTTACGAAACTACGATGACAGCATCCATCGTGGCATTGTCATGAGGTATACGAAGAGAAAGTGTGTGTATGAGGGAGAGAAAGAGAAGGATAGAATGAAGATTGCGGGCTAGAGAGAGGCATATAGTACAGTGAAGAGGGATGGAAATTGCGAGGTAAGGGGGAAAAAGGCACACAATTTGTCAAGGTCCTGACACTAAGCCGGTAACTTTAACGTGCAGCATCATAGCTCATCTTACGGGAGAGATAGTGTTTAACGGAGGCTTCTTGTCACCTAGCGTTGACGTAGTCCAACGTTTGCATTAACGTCTTTTTGTGTTTTCTCATGAATAGATATGATGATAAGTCATAGAGATGTTGGAAAATTTGAGGGGCTGGATTTTTTTTTTTTTTTTTGAGACAATTAGTTTGTCGAGGAATTCTTTTATTGGGAGATCATGATGAACGGTGAGCGAATATTCTGAATAATTTTCAAAAACATTCGGCAAATGAAAATCATGATTTCTGGAAAATCTCAGAAAATTTTAGATCGGGGAAAAAATACTGTTTTTTAAGAAAACATGAGGGCGAAGAAATGATGCTGGAGTTCAATTTGAAAAAATTTGGACATTTCAGAAAAATTTTTGAGAAAATGTAGAAAATAAAATTACAAATTCTGGAAAATCTCAAAAAATTCCGAATTGGGAGAAAAAAATATTGATTTTTAAAGAATCATGTGAGCAAAAAAAGTTACGGAGATCAATTCAAGAAACTTCTGCAATATTTCCAGAAAAAAATTGAAAATAAAATCATAAATTCTAGAAAATCTCAGGAAATTCCAAATTGTGTAAAAAAAAACTTATTTTCACGAGATCATGTAGATGGAAAAGGCTGACAGTGTTTGATTTGGGGAAATTCTGGAAAATTTTCCCAAAAAGAAATGGAAAAAAAAAGTCACAAATTACGATGTAAGTAATTGATAACATATTAATCAATATTTACTTCAACGGCAATAGCTTCATCGAAGCGAGAAAAAGAAGAAAAAAAAAGTATGGTCACACAAAAAAATAGCTGTGAGAGAAAACTTTGCCGTTCAACGAAGCAAAATGCCGTCAGAGCGTTATGAAAATTTACGGATTTTAAATGCTTGCAAACGAGCAAGATATTAGAAGAAGTTCTTCCGTGGTAAGAACTTTACTCGTCTTATCTCTCTTTACGGTCGAGTACCGCAAGAAGTGGGGTAACCACAGTATATTGATCGTGAAGAAAAGCAAGTGTAATTTTAAACGAAAAAGATAAAAAAAGATGAAATTAATGATTTTTTTAAAGAGAAATTGTAAAAATCAAATTTTCGCGTGGAAAAGATGAGAAATTTAATCGAATGAGATTCAGACTCCAATTCACGAGAATTCTTATATTTTTAGATCAGCAGGATGACGTAAATTTTGTAATTAAAAGCATGAAAGAGACAGTGCATCCTGACAAGTGGAATAATTCGAGAAGCAGCTTGCAGAATAGATACAAATATAATGAATAAAGGGAGAAATTTTAAGAGGCACGGTAGTGCAGCCACTTCCTTCCGCTCAGTCTGTGTACTCACAAGTGACGAGATCGGGTACAGACTGCATCGGTGAAGTTTGGGGCTTAACTTTGTGCCTAGTTTTGTTTGGTTTGACTAGGCAATGGCTCTTATACTTGTGAACCTCTGTTGTTATGAACTTGGCACGAAGCTCCAGTGTCTGGCGTTTGTATTCCTCAATTGAACTTCCATTGAACTGGAATTAACGAAAAAGTGGAATTTGCGAAGTGAAAATAAAGAAGAATTTCGACAAAAATCGATAAAACAGAGGATTTTCTTTTGTTGACATTTGTTTGACATGAATCAATCAAGAAAAATGATAATAACAATTATAATTATTATATAATGTCATACAATGATTTACTGTAGTAAATCAAAAGCAAAGTATGATGGCACTTTATGCGAATATGTTGAAAATTCTATTGTAACTTGCAAAAATAATTGAAATTAATGTAAGTCCATTTTTGATAAGGTAAATTGCATTTAACTCATTTAAAAAATGAGAGAATTCATTACAGCTCAATTGAGCATTCAAACGTTCCTTGCAGATCATTTAATGTCGATGTCTTGAAATATGTATTTTTTTTTAGAGAAATGGACAATTAAATTATAAAAGAAAAGCTTTTTCTTTTATTTTATAATTTAATTTTTTAACAATGTGACGTAAAACATTAAGAAATAAAGCATGTATGTAAAAATTCACCTTTTTGGTTCTTGCTAAATTAGCTTTGATAGAAGCTACAATAGCTTAATATAAGGAAATAATTAAAAAAAATCATTTAAAACATCAAAATTAGCATTTTTTTTTTTGAGAATATTTTTTTCTGGGAAATAGTGAAAATACGCTCTTTCAGCCCCATCTCGTAAAGTTTCTGATTTTTTGATTATTCAGAAACAAATATTTTCTGAGAACCAATGGAACATTTGATTTAATACGTTTTTCGACTTTTTTTCTCTAGTGCACAGCAAATTTTCTCTTCTCCCTTTATCAGTGCCATCAAGAGAAATTAATCTCAATAAGCTCCCATCTATATGCTCATGTTACTCCATTTTCGCCCTTATTCTTTGTTTACTACGAAACATACTCTGAATGGGCATGATGGGCACAAGCTGAACAACTTGACTCGAGTTTTAGTGCCACTTGATTCGCTGATAACTCAGCAAATAGTCAGAAATTTCCAATGTACTAGCATATAGAATCCATGTATGCATCCAATAACCGCAGAGGTAGTTTCCAAACTTCAGTCTCTACAATTTCTATCAGTTCTCTCCAGCATTAGAGAGATTTCCTCAGTCAATTTTCCATGTCCAGCAGCGTATTAAGCTTAAAAACTACTGCAATGGTGCAGTGAATTTAATGGAAATGATTCAGTGAATGAAAGGAAGAAATATGAAATTCTCTAAATTAAGGTAGTCTCCCAGAGTACAAAAAGGAAAAAATGAGGATTTGTAGGTTAGTTTTCAGTTAATTGCTAATAATTCAGGGAAAAGTACTTCAATTTACCCGAAAAAGTGATTAAACTATTCGAAAGTCATATCAACAGCTTGTGAGTGCAATTTTTTTCTTCTCCAATTTTTTTTACGTTAATTTCCTATCACATGCATGAGATAGAGAGAGAGGCAAATAGTTACGATTACCTTCTAATTGGAATTTCTCAATAACTATACGGTGAATTGGAATTACATATTATATATTATATATAATTAAGAAAAAATATTTTTTTTCCCATAAAATAATTTGCTGAAGGAAGGTCAGTGTAGGATATTTATATGATTTTCATCATATAAATATATATATTATATACAATAAAGAAAAAATATTTTTCTGCATGAAATATTTTCTTAAAAAAAAAAAAAAAAATTTTCTTCTATTATTTAGTTAGAATGCAGTTCTTTTCGCCAATTGTCTTTAAATAATGTGTCAACCCTGTGGTTTTTTGGTAATTTCGTTATTTCTGTCCGATTTAGGGCATTGAATCCTCACCACCGTTATTTTCAGTAACTTTGATAATTCGAATAAACTTTTAATCTCATAAACATACAAAAATTCTGAAATAATTCAGGAAAATGTTAAAAAAATATCATTTATGACATGACATCAAAAAAATGAGGGCTTCGCTGTACTCGAGTTCACTGAGATAATTAATCATTTCAAGCAATGATTATATTTATTTTTATCAAAAAATGGGAAAAGTCTTTCTAAAATTAATTGATGCCCCCAGGTGTTGTGAATGAATGAAAAATATATTAAAAATAATCACTGTGCAAATCGTTGTCACGTCATTTATAATCTCTGACTGATGCATGCGCACGTCAGTTTGCCTCTCCCAGGAGGCGAATGAGATGTGGAAAAATAACAGAAATAGGAGGAGAAAATAGGGGAAAAAAAACACAATATTTGAAACGATGAAACAGACGAGTGGAAAAACGTCGTCTCGACATTCACGTAGTGCACATATTCGTATAGGCTTTTTTTTCGAGACAATCCTGAAAGAAAATAGGGAGGGGGGGGGGGGTGGGTAGAAATTCCAACGCGAAATCCTGCCTGCTTTGTCCTGGGACTGTGGGATAAAAAAAAAGAAGGCACGCTCAGCGAAAATGTAGGATTTACAAACGCGGAAGCAAAAATAAAAGCACAAGTTACAAGAAATAGGTGAAAAAAAAAAAGAAAAAGAGGAAAGTAATAGAATGTAAAATGATGAGAAACGAGAAATAAAAATGAATTTATGGTTAAAAATAATAGGATGTCTGAAAACATTTGTAAAATGAAGTCTGAGTTGTTGAAAAACGATGAAGCATCCTCAACTCTCGTAATTTTCTTCAGTCTCATTTCTCCATTCTCCTTTTGAATTTCTCTCATTTTATACACTATATCACTAGATTCCATTTGTTTTCACTAACAAAGTTTCTCTAAATGACTTTAAACGATCGTTTTGAACAGTTTTACATTTAAAAATTTCGCTGGAATAATTACGAGACGAGACTGTGCATCGAAGAGTCATTCAGATAGCATTGATGATTAATCCACTGAAAAAAAAAATGGTAAAAATAATCAAATATTGATGCCATTGATCCCAAACAAATATTTTTTCACCAAATAATAGAAAAAAATTGGTGACTGTACTCCATTTAGTTGATTCCAACATTTAATTTATTTGAATTAGTTAAATTCAGTTGATTCAACAATTTTTTTAATTATCTTGAAAAAAAAATTTATTTAGTCAAAATTCTTGGAATGGGTTTTGAGAAAAAAAAAAGAAAACCTGCCGAATGTTACTGATTTTGGAGGTTCCGCCATTTACTCTGTGTTAAAAGATCCAACATTGAGATAAGATATTTCATTAATTATATGATCAACAATTTTTAAATTCTCCACAAAAATCGGAAATAAAATCAATCGTTATTTCACAAAATTTGAAGAAAATCTCCAGATGACATGAAATTTCATAAAGTTACCTTAATCCATCTGACTATTTTCTCATTGTTTTCATAACTTTCTTAAATATCAAAAATTATTATTCAACGCATTGAGAATTAAAATAGTGAGATTATTCACGACTTACTGCGATTGAAGTGTCACAGCTTTTCTTTTGTATATTTTTCACTTCTCTTATTCTTGGTCTACAGTTAAACTGCCCGCAGGGTGGAAAATCCTACTGCGGATAATGGAAATGTCGCTGCGACACTGGTGAGTGTAAGAATTGAAAAAAGAAGAAGAATTCATGAGACTTTCCATTTCTTTTGTTTTTTTTTCTCTTGGTTTCCTTTTACATGCAACAACACGGGCATACACCAAGTAAATATATGTATATAACATAGCTCCAAGAGAATAATAGAGAGGAACCATGCCTACATTACGCGTAATACCTTGTGCCTTTTTGGTAAAAACAAAAGTAAGGCAACAAAACCAAAGAAAGAAACGAAAAAAAATAAGGAAAAGGAAGAAAAAAATATATGCGTGTATTTCTTCAGCCATTGTTCTTGGTTTTTTGGTCTCCTCTTCGTCTTCTCTTTCAACTCACAGCACACAGCTCTTCTTCTTTCACAGGGTATCCGCAGTTTTTTTTCTTCAGTGAGCGCATACTCCACGAATAAAACGTACGTGAACACAAGAGATTGTTTATATTCTTCAGTGACATATCGTCAACGGAAAGAGAGGAAACCCACAGGAAGAAATATGTATTTGTTCTTCTATTTTTTTTGGTTTCTTCTTCAGTATTTGCCCTTGTCTCAGTAGTTAAGAAACAGTAGAATAATGCAATTCGGTGAATTTTCGGTAATTTTTGATCAAAAACAGAACGTTAATTGAAGAAATTCTGCAACTTAAGGGGGGAGGGGGGTGGTAAGGGTTAACGTGTAAAAAAACGCTTTCTTTACGAATTTTTTTCTGGACATATGGATTGAGCGAATTTATTTAAACCTCCTGAAATTGATTAAAAATGGATTCAACAACATTGAGTAATTTTTTTTTGCGAAAATATCCACAAAAAAGCCGATGGAGATTATCAGAAATGAAAAACCATTGAAATTTAGTCAAAGTATCATCAAATCCTCTCCCCAACGATCTCTGATTATTCTTTTTTAACATTAAAAGGGTTTTCCACTAACAAAATAGCGCAATTTTTTGTAAAAAATAGCAGTTTTTACTTTAAATGACCACTAAAAATTGAAAAATGAAAAAAAAATCAGAGATCGTTGAAGGAAGAATTTAATGATACTTTGACTAAATTTTGCTGATTTTTTATTTCTGATAATTTCCAGCTGAGATACAATGATCACCGCAAATCGTCTATTTCAAAAGACCTTCTTAAAAAGACTTCGGCACCGGCTTGTTTGTGGATACTTTCGTATGAAAAAATTACTTCATGTGGTTGAATCCATACTTAATAATGTTCAAAAGGTTCCGATAAATCTGCTCAATCCATATGTCTTGAAAAAAAAATCGCAAAAAAAGTAATTTTTTAAACGCTTAACCCCACCTCCCCTCCCCTTCAAAAATTCAAATATAATTGGAAAAGAATTTTCTTGACATCTTTGTTAGAGTCAAATGACAAAGTCCTGTCTCCTCAAATTTATCCTTCTTCTCCTTAAAAATTTGAACATTGACAAGACGTTTTCGTCTGCTCATTAATGTCGATAGGACGTCAAAAGTATCAGTAATAAAGCTATCGAACGTTAACGAAGGAGCACTGAAGAAGGGCTTATGCAGGAGAGGGCGACATGCGGAGAGGAGGGGGGGGGGGGGTGAAGATGGTAAAAGTAATAAGGAGAGATTGAAAGAGAAGAGGGATTCTCTCCAGGATACTTCATTTGAGTCTCGTTGAAATATAATAACGTACCATTAGATTCTAATGTGTTTGTAGCCGCGCTTCAGTGTGCTATGAACCCGATACAACCTAATTACACCTTCGGGATGCGCGTGCGTGTAAGTGAAAGAGAGAGAGAGAGAGAGAGAAAGGAAGAGTAGATTGGGGGTACACGTTAACACCACGCCTATTATTTTCAACCCGATAGCACCGACGATGTAATTATATATCCATCCTGGCTTTTGATGCGGCTTTAATCTAGTTCTAACTTGTGCAAAATCTATCCACTATTTCATTTATTTGGGTATAGCAGATAGTTTTATCTGTGGATTACTTCTCATTAATAAGAATTGTGCTGCTTGAAATTCAATTTTGTTAATGGACATGAAAATTTTGCCTTTGCCATTATGATCTTGATGGAAAGATCTTAGGGACAAAAGTAGGGGAAAAAAGGGCAGCTTTGACCATCTTCAATCAAAAATAGAAAAATGAAAATATTGAATTTTTGTCTGCCAACTAATATCCATGACAGCTGTTTTTATTTTCCATGTTAAACCTAACCTACAAGTGGTAGTCGAATTTATGCTGCAATTCTAAAAATTTTATTTTCTGCATGTATCTCAGGATGATACGTTTTGAATGGGAACCCAATGAAACCCAATTTTTTATACAAATTATAATATTATCAATTGTGCTAATATTAGTGTAGAAATATTTGAATGAGATATAATTAATCATTTACTTGAACTACTTTTGCTTAGATATTGTAGTGTGAGATGGAAATAATCATCACTGAAATTGACTTATTGAATATGAATTAATTGATAGGAAATGATTAATGGATAAGATTGATGAACAGTAATCGAGAAAATCCATTGTATTTTTGATAGATTTATTGGTTATATATAAAGTTCATCATTACATTTGTGATAGACATTGCCAATTAATTCCAGCCATTGTACAAGTTCCCGTTTAAGGAGTAACCAAAGACTCAGTTACTTTCAAATTTTCAAAATTCATTGTTTAGCAATGATTATGATTTTTTAAATGAAATAACAGAAGCACAGATTGTTTGATTTCTCTCGTCAATCGTTGCCACTTTTTTATGAATAACAATCTCAATAAATATCGTTAAACAATTAGTTTGGATATTCGAAATATGCAAGGCTTTCAGTTATCCCTTCTGAACTAATTATTTGACGATATTTATCAATATTCTTATGATAGAAAAGTGGCAGCGACTGGGGAACGACATTAGGAAGTCGATGCTTTTGATTTTCAATACAAAAAATCATAATCATCACTAAACAATGGGTTTGAAAATTTGAAATTTACTGGGTTTTCCGTTACCCCTTAATGGAGAATATAGGTACTTATTGAGGTGTTACTTCAGTTGCCTAAGAGGACTTGACTGATTGGAGTGCTTCTTCCCCATTTGGATCTTGGTTGACATTCTGACTCGCAAACAGCCGTTTTTGCATGAATCATAACGCAGTAGCCGCATTGCCAATTATATACTTGACCAACTGCTGTCGCGTTTTCTATGCCAGGCCCTAGAATTATTAAAAATTCGACTTGATTAAGTAAGCTCTTTTGATTTCATGCAATTACCTGAATTTATTGTGCTTCTACTTACATTGTGGAAGATTGCTGTTCGCAACGGCGTTACCTCTCTTTACACTTTCTGAGAGAAGATTGCAGTTAAGGATTGTACAGTTGATACTTGCAGGTGAACAGTGGCAAATGTTGCAATCGTTTCTGTAGACAGGTGCTGGACATCTCCCTGATATTAAATAATAAAAATTAGAATAACGAATATTTGTTCCTTCGATTAAGAGTTGAGTAAAACGGTCGTGTTCTTCACTTTGCAATTAACTTTCAATTTATTGATGATAGGTTATTTGATTGCATTTACGTACCACTGTTTGAGGATCTTCGTGCTGAAGCAATTGCTGTGGAAAATTAATTGAATTAGAAATAATTGTATTCATCAGTCAAAAAGCAATTTTCTCATATGATTATCGAAGAATATTCTTCTTACCTATGATAGCAATGACCAGGATCAAGATTTTCTTCAGCATGATGAGTTTATAAGGTCAGCTACAACTTTTCGAGAAGTGTACAGTGTTGGACTGTTGAAGGTGTACTTTTTTGAAATTTGGAATCGCGGTATATATACGGACTTGTAAGCGTTATTTTGGAGGGACATTAGATTAGATGTTCACTTGATGGTTGGGAGGTGCTTTTTTTGGGAGGTCTGACGTGATTGCCTTTAGGATATCATTTGCTTCATTGGAATGAAATGATAGAGTGGCTCGACATTGCAACAGGGAAAGTGCCCGAGGATTAGTCGCCGAGGGGGCTAATGATTGCTGTTCACTATAACAATTGAATGGTTTTTACGGTACCAAGGTCAAGGTACCAGCTTTTCCATTCCTTAATCTTCAGCAAAGACAATAAAATAATTCCCACAACCTATGTCAAAACCAATATAAATACAACTATTAACTGCACAATATTATATAGTCTTGAGAGCTTCAAAAGCCATGCGACTAAAAATCACAGCGACACATATTATAATTTTTTTGTTCCAAACATGTTTATTTCAAATAAGAACCCTGTATATACTTGTAAATATTGTAACCTATAAAAAAAATAAAGTTTGTTAAAAAAAAAAAAATTGCTGTTCACTATGTTTGGTTCTTCTTTGCTGCGTATGCATATCCTAGGGAATCAAGAAACTTTGGTCCCCGAGAGCTCATGAATGCTTAGAGTTTCTTAATTTTCATATTTTTCATTGGAGAAAGACAATAGCGTCAATTATGATGAAAACAAATGGAATAAAATGAAAAATATTTTCTGGGATTTCATAAAATATACTTAGGTTAATGACCAGTCGATGATATTGAAGAGTTACTTTCACTTTCATTACGATATTTATGAAATTAGAGTCATTATGATAAAGAGAATGAAGTACGATATGATAAGAATATTTCTCTTGAAATATGATGTATTCATTTTGAAATTGAATGTTGATAGGCTTAGTTGTGATTTGGAATTGTTCTTGTGATACACAGAGAAAATGGATTTCTTTAGTTAGAAAAGAAACATACCTTGATTCGAAAATGTCCATTCAATTGAAATCGAAAATGGAGAAGTTCTTAATTCGGAGAAAAGGAAATACTGCAAATAACTTTGACATTTCTGTGCAATTCAACTCAGAAAATGAACAGAGTTGGAATTCTTTTCAAATTCATGTGCCATGAAGGCACTAGTGATCGGGCATCTGAAGGAACGCCACTAATATAGACAGTGAGGATTAAATTGTTGAAATGGAAATGAAAATTTCACTGTTGAAAATTTTCGTTTGCATTTTCCGTGCGAAATCCCAGTAATTTCAAAGGAGTCACATATCTACTGAAATTTCCGATAATTACGTCATTGAAAAATGAACACATCATCGATATTCAAATAATTTCAAGCCAGAATATCAATGACATTTTTGAATTTGAGTTTAATTGTTTGAGAATTTAGTAGAAATAGGAAAAGTTCAAAAAGAAATTGAAAATTCATGTCATTCTGATTCTTAATATTCATATTCAGTTGAGAATTCAAGTAAGCTGTAGAGTTCTCATTTCGATTCTGCTCAAGGCTGATGGATTCCTCTGAATTTTCTCTGAAACTCACAGATTTCATGACCATCTTCCCATGAAAAAAAAATTCAATATCACGTTTATGAAAATTCCCATCAAATTGTCTATAAAATTTTCAGTTATTTCCAACAGTGTTACTCAACTGAATCAAACAATTCAGTTGATTTTTATTTTAATACTTAGCAAATATTATTATCTCTTATACATAATCCTGGTGATCAATAATTGAGAACAGTGTATTTTTGTATCAATCCATTCGATTTTTTACGACTTTTAATCTCAGCTAGTATTAGATTGAAATATTTTTTATTTAATTTTGTGCGGTATATTTTGACCAAATAAAATAAATTGTAAATGACAATTATTACATTTATTTTCTAAATTCACGATATTTCGTTTCTGATCAAGAACTTCTTCACGCTCTTTATTTCTTTTTTATTCTCTTTCCTTCAATTCTCTGATTTCACTCTAGATCAGATCTCAAATGATAACGCATAATTTGAAGAAAAAATTCAAAGTGTTGTGCTGTTCTTCCAAAGGTAGACTCCACCTCTCGTCTCTATAATAGCCCTTACTTAGCGGCTCATCGAGTTTGGCAGTCCTAAATCCACCACGTGGTTGAGGATCGATGTGAGAATAAAGGGATAACATCGAATAGAAGCATCAAAAAAAAAGGGCGAACATCAATGGGTTTCGATGAGTCGGAACGGCCACAAATCTTACCTTAACGAGTGCACTCGAGCGTCAATGTTGCTGCAATTATATGTGAAAACGTTCTGTTATAGTTGAAAGAAAAAACGTGCAACGGGGCGTGTTCGACAGGTGGTGGATGCAATGTTCAATCTGCTTTAAGAACTAGTTGGTTCATGAGCCTCATAATGAGAGAAGAACGCCTCTAGATATCTCTAAAATCAGATTTTACCTTAATTCAGTGTTTCAAAACGATTATCCTCACATATTTACGTGCATTAGCGAAAAATTGGATACTTAAGGAGAGAGCGAGATTATAAATGCATCATATGTCATCAAATGCATAATGCATCAAATTTATTAATAAAAATTAATTTATTAATAAATTTATTTGTTTAATGGCGACATTGCCTCGTGGATGGGAGGTGGAGAAAAGATGTGAGAATCAAAAATTCGATGGTAAATATAGTAACTCGCAATAGCTCAGCGGTAGAGCACCTGACATGTAATCAGAGGGTCGTGGGTTCAAATCCTGCTTGCGCATTACATATTTTTCTGGAATTTGATTCTCCTAAAAAATTTAAAAAATTTATTAATTTAAATTAATTTATTAATAAATTTATTTGTTTAATGATTTAATATATCTATCCCGCACTCATTATGATTTATCACGAATAAATGAGAGAGAGAGTGTAATACTTTGGCTTTTTGAAAATCAAAATTTTCGCTTCAACGATTCTCGTTATTTTCCTTGTTGACAAGTGACTGTTATGTCAGCAAACACACGTGGTTCTTATGGACCAACACATGTGTCGAGGTACGTGAGTCTGTGCACCTGTGTAATGGCTCATAGAAGCTAAACAGTCCATTCTAGATAACAGGAGCAGAGGTAGAAGAAAAAAAGAAGATAGGTGGCATAGTCCAATAGTTTATCTACATCTGCTAGCTTGATGTATGAAGACTGACCCACACTCTGATGTTCATATCCATGCAGTCCATAAATTTGAACGCTCCTCTTAGTGGGCGAACGTTAATTTGGTTAACGTACTGCTATTCTCAGTAGCACTCAATCAACTACTATTTCTAATAATTTATTTTCCGAGGATTTCAGAGCTTCATGAATGAAATATCAGAAGCAAATAATTCAATCACTATTAGAAGGTAATAATTTAATTATTTCATTGAATAAACTGTATGTGCATGAATTTTATTTGTTTACCGATTCATCAGTGATGTGGTAAAACAGGATAAGTCAATTTTTCGATGATTCTTTTTTAGTGAATGTCTTTGGAACTAGTGCAGGTACAGAGTGGACTTTCGTCGAATATGCGGTGGATAAGTGTCCACTTTTTTGGGATGTTTACAGTAGGGAGCAGTCGATTATTTCTCGGGCAGAAATTTCTCGGATAAAATTTCTTGGAATATATTTCTCAAAAAAAAAAAATTCTCTGTCGAAAGTTCATATTCAATACATACAAAGTCTATGGAGAAATTTTCTTCAAAGAAATTTATGTGGAGAAATATTTTCCTAGACCCAATAGAATTGAAAGGAAAAGGCTGCCCCCCCCCATTAATTCCCTGAAATTTCTTTAAACACTTTTTTTTTTTTTATAAGTGTTTATTTAAAAAGGCCAGTGTACAGTTATGAGATACAATGTCTACAATAAACAAAAGATTTTATAATAGTTACAATTTTACAAAAAAAGTCGCTTCCCGACATGCATTGCTAAGACTCTATCGTTGTTGGTTGAGATGTTTTTACACTGTTATTGTTTGGGGTTGCTAACGATTGACTATCTGGCTTATTTGGGAGAAAGTGGTTCGAAATGGAAAGGCCCTCTGAAAACCATTTCTTCGATTTTCTTTAAACACTAGTTCCGGAAAAATGAACTCATTGTCTTCGACCTCTTGGCTACTGAATTGATTGACGATCTCTCATCTCCTGGTATTCTTCCATAACCTCAAACACACGCTCAAGATGTTATTTTTTTTACATAAAAAGCGTGCAAGCATGTCCAAGCTGTTGATTTACTTCTGCACACTGAGCTGCTTCAAACGTAGGCCTGAAGAGTACTCGTTACTGATAAAGACTCCGAGCTCCATGAAGTGTTATGATTGTGGCGGCTGGATAATTAGTGGGCTCAGCTTGTTCGAAGAATGTAAAATGAGGATAAAACTTGAGCCATTTGAGAAGAATCCAATTCAGGTTTGAAAAAAAAAAAAGAATTGAGATGCGTCTGAGCATCTGTGTGTGAACACGATATTTTATATACCACGTTGTTAAAGAAAAGGGGAGAGAGGAGGAGAAGAAGGGAGAGGAAAGAGCAAAGAATTGTATGAGAGCCGGTATGTATAGGTTGGAGGCGCCGCGGAAAACCGGGATCGCCATATCCGATTGGTAAGATTTAACGAGGAGACCGTAGGTACGGATAAGATTCATGAGTGAGATTGTAAAGAGGGGCCTTGGCGTGAATAACGAGGTGGCTCGGGCGTGGCTCGATCTCCCTACAGTTCAATGCGGCTTCTCATTCGTGTACTTGCCAATAACACTTTACACCTCATTTTTTTTTTTTCAACATTTCATTCTATATAATAATTAAGTTCTGGATGATTAAGTGATGATAGAAATTCACACCCAATTATTCAATTTATCAAGGAAAATCGCGAAGGGATAGAGTTTTGATTGAACGAATGAGACTAAATATTTTCAGTGGTAAAGCGATGAAACAGAGGAGGAATTGACTTATCTCTGTGATCAATCTCACGGAAATTAAGCGAGATGAAGCGATTTTGCTCAAATTTTTTTTACAGAAAATTTCTAGGGCTAGAAAATAAAAATTGAGGACTAAAAAGGGCGTATCTTCGATAGTTTAGGAGATATTTTTTGAAAAATATTGAAAAAAAATTGACTTATCCTGTTTTACCTCTTTGCTGCTAAGTTTCAAAAAATTGAAAAATCCACGTAATATTTCACATCTCAACTTTCTGTGATTTACTCGAGAATGAAAATAATAAAAATTTGTATCCCCATACTTTTTATTCCGATGAGATCTCCCTCTTCGGTGAAAATAAAGCGATATTGTTTGAAGTACAGGGAGGGGTAAGGGGAGAAAAAGAGTGAAAGAGAGAGAGAGAGAGATGACTCAACAGAATATTTATATGGCCCTAGCGACGAGTAGTGAAAAAGATGAGGGTTAAGAAGGTTATGAGGGTGGGAGGTGTCTATGAGGTATATATACACTGTGGAAAAGTATGCATCCCCATGGGATGAGTGAAGACGAAACGATACTACATTGAGGGTATACATGGGAGATCTAAAGTATATATACATATATATATACGATAACCAGCCCCATGGACGTAATTTCATTCTGCTTGGGCATAATGAAATTATGCGAGAGGGGTAGAATGGTCTTCCGTTGGTGGTTTTTGAAAGGAATAGAGAGAGAGAGAGAGAGAAAAGGTCGAAGTCACGTGGGAAAGTAGCGAAGAAGAGGAGAAAATGAGAGAGGGGAGAAAAAGGTAAAGGTCCTTCTCTTGTCTGATAATAAATGGAGAGACCTGTAATTACGTCAGTAACGCGCTGGCACGCGGCATAAACTCACTCAGACTAACTTCCTCCTTCCTATAATCGCATGCCGCTAGAAATACAACACGAGTCTACGTTAATTTCAAACATACACACACCATCCTCATGTGTTAACACGATTGGTATTTTCAGAATGACCGAGTGGTAATTATTCACAGGATTCTTGTACTTACGAATGGCTCAGATCTGTCTTGAAAATGTTTTAAATTCCTCTCGAAATTAAGGTAGTATCCCAGTGAACTCGAGTACAGCTGATCTTTCATTATTTTGATGCTGCAATAACGATATTTTTTTTACATTTTTCTTGATTTTTTCATAATTTTTGTCCGTGTAGTTCACGAAACATGAAATATCAATATGAAATGCCCTAAATTGAACAGAAATAACGAAATTACTAAAAAACCACAGGATTGACCCATTATTTGAAAACTATTGGCGCAGAGAACAGCATTTTAACTAAATAATAGAAGAAAAAAATATTCAATTCATCGTATAGTTATTGAGAAATTTTAATTAGAAGGTAGTCGTAACTATTTGCCTTTCTCTATACCTCATGCATGTGATAGGAGATCAATATAAAAAAAAATTATATTCACAAACTGATTATATGACTTTCGAATAGTTTAATCACTTTTTCGGGTAAATCGAAGCACGTTCTCCCGAATTAACAGCAATTAATTGGAAACTAACCTACAAATCCTCATTTTTTTCTGTTTTATCGATCATAATTCTAGAATTTTACCTCGATGAATTTTTCATAATATTGATAGTAGAATAAATGCACTTTTTCCTCTTAAATTCATATGTATTTGATTTACTTCATTTGCCCTCGTTTGACTCAAATAAATGTATCTAGCGTCAGAATGATTTCATCTCTGTGAATTTTGTGACAAGTTGAAGATAATACAGTTTCATCATTCATTGTCACTGGACCTATCTTATCTTCATTCTCTCGTGCAAATCTCATTTTAAATTAATGAACCTTTTCTCTCTACGCTCATGTTGGAAAAAAAAAACTTTTTCACAAGGATAATGGTGTTAAACTCTTTTCTTCCTTGACGTAATATAATATTTAATGAGCTTAAAGATTTTAAAGTCAATTTTAAACTGTGAACTTTTGATGAAAAATTAATAAACTATTGTGCATTATTATTTCTTCATTCTCTTTTTATCATCAACGAAAATTATGAGTTAATGGAATGAATAAATTTACCGATTTCCATGAATTAAAAAAAAAATAAATAAAAACATTTCATGCATAAATATTATTTTTTTCACCATTTATTTATTTTAAGATGTTGAATTATTTGAAATGATACGGAGAGTCGTGAATCGTTTTCAAGATTCATATCAATTTTACTCGAAGCTGGATTATTCACGTGTATTGGACACTGTGTATAAATGTTATCGTGGGCCAACTGCAGACTTCTGCCATGAACTGTAAGTCATTTATAAATGCATCTCCCTTACTGTCCATGAACCATTCTACCGATTCACTACCTAGATTATATTAATGCATATTAAACCACACATGAAAATCCATTCGCTTGATCCACAACGAGTGAAGAAAAGAGAGGGAAATGAAAAATTTTCTCACTCTATATTCAACATTTCATGAATTCATTGGATTCTTCTTCCTTTTTTATTCTTGCACGTAATTGTTTTCATGAAAAATTTTAATCACTTCTTCTTATCGTAATACGTGAGTACATAAGAGTTTTTTGACCTTTCACTTTCAGCATTAAGTGAATTTTTTTTTTTTAAGGGAAGAATAAGAGAAAAGAGTTATTTTCAAAAAAAAAAAAAAATCAGTGGATCCTTATCGAGAGGTGAAGACACTGTGAAAAGGATCCCTATGGCCGCTTGGAATTTAATCGGTAGAGACAAAGTCTTTGCTGAGGCAGTAGCTCATTCCTCTACTTCTCTTGGTGGAGTGCACCGAGTACGCTCATGGGACGTTGTTTCTCCACGGGATACTTGGCAGTGTAGAAAATCGCGATCGCAATAGATATGGCAAGCTACGAAGAAGTCGACGTACCAATGAATATTCACTGTACTATCAACTATCTTCAAAGTACTTTAGTGGGAGTTTTTTTTCCCTTTTTTTTTTTTTCTTTAATTGAAAGTAAAAAAATCGGATGGTTGATAATAAAATTACGATACTATGATATTTCTCACGATTTGATGGATTTTATATGAAAAAAATCCAGAAAAAATAAAATAACTCATTAAACCAGAAAAAAACTTTGAATTTATTTAAAAATGAAGAAAAAAATCTCGATTTATAGAGATAATTATTTTGAATTAATGAGCATTATTGACTCAGTGATTTTGCATGAAATGGAATTTTGAAAGGAAATTAAATAACCACTATTTTAAGAAATAAAAAGACTATATTCTATCAAATATAACAATATTTGATGTGTGTCCACCTTGAATCAATTCACCATACCTCATTATCCAGCAAAAAATCACCAAATCATTTATTCTCAAAATCACCTGGTGAAAACAAAACATTGACCCAATTGTTCAATCAATTGCCTTCTTCCTTTTTTTCCCGGAAAAAAAAAGATGAAGAATCTATTCCACAAGTGAGCGTAATCGTTACCGTTTTAAATCCGATACCCCAGTCTCCAGTTTCATGGGGTCCCCAACAAGAGCAATAGACCGATAAAAATGTCAACAAGTTTGCACAAAAACTTGCGGCACTAACATTTAAAACCCTCACTAAAAACTCCACTTGATATATATATATTTTCATTTTTTTTTCTATAAATCTCCTCAAAATTCTCCAATCATTGCCCTTTTTCATCTCTCTTTGTGGCTGCATTTAGTTGCGCATTAATCGATCAAAGGACAATGGGGAATACCTGATTTGTAGACGTTAGTTAAACATGCATTAACTCGAGGGAGTGGTAAACAAGGGAAGTAGACAGGAGTATCAAATGAACGTTGGCAACACTAAGCCGATGCCACTAGAGTGAGACAGAGAGTGAGAGGGAGAGAGAGGCAACTGTAGATTGCAACTGACACCTCTTATGCAGGCTTCATGGCAGCCCTTGAGGTGTACAACTGATACAATGTAATTGTGTAAATTTTGTACGTAAAGTCGAATGCAATATCATCAATTCCTGATGTGCATTCAATGTGATTGTTGCTCCTGTTTAATCACTATTATCCTCACTCTCAAAGTTCTCGAATCAATAACCCAAATCAAAAGTCATTTACTTATGATTCCCTGGATAATTTCATTCAAATCATTTTTATTATTATTATTATTATTATTATTTGTTCACTGCTTTATAGATACATGATATCTATTTCACAGGGGCATTCTGTGTAGTTACAAAAAAATAGTTGAAGAAGCTGCTGCACGTTATTAAATTTATGCAAAATGGAAAATCGATGTGATTTTTATTAAAAATCGGAATGATTGAAATTAATTGAATTCTATTACCTTGAGTTACAAATTTTTTTTTATATCGTTGGTTTCTTTGGCCTCTTCCTAGTCTTCTGCATTTTTACATTCCACATAATTTCGCATTTTTACATGATTGTTCTACTTTGGAAACCGAATAACACTGAAAAATTCTGAAAAAAAGAGGAATATGAGAAATAAAGAGGAGTGTCAATGGTCCATATACACTGAGAAAAAAAGATTCTTGTGGCAAGACATTTCTTTTAAAACCAAATATTCCTTCACAATTTCTATATCTATATATAACAAAATTGACGAGATTATCTTGAGCAGAAAATTTTTTTTACAATCAAGTAAATTATCTTTCATCAAACATTTTATACTGTGGCTAATTTTTTTTTAGTTTAATATAATATTATATTACACTAATATAATCACTGTCACTTGACTATCACCATAGTATTGTGAAATACAAATGATTTTTCCGTTATTTATAATGGAATGTAATTTTTTTAAAGCCAAGATTTCTTCTGATAGATATTTAAAAAAAATATAAAAAATTAGATAATCCCCCTTTGATATCAAATTTTATCCTGCATGGGCGTATAATCGCGTATTAATTTTAATAATAATAAAAAATAAATAATACATGGAATCAATATACGTGTAAGTCGACGTGCTGGACGGGGCTTCAGAGCACATGGGCTTAGTCCAAGTATCATAATACTTGTAAGCCCTTGGACACATTAATCCGGATCGTATCAGGCCCTGTCCTGCAAGCACCAAGACATTTCATTTCATCCAAAAAATACTGAATGTATATACATAAATATATATATACGTTTATTAATACAGAAGAATCCCAACACGTGACGGGTGTCTATCCGTAACGTTATTTTCTAATGCGATGAAAGAAACGGGAATTATTCGAATAAAGTAGAGTTTCCTTGTATGGACATGTGGCTTTGAAAATGATGATTTAAATCATGTGCTTTGGCATTGCCCTCAATACAAAAAGGAGAGAAATATTATATTTGGTAGTTTGATCATATGTCGCAATGGTCGTTGAGTGTGTTGTGAAGAATGAACCAAAAAAAACACATGAAAATTGATAATCATGATTAAAAACCTATTTCCTGGTATTAAAACCGAATTCGAAAAAGAATTGGTGATTAAATTAATTATTTGTAATTTATGACTCAACCAATAGTTTGTCATTTGACTAGCATATTCACCTCTTTCTCTACACTGAGAAAAAAATAATAGTAAAAGCAATAATAATAATAGTAAAATCAAATATTGATGTCATTGGCCCTTAGAAAATATTCTGTTGAATTAATTGAAAACAGTCGTTGAATTTACTGAATTCAGTCAATTCAACTAGTTAATCTGTTTGAATTAACTGAATTCAATAAATTCAACAATTTCTTGAATTATTTCAAAAAAATATGTGCTAAGAATCATTTGCCACAATATTTGATTGTTTTTACCCCAATTTTTTTCCTCAGTGTATGCAGCAACAATAATCATTTATTACAAAGTTATCAGACGGTCAATAATTTTCATATTAAATCGTAAATTTTTGGTTTTTCCTTTTTGTTTTAGAGACATTATAATGTTCAAAAATTTGAAGTTCGTTGAAATTGTTAGAACTTCATTTTGAAGCATTGATTTGATGCTACCATACAGACGAAAATGCAACGTTCGGGAATCAGCAAAATTTATCGAGGCGAGCTGCGAAGGGGCAAAGAGGAAATTCACATTTCTTAACAGCGACGAATGTCTATCGCTGCAGTTTTAGGGTGGCGGAATTCCTCCCAGGCATCAAATGTGAGTTTTTTCCAAAAGAAATTCAGATAATGAACACTTTTCCATCTGAGCGGTGATTAACAAGAGTGAATTGCTGATAATTCGCGGGACTCATTACAAATAAACTATCCAAATACTATAGCTATAGCTATAGCATAGAAAATCTAAAACTAGAATTCTTCATGGAAAATTCAGTCAATATTTAAGCATAACAATTAAATTCATTTTCTGTCTTTATTTTTCTTCAAAACAAAGTGAAAACAATCTGTGAAAAACTAGAATGAGTGTAACTGGATAAATTCTTCTGGATTTATAAAATAAAAGTGATAATTAATATGAACAGTGAGTAGATATAAAAATTCATTTAATGAACCGAAACCAATTCAAGCCCAGGAAAAATTAGATAATGAAATGAAACTCACACACTACGTATTGCAAATAATTGCAAATATTTAGTAAAATCAATTTTGAAATTAAAAATGCAATAAATAAAATTGAAAAAAAAATAAAGTGAATTAAAATTGAATTTTCACATTTTACCTTAGAGATTGTTGGTTCAAATTAATTCCAATGCTGCAACTTACCTGTAACAAAAAATGAAAAACAAAAAAAATTAGAAGTTAGAAATTTTTTTAATGCAAATAATATCATTGAAATCGAAAGAACTTTTTTTTGAAGCTCATAAGATTTTAAGAAAAAATAATAATCTTTTGATATTTCTTCCTAGACTCGAAGAATCCAAAGATATCAGCAATATAACGTGAAAAGAAGAGAAAAACCTATTTGAACATTGAGATAATAATTTTTTTTTTGCTTTAAAGCCTCAATAAATCTTCTGAATTTCTCAAAAGGATGTGTGCTCGAGTTATTCTCTGAAGAGAATTGAGGAAGGAAAATCAATTCGCATGAGGTGTCAAGAGAGGATGGCTCGTGCTCTCTACCGAGTCGTTGATTGTGACATCAGACTGTGAAGCTGTATTATGGGGGATGTCACTTGGATGAAAGAAGAAGAAGAGAGAATATGGGAAATGTAATGCCACTACTTCGGTACTCCTCTGTCTTCTTCTCTTCAGGTTTTATCCATTCATTTATCTCACGGGGTATTTTTTTATTTATCTCTATCTTTCTTCTTGGCGTCAACAGGACGAGAGAAGAACTGAGTTAGGGCTGTCTAGTGGGAGAGAAAGACGGAAGGAAAGAAATAAAAGAGATGGAAAGAGAGAAGAAAAGAGAACGAGCGGAATCATTCGTCATCGTTAGAGTTTTCATTCAATGACAAGGCTGGGATCTTCGAGACCTAAAATTATCTAGCAACTGTGTTAACTCAAACAGTGTAAACAATAATTTTATGCCTCGTTAATATAGTAAAAAAAAAATAAGGGAAACTGGATAAAAATGATTCAGGAATTTTTTCCTGGAAGAAGGACTCAACAAAAAATTCTGAAAAAAATTGAGAAAATACTTCAATATGTCACCATTGTTGATGAATTTTTTTGAATTTTTTCGTTGAGATCTTCACTCTCAAAAAAAATTCCAATTCATTTTGCTCTAAAGGTCCATTTTACCGGAGTTTTCACGACTGTTAAAAACAAATATTGTTCGTTCAATGGAATGTCATAGAGCGAGATAATTTTGTTTGTTCAACTTATCTTTTCTTGAAAATACTTTGATAATTGAGAGATATACGAGATTTTTTTCTTGAGGATGTCTTTTCTAGGTCACATAGAGACGTTTTTCGTCGAGTGGAATGTGTGTTCCACTCGACGAAAAACGTCTCCATGAAAATTCCTGCATGACATTTTGCAATTTCCTCAGAGGAGATCGTTGGAAAATAATGAAATTTCAATTTAAATACGTGCTGTCTAAATAGGAGGGTCCGGAGCAAAGTAGACCTCGGTGGCATAATGATCCAGGAATTTTTTTGGAAATGAACGACTTCATGAAAAATTCTGAAAAAATTCAAGAAAATAGCCGAAAATATTTCAATTATTGGTGAATTTTTTCAAATCTTTTGTGAACGCCTTTACTCTTGAAAAAATCCTGGATCATTCTGCACCACAGATCCATTTTCCCCCAATTTTCTCTGTCAATCTGAAATAAAGTTGAATTATCTGTACAGAAAAAAAAAAGTGGTGAAAACTATTAAATATTACTGACATTGGCCCTTAGCAAATATTTTATAAATCAACTAATTCGAATGGATTAACTAGTGAAATTGCCGAAATTCAACGGATTTTCCAGTTATCACTGTTCGAAAAAAATGAAAATTTCATAAACACTTGGATGGGAATTTTCATCAACGTGACATTGAATTTTTATTGATGAGAAGACGGTTATGAAATCTGTGAGTTTCAGAGGAAATTCAAAGGAATCTATGAGTCTTAAGTAGAACTGAGATGAAAATTCTACAATCTACTTGAATTTTCAACTGACCATCAATATTTCGAATCAAAGTGACTTGAATTTCCAATTTTTTCTTAATTTTTCCTATTTTTACTAAATTTTCAAGGAACAATTAAACTGAAATTTACAAATTTCACTGATATGGCGTAAAATTATTTGAAAATCGATGATGTATGCTTTTTTCAATGACGTAATTATCGGAAATTCCAATAAAAATGTAACTCGTTTGAAATTTCCGGGATTTTACACGAAAAAAATTAAGACGGAAATTTTTAACAAAAAAAATTGCTAAGGACCATTGGCATTATTATTTGATAGTTTTTACCGGCCGTCCAATCGTGTTAAAATGCAGAAGAATTCAACGGTAATGTTGAGTGACGCCCGCTGTGCCTATTCAACGTCTCACGTAACTTTCGCACATATATCAAGCATTCGTCTGTGTCCAAACATTCACATAGTATAACCCATTACATAGCGTGGTCTAACTCTCCCAAACACACTTGCCCATTTCTTTTTTGCCACAAAAGGCACGTACATTCGGTATTCTTTGTTCTCAATATTCCTTTTTTTTTAATACCTGCTTCGAATTGGAAATTCGTACCAGGTGTTACGAACTCTGGTTTTTCGGAATAAAGAGAAATTATTCGAATTGCGTAAATTATCTACTTTTTCTACCGACCTTTTTTCTCTCTGAAAAAGCTTAAAACAACTCAGTAAGAGTATTAAATACAGAAAATTTAGTTGAAGTGAAAACTGAAGGAGAAATTCCAAAAATTCTCCACTATTCACTAATAATTTAACGATCAATTGTATTCAACCAGTCTTCATAAATTTTCATTCTTTAGACAGAAAAAAAAACTATGAATCTATGAATTTTTTATTTTTTCCTCAAATTCAGAACGAGAAACAATGATTATATAAAATAACAATGAAAAGAAAATTCTAAAATCCATTAACGATAATAAATCTCTATTATATCTTCATCAATTCTCAGAAAAAAACGTTATTTGCATGTCTGAATACTGCAAGTAATATTGTTTTTTATAGCCACTCAATTTGCCATCTTCTTCAAACTTCCTCAACAAATGAGGCATAAATATCTGTTATTCGTCCATTCCCCTCGCATTTTTATTACGACAACGAACGCACGCTGGAGCACGTGTGTTTTGAAAACTCGTGTCAATCGACTTGAAGTGAGCCGTGAATGGGTGCGCCAAGTGCGACGATTCTCATTGGCCGATGAGAATACGAATTAACCAATAGAAATGAGAATAAACTGCAGACACGTCTGAAGTGAACCAATGTCATGTTCTTTTCATGACGTCATCAGTAGGAACATGAGACCGAACTGAACGGGAAATGTGGACTTGAACTGCGTTAATAGTCGTGTTCTTTACGTTCTTACACAGAGAAAAATGTTTTCTTAATTTAAGAATGTGCAGTCACTTAATTTAAGTGACTTGTCATTCTTAAATTAAGTGAATTTTCTCACTTAAATCAAGTAACTATTTCTTTCTTAATTTAAGAAAGTAAAACTCACTTAAATCAAGTGAGTTTTCTCACTTAAATCAAGTGACTTTTCTTTCTTAATTTAAGTGACCTGCACATTCTTAAATTAACTGACTGCACATTCTTAAATTAAGAAAACATTTTTCTCTGTGTACGTTCTTACGTATTCTTCACGAACAATTTATTCAATAAATTTTATTATTCGCTATTAATCTCATTTTCTCCGTAAAAGCAATAATTTTTACCCCAATTTACCAAAGTGCCCTTTTACCTGGACATCTCGAATTGACCAGAGACCCTCACCTTTTCACCCTCATTCCTAAAATTCGTCAATTCAAACAAAATAGAGGTAGTACCTGAAGTAATAGGCGAAGAATATGTATCGTACTTAGTAACTAAGTCTTAGTTCAGTCCAAAATAATGAAGATTTTGGGGTAAAAGCTGGTTGTGAACGAGAGAAATTATTCATTGTATAAACAGACATCCCTCAGTGAACTTTGTAATTTCCGTGTGAATAGATTTTTACATTTTTGAGGGACATTCCGTGTCCAAATTTCGAATGTTCAGATTTTACCAAAAATTCGCACTCAGTAAAAAATCAAAATTATCATAATTATCAATCAATTACATAAAATAATTTTGTAAATATTCATTATCTAATTGTGTCACGCAAAAACTCTTCATTATCAATTTCGTAAGTATTGACTTCTGCCTTAATTATCAAGTGCTACTAAAGATAACGTATTCCTTATCAATTTGCATAATTCAGGTGCAGAAAATTCTACTTGATTCTTACTCACACAAAATCACACGAGATGTAAACAATTGATACCGACAATTTTTCCATTTCCAACAAATAAATTTTATAGAAGAGATTTTTTTCCACGGAATAACGCAAAAAAAAAAAAAACCTAATTCCATTTTAATGAGGACACAACAATTCCATCAAAATAAATAATAATAATAATAAAATCCTTCAATTTGCAGAGATTTTTGAATTTTTTTTATAGAATAATAATAAAAATAATGATAAAAACAATCTCTCAAAAATATTAAATCCAATTATAATTTTTCTCTGACATTCTTTTTAACCGACGAAATATTCGAAATCGGGATATTGCGTAATAGGTTAGAACCATTGACCTCACTCAATTTTCTATTCTATCCCCCACCCAATCGTATTCGTCTTCTTTTTCCGGTAGAATAAAAAAAAAAAAAGAAGAAGATCCTCCTTCAGTCCCGTCAACATGAATGAAAAAAAATCAGTAGCAAGAATCGTCTCGTCCAAAGTGCATCGCAACTTGGGTAATACTTTTAAAGTCTCTGGTGATAAAATAACCGCGTTATCATCGCTCCATCTCTCTTTCTCTCTTTTTTCTTCTCCTGACTTTTGCACATCTCAAACGTCATGGCGAACACGATCAATATAGATAACCCGATGGATGATGAATTGACGTCTGAAAAGTGCCTTTCTTCCTCTCTTAGCACCATTGATAATCATTAGTTTCATGTTGACTGAATCAAACGAAAAGAGGCGAAAAAAAAAGAGCAGATACATAAACGAGGCGAACCCGAGGATATCGCAGATTCCACTCGGTCGGAATATCAATACAAATAGCAAACGATGACGTTGACGTTCGATTCATATGGTGAACTCATTCGCGCTACCGATTTCAATCTCTGAAAAAAAAAAAGAAAGGAAAAGCTTGATTGATCCCTATTTTTTGTGATGGACCAGTGAGACAGAAAATGTACGAGTCACTTTGCGCAGATTCAGTGTTGATGATAATAATAAAAGTGATCGAAAAATCCAAAAAAAATGTAGGTGAAATCAGGGCAAAATGGTTCTCTGCAGAAAAATAATTTAACATTTTTTTTTCGAAGTGAAGGAATCAGTGAAAAAATTTGAAAAAATTTGAGAAACTGCTGCAGTGTGTTCCCATTAATGGTGAATTTTTTCAAAATTTTTACGAAGACGGCTTCTTTTAAAAAAAAAAACACCAGTTAATTTTACGAAGCACGTGCAATTTGCACCGATTTTCCCTGTATTTTTGGAGAGAACTTTAGTAAAAAGAGATGAGAAGAAGAACGATGGACTGAGGAGCCAGTTTGAGAGCCTCAGCGAAGAAGACGAGCCTCCAAAGAGGCCTCAAGGCTGAATACTGAAATACATAACTGAGAAATAACCAGTTTTAGGATCGATATGCTGATCATAAAGCTATCTCTCTCTCTTTTGCTTCAACATAACGTTGACACATTCCGATAGCCATGCCCTATAAATATTAACCAACTTCTTTGCGTGTGTATTTTTGTATTCTCTTTATCTCACATTTTTTTTCATTTTATTTTCTCCTCTATTTCTGTCTTTCTTTTACACGATTGAATATATTCGGTCATTCTCCGCCCACTGGAGACGATAGGAAAAGAGCATCCGCCAACTTCGTGGCATGGCTATTTGGTATAAGAGATAACGTGTCAAATGTATCGTGATGGCAATACCATAGGCATCGGAGTCTTGTGTGTGTCCAGTGACGTTAAATTCATCGGTCTTTCCGCCACTTTTATGGCAGTCACTTTGGGATATATATCAATTACGTAATTAACGTTGATACCATTAAGCTCGTGGGATTATCGGCTTTTTGAGAAAGAGACAGAAAAAATAATGTGTGACGTACGTGACGTGAATCTTTATTTGTATTCACGTTTTTTTTTTTTTTTTTTTTATGAAATAGAAATAAAATCAACGATAAAAAATGGGGGAAAAACAAAAAATAGAGATTATTTTTTTCACGCGATATCAGTCAAATGTTTTTCATTTCATTGGATCTATCTCTAAAAATAATAATTCTTCCATCTTATTCGTGTATTTTTTTTTTCTTTTTGAAAGATTTTTCTTTTTTGAAAGTGATACATACTGATTAATTGAATTTTGAAATAAATACATTGCGAAATTATTGATAGAAATTACAGAAACATTTTGTATTTTTGTGAATTATAGGCTAATCATGACAGAGATTAAGAGACTGCCTGTTGCTTCACAGTAAATTCAACACAACATTTTCAAGCTTCACCATTATATTTTTGTGAATTGAGAAAAAAAAAAGCTGCAGCAACAAACATGGGTAAATAATTTAATCATTTCCATTCCTAGGTTTTTTTTTTAGATTCTGTTCATTTCCGACAGTTCAAAATTATTCATGTCCTCATTTTATAATTAATTTTCAGCATGAAAATGTCAGTTATTCCTTTTATTCTGTCACAACTGATTGCAAAAATAGAAATTCTCCATTTTTTTCTTCAAATTATTAAAGAAATTATTTCCTTTTCATTTCTAATTCATCTGTTTCCCAAAAAAGTATCAAAAAATTCCTATAAAATCAACTCGTTTCCCCTCAAACTGTCCTCTTCTCCATTAAATCATCATTATTCCAATGTTTTTTTTACAGCTGTACCTCCATACGTGAGATTTGCATTTGCAATAATGCTGTGTATTGCAAACATGATAATATACGGTTTAAAAGTGAATATAGCAGTGACAACAATTGGAATGATAAAAGCAAAGCCACAATTATTAACGGAAAATCATACAGAAGAGTGTCCAGAATTTGAGAGTACAAGTGGACAAAAAGGCCCAGATCTCGAGGGACCATACGAATGGACAACTACACAACAAGGACTAGTGGTTAGCCTGTACTTTGCTGGATACATGATTGGCATGTTCCCAGCGGGATACTTTGCCGATAGGTACGTACGCATTTCATCAATTTCCTCCTTTTTCCCCTTCTCCTCATCTTCTCCTGGATATCCATAATGATTGTGCATTACAAAGTGTAGTATACATAGTTGAAATTCAATTCTATATAATGGAGAAATAGTCTAAGTGATCATGGAGTGATTTACTTGATGTTTGCTCATTATTCTGCTATTTTTTCTCCTCTAGGTTCAATACAAAATGGGTTCTTCTCATTGCTGTCTTCTTCAACTCCATATTTACCCTCATGGTACCAATTGCCTGTGAATCAATCGGTTTACTTCTATTCCTGAGATTCTTAACTGGTCTAGTTAGTTCATGCAATTTGCCAGTGGTGAATGTACTAGTTGGAAAATGGGTTGTCTACGAGGAAAAAAGCACATGGGTTGCTATTATAAATGCTGGAACATCACTTGGTACTGTTATATCAATCTTCACTTCTGGACACATAATGAATTCAATTGGCTGGAGGGCTGTATTCTATATTCATGGAATTCTACCGCTCATATGGTGTGTTGTATTTGCACTATTTTTTGCTGATAATCCAGAAACACAGAAGATAATAAGTGATTCAGAGAGAGAAATGATTATTAATACTTATGGTCATCGTAAACCACAGTCTGGTAAAAGTACTGTACCATGGAAGGATATATTTACGTCAAAACCATTCTGGGCATTGGTTGCTACCAATTGCCTTGGTAATTTTGTTTGGTACTTTTTGCTCACGCAATTGCCGCTTTACATGAACAAAATCTTGAGATTTGATATTAAAAGTGTAAGTAGTATTTTGGATTCTTATATATATATTTTTTTGAGTTATTTTTTCAATATTGAATTTTTAATATTCAAAGATTTTTATTAAGGTAGATATTATCAAGTAAGGTAAAGTACCCGGTAACTGCTCAGGAACTAGCACATGTTCAGTCCATATATTTGTATATCTATATCTATAAATTATTCATAGATATAAGTATACAAATACGTGAGGACCTATTAGGTCCTTCTCTTAACAGTTTAAATATACAGTTTTTTGGCTCCTTAATGTTTTAAGTAGCCTCAACTCTTGGGCTTTCACATAAATTAGATTGACGTTCCTATAATAATTTTAGAAATAATGTGATTTTTTTTACTGAATTAGGAAAATGAATTTGAGAGAATGTAAATTCTGTAGAAACACTTTTTTTAAAGCTAAATTATCCAAATTATCATGATTTTTGAAGAATTTTTAAAATAAACTGATGTTTTGATGCTCTAAATATTTCAGAATGCTGCAATTAGCTGCAGTCCATATTTGATAAACGCAATAACAAATCCTTTATTGGGAAGACTCTTGGACTGGGGCAGGAACAAAGGCTACTGGTCCCAGACAAGAGGCAGAAAAATAGCAGTTGGCGTCAGTAAGTATAACATTGAAAGCAATCAATCAAAAATGATGATAAACATTTCAATATAAATTAACAATTTAATTTAATATCAAGGCTGCATTCCACCGAGCATCTTACTTGTGGCAATTGCATACATTGGCTGTGATAAAATTGCATCAACTGTTATGCTTGTACTCAGTATAGTTATTGGTGGTGCTATATTTGTTGGTCATTTGACTAATCAAAATGACCTGGCACCAAATTATGCTGGCATACTCATGGGAATCACAAATACACCAGGGACTATATCTGCATTCCTTTTGCCATCACTTGTTGGTGCATTGACCGAAACTGGCGTAAGTCCATCCGATATTTTCTCAGTTCTTTCGTTTTTTTTCCTTTATTTTTTGAGTTTTTACGAGAATTTAAATGACTTTATTTTTCAACGAACAGCACACTTTCGCAAATTGGAGGCCCGTCTTCTGGCTGAGCATTGGCGCCCAAATGCTGGCATTCTTGATTTTCACGATATTTGGCTCAGCTAAAATTCAACCATGGAACTATCCCGAAGGTTCACCAGAACGCAATGCACTGAGAAATCCAGCTGAAGGAGAAGCTACCTCAAGAATGCTCTAAACATCTCATGTACACTCATTTATCCATTTTTCTTTTATTCCTCATTTCTGAATTCATAAAATCACTCAAACACAATATCCTTATAATTAATTATTAATGATTAATTATGAATTCTAGAACCACTGCTGCAATTAGCAGCTGAGACCACCCACATTTTTTAGCCAATTATGCGCCATCTGTAAAGTCAAATTTTGCCTCTTCCAATTAGTAATGTCTGTTGATCGTACCAGTGTTACTTGCCCCTTGTGCTCTTGCGACAAAAAAAAAATCAAGAGATGAAATCCCCCTTCCGGAGAAGGGGAAAACTCAAAAAATTATTCACTCTTGAATTATTACTTTTGCCGGTTATTTTTAGTACACGGGTGGATCTTCACTCTTCACCAGCTCATTTACTAAATTTTTAGATTAAGAAAAAAAAAGTCTTATAGTGTTCATAAATTTATGTTTGCTAATGAATTCAGTAGCGAAGGGATGAAACAGGATAAATTAATTTATTCTCTTAATCTTTTTTGAGAATATCTCTAGAGTTATTGGAGATACGCCCTTTTGGTCATGAAAATTTTTTTTTGAGATTAAAAAATTTCATGCAACAAAGGAATAACGCGAATGTGCTCTATCTCGCTCTTTCTCATGATAATAAAATTAGCACACATTCGACAAATTTTCATATTTTCTTAAACAAATAAATTATTGCAAAAAAAATATTCAAAAAAATTACACTTATAGTTTATTGAATTTTTTAAATGTGCATATTTTCAATTGTTTAGAAAATAATTTATTTGTTTGAAAAAGAAAGAAAGGTTGATAACAGTCAGATTTCTGCTAATTTCGGTATTGTTTTTCCTCTTCATTACTGAATTCGTTCAAGTTAACGAAATATATATCGTCACCTTAGAAACAAAGAGGCGCAAATGCTATGCTTTTATACACAGAATTTATGCCCTTTTAACTCTAAGGCGACGATATGGTTTTAACTCAACAGTTTAGCATCGTCATTTGCCTAATTCATAAGAAGCTACTACTAATAACTCGAAAAATTCATGGCACTATGAATAATAACCTCGGTCAACATTTCAAACCCTTTTAAACAAAGCAGGTGACGTTTTTCTCGACTAAAATGTGGATGACAGACACAACCTGCTGCCTTTGGAATTCATTCGATGATCCATGGTGCATTTCGTTACTTTCCCCCGTGGGAAAGCACCTGCTGCACACGGGATCTCAGTCCATATCCACTTTGTACCACTGCTTTCTCGTTCAATCGACCACTGTTCTTCCCCCCCCCCCCCTCCTCCTCCATCGTTCTTCCCTTCTTCATGCCGTATGCTGATGATATTTTGGGTTGAATTTGAGTACGAGAAGACGAGATCAATAATCAAATACTCGGAAACTGTTAGGTATACGATTGTTCATGAAGCGAATTTTTTCTGGAGTCGATAACATTCTCTAAAAAAAGAGTTTCTTCATATTTTTTCCCTACACTCATTACTTTTCGGAAGTAAATCGCAGTCACTCTTTAATTTTTCTATTTTTATCATTTTGAGATATTTTTATGAGAAAGAGATGTATAAGAATTGAGGTACCGGCCTTTTCATGCAGAGGATTCTCGATCCATGTATTATGTATTAATTTTCCTTCTGATATATCCAAAATTCATTTATTCGATATTGAAGTATGAAATTTTGCATTAAATTATAAATTTAACGAGAATTATAAGATTTTTTAGGACATTCTCGATATTTCCCAGATGATATGGTGCTGTATGCACACATCTAAACATTTATTGAAACGGTCAATCACGTCTAAACAGTGGTCAGCTGATTGTCCTACTCAATCGTAGATTTTCCCAAATTTTCCTGTCTAAATTGAAGAAAAAAAAAGTACGTGGTAAAAAAAAATTGAATTAATTTTCAATTACTTCGAAATATTGAAAGAATCCTTACATAAATTTTCATCAAAATTCCTGGGATGAGTTTCGAGAAAAAAAAGAAAACCTGCTGAAAGTTACGGATTTGTGAGGTTTCGCCATTCACTGTCTGTTAAAAGTTCCAACTTTGAGATTGAATGTCTCATTAATTACGTTGTCAAAAATTCTCAAAATCTCTACAAAAATCGGAAATAACATTAATAATCATTTCACAAAATTTGACGAAGAAATCTCCTGATCACATGAAATCTCATACAACTACCTTAATTTCTCCAATTTTTAATTAAAATCCATCATCTGTTGCATTGCAGTACGTGCCCCAGTATAATAACAGAAAATATGATTTAAATATAAAGTACAAAGAAATCTAAGAAAATCTTATTTTTTTTCTATATACAAATTGTATTTTTCTAAAATAAAATAACTATCTATTATTTTTGAATTTATCAATAGTACAATAGAAATGAATCTTTAATTAATTTTAAATGAAGTATCAAATGATAAATAAAGTAACAAAACTGTAAAGCTGTTAAATCTTCTGAATAAGAACCATACATAACCCAAAGTTGAGTTTCTCCACCAGTTTAACCGATTCAGTTATACCCTATTCTCTCTCCTATATATGCCAAGTCATACCAGTGCACTTGAGCGCATAAGAGACATTGCAAGAGCTACCGCCAGACCGCACCCGTTATTACTGGCAATAAATCGCTGGCATTTAATAAGAGAAGCCTGTACGCGGAAAGGGCTTCTACATGGCTGAAAGACGATATTCACGGAAAGAGGTCACACAGTTACCTATGAAAATTCGAGCAGATGAATTTGAATAAAGATGCTGAGTCATTATTCTTTTTTTTAATGTGAAGAAAACGAGAATTGATCCTGTTAATTAATTTTCAGTGGATTTTTCCATTTTTATTAGGTACATGAAACAATGAGTAATTGTATTTTTCTCAAATTGTGGCTTATTATTTCAAGAAAATCTGGGAAATTATGAGATTTAGAAGAATTTTACAAGAGACTTTTTTTGAAGCTCTTAAAATTGTGTAGAAAAGAGATTTCTTAGGTTTTTTTTTTAATTTACTCATTCACTGGAAGATCAATTCTCCCCTAATTCGAGTCCAGTTAAACCCTTACTTTTTTTATGCCTTATGGAAAATGATATTTTTTTAATTTTTCTGAATTTTTTCATAATTTTTGAGATAGGGGAAGGTGGGGTAAAATGGATACTCTAATTGAATGGTTCGAGATTGAAATTTTCTGATGATTTTATTGAAAAGCTGAGGAAATTTTAGGCGAAAATCATGTGTCAAAATTTGTTTTCCTCAATTTTTGGAGAAATTTGCTATTTGACCGAGTTTTGAAGGTGTTATTCTTTTGAAAATCGAAAAAATTCACTTTTTCGACGATATCTCTGGTTCTGTTGGTCATAGCGATCTGGGGTTGATCTCAAATAAAAGGTGAGCTCATTTCCTATTCATTTAAGTCGTTCAAATTTTTCTTAAATCAATTTTTCAAATATTTATGGGTCATTTTCTGAAAATCAGTTTTTGCCCTATAAGTACTTGAAAAATCGATAATTTTACGTTTTCGACCCCATAAATTGATGGGAAATGAGCTCATCTTTCACGCAAGATCAACCCCAGGTCGCTACGATCAATAGAACCAAAGATATTCTCGAAAACCTGAAATTTTTCAAAGAACAGAAGAGTTTTACCTTCAAAACTTGCGCAAAAAATGAAATTTTAGCCAAATTCCAAAAAATAACTTTTGACATATGATTTTCATGGAAAATTTCCTCAGCTCTCTAATGGAATCATCAGAAAAGACCTATCTCCAATATTTCCATCCATTTTGAATAAATTTCATAGTAGAAAAACGCAAAACCAACCCGTGTCCGTTTTGCCCCATTTTCCCCTATGACTTTCGATTAGTTTAATCACTTTTTCGGGTAAATCTAAGCACTTTCCCTCTCATTATCACTAATTAATTGAAAAAAAAATCCTACAAATCCTCATTTTTCACTGTTTTATCGATCGTACACTGGTCTACTACCTTAATTCACAAAATTTAGGTCACCAGTGCCAAAGCGTAATGTATGAGATGTAAAATAGGGTAACCGGACGTTTTTACCCACTGGGTACAGCCCTCTCTCGTGCACTGTGCCATGCCTCATTTCCTCTTTCACTATATAGTGTAAAAGGTAAAACTTAGAGTCGAGGCTAGAGCTTTCTCGTCATGTCACGTATTTGCACTTATTGCCACGCACGTGCGTTATTTCTCACAGTGGAATGACTCTTGTGTCGCATCAAGTCACGCTCGTACAGGCAGAAACCTTGTGGTTATTAAAGTTAACATAATTCTGCACTAGCTCTTGATGATATTAATGTGAGATTATTCATATTATTTTTTTTTTCTCTTTTTTTCTTTCATAACATTCACGTGGATTGGAAATTAATAAATTTAATGAAAATTTTTGCATCGTTGAATAATTCATGGATATTCAATATTTGCGAGGGAAAAATTATACAGTACAAGTGATTTTGTAGATAGTGGTTCTCGAGATATCGCAGATTTTATAGGAAAGAACGGGGCAAAATGGACCACCTCTGAAAAATTATTCACGATTTTTTTTTCTTAATTATGAAAGACTTCGCCAAAAAATCTGAAATTTAATTTATTTTCATAAATTAATAAATAAATAATAAATATTCATTAATTTATTTTTCTTGTAAATATGAATTCCTTTTTATTATTCAACTTTAATAATTTCATCAAATTTTTAACACTGGAGCTATCGCCGCTGGCTACCGATTCACAAAATCCCAACCAGTTTCTCAGTACCTACATGTCAGTAACACATAGCCACACGTTATTGCATTCACCCCCCCAGTTAATAATTCCGCACATTGTGTCAATTATGTGCTGTGAAGTAAAAAAAAAGGCATCACATTCTACGAATTTACCGCTATTTTCATTGAATCCCTTTTTTTTTTTTTATTTAAATTTTAATTTTGTGAATGAAAGCTAAACCGCCAGATTGTGCATGCATAATTTAAGCGTAAAATCAGAACAAATAGCAAAGTTTCTCGCATCTTTAATGAGAAAAGTACACGCAGTGTTAGTGATTCCACTTGTACCATTTGTGACTGACATTTTCATTTGCAAACTATTCAATAAAGTTTCATTCTTCTTTTTTTTTCTCTCTTTCAAATTTATTCTTCGCGTTTATTATTATTTTTCTCCCTTTCAATTCCATTCACATTTACAGAATAAAATGAATGAATTTAATCAGTAATTTCATATGAAATTATTCAAATTGCATGAATCAATTATTTGATGGAAATAATTGAAATGAATATTTTTTTCATTGAATGCAGCAATAAATAGTATGACATGAAGCCAAATGAAATCGTTTAATCACCGCTGTGTTACTATTAAAAATTTTATGGATCATAATTACATGAAGCCTGTGTGTATTCGTATCCGACAATTTTTTTAACCATGAGCACTCGTGGCACAACTTCCGTTTTCGTGGCTCAGCGATAACCGTTTACGAACGTCGCGTGACCGTTTCTCGTCGTTGAAGCGAGAAAAAAAGAAAGAAAGGCGAAAAAAAAAAGAAAATAGAGAATCTTGAGTACATGTGCAGCCGAAGGAAGAAAGCGTACGATTGTTGCAGATATGAATGACTACATAGTCCGACCATGAGCTCAAATGTTACGAGGATATGTCAAGGTCTGCGCTAAAAAAAATACAAAATTACTGTTTTTTTGCGTCCATATTCTTGTAGATTTAATTTGAAGTTATTTGGGATATTTGGACCAAATAAAATGAATTGTAAATACAAGAAATTAATAAATGTCAAATGTCGTTCAAACTTTTGAATATTAAATTTTAATTTTAATCTGTTCTTCATTATACTAAGGTAATATTATATTCTACAATTCTTCGGTAGATTTTACAACAATTATCATATTTTTCTTTGTAAGTTTTTTTGTATTTTCTAATTTCATTGTGTAGTTCAATAAATGTACCCTGAGGAGGACTCTGCAGTGGAGTTGAAACGCTGGTACAAAAGATTAATTTGTTTTAAATTATTCATTTAAATGATTAGTAAATAGCAATGACCAAAAATGGCTCTATAAAAGTATTTAGAATAAATTGTTAATGTCAATCTTTACGTTCCAGTAGCGAAGAGGTAAAACGTTCACCAAAGAAGAAGAAAAAGGTGAATACCGTGGTGGTCCCGGTTTCTGACACTTTAGCGATACATACACAAAAATGTTTTCTTAATTTAAGAATGTGCAGTCACTTAATTTAAGTGACCTGCCATTCTTAAATTAAGTGACTTTTCTCACTTAAATCGAGTGACTTTTTCTTTCTTAATTTAAGAAAGTAAAACTCACTTAAATCAAGTGAGTTTTCTCACTTAAATCAAGTGATTTTTCTTTCTTAATTTAAGTGACCTGCGCATTCTTAAATTAAGTGACTGCACTTTCTTAAATTAAGAAAACATTTTTCTCTGTGTAGTTTCTGGCAGCAAAAATCGAAGGCAACAAAACAAGCAATGCAATTTCCTCATTGAAGTGTAATTTAAGAATGATTGGGAGGTACAATTGGAAAAAAAGGTAAATTTTTCGCATAAAATCGTTAATAAGAATTTATACAAGACGAAATTTTCAAATGTGATTCAGTGAACTTGTAAAGAATGTCATGAAGAGTGAAATAAGCTCTAGAAACGAGAAATTAATAGGAAATTGACAAATTTTTATTAATTTTTAGATTTTTTTTCAAATTTTGATGAATTTGAAGAAATGGGAAAAAAAATTTTTTTCTCAATTTTCAATCAATTTTTTTGTTTCTAGGGCTCATTTTATTCTTCATTACATTCATTACAAATCCACTGAATCAGATTTGAAGAGTTCCTCGTGGACAAATTGCCATTAACGATTTTTTACGAAAATTTCACCTTTTTCCGATTGTACAGATTTCTCATTCAGAATCAATAATAATCGATCAGATCAAGAGAGACCAAATCTTCCTTTAAATTTCTATGAAAAGATAAAGGAATTCGATTTGATGAAAGATTTGTTCTCTTCTAATCGATTATTGCTTATTCTGAATGAGAATTCTGTTCAATCAACTATTTTTGTACCGACTAACCAGATTCATTTAATATTACTAAATTTCTTCGCTCAGTGTAAATTTGAATATAACTGAGAAATTTACGAAATTCATCAGTTACTGGGACACTGTCAGAAACACCATCCAAAAGGACCATCCTGGTATTTAATTTTCCCTGAATTTTTATCTTTTCCTCTTCATTGTTCTTTGAGCTTCAGCTATTCAGTTTTAACTGTAATAATGAAATTTTATATACGGCTCATCCAAAATGCCCTCTCTCTGCTCTCTCTTTCTAGTCATGACGTGTAATTGCAGCTGAGTGCCTTTTGCTACGGTAGAGTGTAATTATTACGTAGAGCTACAGTGTGCAGTAACAGTGGAAAATGGTAGGCACTATTATTACACATTAATAATAGATGTGAATATAATTGAGCGAGATAATTCGTCAATTGAATATACACTTGTCTGTTAATTCGTCGAGTGCAAAATCCGCGAATTTTGCTTTTTTTTTTCGTCTTTTTTCCTACAACTAATTTACCGTTGTCATCCCCTTTGTATAGGGCGTGCAACGCCATCAACAATATGTTTATAAGTAATAAGACTGCAATTGATTTTTTCTCAACCTCTACTGATGTTTTGTTATCAGCAGCGATTACATATGTAAAAAAATTTCGACCATAGGTGGTGTTTTTCTGAGCTTAAATCTAATGGGAACGTCGTATTTTTGCTTTGTTCTTTTTGTTCATAATGTAAAATGTTGTAGTTATAATGTAAATTGATGATGTAAATGAAGAATTATTATGTGACCCTATTATTGGCCCCTGAGGCTGTTGGGTCTCGAATAAAAGTTAAAATACAAATACAAATTGAGAAGATCCTTTTTTTGTTGAATAAGATGAATGGGACATTCATATTCATGTAAAAAAATGATGTTATTGGTCCTCAGTATTTTTTTTTTAATAATTAAAAGCAGCTGTTAGATTTACTGACTTCAGTTAATTCAACTAGTTAATTTGTTTGAATTAACTGAATTCAAATTAATTATTTAAAAACAATATTTATCAATGACCACTTGTCTCAATAATTGATTGTTCTTACTACTATTTCTGTCTCAATGTATAATCTGCTTCAATTCTCAATTCAAAGACTCGATTCGATACTACTAAAAGTTGAAGATTCCACATCAATGAATATTTATTAGTAAATAACATGGAAAGGCGTATGTTTGGCTTAATTTGGCGACCATTGAGTAAATGTCTTATTTTTCATCAAGTTTTGAGGAATTCATCGAGTCAATTGTTGCGTGTGAAAAACTGATTTGAGAGAATTCGGGGAGGAACGATGTTCACGGTAGGATGGCTCGCGCTCGAATGATTCATTGAGTGGAAACAGTGCGGAGAATGAACGTGCGCGGCGCCAGCTGTCGGTGCACTGGCCTGAACTCAATTGTTTCAAAGAGCGATTGATTTTCAATGTTTGATTACTTTTTCGACAACTTCTGTTTGTGAACTCTTTTGAGATAGTATCCCAGAGTACGATCGATAGAACAGAAAAATGAGAGAATTTGTAGGTTATTTTACAATCAGTTGCGTATAGTTACGATTATCTTCTAATTGAATATTTTTTTCTTCTATTATTTAGTTAAAATGCTGCTCTTTTCGATAGTAGTTTTTGAATAATGGGTCAATCGTATGGTTTTTCAGCAATTTCGTTATTTCTGTCCGATTTAGGACGTTTCATTTCCACCAACGCTATTTCCAGTCACTTTAATAATTCATATCTCATAAACTAGACGGACAAAAATTATGAAAAAATTCAGAAAAATGTAGAAAAATATCATCTTTGATACTGCATCAAAAAAATGAGGGGTTAACTTTCCTCTAGTTCTCTGATACTACCTCAATTCATTTTTCATAGGTTCCTTTCTGAGGCCCATACACCACTACATCCCCGTTGTAGCCTCAGATCATGCAAAACGTGGTGATAATCTCTATTTTTAGGTTTTTATTAGGTTTTTACTTTTGATTAAAAGGTTTAAACTTCCCAGGAAGAATTTGGTTGTGTTTTCCAATAAATTTAATTCACACAATTGAAACATGCCATGATTTTACAGATTTTTATTAAAAATCTGAATTGTGGCGATATTTTGCGATACGTCCTATACGTATCATTTTACCAAATAATTTCTTTATCCACAAACTCTGAAGAATAAAACATTTAATTTTCTATTCCCATGAATCCATTTCCATAATTCTCCGTCGAACCAACGTTTCTTGATAATCGCAAGGTGCATTCCACGTGTCGCAAAGGAAAAATGAGAAGTGGGAATAACTGAGAATACATGGAAACGGTACACAACTCAACGCACGATGCTTAGTCTCACACTTGAGATATAAAGTACTGTATGTGTATGTGCCGACGTGCTTCAGCACGATCCCCCATGGATCTCCACGGCGATTTGTCAAAAACATTCCACATTAGAATTTATGCTGGTTTTCCGGGCGTGCAAGCAGCCCGGCTGGCTCGCGCCCTCACTGCATGCTTTTCAACCATACCCCTGAATTTTTTTTATCCTATCCTCATATATATATATGAATGCTGGCGCACGCAAGTGCAGAGGAATGCTCATTGGTGAATGAGTTTATTCTTATTCCAGTAATTTCAAAAGTATAAATGAAATGGCATTATGAAAATTGAAGAATTTAATTAACAGAAATTATTTCTGATTCAAAAAAGCGTGCAAGAACCAGCTGTTAGAGGGAATTTGGTTCATGACGGCCAACTGACCTGTCGAATGACCGCATTTTTTTTCTTTCCATTCCCAAACGAGAAGTGACGACAATTCATTCGACCAATAGAGAATCGACGTCATGTTTCCAAGATATTCCGCTACAATTGACAAATATTTACGGATTTTCTCTGCTCCATGTGGGAGGATTGCAGACGTCAATAGAAATCTCTTGTGTTTACTTAATGAACAAGTGAATTGAGATGTAAGAAATACAGCACCAAAAATAAGCAATCAACGACGAATTGATGCTCAGAAACTCTAATAAATATCTGGGTCACAAGAGCCACACCGTCATCAGTCTTGTATTTGCGAATATTAATATGTTCTCTCTCTCTCTCTTTTTTTTTCTCTCTTGCTCATTTCTTCTTTATCGTTCAATAAAGTAGAAAATAAAGGAAAAGTCAAGAGGCCTTGCAAGAAAAATATCACTGATAAATATTCACCTCTGAGCGTGCACTGATTTTTCCACTTCTCTCTTTCCACGCTCTTATAATTCACCGAAGGAAGCAAAAAAATAAAGACGAAAAATAGAGAGAGAGAGAAAGAACTATATCAAACTCCATCGGGTGCTGTGAAATTTATTGCTAATTAGTTTTTCCCTACGGGTGAAAGAGTGTAGAGGCAAAAGTGGAGCAGAGACGTGACGAGTGCTGAATATTACTTCTTTTTTCTTTTTTTTTTTCTTTATTATTCCTTCTTTTTTTTTTTCTTCTTTTCAGGAAAAGCAAATATTCAAGTTCGTATTTCTTTCGGAATGAAAAAATATTCGTTTTAATCAAGCTGATAATATTTCTATTTAATGCAAAGTAGGGCATAAATGAACACAGAAACATTCATTATCAATGAGAAAACTTTAATTTCTCATTTTTCGATCAATAAAAGTGTTTTTTGAGATGATGAAGAATCTTAATGCAGTCAAGAAGTGATAAAAGAGGGGGAAACAAGAGGACAAATTAGCTCAAATTCTCTTATGAATATCTTCGAAATGACTTGACTTTAAAAAAAAATCCCAACACTTTTTTGTAGAGAATTTCGAGATCTACAAAAAAGGTTTCTTGACAAATCCTCGAAAAGCAAATAATTTCCAAGATATTTTCAAAATAGTGCACTTGCCACAAAAAAAATGTTTTTTCCTGAATTTTTAATAATTTGTTAGACATTTTTTTTTTCTTCTACGTATAATGTCATTTTTAATTTACTGTGGTCCATTAGAGTCATCAAAAGACGAGGATAAAATTTTTTGTAAAAATAGTTAAAAGTAAATTTACAGTGGGTCCATCAGGAGTGTTCAATTATTCCTTAATGTTTCTTATCCTGCCTAAAGCTGAGAGAGGATCTTTGGAAGACGAGCATTATACTTTTTTTCTCTCTCTCTTTATTTTTAAAGCCATAGACGAGATAGTAGTATTTCTCAGGTTCTTCCTTGGCATTCCCTAGTCCAACGCAAACCCTCAAGGGGTGCTCAACCACTCAGAGTCACGTGGTTAAAATGTAGGTCAAGTTATATACCGGGAGTTCCCTTAATTAATTAACTCCTTCTCCAAGAGCTTCGGTCTGTGTTGGACAGAAAAGCGGAAAGAAGTTATATAGATATATATATGTATATATATACATAGATATAGTCACAAAGAAACTCCTCGGGGTTTTCAAAATAATTGTACGGAAAATGGGTCGCCATCGTCTTCATATTTTGTTTCACTGAGTTATTTCTGTGTATTTTCACTTTAATATTACACTGAAATAATAAACAATTTATTTTGATAATTAAAATTACGGGATTTTCATTTAAATTGTTGGATAGAGAATTAATTATTCATTATTAAACTGTTACAATATCATTAACAATCAAACAAAGCTTAATTCAAGACAAATTTACCGATATGATGATGAACACTGCAAGAAACTGAAGTTTGATATTGAAACACTTTCGTAGACACTTTTAAAACATTTTCAAGATTTTTTCGAGAAAAAATTGGATATTCCTGCACCTGGAGTCGAACCCAGAATCTTCCGATGTCTTGTCGGAAGCTCTACTTTTTTTTTTTTGATGTCAACAGTTTTTATTGGCACTTAAAAAAAATATTTACATATTTACAGTATAAAACAGTGAAAAAAAAACTATAATCATTAATTAAATGTGTTATGATTATTGAAGTTCATGGATGTTTACATCTCTCGAATTTCTACATTTTATCCACATAGAAACATAGTCCATGAAAAAAGCATAATTTATATAATTTTATTGTGCGTTGTGCTTAATTTTTGTATTATAATATATTGTTGGTTTTTAACGACAGTAAAAAAAATTGTGAGCTTCGAGATACTTGCTCAATTTTAAAATATTTTCCTCTAACTGATATCTTAAATTAAGACATCTTTAATACATAAGTTTTAGCAGTGAAGATAATTCAAAGAATATATTTAAATGCATGAAAGTATGAAATACTTTCATAAATTTTTTCATCATTAATGAAAAATAAATTAAATTCCAATTTATTTGAAATATTCAACTTTACAGTAGAGAACTCAAGTCAAAGGATATACCAGAGTCTCCTCGAGTTAGAATGTAGGTCAGTTCTTCGGTATAACCTGCAGCATCTACCTAATTAATTAGTGAGTCTTGACGTTATACTGTGGGGCACATTTCGTTGGATCTTGTGAATACATTGCACTTGATACTACAGCACGTGGTAGCAACGAATTTCCCTAATGAAATAGTTCATCCAGTGAGGGATATTGGAGGATCAAGAGGCTTAAGTTAGTTTTATCGGATTTTAATTCATTGAGAGTTTTTTTTTTACTCTTTAAGAAATAATTATTTATGTCAGCTCCGATTTTTGTGGAAAATTCCAAGAATTTTGACAGTATAGTTAATGAAATATTCGATCTCAAAGTCGGAGTGTTTAACATAGAACCAAGGTGTAACCTCAAAAATTGAGCAAATTCCACAGGTTTTCGTTTTTTCCGCAAAATACAGTGAAGAGATTTGAATGAGAACATATAGGGTGATTCTCCTAGTTTTCCGAAATATTTTGAAATTAATTTGGATTTTTTCACCGAGTATTTTTCATTTTTTTTTATTCTGAAGACAGGAAAATGTTGTGAAATTCATAATTGAGTACAATCAGCTAGCCGATGCTTAGACGTGATTGGCGGTTTCTTCCAACACAGTTGTATGTATGCACTACTGTTCTATATATATACAAAGAATATTTAAATGTGTGCATGCAGCCCCGTATTATTTTGGGAATATCGAGAGTTTGCTAGAAGAAAAGTTCAAAATTTTCGTTAAATTCATAATTAGACGCAAAATTCTTGGATACAAGAAAATGAAAACCAATTCATGGGAGGACGGGGCAAAATGAGGTACTTTGAAGCACATGCCCCGTACCCCATTTTGCCCCGGTCTCTCCTAAAATACATGCAACGAGACCCCTTTCCATGAATAATCAGTTGCCTCAATTCCTCTACATTCCTTCCGACTAGAACTACCTCAAAATATCTCAAAAACTCCAGAGAATTGAGGTTTTTGTTTAAATTCTCTAGAATCGATGGAATTCCTTTCTTTCCAGTTTTCTGCGAATGTCTTGAAACTCTTATTTTTAAGTTCCGTTCTGCTCTACACAAGTTTTTTTTTTACAAAAATTCCTGTATCTCGCTTAAATTCCGAGATATTCGTTAAAAACAGCTCATTCTCCTCTCCAGTTTCAGCAAAAATCTCCATCAAATTTCACATTGTTTATATTTTCAACTAACCACGTGTCTCACATGACCGCATCGCGGTGAATATACTACCGATGGAGTCGCACGCACACACATAAACATGATTCCCTGATACGAAGTACCACGGTAGTTATGCGTAACGCAGAGAATGTCTGTGATCTAAAGCCTAATGAGCAATTAGTAACGGAGACCGTTTCACTGTTGTACGCAAACGAACGTGTTTGCCACATGCCTCGCACTAAACCACGGCATCCGGCTTTCCTCTGCCATCAAAGATTTAGTGGATCCTCACTATTCCTCTTTCTCTCCCTATTCCGCCTATTTCTCTTTCTCTGTCCTTACTTCCTTTCTACACTCTTCTATTCTGCGTTTCATGCATTGATTTTTTCAAAAAAATTTCAGCATTTCTAAATAATTAGAGGATTGTCTTTCACTTCAACATAAATCAGTTTTCAAATAAATTAAAATCGATAAGTATTTGATTTTATCGACTGTGTATTTATTATTATTATTTTCGTGACACTTTAACGGCAATTTCCGTCATATATAGGCGTCCATTCATGAGAATTTTTGTCTGAAGTTAAGGAAGTTCATCCGGTATGGGATTTAGTAGTACGAAAAATTATCACGACTAGCGTAGTGGTTATACGACTAACGTAGTCGTAACCTGTGAAACTGTTATACACTGGGAATGCTTCTTCGTTGATAACACAGAGAAAAATGTTTTCTTAATTTAAGAATATGCAGTCACTTAATTTAAGAATTGCAGGTCACTTAAATTAAGTGACTTTTCTCACTGAAATCAAGTGACTTTTCTCACTTAAATTAAGTGACTTTTCTCACTTAAATCAAGTAACTTTTTTTTTCTTAATTTAAGAAAGTAAAAGTTACTTAAATTAAGTGACTTTTCTCAATTAAATCAAGTGACTTTTTCTTTCTTAATTTAAGAAAGTAAAACTCACTTAAATCAAGTGAGTTTTCTCACTTAAATTAAATGACTTTTCTTTCTTAATTTAAGTGACCTGCACATTCTTAAATTAAGAAAATTTTTTTCGCTGTGAATAATTGTTCATTTGTAGAAAATCGAATTTACAGAAATAATTTTTTTGAAGATCAAATGAAAAAAGGTAAATTCAGCACATTTTCAGCTATTTCTGTATGATTTAATGTGCAAGCGTAGCTTGTTGAATTCACTGAAGTCGATAAATTCAACTAATTAACCTGGAATAATAGTTGAAAGTTAATCCACTGTGTTCTAAATTCAATTATCCAACCCATTTCCAACAGATATTCCCAAAAAAGTGAATTTTCTCGAAAATGGAAAGGATTTTCCTCGATTTTTGATTAAAAAAACGCAGATTTTTCAAAAAATGATTTAAAAAAACAATTCTGATACATGTTTTCCACTGGAAATTTTCCTCAGTTTTTTAATGGAATCCGAAAAAAAAAAAATTTAAGCCATTTTATTGCAATATCCATTCTACCCCATCTTCTTCTGTATGCGGAAAAATCTGCCATTACTGAATTAATAGTTTTTTTATCATTGATTAATTTTCTTCACTCTTCCCTGTGAATTTTCCATTTTTTGATTTTAATAATAATCGTGATAGTTCACGTAAACGTGACAATGTAAAGCCAAAGCTATATAGACACGTACACTCCATAAAACCATACAGAAACTTTTTACGATGTGTAATAAATTTAGTTTTGGTTAGACAAACGACATAATTCTCATTTTAGTTGACTGCACTATCGTCCGCATGGCCATTTTCAACTCGGCGGGTTTCTTGGCACAAATATAAAAGTCAATGGATATAACAAGTATGCAAAAATTGTTTGATACTTGTATTTATTATTTTTCTCTCACACTTTCTGCGAACATTGTTAAACACTGTTTCATGCACTCAAATATTTTTATTTTATTTTTTAAATTTAATGCATTTTAAACTGTCAGGTTTGTTCTGCTGAATATGCAAATATTATACATTTATACTAATATTTACAGTCATAAGAATTATGATATAAACAAAAATCAAAAATATGATTAAATGGGTTGAACAGTGATAGTAATGGGAAAGTCATATTTTGAAGTTGCACAATCACTGTTAGAAAAAAAATGGAAATTTCGTAGACAATTTGATGAGAATTTTCGTAAACGTGATATTGAATTTTTTTTAAAGAGAAGAAGATTATGAAATCTGTGAGTTTCAGAGGAAATCCAAAGGAATCCATGAGTCTTAAGTAGAATTGAGACAGAAATTCTACAACTTTCTTGAATTTTCGACTGAACATGAATATTTAGAATCAAAAGAACTTGAATTTACAAATTTTTCTTTGAATTTTCCCATTTCTACTAAATTTTCAAGAAACAATTAAACTGAAATTACACATTTCCTTGATATCCAGGCATGAAATTATTTGAAAATCAATGTGTTCATTTTTCAATGACGTAATTATCTGAAATTTCCGTAGAAATGTGACTTGTTACAAATTTCCGGGATGTAGGGAAAATTCAGAGGGAAATTTTCGACAGTGATGATAAAAATTCATTGAGAATATGAATTGTACATAGATTAAGTCTGGATAAGAACGTTTCACAACAGAATGGTTTTTGTAATGCTAGGGTTAAGGTATCATCTTTTCCATTCATTATTATTCCCAATAGAAAATAATGAAATCATATAATTTGATGAAAAACTCCATATAAATGGAAACATTAATTCGCTGATTAATAATATATAGTCACGAGAGCTTCATAAGCCATTTGACTAGCAGTCATAACTGCCACATATTAAAAAAAAATTTGTTTCAAACATCTTCGTTTCAATTAAGACATCCTATTCTAAAAATGAACTTTGTTAAAAAAAAAAAATAAGAATGTTTTAATTTAATAAGGTGAATGATAGCCTTTAATGTTCAATTTTTCGATCATTTTAGTTTTACAATTGAAGGAAAAGAGAAGCAAATATTTCTCATTCAGGCCAAAAATGATGAAATTACTGTACAACGATACAGCAGAGTTGGGGGGGGGGGAGGGGAAGAAAAGAGCGGTAAGTTTGAATTGGTGTTCGTTAAGCTGATTCACTGGATAACGCGAGCCGTAAAATTCACTGCAGCAAGAATTCTAGATAATTCGGTCACGGGATAATTCATGAAAAATGAAAATTAAAAAAAAAAATAAATAACAAAATTATTCTGAATCAAGAGCAATGCTGATGCATAATAATTACTTGTCTACCCTCCAACTATATTTCAAACCACTTATATATTTTTTAACGCGGCATAAAAGTTTTAAAAACTTTCCAATTACTCCTACTTAAATCCAATCAAACTTTTGATAATTTTAAACGTTGGGAAAAAAAAGTGAAGGAGAAAAATTGGCCAACGTTGGGAAAATTGTAATTGGCATTATATCATTTCCTCTTTAAAATTATGTGAAAAAAGTTTGTTTTTCTCATTCTTTTTTTTTCGATTAATGAATATCATGTTTTTTCTCCAAATATTTTGGTCTTCCCATAGCTAAGGCTTCCCATAGAAGGCTTCACTCGATACATTGATGTCTATAGACAGGTTTTTACAAAATCTGGAGTCTTTGATTGAATAAATGAAGAAAAAAACATTTCAAGTTCGCAGAATTAGAAATGATTGAGATGATTCTTCAGAATAAATAATAAATATGACAAAAAGAATGGATAATAGCATTGTTTTTCAACTGGTATGGCTTTTTCTCCCAATACTTTAACAATATGCTTCCGAATGAAAGTGATACAACTTTCTTGAAACCATCATCGAAATATAAAATTTTGAGAAACTCAATAAAACTGAAATAACTCGAGAACTAATCATGCAAATAAGCTCAAAATTGACAGGCATCTCGCTGATACAACTCTCGAGATAATATATGACTATATATAACATCAGTTGAATAGTTTCCAGAAATTTCATTATAAACTGTTTTTCGTGAAATGACCATATCTCAAAAAGTATCGATCGAATTGTCTTCAAATGAATTCTCTTCGAGTTTTCCACAAAATATGAAGTTTTTCTATAAAATCTTTTGAATTTCATTGAGATTTTCATGCACATGCACGCACACTTACAGACATGCGCTAGAAATATCATTTTTTCTCTTCTCGATAATTTCAAGTATCTTCTATTCATAAAATTAGATTAAAAAATTCTGATGATCACACAGCTTCCATTCAAAAGCAAAAAAAAAGTAAAAAATGAAAAAAATCTGATAAATCAAAGGATACATAATGAAATAGAATCCAATTGACTTTCTGTTGTTCCATCACGTATGTTTGTCCCTATAAATTTACGCATGGCTAACGTATAGTGTCGGCCAGTATGATGAATGCAGAAGGGGAGAAAATAACTGTTTGAAGTTGGCTGATTAAATGTCCAACGGGTAGTTGGGATTTTCCCAGTGTTAGGATAGACTCTTCCTCGTTTTCAGCGTTTACAGGGACAGACACGGGACCGACCCCTGCACCTGACACAGAGAATGAGCGAGGTGCTTGAATGGAAAAGGAAGAGGGAAAAAAAAATTAAAGAGGGAGAAAAAAGGGAGGTAGGGGAGGAAATGCCACGCCATGGGGAATTCAACGTGAGCTGATGCGAGAAAGAGAGCAAAAGTTTTTCACATAGAGAAAATTGTGTGTATGTGTATGTGTGGGGGAGAGTCTAAAGGATGGGCTAATTGGATGTCGGAGGCGCAATCTTGTGGTATCCATTTGTCATTCGATGGCAGAGAGGAAAAGAGAGAATAGGTAAAAGTGCAAGGGCAATCGCGTACTCTTTCTCTCACGTTTTCTCACTTCTCTGTTTCTAAATATATCTCCATTCGTTTTTTGATAGTCACTCACATATGAGAATGGACTGTTCCCTTGAATTGTCCTTCATTTCTCATTTCTGTATTACGTATCACGGTTGCACTGTCTCTTTGACACATATAGCCTCTCTCGTATTTTAATAATGATACGAACAATTTCTCACTTTCGATTCTTTTTTCCTTCATTAGCCGAGATAATTCAGGAAAATTCGTGGCTGGTGATGAATTAAATGTGACTTTGTCATCTCATTTTTTAGAACTTGGGATATTGTGCAAAGTGAAGGATGTGAATTTGGAACGAGAGGAGTAGGAAAAGTGAATTAAAGAAATAATGCATTTTAGGGAGCACCTTTTTCACAAAAAGCTTCATCAAAAAAATTTGTGCAAGAAAACTCCAAGTTTCAAAATGATATGATGATTATGATGAAAACTTATGTAATGTTGTTATTGAATTTGTGAATCGTTTAACTTTCAAAAAATTTGAAGAGCATCAACATGAATAATAAAATCGTTAATGAATTTACCATTGATAATTTATTTCATTTTTTTATGGGTGAATAGAAGATTGGAAAAAATTAATAAATAGAAGTGGATTGTGTCTTTTTGACATAAGAAAGTGTATCTCAATTAATTTCCGAGATTTTCTATTAAGAATGATCACAAAGATGAGTCGATTTGTCCTATTTCACCTCTTCACTACTGATTTTATCTCATTGCATTAAAGTATAAGAAAAAATAAATAACTTGAAAATCAATTTGAATATTCGACAGGAAATAATGTATTACTTTGGAAACTTGGTGAATGATAGAAGCGACTTGTACAGCGGACAAGAATCATCAGTCTTCCATTATATGCAGAAGAGTATGGAGACTCTTTTCATTTTATTTTCGTTATATCCAATCGTCTGGGATATTCCCTGTTCAATTTTTCGAGTGCCAAAGCACTCTGGGACCTTGAGGACGTCTTTCCCAAGATCGTTCCTCATGAACCCCTACCCTCTCTTCTTCTCCCTCTCCTCCCCCCTCTCTTTATCCTGATCTTCCCGCGGAAAATGAGGCGCTGGGGTTATAACGTGAGTGGCAAGAATGGAAAGAAAACCCGTTTCTATTCTCCAGTACCCATGAGGAAGTGGAGGCATGTACTCTCTACGAGTAACGTCGGTTTTTGAAAAATAACCCTCGCAAAAAGGGACTATTCATCACCGTTCACATTAACCTATCAATCCAACACTTTCCCTCCACTCTTTTTTTTTTTTAATCAATATTCCTTTTCTGCTAGGAAAAATTCGCAATATCACTGGGCACTTAGCATTTTAATTTTATGCATTACTAATTCATGGCTCAGCATATTATTTTACGAAGACTTAAGACTAAAGAACAGTGAGATTTTCAATGAATTCACGAAAATTCGTTGAATGTAGTACAATTTTTTGTTCTTTTTTTTCGAAATTAATTCAGTAATAAAATGTAGAAGGAGATAAAAAATTTCTGAAAAAAAAGGTTATTCCAAAATTTTGTGTCTCCTTTCGTCGACAGTGAGTCGAACTATTTCGCTGCTGAACTACTGAATTTCTTTCTCCACTGAATATAGTTGAAAGGTGGGATAAAATGTACATTCCAATGAACATTCCATTAATCGTGAAATTTTCACAGTTTTCCAACAGGATAATCCTCCTGATTCCTATTTTATCCCATCTTGCCCCTAATACTCTTACAATTAAAGTTTTTAATTTAAAAATCACAGCAAAAGAAAATTCTCATTATCCTGAAAATATTGGGGAAAAAAAAAATCAATTATTTACCTAAAAGAACATGATGAAGTATGGGCACAATGGGAAAAAATGGGTTTATTGGGAAAAATGTTGGAGAAGAAGAATGAGGAAAAAAGTGGAGAGAGATTGAAAATTGGAATAAGTTTTGGGGAGGTATACAATGGACATATCTAGATGAATAGAATTGGATGGAAGGAATGAAGTGGATAAAAGTCACTAACTAGTAACAAAAGGTTAGTATGAAGACGCTGAACAGAGGGAGAGGGGGACAAGAGCAGGCCGGTGGAGGACTACATATTGGTCCGTCCTCTCCCCCTCCTTCTCCTCTTCCACCTCCTCCTCTCTCTCTCCCTCTTTTTTTTTTCCAAGCCGTTATCCGTTGAAAACTTGCGTCCTGCTTGATCCCTCCATGGTTTCAATCCCTCGTCGAGGGAATAGCTCCCCTCCTTTGTTCGAACGAACGAACTTGCTCGGACAGTACCTCCGGAAGCAGTGCCGCACTTTTCCGACCTTGTGTCCACACTCGTTTCCAACCCTCAGTTCATCACTCGGCTGCTCTCAATTGTTTCGGAGCCAACCCGAGCCGAGAGTTGTAAAGCCAACTCTCTTTAGTTCTATCATTGATTTTTTTTGCAATTTTTACATATATATTGGTGAAGGTGAGGTAGAAAAGACATAAAGGGTGAAATGGGGAGATTTTTAGTTTTTATAGAATTTTTTTTCGATAATTTTCATGAATAGCTGAAGAATTTTCATCAGAAAACATTTTTCAAATTTTTTTTTTTAGAATTTTTGGAAAATTACACTTTTTTGGGGGAAAATGAAAGGCTCTAATCTTTTATGAAATTGGAAAAGTTTCTGTTGGTCGTAGCGACATGGGGCTGGTTTTAAATTGAAGGTGAAATCATTTGTCATTGATTCATGGCGGTTTGAGAAGAAAATGATAGATTTTTAAAGTATTTTTACAGCAAAAACGAAAATGGAAAGAATTTCTTACAGTTTCTTTCCAAAAAAGTATAATTTCCCAAAAATTCCGAGAAATCAATTCTCACACATGTTTTCCAACGGAAATTTTCCCAGCTCTTCAATGAAATAATTGACCAAAAAATTCATCTCAAGCCACTCCATTGGGATGTTCATTTACCCTTACTTTCTTCTAAACTTAAGTTACAGGATGAGTTTTTTCATCAAATACTAGAACTATTATAGCAAATAATTACAAAAAAAAATGTTATAAATTTGATTGAAAATATCTCGAAAATGTGCAATCTTAACGTAAAATTTCCGTTTTCTTTTACAAAAAATTCAAAAATCTACAAAATAGAATTCTTCTAAGCCCCATCGTTTTCGAGATATTTTTGAAAATAATGAAGATGTGATATGCAGATATAGGCACAGTGCACGCTAATCTCAATTACATACATACATATACAGATGTGTCCTTCATGATTCCACTACTGATTTCTTCAAAATTTTCACATGATATCATATCCTCCAATATAAAATTCTCTTCACTCACAAAAATAAAAAAACCACTAATTCTATTGTCACAAAATTCAATGAAACCATGTCCTAAAATTCAGAACAATTCCTAAAATTAATAAAAGGTCATATAGAATAATATGACAGAATTTCTCGCATCATCAATGAGAGCTCTGTGTTTGAACCAAGAGAATATATCCATGGTGAACGATAGAACCGAGTTTTGCACTCGGTTGAGTTTGGTCAACTAATTGGATTGTTCTGTCAGTTCGAATCGATCCGTCAGTCAAAAGTTTATTAAATATCTATATCTTTGGCTTTAACATTTAACCCACCGTCTGTTTTTAGTTGAAAAAAAGGATAAAATAGTAAAAAAATGGTTCGGCTGCAAAAACACGGGATGAACAATTGAGTTCATCCATCAAGCGAATATCCCCGACAATTCATTGATAATCTACAAGTTTTTTTCTTCGTTATAAAATTCAAAATTGGGGGAAAAAAGAAGGCATTGAAATAATCCTGCTCAATAATATGAGAAATGAGTTCATAACACATTTTTTAGGAAACCCACGCTTTTTTGAGATATTTTCAATATAACGTAAAAACCCAAAACAATTGTGTTTTTCATTTCCATATTTTTACGTCGATTTTAATTCTGAATTTTGTATTATTATGATTTTTAGAACCTGAGGAAGCTCCAATAAAGCAGGCGAAACGTCGTTGATTTAACAATTAATTAATATCGTTAAATTAATCTTTTCCAACTTATTATGCCTTCACAATAAACCCGAAACATTCGAAATAATCAAAAAAAAGAGAAAAGTTTTGAGAACTGACGTTTCTCGCTTCATTTCCGTTCCCTCAAAGACCTCGAAATAGAATAACTGACCCATTAGAGTTGAAAACCCCATCAATTTCCCAAATTTTGCAGCACAAGAAATGCCTCAAATCCCATTAAACTCTAAATAACCAAAGAGAAAAAAAAACCCATGAACTCATTCAATTTTTCCCCTCAAAACCCCTAATTCTCCGCAGAATTAGCAAAAATCATGAATTTCTGTAAGTACCAAAAGTTTCCAGACACTCTAAGAACTTTTTCTCTCCGGCAATAACAAGAAAAAAAAATGACGAAAAAAAAAAGAAAAAAATAGCGAATCTCCAGTGATAAAAAGGAGTGAAGAAAAAGGCAATGTAGAAAGGGTCTCGAGGTCACGTAGGTTGTTTATGCGTGGAGGCACTCATCCCTGTGCTTTTCTGAATTAACCTCCATGGCGTCCAACGGTTATTTCGTGAACCATAAAACCAAAATAATGGAGCTCTTCCAAGCACTTTAACTCGAGGATCACGAAATCGAAGGGTGCGTGTTGTTGTAAAAAAAAAAAGTGAAGTAAAGAGGCGGAAAAAAGAAGAAAAAAAACGCATCGGTATCGATTTATCGAACATTTTATCACGAGCTGTTTGAGGAACGTAGTGATAAAAAGAAGGTGGTATACGCGCACGAAGAAAAAGTATAGAAAAAAAAAAGCAAAAGGAAGAAGTTAACGTCTTGAGATAGATAGACAGATGAATTGTACGTGAAATGCCGCGATTTCATCCTCACTGGTTGTATAGACGTTGAAAAAGGGCAGGGAGAGACTGTGAAAGAGGAGGGAAGGGGGTTGAACGAACCCACATAATGGCCGTGAACGTTATATACTAAAGGGGGGAAAGAAAAGAAAAATAAAACATTACAGTATATATACCTTAGGCGCAGCAATGGCAACGGCAACTGGTAATGGCTCCTTATGATTTAGCGAGAGTGTTTTCTTACTTTTGCACGGAAAGTGCCGGCCGCGTGTAATCGTTTGTCAAGTTAGCCTCTGGGCTCTTTCGCAATGTGAGTGGGAGTGAAGAACAAAAATATTAGTCCAGTTGCTTGCCCACAAGCCGTTGAAACATCAGCGAGAGTGAAGGAGACAGAGGTGAGGATGAAGAAAAAAGAAATGAAGAAAAAAAAAATAAGGAAGATGAGAAAATTGTGTATAACGCCTAGAGAGACGCGCCAAGAAGACCAACTGCGTAATATTTCACCATCATCGCTATTAGAGGCCATTCGCAGAGGATGAAGAGTAACGACGTGTCCTTCGCATGAACGCACGAGGATGTGGAGACCACACGTCAGCTACACCTACATTTGCCACTTTTATATATATATAGTTCATGGAACAAATATGTGAGTACCTTGAAGCCCTTGGCTTGTCCTTTTTTTAATCAATTTTCTCGTTTTTTTTGTACCATCCTACCTTCTTTCAAAGTCTAATTTCTATGTCCTTCAGGGTTTTCAAGGATCGATCGAACGCAATCGCCCAACTTCTACTTTATACAACATTCTGTACATCGTAGAAACGATAGTTTGATATTCAGTGAACGTCTACCAATCTAGAGTATCCAGAAACCACTTCGGTTGAGGCCCCTGTGAAACGAGGAAGAGAGTTGGAAAATTGTGTGAAGCATTAGCATGCTTAACACTCACTTTATTTCAAGCAGTTATCAAACACTTGATTCTACAAAGCGTGTTCTGACTTTCAACGGTTTTGGGTTTTTTTTTTTTTTCAAATTTATTTATTCAAAACCACTTTTTTTTCCTCATTGTTGATGTATTTTTGGACACAGTGAAATTGAGACCAATGATTTTCAGGTAATTACATTCTAGTCTAGATTTAGAAAGGATGATCATCAGGAAGGATGACATTAACTTGATGTATTAATACATTTTCATTATCTGATAATGATCATCTATTTTCAGAACTTTTGGCTCCAGGAATCTTGGCTGCTTGGTAATGGTTTACAGTTTCTTGACACGATTCACTGATAATCATGACTCCTGTCCAGTCTCTAGCATTGGGGCATTTATGTACGATAGCTGCTCAAAGCCAAGAGAGAGACCAGGTCACGCAATCGGCTGAACTCCCTATCACGCAAGCCAACACACTACTGTATCCTGTATTTTTTCGGATAAAATTCCGGAGGGTAAATCGAGGAATTACTGGAAATGATATTCGTTTAATTTTCACATGAGTTTATTTTATTCTTGTGTCTTGTCAAACTTGCTCGTTATGTACCACTCCATATCTCGAGTTTACCACTCGTTCTAACGATCCAATGACTGAGGAGGACCGTCTATACCTTTTGAGAAATCCACTTGCCAGCGGACGCCTACTTCAAACTCAGAATATGTCCGTGTTATATCTCTAACAGTACACTAGCTGAACACTAACGTCAGAGACAGAGCCAGACAGTCTATTATATTGGCTCCAGTGGTACGAGGTACTTCTACTTCTGTATTCTCCCGCTTTTTGACCCAAAACATTTCTTCAATAAAGTTATACTGATGAAGGGAAAAATTAGGGGAATGACTGAGAGAAGTAAGGTTCCATGTAATAATACAATCACCACAAAATATTGAAAAAAAATAATAATTCACGAAAATTTTTTTTAGAGAAATATAACAAATGATGAAATAACCCCAAAAGAAGAGCAACAGAATAACAAAAACAAATACATTTAATGATATTTGAATCTGCTGCCAAATAATCGAAGAAAAAACAAAAGCATTTGATTATCAGCTAATAATAAGTGGTCGTTACATGAATAGATAGAGGAGAGTCTATCGTGATTATGATGAACAATTGAAGAACATTGTAGGAACTTACAACAATGACATCAATATCGAAGAGTGTCTGGAAGGAATAACATCCATAATTACAATTTAAATGTGAATTATTTTGTTGGAAAAGAAAGGAATTATTTCAGCGAAAAAGAATTGATATTTTCTGAATTATTGAAGAATTGATTTTTTTTTCTAAATATTCTGTGGCTCGTCATTTTTTCAAGAAATATTTTCTCGTGAATTCTCATTTTTTGGTGACATTTTACCATAAATTATTATCGAAAGAAATATTGTGTCATGTAGATTTTTTTTTTAATATCTTGGAAACTAAGAGAGATAGGACGATCTTGCTTTGATTCTCTCTTTGCAGTTCTTCAAATTTAAATGCAAAAAAGGATCAAGATGAAAAAGGAGGATCTTCATTAATTTCTGGAGATGATTTATCCTGTTTCATCTATTTTTCAGTGTTGAATCTTCTTCCAGATTAATTTCCTCAAGATTTGAGTGCTGATTGGTTGGAATGATGATATCCAAGGATTCAATGGGCTCAATTTCAATGAAGCAGTTTCATTAAACCTTCATCTTCAAAATGGAAGATTTATTGTTAGCTCATGATAGGAGTCCTTTGACAAGGATAAAAGGATACAATGAAGAGTTCAAGTGCAGCAAGAAGCTATGTCCTTTTCGATCAGAAACATTTGTTCGATAAAATTGTACTGATGAAGGGCAGAATGGAGGAAAGACTGAGAGGTAAAACAGGATAAGTCTTCTTCTATGTCATCTATTTCAAAAGCGAATGAACAATTCTGCTTTGATCCTTTTTCTGCAATTTTCAAATTCTCTGCAAAAAAAAGATCAAGATGAAAAAAGCGTATCTCCATTAGTTTCTGAAGACGATTCATCCTGTTTCATTTTTTCAGGAGTAAGTCATCTTCCAGATCAATGGTCTGATGATTTGAGTCTTGACATTCTAAAATGATGGCATCCAAGAATTCGATGAATTCAATTGCCATCAAGCACTTTCATTAAACCTTCATTTTCAAAATTAAAGATTTCCTTTTAGCTCATGATACGATTCCTTTGACAAGAAAGAAAGAGAATAAAATGAAGAGTTCAAGTGAAGCAATGTAGCAAGGAGCTATCTCCTTTGATAGGGACATTGATTGCTCCCTTTGGGAGGCCTCAAAACTTCCTTGACTTGTGTTCGTTTTATGTAGGTTAAGATTCCTAGGTCTGGACCTCTGAGTGGAGCATCTACCTCTGCCTTTCCAGGTCACTTCCAGAGGCACTAAAGCCCGATTACTTCAAACGTAATCCTCCACGTCACGTTGTCAATTACATCTGTACAATTGAAAATATATATTTTTCAATAATAATAATGAGAATTTTATTGTACTGTATATAATTGAAGAAGAGTTTCATCAAAATCTAATGATAAAGCATTTTGTGATGCTGGAGAGAGAGAAAGAGATGGAGGCAATGAAATGAATGAACAATAGACCAATTCAGTCGCCACATTGTGAATCAATGATGATGCTGAAGTTTCAGTGAAGTGCGAAGAACCTCGTAAAATGTAAAACTGTAAGAACCACTTTTTGTATCTTATGTTAGACTCAGGAGTTGCGCTATTTTTTTCAACTGTAAATAACGCATGTTGCTGCATACATTGTCAGCTACAGAGGGGTGAGAAAGTAGTAAGAATAGGTGAAATGGGGAATGGGGACAATTGGAGTAGAATGCTGGTGAAAAAAAAAGAAGTGGAACGAGAGATGAGAACTGAGAGAGGGGGCGAGAGAAAGGAGGAAGGAGAATGGGTTCGTGAGCAAGCAGACGTGTTTCATCTTCGAAGTGGGTAAACGGGAAACACTCACGATAGAGGAAAAAAAAAGGTGGATGAAGGAGGATAGTAGAACGGTGGCTCACGAACAGTCCGCAAGCTCGAAGAGTCGAGGGTATCTCGAAACAGACACTGGGATTTAGTGCTTTTTCTGATTTTTCAGTTGAAATGAAATCATTTGGAATGGAAAAAGATTTTTCAACTGAGATTTTGTTATTTCAATGATTTTTAATGATTTTGGTCTTTCTCATTTGACTGATCTCTATTTATTATATTATATATCATATCCTATAGGATACATAGATTTGATAGAGGTTACGAAAATAACAGTATCAGGACAGTATTGTTGAAGATAGGCATTTTACATTGCCTCGTGGATGGGAGGTGGAGAAAAGATGTGAGAATCAAAAATTCGATGGTAAATATAGTAACTCGCAATAGCTCAGCGGTAGTGCACCTGACATGTAATCAGAGGGTCGTGGGTTCAAATCCTGCTTGCGCATTACATATTTTTTCCGGAATTTGATTCTCTTAAAAATTTATTCATAGAAATTAATTTATTAATAAATTTATTTGTTTAATGGTACTTATGTGCTGATAATGCCTTTTTTTTTACATGTATTTTTGTATCATTCTTTTTTTTCTTAATTCCACAGATTCATTTAGATTCAAATTCTTTGATTTTTTCGTGATGTATGTGCCTATATCTTTGATCGACCATAGCTCGATCAAAAAAAAGGACATTTGGCAATAGGAGAATTTAAAATCAAGAATTGCAAAAAAAACTGAGATATAATAGGAGTTATCTAGTAAATTGAAGATATGTTGTAGATGTATATATTGTCGCGGAATTATGGAGTTTCACTCTCTTTCATCCCTGCAAATGAATGATAACTGTGGAGTTACCTGAGAAAGAGAAGAAGAGAGTCAGATGAATAGCTGCGAAGCAAGAGAAATAAATATATATATTTATAGAGTTAGATTTCATCGATCGTGTATGGATTATTCATTCTTTTGTGACATCACTTCAACGACAATTTCGGTCATATAAGCTTTCATTCATAAGAATTTCGATTGAACTATACATATATGTTCAAGTGTTTCAAGATTACCCATAGAGCAGTAACAGCCGTCTTTACTTACATTGACTTTGAATACGCCAGAGATTTTATTCATTCATTATGATCGAGTAATGCAGGAAAAAGTTTGATGAAAATTGAATTGATATAACAGTTGATTTTATCAGCTGGGAAAGATACCCAGGGGATGCAAAAAGAATGAAAAAAAAAACCATAGAGATCGAATGGAGCTCTAATTAAAATTTATCGTACTATCCAACCCAACTCCTTGCGCATCGGTCTTGGGGCTATCAATTACTCTTAATTCGAAGGGCCCGGCGCCGTCAGGCCAAAAACAGTCTCTCCACTTTTTCCATTCACGTATATGTGTGTGTGTGAAAGTGAGAAAGATGGAAATAATGGGACTGTATGTTGGATATAGGTAGTAACGAAGAGGAAATAGAGGATGTATGAGCATTACCCCAGAGGAATCGTAATACAAAGCCACCTGGACTGTTGCTAAAGGTACTTTGTCAACTTTCAGTCAGAAATTGATGAAGATTGAGATGTGTTTACCATAATATAGGAAGAGAGAAAAAAAAGTTATTTATTTAGGATTAATATGACCAAATACTAATAACGTCAAGGTAATTTAATGCTGATTTATACAATAATTGTTGTAAAGGTTGCAAAAGTGAGGTTAAACGTAGGAGATTGTTAAATTCAAAAGATTGTGTTCAATTTTCTTATTTATTTCATTTGTATATGTATGAATAATTTGTAATTTCGTCTTCGAGAGCCTGAGGAAGCTCAAATATTAAGCAAAACGTCGCAAATTGACAATCATCTAGTACTGTTATTTACTAACCTCCAATTTTCCATGAAAGTGAGAAATATTAATCATTGATATGGAAATGAATACACTTATAAAATAAATAAAAAAACAGAAATTTTTCATTTAGTTTCAGAAATTTCTTTGCAATCAGATAAATTTTTGTAATTTGACAATTTGACGTTTAATTTTCATATTGACGAAATAACTTCATTATTGGAAGGAACAATGTTGAGAAAGAGAGAGAGATAGAATGGAAATACCATAGTGAAGTCTATGGGTTTTCATAGGACTTCCAGAATGAAACCTCTGGAGCCACCCATGTAGCCACAAAACTTTATTCAACTTTGATCAATGGCCAGTGGTGCTCTGATGTACAACAGATGGACGCTTGTTTCTAGACCTAGTGTACTGTTAGGTTTCATGGTATTTACAAGTTCACTAACCAGTTTTCCACGTGTATCTGCCAACTCTGAATCTAATAACAGTCTAATACAGTGTGAGTTTGTTGTGTGTTTTCAGGGATGAAAAATTCGTTTGGAATAGTTTCATGGAAATATATTTTAATTCTGTTTTTCTACTGGTTTGTGGTGAATTGTTTGAAAAAGAATAGGTCTTCGTCATTAGTTACATTGTCATGGTGAATAAAAGAGGATTATCGGGATATGGTGAACACGAAAGTAGAGCATCGAGCTCGATCAACGTTTAGAGAATAAAAGATAGTGCAAAAAAAAATCACAGAGAACAATGGATCGGCAAAAATCAGCTGAGGGTTTGGAGAGAAATTGTAGAGAATGAAAAAAAAATATAGAGAAGATAAGCGAACGTTTTTGGAGCACATGTCTACTGGATGCCCTGAGGACAGCAGCTCGTTCGTTCAATGTAATCACGTTCTCACTGTTTTCACACAATGAACAAAGTTATTTTTTGGACGAAATTCATCGATTTTTTCGTTCAATTATGTGCAGCACGAAGTGTTAATGTTTTTTCTGTCTCGTTTTATCAATAAATTGATTATTAAAAATTATGATAGTTGAACCTAGACTAGTTATCGTAAGATAGTGACCTAGAGAACGGTCGAAAAAGCAAGAAAAATTGAAGATTTGTAGATTTATTTCCAATTAATTGCTTTTAATTTGGGAAAACGTGCTTTAATTTATGTAGAAAATTTTTTTAGCTCCTAGAATTCTTTCAAAAAAATGTAATAGTTTGTTGAACCTTCTGATGAATAGAGCAAATGTTATTTTCCCGAATTTTCCGCTCAACTGATTAATCATAGAAAAATGAAGAAAAAAAGGTGAAACACAGCAGTATAAACTCATATGTGTGGATTTTGTATGGTTTCAATTGTTCAAAGATAATTCACATTTCTTCCAAAATCTGAAAATATAACAGCACTATAGTCTGATACTCCAACTTTAACATTGAAACAAAAAGTAGAATGAAAGGGACACTGAGATAAAAGAAAAGCCAGATGGAAATATGACTCTCTAGAGCCGAGTGTCACGCACGAGTGAGCGCGTAAGACAGGATGTCACGGGCTCTTTCGACGGCGTGTCACGTACACCCGCGTGACTTCTTCAACGTAAAGGACCCATGGCTCCTCTCAGTCTCCACACTGTATCCAAGGATTTATTTCTACTCTTTTCTCTCACATTTTTGCACATTTTTTCTCATTGCTTTTTTTTTTATTCCTGCGCTTTTTTTTCCGTCGTAGCTTTTTCTGGTACAAGTGGATTTTTAGTTTCCATTCAGAAGAATGAATAGCGAAAATGAAAGTAGAGATAAAAATTTAGCTGCAAATGAGATTCAATAAATTGAAAAAAATTAATTGAAAATAAAAATCGAGTTTTTGCAACATTTTCATGATTTTTTCATGATAATTACCATTTTTTTTTTCAATGATTCTAATTGATCTGTTCTCTCACTTTTCTTTTATTCCTGTACTTTTTTCAGAGAACTGAATGACGAAAAAAAAAGAGTAGAGATAAAAATTTAGGCAGGATGAGATTCGAAAAATGGAAAAATTCAGTGAAAAAAAAAATTTGAGTTTTTGAAAAATTTTCATGATTTTTTTTCGTGAAAATAACCATTTTTTCAGTGATTCCAATTGATCCGTTCTCCCACTTTTTTTCATTTTTTTTTGGCAACTCATTCGCGAAGCGTTGTTGAACGCCGAGTTTTGCATAATAATGAGCTACCACGACAATGCTAACGAGTGGATGGGAGATCGTGTGCCGAGTTTGGATCGCGTTTCTCCGCTTCTTTATTTTTTCAAATATTTTTTACATTGACTATTTCTTTCTGCTCATGCTCCTAGAACCTCTATACATTAAACTACTGCATATATCGTTGACCCTCGTCATGGGCCCTCGAAGGAAGTGTACGCATCTCTTTTCTTCCCTTTTTTTTCTCTCCACAATCGTCTTTTTTTTGGTCGTCATTTTTATCCACTTTTTTTTTTTATTATTTATTTTTGGCGACAGTAGCGAGAGCGACACTGAGAACAATCGCGTCATCTGGTGTGACCGCGAAATATACTCTGTTGGAGAGACAGGTGGTGCAGTAGTGGGCCACTGGATGCTGTGTGGCTTTTCAGAAACTATTTTGCCATTTCAGTTTTTTTTTCTCCCTTTCTCTTTTTTTTTTCCTTCATTTTGAAATTTGTCAAGTGTATTCGAGGTGAATTACACAGTTGAGTGAATAAATGAAGAAATTTCCTTTATTTTTACGAGAAATAAATTTTAATAAATGCCCGAGCATCGAAGACTTATTTTATTATTCCTGATAAAAAAAAGGAAAAAATAAATGAAATAATGAATCGCATTGGAAACAAATTGGAGGAAAATGAGATAAAGAGCATTTGAAATAGTTCTAACAAATGACGTATCCAATTTGCGTGGCGTATTCCTAACAAATTGTTAAACCAATAATAATAACAAGAACAATATTGTGGAGGAGTATTTGAGTCAGACTATTTTCTTTGATCGGTTTAACGATAAAATCACTTGAAGTGTACTGAATAGATGTTTCCTCTTTTTTTTTTTTTATCTTTTTACTCTTTCTCTCTTTTGGAGTATGAGAGTGAAACCATTATCCTAATTGGTCAACAAACAGCTTCCGATATCCCGACGAGTGTGCCTCCCATTTTCCCTGGATTCTTCTATCTCTTTCTCTCTCTCTCTCTTCTCTTCTTTTGGGATTCCCAGATCGTTTGAGAAAAGAGCTTTTCCTCTCGGGCGTACATAAAACAAGACGAAGAATAAAGGAAAGTGCAGGCTGAGAGTCAAGAGGGGGGGGGAGGGGTGAGGGGATGTTTTTCCCTCTATTTCATCTTTCAATTCTATCCGCTATTTTAATTTCAAGAGTTGATAAAAAAAAAATTTTTAACATTTATATTTCATTTAAATAACATTTATTAATAAAAAGAATGAATGAAAAAAAAACCTTAATCTCTTGTGTAATTATTTTTTCAATTAATTTCAACGAAACTGACGAGTTTTCTCCATCATTTTTTACTCAATTAATGGCAACAAAGAGTAATGCCGAATTATACACAATGAAATATTGATAAAAACGTTGATATTACACGGGATTAACAAAAAAAATAATACAAATGAATATAAAGGAGAATAAAATAAGAGAAACAGTACTTCTATCTCTTCGTGTGACAGTACGTAGTAGTGCGGGGGCCGTCCAGTGTTTTTGCTACTCCAATGTAACTGTTAAAATTGCACGTTGCACGACACCATTCTGGGTACTGGATTTATCTTCCTCATTCACTCTTATCCCCATTCTACCCAGTATCCTCCTATGTTGAACGGGATATGTGCTGTTTCGCTTTGTAATTAGAATTTTTTTTTTTTCGCGGTCACCAACAGTAGAGAGACACACGTGCGGACGAAACGAGTTACAGTGTCCTTTTTACCAGATTTTTATTTTCAGTGGAGATTCCCGAGGGATAAAAAGAGAGTAAAGAGAGGAGAGAGATAGGAATTAAGCGGGTTGACCAAGCCAAGCTTAATTGACTCACCCACCTTTCCAACGTCTACAATAATTTCAATGCTACTATTATTTATAATATTCATTTTTTCAGTTTAATTATCGTGTCATTCATGTTTTTTTAATACGAGTAATATAATGGTTTTTTTTTATGCAATTGTAAGTTGTTTTATTTAGGTCGTTTTGAGAATCTCTTTTTTTTCATTGTTTATTAATTTTTTTTTGATTAAAATTGGAGATTCAATGCAAAGAGGTCTTTGGACGTTTTTCTTTGAGACTATTGATTTCGAAGATATTCACTGAAAAATCTGTATTTCAGGCAGTATCTCAGCGAATCTGAGTTTAGTTAACCCATTTTTTAATGATATATCAAAGATTTATATTCACAAGCTGAAGATATGACTTAAATTAAAGAACGTTTCTCCAAATCATCAGCAATTAATTGGAAACTAATCTGCAAATCCTCATTTTTTTCGGTTTCATAAATCTAAGATACTGCCTCAAGTTTAAGTTACATTAAAATTTTTTTATTATTTCTCCAAAGAATTCCATAAAAGTCAACAGTGAAAAAATCAGTCATTGTTCCTCTCCATTATAAAAATCAACTTTTTGTTTTTTTTTTTCATTCAAAAATCCAAATAAATCAACTACTCCAATAAATTATATTCATACGAAAAATAAATCCGAAGTGTGAAAAATTATTTGAAAAGGAATGTGACACTTATAGGTGAACATCTGATAGTAAAATCCAACCATAAATTCTTGGAGAAAAAAAATGAAAAAAAATCTGGTATTCATGGCCTGTCGAAATAAATTATCGTGGCACACGCACGGGTCCTTCTCTATTCGTCCCTGAAAAATAATGGACATCAATTCCGTATTCCTCTCTCATCATCCATTGGGTACCAAGAGATGATAACCCCCGAACTACCCAATTTTTCTTTCTCTTCTCAAAAAGATCAAACTTTTTTCTCATTCCCTTTCCTCTTTCATTTACTTTTAATTCCCATTGAAACTGGGTCACGACTTTTCCGAGAATTTTCCAGATAGTTATCGGTGATGTCTATTCCATCACACAATTCATTCGCAGATCGAAGATCAAGAAAAAAAGCAGAAAAAAAAATTAGAAATGGAGGAAGAAAGAAATTATATATGAGAGTACAGAAAAAGAGACAGTGAAATAGTGCGACGAGTTTAATACGATAAATGAGTTATGTAACGAGATAACAATGGTACTAGTGATATATATTTAATGCCAAGTGTACTAACGATGACTGACACTGATTTTATGGAGAACAACACCCATCGGCAAAGCCTCAAATTATAGAAAATTTTTCAGTTATAACATTGAACTAAATTTACTACCACATTTAATTGCCTGATTCTCATCTTTTTTAAATAATTCGCAGTACAATATTTTGAAAATGAAGCGAGATAGCTAGATATTTGGTGGAGATTTCTTCTGGAAGGATAGCTCTTCTCTGCAATAAAGATGCTCGAAGAAAAAATTTGAAATAACTTCTAATTTTTTTGATGCTGGAAAAAGAACAATATTTTTTCACATTTTTTTGAGTCTTTTTGGAATTTTCATCCGTTTATGAGATATGAATAATCAAAGTTACTGAAAAATAATGGTGACGGGGATGAAACCCTCTAAATCGTACAGAAATAATGAAATTAGGGGGAGAATGGGGCAAAATGGACCTCTGCAACAACATAATTCAGGATTTTTTTAGACGTTAAGGACCCGAAGGAAAAATCTGAAAAAATTTGAGAAGATGCTCCAATATGTCTTCATTTTTGTATAATTTTTTCAAATTTTTTCATAGAGCTGCCTATTCTCGAAAAAATCCCAAATCATTCTAACAAACAGGACCATCTTACCCCACTTTCCCCTACTAAAAAACCACAGGATTGACCCATTAATTGAAAATAATTGGTGAAGAAAACAGCATTTTAACTAAATAATAGAAGAAAAAAATATTCAATTCACTGTATAGTTATTGAGAAATTTTAATAAGAAGGTAGTCGTAACTATTTGCCTCTTTCTCTTCATCGCCTGCATTTTATAGGAGATTAGTAATGTAAAAAAAAGGGAAAAACAAAAATAAATGATATTCACAAACTGATGATATCCCGAATTTAAAAAATATATAATGCAAAATTATACTGGTAATTAATATAACATATTAATAATATAATTACATGGAATAATATTATTCCATGTAATATTATTACATGGAAATATGGGATCATATCGTCACTTTAGAGGCAAAAGGGCGTAAGTTCTGTGCATAAGCATAGCACTTATGTCCCTTTGCTTCTAAGGCAACGATATAATTCAGCACATTTTCCAGGATTATTAGAAAATAATTGAAAAATAACCTGAAAAACCGCATTTTTTTCTGTTTTATCGATCATCTTCTAGGATACTCCCTTAATTTTCCAGATATTCTTCATGAATTAATGAATAATTCACCTGAAATCATTTCAATGAATCCATCTCATTCGAAATATCAATCTGTCCAAGACGCGTTCTTTCTCGTCATCAAAAAATAATAAGTCCCTGAGTTGATGGCCATTAAATCACTCTTAAACCACCCAGAATAAATTAAGTATGATTTAATACCGTTTGCTCTTTTACTTCCATATTATAATGCAAAACCAAGAGAGGCAAAAATATATGGTGACAGTGGAAAATATCCACGTGGGCGTATGACTCTTTGCGTTTTCAGTCAAGAGAAAAAAAAATTAAAAATAAAACTTGAACGTCTGTTCATGAATGTGTGTGTGTAAAGGATTTTGGTTTTAAAAGCCATTTTTTGCTTCGTACAAATGGGTATTATGTACCACCCTCAGTCTCGTGTTAGACGTTTAACTCATACGAAATGAAAATTGTGAGGCTATAGCATCCACTTCTTTCTTTCTCTCTCTCTTTCTCTTTCTTTTCATAATCTTTGTGTGACAAAACACTTGGAGAAACTCTGTGGGTGTTTGTACCGAAAAAAAAAAAAAAAAAAAATGATTTTTCTCTTCTTCTTTCTTTTTTCATCTTTGTCAAAGAGAAACGACGTTACGCACATGATAATGAAGGTGGGTGAGGCCATCATCTTGCAGCACACTGGTAAACACTTTTGTGGTATACTCATTGGCCGGATGTCACGTGGCAGTAGAAGGGAATTATCCCTGTTCCAATGTTTCCCTTCTTTTTTTTTTCAATCTAAACAGAGTCCTGAATAATTTAAGTTTGAATGGATCATTTTCTTTTGTCATTCACACTTTGAGAATGAATAATAGAAAGAAGTGAGATATGATTATTTAATGAGTTTGAAGACTGAGCATTCATCAGTTCAACAGAAGTTATTCAATTTTTTTGTTCCTCATTTATTTTCTGATTTTTTAAGACAGGAATTCAATGAAATCTCCATGTACTGAGTATGAAATCCAAATTATTTTAAAAACTGGATTGTGATGCATACTTTGCGAATTGTGACTTCAGTCTAATCAATATATATATGTATGATGTCTTGTCTTATCATTCTTCGAAGCTGAAGAAATTATTGAAGAGCGTCAGAGAACGAGTTGAAAGATATTGACACTCGAAATTTAACGAGTTCAACATTGAGCTTTATGGGAAATCGCACAATTTATCTTATTTTACAAAATGGACCATTCTGATTCGAATTAAGAAAAAAAGGGGATAATAGAAAATTGTGTATGAAATATTCAAAACCCTTAAAGAATTCAAACTTCTTTAGTAAACTTTTATACAAAGAAATCCCAAATGAAACTAATAATTGATAACCTGAAGTAATTCAATTGAAAATAGTTCAATAAGCAGATAAATCGATAATGACTGAAGTCATCGTACACAAACATTATTAAGCGAGTTAATAAATCAGAGTTCATTCGCCTGATAGTTCGTAAAGTCAGGCATTTTCCACCATGAATTCATGGCAAATTATAGTCAACCATTCGGTAATTAGCGGTCACACGTGGAAACATAATTCTGAAATATATACATAAACCCGAGCTAGTTTATGGTGTGTGTATAAATAAATATATGTATATACACACACACAAAATACAGTAGTGAATTACAATCAAATATATACACACATACACAAGTACAAATCTGTGAAAGGTACTTACATACGTATGATCGATTGTATATATTTGCCATGATGATGACTCGTAGCGTCACAGGAAATTAGTAAACACGACGGTTCAATCGATTATACTAGTTTGTATTTACGCACACACAGAAAAAGCTGAGCAGAGAATATGCACTGAGCATTTCATAAAATATGATTTGACTTTTCGCAGAAAATATGCTCTGATTATCCATGTTTTATGCACACGACCTTAGCATAAAATATGTACTACTGTACATATAATATGTACTACTGTACATATAATATGCACTACTGTACATATAATATGCACTACTGTACATATAATATGCACTACTGTACATATAATATGCACTACTGTACATATAATATGTACTACTGTACATATAATATGTACTACTGTACATATCGTCGCCTTAGAGTGAAAGGGGCGTATGTCCACGCATCACTCCAAAATGTTTTTTATGGCCTCTGGAACATTATTTGGATAAATGAAAATTAAAATAACAAAGTGGCGTAACTACCAATTTTAAAATGAAAGGGACGTATCTCCACACTTACGCCCCTTTGTTATTTCCTTTTTAATCGCTATATAATTGGTAAAGTTAAAGTGAAAAGGACGTATCTCCGCACTTACGCCTCTTTGTTTTTATAAATTTTTTTATCTCAGGAGAATTTTTGGAGTTACGCCCTTTTGTTTTTAGGATTTTTTATTCCAATTTTGACACTTACGCCTTTCTGTTTTTACACGGAGAGAAATAGAATAGTAACCAGCTTATCACGATTATCTTGGTGAATAAGCAAGATAGAGCGACATGGACGTTAATTCTAGAGAAGGAGGAGGTTTTTCCAGTTTTTCGTGATTATCTTGGCGAATAAGCGAGATAGAGCGGAATGGACGTTAATGTGAGATCATTGAGGAGTTTTTTCAGTTTTTCGCTATCATCTCGGTAAATAAGCGAGATAGAGCGAAATGGACGTTAATATGGGATCATCGGCAAGTTTTTCTAGTTTTTCGTAAGTATCTTGGCGAATAATCGAGATAGAGCGGAGTGGACGTTAATTTGAGATCAGGGGGGAGTTGATTTGATTTTTTGCGACTATAGCGGCAAAGAAGTGAAATAGAGCGAAATGGACTTTCTATTTGGGGTCAAGGATATTATTTCATCTGGAAACTTCCTCATAATTCCATATGTGTGCTTCGCTCTATCTCGTTTATTCCACCGATACTGGCGAAAAACTGCAAAAACTCTCTCCTGATACTAAATTAACGTCCATTTCACCTTCTCTCGCTTAATTACAGAGATGATTGTAAAAGTTGAGGAGACTACCTCCTGGTCCCATATTAACGTCCATTTCGCTCCATCTCGCTTATTCACCGAGATAGTTATGAAAAACTGGAAAAACTCCCTCCTGCTCCCATATTAATGTCCATTCCGCTCTATCTCACTTATTCGTCAAGATAATCACGAAAAACTGAAAAAACCTCCTCCTTTTCCAGAATTAACGTCCATTTCGCTCTATCTCGCTTATTCACCAAGATAATCGAAATAAGCTGGAAGAACTCCCTCCTGCTCCCATATTAATGTCCATTTCGCTCTATCTCGCTTATTTGCCAAGTTAATCACGAAAATCTAGAAAAACCCCCTCCTTCTGCAGGATTAGCGTCCATTTCGCTCTATCTCGCTTATTCATCAAGATAATCGAAATAAGCTGGAAGAACTCCCTCCTGCTCCCATATTAATGTCCATTCCGCTCTATCTCGCTTATTTACTAAGATAATCGTGATAAGCCGGAGAAACTCCCTCCTGATCCCGAATTACCCTCCATTTCGCTCTATCTTGCTTATTTACCGAGATGATAGCGAAAAATTGAAAAAAACTCTCTCCCGATTCAATATTGATATCTATTTCGCTCTATCTCGCTTATTCACCGAGATATTCACGAAAAGCTGGGAAACAGAACAATTAAATCATTTATCGTATAATGGTTCTTTTTTCATCATATTTTATGTTTATTTAGAACATATTTTATGTTCATTTAGAACATATTTTATGTTCACTTTGAACATATTCTATGTTATTTATAAGTTCGTATTCTATGCATTCCCAGAACGCATGAAATATGCGCATCATGAGCATATTTTATGCGGAAAAAATTTAACATAAAATATGCTCAAATAGTGCATATTTTATGTACTAATAGAGCATGTTCTATGCAAAAAACGATAGTTCATATTATATGTACTGCATAGTGCATATAATATGAACAGAAAAAACATATTCTCTGCTCAGCTTTTTCTGTGTGCATGAAACTCGGCCTCGATTATTGGTACGAGACATGCAAGCACAGAATCTTGATGAGTGAATCAGTGTATATACATTGGGATTATGAAATGTTAAAATGTCAAATGTTAACTTTCGTGTCAAATTTTCATACAATAATAATAATGAACACAGTTATTGCATTAGTTTCAACAATGTAATATACTGTAATGGCAGAATTATAACACTGTAATATTATTCAGAGGCTTCGATGGGTTTTTAAACCTGAAGTCTATATATTAATGAAGAAAGAAAGAAATATTTGAGTGTAAAGGCTTGTGTCTACGATCAAAGAATTCTATCCAAGTTCTAGGTCCAAGAAAACGTAACTGGAACTTGGATCGTGGACACGGACAATTTGCATGAAAATGGCGGAGGAATTCCTCTGATGGAAAAATGCTGCACGGCCCAATTTTTAATTTGAGTCGGTTAACTTGGCATGATTAGGAAGAATTCAAGTCGGCGTGCTTAGGACCCGTCGAAAACAGCTTAAAATGGCTATGGACTCCGTCACCTGATCAACGATTAGCGCTAATCGAGCTTTATGCACCTGGGCCTTAATTCTTCAATTTCATAAAATTAACCCTAACTCCACCTGTAGTCAGCGGAGAGCGAACAATTTGGAGAGGAAAACTCTGTCCGAGAACTTGGATGGTGAATACAGGCCTTAAAATTTGAGTTCTATTCAATTGTTACGTAATTATGAATTTGCATTTGTCTCATATACATTTGATGTGACAATGGAAAGGGTTAATTCAATTAATGACAATTTACTGACAATATGGGAAACGATGAGTGAGGGCTCTTGACAAGCGAATAAGGACCGACTCCCTGTAGTTACAGCGTCTAACCGATAGAGGACGTTGTCCCTGGATTCCCGTGGGTAACGCACATCAGTGCATGTCGCGTGCCAGCATTTAACATGCATACGTCACACGCACTATGAATCACACACAAAACGGAGACAAGACAATGGGGGTTGTTGAACTTTGAGACGTCTTGAGACGGTGAATTGCATGATTATTCTCATAATTTTTGAGTTTAAGGTAGTTTTATGAGAAAGGGATGTATCGGAAATTGAGGTACATGGCTTCTCATGGGGGTTCACAGTCCATATATGGTGTATTAATTCTCCCTCTGATATGTCCAAGGTTCGTTTATGCTAGGGTCACACGACCAATAGATGTAGACTGACCAAAAAATGGACGGTTTCTATTATCGAGGATTTTCATAAATAAATGAATGATTCCTATACTTTTCACGTCAATTCCTGATTATCACATTTATATAGAATTATAAACTGTTGATTATATACTGATTGATTGAAATATAAAATCATAACACTGCAAATGTGCTACTGTCCATCTGTTGGGGGTTTAAGTTATTTTCTAGTCTTTCCTCCATTTTTTTCTAAATATTTCTGCATTATTCAAGTTTAATTGATTTTTAGTCGATTCACTGTGTATTTTTCTGTACATCATTCTTTTCTGCAATTTTTCAACGTGATTTGCCTATTTCATATGAATTAATAATGTCTCATTTCCTTAATCGTCTATCTATTGGTCATGTTACCCTATTGTTGTGTACCAAAATGAAGAACTCACTTTGTAGTACTAAATTATTTATTAATACAACTTAAACAATTGAAATTACACGTGAACTGTGATTTCCTCAAATTACAATAACGTTGTAGTATCGTGATGTTTCAGAAATTCGTTACTAACTAACTAAATTTTTGGTGGTTGTTTATTAAGGTATTTATTTTAGGGTTGGAAGGTAGTGGGAGGAACGCTTGTTCTAGAAGTTTCTTGGGTTTTTCCCTTAATGTTATTTATTTAGAATGTTCAGGAATGAATTTTATGATAGGGAAATTTCGGGATGGATTAAGATGTTTTGGAGGCCTTGGGTCAGTTTATTTGAGGACCCAAGTAATGGAGGGATGGATTAAAGGTCTTAACGAGGGGCGGATGGTCAGACGGGCAAGGGATTAATAATCATAAATGGCGCCAAAGGTATGCGCTGTACATCTCAATATAAACATAAGTAATGGACTACATATTAGGAAAAATAATATAATGTGGTAGGTTACACAACACTATATTGAAGTATGAAACATTGCATCTGGTTATAAATTTAATGAAAATTCTCGTGATGTATGCAAAATGTTAGAAAATCAGGTGGTAATTTTTCATAAGAGTTCATCAACAAGTCACAGGAGAACATAAAAAATGGCGGTGTGCGTCAAAAATTGCTGCTCCATGTCCGTCAGAATTTTGCATAAATTCATGAGTTTTTCATCTGTAGGCTCATTACTTTTTCATCGATTCTCATTGTTTTTTTGTACGCCTAGCGCTATGTCCCGCGTTTACTAGAAAAGTTCGGTACGTTTTTCTGGGAATTTTTTTAAACAAGTGGCGGATTATGTTCCTGAAGGAAAAAAGGAATAATGCCGGTCAATTAATCCCGAAAATTATGCGAATTTTAAGTGGCTATAACCTGATATACCTATCAGCATCTCTCGCATCGTTACTGTTATTGTTATTATAAAAATTCAATATTTCAGTTGACAATGTGCTGTAACAAGGCAAGAACATACATACAGTTGTCTCAAGTGTTTCCCAGCCCCATTTCATCTCTCAAGATCCTCGAAGACAGAGAGAAAGAGGAAATCCACTCCACTGTTCAAAAGGAAGAGATAAAGAGAGACACTGAGATAAATATATATAGAGAGAACAAGATATTACGTAAAGGAGAATGGATTTTAAAGGAAAGGGTAAAGGGTAAACTTCAGAATAGTAAGAGAGAATAGTACTTCCGGAAGTTGACTTGCTTTGGTGTATATAAATTGTGTGTAACAGTGTGGCACTAGAGAAAATGAGGTGATGTAGAAAAAGGGTAGAAGAATATACTCAAACGTTCAACTGAAACGTTTTATCTGATATCGCTGGAATCCACGGGAAAACGTTTGAGTACAGAGGTATATTGGGGAACATATAGACATGATTCTTTGTGTCGTTAAAAAAAAAATGGAGGAAAAAAAAATTGAGAAAAGTCTACATCTTCCTCACTGCTTTGCCAGAAGTAGTGCAGTTTTTGAGTGCAAATGATGGATTTCGGAGTGTTAGTATTGAGATGGAACTGCTATTTGACGAACTTTTTTTTATTTAAAATGGAAATATCTATTTGCAGATATTTACTCTGGGAATGATGATAAAATTGGAGCACATCCAATAATTTTTCAGATTTATTCATAAATAAGTTATTAGAAAAAAAAAATACTTGAAAAATTTGTACTTATAGTTCTTTGAATTTTCTATATGTGCATATTTTTCCATTGTTTAATATCATCAATTATTCAAGAAAATAAAAATCAAATAGGAAATATTTCGTGTGAATTGGTCACTTGAGTCATGGACGCTTTTCGTGAGAATTTGTTAGAGGAAAAAATTTCAGGTAGTCGACGAAATTCTACGGATAATAAGTATCGCTCATACCTGAGATTTTAGACCAAGGCCTAGTCCAACCCAAGCCTTGATTACCAAAGTCTGCAATAAAGTAATTTCAAGGAATTTCTCTTCTAAGGATTATAGTAATAAAAGTTGATGAAAAGAGGAGAAAATGTATTGGGACTGTACATTTGATGTGCTCCTACGCATTCGGAAGAAAACCGAAAAAAAAATTGATTTTCGATCCTCAACAAATTTTAATCATCACAGAAGAGATAGAAAGAGATATCATCTACTTGTTCAACGTGGAAAATGTTGATTTTATTACTGTAAATACAGTGCGTAGTGGAGAATGTGGGGTTTATCGGAAAGTGGCAAATGCCATAAACAAGAGCGTCCTCCCAGAAACGTTGTTTTTTTTAGTCCAGAGGAGAGCTGCGAGAGTTACGGGCTTACACACATCGAAAAGTTTTTCAGGACAGTAGGAGAGTATCGCTAGTGTGTGACACCAATATCGATACACAGGACGATGTAATAAACTCTCGGTAGATCGTTGGAGGATCATCCCTCTATCTCTCTTCTCTTCCACCTCTCTCATCCCTGTTTTCAACCGTTATTGAGGCAATATCATGTGACACAGTGTGGTGTATCACGAAAAATATCCACGATCTCGACAAATAACAACGCGAATTTCTCTACTCATCTCTGTTTTTTTTTTGAGTTTTTTTTTTTCATTTTGCCCATGTTTGTCCCTGTGGGGCGAATTCTGGATTTTGTGCAACGTGATTTTGCTTTTTCTGTACACATTTTCTCTCTCTCTTTCTCTCCTTCAATTCCTATGCATCGTACCCCTCCCCTCTTCTACGATCCTGAGGCTTTACAACGTATACAAATACATTTTTCGCTGTTAAATTGACAACAAGGGAATTTTGTGAATTGAGGTCATTTTTTGTTATACCGTGAGTCAAATATTCACCAATGATGTTTCAATTGTATGGTTGGATCTCAATGGAATTATTATTTCAGCAATTTATGAATTTTGTGAATATTGCGTTTTTTCTATCATTTTTTTCCATCAGAATCGTACAAGAAAATCGATAAAACGTAGATAAATAAATATCAATAGGGTTGGCAATGATGTCAGAAAGTGCTGAAATGCTGCAGAGGCAAAAGAAGCAGGGGAGAAAGGGATGAAGCCAAAGAGAGAAGAAGGGAAGAACATACGTAAAATTTTTGCAAACTTTGAAAATGTAGAATCGAGTGAGGAAACAGTAATTATCTCCAGAAAATGAAAAACTGTTTATTTAATAAGTTGGAGTATTAATTTTGTGTCTCTTTGATATTTTCTCCAGAGAATACAGTAGACTCTCGCAAACTGCACATTTGCAAGCTGCGTGTATTTCTCCTAATCCCTTTTTTCATCATCCGAACTTGAAATAATCCACGGTAATCAAACCTTTCGTTAAGAGAAGAATCAAACTAATTTCCTAATAAATAAAATACACAATTAAGTGGAAAAACGAACCAAACACAATTGCATAGTACTATGAAAGAATAAAGCTCTCATGATTGAATCATTCTAGATAAAAATGAAAAACACTACACAGAGATGTTGAATCCAGCATTTGTATCAGCTGTCATGCTGAGGAAATCCTAAATAACATAAATGCTATCTCATAGAGCTATCTCAACGAAGCATTATCCGGTGGGCACAACTAAAATCCATGAATTCGTACTTTTAATACCAATGATTGACTTAAAAAAGGAACATGAAAATTCATCGAAGTAGTAATTTTGAATTTGCCTGAAAAATACCCAGGCAAAACCAAAAATCATAAAAAAACTTTGAAAGATTCTGAAAAGTGAAGAATCATGAATTGTCTCTTTCTAGTTACCACAATAACTAAATTTGTACTATAACTTTGAGAATAGAATTTTGCATAACCAGAGGCAACAGTTGATGCTCATGTTTATTATCTGATTCTTATACTTGTAATTGATCAAAATCACTGTCATTATATTCATAGTCAAGATCTTTTCTACCATATTTTTTTATTTCACATTTCGAAAAATTCTCTCAGTGTACACGCTGAGTGAGTATTCCTGGATTTGTTCCATTTTAATATTTATAATCCCTAGCAGCTGCAGAAAATTCACATTTACATTTTGGGATTCCAGGAAGTTTCCCTCAGTTTACGATTACTTTGTTCCTCGTAGCTCAATTCAGGGTCTTCAGGTAATGATTCTTAGCCGGGTGAGTCATACCTGTGTCCCTCCACTGTCGCGACCTCGAGTCACTATGCCATCATACCCCCAGAAGGAAAACTCTACCCCAGAACCAATCAGGTCGAGTCTCCCGAAAAATATACCTTCCAATTGTTCAATACAGCGTTTAGTCCATCCCATTTTCATTCAGCACAACCCTCACGGATTCGTATATAAACAGTCCGAATCTTAAATTCAAGACAGTCCAAGTACAGCAGTCTATCGTAGAATCTCTACGTTAGTGAGTGTATCTTTTTCTGAAGTTGTAGCTGACGATACAAAAGTTCATCATGCTGATGAAAGTTTCCATTTTGGTAGTTGCCTTAATAGGTAAGATTGTTTTTCAATATTTATAATGAAATTTTAATCGCAATCACACCATTATATTCATGCTGAAGTGATGTGATATTGCATAGAAACAATTGTCGCAGTAGAATAAATTTATCCTGCTTCAACTCTTCCGGAATTCAAGTACTCATTTTTAACTCAATATATCTTTTCACAGGAATTGCTGCTGCGGGCCAAAACATCCAAAATCTGTTTTCATCGAGTAGTTTTCCTAAATTCCGCGGTCAAGGTCCGATCGTTTATTTAGTTCCAGTCGGTCCAGCTACTCTTCCTCCAGTTACTCCACCTCCAGTTACTCCAGCTCCAGTCACTCCAGCTCCAAGTGTTACCCGAAGTCAGCAATTGACAAATGCCATAATAGCAGCTCAAAATATTGCCGCGGCCGCTGGCTATTCACTCCGATCAATTAGGGGTAAGTTAAATGAAATAAACTATTACAGAATTTGAAAGCAGTAGTAGTGCGAGAAAAACGATGAGATTCAATTTGATTCATCATTAATGGAGAATCGGCCAGAATCTCGGAATAGGACAAGTAGAGAGGATTCAAATGCAGATGCTCCATGTTCTTTTGATGATGGTCATAAATTATCCTTCCAACACTTTTCAATTTTCATATATTTCGAAATTCAACTATGACAATTAGAACTCGAGTCATCTTCATCTCCTTCATTACTGAATTATTAGATGTACATTGCTTTTCAAATTAGACCAAAAAAAAACAAAAATCATTGATGATGTCACTATGAAGATGCGAAACTAGTCTGTCCAAAGATCTCAGATAGCAAGAAGCCGTCAATTTATCGATAAATTGCCTTCTAAGCAATGAATACAATTGAAATTCAATCGTCATTACAGTGTTAAAAAAATATTCCCGATGAAATATTCATTCAAATCATCCCAAATGGGCAGTGATAAGCACTAACGTCTTAACCAACATTAATATGAAAAATTTTATGACAGTGTATTTTCAATCAACAAGCATTTCTGAACCCAAATATGCCATCTACAAAAATTCGAAAAAAATGTTGGTTGAGACCTTATTGCTTATTACCATCCAAATATTTCTGCATTTTAACGGAGACAAGTTAACCTCAATTTACGCTCCAAAATTTGAAACAAAATTCAGAGTCATCGGCACCTTTGTCTATCTCGGATACTCAAAGCTTCTTCCGAGTAATACTGTTGGAACGCGTTTGGTGATCAATATAGAGCTGAAGAATATCTTGACATCCTTTCATAGAATTAAACGGAGATAATCATTCACTCAGTATTAATAAATTTGATTATTCTCATTCACAGGAGGAACGATATGTCCAACAACTCCTGCGGGCGTTAGGACGTGGCGTGGAATGCGCGGAAGTCCAGCGTCAGTTCAGTGCGTGTTCTGTTTCTGCAGTGAGATGATCAGTGCGACAGCAACCGCTACAAGCATAGCTAATTGTCGTTCCATAGGATGTGCTAGTGCTACAGCACCGGCCCAAGCTACTTGGACGAACATAAGTAGTGCTACACCCTGTAAGTAGACGCATCATAGATTTATGTTCTTCGACTATGGATATTTGCATCGCTTCTGGATTGGAATAAGTGCATAATTAATGAATTTTTATTTATGATTGTAGGGGTTTCACTTGGTGCAGCTGTGGATTATCAATTATACCAAGTACCCACAGGCTACTGTTTCGTAGAACCTTATGATGCTTCAACCCTCAGCAGAAATATGCACTGCTATGAAAGCAACCCATAAAATTTCCATTTGCAAAGAAACATCGGAAATGTTCAGTCAATCTGCAATATCTGAGTGAAGTCACATCAATCAATCAATATTATAAAAAGCATCGGAATCAGAGAATTCATTGGCTATTGCTAGCTAATGGAAGGACTTTTCTTTTGTATGATAACGACTGAATTTATTAATTACTGACAATGCTCTTATTAAAGCTGCGAATAAAAGGGAGTTTCCATTTCTGTAATTGAGAATAAAAAATTGTGAGAAACTCGAATAAATGAACATAAAAATGAATAACCCTTCTTAATTATTGATTAAGTGAATTATTCATAAATAATATTTCATCATTAAAAATTTTTCCAATAAGCACATTTCTACTGGTGCAATTCCGAGAAATACAAACGAGTGAGCAATACAGAATACGGATATAGTATTGAATCCTTCAATAATTTCTCAGATGAAGATGCTAAATTCGTAAGATATGGATGAATGGTTTTGGCACTGAGTTCAAAAGTAGCAGCACAGGTAAGTAGATAATATTCATATAATTCCTCTTCACTTCAACAAGAAAATAAAGAAATCAGTGTCTCACATTCTATTCGACTTGAATACTAATGAGAATTCGAATTAATTATTATTCTCCAAATAATTATTCATCTCCCTTTAGTTTTACTGCAATTTTGTTCTTGTTTTTACATCAATTACCGTAAGAATAACGAATTTACATAGGAAAACAAATAAAGATGAATGTAAATGCCAATATTACGGAGCTTTTCACGTTTGAAACTTGAGTTAGCTAACAATACTACCGGATAAACAGAGTCCAAGTCAACCTTACCCCCCCCCCCTCTCTCTCTCTCTCTCATGTACTATATATTTTGAATCCTGTGGTAGTACCGAGTGCGCGGAAAATCGCGAGGAAACATAAATAAAAGCACCATAGTCAGTGGAGAACCAAGCTCAGCTGGAAGAAGTGGAGGGGAGTAAAATAAGTTTGTTGGTGTCTGTGTGTGTGTTTACATATGTATACCTCGGATGCCTGGACGGTTACGGGCTCGTATTTTCCGGAAGCTCTCTCTGGCTAGGTAAGCACCTAGCCAGAAAAGCCTCCAGTCCCTTTTCACAAGTTCATAGAGCTACGTAGTCCAGAAAACTCTCTTCCCCTGCCCCCCCTCCTCCCCCTCAGTACAAAGTACTATATTTCTGAGTGTATAACGGGATTTTTTGCGCGTGACAGTTTGGAAAATAAATATTTGCACGTATTTCAAAGATTAAAGCATTTACTACACGAAGAGTACTTTATCAATATCAAACAAGTGAATGGTAAATTAAACAATTCTCTCTTTTTTTTGCTTTTTCCGCAATTTTCAAGGATTTTTTTTTCTCCTATCAAACAGACTGAGAAGAAAATTCTCTTGTTGTTATTTGAAATAGAAACAATTTTATTTTCCAAATTGAACACAATAAGAAAGAAATAGAAATACGAAAGAAAAAAAAGCATGGGAATAGTCTATTGACGCAGATACACAGACAGCAGTCCCGATGGTAGTCCAACGAATCGTCACAAACCTGCCGACGAGGCGTCGAATTGAATCTGGCCGGAATCCCGGTAGGCAGACGGTTGCCAGAGCAACGCCTGGTTTTACCTCTCTCTCTCTCTCTCACTCACTCTCTCTCAACCTCCCTGTGTGCAGGTTGACGTTTCTGATTTTCCAAGCGGCATTAGCATGCAGCGTGAATCGTTCGCCCACCATTGCGCCAATGCGTGTCACGTCGTTGGGTCCCAACGTCAACGTTACACGCTATATACCAGACTGACTAGCCTTAAAGGACGTTGGATTACACGCCATTTAGCTATATTCCTACCGGATTCCCATTTGTGAGTTTGAAATTTTACCAGAGAGTTGGGGGAAAATCATTTTATGATGACATCACGTTGGAAAATTTTCAATTGCACGTCACTGAATATGACATGGAGAAAGGTAGGGGTATGAAAGAGAGAGAGAGAGGGAGGGAGAGTGAAATCGTGAAAATTGTGTATTTTCGGGGGAGGGTGAAGATATCGATATTTTTGGGGAGCTTAACGCAATCAATGAACTTGGATAAATTCAGAACTGTGTAATTGTCACGTTTATTGAATCAATTTTATTTTTCGTACTTGAGCACCTCTTTACGAAGGACCTCAGCCAAATGATAATTCAATAGACAGTAAGAGAGGAGAAAAATCGAACTAACATGAAATTTTATTCTCTCCATCAATAACGGTATTTTCCTGCAACTCCTTCACGAAAACTTTGCCATTAACTTTTAAATTAATTTCAAATAATGATGGGGTTCAACTTCAAGAATAGTAAACATACTTTGCCGCAAAATTTTCCTCTCTCTCTCTCTCTCTCTTGCTTTCATTTGGCTGAAACTATATCGATTCCCAGAGAGACGAAAACTCAGGCATCCGATTCGTTTATTTGGCAATGTTCCAAAAGCGATTAGATAGAAAACTCGAGTGGCAAAGAAAAATAAAAATAAAAAAATTGTAGGCACCGTATAAGGAGGGATAGAATAGTTTAACAGAGAAATTGAGGTAAAGAGAGAAAAAGAGAGCGAGACAGAGAGATTCTTAAGACACCAAACTTTGAAGCTTTAGCGGTGGATGCATCCGCGAAACGAAATAGAAACGACACCATTTTATTTGAGATGTTAGTTCTCAAAGTACTTTACTATGATCCAAGTGTAATCGAAGGAAAATACATCTGAATAGAATAACAAGCAAAAAATAAAGCTAATTCACTAGTGTTTGATCCTTAACAATTGAAATGGTTTGAGAAGCCTTTCCGTTTCAAATGCATATAAAAAAAAAAAGGAAAACCTCCTCTGCAAATGAGAGGTGTCAACGTCGCAGTTAAACCACACAACACAGAAAACAAACAGCAATTGTATTAGCATAGCACGTCGCTAAGGCGACTTTTTTGCAAAACTGTATCAATAGATTTACTTTCGTTTATTGAGGTAATTGGTATCATTAAAAAAAAAAAAAATGTACTCTGGCTTCTAATAAACATCTATAAAAAAAAAGTGTTTCATCCTTTTTTTCTATCCCGGCGAGTGGAAGCCAAGAATTTGAAAAAGCTCTAATTGCACAGTTTCGCTTAACCGAGCGGGAATCTCGCAAGAGACGATTGTATTTGGGTAGGTTTTCCTTGAAAAATGAGGTTTTCCCTTGTCCTTCGGTGAATGTGGTACAGCAAAGGAAAACAAATGTAAAAGAGGTCATGCATATGGAATAAATTTGAGAAAAAAAATCCTTTTTTTTTATGGGTCAAAATGCAATGATTCGAATGACCCAATGACGACTGCAAACACATCAAAATTTACTTCTCTAGGTTTCCATCTCTAATAATATTTTTCTCCTGTACTATTGCACACCCGTGCCAATTCAAATATGCAACTCAGTGAATAATGCACGCAAAGCCCGCTAAAGTTCTCCGTGAACGAAGCTCTTCCAGCTCTTCGCTCTTCTCTCTCTTTCTGTTTCCACCTGCGCTCGACTGGGACGGAAGCGAGCCGAAATAATTCGCATCGTCGTATGAGAATTGCATGCTGCGCTTTTACCTTCTCATTCCATTTATTCTGCTCTAGGTTGGTTTGTTTGTATACTTATCCTTCTTCCACTCCCCCCCCCCTCACGCCCCCTCCTTCTCCCAATCTCCCCTCCTTTATTTTCACTGTCGTTTGAGGAGGGGTAGAAGGATAGAACACTGTTGAAGAATTTAATTTTTAAATGCAAAAACTCTGTCGTTTAAAGCTGACGCTATAAAGTGATACACAAATTCAGTAGCCAAGTGGTCAATCGGTTTAAGTCGATTTTTTTCGAAAACTGTTTTTTCACTTAAATGGACTCTAGAGGGTCTGACGCATCTGCTGCCAAAAACTTATGACAGAGAAATGAAATTTGATGTCATTTTTTCAACAAAATGAAACGGGTTAAGTCGCATTTTTGAAGCCCAAGAATTATCCGTAGAGCTATGTCGACTTAACTCGAATAATTTCAAGTAAGAAAAAAGGCTAAGTCGACTTAGCTTTTTGGTCACGGAATCAAAAAATTATTCCTCATATTTCTTCACATTTACATATCATGATCACGCAAATTGACTTTTCGGTATATGCAATTTTCCGTAAGCGATCTATCAGCTGATATTACGTCCAGTTTTGGAGAGATGACAATATCTCAGGGTACGTTTATAGGGTTACACGACCAATAGATGAACACTGACCAGAAGATGGACGGTTTCTATTATCGACAATTTTCATAAATAAAGAAATGATTCTTATAGTTTTCATGTCAATTCCTAATTATTACATCGTCGCCTTAGAGTGAAAAGGGCGTAAGTGCCATCTTTCCCGATTTTTTTTCTTCAAAATAACAAAAAGGCGTATCTCCACCATTATTGCTCCAATAGGCTTTCCAAGGCCTTTTACGCAATATTAGTGAAATAAAAAATAATAATAACATAAAGGCGTAAGTACCACCGACTAATAACAAAGGGGCGTAAGTGCCAAAATTGAAATAAAAAAATCCTACACGGAGAGAAATAGAATAGTAACCATTACTATGTTAAACATAGCAATGATTACTATGTTCAACATAGCAATAATTACTATGTTAACATAGTAATGATCATTATGTTCACCATAGCAATCATTACTATGCAAACATAGTAATCATTACTATGTGAATCGGATCAGGAGGGAGTTTCTCCAGTTTTTTGCCAATATCTCGGTAAATAAGCAAGATAGAGCGAAATGGGCGTTAATTTGGGATCACCAGGGAATTTTCCTGGGTTTTACCGATTATAGAGGAAAATAAGCGGGATAGAGCGAAATGGACATTAATATGGGATCAGGAGGATATTATTTCGTGTAGAAACTCCCTTCTGATCCCAAATAAACGTCCATTTCGCTCTATCTCGCTTATTTACAGTTTTGCAGGTTTTCGTGATGATCTTGGTGGATAAGTGAGATAGAGCGAAATAAGTATCAATATTGAATCAGGAGAGAGTTTTCTCAGTTTTCCGCTAACATCTCGGTGAATAAGTGAGATAGAGCGAAATGGACATTGATATGGGATCAGGAGCGAGTTTCTTCAGCTTATCACGATTATCTTGGTGAATAAGCGAGATAGAGCGAAATGGACGTTAATCCTGGAGAAGGAGGGGGTTTTTCCAGATTTTCGTGATTATCTTGGCGAATAAGCGAGATAGAGCGGAATGGACATTAATATTGGAGCAGGAGGGAGTTCTCCCAGCTTATTATGATTATCTTTGTGAATAAGCGAGATAGAGCGAAATGGACGTTAATTCTGGAGAAGGAGGGGGTTTTTTCAGTTTTTCGTGATTATCTTGGCGAATAAGTGAGATAAAGCGGAATGGACATTAATATGGGAGCAGGAGGGAGTTTTTCCAGTTTTTCGTATTCATCCCGGTGAATAAGCGAGATGGAGCGAAATGGACGTTAATATGGGATCAGGAGGTAGTCTCCTCAACTTTTACAATCATCTCTGTAATTAAGCGAGAGAAGGTGAAATGGACGTTAATTTAGTATCAGGAGAGAGTTTTTTCAGTTTTTCGCCAGTATCGGTGAATAAACGAGATAGAGCGAAGCACACATATGGAATTTTGAGGAAGTTTTCAGATGAAATAATGTCCTTGACCCCAAATAGAAAGTCCATTTCGCTTTATTTCACTCCGCTCTATCTCGATTATTCGCCAAGATACTTACGAAAAACTAGGAAAACTTCCCGTTGATCCCATATTAACGTCCATTTCGCTCTATCTCGCTTATTTACCGAGATGATCGCGAAAAACTGAAAAAACTCTTCAATGATCCCACATTAACGTCCATTCCGCTCTATCTCGCTTATTCGCCAAGATAATCACGAAAAACTGGAAAAACCTCCTTCTTCTCCAGAATTAATGTCCATGTCGCTCTATCTTGCTTATGAACCAAGATAATCGTGATAAGCTGGAGAAACTCCCTCCTGATCCGGTTAACATAGTAATGATTACTATGTTCACATAGTCATGACTGCTATGGTGAACATAGTAATCATTACTATGTTAACATAGTAATTATTGCTGTGGTGAACATAGTAATCATTACTATGTTAACATAGTAATTATTGCTGTGTTAACATAGTAATGCTTACTATGTTAACATAGGAATGATTGCTATGGTGAATATAGTAATCATTGCTATGTTCAACATAGTAATGGTTACTATTCTATTTCTCTCCGTGTAAAAACAAAAAGGCGTAAGTGCCAAAATTGAAATAAACAATCTTAAACATAAAAGAGCGTAACTCCAAAAATTCTCCTGAGATAAAAAAATTTATAAAAACAAAGAGGCGTAAGTGCGGAGATACGTCCTTTTCACTTTAACTTCAACAATTATGTAGCGATTAAAAAGGAAATAACAAAGAGGCGTAAGTGTGGAGATTCGTCCCTTTCATTTTAAATCCAAAAAATATTCCAGAGGCCATAAAAAACTGAATTAAGTCGACATAGCTCGACCATTTCTGTACGACTGAAAAGATAAGTCTCTTGACTTAGCTCGTTGAATGTGAAATACATTTCGAGCTAAGTCGACGAATTTAGAAAAATACTTACAGGTGGACGATGTAATTATGCAGACGAAAAAAGTACTGCACATGCAACTCAATCCATTGATTAGAGCACATAAATTTCAATTTATGTAGTTACAATACGTTTTTCGTCTCTCCTGAAAAATTTGGTTTTTTCGACTTAAACCGATTGACCACTTGGCTACTGAATTGTTAATTGAGTAAATCACATGATTATGATTTCTTTTTCTTTAAATTTATTATTACGCGCTCTCTGTAGGGGCAAAATGGACTAGCGTTTTTATTGACATGTTATGGAGTAGTAGCATGTGAATTTATGCCCCATTTCTCTTGAAAATCCTGATGGAAAATAAAATATCGTTGTCCTAGAGTGAAAAGGGTGTAACAAGATAGGAAACGTGTAGGCATTTACGCCCTTTTCGGTTTAGGACGACGATATGGTTTCTCTCTATTTCCAAATAAGTATCATTAGAATAATTTTTATTTCTCGTGACATCACTTTTGCGGCAATTTCAGTCATATATAGGCGCTCGTTCATGAGAAATTCATCTGAACTTGAATGGAGAGAAGGCTCAGAGTACCTGAGTATTTAAACTTCTAATCTATTCAGGTTATAGTAGTTGAATATATTATTATAATAAATCAATGGAAAAGCACAAGAGATGCCTTGACCTGATCGAACTAACGACTGCATCGACGGAAACGGACCAAAAGCAATATAGGAAATTCAACATCTTCATTTTCATTTACCCAATATCAGTATTGTCAATTGAATTGAATTCCATTTAGATAACTTAGCGTTATGAAAGATGGATATTAAAAACGTTAGACTCATATAAGATACTTAAGCATTCTATTTTTTCAATATTTTATGAAAAAAAAGGGGGGGGGGGTAGTATCATGTAAGGAAAGGGTTATCACTTGATGCAAAGAATCCAAAGATTATGCGAGGAAAAGTCATGAATAAATAAAATAAAAATTAAAAAAAAATTCAAATTAAATATAACTTTTCCCCGGAAAATTAAATTGAGCATCATTCAAAATTCATCCCAAATAGTTTTTTTTAGGAAGAGACACACATAACCCACACACAAAAGGTTCACGCTATTTGCACAATGTATGCAAAAGTCACGCAAAGTATAATCTACCAAAAATATGATTAAAATTTAATTTTAATTACTGCATGAAGGGCAGAGGTGGGAGTATAAGCTGAGCGAGCGACTTATCAAAGCAATTCAAATGGAAATTTGGTATAGAACTGAATGGCTTAATCGGTAGAGCACCTGGCGTGATATCGGAAGATCCTCGGTTCGACTCCTGGTGCAGGACTGTCCAATTTTTTATGCAATCATTTTGAAATATATTGTGTGAATAGCCTTAACCCACAAAAAATTCGGTATTTTTGGTACCAATAAAATTCATATGTGACAGGACTTTGATCCATTCGATATAGATTATCGCGATTTGACCTAATTCTGCAAAGCATTCACTGAGAGAATTCTCGATGGTAATCTCAACAAAAATTATATTGTCGAGGTCCAATTCAACTATATATTTAGTCATCCTACCCATAATCAGATGAAAATCCTTGAAATTTAGGGTAACTATACTCAATTGGTACTCGGAGGGAATTCTCGATGGTAAATTTAACAAAATTATGTAGCCGAGGTCTAATCGAACTCTACTTTTTACTATTTCGCACAGATTTTATTGTCATATACACAACGGTGAACAACTATACTTAGTTGGGACATGCAACATGAATGTAAGAGTCCAGTTACCCAAATCCACCTCTACAAATTCTGTTTCACTAAATATTTTGCTATCGTAACTTTTCAACATTCGTTATTTTCCCATCACGAGAAATTTGGCCCTACATGAGCGAGATCAAAAATGACTATTTCTAGAGTAATGTGTGGCTCAATCGGTAGCATGTCTGGTTTCGCGTTCCGACAAGCTTAGGTTCGAATCCCCCTCGATGCGTTAGACATTGCGTTTTTTCTAGCGTTTAAGAATTAATTAAATGTACTTGGTGGGTTGGTTGAATGAGAAATAGGGTAGGTAGGTTGGACGAATGGGAAATAGCTGAAGAAATTCCCCGAAAAGATGAATAAATTAATATTTTTTGATTTTTTTTCACAAAATCGTTCACAGAAAATCAGTGGAGGATAAGTTGACCACGAGGGAGAATGGGGCGTATACCTATCGATTATCATAGTAAACTAAGCAATAAGAATTTAGGGAGTAGAGCTATTCGTTAGCGTTCAAGTGAATTCCGGTATTTGATTGGTAGCACAATAATTTTTAGTAACCACCTAATAGCTACAGCGTACATATTTTCATAGTCGAGGTCTTTTTCAACTCAAAATTTATAGTTCCAGAGTTCAAAAATTTCTCTCAGTGTTTTTTTGGAAAGGATTCTCAATTAATACGGAAACTCAATTAACTATTTTGGAGGGAGAGAGAACAAGGGAAAATTTGGTAAAATTCAGAATAAGGTAGAAGGCCAGAAGGAAAGGGTAGAGTTGTGTTCATGGCACAACAAAGAGGAACTCGCCCGTTTTACTGTAGAGAAACAGAGAAAGAGAGAATGTGTGTGTGTGTTTGTGTGTGAAAGAGGGAGAATTGAAGGAGGCACAGGTAGTTTCTATGTCTGGCTCGCAATGTCACGATAAATTCCATTATCCGAATTTATTGAGCACCCATAGCCAACCAACGAAGAACTAAATCAGTTGGCCCTTCGAGCCTTCTCCATCCAATCGTGTATGTGTATATACCCTCTTTTCCTCTTCCTTTCTCACCCACTTTTCTCCACCTTACCTCATTCAATATCGATCGGCTAATATAATAGAGAACGAAAAAAAAAAAAAAACAATAAAGAATCTTGACGACATGATAAATTGAAAAATTAGAACGTAGTTCTTATAATAAATGTGGGTTACATTGTAGTTTAATCTGTGAATAAATGAGATGAGATTAAGAAAAAAAAATTAAGGCATTTGGAGGTAATCAGAGACACGATCGGTAGGCAAAGAACCGAGGACACTGTTCTCGTGGAGCGTGAAAAAAAAAGAAGAATTAACAATTAATGGAGTAAAAGAAGTCCACTCGTTTGCTCGATATGAAATCACGATGCACGGCGGACGATGGCGCCTTAACTACTGCATATAATTTACGAAAAAAATAATTAAAAGCCAAGACTCCAAGCAAGTCAAAATAAAAGGATCAACATTATTTATTTACTTTTCTTTCTCAGCTTTTTTTTTTTTTATTTTCTGGCGATAGTGCCATGAGAGTCCGAGAGGAAGACTAACGCCCGATAATCCAAGTGGCAGTGGGACACGGGATCAAAAACAGGTAGAAAAAGAGGATGGAAGAGAATTCTAGGAGGACGGGTGGGAGGGGAGGGGGCAAGAGGGGTGTTCTCGCGTGCGACGAGGGACTTCCGGTGTTCTGCGAGACTAACGACGTCCTCGTCGTCTTATCTATACAGTCACGTATAGTTCCAGCAAAGGCAATGGAGAACGATGCAAAATGCTAGATGGCTTCGAAAAGGTGTACACACTGAGGAGAAAGAGCGAGACAAGAGAAATAAGGGAAAAGAGGAGAGAGGGGATAAGAATCGCCCAGCATTCTCGGTTAATTTAGCCGGTTAGGAAGAGCCGTAAATAGGAAATGTCGTGTCACAGAAGTCCAGAGGAAGAATAAAGGGTTTTGCAAAAGAGGAAAACCTTAGAAGCCAAAAGGGAAACACACACGTGATATGTGTTTATGCGAAGAGTTTTGTTGGTTTCGAAAATTGCTTGGCGTATGTGCGGCTGAATGTACTGCAAACACGAATTCTTCTTTCAAATGTACATACACACACATATACATAGGGTTAAGTCGCTATGTCCAATGGAAAATGGCTTGGGCTGCCATCTGTCGAGAGAGATACAAAGCTCCATCAAATAATCCGTATTCTCCGGCGAGATTTCGTAATTCTAATGTTTTGAATTTTACAGTTTCTAAAACATGAAACAGTGGGGAGGTTAGTTAATGGTCAATGTTTTCCAATAGACGTGAATTTATATTGTATAGAGTATTGAGGAGGAGGGGGGGGGTCGGCGTGTGCCACGGCAAACGAGGAGACACGAGGCACAAATCACGACAAAGCTGGCGCATTAGCTAAACATCATTCTGGATCGTGTTCGACGTGTACTAGGGAGGGATCTGTATGTGTGTGTGTGTGCAATGTTGAAGAGGTATGTGTATGCGTTTAGACGTCTCTCCGGGATTCACTTGGCTCATTCTGTCTCTCCGTCTCTCTTGCTCTCTCGGTGTTTGTATGGATGTGTATAAACGAGGGAGGAAAGAGGGAGAGAAGCAACGTAAACTGATGTCGCCTCGGGTCCTCGCGCAAGCAATAAACCACGTAGCCAAGCCCTGGGATCCTCTCGACGTTGCTATCATCAATGTACACCGTGTACCGAGATGAATCGTATCATATCATATAACATCAGCAGTGTACAACATTATCACAGTCCTTTATTCATTGCTATATGAATGAGCTTTTTATTGTGTTTCTTTTTGCATACCGCAAAAATAGATTCTATTTGTTTCATTTTTTTAAAATTTTTATATTCACATTGTGAGAATTAAAATTGAAAAATACCCCACAAAATGAAAAGAAGGCTGGAATTTCAATTACTCGTGTTATTGACACTCTTGATATTTTAATGAATGCAGGATAATGGGCCACAAGTCGTGGGAAATATCACGAGTTTTTCTCTCACTTCGTATCCTCCGTTGAGGAAACATTGTCCTTGTTATTTTATATCGTTGCCATATAATTGGAAGGGCGTAAGTGCTGTGTTGAAGTATTCCATGGAATATTTTGTCTCTCGCTGTCATTTTTATTAGTATTTTAGTTAAATATTGTAACGAAGTGGAACAACATTGCAAGGGATTCAGAGATGAATCATTCAATTCAAATGATGTTATTCTGGTTGAATGATTATTAATATGTTTCCACAGGTCGTGTGCAAAGTAGCCACTTTCTACATGCTACACGTGCGGTCAATGGCACTTTCCAGACGTTATGCATAAAAAATAATACCTTACACGTGCGGTAAAGATTTTCAGACTCATGTAATTACAAAACTCACCTTCGGCTCGTTTTGCAACCTCACACTCGTCAAAAAAGTACTTTACCGCACTTGTTGCAATATACTATTACCTAACCAGTGTGGTAAAGTACTTTTCTGATGAAGGTGAAGTTGCAAAACTCGCCTTCTGATAGTTTTGCAATCATACGAGTGCGAAAAATACTTTCCGCACGTGCAAGGTACAGTATTTTATTTTATAACGTGTGAAAAAAGCAGTTTCTCGCATAGCGTGCGTAAAGTGCTGCTTTCTGCACGGCGTGCGATAAAATTTTTTAAAATCAAGCCTATTCTTCTGCACATAACTCGAGAGCAAACAATTATTGAGTGCTCCACGAATTCCATTATTCAAGAGTTTATTTCTAAACATTTTCATTTACTTCATTGTCATTATTCTCAATAAAATCAAGTTTAGTTTCAGTGTCATCGTCAAAATTCCCATATAATTAAATAATAAACAAATCATTAAAAACATTTGATGCAGTATATTTTTTTTGCACTTCTCTTTCATCAGCTGGAGAGCAAATTCATCACAAAATCAATCCCCAATTGTTTTCACGTCAAATTTTATTCAACGATTCAATATCGAAACAAAGGGTTGACCCTTTAATGAGTCGATTCAGTCAATAAGTTGATGGAAAACAAGTATTAAAATTGAAAAAAAAAAAAAAAAAATTCAAAGTTTACATTACCATTAAAATCTGCAGACTCCCCTTGTATCCGAATGGCTTTCAATGCCACTTAATACTCTCTCACCCCTGCAGAATAAACAAAATGTGAAAACCCCTTCTGAGTGTACAATAATAAAAGACTTGAACAGACGATAAAGTATTATTATTGTTTTTACAATTTTTTTTTACACTCGTTCAGGATTTTGCAATTTTTTTTTACTCTCTTTCTTCTTTCCATTCCAATTCCTGTTACGCAAAACAGTCTTCGGGATATTCGAGAGAGGGGGGGGGGGGAACGGAAAGTCAGAGATGGTTATGGTATTGACAATGTAACGAGTTACGAGTACTGAGGAAAAGGGGGGGGGGGGGAAGGGGTTCCTGGAAAGAGCAGAAGCCACACGGGAACCGAGACCAAACACTCGGACGGAGAAGTTTGATTTTCATTTGCATATTGGGAAAGGAACTCGAGGAAAAGAGGAAAGGGAATGGGAGACACTGAGGCTGAGGATTTACTTGTAATACTTGAATTTTGTTACAGGTCACAGGATTTTCTATCTACTGTGCCAATGATACAATTAACAATATTTAAATCAAATTTTGGATAATAATGTTTGCGAGTGAATTGAGGGAATTTCAGTTGATTGTATAAAATTTCATGTTGTCAGGAGATTTTAAGGAAATTTCGTGAACTATTCGTGTTATCTTCGATTTTTGTAGATATTTTGAAAATTTTTGACCACGTAATTAATGATCTCATTAATTACGTGGTCGAAAATTTTCAAATTAGAAAAAATGACTATTTAATCTCAAACTTTGAAATTCTTGAGAAATCTTGATTTTTCCGATGCGATACATCGTATTCTTTCAATAAAATCTCTGATAAATTCTTTCAATGTTTTGGAGTAATTGACAATTAATTCAATTTTTTTTACTACCCATTTTTTTTCTTTAATTTTGAAGACAGGAAAATTTGGGAAAATCTACGATTGAGTAGGACAATTGGCTGACGACTGCTTAGACGTGATTGGCCATTTCATTCGGCATAGTTGTGTGTGTGCTCTACTGTCCTATACGTGCAATAAATGTTTAGATGTGTGCATACAGCACCGTATCATTTGGGAAATATCGAGAATTTCCTAAGAAATCTTATCATTTTCGTTAAATTTATAATTTTTTATTTAAAATTTTTTTGTTTATTTAAAATTTTTTTTTTTGCTGTTAAATTTATAATTAGATGCAAAATTTCATGCTTCAATATCGAATAAATGAATTTTAGATATATCAGACGGAACATGAATACATACACAGAGAAAAATGTTTTCTTAATTTAAGAATGCGCAGGCACTTAATTTAAGAATGTGCAGTTCACTTAAATTAAGAAAGAAAAGTCACTTGATTTAAGTGAAAAAACTCACTTGATTCAAGTGAATTTTACTTTCTTAAATTAAGAAAGAAAAAGTCACTTGATTTAAGTGAGAAAAGTCACTTAATTTAAGTGACTTTTACTTTCTTAAATTAAGAAAAAAATAGTTACTTGATTTAAGTGAGAAAAGTCACTTGATTTAAGTTAGAAAAGTCACTTAATTTAAGAATGGCATGTCACTTAAATTAAGTGACTGCACATTCTTAAATTAAGATAGAATTTTTTTCTGTATAATATACTTAGAATCCTCTCCATGAAGAGCCTGGCACCTCAATTTTCATAGACACACCCTTATCTCATAAAACCACCTCAAATTATTGTTCTTTTCTCTCTTCTGTGGCTCATTTTAACATTCGACAAATTGCCCAGCACTCACATGAAGACGAATGAGAGGACAATTGAACTAGACAGATGAGTAGGATGTCAGTGCTCGTGAAAAACATTTGACACAAGTTTTATTTCTTTCATCGTCTTTCACTTGGCTCGTTTCAACTTGTAAAGAGACTTTCTCTCTGTCTATTTCATTCATTGAATGCCTTTACATTTTGTTTTGTTTCCTTTTCTATTTAGTCGTTTTATCCTTGGCAAACACTGGTTGAATGACGTAGAGGGTATAACAAATGTAAAGAGACGATGACATTTGTCATACTGGCCACTTTGTCACGGCAGGATCAACAATGTTTAAATTGTATTCGTGATATCCGTATCACCGACAACCATAAATTTCCATTCACGAAAAAAAAAAGGAGAGGAGCCGTCCTCTCTAATCAAGTCTAATCGCTGCACACTGGTAAAATGAAGTGCAGTACCCAAAATTTGACAAATCAAATAAAAAAATTAATGATATTATTTCAAAATAAATAGTTTGCAGGGCATTTATCATTGGAATAGAAAATATTATTCTGGAAAAATGTTTCAGCTCCATTGTAATACGAATTAATGTCAAAGCTTATGTGATTTTTTCTCATTAATTCAATGAACTTCACGGTGAGTTAAATATTTTATTTAAAAAAAAAGAAATTAGTATACTTTGTACACAAAAAGTTAATTTTTTGTTTTTATTTCCAGCCTCATCTAATCGATAAATAACAGCATAATTCGAGAAAAAAAAACTGGTAAGATCCTTATTTCCCATAAGACTTTGCAGAAAATTTTACATTTTGGAAAATTCAATTCTTAGATAATCAGTCTTAATCGGTTAATCACGTTAATGTAAATCTCGTCATAGTATAGAAAATAACTTAAATTATAAGAGAAGACCGGGGCAAAATGGATCTTTGTACCAAAATGACCAAGGATTTTTTTTCGGTGGGAAAAACTGTGCGAAAAAATGTGAAAAAATTTGAGAAGATACTCTAGCATATCTCAATTGTTGGTGAATTTTTTCGTTTCATTTCGTAGATGCCTTCACTCTTAAAAAAATCCCAGACAATTTTAGTTCTATGGGTCCATTTTGCTCCAGTCTCTCCTTTACAAAAAAAATGATTTTCATTATCCAATGATTTTTGATATTGTTGCGTCAGAATTTAAAGTATTCAACTTATTTGCTTCTGTTTTCTCAATGATTCATTGCAATTCGCAATTTATTATCACAATTAGAAGAGAATATCAGCTTTTTTTTTGTCTCTCACAAAAATGAGATCTCCAATTAAGTTTGAATTAAACCACAGTCTCTGAATCTCGTATTCTTCCAATGAATATTATTGAATGGAAGACAAGGAGAAGAGAAACGGAATGAGGCAGCCATTTCTACTGGAAATGCGAATGCAAACCCCCCTCCCTCCCAAAAGATACAATCACACACACACACACATGGTCCACGTGTGCCAGCGGTTGGGTACTTACGTAATTACTGGAATGGTCCTTGCAAATTGGATCTCGACCACCGGAGCCCGAGCTGATATCGAGTAAAAAAGGAATGGAATAGAGAATGGGACTGAAACAAAGATGAAAAGAGAGGGAAAAAAAACAAAGGGAAAAAGAAAAGAACATTAACGCAACGCTCTATTATAGTTGACTTCGGGAAGCTACCGTTCGTGGCAAGTGTTTGCACACTCTTCTTTTTCTATCTTTCTTCTTTCTCTCTCACTCTCTCAGAGAGAGGTTTTAGAGATAACCACGAAAACCCAGTGGTCACTGGGATTGTCCGTAAATCCTGGAGACTAAATTCCATTCCACATTTTATTTCATTTTTCTTCTGATTGTAATGAACTTCAGAAAATTGATGTCCCATATATATATATAGTATGGGGGAAAGTTGGGCGAAATAGACGTAATTGAACAGTGGGAGATGGATTTTTGTTGATGACTCTATTGGAAAGCTGAGGAAATTCAACGGAAATAACGAGTGTCTAGTTGATTTTCTTCTATTTTCTGAGGATTTTTGAGGAAGGACATTCGATTTTTGAAAAAATTCAGTTTTTTTCAAAATATCTCAGGTTCTGTCAGTCTTAGCGACTTGAAACCAATTTCAAATAAAATCTGGGATGATTTTCGATCGATTTATGTAAATTTGAATTCGAAAATATCGATTTTTCAGATAGTTATGGCAATTTTTGGGAAAAATTATGATTATCCGGTTTGGTTCTATAAATATTCAAAAAATCGATATTTTTGGATTTGGAACATCAAGAATCGATGGGGAATGATTTCACCTGCAATTTAAAATCGGTTCGAGGTCACCACAACCAATAGAACCCGAGATATTTCCAAAAAACGAAATTTTCTCAAAAATCGAAAGATTTTCACGCCTTAAAAAATGCAAAAAAAAATAAAAAATCCAAAAATTAATTCTGGCACTTGTCTCCCGTCTAAAACTTCCTCAACTACCCAATGAAATCATCGAAAAAAATGTATCTCCAATATTTTCATTAATTTCCTGATTTTTTCATAATATCTACATAAAAACCCAAATGTGTCTATTTTACCCCTTAGCTCCATTCTGCCCCACCTTCCCCTATAAAAAAAATCTTATCATCATTTCTTTATTTTTTTTTTTATAACTTCCGCAATTTACCAATAATACTTTATTTATTCTTATTACAAAAGTTTTCGTTGAAACTTTAATTTTTTTACAGAGCAAAAAACTTTTCACTTCACTTCACATTTGTTGAATTAATAAACTCACATTTTATAGTACGAATGAGAGAAAAAAATAGAAATGAAAAATTCATAAGCAATATAAAAAGAGCAACTCGGTCAAATTGTATGAAATAACCTTCTCTCTCTCTCTCTCACTCTTTGTTTTATGCCGCTCTTCTTTCTGCTTTACGAGTTTTAAAAAAAAAACAAGAAAAATAAATTGAATTTACTTGAGTGTGTCTTCTGCGCGTGCAGAGTTGAGGAAGAAACTAAATCGTTTATCGCAATGTGCCATAAAGAGTTAATAATAATTTTGGAACTGGAGCGATTCGCTGCTGCGATAAAGTAGCCTAGTTGCTACGAATTTTGTGGAAAGAGAGGAGGGAGGGGGGAGGGGGTGATAGTGAGTGGAGAGGGAGATGGGTTAAACTTGAGACTGGATAAACCACGGGGTCGTTCATTTAATTCGGCAAGCCCCGAAGTACTTTCGTAGTGAAAATCCTTGGGGTAGATTCGGTAGAAGTAAAAGAAAGGGAATAGAAGGGGGAGGGGGGAGGGAGGGATAGGCAAGTGGTTTAGGGAACGATAGAGTGCAACAGAAAGTATTAAGAGAAAAGGGATATAGAAAAGAGAAGTGAAGTAAAGGGTGGAGGAGGCTTGGCGTTTTATCGCAAAACTTTTGAGTTTTACGTGTCGCATTCGTGGGAACCATAGTCCTATTCGTTCTCTCCACCTCTTCGTCTGAACTTAAAATCTTTTTCTACTAGCTCACTGTATCTACCTCGTACAACTTTGGAATTTTTCTTTTGCATTCTTTTTTTTTTCCAATTTCTTCTTTTTTTTTTGACTCTTAATTGGCCAATACATTATTAATATTGCTGGCAGTTAAGAGTACTTGAGAAAAGTGTCGTGAAGAATTTTACTCTTCAGACAGGAGATAAGTTGAGCCGATTTGAGACGGTGCATTTGCATTTTTACGGTTGTATAATTATTCGTTGGATTAAGTTAGTTTTGTAGCAAGCTGAAAGTATTCCTAAATTGATTATGCATTGAGATGACAGGAAAAAGAGTGAAAATGATGGAATTCATTGTTTCAATGGTTCTTAACATAGGGGAAGGTGGGGCAAAATGGCCACATCTAAATTTTCGGGCGAATATTATGGAAAACTCTTGAAGTTAATAGAAATATTGGCGATAGATTGTTTTTGATGATTCCACTGGAAAGCTGAGGAAATTTTGGGCGGGAAACACGTGCCGAAATTAATTTTTTTAAATTTTTGGCGATTTTGACTTTTTCAAGCACTGTAGAGGGGTAAACCCTTCCTTTTTTGAAAATTTTCAGTTTTTTGAGAATATCTTCGGTTCTATTTCGTCGTAGCGCAAAAATTCCAATGGGAGGTGAAAGGTGAGATCATTTGCCATCAATTCATAGGGTTTTTGATTTAAAAATATCGATTTTTAAGGTATTTATGGGCATTTTTGTGAAACAGTTTTGTGAAACCGTTTTTGGCCTATAACTATCTCAAAAATTAATATTTTTCAATTTAAAACCCCATAAATCGATGGGAAATGAGCTCACCTTTCATTTGAGACCAACCTCGAATTGCTACAACCAATAGAACCCGAGATATTCGCAAAAAACTGAACATTTTCAAAAAAGAGAAGGCTTTACCCCTCAAAAATGCCGAAAAATATCGAATTTTCAAAAAAATCGGAAAAAACCCATCTGACACTCGTTTTCCGGCTAAAATTTCCTCAGCTTTTCAATAGAATCATCAAAAAAAATCCATCCCCAACCGTTTCATCACAGTGTCCATTTTGCCCCAAACTCCCCTATAATTTTTTTCAACAATTAATTTTTTTTATTCTAGCAAAATTCAGGTCATTTTTCTTAGTTTCTGATGAATTTCCAACAAATATTTGATTTTAACGATAAAAAAATCTGTTTATTCCAATAAATTTGACGAATTTTTAATCACTTGAAAAATATATTTGCTGAGGACAATTTTGAAACGATTTTTTTTTTCATTTTTACTACAATTTTTTTGTCAATGGAATAATGGAATTTATTTATCATTATTGAATTGGAACATTTCGATTTCACGTTTGTTGAATTGAATGGTAAAAAATATTGAATGGAACAGGTATGTTCTTTTCACTGTGTTATTTTCATTTGATAAAATGTGCATGTCCACTTTCCCGAGTGGAAATTCTGGTAAGCTTATGATCAGTTACTGATCGGGCAAAACTGATTTGAAATCAGTTACTGATCAGGCTATCAGATCAGTTACTTATCAGGGCTGTAACGCTGTTTTGGATACTTTCAGGATCAGGAATCCTCATCCTAATAGTGTCAGGCATCCGCATGCTCATAGCATCAGGTATGCGGATACTACCAGTATCCAATATCCGGATAAGATACTGATCACAGATGTAACGCTGTTTTAGATACTAATAGTACCAGGCTGCCTGATGCTAATAGTATCAGGTATTCTGGTGCTAATAGTATCAGGATTGCCTGATACTGATAGTATCAGGCATCCTGATCAGTAACTGATCATGTATGTAACGCTGTTTCAAATGCTATCAGTATCAGTGTATCCTGATGCTAATAGTATCAGGTAACCTTATTATTAACTGATTTGGCTCAAGAAACTGTAAATATTAATTAATTAACTGAAAAATCAAAAAATGATTTCATTAATTATCTTAACGATATTTATATGCTATATTTGAACATTAGGGGTCATTTTTTTTACTGAAATTGAAGATTTTAAATTATGAAATTAATTTGCACTTGGGTGGACTCGATCCTGGAACCTTCCGCATACTAAGTCGTCACGCTAACCACTGGACCACTGCTTGGCTATAGTAACGGGTGGTTTCATGATCTATATTAACCTCTTCGATAGAAAAAGTATTGATAAATACTTGGCATTAGAATATAAGATCCTAATTCTTGATTTGGAATAGAATATTAAAAGTTTATAACAAAATTAATGAAAATAAGTAAACATTCGGGGAACCGGATAATATCCTGATCACTTCCAGATCAGGATGAACTGATCGGACTTGAAGTTTTTCATCATAATGAGAGTTATCATAATCAGGCAACTCTAATGCGAAACTGATAAGTTTCTCATCAGTACAGCCTAACTAACGATAACCTCGTTTCGATTTTCTTTAATACTCTTCTAGTAAGTTTTTCTGGATACGAATAGGATCTGGTTCTAATCCGCATTTCCCTATTAATGAAAACCTGATCTGAAACTGATAAGTTTCTGATCAGTAAGGTCTGACTAAGAAATACCTTCTTTTTATTTCTCCAAGCATTATAATAATCAGTTTTTTTTTATAAGAATAGCATCCGTTTTCAATCCGTATTCCTCCTTCAATGAGAACCTGATATGAAACTGATAAGTTCCTGATCAGTAAAGCTTGGCTAGGAAATACCTTGTTTTAATTCATCTCAGTAATATAGAATTCGGGTTCGTCGGACAAGAATAGGATCCGTATCCAATCCGCATTTCCTTATCGATGGGAACCTAATATGAAACTGATAAGTTTATGATCAGTAAGACCTGACTAAAAAATTCCTTATTTTGACTCCTCCAAGTACTATAATATTCAGTTTATCTGGATGAGTATCGCATCCGTATTCCCCTATTAACGAGAACCTGATATGAAACTTATAAGTTTCTGATCAGTGAGACCTGATTAAGAAATTTCTTATTTTGATTCCTTAAAGTACTGTAATATTCCGTTTTTCCGGATGAGTATAGGATCCGTATCCAATCCACATTTCTCTATTAATGAAAACCTGATGTAAAACTGATAAGTTTCTGATCAGTAAGGCCTGAATGACGAATATCGTATTTCGGCTTCTCCAAAAAAATAATACTCAGCTTTTCCGGATAAGGATAGGATCCGTATTTCCCTATCATGGGAAGCCCGATGTGGAACTGATAAGTTTTTGATCAGTGAGGCCTGATCAACGAGAACCTCACTATGACTTCTCTAAATATTACAATATTCAGTTTTTTCGGATGAGAATAGTATCCGTATTTGATCAGTATTTCCCTATTAAGGACAGCCTGACGTGGAACTGATAAGTTTTAGTCAGTACTACCTGAATAGGGTTGGACTTACTTCGTACTAATCCTAAACTGATACTACATCAAGCTATTCCTGACAAATTTCCACTCGGGCACCTTGACTTGCCAAAATACTATAATGTTCAGTTTTTCCGGATGAGAATAGGATCCGTGTTCGATCAGTATCCCCGTATCAGCGAAGCCCTGGTGCGAAACTGATAAGTTTCTCATCAGGGTTCCTTGACGAAGGAGAACCTCACCTCGACTTGCCAAAATACTATGATATTCAGTTTTTCCGGATAAGAATAGGATCCGTGTTCGATCAGTATCCCCGTATCAAGGAAGCCCTCATGCGAGACTGATCATTTTTTCATCAGGGTACCCTGACTAAGGAGAACCTCACCTTGACTTGCCAAAATACTATGATATTCAGTTTCCCGGATAAGAACCGGATCTGTATTCGATCAGTATCTCCGTATCAAAGGAGCCCTGGTCCGGAACTGATAAGTTTCTCATCAGGGTTTCCTGACTAAGGAGAACCTCACCTTGACTTGTCGAAACACTATTACATTCAGTTTTTCCAGATAAGAATAGGATCCGTCTTTGATCAGCCTCCCCATGTTGAGGAAATCCTGGTGCGAAAATGATAAGGTTTGGATCAGGGTACCCTGAATAGGGTGGACCTTATTCCTACTGATCCTAAACTGATACTAAATCAGGCAAGCCCTACCAAATTTCCACTCGGGTTGGACGATACCTTTACTGTATAACTTGGAACACACCACGTGGTTTACTTAGCGCCAACTTTGCCAATAAATTGGAAGTAATTCGTGAGAACGGCCAAATAGTTAGCAAGACAACAAGCCATTGGTCTCAATCTCGCCCTTTTTAATGAAAATAGAGCATTTCATGTTCCTCTCAAAATATCGAAATTCAGAAAAATTATTGAATAATTCAGTAATCAAAAAAAAATGAGCAGTTTGAATAATTTTCACAAAGACAAAAAAATTATTTAAAAAATGTATTAATCAAATTATTCCAATAGTCCTCAATAAATAATTTATTCACAGCACTTAATTTTTTTTCAGTTCAAAAAAATTTACCTGATTCACCATTTGTTTTATTAAAAAAAAAAAAAAAAACTTCATTTTCAACAGTCAAAAAATTTGATTCTAATAAATTGACTAAATTCAACAAATTTTAAAATCCCCTAAAAAAATTGAAACAATTTATTTAATCACCTTTCTACTTTTCTTTTCATTCTAGGAATTCATTTGAAAAACCTGTTTTCAATTCCAAAAAAACTTTTTTTATTCACCCAAAAATCAGGAATTACTCAAGAAAAATCTGGGCCACTGGGACTCTTAAAAAAAATTGATGAAAAACTGTCATTGTCATCCCAGAAGAATAATAAATAAAAGCCATTGAGCAACGAGTAGAAAAAAAAAATAGAGTCTCTAAGAAACCTGTGCTCGTTTATGTGAGGTCCCGAGGTAGAAATACGATGGGTTGTTGGGGCAAAAGGTGTATCGTACACACGGGTAGTATCACCTCCGTCTAGTTGAGGCTATAGTGAGAAGAGAGGAGAAAGGGCTTCTCTCTGACTTACGATGAAGCACACAGAAATAGAGGAAACTGCTATGGCACCACCCGGGGGCCTTTTGTATTTACCACTAACCAAAAACCACCTAGAGCCACTGCTCAGCTGCAAAACGATGCCACGATGTATTTCTATCTCTGCATCTTGAAATAACAATAAGATATGTTTGTGCCTGAATTTTACGTGTTTTTGAGGGGGAGGGGATTAAAAAGGAGTGAAAATAATTAAAACCGAGCTATATAAATATCAATTAAATTGAAGAAATTCGGGAGAATTTATCAAAGTAAAATCCTCGTTTATTCATCTCCAATGAATGATTATTTAGCTCTAGACTGTGAGCAGCAAAAAAATTCCATCAATCTAAAAGCCCAGTAGCATTCGAGCATTTCCCCTCCCTCCCCTCGTTTCACCACCTTCATAAAAGGGTTTTTTGATCGTGGCTTTACTCTGAACAGTTGAATCATTGCTCGTGATACCAAGCCACTAGACAAACGTGGAATTGGTGTGAGAGACAGGACAGAGAAAGAGAGATAGAGAGAGAGAGAGATAAAAAATAGAAGGAACTCTGGAGTGTCTGACAATCCAGAGATTGCGGGAGCTCTCTCAAAAATTCTTTTCTCCCCTCCCCCAGTAACAAATGAAATTGTGTGAACATTTTTATTATCACTGTCACCAACAAGAGGGAATAGTGGACGAAGAGTGAACAAAAAAAAAAAGGAAAAAAAAACCGGGGCGAGACAAAAAGAATCATGGAAAATAGAAGTTGTCGCGTTGTTTCGAGACATTTTTAGTTGAGCAAGTGAAATTAGGATTTTAATTGTGCTCCAGTGTAATTAAACATGCATTTAAAAATTCTTGCCAGCATTTTTTTTACTGCAGAGGCTATTAAAAAAATTGAGAGTAAAATTTTCTATGTGAAAAATATTTTTAGAATAGTACAAGGCACATTGAAAGAGTACGTTGCAAATGAGAATCTATAATTCTTTTTTTTTTCCCCCTGTGAATTTTGCAACGATAAAGCACTTATTCGTTCACTCGTTCGCCCATTACCAGAGTCTGTGGCTAATCCCTCGGATTAATTAACGGTTCGTCGTTGCGTTGCTTACCGCATTAAGGATTGGACGTACGAGAAGGGGTTTTCTCTCTCTCGTGTTCCTGTTTCGGGAATGGCTCTGCCTCTTCTACTACATTCGCTGCATCAGAGGAGTGGGGAGAGGGGCGAGGGGACTGTATATGCTTACCATACAAGTGCACAAGAGGAGTGAGACAGAGAGATAGATAGAGATTTCACAAACTTGGGGATAAGCCCAGGGAGTTATGCGTTCCGGCAAACTTAACCTTGCCTCCTTCTCTCTCTCTCTATCTCTCATTCTCTTAGTCTCATTCTATCTCAGGAATAGGATATGTGCAAGTACTTTTGCTATATGTCTGTGCAAGTAGTCTAACACTCAGCCCAAGCAACTTGAATAATAGACGTTGTTGTACGAATTAGGGAGCAGTGGCTATGGGCTACACATTCACTACACTGTGAAAACCGAGGAACTTTGTTTACTTGGACAGTCCTGACTAATTAACATGGCTGAATGACCACTGGATAATTCCATTTTTCTTTGTACAATTATTCGGAATTTATTGGAGTTTATTATTAGTTGATTTACGTGCAAATTTAGAGATCTATTGGGCTGAACAGGTGAACAGATGGACTGTTACTTGGATGGGTGACCATCTCGCTTGTGGGCTCGAACAACAAACTGAGCGGGAGGTACCCATGCAAGGGAGCTAGTTTTGTCTTTAGCTTCAATGCTTGGCCGAGAGTCCGCCAAGAGCTGAAAATCAGGCAATTCCGATCCCGGGTAATGATCAGAGTTTTTCATGGTCTTCCTTGATCCTAGACGAATGTAGTACAGGAAGTAATAAGTTGACGAAGGAAGAAGATTGGAAAAATTTCAAGAGACCGACAGGTCATACAATATATAAGGAACACTAAAAATTATTACTCAATTTTTCCGACACAAATTCAATAAAACTATGCTTTATCTCATGTTGAAGCGTCTGCTTCATAAATTTCAAAATTATCCACTTCATAAAAAAAAATAAAAAATTAATTCAGTATTTTATACCGTTTTATTTCTGGTATGTCGAATCGATTTGTGGACAGGCTTGTTCTTCATTGTAAACTGAAAATTACGAGCACAGTAGCGCTCGTAAATACGTTCAACGGTGTCATAACTCACTGACATTTCCATACGATGATAAAGTGGAAATGCTTTGCCCAGTGATGATTTATAAGACGTTATAGATGATGGTATGAGTCACTACGATACTCCTGAATCACTCGGGCATGAGTGAAATCGATGTAGCACATGCGAGAGAATTTTTATTTTGCAAAAAAAGAAGAGGAGAGGAAGAACGAAAAAATACACTCTGGATGAAGGACAAAGAGGCGAAATGCATAAAATACAGTTGTCTGAATGAAGGACAAATATCATGTTTTTTTTATCTGTTTATTTGTCCCTGGGGTGAGACACTTTATCACGATTTTTTACATTAATAATCATCACGATACTTGCACACATGTCCCGAGAGAATTACCGAGAATCGGAGGAGCAAGGGAGACAGTAAAGAAAACATAATACTTGGCCAATACCACCGATGAAATATTGAAGATTCCCAGTGGAATTTTGCTTCTTAAATTTTTAAAAAATACGTCTCATCAAATCTTCATCAACTCGTCGAACACATCCGAACAGGATAATATCAATTTTCATAGAGTTTTCGCCATGAATTAATGAAGATTCCGTTCGAATGTGGATGAGACATCAATTAAGGAGGTCTAATCACTGCTCATGTTGAATGAAAGTTATCAGAAAATAATTGAAATGATTGTCTCATGATAGTTTAAGTCGTAATAGTTATCTTTAATATCACGGAATTGTAGTTAATTTTGGAGAGTTGGAATTTTCGAAAATATCAAATTTTATGCAGAGTCTTATGGTGAATCAAGACCTTGGCACTTTCTTTTGAATTTTGGTATCATCTATTTGTAGGATTTTAGAGGATTGCCAGGAATCCAATCAGGAATACTTGTAAAACTGTATGCGGAATTATTGATATTTATTTCAAATCTACAGATCGACTGATCTTCTTCATGGCTAACGCCGGACTGCCTGTCCAAGGCTCACTTATCCTTACACGAACACACTCACACTCGCATACATCACTCTCAATTACACAGATACGTAAAAGTAATGACCGAGGTGAATAACGTCAAACCTCACATATTGATTTTATAAGGTTGAAAAACTTAGCTTTTTGAAATGGACAAATTACTTTTTTTCATACACTGCAAGAACAAATGTTTGAAATTAAGATACTTTTGTAATGTATGTACAAGTGTCTGTATGAGTGTGACGAGAACAGAATGTTTTGATATCTAATTTACCGTCATCCCCTCCTTCTCTCCCTGTTCCGAATAATCAGGTACTGACGTATGTAACGTGCTCTGAATGAATATCCGTTAATTAATTACAAATCTTCTCTTATTACATCTCCTGTCATTTTGGGCTACTCTCCATTAATCTCAACTTTTGTGGACACTTTTGAAACTCTTTGGAGAGGCTGTTGCTAGTGAATGACAATTTGAAGACATTCTTTAATTTTGAGATATTATTCTCTAGCTGATATATCTCAAGTTAAGATACTCGTTTTTACAGTGTAATAATTACATAAAATTCGAGATTAACCTGCATTACAATAGAGTTGGAACGTTTGGCAACATTGTCTTCAACTTTTTTTTTTTTTTTTTTTTTTTTTTTATTTTATCAGCTTTGAAATCTCTTCATTGAGACTTATTCGCTGGAAATATACATTCGAATTTACAGAGTTACATTTATAGCCCAATTTTCATGTTACATTTTTTTTTTTTTTTTTTTTTTTTTTTTTTTTTTTTTTTTTTTTGTGGTTACAATGTTTTTACAGTTTATATTCTTATGTCACTTCGTTTGAGGAAGACATATATGGCCTCTAGAGCTTTTCTGTTTGTTGCAGTTAGCAGATAATCTAAATTTATCGGGAGAGGGCCAAGTTGCAGGTTATACAATTTTTTAACCAGGATATCTCTATTTTTTTGAATCAGAGGGCACTGCCACACTATATGGTTCAAATCTTGAATTTCATGTCCGCATCTGCAAGAGGGATCTCGGATTATACCTATTCTGGCTAGAGATCCAGCCAGATGGTAATGATTGGCACGGGCTCTATTAATAAAAACGATAAATTCTCGTGAGGCTTTGTAATATTTGGAGAACCACGGTTTCTTTTTTTCCGCAAAAAAGTATTTGAAATATAGTTTACCCTTTAGTGCACCCAGTTCTCGGAGGGTTGCATTCGTGTTTTCCCATGCATCACGTTTCGATTTTTCTCGATAGTCTGTAAAGGGAATGGCTATTTTTTCTGGTTGATCGTTTGTGGCAGACTTTGCTAATTCGTCGGCCATTTCATTTCCCTCAATCCCCAAGTGCGCTGGTATCCAGTGGTATTTGATTTCTTTTTTATTATTCTGTAGCTCGATTTGGTGTTTCGCTAGTTCAGCTCTGGCTAGTTGAATGTAAGGATTTACCTTTATGTCGAATTTTGGACGTTGAAGAGATGTCAACGCACTTAAGGAGTCAGAGAAGATAAAAATGTCCCTGGTGACGTTTTCGCATGCCATTTTTGTGGCCTCATATAATGCCAAGCATTCAGCTGAGTACACCGAGGCCAAACTCGGCATACTCCAGGATATGTATCTATCTAATCCCGGGCATACGCACGATGCTCCGACGGAGGGAGAGCCTTTGACTTTACTCCCATCTGTGTAGATGGAGATACAGCTGTTACTTAAAACTGTATTTACTACAGTAGTGTCTTTATTATTTTTGATACGTTTACCCATTTCAATATCAACGAGAGCTGAATGAGTGATGGTGGAATACTCATGACTGTAAATCGGATATTTGTTGTCTATGAAGAGATCAGTGACGTAAGGAATAAGCTTTACAATTGTTTCTCTTATTATACTGATTTTGGCACCTCCGAACTGTCGGGCATTGCGATAGTAATCGTGGATGAGACTATTAGTTAAAGACTCGGTATTCGATAATGATTTTATTATGAAATTTTCGCACAAGAATTTTGCCCTGTCTACTAGAAATGTCAATTTTGATTCTGCGACGAGGACATTGGTGGGGGTACTGATTCTGTATCCCATTGCTGCTCGAATGGCAGCAAATTGAATTTTCTCAATTGTTTCGATTAATTTTTTCCGCGTGGGGAAATAAGTAAAGATGCCGTAATCTATTCTTGAGCGAACAAAGCTTTTGTAAAACGTAATGAGCGTGGTTGGATCAGACCCCCACCAGGTGCCTCTGAGAAATTTGATCATGTTCATAGATCGATTACACTTAGCACGTACTGTCTCTATATGAGGCTTAAACGTGAATTTGTGGTCAAACAGTATGCCGAGAAATTTGGCCGTGGCTTTTGAATAAACTCTAACATTTTTGATGGTTATGAAGGTGTCTCCAGGATGGACTTTCTTTTTCCGGTTGAAGCGGATGAGTTCCGTCTTATGGGAAGCAAGTTCGAGACCTAGCCCGGCGAGTCGGTTTTCAATTTGATTTGCTGCACTTTCAATGAGTTCGATTGATTTGTCTATTTTTTCGTTACTTGTAATAATCGCTATGTCATCCGCGAATTGCGAGATAAGAACTTCACCCGGAAGATCATCCGTGATATTCGAGACGTATATTAAATACAGCAATGGACTTAACACACTCCCCTGAGGAACCCCCTTGAATACTTTTCTTTGTTTCTCCCCGGTCATATCTGTGTAAATACTTCTTTCGTGAATCATGTGATGTATGAATGTTAGTATTTTGTGGGAACAACCAATAGATGCTAGTTTTGACAAGAGGATATCGCAATTGACATTGTCAAAGGCTCCGGACACGTCTAAGAATGCCGCGAGGGATTCTTTGCCAGTGTTGAGTGCAGTTTGGATATGGAGGGTGAAATTGACCAGGTTGTTGTGAGTAGAGGCCCCCTTACGGAAGCCTGTTTGGGACTTAGGGATGATGTCTCTGGCCTCAACGTACCATTGCAGCCGGTTTTTCATAAGTGTTTCGAATAGCTTACTCATGCACGAGGTCAATGTTATTGGCCTGAAATTTTTTCCGTCTGATTTTTTAATGAAATGAATATAGTGTTCTGTCCATGTTTCAGGATATTCTCCTGCTGAAAACATTTCATTGTATATGTCCAGGAGGATTAACCTTACTTTCAGGGAGAGCTTCTTGAGAGCCAAGTAATTTATCCCGTCCAAGCCTGGGGAAGAGTGGGGTTTTTTGTCTTCTAACGCGACATTGAGTTCAAGGAAACTGAAGGGATCGTCCAGAAATTCATTTGGTTGGCCTGGTGGGACAGAGTCCGGGTTGGCTTGGGCCCAAGGTGGGGATAATTTATCTAGTGCATCTTGAAGATGCATCTCTTGGTTGGCTCGATTTTGTTTAGTATTGAAGTTACTGGCTTTAACCCATTTATTTTTAAAAATTTTACACACATTCCAAACGTAGGAAGGGTCAGTTCTGAGATTAATGGTTTCTGCAAATTTTTCGAAGCACTCTCTTTTTTTACATTTGAACAGTTTTTTTGCTTGTGCAGATACTTTTTTATAAGCTATTTGATCACATATTGCTCCAGTATATTCCCATTTTTTGAAAGCTGCTCGTCTTAATCTTTTAATTCGCGAACAATCCTCATCCCACCAGGCCACTGGGTTTCGGTGAATTGTATTTGGGACTTTTTTCTTAGGAGGGGTAACTGAGGTAATTGCGTTAGTTATGAGGTGAGAGAAGTAGTTATACTTCTCGCGGGCAGGGAGACTGTCATATTCTGGCTTAAGGAAGTTCTCGTATTGGGAATCTAGAATTTCTGTGTATTCCTCCCAGTTTGTACGTTTTGAGCTGAGCTGTAGAGTTTTTTTCCGATAAATCGATTTCTGGATTCGAATAGAAATGTCTATTGGGTAATGGTCTGAACCCCATGATTCGTCGCGGATGGAGACACTGACTTTTTCCGCCATTGCCATCGTTGAGAAGATGAGGTCCAGATTCGATTTTTTGACATGCGTGATAGAATTCGGGTTGTGAAGGATTAGATCATGCTTTTCAAGGCTGTTCAAGAATCTCTCCCCATTTACGTCATTGTATCTACAGTTCCAAACTTGGTGATGCGCGTTAAAATCACCCATGAATAATGTGTTGTCTGATTTATCTACATGCGCTACTAGCTCATCCCAACGGCTCTGAGGTAAAATTGATCCAGGGACTCTGTAACAAACGACTATATTGAACTTGGGAGTGGTGTTAGTAACTTTAATACCACAAATTTCCACATTTTCTACATTGCTGTTAATGTCTGGGATATCTACGAACGAAATACTTTTTCTTATCAACATAAGAATCCCCCCTCCTCGCGAGTGTGTTCTGTCCAATCTATAAGCAATGAATCCCGAGTATTGAAACCGTTCGTGTGGGATAATATCTGGTTTAAGCCAAGATTCAACGCACACGAATATGTCTAATTTGCTAATTATAGTTTCAAGCTCTTCTCTGAGTCTAATTATGCTACGAGCATTCCAAAACATGACCGTGATGTCTTTCTTTGACTTAGTATTGTGTTTATCACGAGTTGGTGTAGTGGTAGCCATTGAATATAATAACTATTTTTTTTTTTTTTTTTTTTTTTTTTTTACCTCTAATTTGTTTACTTGGAATAAGTTTAGCGAGGGAAAGGAAAAGACGTAGTGAGTAGAAAGAGAAAGAAAAAGAAAAAAAAAAAAAAAAAAGTGAATTTAATAATATAAATAAAGATGAATGAAAGATCTACTTGAGCGCTGACACTACAATTCTTCTCGCTCCCCTGGTTTAGGTCCACCAGGGGTATCCTCCCTCATCTCTTCTTCCTCTTCATCCTGCTGGTCGATAGCTTCTCCAAACAGTTTTTCGTGTATCCCCGATATGTAGTTTAGTAATCCAACGTCCGTGATGAGGCCTGCAGCTACCTTGAGCACGTGAGACAAACCCTCACGCTTTTCTGTGTGAGTCTTGACTAGCCCCTCAAGGTCTGTATCCGTTAACGACTCTTCCAGAAACATTACCAGATCGTCGAATTCCATTGAGTAATTACTTTGATTTAACATAAAGTGACCTTTAGCAGGAACTATATGTGTTTTGATTTCGACAGCTGAGGTAATCGTAGGTACGTGTGAGGTTTTGGCTCTTTTGGCCTTCAGCGGTTGACGTTTCTCTGGTTTCTTGTCTTTCGTATTCTTGTTTTTCTGTTTTGAGAGGCGCTCTTCTTTATCAATTGTGTTATACGGGGCTTGTTTTATATCTGTATCGACGGGTGGTTCAGAGAAGCCACTCGTTGATGAAGCCGATACCGATAATGGCCTTTTGGCGCCAACGGGGGGGTCTCCCCTCTCCTCCAACGGAGCCGATAGACCAGGGGAACCGGGGTTCAGGATGGTAGACCCCCTCGGCGGGAGAGGGGGGAATTCGTCGTTTAGCGTATGAGATGATGTCATAGCCGTGGAATTTTCCGTGGTTACTGTTGTGTTTTGACTGGGCATGATGTTTTGTGTTTGAGAGTCATTTAATTGTTTATCGATATCCTCTGTTTTATCCTTATCAACCGTATTGGTTTTGTCACCTTTGGATTCCTTTTGCGTATTTCTCTCAGTTGTCTTATTTATCGGTTCCACATTTTCGCAGTCGTTGGCTCTATGGCCTTCTTCGTGGCATAAGAAACATTTTAACTTTCCATCTGAAATGAACATCATTCTCGAAAACTCTTCGTACTTGATTTCCATCTTGGGGGGCAATTTGTTTACATCTTCTGCGAGCACATAGACAATTCTCCTGAAGCTGAGTATATGCTCCCATCCTGGGTCCGGCATTCCTGCTCTGATCTGTATTACTCTGGACGTGGGTTTTATTCCAAGTTCTTTGATTTTTCTCTCAATGTGACTGTCTGGGACGAATGGATCTATGTTTGATAAAGTGATTTTCACAGTTCTTGCTTGTAATGGTCTGATTTCTAAGTTGTGTTGCCCGATTTTGAGAGTTGTTTTACTGTTTATTAATTTTGTGACTAGTTCTTTGGAGGATAGATAAAAAGTAATTAAATTGCCCGACGTTTTTGACTGGTGTGTGATGTTTTTGGGGTCAATCAATTTTCCGAGAGCGAGTGAATAATCTCTGACTTTGAGACTTTCAATAGCCTGTATTGTGATGGCATTTTCTGTTGTAATTCCATTTGTTAGCTCAGTTACTCTTGAGTAACTTACATTTGTCTTGGTGGTCGATTTTTTCAGAATATTAGTATTGTTGTCCATTGTGTTTGCGTTGATTGCTGATGTCTGTGGTTGCATTTTTAGCACTCACGAAAAAAAAAAAAAAAAAAAAAAAAAAAAAAAAAAAAAAAAAAAAATTCGCTGGTATCGCCACCGGGGCGATCAAATAATATTATCACCGATTCTTTTTAGTTATTAATTTCAAACGCACTTATTAGGCACTTTATAATATACACACTGAGCCTACTGTACTTTACACACACAACAATGCGAGGCACGAAGCGACATCGGATACGTGTTACTCGTTCGGTTGCTCAGTTGAGACTCCATTGTCTTCAACTATATCTTAAAAAAAGTATTTTCTGTTTTACTGATCAATGCCTTCGCAAACTACTTATTTTTGAATTACATCATCTTCTACTAATATTGCAAATTAAATCTATCAAATTTTAGGTACTACACTTCATTTCACCCATGTGCGTCGATTGAACGCTCTCAGTAGATCTGCGTGACCTCCAGTCTCCCTCATAATCTCCGAAGAGCATAAAAGACAGCCTGAAAATATCTAGACGTCGACGGTTGTCAAGAAGCCCGAGGTTATGGCATTTGAGAGCCCCAATTCAAAAATACCCCATTTTTCTAGAGTAAAGAGAGCGATGAGAGAAAAAAAACATCGTAAAATCATAAATAATTCAGTATACATCCTGTCGACAGCAAGAAAAAAAAAAGAACTGCTCTTGTAAAAAATAAAAATAAACAGAAATTGAAGATTTTGAAACAAAAAATCAACGTTTCTCGAGAATTATGATCAATTAATCATGTATTTTTCTTATCCTGTCAATGCACTTAGGATCTATGCATTATTCGATCGACACTAACCTACGATTTTCACATATATCGACAGCAGTAAAACCAATAGCCAAGGATGCTCTAGTTTTCATGTACTCTTGTGCTAGCACGCAAGTGCCTTCTAAGTTTATCCCATCCTCTCATGCAACATATTCCCACATATACAAGTACACAGATAGATACCTTGGGTTTTCAGTCTCCACTGGGATTTTCGGTTGTAAATGGAAATTGGTTGTGTGCTTGCAACTCCGTTGGGCATTCATTTTTATATCTGGTAACCCCGTTGGGCGTCACACCAGTGAAAAAAAAAAACATTCAAATAGCATATAAAAACGAAGAGTGTAAATAAATACACATAACGAAAAATGAAAAACTTTCGACAATAAAATTTGCCAGGGAAACAAAATTTCAGAGAGAGAGAGAGAAAGAGGAAAACTAAAAAAAAAAGCAGCAATTTCAAGTTGAAACCAATAAAAACTTTAGCCACTCGTATCTTCCGTATAAGTAGCGATAAAAATCTGGTAGTTATTTGTAAATATAAAAAAATTCAACGAGAAAGAAGCAAAGAAATTCACCCACTCGTTATCGAGTGAGGTGAACCAGTGTGTAGTACACGAGAGAAAGAGAGTGCAAAAAAAATAACAAAAAGAAGAAGAAGAAGAAACAAAACAAACGAAAAATAGAGGTATATATATATATATATATAAGCCCGCTCGTTTTCCAGCAGTAGAATATACGAAGATAAGAAAGACCGCCCGCAGTAGATTTTGGAGTTTATTATACAACGGGTAACAAGGCAGAGTGTTTGTATGCATACATACAAACGTAATGAGTTGCACAGAAAGCTCGTCCATGGGTAAAAATGGGTTGGACAAAAAGAGGAAGACTTCCCCAAAAAAAACAAAAAAAAATGAAAGAAGAGGAAATCAAGAAAAAATAAGGACACAAAAACGACATAGATATAGAAACGAGACAGACAGAAATGGGTTTGTGAAGAGGAAAAGCCCGGAGGTTTTGGGTAACGAGGCTTGTCTAGTATTTGCAACTGTACAAAACACCCTACATACATTATATATAAACAACGAGGCGTGTTAGCCTGGAACGTATGTGCGCGTCCAATGCGTATAACCATAGAGACCCGGTGAAAATAGCCATTACCGTTCAGTTTGTGTGAAGCTACGTGAACCACATACGATTTTAGGGGGATAGAGAAAGAGAGGGAGAGAGGTGGGCCTTCTCTACATGGTACCAAGTGCATATATATCTAATGTACATAGCACACGAAAATCGACGGTGCACGTGAAACTCACTCACTGGCACACGATTTGCGAGAGGAGCTAGTTCCAGTGAATGAGAGGAGAGAGAAAGAGGAAGAGATTATACGGAGACTGAGAGAGAAAGGAAGAGTGAGGTTAGGTTTGGGAAAATTTCGGGTAACTGACCAGTGCAGAGGGCAGTGTGTTACATGGAAGAGAGCGCCCTCTAACCATGACAATGTATTCTATCCCAGTTGGTAGATTTTACCCGCAACAATCTTCATGTATGTGTTTGTGTGTGCATTAACATTGTTGTGTTGGCCATTGGCAAAACCGAGGCTTTATATCCAATGCGTAACAACCCTATTATCCTACACGATTGCCATAAGCTGCAGATCGTGGATTATATGCCTGATGTTACGAACTATCGGAGATTTTGGCAGACCGAGCAAGTGGAATAGTCTATGGCTGTCGAAATCCATCGAGATAGTGAATTTCTCACTGGCAAATGGAAATACTTGGAGGGGTTCATTATGCATTAATTGGATAAGGGGGTCATGATAATTGATAAATTGATATTCATGAAGCTGATTGGATTCCGGTGGAGTAGTGGTTCTTCAATAGGTCAATTCAGTGATTGAGTGGTGGTGGACGGAATTCATTTTAAAGTTCGTTGAATTATCTGTGAAGGAGGGCCGTTCATAAATTGTAAGTCCTTCGTTTACCTTAAGGTAGTACCGCCTGTACTGGAATGATCGTTCAGAATTCACTGAACTTAGAATAATTCAAGTATTTCGCACAATTTATCTTCCCTTTTCGATTTTGGTCACTTTCGATAGAATAGCATGAGATTTTTTTTTCAAATCAAGTTTCCCCCATGTTACCGGACAAGTAAGGTCAAAATTAATTTTGAAAAATAATTAAATTAACATTGAAACTCCATATTTTTTCCTCATATAACCTTACATGTTTTTTGTTCGTCAGAATGTCTCTTAATTTTTAAAATAATGAAAAATGCATGTTAACAGACATAACGACGATTAATGCAATTAATTACATGATAAAATAAATTGCCGCATTGAATATTCATGATATGATCTAATAACTATTTATCATCTTGGACATCGTTCTAATATCGGTAAAATGTTGAGAAATCGAAATAGTTATAGTAATTATGATAAATAAAAGGAAAAAAAATAAAAATCGATTATTTGAACCTGCCACTAGGATGACCTTAAAAACATTCGTGAATTATAAAAGGATAAGGACTATAGAGAACGAGTCAAAAATCACTGACACTTAAAATTTCACGAGTTTAATATTAAGCTCTAGGAGAAATCGCAGATTTCACCATATTTTACCAAAATGACTCTTCAAATTTAGATGAAAAAGAGGGAAATTATGGGAGACACTGTATACCACTGACTATTGCAGTATTAGCAGTACTACATCAATTAGAAAATTTTGGCTGTATCGCTCACTGCAGAAGTGAATGAAGAAATACAAAAATTGAGAAGTCATTAAATACACCAACGTTTCAGCCAGCTTTGTTTATCTCTTCATTATTCAATTGTTGAACAACGGACAACCCTTTATTATAAAACTCTGAATTTTTTTTCATGCCGAAGTGAACATTTTGTTGGAGTATGTGACAGTGCGTCCGGTTTTTTTTTTTCCTTCCAAAGTAGGAGGGACTCGACAAATTGTGACCATTCTGCGGTATCTGTCGTTTGTCGAGCATTTTGAGAAAAAAACATTCGCCCGGTTTCATACATTTTCCCACGTGGTTAAGGAGGAAGTGGTAAGACATGCATCTGTCACAGTGTCAAGCTTTTTTTTTTTTTCAAAGTGAATAATTTTATTTCACATTTAGAGTTCTTCGGTTTTGTTTCATTCTTAACTCATGCGAAATTAAAAACATGAATTATATTTTCATGAATTAATTAACTTTCGTGGCTTTGTTACCACCAGTGGCACTGGAAATAAGAGAGCATTGTATTATAATTTCTTCTCTATTTTGCTTTTTTTTTCCCCTTTTGGTTTTGTTTGTGATAAGTGTTCTCTATCTAGAGAGAATCCGGTGGCGTAAATTCGGGTCAAGCCACGGCTCGTACCAGATGTTACCTCACCACCTCACTTCGACCACTGCACACAACGTGCACACAACGGTGACGAGCGATTTATCTCTGGATGCTTTGGTGTTTCTGCACGGAGAAACATTCAACGTTTACGGTAAATTTCAGTGCAAAACTATTTTCAGAATTTATTATTTGTAAATTTCATGAATTACCATGAAATTTGAACGTTATTTAATCCATTCAATTTCTTAAGGACATTTTTATTTGAATTATGAAGTGGAAAAAGAAATGTAATTGTAATTGCAATTTATTGCATCAAGAGTCTGCACGAATTCCTAAAATGTGAATAAATAAATAATAACAACACTCTGTTATTTTCAAATTCCTGAATAAGTGCAATATCTCAATTCACTTACTGTAATATTTATTATAATGTATTCTGACCAAACATACATGAAAGCTAAAAGATTTTCGATAAACGAATGCTTATTACACTGAGAAAAAATATATTTCATTGAGAAATAAAAAGCTTGGAAATTTCCAATATCAGGTGAACTTTAAATTAAATATAAATATCATTACACTGAGGAAAAAATGCTTTCTCCCAACAATTGAATTTCTTGAAACTGAGCAGAGTCAATAATTATTAATTTTTAGAAATTGATTGATTGATATAGGGTTTTTTATCAAAAAAATTTTCCCTATCCCCCTTCTCCTCCTCCACCATAACTCTTAAGTTTATATAAAATCTCAAAAATCGCTTATATGTATGTAAAAGCCTTTGGGCTGTGGCTACGCTACCATCATCATAACGACTACTGTATAATATAATACTGTACCTATGTATATATATGTTAATAAAAATCTTTAAATTAAAAAATTAAATTGATTGATTGGAATTAATTCATTTTTATCAGTTATTTAATAAGAATTGAAGATTTTTCCAATTGATCATTTTATTGCTTATTCCAACAATAAATAGACTCTTATAAAAGAAAATTTTTACGTCAATCAATTAATTGATCAAAAAATTCGTTTCTTTTTCTCTTAAATTCATTCAGTTTAAACAATAACTGTTTATACATCTCTCGATGCATCTTCACGTCCAACATGTATTCAACAATTGTCAAGTATCTTGAGATTCGAGTAAACAGACACTTGGTTGACGTTAAGATATTTTTTTCTCTTCCTGTTTTTCTTTTATTTCTCTCTCTGTCTCTTGTTTTTTCACTCTTCATTTTTCCCCCACCTCCTTCATTTCATTTCTCCTCACTCCCTCTCTCTATCAGAAAAGCACTCGTTTCTCTGTGTCTGGCCATCGCACAATAGCGACAGCCATCGACAAATATTCTTACGACGCTTAGCTTCATTCAAGACGTGTGTAAACATTGAAGTAGAAACGAACACGGAAGAGTAGAAAATGGAACCTGACTTAAATACATTGTATAGCATATAATGCAGATGCTGAAATAGGTCTTTTAGTGCGATAATTGTAGTTATTAGTATGAAATCCGTGATATTTTCCACGTGACTTCGTTCGTATTCTTCCTCTTGAATCATGTAACAGACGCTGAAAGCCATGATGAGGCGATGAATGAGCATGCACGCATTAAATGACTCTTTCCTTATGTTTCTAATGACTTTTGCAGTAGAAATTTCGTCATTTCACTTTTCGTAAAAACTCAGCAAATTCATGAAATATTTCCACTCTTTTCTTCATTAGGAAAAGAATGCAACAGTGAATTTATTTACATCCCAATTAGTTTTTTTGTATAGATATATATATATATATATACTCATGAATTTCAAAGGATTTAATGCAGAGTCCTAGTGACCTACGACTCAATCAACTTGTTGAAAAACAAAGTTTTTAAATTTTCATTAGTTTTCCTGTTCACCCAGCAGGTTTTCAATGACTCAAAGTTCACTAGTCAGTACACTGTACCGTGTATCTGATTTAAAAGCACACACAGAAGCTTGGAAAATAAAAGGGCAGAAAAAAAATGAGTTTTTGTCCTGCTAGCCTCTATCCGAGGCTTTTTCATCACTCTTTTCCTCTATCTCTCTCTTTCTATTTCCCCGGACCTTCCGATTTTTCATTCTTTTTTTAATTTCCGCAAGTTCTCCTCTTTTTTTTTTTTCCTTCTTTCATCAAGCCATGTCACGTACTAATTACGTTCCCTGACTGTGTATGCCGTTTGTCGACGTTTCCTCTTTCGTTATAACCTCTTGCAGTGCATTCACGGTGATTCGATGTATATATACGCAGTTGGGAAAACGGCTTTTGCCCTTAATTACAACAGTAATTTCACTAATTGGGTCAACTACGTGAGAGGTAGAGGCGTTAACGTACGTGTCCATTGGTAGCCCACGTAACGTGCGATTAACGAATGTGTTGTCACAATTTTTTTAAATGATGATGAAGAATAACTGGATTTTTTTTTTAAATATTAATTTACAATCCCTTAAATTCATGCATCTTTTTGTTTTATTCAGAATTATTCGATGTTCATTCAACAAGTGTACCACTTGAATTGTTCACTTTTCCATGTTCTTTTTTCTCTCATCAAGTATTCTACATAACTCCAGCATATTCATAAAGTCAACGAAAAAAAAAAAAAATCTCGTGTTACTTCTTTTACGTTTACATGAATTGTCAATACTGATCATTTTGTGAATATCTGAAAGTTCAGACTTTTTTTAATTTCATTTGTTAATAAAAAATATAAATATCACGTTTTTGGTTCCGAACGAAATTTTATTGCAAATTATCATCTTTTCCAAAGAAAGAAGTATTCGTAAACGAGTAAACTAATATTTAACAGATCAGTATTCAAATTCAATGATAAATGAGCACATGCGCTACTTTTTCAAAAACAAAAATAGTCATAACTTTTTCAAATTATTATTTTTTGTCTAAAATCGCTTTTGATAATCATTGCAATAGCACATTCGAAAATGGATAAAATCAAAAAATGTGACCCGAAAAAACGTGTTTTTAGAAATTTTCATAAATCTAATAGTTTTTGAGATATTTTCAAAACAATGTAAACGCCTTTTGCCTCTTTTATACTGAATTATTTGCAATACTTCAAATTGATGAATAACTTCGACGATTATCATATATTTAACCGTATCTAGCATCTAAATTGGACAGTGTAGAAGCAATTACTTAGCGATTAAATTAGGCGCTGAGTGGCCCATACCTACATTGTATGAACTATATAGACACGGATAGTTTAGCTTAGAAGCACGAACAGCAGTTATCTCTCTCTATTCATATCGTTTAGATACTAGTTTGGGAAAAGCTCTGTGTAATTTATCCCGTCAATGCCAACATCTCCATAACGTTATGTTCATGAAGTATGAATAGTTGTATCTTCATAATAGATGATATTAATCCAATCAAATAATTATCATGATTAAATCTCATAGGTGAAATGCTTTATTGCATCAAATAATATTTGCTCTATTTGAATTTCTCTATTCAATTAAAATTTAATACTAGATGATTTCAAATATTTTCTATTGATTAAATTGGAATCAAATGAATTCATTGAATTCTTCGAATTTCAATATTTATGCTTTGAATACAAAAACTCCAATAGTGCGTGATTTAATTTAAAAAATGGACCCACCTTTTTTTTTTTTGAACCATTCATTCATTCAAGTAGAGCTTTTCAATTTATTCGAATGAGAATATGATAAGAATGAATGAATTTACCCGAAAAAAAAAGTTTATTCATCAAAAGATAAAAGCTGAATAGCTTTTACATCAATACTAATAGTTTTTTTTTCCAATTTATGAATTAAATTACTCTTTTGTGTATTTAGTACTTTAAATTATTTTATCTGAATTAAATTATTCCTCTCTTGATTTAAAAATACAATGCTTTGGTACTTGCGCAATGATGCATCTGAAGATCATATATATTCAGAATGACCAATGCTTGAAAAATATTCTTCAAAACCATATTTTCAGGTTCAAATGCCATTTTGTAATGTGAAAATGTTGATTTAATGTTGGAAAAAAAAAAGTGCAGAGAATGCCAGAACTATAAAAATCGTTCCAAGTTGCCACTTGACCTGCTTTTTTGCCACATTTATCTCTATTTTTTCTTTCTCGTTTTACACTCATTTCACCTACTAACTCATACGAGGCCTGCGTTGTACAATTCTATACAAGAAGAGTTGCACCAGCTGGGTGGGCTGTTTTCCATGGTTTAAGCATCGCATCTATCGTCAACCAGAGAAGAAGCCGAGAATAGGCTCGTCAACGAGAAGAGAGAAGAAAAAAATAATATAGAGAGACCTCGTCGACATTAGTGCCAACGACGTACTCCAGACTTTACGGGAGCTTTACTGAGATTTAGCTGAGTTCTCAGCCCCGGGTGGTCCAATCTTTGTCAGACACATGACAATACTGACATTATGGGTTATTTCGAAATTTCGCGTGAAACTTAGTGAGATACTTTACCAGGAAGCATGAACAATTAGTCATTTTCTATTTTTCCAACAATTTTCAAGGAAATATCTCGAAAACCACTTAAAATCATCAACTATTTATAACTATTTTTTCTATAGAATAGCATTAAAGATAGTTGCATGAGATTTCATGTTCTCGGGATATTTGCCTTAAATTTTGTGAAATGACTATTTATGTTATTTCCAATTTTTATGGAAAATTAACACAAAGTTAATGTTGAAACCTTAAAAATCAGTAACATTCAGCAGACTTTCCTTCTCTTCTTGAAATCCACTCCAGCAATTTGGATGAAAAAATTTGTAAGGATTCTTTCAATATTTTGGAATAATTGAAAATTTATTCAATTTTTTTACCACGTATTTTTTTTTCTCTAATTTTGAAAATAGGAGAATTTGGGAAGAGCTACGATTGAGTAGGGCAATCAGCTGACGGCTTAAACGCGTTTGTTCGTTTCGTTCGACATAGTTGCCTGCGTGCTCTACTGTCCTATACGTGCAATGAATATTTAGATGTGTACATACAGCACCATATTATTTTATATCGGGAATTTTTTAAAAAATCTTATGATTTTCGTTAAACTCATAATTAGATGCCAAATTTCCTACTTCAAAATCGGATAAATGGATGTTGGATGTATCAGAAGAACAATAAATACATAACATATGAGTCGAGAACCATCTCCATGAAAAGAGTGAAAGTCTCATCTTCATTTTTATCCTGCCCTTTCTCACAAAATCACCTTAAAAAAAGCTTAATAATCAAAGAATAGATTAGACTAACGATCCAATAAATTTCCAAAGAATTCAGAATCTTTCACGTAAGAAGAAGAATATTGCAGATACATCGAACATTGTGTGACATTGTCTGATTGACAAGCGATTTCGATGATGGAATCTAGCAATTCAAAGAAAATCACCCTCAGCATCACGAGCATTGTAGTTTTGGAGGCGTTTGATACCATGAAAGGATGAGATTGAACGAAGAAATAAGCGAGCAGCGATGAAAGAACAGCGAAGATGAGAGCAAAAGAAGAAGAGAAAGAAAAAGATGCAGACAACTGTTTTGTTATTTATGGGTGCATTATCAGACGCGTTTGCTGGGACAATAAGTGCGTGGGAGAAGCAGGCTGTTAGACTAGAGTTTGCTTGGAAAATGGGAAGGATACAATTTTTGCGGTACCACGCAGGGGCTTAATCCATCCATTCTATCGATACTGAAGCTTCACTTATTTTTTTTTTTTTTTCATACTCTTTTGCCTCTTCTCTACAAGCACGAGACATCTTATATTCCTGATGGAGCTGATAACTATAACAGGGTACATGCTTCTGTATTTTATTCTAATTCATTATAATGCATTATTCAAATCCATTAATTGATGTTAATGAATGGTAAAAAATAAGAAGAAGAAGAAAAAGTGAGGTAATTAAATGTGAAACTGCATTCGGACTTGTTGATGAGGAAGGGGACACTGATGAGTTGAATTTTGAATTGAGAAGATTCTTAATTAGAAAGAAACTTCACTTAGTTCTTGGAGACACGTGCCAATTCTCATTTAATTACCAATCTCTTTGATTTGAAACTTTACAATGAGAATTAGGGAAATTTCAGTTTCTTTTCTTTTTTCCTGCGTTAAATTCATTGAACAAAGTTTATTTGCACTCGTCAATGTTGAAAAGAATTACAACAAAGACATGCAATTCTCCTCGATTTTTTTTCGTTCAATCATGATTTCGTGAGTGGTAATTATAAATTTAAAGTTTGATGATAAATCGAATGAATTGTTGAGAATTTTTTGTTATTGAAATTTATTATTTCATTAGAATTCACTTCGTCTAAATTAACCAATGGAAAATTTTCCAGTAATTCAATACATTTGGGTAATTTAAATTCGCATTAATAAATTCTTAAAATTTTATCACAGCTATTCAACGTGTATATATCCTCATTAATTGATTAATATTCATTCACATTAATTAATACAGGATATGGATAAATATATGCAGAATAATCTCTTTCAAAGCGATGAACGTAAATGTGAATTGATACCGTGTGATTTGAAAAATGTTTTTGATAATTTTAGAGGAATAATCATGGATAAAATAATCCGACAATATTACAACATGTGATCAATTGAAATTTACGTATGGTTGAATGAATGTTATATGTGGCTGTTTGGAGGAAGAGTATTATGGTGAATATTGTTTCGTTTTGAAATTGGGTAATTTTCATTCAGCTTTTACTGTAGGAATTTCGTACAAATAGTTGAACGTTTCATGTGGTCAATGAAAAGCTGCGGATTCATTATATCCAAATTCAGTATTGTGACTATGATTTCAGGATCATTTATGTATAAATCCGTATCATTAGCGTACAATTAGACTCATTCGAAGGGAAATCCAACTCAGGAATTCGAAATTTAGTATTGATGGAAAATATGTTAGAATAAATTGAAAATATTGGTAAAGGGATAAAATCGATCTGCCAATCAGGAAAGAGATATTTTAGCCTTTTATTTCCGATTTTTTTTTCAAAAGAAAATATTAAATAAATTATTCTAATTTACCGAGCAAAATTAGCTGTTCACTGGGATATTTCTCAGATGCAATAATTTTTTTTCTTTTATTTAATAATATCGATAGTAATACAAAGAAAAAAAATGTTTCCCTTTTTTTTAATTAATTTGATAGAATGAATGTTTTCTTCTCTTTAGTCACTGCTTCAATTAATTAATCAATAGTTGAGTTTTTAAAATCGCATGACGAAAATATTGCCTGCATGATCTCCAAAAAATAGTCATGAACTTAATTCTTCAATTACGTGCATAAAATCATCGAATAAATGAAATTTAAAGTCGTTTTCATGTTCACATGACACCAATCGGAAATTCTAGTATGTATATTATCCAGCCACAACTGTATTATCATCGCTCCATTGCTTCTAACGGCCAAGGATCTTCCGAAAAATTTATACCCTCACGACTTATTGATTAGGACTTGAAAATTTTTCAAGCCATTGCTCACCCCCCTGTACGAAATAAAACTGCTATTCTCCATATAATAATCATTCCAAGCTATCTCAATTTTCAATGTACACTTTGAAAGAAGCACGAGAAAAAAGAAATTCTCCCTACATCCCTCAAGATCTATCGTTCAATTCTCTCTTCATCTTTAAAAAGACAGAAAATCTATTTTTTTTCTTTTATTTTATCTTGCCATGCAGTTTTATCCCACATTTACAATTTTCCAACCATCTTCAACCAGCTTCCAGCAAGTTTTTCAAGGACTTGCATGGGAGGGAGGAGAGGGGGGGGGGTATCGAGGCGTGAACGAGACTGTGAAATCGTCTCAATGATATCAAAATGAGGTCGTTTCGTACAGTAAAATAGAAAGAAGAAAAAAAAACATAAAGCGACAAAAACGTCCTGTTCTACATTCTTTTTTTCCATTTCCCCTTCCACCCCCTCCCCCCTTTTTTCATCCTCTATTTCTGTTACACTTTATATTCTTCCACTTTATATCCAGCAGTACCATATTTTCGTACTAGAGTATCTGCAGCCAGTGCCTGGTAAAAGTGTACCTGCACCTTTCTCTTCCCCCTTTAGCCGATGATAAAAGAAAGGAAAGGTAGGGAAAAAAAAAAGGAAGAAAAAGAAAAGAGGTGAAAGCCAGGGGAAAGAACAAGCGAGAGGTAAAGAAAATGTTTGAGACTATCCTAGGGGCTCTTGTGCCACTCGCCGCTAATGGAGTCGATATCTCCGTATCTCAATATCACCCTCTTTATCCACCTTTTTTCCCCACAGCTACCATCTTCCCCTTTCTTTCTCTACACCTTCCACCTCTTTCTTTCCCATCCTCTTGCCCCTACGAATGAGCCATTCCGGGGGAAGGCGCTTTGCATAAACATGTTTCGTGAATCCACTGGCATGGATTTTCGATAGAGATGACGCAATGGTTTCGCAAGGATTTGCTCGACGCAGGCATTAATATGAATGCTGAAAGAGTGAGGCGAAAAGAAATGAGGATGTATATATATATGGGGCATTCCACACTGTTTCGATCACTTTTCGGGTGATAATTTTTAATTTTTCTCATTTTTGATATGTTGTGCAAATGCTCAAGACAAGTCATTTCCCAGAGGAAGAAAAATTTCACAAAAATAAAATGGATTTTCTAAAGGAATTTTCAAAAAATCGCGAGGTAAGTTACCAATAATAATCATCATTATTGAATAATTATTCTTCCAAAAACAAATAAAGAAAATAAAAAAATTGTTCTTCTTACTCAGCTATTATCCTGTGAACTCGCCCGGAATTTTTGTGTCAATGAATTAAAATATATGAGAAGTTCAGGTAAAATTCACCAACAATGCAGACATGTTAGAGCATCTTCTCGAATTTTTGGTGAATTTTTTCGCGCAGTCTCACCCTCCAAAAAAAATCCTGAGTCATTTTTTCAAGCATTGAACATCCCTAATCGGAAGTTCGGAGTAACTTCACCCACACCAGAGGAGAACTTTGCTCGGAAATATGCCTCACTCTTTAATTGCTCCTATCAGATTCCCAGCAGTTGAAAAATTCCAATTAATCCGAAATTTATTTTCTCCGTGTCATTTTCTTGTCCACATCATTTTCGTCATAATGAAATGAAAATGTAAGAGCAATAATAATAATGAAGAGAGTCGTCTCTCCTGCAATCAAGGTCGTTGGTCGGAATGAGAGTGACGAGACGGTATAGTGTCGCTTGTATACATGCGGTCCGGATGTGCACTGTAGGATGAGTGAAGTGGAAGAGGAATGGTTTCTGAAGAGCCCATGGCCTTTGGTGTATAAACCGCCACATCGCTGAGGCCGTAGGGTAAGGGGTCTATATTTACATGTTTCGCACACACAAAGGAATGACGAACATGTGTGCGCTCCCGTTGATTTAAATAATGTATCGTCAAACACTGTCTCGTACACTCTATAGCATCGTCTCGTTTTTCTTTTTAACCTCACAAAGCTGCTGATGAACCTCCGGAGAGTATCATTCATTCCATTATATATTTTTTTTTTTACATTCGGAGTTGCTTTTTAATTGTAAAGAGTCTCTGGAAAGTTATGCTTCTAATCAGATGTAATTAACGTGATTAATTTTTGTCTGCGCGTTGTCGCTGGAAAATGGGGAAAAAGATGATTGTGGAGATGTCAGACATGTGAAGGTTCATCATTCACATTTATATATATATATGTATACATTTTTAATGATTTCGTTTTGAACTTTACTTTTCTAAAGTTTTTTTCAGCATTTTTCCTTTAATATAATTTTTTTTTTTTCATTATTTTTTAAAAAATATCTTGAAAACTGAATGAAACGAGTTGAATTTGCCCGGATGCCCTTTTTCTAGTTCTTGAAATTCTTTACAAAAAAGAATCAGCACAAAATTGCATCATATTCCTTCTTTTTCAAATTATTTTTTGAAGAAGAACTGGAAAAAAATGGACTCATTCTGTTTTACCTGTTCGAGACTGGAATACTATTGTCCCTTTCATTCTGTGGAATTTCCCAGGACTCAAGAAGCCAAACGCAGCTTTAGGCAGCATGAGAGAATCCAACGAGTAGTCTTTACCGATAATGACTTTTTGATTACAAAACTTTTCTCACTGTCGTTTCAGTTGACGAGGAAAAAAAAAGTGAGAAGTAACTGATCATGTCTTTTTTTTTTCGAAGATAAATGTCCAATCGTTCACGCTTATAACAACGATTCCCCTATTTCCTTTCTCCATTACTTCCCCCCCCCCTCACATTTTTTTATAGCTTCATCCTCTTGAATTTGCTTTCAGTTATCATTGGCAACTAGATTCCATTCATAGGATCGATTTCAAATCGTATTATCGGTTTTACTCTCCACACACACATACACACACAAACACACACATACACTTAGCCAAGGGACTTCTGTGGCTTTCTTGCAGAATCCAAAGTGGCTTCATGGCAGAAATTTCAAATAGAAATTCCCAACCTTCCTATCTATATATATAGATAAATTGTACATGTGGTTTTCAGAAAAGCCAATTTCCGATTTTATTAATCCTCTAGTCGATAAAGCTTCCCATTTTACGGCTAAAATGGAAAAGTCATCAATCTGAAAGAAAAAAACAATAAAACCAGTTGCCAATGCAACTTCCAAGACAAAAAATTAAAAAAAAAAACCATAAACATTAAAAAAATCTGAGAGATTCATCAAGCTTTGCGGGACATTTTCTCCAGCGGACAGGATGCAATTTTGAATAATCTTGTCTCAGAGTCTAAGAAACTGAGGCTTGGATGGATGCGAGTTTATGAGCTTTTCCAGAGCACACAGTATAAGCCGACTGAAAGAGGGGGAGGCCTGGTCGCCTAATGGCTCGACAACCTCATGAAACTTTTCGACGCGACACGCGATAGCTCTTCTCTATATCCCTTTTACCCATCTACCTTAACCCTCACCATGAGTTATCTTGTGTATGAGAGAGTCTTTTCCTGACGTACCGAATACAGAATTTTCTCATTACATAATGCATAAATATTTTATGCCTCTAATTTTTGCCTATCTTCCTCTCAAAATTTCTTTCACCAATTCACCGTTGAATTGTAACGATAAAAATGTGGATACTTGTTGGAGATGGTCACGTCTCATGGGCATTATGTATTTGTGAAAACTAACGCTTAGCTCGTGCGGATCATACTCGATATCGGGCATTTCGAAAATAAAACGCGATCGCCATTAACCGTGTGCACTTATGTTTACGTATGCTTATCATGCAGTTTCCACGTAAAAAGGCCCTTTCTCTCTCTCTCTTGTGTTCACTCGTGCATACATACATGCAGTGCTAAATACACCCATAGATATTGGTGTACAGACGATAGCCACTCGTCTCTCTCTCTTCACTGGGTTCTTGGTAAAGCCACCCTCATCTCTATTGTATCACGTAATAACGTGAAACACAAACGGCAACATACCGTATGTTTCTACCACCTATAATATCACCCATGTGTATGTGTATGTGTTTACGTATATCTGTGCACTTGAATGTTTAAACGTAAATGCCTCTGAAGAATGTTATATTCGAGTTTGCACGGGCAGATCACGCAGCTGCGAATCCTATTCGCATTTATGCGATGGAACCAGGATCCAGACAATATCCAGCATCTTGGAGAGAGAAAAAGAACCATATCAGCTACGATCGCCTTTGATAACGACTATAAATATCGAGATTTATCTCGATTAACGTGAACAGCCACGTACACTTGAAAATCCATGACCCAATTCTTTCGTTCTTCTTCTTTTCTCAACCAATGTGCCTTTTTTCATTTCTCGACATCGTGCAAAATATCTCACGGAAACTATCGACTTCTTCGAATAGACAGTGTGACAAGTACTTGGGAAATGTTGGGTGAGGAAATTTTTCAATTGAGCAGCACTCTCCGAAATTTCCGGAATATGACAATTTTATTTTTGATATATTGAATTATTGGATGGAATGAATTTTGAGCATGTTGAATTAAAAATAAGAGACTAATGATGTTATACTGATCGTATGCACTCGAAATTGACCTGAATTACGAATTTAATTTATTACGAAAATTTTGAATGATATTTCATTGAATTAGTTTAACCAAATTCAAATTTTCCGTCTATTGGGTTTACATATAGGGTTTACTGTGTATTCAATTATTTACATACATTCGTCCCTCAATAAGTTTATGTATCACTCGTTAATAGGATACATGTAATTCAATGATGTTAATTTAGTCCATGTGGAATATTAACTTTTCGTTGGAAATATACGTTTATATTCAATGAATCATCGTGAAAATATATGGACAATTCGAATTTTAACCAGTTTGGTATGCAGAAATTGGATGTATGCATCAACCTTGCATTTTAGGGAGTCGAGTAATGAGAAAGAATTCAATTCTCATGAAATTTCAAATAAATAGCTATTGGGAATAGCTGACATCATTTAATCAGTTTCAGGCGATAAGATAATGACGAAATTTGAGCACAAAAATTCGGCAGCTGAATGGTGATTTTTCTAGATCATTCAACATGAATGATCTACCGATCTACTGCCGAAACGCATTGAGTAGGACTTCGGTAGAACCGTTGACAGAGAAAAGATGTTTTCTTAGTTTAAGAATGTGCAGTCGCTTAATTTAAGAACGTGCAGGTTACTTAAATCAAGAAAGAAAAGTCACTTGATTTAAGTGAGTGTTATTTCCTAAATTGAGAAAGAAAACTCACTTAAATGAAGTGACTTTTCTCACTTGAATCAAGTGATTTTTCCTTTCTTAATTTAAGTGACTGCACATTTTTAAATTAAGAAAACATTTTTTTCGGGGTTCATTAGATCAATTCTGCGATTCCTTCATCAAATTTTCAGAATACGTAATTTAAAAAAAATAATAGTTTTTTAGAAGACATCAATGAATAAATTCGAATTATTCTGAAATTTTGTACTCAACCGATTGATCATAAATGAAAAAAAGTCCAGAATACATCAGCCTATTCAAAGCAAGAATAACACGAGCTATTAGCATCCAAGCATCATCAATTTCACGTCAATCACGCTAGATCCTCGTTCACTTAGTATTGTTTAAATCGAGCCATGTATCAATGAGATTAGCATACTCTCTATACGCAAAAAGCCACCATCGAATAACAATGCGTTGTGTGTTCCCCACTGTTTTCTAACTGCAAATTCTCTCTTATTTTACCTACCTTAATTCCAATTCGAAGCAGTTGAAAAGACGTCTTTCTGCGTCTTCGGCAAGTGTCTTTTGATCTTGGTACTATGGCGCAAAGCAAGAAAGACGAAGAGTACGATGCATGAAGCATTGGAGATATCTTTCCACCCTGTAATCGATAGGATTTCTTGGAAGGTCCACATGCCGCGGCACTTGACCAACGCGTAAAGCAACGTCGTTATGTACGGACCTTTGTGTCTTTCACCTAACAACAATTGCCATTGTTCAACGCTGGAATGGAATTCACCTTAACTCTATTCCCCAACTTTATCGCAAGAGAAAAGATCAGTGGAAGGTAGGGCCATGTGTCTGCATAAAGAGTCTTCTGTGGTGTGCAATCTACTCTGCCACTTTTGCAGTGTCCCTTGGAGACATGTTAACGACCCACGGGGTTAATTAGTCACCGAAGATGCCTCGACCCTTCACACAATCTTCTCCATGCTGGCTTCTTCATTTTCCATCGTTTCCTTACCTCCCGCGGGCTTCAGTCAATTGACTGGCCACTTCGTCACGACCAGCTACTTCTGAATCCAGCCCGAGACACAAATGACTTGACCTATTTTCAACGTCAACTTTTTCTTTTTATCTTCCTCTACACCTCACTGCCATCATCAGCGGTCTTCCATTAATGCTCCCAAGAAGATGCAAATACTGGATGAATTATTTAATCCACAACATATTTAATGCAAAACCTTCGTGATTCTTCTTATTTTTGTCCTCCGCTTTTTTTTTTTTTGCTGAATCGCGAACATTTGGATTACACATCTTTGAATACACAATGGAATTCATTAGACTGCATTATAATGAAGGAAGAAAGGGATACAAGGACAATGAGATAAGTGTAACTGTCTCCTTTGTGTGAAGAAAAAGAATCCTTTTTCGTATCAATTTACAGAGAGAGGAAGAGTGTATAAAGAAATCCGTTTGGATGCACTCGGTTTTTTCGGTTGAGCTATAACGAGCACCTTTGTACGACAATTTATTGTAAGAGTTGGTAGAATTTACTTGAAATGAAGAAAAAAAACCCAGAAAAATGTAGAAAAGTCTTTTAAAATGTTTCTGTATTTAACCATTTCTATATTTTGCTTCTTTTACTTTTTACTGCTGTTAAAAAAACTTCGGAGATGGAAAACTGTCTATGAAGCATGGAGCATAGTGGGGGGAAAATAGAATTTACGAGATAAATCATAAATGTGAATTAAATGAATCGTTACATACAGTTTTAATGGGCTCAGCCACTCGTCCATGCAACAGCTGTATCTGATTCAAACGGTGAGACAAGGTTTTCGGTTAGATCTCGTTCCTTCTCTCTATAACCAGTACAAACTCTCTTGGACTGGAAATGGAAACGAGCTTTTACGACTGTGGTATGGGAAACTAGTGAAAACTGTCAGTGAGTTGGTACTGTCTCTTTATCAGCATCATCTCAACCAATTAATCTGATTCTCTTGCGTCGTTGGAAACTGTACCAGTGAATATTTGCGATCCATTAATTCATTGATTTTTCTGTTCAAATGAAAACACATTTCGGAATATTCATGAATAAATAAATATTCCAAATCAATTCATCAATTTATCCTGGTTGAATAAATAAATCAGAATAAACGTAGAGTATATATATATTCTTTTTTCTCTTTAAAAAAAAAATGACCAATTTCAAAAGTTTTTTGAACATAATGAAAGTATGAAGAATTCTTCATATAAGTGTGCAAATTTTCCTATTTTTTTCCTTTCATCTTTTACAATGGAAAACTTTTGGCACAAAGTTTCAACGGTGGAAAACAGCTGGTGTATGTCGCAACGAAGATGTTTAGCAGGCCGACACGTTTAGCATCGTGGCACGTGCCTCACGTATCTCGCCAACGAACGCTACATAATTCAGGCAAAATCGAGCCATTAATAATCGCTTCTCGCTTGTCTGCTTCCTTCGCAAGCCACGCGAGTTACTGCCACTGCATTTTCACCTACACTACCTTTCTCTCTCTCTCACTTTCTCTCACACTTATTCACACCAGAACTCGTCGTATCCCACCACTGACGTCTCCACCAGCGATGCAACTGAAGGTGGAGGCTATGTGTAGCGTAAGGTTGGACCTAGAGATAATGAGTCAGAGAGGATGGGAATAGTTATTTCAATGCGAAAGATAGAGACGAAGGAGGAAACTCATGGGTATCGTGATTGCTACAGCGATACTCATTACGCTTGAGGCCCTCTCTCTCTATCTGCCTCACTTCTGCTTCTCGTACTAGGTGAATAATTAATAAACCAACGAGTATACGCAGCACGAGGCTGTGCTTCCGTTCGACGTGATACTTGAATATACCAACTTCCCCCAAAGTGATGATTATATGTACACCTTTAACCGAGTTTTGAAGAATAACCCTCTGATGTTATCAAAACTCAAGGAATCACGTTTGAAAATATGTGTTTCATAGTGAGTGCTTTATTCAATAATTGATGTACTTAATTAATATATGTTAGTGTGAAAATTTTACATCGTTCTACATTCACCCCTCGAGCTCATTCTCAGGTTCATTGAATCGAGCAAATTACATATTTCAACGTCACATTTTCCCAAGAGTGAAAACTCAGCAAAATCATATTTACAGAATTCCGAGAATTGGGTCAACTTAATCCAGCTCTATCTATTTCTCCATTCGTAGTTATTCTCATTTTGAGAATATATATATATATGTATTTTCAGGTTTAAAACTACCATTTCTAATTTTATTTGCTCTTCACTCAAGAACACCAACTTCTGAAATGATATATACTACCTCTATTCTTGGACATTTTTCCGATTTTCCTTATAGACTCATGGATAATCCACGTAGATACCAACCAGTGAAATGTAAGAATATAGAAAAGTAGAAAAGAGTCACAGTGAAGGAGATATCAGTGCTTTTTGGTATCCATAACTCTGGGATATTTCAGACACCACGGGAATTGAACATCATAAACAATTCAGGAAAAGTTCGATTATGAAACTTTTTCGATGGATAACATAGGGTAGACCGAAAAAATCACTTCTCTATGTTACTTTATGTTCTATATCTAGATATTCTTTTTTTCATTCTGAAAAATAGACACATATGTATGACCTGGATCATAGTATATTCGAATGAAGACAGGAACCAAGTGTCATGGTGTGCTGTAAAAACTTTTTGTCTTGCGTCAGCTATTCGATGCTTCTTCTTCTTCGATTTGATCACTGGAGAAAGAGAGATCGTTTTCTTGATTAATGTGCAGTAGTGGCGGGTCGATTAAAAAGTTGAGTCTTCATCAGATAGTCGCAATCACGAGTAACAAATACGCTGGTAGATAACATCCCTCCTCTCTTTAATAATAATAAAGAAGAAAAAAAAGGTAAATTATCCAAGAGGATACTAAAACTAACAATTTAGTGATATTATCATGGTTTTTATGGCCCCTCTTGAATTCTAGCGAATGCGCTTTATGGGAGATGGTTTTTGTACGTGGCTGGGTTGGGTACGAGGGGAGGGAGGGGAGGGGGGAGAGTCTTAATAATCGCGATCCGAAGTACTTAACAACCCTCGAATACGGGTGTCGCCTCGGGTTCTTTAGTGTCGCCCAAAGGGGAAAATAACTCGTGCGACGTGTCGCCGAGCTTGAGTTACGAGCCGGCGACGCAATGCACGATACGAGAGCCAACTAGTATCGACTTAATAATCCTCAGCATGAAAAAAAGTAGCGATTCATCAAAAACAAATGGGCAGACGGATTTGATTAATTATTTGGTGAGATCAGCTAGTGTTGGTGATTGGACAATTCAAATATTATGGTAGATAAGAAAGACACGTTGGAAGGCGTTGTAGTAGACTTGTGCAGAGTAAGAGTAAACGGATTTATTTGTCAAATTTGTGTTACAGTTGCAATTATGTACAATATTTACAATGATTAACTTAATGATAAAAACATGCAAGGGAGAATAAAGCAAAATGGACCCCTGCAACAAGGTAATTCAGGAATTTTTTTCGGAGTCAAGAACTCGACTGAAAAATCTGAAAAAATTTGAGAAGATGCTCTAATATGTCTACATTGTTGTGTAATTTTTTCAAATTTTTTCATGAAGCTGCCTATTCTCTAAAAAATCCCAAATGATTTTAACAAACAGGTTCATTTTGCCCCACTTTCCCCTATGTCGCAGTAGATTTGGGAGTTTTACATTTAGTAACTCAGGGGTTGTTTTAATTGTTGTAATTGATCTATATAAAGGGAAAAGCAAGTGAAAAACCCTTTCGCAGAAATTTCGCAGTAAAGACGATGGTATAAAATTTAGAGAATCCAGTTAATTAATAAAACATCCATATCATATCAAAATCTGTCTAATTCAATTGGAAAAACATCACATTATCAGCAGCTAGACTGATGAAAAGTACGGAATTTCGTATTTTTTGAACATGCAGAAGAGCTTCGTTCTGGTTTTTTTAGGTCTGCCATCTATTCCTCGAAATATTCAACAATATGTACATCTTAAACCACAAGACAATACGAAGAAAGCAACGTAACAAAAGAAACATAGACATGTTGGGATTCGCCTCTGGGTGACATTCTGCTTTACGGTGGTCATTCGTTCGGATCGTTCTCTGTCCAATGGATGCGACAGCAAACAGTGCACGTCCTTGGAGACAATCCTCTTGGTGGCCAACAAGAAATACGAGGCTACAGATCGAAGACACAACGTACTGTAGGCGTCTGTAAGCTCTTTTCTCATTGGATCCACAGTGGGCCATGAAAAAAGAAGACGAACTTCACATAGCCAAAAGGGAAATCTCTCTGGAAAATCCAAAATTCTCTTCTATTCTTTTGTTAAAGATTTACGCAAATCTCATGGAATATCTTGTCTTTATTCATCAATAAATTCTTCAACAATTCTTCTCATTGAATGAGAATGCAGAAAATATTATACTGAATAATAGTTACTGAGTCTTTCTGGAAAAAAAAGTTTTTGATACTTAGTTATTTGAGAATACGTAAAATATTCCAATGAGGTGAAAAGATTTTCAGCACATTTCTGGTTAAGAAGCCAGCTACTATCGGAGTTTAAGGATTTCAAGGCGAAGTAGAATATCGTACCATGAATTTGCATAGACAAACGTCATCATTCGCTCTACCCTCTGTATATCCATAGCTATTGCTTGGGTGAGAAGCCTCCGTTTCAAGTTAAAGTTATTTATTCTGTCAACGAGTCGCTTCTCTCTGGCGTACTTGCCAAAGTGCCTATATATAGATAAAATAGAGAATTGGTTTTAGGGGAAGGAGATAGAGAGAAATGGTGAGCCGATTTCGCTTGACTATGTGCACGTATCGATCCTCTATTTGAAAACGACCCTTCGGAAAATTCAACTTTCATCGGATCTAGGCCAATGTTTATTTAACCACTTCATTGAGAATTTCATGATGAAGTTGGTGGACAGTATTTCACTTGTTTTATTCCTTTAAAATTCATCAAATAATTTGAAGTTAACTTGCATTACAATAGAGCTGAATTAGTCGTCAACGTTGTATTTTCTATTTCTTTCTTTTTGAATAATATGTCCTATTTTGCAGACAAATGCCTTGCAAACTATTCATTTTTAGAATTTTTTTTATCAACATTTTTATTGATTTCTTATTGAATTTTGAGTACTGCACTCCATTTGTCAGATTCTCTTCTAATAATCTTTCCCTCTTTTTTCGGCCCTTTCATTCGTTTCTGTGAAAACGAAGAGAGAAAAAAAGTGCAAAGAAAATGAGGAATTGAGAGGCGTGCTGATTTGAAAAAAAAAGAAGACAAGAAAAAACGAGAGGAGAAAATAAGACAAGAGGATTGAAACGTCGGAAGTGAAATCTCGACCAACCCAGTCAGGCCTTATCGTCTGGTAATAGGAAGAATAAAGCACCACTACTTCGTACTCGTTCGGCACCATCTAGGAGCAAGGATAGGCGCTGCCTCTGCCACAAAACGAACGAATTTCAATCCTAGGGCTCTTTGTTTTCTACGTCAAAGCAGGTTAGGAGCTTTTCGTTGGCCGTTGAGATAAGGCTGCAATGGGGAGGCGCAAACTAGGTGAAAAAGAGAGACGAAAAAAAAACCCTGAAGAGAAGGAAATAGAGAAAAGAGTTAGAAACAAGTACAGTGGAGAAAGGAAAGAAATAAAGTAGCTCGTAGAGCCACTCAAGCCTTTCTATTATCATTCCCTTAGCATTCTCTGATTCTCATTAAAAGCTCTGCAGTAGATTTTTTTTGCCCCGTATTCAATTGAACTGCGGCTTTCACATTGGCTTTTCCGACAATTGAATAAAATGAATTATCAAAATAATAATAATGCTCAAATTGAATCTCTCAAATACATTGAGACATTGTAGAAATTGTTGTATGAATTATGTTACACTGAAAGTTCTGTGAATATTTTGATTCTAATGGATAATACCTGATGCTAAAACTCTCACGATGTCTGACTAAAAGCTTGCTCTACCGAATTACTGGAAAATATTCTAGACCATGTGAATATTCAGAATAGTCGGGATATTTGAATTTACATGAATAAAGTATTGAAATTAAATTTTGTAATTCAATTGAATTTTAGTTCTTGTGAATCATTATAAAGTTATTTGGAAACTTTTATCAATGGAGAGAGATCTATGGAACTATTACGTTTTGAACAGCTTTAATTTGTAGAGAATTCTAATTATGTGAGATCTAGAAGCAGAGCTTTGGATATGAACATACACCCAGTAGTTTTAGATATGATTATGTTGGTCATTGACATGAATCTAGATAGGTTCAATATGACGAAATATTGAGGGAGCTGTTAGAACTGGAATAGTTTGTTAGGACTGGAACTCAAAGGTAGGTTCTAGTTGTTTATATGTTAATAAATACTTCTCACTCAGTGTTTCATTAGAAAAGGAATGTATACATGTATATATTTATTAATGTAAATGATTAATCTTCATCCATTATAGATAACAACGTGTAAATGTAACCAGCATCAGTCTCTGAAGAACTGATCCAATCAGCTACTGTCATGTCTGATCAAAAACTGACCTCTCGAACGTCAGTGAGTTTGATACTTATAGTCAATTATCAGTGTCACATTGCAACATGATCAAACATTCAGCAACAAGCCATTGAATCAAATAATATATGAAGTAAGCTGAACTCATTTCAATTTTTTCACTCTAATAATTCAGTAGTGAAGAGGTAAAACAAGATAAGTCTTTTTTTTTCTCATTAAGTTTTTTTAAAATACCTCAGAAAATAACCGAGAAAGAGCAATTTTGCCCTTCTCTACAAAAACAGATGAGTAATATCATCTTATCTCGCTTAGTTTCCGAGATATTTCCTTCAAAATGACCTCAAAGATGAGTTGATTTATCCTGTTTTACCTCTTCGCTACTGAATTATGAAATGCTATTAAACAATAATTATGGAGTATAATAATACAAAGAGCCTGAGAAAGCTCAAATCATAAGCAAAACGTCGTAAATTGACAATGATTTAATATTGCTGTCCCATCTTCCAATGTGCCAAGACATTTTAAAATTAAACCTAATTATCTTTTATCATTATGAGGTGAAATACTTGAATGGGCATTGGAGTACAGAGTGTTTCAGAGGATAGTAGCTGGTGGCAAACCATCCGCTTTGAAAACAGTCGCGGACAAGTACGAGTTGGTTCGTGGCTAGCCACACTCTCGAAGTTTTAAGTGCCCACTCCACCCACCCAAAAAGTGTAAGAGAGAAGAAGAGAGGCAGATAGATGAGAGAATGAGTCGGAGAGCAACGAGTCGTCGTGTTGGCTTTAAATGCGGTTGAACATTCTATAAAACACGGCACTCGTCGTGGGACTGAAGCACGCACTAAAATCCCACTATGACTCTTCTCATTCATACACAGGCATATATAGATATATATACATGCATGTGGCATATACACAGCATTCTCTGTGGACACTCTCCGTTGTCAGAGAGTCACCGGGTATTATTTACGAGCCTGGACTCGTTTACCACAGTTACCAGAGGTCATAACGTTAAATCCCGCTTCATCCATAATCGACCAATATTTTTTTTTCCTCTCTGCCTCGTTTTTTTTCGCCTCTTTTCTCACGATATTTCACGCTCGAGTGTACAAATATTTTTTTTTTCTTCCACAACTGCATATTGGAATTAGAGTGATAACAGAGAATAATGAAAATAATAAAAAAATTACATTGTCAGGAATTTGATTGCTCGTTTTGAGGTGAATTCATTTAGAGGAAAATTAGAGCAGAATGAAATAATTGACAATTTTTCGTTCTCGGTAACTATTGCATGAGGTGGAACGAAAAAAAAATAAAACAACAAAAAATTCAATACGACGTAGAGAAGTCGAGAGATTTGGAGAATGTTTTAATTACAAGGTTTATTCTGTAGTATCGAGGGTAGAATCGTGTGGCTAGGGAGTGCAATTGGGGCCGTGGATTTAATGCGGTAATTCGTATGCACTTTGACTGCATTCAGTAAACACTGAGGAACAAATTCAACGAGAAAACTGATGATACATGATGTCATCAACCTCTGCATCATTGCGTCTCTTTGCTTCTTCGTAATTCAACAAATTGTTTGAATTCAATTAAAAATGTTGCAAATTATTTCTCAAATGATTTGTTGAGAATTATCTTTATCTGTTTTTCATGTCATCGAGTGCTTTTTTTTTCTGCTATTTTTCAGATCACTGTATTGGTGTGGATGCTGCAGTATTTCGAGAGAGATCATCAAAAAAAATTCATAAAAACTTTTATTACACAAGACTTTCATAAACCTCCTCTTATTCCCTCCTCCTCCTAACCCCCCCCCCCTTTTTTCATTTTCATTGGTCGAATGAGCAGACAGGGTTAGTTTATGTTCACGGATTTATTTTCAACGTCATCTAAAATTAAAAGGTTTCTACGAAATAGTCTCCACTAGTACTAACTCATCCGTAAATTCTTCTACGTCATGAACAAATCCATGCCCATGAATCTCTCAGCCTTAGACAATTGTCTAGCTATTATTTATCATTTCATAAACTTTTCTTCACGTTCATTTTTGTTTTTTATCTCATTTTTTTTTCCTTTTCGTTCATAATTAATGGCTTACATCATGAAATCAGACACTGAAGAACCCAGCACACATGTTTATGTGATCTAAAAAATCATAGAAAAAATAGAGAGAGAGAGAATGAGGAAAATTATTTTTCTCTTGAAAAGAAAACATGGCAGATCCCTAGACTCTTAAATCTTTCAAACAGAGTTAAACTATTAATTCTCCACCTACCATGATCATCAGATTGAAATGACACGAATGTTATAAAAACAGAGGTATAAATCATTCATATCGAGTTTCAGAGAGGCACTTAAAATATTTATCTTTTTTTTTTTGCTTAAAAAAAAATAATTTTTACACATTTTCCAGTGTTCAAAACCGGAGAAATATCCGATGAAGAGAGAAAGACTCCGGAAAAACAAAGAGAAACAAATGAATGCTTGGACAACAAACAGGATGAAATTTCGAATGCCACATAGCTTCAACCAGAGCTACTGTCTGAGTATATTGTTTTGTAAACAAGAGTGTAGCTTGTGTAAGAACTGTTCTCCCGTACTATAGGCACTAGTGTACAGAATGAAAAAAAAAAAAAGCGCCCTACGTTTATAGACTCCAGTGAGGGTTTTATAGACAGCTGCACTCGCCTCTACTCGAAAAGGGAGTCGAGGAGTTGGGGTTAAGTAAACACTCTTTACAATCTTCTCTCTGCTCCATTATAGAGGACCATCGTCTCTTCCCCTCCTCCCCCACCCCTCTTCTCACTCCTCTCCGCTTTCTGCATCTCCTCGGAGACAAGCGTGCCCTCTGCCAAGAACTGAGTGAACTGTGCAAGCTCCTGTTACTGCTGATGCATCGTGATAACCTTACATCAGTACTCTCATTATCAACAATATTGGGTTTTATCGATGAAAATTTTACAATGGCCAACTATGCCAACAATATTTACGTGTCATACTTCATAATATTTTTTTTTTTTTCATGAAAGAGAGCTTGCTGGGGAATGAATAATCGATAATTCCAATCATCAGACTCTGATGAATCTCAATTCACTTTTTGAATAGTGATGAGTTTATTTTTAGGAATTTTTTTTATATAATTTGATTTTATTGTGAAAATGAACGAATTTTTTCTTGGGAAATATCATTTTATAGAAATGAAATTAATGTTCTCATTGAAGAGTTGACAAAATTTTTAACTTTCCATCGTGGATGAGTCTATTTTATCTTGATCCTCTTTCTTTTTAGCTGTGTTAAATTCTCAAGCTCTTCACAAAAAAAAATCATAACATAAAGGGCATATCTCCATAAATTTCCGCGATATTCTCATTTAGAATGATAAAAAAAAATTTATTACTCGTAAAAAATTTCAATTGTTACAATCCCCAAATCTAAATTCTCTCGTATACTATTAATACAAGAATTTGCATTTGTTACTTTAAAATGTAAAAGTTAAGTCGACATGATGTATGAAGACTGCCACTGGCGGCCTCTCTGTCCTGCTGAGAGAAGACACTTTCGGAAGATAGACATCGTGGCTTTTCGTTGAACAAATGCTGGAATGCAAATCGAGCAGGTAAAGAGGGAAGGCTATATACAGTCGCGGCAACTGACAAAGCGAGGTAATCACGATTCACGTCGGGTAATTAGTTAGAGTCCACCATCACTGTCTAGATTGCTTCGATTTTTCCTCAACTACTCGGAGCATTAATATTCATACCAATCAATATAAAACATGAACTTCTTTCTGCTTAAATCCAGGTTCTATGTATTTAAGGTAATCCTAGTGGCAGGTTCAAATGATTGATCCTTATTTTTTTGTTCCTTTTAGTTTTTATAATTACTATAACTATTCCCATTTTTCAACATTTCATCGATACTAGAACGATGTCCAGGATGATAAATTGTTATTAGATAATATTATGAATATCCAGTATTGTTCCGCATTTAGCTCACGCTGTTCCAGTATCTAGGACTGGGATTGGAGGATTCTCGAATTTTAAATACTACACAGAGAAAAAAGTTTTCTTAATTCAAGAATGTGCAGTCACTTAATTTAAGAATGGCAGGTCAATTAAATTAAGTGACTTTTCTCACGTAAATCAAGTGACTTTTCTCACTTAAATCAAGCATTTCTTTCTTCCTTAATTTAAGAAAGTAAAAGTCACTTAAGTTAAGTGACTTTTCCCACTTAAATTAAGTGACTTTTTCTTTCTTAATTTAAGAAAGTAAAACTCACTTAAATTAAGTGAGTTTTCCCACTTAAATCAAGTGACTTTCTCTTTCTTAATTTAAGAAAGTCAAACTCACTTAAATCAAGTGAGTTTTCTCACTCAAATCAAGTGACTTTTCTTTCTTAATTTAAGTGACCTGCACATTCTTAAATTAAGTGACTTTTCTCACTTAAATCGAGTGACTTTTCTTTCTTAATTTATGTGACCTGCACATTCTTAAATTAAGTGACTTTTCTCACTTAAATCGAGTGACTTTTCTTTCTTAATTTAAGTGACCTGCACATTCTTAAATTAAGTGACTGCACATTCTTGAATTAAGAAAACATTTTTCTCTGTGTACTATGGCTGCCATTGATTTCTTCATGTAATTAATTGGAGTAATCATCGTTATATGTCCGGTAACATGCATTTTTCATGATTTAAAAAATTAATACACATTCTGGCAAACAAAAAACATATGAGTTTATATCAGGGAAAAATAGGTCTTCGATCATGAATGTTCGCAGTAAAACTGAAACTGAACCTCGTTTATGGAGTTTCCATGTTAATTCAATTATTTTCAAAAATTCATTTTGGCCTCATCTGTCCGGTAATATGCGGTAAACTAAATTTAAAAAAAATCTCCTAATACTGTTCTATCGAAAGTGACCAAAATCGAAAAGGGAAAATAGATTGCCCGAACCAATAGAATTACCTTAAAATAAAATTCCACCTAAAATTTTCGTCTCCGACGTACTTCAACGAATACATTCATTTTATATATTACAATAAAAAGCCATCATTCAGTGAGTTTCAGTTTCACCAGTTCATTCGTTGGATCTTTGGAGATAGGCAAAAGGCATTAACTACGGGAAGAGTATTTTAATTGCTTCCGTCGAAACTCGGGAGTTCCATTCCCCTTCTATTCCTCCCTCGAGGACAGGAAATTTACCGTCACATTTCGATGATCAACGCGTTCTCTATAAACTACTTCACACAGCCTGTCTCGAAATATGGGTCAATTGAACACGCGCTTTTATCTACAAATCCCCTTTTTTTCCCTGCCCTGCTCTTCTTCTTTTTTTTTCGACGATTACAGAAGCACCAGGAGATTTTTCGATCTCCGATCATTCCAACGTTAGTATCCGTTTGTGCATGACGGAAATGTGAGTACTTGACAGTGATTGCTTCACTCTCATTTTTCCACCTTTACAATCCCTCTTAATTTCCGAAAAAAAGGGGGAAAAAAAAATTTCAATAAACCCTATTAACTTGTCATGACTTTTATCATAGATAATAATCATAAATACCAAACAATATGTTGCTCCAAAAGCCAAATGCACTTGGCTAAACTGGTAACATTGATTGACATATCCGGTTATGCTCACGAAACTATCCTATACATACAGCTTTTGGCATATAACGATTCATTACCCGTCAATCATTTCCCCTGAATAAGCTAGCATTTCCCCTTTCACTCTTTTACCCTCACCTGTATCCACAAAAGCATCACACACGCTTTGCATGCTTTCCAATCTACTCTCGTTCGATTTTAATTTCAAAAACACCATTCTAACACTGATGACACTCTGACACACCTTGCTATTCTCTAATTAAAAATATTAATTATCAATTTGACGATTGTCTAATCATTGCCTCATTCCTGATGCTAAAATCTTCAATTGAAGTTATTGTACCAAATTCACTGATCATCATCCATGAAAACTTTCTAATTTCCCGCAATTAAAGGAAACTGATATACAACAGGAAACGGACAAGAATGAGAGGGTGGGAGGAGGAGGAGGAGTTGCTGGTGTAGAATAGATTGGTGAAAATTCGATAAACCGATGTCAAGGACGAATTTGGTTCAGGGATGCTGCCAATAAAACAGTGGCCGCCATAGTGATGGTATATATCACGTGGCTTTGGTTGGGACGTGTCGGACGATACACTCCAATATATTACACAGATAGCCATGCTAATTCGGTTCTAGTCCCGTGGTGCACCCCAGCGACCACCTTTACTACGATATAACTCCTATCCCAACCATCCTCCAAGCACCTCCCCTCAATTCCTCCCTCTTTCGCATCTAGTCCAACATCATCGACCCAGGTACCACTTTAACCTTAACATATATATACGTATATGTATAGATATATATATATATAAATGTGCACATAACAGGGATACATGTATCTCTCCAGTCTAAACGCACCGCATCATCTATATATAGACAGTCAGTCTCTGTATGCATATGCAGGTTCTAGAAGGTCTTCCCAACATTCGAGACACGAAATCCCCCAATGGAGGAACTGATAACCATTCAATCCACCAAGCTTCCACCACTGAGAATCACTAGAAACCCATGGATTTCTGATCTCCTATCAGAGTAGTATGATTATAATCATCAGCAACCAAATCTTGTTACTAATTGTAGATCATTTGATACTTCAACTTCTTTCTGGAATAATTAGTACGACATTCATAAATTGTGATGGGAAATTTAATCTGTTCAGTAGAGCATTGATCTATCGGAATCTATAGCGATTGTATCGGATATCACTGCTATCAACGAGGAATTGGTGTGCGTCAATTGCCAATGGCTTATCATTGATTTGCTACAGCTATATCGCCTGTACTAACCAAGTAATTGAGGATAATTCAGTGCTTCTATTGATAATATTTGGATCAATATAATCATTACTCCATCATCATCATCATCATCATGGCCTTCTAATGGGTGAGATGAAAATATACATATCTGTATTTTTGTAAAAATTGATTAGTCACTACAATTTTTATTCACATCATTAAGCTCTATTGTTCAATTAGCTATGAATTCCACTTTGATTACCGACACAGGACTTGATGCTCAATCTTAATCACCCTATTTTGTAATATTCCTTGGAAAGAACTTCTGGAATCGTGCTCACTGAATTCTTCTGCAAAAAGTTTACGCCAACCTCTATCTCTCTGTGTAAAAAAAAGTTTTTGATGCTTATGTAATGCTGGAATTTGTGACTTTGCTATTCGAGAATAGTCGAGGCAAAGAGGAAAAAGGAGGGGGGATACACGCAATGGTTACATTTTGCTGCCAATTAGCGTCGCTTCGCAGTTCGTTAGACCCTTTAAAGCTGGGTTTCTCTAGCTAGCAAACGTTTTTAGGTCGTTGCTGTATATCAAAAGAGGTAGAACGATATGGCATTGGTGTAATGCAAAAGGTTGAAGTTGAAAAGCAAGCTGGAATTATGACAGAAAAGGAATTTGTGAAAATAGTTGAGAATTCTTTTCTTTTTTTCCTTTTTTACTCTTTTTGTTAGAGAGAGGGTGGACGAAAAAAAGAGAGAATCATGGAGAATTGAGAGTTAGGTGCTGGGATATTTAGCTGGAGAGGTAGATCGCCAGACAGTGCAATATTCCCTCTATTTTGAGGCTCGGTTTGGTTATATATCATACGTCATTAAACAGAAAATGTGTCAAACCCACGTTTCAACTCCCCTGTGACATTAACGCAGTGAGAGTTTTTCACCCTTTGGGACTATGCTACTCGTTAAAATGTGGTTATTTAGTAAATTGCAAATGACAATATAATTTTCAGTCTCTACATGTCCAATTTTTTTTTTCCTCAAATCATTTTTATTAATTTAATCCTTTTTTAAATAATATAAATTATTTCGCCAATTATGGAATATAAAAAGATATTTTGACAAGTCATGAGCTACTTCAGGCAAGCACATTATCATCAAAACAAAATACCACAATTAATCGTGAGAAATAGTTTTCTTAAACAATTGCAACAATTGTGGATTAGCAATGCATGAAATTGGTATAATGTGCGGTAAAATTACAATTGGTAGTATAAAATAGGAGTCTGGTTTCGTCGATGGGCTGAAATTTTCCATCGGAGAAGGGGGGGGGGAGTGAAGGGAGGAGAGGGAAAAGAGAAAATAGTACCTCGTGGAAGGACCTGTGTGAAAAGGGACCCCATAGTTCGTCCAAAGTTTCACAGAGTTTTAGGGAACACTCTGGGAGAGTTGTATGAGAAAACTCGTTCGTAACCAGCGGTCGATTTGGACGCCTCTGTAATTACAATTCGAACAAAGTTATGCCATTGCGCGGTATCGTACTATCCCAATGGATGCAAGAGGGATAGTGATATTGGGTGAGTAAAGAGAAGGTTGAATATGGTAGGACAAATCAGAGGAAGAGACTAGGGGATGTGTCAAGTATTTAATCAGTGCCTTCGTAGAGAGACTGCGTGAGACAATGGGGGGGAAGGGAGGGGGAGGGGATCCCTACGACCATCCACAAACTACGAGACTCTCTGAAGACCCTGAAATTTGAGGATTACTGGGCTTGGGGTAGTGCAATTATGCCGACCTCATTTCACGATAGTTTTCCGGCCATTGTGTTTTCTTCATTGTCGATAGAGATTTTCTTTTATATCAGAAATGGAGAGGAATGGAGAGGAAGGTATTACGATGCTCTCAGTGAAGTAGAACCTGAGGTATTATTAGCTACAAGGTCATCTGGCTCGAGCTTTTTGTTGGAGTTGATCGAAAATATGAATTTTTTTTTTTTAATTGATGACGTTCCATTCTATATAGTTAAAAATGATCTTTCCATTTTTCTTTATGAAAGTCTCTTCTGATAACTGTCTAATAATTTATCATGTAATTCAATGGAATTCATTGGACTTAAAGACAAATTATTTGATTTTAGAAGAAAAATCAACTTTTGTTTTTATTTTATTTACTTGTCATTTCATGTGCGATGAAATGATAAGGATATGAATAATATAATATTATATGATTATTATGAAGAGCTTTTCTAAACTCACAATAATACCAATGACAATCACATATACATTTAGAAAAATAATACAACTCAATATACCAATTATTAAGTCACAAGAGAATAGAATAGTGAATATAATATTTTTTACATATGCAATGCTAATAGACAAAATTATAGAAATAATCGGGAATTAAAAAAAATAAACCAGTCACATTTTCTATATAATTACACTTGAAAGATGGAATCGGCGTCATCACATGCAAATATCTTTTATTTATATATTTTGACTAATTCCAAAATCTTCAATGAATTATGCCGGGATGTTGGAGGGTTAAAGAGAAATTATTTTTGATTTTAGTTAATTAAAATTTGATTTTTAAAGCCACGAACATCCTAACTTATTTGAAATTTCAAAAAGTTGTTCCCCTGTTTTGTTCTAGCAACTAAAAAGTTGTTCTAGTTTTGTTCTTCGACTATTGAATGAGAACCCTAAACTCCAATTCTCTTCTCAGTAATTTTGACAATTTGTATTTTTAATACTTCATTCTAAATATGCCCAATTATGAATATTTAGGTAAAACTGATCAAAACAAAATTATCTCGTTTTCTCTTTTCGTTACCGAATTAATCAATAAAAAAAAATCAGAATTGAAAGGAATATGCAAAAAATGTTCATTCGAATCAAATAAAGTCCATGAAAAAGCCGATTCTTCAATTCAAATATTAATTTATCAGTTTCAAATAAATTGTGCAATCTTTAATTCTTTTGAGCTATAAATATTCATAATTACGATTGAATAATCACTTTTCAGTGTTAATTAATGTATTTTCCAAATATCCAATGACATGATCCCAATCGAATGCACTACCATACCTCCGAAAAAAAATGTTCTATTTTTCTCTTTAATAAATATTCATGATCTCAAAATTCTGTCATTCAAATGCCTTCTAAAAATCATTTAATTTCAATTTAAAAAATTACCTCATTTAAACTCGCAATTTTCCAACGATAAAATATACAGTCAGTCTTCTTCACAAAATCCACTAAATTATCAAGAATAATTATTCTCTTCAATTCATGTATCATTTATTTTTCAAAAATACAAAACTCTCACAAAATCTCCCTGTGAACTTCATATGCTGTACACGAAAAAATTCACCTCATTTTGTCCTTTTTTTTTTTCATTTATTCTCTCGTTTTACTATAGAGCTAGTCCTCCACCAGAAACGGATTATGCACAAGGAAAAAAGCGAGATAGTAGAAGCCAGAGTAAAACGGAAAAGAGTGCAAGAGAAAGCAAAAGAGAAAGAGAATGAGAGAGATGAAATAAAAGAGTGAAGTAAAAATATAAAATAAAATTGCCAACGAGTATTATGGAAGGCATGGAATTAGTGCGAATTTTTTACTAGTCTCTGTACTACTATGCGCTCTATAATACGTGCGTCTGTGTCTTTCTCTTTCGTAAAAGCCCTCGACGACAGAATATATCTCCGTATGAGCTGATGCATAATACAAAAAGGAAAAAAATAAAGCGAGAAAAAAAAATTGGAGGAAAAAAGTGTGGAGAGTAAAAAAATACTCTGTGCACACATATACTCGCTGTTAAAAAATGTTCTTTCTTTTTTTTTTTTCGATTTGCATGTGTGGGGACGTTGAGAGTTTTTCGTGAGGCGCTACAACTCTCGGTAGAAGAGGGTAATCCACTGGTATCGGTGAACATAACTCTTTTCTCTCTCGTCTCAAAAAACGTACGTCGGTATGGACATCGTTTAAATTTCATGAAACAATAGAATGTTGAAAAAACGAGTAAAAAAAAAGTTGAGAAGAAAAAAAAGTGAACAATCATATATGAGGTAATCCGTCTCATGAAAATTCACACATTTACGCCTACCAATGGGAATTAACATTGAAAACGAGACAGGAAAAAGAATCTAGACACCGTTTTCATTTAAATTTCCCTTTTTTTTTTATTTATTAAAAAAAAACATATCCCACATGACGAAAAATAAATTGGAAAATAAATAAATAAATAAATAAATACAAGTTAATATACATGATGTACATTTAAAATGACGCGTGATGAAGAATCACAGGGGAATATGATGGTAGAATAGTGATTGTGTATGTATCTACCCGCTAAAACATAAACCACCCCTCGTGGCTGTGATTGTCTGCCAATTATTTATGATTGGCGCCAATTTGTTCAATCGGAAACTAAGCCCCACTGGGACACGCTTGGACTTTACCAAACTGTCATTCGACGCCTCTCTCTCTCTTTCTCTCTGTTATTATCATTCCCTTTTTTTGTTTCATTTTTCAATTTTTACTGATAATATGACACACTGCAAAATCGACCATTAAAATTTAAACCTCCAACCATTATTTTTTCCTTTTATTCTCCAATAAATAAACGTTTAAATATTCATCCATAAAATAATATCACTCAAATTTATTCTGTCTCATTGTGTCATTTGAGTATTTACACTGTCATTAAGCAATTAAGCTCTCTACAATGAAAAACATTACTCTTCAATTTTTTTATTTTACCACAAATTAGCCAGAAATGCTGGGTAACATCGTCATTTTGTCTCTGTCCATTATCTAAGAGTAAAAAATGGTATTTATTTTTCATTTAAACTACGTATTTTCATCTTTCATCTCTTCTTCTTCTTTTTTTCTCATTCACATTAAGCATTTAGACCACCCAATGTGCCTCAGCCTTTCACTCACGTCGGTTTAACGTCATTCTACGTTTTCACGTGTCGTCGTAACTTCCTTTCCCTTTTCCTCTATTTGCACACTATTTCAAGACTACGCAAAATACATTGCTTGTACATAAAGAAATGAAGATTAAACTGCTCCTATTTTGAGGACAAGAGCTTTTTTTTTCAGTACTTGATGTGCTAGGATCACACGATCAACAGATACTCGAGATTGAATTTAACGATTCATGGAAATCATGAATTTTCGGAAAAACGTGTATTCTTATATGATTCAATTTTATTGCATGCAAATTTGTTTCAAAAATTCTGAAAAATATTAATTTTTAAGGGAAAAATAAATTCTTTTTAAGAAGCGTGGACCAAAGAAGGCAGCCGAAGTTCATTTCAGAAAAATCTGGGAAAAAACCGAAAAGAATTTCGAAAAAAGAAATTTTGAAAATCCTCGAAAATTTCAAATTTCCAAAAAAAATACTTTTTTTTCTCAGTTTTTCGACAGAATAATTTTGAAGAAATCTGGGTGACATTTTTTTTTGAAATAATTATTCCAACACGACCAATAGATGGACACTGACTACAAAATGGAGGGTTATTCATGAATAAATGAATGACTTATACTTTTACGTCAATTCCTGATTATCACACTTATATAGATCCATAAACTATTTATTACATACTGATTGATCTAAATTTAAAATCATACCACTGCAAAAATGCAACTGTCCATCTATTGGCGATTCAAGTTATTCTCCAGTTTTTCCTTAATTTTCTTCAATTATTTCTACATTATTCAAGTTCAATTGATTTTTAGTGAATTCACTATATATTTTTCTGTACAGAATTCTTTTCCGCAACTTTTTAACGTGATTTCCCTATTTCATATGAATTAATGAAGTCTAATATTTCCTCAATCGTCCATTTATTGGTCATGTTACCCTATATTCCAATGCAATGTTTCGGAGAGGCGTGTATCGAATTAACGCCTCTATATTCGCCTTCTCGAGGTCGTAAACCCGAGAATCAAGAAGGGGGGGGGGGGGGGGGGGGATACGAAAATTGCATTGAGATTAAGTGATTCTGTATGACATCAATTTCTCAACAACACTTCTTGTCTTGATGCTCAATCATGACAGAAGCTTGAAACATGTTTTATTTCAAGCACACAGGAAATGAAATTTCAAAATTTCATGAATTCGTGAAATAATTTAATGAAAATGCAGAAGCATGTGGATTATTCAATTGAAGTGAATAAAATTAGTCTTTTCGAGATGAATTGAGGCCATTTTTTTCCGAATGAAATGAAAAGATTCATTTTTCCAGCTTCTTTTGAACATCTTTTCACCTAATCTCGACCAAAAGCAGTTTAATTGAATTGAAAGAAGTGTGTATACCTTTCAGATAATTTTTCACGCTCATTCTATTCATTTCCCTCCATTTTTTAACGATTCTACGAAACATTCCACTAGGAACATTCCACTTCATTTAATTCTGCATTATTCAACGACATAAATAACAATCCCTTAAGTAACAATGAATGTGATTTATTATGGAATTTGTTAAGATTCACTACGGACTCACCAGACACGTTGACAACGGTGATTTGTCCAGGCCCAGTCAGCAATTGTCTTTATCTACTAGTTCCCTTTTTTTTTTCCTCGAAATTCTTCTTTTGTCTTTATTTCAAACTGACAAAAAACCACGTGCGATTATTTTTACGCCGAGATTTCACGAAATCTCTCTCTCTCGAAGTCAATTTTACACGAAATTCACGACACAGTGCCTCAAATCTTGTCTCTCTTTCTCTTTCCTCCAATTGTCTTTTATTTTTCTTTGCGCTTAAGCTCTTGAAAAAAAAAAAGAAGAAGAAAAAATCAAGAGTCTCCGGTACAATTTCCTGATTTTATTGCAACAAGGAAATTTGATTTCACGTTCACTTCACTGAAATTGTCTCAAGATTCTCAATACTTTGGTGGTTTTTTACTTCTGTGACCTTGAAAGTGGCGCTAAAGCTCATGCTCTCCTTTTTTTCCCTCTTCCGCAATGAGCGTCAAGCCACGTTTTCCAATTGTTTTCTCGTTCCACTTCTTTGTTTTTATTATTTCCCTCTGTCCATTTATATTCTACACAAATTTCATTTATTAACTTGATTTTTTTCTCTTTTTTTGATCCCCTCCAATCTATTTCTCCTCTTATTTTACTTTGAAAACTTGAAAATTAACTGCCTTGACTTTTTTTTTTTTTTCAACTTTCAAGTCCTCTTATTTTACTCCAGTAATCGTGCAAACGGTTTGCAAGAAAAATTACGTGACTGGCATTGAATAGGAGAGAAGAAAAAAATATATATATATAAAGAAATGAAAAAACAAACGCAGAGAGAAGATTCAAACTTTTTCTTCTTCTTCCAAAGTGTGGCAAGAACTTCTGGATTAAATATATATATATACACAGATATATATATATACAGAATATTATTATCTTTTTTTTCTCGCCCTTAGATTATTCCAAGAAGCCCAGTGGCGTTGAGTAAAACGACCTTCATGGATTTACAGAATAAAGAGAAGAATAGAGTTGAAAAAAAAAAGAAAAGAAAAAAAAAATAGAATCAAAGTTTCGAAGGTTAAGAAACGCTGAACAACACAGAGCTTTTAAAACGACCTCTTCTTTCTCTCTCTTTCTCCCACTGGGGAAAAGTCACGTGGTGCTACACCGCGCTCTTCTCTTCCAGGGCTTTTTTCTTCCGTAGAATAACGTTGGCTCATTCAGGAATAAAGGACTTGATGCATGGAAAAGAGCCTGTAAACTCTCTTTGCTTGCTCAATAAATTATTTATCACCCAGTCTCTTATTTTACATTACGTTTTTAATACTCTCCAGTTGTCCTGAATTCTGTCGTAAATATTACCGACAATAGAAATCCAGGTTTCATCAATTGCGTCATTGAGTGAGAAAATTGAATTTTTTTTTATATTTATCTTATTATTCTTCACTTTCAATAAAGAAGAAAAAAAAAGTATGTCGTAAATAAAAGAAAAAAAAAAGGTAAAAAGATTCAGCTTCAGTAGGTATGCTACGGATTTAAGCAGCCAAGCGTACTCGGAGCTCACTAGGGAACACGTCCGTACGCGAACCGTTCGCCAAACGCACTGAAGAATCAACGTCAGGCTGGTTCGCCGGTGACGTTGGTTCTCTCGCCTCTCTACGGGGCTCTTTCTACCCCACGGGATGGGCATGCGCCACCCGTTCTACCCCCTTTTGGCTTGCCTCAGCTCCATACCCCATTCAGCGCTTGGCAATGAGGGGGATGCTAGGGAAAATGCTGCTGCTGCTGGGGAGATGGTGGAGGAGGATGAGAGAGGATTGCCGCTCTTCTCTCGTAGTGCAGAGGTAAATTGCGGGAGGCTGCCCTCCAACGCGCACCTACCCTCATACTATGGCACTGTACCTCTGCCCACCATTCGGAGGATCTCAGAGCTCCTACCCTCTACTTCTTCCTACAATTCGCCTCAGAATCGCTGAAAAAAAGCTCGACTTTTCGAAACATTCACTGAATCATCGTAATTCAAGGAGATTTTTATTGCATTTTTTTTTAAGGTAAGGTGCTCTGGAACTGATATGGTTATGAGTAGAGACGAGCCGTTGGTGTATGGTTTGATCTATGCTGAAGTTGCCTTTGAATCAAACACATTCTGAATGGTTTTGGATGTCAAACTGACATTTATGAACGTCAAACTGACTTTATGAATGTTCAAAACTCTTAGGGGAACTTCCGGAGGAACTTTTAGAGGAATTCTTTGAGAGATTCCAGTGGAACTCTTAAGGGATAACGGAACCCCTTGTATATATTGAATTTTTGAACTAATTGTTTGAGGATATTTATTAATATTTTTGTCATAATAGAGTGGCAACGACTGACGAAGGAAATCAGAGTCGATGCTTCTGATATTCCATGGAAAAAATCATAATTGTTGTTGAACGATGGATTTGAAAATTTGACATTTACTGGGTTTTCCGTTACCCCTTACACTGAGAGAAAAAATATTTTTTATTGAGAAATAAAAAGATTGGAAATTTCCAATATCACATGAACTTTAAATTAAATATAAATATCATTATACTGAGGAAAAAATGCTTTCTCCCAACGATTGAATTGCTTGAGTCAATAATTATTAATTTTTAGAAATTAGTACATTGGAATTAATTCATTTTTATTAGTTATTCAGAACGAATTGAAGATTTTTCAGATGGATCATTTCATTGCTTGTTTCAACAATAAATATACTCTTTTTAAAGAAAAATTTTTACGTCAATCAATTAATTGATCAGAAAATTCTTTTTTTTTTCTTCAATTCAAAGACAAATTTTCTCGAAAAAATCATTTATCTCTCTCTTCGTGTAGACTATTTTGTAATCAGGATCCATGACATGTTTGTGAACAGCGCACATGTAATTTCTGACAGTGTTGCATGGGTCAATCAGCCAAGGTTCGAGATCCGAACCAAGAACCTCTCGATTACTGAGCTTTCACTCTACTAACTGTGCCACCACAGGCCCTCATTTCATCCGTTTCAATGAGTATGGACGAAAATTCGGGTGAACTTGTGCTTCAATACATTTGCATTGATGATATACGAACTGCTCCCATTGACCAATCAACTGTTAAACTTGTATACTCTGAGATTGCAACAATATATATGCGTTGAGCTGCACCACTTCTCGCTCTGTTTATACACATACTGGCCTTAGCGGAAACGAGGACCCTGAGGTTTGCACATGCCACACTCTCTATAATACTGTCGTGTGCCACCAACTAGGAAACCCAATAGTAGTAGTATGGTATCCAGTTAAACTGGTTGGTTGATTGCAAGTGACAGGTGTTACCTGCCAAAGTTTGTGAGAGCCTCTGGCGTTTGGTACTTGGCCTCGGTATGCTTGCTGTGAGACAGAGAGAGAGACTGAGTTGAAACAATTCCATGAATTATAATATGTAGGTGAAGTTGGTATATCGATTGTTATCCAACCGTTCCATTTGACCTGGATATCAAATCCTCGAGTTTATTTTCGCAATTTGGTGATTTAATTAACTATGTCTGTTATAATATGAATAAATTAAACGTGGACAATTATCATCTTCCAGAAGACACGATAATTAATTTTACAATCGATAAATTCATTGGTTTGATTGAAACGAATACATGCACTTGGTGGAAACAGGAAAAGGAGGAATATTATTTTAGTACATGTTAGTATATAATATTAGTGAAAAAATGAAATTGATTGCAATCATTCTAATGGATTGGTCAATACGTCTTTTTAAAAAAAAATCGGGTAAAGAGTACAATGAGGCCAACGGACAATATCGTCCGAAAGTTTCCTATTCACATCGGCATTGAAAAACCGATCGAATTTTTTTCATCATATTTTCCTTTTTTTTTTCATTTTTATTATACTCTTTGTTTGGTCCCGTGGTATCCACCAAGGATTCATTTTTATCCGTTCCGGTTTCTCTCCTCTCTCTCTCTCTCTCTCTCTCTCTCTCTCTCTCACTTTTTTTCTATCCTTCCTTCTCCCCCCCTGAAACCACCATCAATGATCGTAGAAAATCGTTCCGTCCTTTGTCTCCACTTCATCGTCAACTTTTCGATTCGCCTGAAGCTATAAACCAAAAAGGGTGAAATCCTTCCGGCTATCGCTCAATCTTCCGAGATCTTTCTGTTGGGTTGTGTGTTGGGGAGAAAATTCGAAAGATTTTATATAGTTTTGGTGAAGCACTGAGGAAGTATTGAGATTGGTATGAGTACACTTATCTATCCTCAATTTTACTCGACTATTTCAGAACATGAACGTAGGACACAAACGGTGGAATATGTGCTATTGGAATGGCTTTTTGCTTCGGAGAAGAACACACGAGCACAAAAAAAACCACACACACCCACATTTTTTGCTTCATTTTTTACTTGTTCTCCTCTCTTTGTTTATCCGAGGTAGAGAAGGGGGAGGGGCGGAAAAGCGACGTTTTCTGGAGACCGATGAACCGAGCGATTGATTTAAAACTGGGTAACTCTAGCCCATTTCGGGGCCAGCCTCTCAAAACGAATCATGGCAGAGCAAATGTTTCCGCTGACTATCGTTCACGGATAAAAGGAATTCGACGTTTCCATCTACGAATGCCACGAGTACGAACGGATGCTATCTACACAAGTGGGACAATTGTTTCTGCTTCTTTTTGTTTTTTTTTTCTCACTGTTTTTTTTATGTGGTTTGTGTCACGCTTGTTGTCGCTTTTTTCAGATGAAGTGGATCAAGGCGAACTAATCATTTCCCGTCCCAGAGGTAAAGGCCTTTTTTTCAATAGGGTAATTATTCATATTAAAGTTATCCACTGTGTTAGAAACTTTTTTATTTCACTCATTTTCAATAGCTTGGAAAAATATGCGTCGAAAGTTCCCACTGAGAACATAAATTCAGGGATTATATCGCCATCTCAGAATTAAAGGGACATAATGAAGGGATCTAAAAGATTGTTTGTTATGGTAATTAAGAAATAATCAACTCCGTTAATTAAATCACTTCATTTATTATAATTGTAATTATATGAGAAAACTGATAATGTTACAAGTGACGCTGAATTAATATATTTTGCGAGACTTGAAATCGTGTTTGATCGCAGGAGCGTCACCTCGCAGAGTTGGAGACCCACTATGTCACGTGGTGAACCGGTTTTCGCGCCTTAATTTAGAATATTATATTTTGTCAAATTCGCCGCCGCTACAATAAGTGCCATGCTTATACATAGCACTTAAGACACTTTGTTTCTGAGGCGACGATGTAACTAAGTGTTCTTGAATAACCTATATCTCATATTAGTCTCCAATGATTGACAGGAGAAGAACAAATTGCTGAAAAAAAGAACTTTTCGCAAAACTGGATGAGAGGCTCTGTACTTTACTCTGGCATCGAAAGCAAAAAAATAAACACACACATATATATATAACCAAGGGTAGAAAAAAATTCTGCTGAGGTATAGGGTTTGAGGGATTTCTCGAGTTCGTTGAGGGAAAGAGAGAGCTCTAGACGGAGTTTAATCCGTAATGGCATTGCGAATACCACGGATGATGCAGGGGATGCGCACAGAAAGCATCAAGGGGGTACGAACTCTCTCTCTCTCTCTCTTTTTCTCTCAGTCTCTTTCTCTCGTGTACACACACTACCCAATGATGCCACGGGAGGGTGCATTTTGAACTTTCTCTCATCTCTCACCTCTTTTATACTCTCTATCCATTTTCCCTCGTCTTTGTTCTAACCATTGCGTAAAACTCAACCAATCCACTCGCATCATCATACGTATTAATTTCTCGTATTTATTAATCTAAAAAGATAGTGCTATTAATTTGAATTCAAGCGTAAAAATTTTTTAGGGAGTTGAAAGAAAATATAAGTGTGTGTCTGACTAAATTTTTTCGCTTTTTGCCTTTCTTTTTCGGTTGGATGATTGTATGGATGAGGGAATAGGAATGCGTTTTATGGGAGAATTGAGAGCTTGGAAGGATAACGCGTTGGGGTGTTTGGAGAAAGCTGACGATTACAAAAGGATGTTCATCACTCGAGTGCTTTTTACCAAGGGGATTCCTATAACTTTCAACCCTTTGCAAAAACTCTTGAAGGAGTCAAGCATGTGATCCTGTTTATTCCTTTGAATACTTCTTTTTTCTGTTTCGCTATTTGAATTGAGTATTTTTATATTTTATTTTAATTAATTAATTCAATCCACTCTTCTCCAAGGCGTAATATTGAGATCATGGGGAGTTTTACCAGCTTTTTTTTTGCTTTGGGGAAATAAAACGTCTCTAGTGCACGGCATTACTGCACTTGGTTGCTCATTCGATCGGAACAGTAATTCCTTCACTCTGGAATAAACTTTTAACTTCAAGAACCATTCAATTAGCACTGCTTCTATTATTATTATTATTATTATTATGGTTAATGCCCAAGTTTGTATTACAAGGGGCTTAGTTACGATCGATGAAACCAATCTTCCGTGAATTTTTAGGAAAAAAACATCGTGTATAGGAGAAAAAAGGAATGAATATTAGGGGTGAAGCGAAATCATTGGATTTCAGTTAGAATTTGATGTAATGAAAATAATGCGTAATGAAAATCGCTTGAAATTAGTGGAAGTACTTGAGACAAGATATTTTCAATGAATCAATGGTAATGTTCATTTCCATGTTCATAAATTGAAATGTAGGGGTAATATGGGTCATGGGGAGGTTAGAATCAATGAATTTAAGAATACTGATTAATTGTCAAATAAACGAGGTTTCGCACTTTGTATTCAGGCTTTATCAGGTTCTTGGCAGCATTAGTATATAGTCAAGAATAAGAATAATGATGTCCAATTGAAAATTCAATCAATGGGAAATTTTTTTTATTAATATTGTGATGTGTGTCGCTCAGAAGTTACATTACACTGAGAAGCAAAAAATGAGGAAATAAATTGTTTTGATAGTCTTTAACAAATAATTCACTATTTGTTTCATTAGATCCAAACGAATTTGGCTTTTCAACCACAAAAAAAATGTTGATTCTAATAAATTCATCAATCTAACAATTTTTAATCACTTCAAAAAAATTTTTGTTAAGGACTACATTGAAACAATTAATCTCGTCATTTTTACTACTATTTTTTGTCAGTGTACTTGTGTATATTTTCGATGACTCTATAGTAATATCTATTTCACTCTATTCTGCCTTGATTCTGATATTTTTTTTCAAAATTTTTACTAATTTTTTTCGCAACAATACAAATGGAAAAAAATTCGATTTTTTTCAACATAAGAAAGTACAGTTGGTCGTAAATGTCAGAACGCATTTGAAAGCCAAAGCATTGTCACGTGGGGAGTGGCGCCCCCACTCACAATTTTCGCATCCAGGAATCACACGAATAACTCACTTGGGTATCGGCTAGGAAAATAATGCGATCGCGCGTCTACTCTACGTGATCGTGGTGCGGAAGAAAGAGTGAAAAAAAAAGGGAGGAAAAAAAAGAAGACGATAGAAAATAAAAAAATAAAGATAAAAGAGGAAAGATTCTGTCTTGGAGGTTTAAAAAAAAGAAGAAAATAAAGAGGGAAAAGTAGGGATGATGAAGATGCGTATCTAGGGACGCTGACGCCGCATCTTAAATCTCAACTTAAATGCGAAATTGAATGCGTCTCGTCGGGCATTACGCAAATACCCTTGCAGAGGTCTACGAAATATTTTTCGATTTTTTTTTCCCTCATTCTCTTGTGTTTTCTTCTGTAGTGCACGCCCTCGAGAATGGATTGTGCGTACGATGAGAATTGAGGAATAATGTCGATCTATCCATCGAAGAAGCACTATATAGGAGGGAGGCCCGCGCAAAATGGACCCCCAAGTCGAAATGACTCACGATTTTATTTCGGAGTGGTAGAGTTTGCGAGAAAATATGAAAAAATTTGAGGAAATACTCCAAAATGTCTACTTTTCAGGTAAATTAAAAAAAAAAAATTTTTAGTGTTCTTTATTCTGAAAAAAAATAGTCAATCACATCGACTTGGGGGTCCATTTTGTACCAGTTTCCTATGTATTTTTAACGTATCTAATGAATCTGAAAATTTCAATAATTCGCAAGAATGAATTCTTTCTATGGGAACTAAATAATCATCTGCATATGGTGTGAACGATTTTCATTGAACTGTAATTCATATCGTTCCATGAAATATAGAAATGCATTCAAAATATATAACCAGCTACCCAATCTGTGATTACGATTTGACGGTAGAAAACCACTGCCACTCAGATTCAGTCACTGTGAAATTAACGAATTTTTTTATTTTTTATTTTTATAACGATGGACACATTAGTGTTGGCTCAGCACAAATAGAAATAAAATGCTTGGAAAATAGAATTAAAAAAAAAAACGACATTTTCTGATGGAAATCAACGCGCAAAAATTGCCCACGAGTTATGAGAATTGTTGGTAGAAAAAACGTTTTCAGCGATTGTCTGTTGTTTTTAATTAAATAAAATTCATCATTTTTATTATTTCAAGGATTCAGTAAAGAGAAAACCTTTAATTTTTTCATTATTCAAATGAGATTTTGGTAAATAGAATACATTGAATCGACTGCATTCAGCCTCCCACTAGTGCACACGATCTCCCCTCCCCCCCTCCTCTTTTAGTTCGAAGCCGACAGAGCTAATAGGATTCGTGAAATTAATTACCCGCATTTACATAAGCTCCCGTGAGCGTTTTTCTTTTCTTCAGCGCATGCGTAGTTTTGAGCAGAATTTTAAGAATACAAATTGTAATAATGAATTACGTAATTTATTCCTCTATGATAACAACACTGTTAAAAATTTCTGTCTGAATTTTCCCTGCAAAATCATAGAAATTTTAAACAAATTATATTTCTACTGAAATTTCAGATAATCACGTCATTAAAAAATGAACCAATCATCAATTTTTAAATAATTTTAGGCTTAAATATCAATGAAACTTGTGAATTTCAGTTGAATTATTTCTTGAAAAGTTAGGAAAAATGGGAAAAATTCAAGAAAAAATGGAAAATTCAAGTTATTTTAATTCTGAATAATCATGTTCAGTTGAAAATTCAAGTGATTTGTAGAATTTTCGTCTCAATTCCACTTAAAACTCATAGATTCTTCTAAATATCTCCAGAAACTCACAAATTTCATAAGTATTTTCCCATTAAAATACATTCAGTATCACGTTTATTAAAATTTTCATCGAATTTCCTATAAAATTTCAGCTTTTTCCTAACAATGAACTCCAAGATAACGAGAAAAAAAAAAGTTAATTATCAACAATTAATCAGAATAATTTGTCGTAAAATTCAATATGAAAATTAAATATTTGATGTGATTTACAATGAACTATTTGAGGCATTGAGAAAACAAAATAAAATATGAAACTCAGTGAGTACTGTAATTACTCGTCGACATTTAATGAATCCGTTAATCAATCGTTTCAAAACGTATTCGTAATTAAACTACCATTCTCTATTCAAACTTTCTGTTTCGTCAAACTCATTTCCTCATTTTTGAACACTTTTTGTTCGATTTCAACCCCTCCCCCCCTCCCCTCCCACTCTTCCTCTCTTTTTCCCTCAACCAATGGTTTTCCTGGTCGATACTCGTGTTTCGTTTAAATGGACATTCGATGGCGTATCACTGAGTATTATTGTGAATATATATATGTGTGTGTCTGTGTGTATTGAAGTACACAAAATTCCGTAATACATCCATATACACGTTTGTGCCTTATCAACGAATGGGTACATGTCCAATCAATTTTCAACGTGGTGGCACATGAACCCGCTTTTGTGGTAATATCTATTATTCCGAGAGAACCAATCCCTCTCCTTCTTTCTCTCTACACAGTTGAAACTGGAGTCTCACCCTTGCGCTTTCGACAACACGCATCAAAGTCGTATGCGCATCACCTCATTTTAACAATAGAGAATAATATGGGGAATGACTGAGAGATAGGGGAAAACTTGGGATACGGAAATACTGATTGGATCAGGTCAATTTGTTTCTTTGGGAATCCATGGGAATTATGATTATTTCGATGGGATAAGTCGATTCTACACAGAGAAAAATTCTTTCTTAATTTAAGTGAGAAAACTCACTTGATTTAAGTGAGTTTTACTTTCTTAAATTAAGTGAGAAAAGTCACTTGATTTAAGTGAGTTTTACTTTCTTAAATTAAGTGAGAAAAAGTCACTTGATTTAAGTGAGAAAACTCACTTGATTTAAGTGAGTTTTCTCACTTGAATCGAGTGACTTTTTCTTTCTTAATTTAAGAAAGTAAAACTCACTTGAATTAAGTGACTCTTTTCACTCAAATCAAGTGACTTTTCTCACTTAATTTAAGAGAGTAAAACTCACTTAAATCAAGTGATTTTTCCTTTCTTAATTTAAGAAAGTAAAAGTCACTTAAATTAAGTGACATTTCTCACTTAAATCAAGTGGCTTTTCTCACTTAAATCAAGTGACTTTTTCTCACTTAATTTAAGAAAGTAAAACTCACTTAAATCAAGTGAGTTTTCTCACTTAAATTAAGAAAACATTTTTTTCTGTGTATTTTTCAATCTTTTTTTTTTTAAGAATAATGAGAAAATTAATGACTTTTTTAACTCTGATTCTTTCTTCGTAGAATATTTCAGCAGCTTCAACAAAGAGTTGGTGTGAAATCGCTCTAACTCACTTGGTTTCTGAATTACCGTGAGTATCTCGAGAACTAAGCGAGATAGAGTAATTTTGTCCTTTTTTTTAGAGCTTGAAATTCTCTACAAAAAAGGTTTGAAGTAAAATTGCCGTATCTCGCTTAATTTCCGAGAAAATAACCAAAAACTGATGGAAAAATTAAATGAATTTATCTGGAATTTTTTCATGTTTTTGATAGATTCAGTTCCGTTTACAAAGAAATATTTGAGAAAAAAGGATTAGAATAGGAGGGGGGTGTCAATTTCTGTATAAATTTCAAGACATTCTGTCGAGAATCGTTTCATCCGTAAAATACTTTAATATAAATTTTTTTTAACAAATAAAAATAATAATTTAAATATTTTCTCGCTTGCAATTCAACACATTCAAATAACATGTTTAACAATTCATACAGCAATTCAAACACAATAATACTCGCTAATCACATGATTGTTCCGACCTCTTACATTTCATTAGAGCCTAATAATACGCTCGTAGTTGTAACGACACGCGTTTTTTCAACGCCAAGAGAGAGAATAAAGAAAAAATAAATTCGTGTGTGTGTGTGTGTACATGTGTGCGAAGAAATTGAAAGTATCTCCGTGTGGGATGCTCCACTTATCGGACCCTGTATTTCTGTCTCCCTCAAGTCTGTTTCGTGATTAAAGGGCGGCGAGTGATTTTCATTGACGTGACTTGACTTCGCAGACTGAATTCTTCTAAAAAAGAAAAAAATCTTTTTATTTCCAACGTTTTCAAAGCCCCGTGACAATAGAGAACAATTCACCAATACTTAATTATTTCATTTGCATCTTCAATATTTGTTTCTTTTATTTTTTTTTTTTTTTTCATTTTTTTTTTTCCTCACCTCTTTTTTTTTCTTCAACACTAGAAATCATCACTAGGGAATTATCTATAAATTATTTTAACCGCAGCATTGCTTGCTCGAATACGAAATTAAGGATAAAAGGAGAAATGAGAGAAAAGAATAGGAGAATAAAAAAAAAATAATCTCATCTGATATTCAATTGTATTCAAATCATCGTTTTATTATTCATTTGTTCTCGAGTGGATTTTCAACTTTGTTCTTCTTGAGATTCAACGTAAATTGGCAATACAAAGATGGTTAAAAAAAAAAAAAAAGGAATGAGAGAAATGAATGAAGGGGAAAAATTTACGATTTTTTGAATATTTTTTTTTCTTACGGTATTAAAGAGTCATCCCTTTTGTCTCTGATTTGGTGCTCTATCTCTTTCTCTCTCTTCTTTATTTAATTCCTTGGCATTTAAATTTCTCAGTTATTCTAGAGTGGACACACGTGTGTGGTCTTGCCGGCCATTGTTCATATTTCAACAATGATATAATCGGTTTTACTGCAATATAATTCTGAAAATCACTAGCTTTTTTACCATTTTTTAGGTTTTATTTCACTCCTCATTGTGAATACAACAGAGGAGGAAATTGCGGTTCGACGCGTGTGCAAATTTTTTTTTTGGCCCTAGGACATACAGAAGTAGAGAACAATGACGAAGAGATTTTCAAGCGTTATACTGGCATATGACGTAGTAAACTTGGTATATATCTCTCGAATGATAGAAACTTGGCCATACTTTTGCAATAACATTCAACAAACAATACGTATTTTCATTTTCTCTACTCACATCGTCAAAGTCAAATTTTCCGATTTTTTTTTTTTCACAAAATTCCAATAAAAAAAAAAATTCGCTGATGCACGCCTGAAGTGAAAAAAATCTCCATTTGAAGTTGTATAGTATTTTTTAATTAAAAGTACCCATTCATTCGTGAAATAATTTGACGTTTCTGGATTAATAAATAAAACTCTCACAGAAAAAAGAAAAAAACCAGTGAAAATGGAAGGTATAATAACTTTTATTATTCATATTTCAAAAAAAAAAAGTTTCATCAATTGGGAATACACATCTTTAATGTATGTATTATATAATGTGTCAACCTTGTGGTTTCTTTTTAGTAATTTCGTCATTTTTGTCCAATTTAGGGCGTTCCTACCACCGCTATTTTTAATAATTCTGATAATTCATATCTGATAAACTAGAAGGACGAAAATTTTGAAAAAAAAAAACTCAAAATAAACATTATCTTTTCTTAATAAAAAAAAAAAAAAATTATCTTTGATTCGGCATTAAATAAATAAGGGATTCCCTGTACTCAAATTCACTGAGAAATACTGCCTTAATCGGAAAAAACGCTGTTTAAGAGCCGAAAAAATGCACTATTCCATTTGCAATAGAAAAATGCACATGATTGTAGTTTTAGTATTAGGGGAGAGTGAGGCAAAATGGACCTAGAAGATGAGATGTCTCGAGATTTTTTTAAAAAGCAGCGGTTGCTTCAAAAAATCTGAAAAAATTTGCAAACAATGCAGATATGTTGGAGGATTTTCTCAAATTTTTTCCGATTTTTTCCTCGAGTCCTTCATTCCGAAAAAAATTCCTTAATCATGTTGCTATGAAGGTCCATTTTGCCCCACTCTCCCCTACTTATATGCGATTCATAGCTTACACTTACTAAAAAAAAAAAAAATACATATCTTCCCTGTTCAGAGCTCTCATCAATTTTCCCCCAAAAGTGTAAAAAAAACCCTGCATTATCCATTCCCGAATTTCATTCATCAGATTTCACTGAAATGTTTTTCACGAGAAAAAATTCCCATTAAATATAAAAAAAAAGATGATGAGACTAATGGTCACCACTAACAGCCTGGGTCGTGGCCAAAGACCATTCCCCTGTCATCCCAGTTGAATTCCCCTTTCTCTCCTCCCTAATTCCTGGATAACTTCGCCGGTTCTCTGTGCGGCATGAGATTGAAAGTCGATTGAATGGTTCGCCCTTCTCCTCCCCCCCCCCTCTCCTTTTCCCTGGTCCCTCTCTGTGCACATCCATCCATGAGAGTACACTCCCAGAGTCTCCCTCTCCTTCTCAATGGGCTATATATACGATTGTGTCTGTGAACTTGAATCCTCGAGTACAATAGAACCAATGAAACGCGTCATTATTGTACGATTTCAACAGTTGCAATTGCACAATAGAAAATGCAATATACCAATGTATCTGTGCGCGTCAATGTAACTATAACTTGTCCAGTACTCACGTTAATACTGCAACACACGTTTTGTATTATAGGTACATATATACAGAACGGGCTATATATCCCATTGAAGTGTATAGGGAGGGGGGTGAAAAATCCCTGGACAGAGAGCAAAATAAAAAAAAAAAGAAGCAGGAGAGACTCCTGTATCGAGCAAAACGGAAGCTTTTTAAGTGCACTGATTACATTGAATGCCCGTGATTTTTTCACCCCCCCCCCTCCCTCTCTACTCATCCCATTCAGTCCAGAGCTTTTATTTCTTTGTCGAGCACGTATGAAAATTCTGAAATCAACCATTTTCTGGTTGATGGAACTCAGCCAATCACGATGATTAATGGATATAGAATATATACCATGTAGAAGGGTTAAATCCAAAAGAATTCGCCCTCGTTCATATTTTTTTAGCTACACACTCGGACGATGCGCTTAGTTTCATGGATGTGAGAGAGACGACAAGCTCTTTTTTTCCTTCTTTTCTCCTTTTTTTTTTTTCACTTCGGTCATTGGGAATGAGGCGCAAGTGCACGCGAGACGTGGAGAGTCAAGTATCTAGTGCACTGAATGCATTGGCAATAATAAAAAAAGAGGGGGGGAGGGGAAGGTGGAGAGGAAAAGAGAGGCATTGTGGTCTGCGAACTCGGCATCGGTCTCTCATGTTCTCTCTGGTTTATTCCTCGATGCGTAATGAACTGCCTCCTCCTCCCCCCCCCCCTACTCCCCCTTTATCTCGCCATGATTCCGATAGTAGCAGAGAGGCTTCCCTCTTTTCTCTCGCTCATGAAACTCGTCCACCCGGGATTTACCTATTTCAATCGCATCTAACTTACTACCCAGTATTATCAACATTTTCCCCCTATATACAAAACTCTATTCTCTATCTCTCTCTCTCTCCATGTCTGTTTGCCCTTTGTCCAGTAGAGGATGACTCGAGTGGACGTATGTTCCTAGAGTTTGAGAATATATATATATGTCTCGTGTTCTGCTTGTTGGGCTTTTTGGTTAAAAGTTTTTTTTAGATCATGTGGATGGTTGGAGAGTAGGTAGTATCATGAAACTCGGTCCACTGAAAGATAATAGACGGATTTTCAAAAGCTTTAGATTTTAGTAAGCTTCTGGAACAATAATGTTTCAGGCCTTCTTTTTTTTTGTCAAAGTATTTTCAACATGAGAATACGAGTGAAGAGAATTTTGGAAGCCTACTGTGACTGATCTTCTCAATTCCGCAGTTTATTATCATTATTATTATTATTATTATTGGGGAAAGCTTTTTATTCATTTACTGGTGTAGCATGAAAGTTATAAACATTATGAACTGCAGTAAAAAAACAATTTTTTTAAATTCTCGTTGTTTCAAAAATAATACTGAAAATAGCAGACATTCAACTATTTCTACTTTCTTCTCTCTGTAACCAGTGAATTATTCTAAAAAATTAAAAATCTGCATATGTCGAAAATTAACAAAATTGTGAGTGTAAATTTCTCAAATTGTTGTTTTATTATAATTAATTAATTTCAAAAAATCGAAAAAATTATCAAATGTTTGCTAATTTTATTATCATTATTTTGATAATATCAGAAATTGATGGAGAGACGTTCTTATTATTCTGATCCTTTTTATTAGCTGTTAAAACTCTCTACAAACATATATTAGAGAGAAAAGTGCCTATCTCCATGATTTTTTTTTTAGATATTCCATTGGAAATAATTACGAAAATAATTCGATTTGTCCTGTTTTATTTCTTCACTTTTCAAGTCAAATACATTCAATTAAGAGACAAAAATAACTGACGTCTCCTCGTTTCAAGCGAATTTAAAATAATAAACGAGGAAGTGATACTGCGATATTCACCTTTTTTTTCTCACTCTTCCATTGTTCTCATTGAAGTTAACACCGACAGTATTACTTATAGACAGTGCCCCATTGTATATGGAGTTTTATATAAATCTGATACTGAGACCATGATATGAGCTACGATTCGTGTTGTAATCTATCGGTGAATCTGGCTGGCCCGTGAGCCTGTTCTGCCCACGTGAAACTTGTACCTGTGGGTGGCACTTTACTTGGGCCCTCGAGCACAATAAAAAAAAATGAGAGGTTTGATTTACAGGTGTATCGGCAGGGAATAATAACGGGGGTAGGGGGGGGGGGAGGGAGGAGAAATCAAAATGCATATTTTTTTAGATAAAAATATTCTCCTTATTCCCCTCGTACATTGTGCAATAAATGTTTAAAAAAATGGTCAATTACGATTTTTACAAAAATTATTCTGTGGAAAAACTGAGTAAAAAAAAATATTTCTTGTCAATTTGAAATTTTCCAGGATTTTCAAATTTTTTTTTACCTACATGACATGAAAAAATTGAATTTTTTCCACAAATACAGATGTTTTGGAATTTTCGAAGAAAAATTCCGCATGCAATAAAATTAATTCATGCATAGATAAATATTTTTGCAATGAAACCCTAATGATTTTTATGAATCGTCAAATTCAACTTTCCTTGAAGGGATGGAGATACGCCCTTCTTTTTCTAATCCATTTTCGTCGAAAATCCCAAGAACTACAAAAAATGATCAGAGTAAAAAGGCATATCTCCATTATTTTGGAAAAAATGTTGAAATAAAAAATGGATTTATCTCGTTTTACCTCTTGGCTACTGAATTACTCGCATATTTTCTGATAAGCACCTTGCGGAAACAGCTGTACATGAAATATCTCGTGAAAGCTGAAAGAATATAGCCTTTCAACTGATTTTTTTTCCCTTCCCCGATTTTTAAATACTATGTATTATTACGTGGTACATGTTAAATCCTCATAACCGTACACAGCAATTACCCGGGCCAGTTTTGCCAGTTGGTGCAGTTGCTTTTCTCTTTTTCTCTCTTTTTTTCCCCTTCTCATTCCTTTTTTTTCTCTTTATCGTCGATGAAATCTGTACTCCACGACGATATTCATTATGCGCGGTTAAAATCTGGAGCACAGTGAGCAGATGCGAGTGTTGAGATTGGAAAAATCTCGGTTCTTTGGAATGTTAAAATTGAGAGCGAAAAAAAAAGGAATATAAAAGAAAATTATGCAATAGAAAGTGCAAGAAGAAATCGGGTATTGGTATCTCTACCAAGCTGCAAAAAAAGTTAATTTGTTGAGTTAATGACCTCTTTATTTTCTCATCTCTCTTATTTCCTTTGAATCCATCAATATTCGATGGACATAACTTTTTTTTTATCACGTACTTTCATAATTTGTTAAACTGATTTTTTCTTTCTCCTCCAATTGCTGAGATTTTTGTGTTATTTTCAGTCTCGTTACAGCTGCTGGGACACTATTAATAATGAATAAAGATCGTTTAATTATTGTGAAAGGATGAGAGCTATTAAATAATCAAACAGGTGGATAAATTTACCAGTAATTCAAGAGTAAATCATTAATTTATTTTCGGAAAAGTTTTGCAACAAATTTTTAATTGTTTCATTATTTTTAATTATCTGAATTAATAATCACTACTGTTTTCTCCACTGTTTTATTCGTGATTATTTAAATTCTGATGGAATTTATCGTGGTACACTATTTTTAATCGTTGTAATTAATGCATGGGGACATTAATTAATGAAAAAAATGTATAAATACTGAAGTACTGGAACATTTACAAATGAGAATTAGGAAACTTCAATTTTTCACGATTCACGAATGAATTGTGGAAGTAAAATTCTCATAATACTGCTAATACCTAGGACACACAATAATTCAGGGAAAAACATCGAAAAACTTTGTTTTTTAGAAAATTTCATTATCTGCAAAAAAATTCTTAATGAATTCTCATAAATCCAACAATTTTTCAAATATTTGAACTGGAATCGAATTCTCAATCGATTTTTTTTCGCCTAATCACAAAATTAATGGAGATTATGATACTGAAAAAACATGAATTTAATCAATTTTACTTGTTTTCATTGAAGCAAATAAATTATTTGCAATTATAAAAAATATGCACCTTTGACAAATTCAAGTGCATATTTTTCAATTTTTTTCTTCATAATAATTTATCTAGTGTGAATCAAACATAGTCAAAGATTTCTATACATTCAATAGCTGCATATATAATCTTTTTTTTTTTTTTATAATGTATTCTGTGTTTATTGTACGAATTATTTGCAATTCATTGGAAATGAACGAAAATCTGCTCAAGTTTGATATAACAAACTACTCAGAACATCAAGAGCCTGAAAAAACTTAAATTTTAAGGGAAACATCACAGATTGACAAAGATTTAGCATTTTCTCTATATTTTCCTATCTCTCATGATATCTAAAAAAATTTTTATGATAATTATGGAAATAAATTCTATAATCGATAATTTTTTTTCGTTTTTTTTTTCAGAAAAATCTAAAGTTTTTGGGATATTTCGTCGCATTAGAATCAAATGGGCGTAATTCTAAGGCAACAATGTGCTAATCTCATTATCATTAAAAATCTTGATTATCAGAACGAAACAAGTTTGAACAAACCAATGTCAGAACTTAGATTATCATCGAAAATGTTTAAAGTAAGAGATGATAAATCCTTGGTACACGCAATCGTCATTCGTAGGTGTCACCAACAATTGGCGCAGTGCCAATGAAAATCTGATTGCAATCCGTTGGGCGTCAAGCGCACGCCACGGCATATTTTCCACCCCTGGAATGCGAATATATGTACGTACACATTGTTCGGGTGGAAAGAGGGAGAGTAGAGGAGAGAGAGAGAGAGAAACAGGAGGATATGCAAAACACGAGTGTGTACCTCTACCAATCGTACGTAATAAAACGATAAAATTGTGGTTTCAAAAATTTTCCAATTTTTATCCTCGATTCTACATATATTTCCCCCTCTCCTTTTTTTTACATTTATCGTCATTTGAATATGCATGTTTCGAAATGTTTTATTTATTTTTAATTTAAAGTATGCCAAACATTGTCAAATGCCCAATGGCCATTGGCAGAAACAATTCTAGGACTAGTCCGCATCTTTGACAATTGTCATTATTATTTTTTTTCAGTATGACAATCATTTCTTCATTGAGAAATTCCTCTTTGTATCAAAAAATATGAAAAATTGGAATTTTCCATTGCCGCACAAGCTTTGAACCAAATATAAATATCATCACGCTAAAAGAGGAAAATGTTCCTTCTCATGAAAAAAAAATCTTAAAACTAAGAAAAATAAAAAATGATCAGTTTTAAAGAATTATTTATTGACTTTTTTCTCCTCAGTTCATGGATAATTGTTACACAGAGAAAAATGTTTTCTTAATTTAAGAATGTGCAGTCACTTAATTTAAGAATGTGCAGGTCACTTAAATTAAGAAAGAAAAGTCACTTGATTTAAGTGAGAAAACTCACTTGATTTAAGTAAGTTTTATTTTCTTAAATTAAGAAAGAAAAAGTCAGTTGATTTAAGTGAGAAAAGTCACTTAATTTAAGTGAGTTTTACTTCCTTGAATTAAGAAAGAAAAAGTCACTTGATTTAAGTGAGAAAAGTCACTTGATTTAAGTGAGAAAAGTCACTTAATTTAAGTGACCTGCCATTCTTAAATTAAGTGACTGCACATTCTTAAATTAAGAAAACATTTTTCTCTGTGTAATAATCATCAATCTTTCTTTTTTCTCCAATTCCAATACAAATTCTTTGGATAATAGAATTTTTTGTTCTTCCTGCACCTCGCACGTGTTACAAAAAAAAACAACAAATTTCCTTTGTCCCATTGAAGATGCAAGCCCAAATATTAGAGAATTTCAATCGAAACACATGGGATCTGGCGCTTTGGTTAGTTAATAATCGTCGCGTTTCACGAGCACAACAGGGCCTCAAAGAAATCTGCCATTTTCTCTCTCTCTCACTCTTTCCTTCTCTTTGGAGCACGCGAGGCGCTTGGACTTTTCAACAAATTGCTGACTAAAGGCTCGAGAGGTATCCGACTCGTGATTAAATCATAATTAATTAATTTTCATTTTATCAAATAATCAAAAACTTCAGAGAGGGACATTATTCTTCTTTCATTGTTCTGTTGAAATCCGAGGGGAGGGGGGGGGGGGGAATTAATTAATCCCGTGCCTTTTTTGTTGCCAGTTGTAAAAAATTATGAATAATTGAATATTTTTGCAATTAAACCAGCAAAAAAAAAGGGATTTCCCTTTGATTGCATCAAACAATCAACTAAAAAAAATTTAAATAGCAAAAAAAGAATAATCGTTTTTTTTTAACAAATTTCTCACAAAAATGTGTTTCCCGAGTATTAATGGAACCACAGAGTTGGTGCGTGCACTTGTTACCATGAGTTATCGCACCTCTGAGCTAAACTCGTGCGGTAATATCCCACTCCACGTATTTTCTGTCGTCACACATACATATATATACACAGATACTCACAATGGACTGAACGGAGGGAGGAGAGAAGCGCAAAGGTATACGACATCGGGGCATTTCGCGTCGATGCATTATTTATCAACGTGTATGACAAGTATTTTCATGTTAATACAAGTCCCAGGGGTCATTACATTCGTGTGCCAGTGAGTTTGGAGTCGTGGTGGGTCCACGTTTTCTTTTCCATTCGAATTTTCACATATTATATATATATATATACATATGTATATGTAGTTGGTGCTCTCGTGCACATTGAAAAAGTTCAATGCTGTTGGATATAATCCCACTGGCTTCTACCAACAATCTTGAGTTTTCAATTGGAAATTTTCACTTGGGAAATAAGCACGATGAATCTACGAAAATTGGCTGACATCTGTTGAAATCAAGGGCTAGTAGAAAAATAAAATATGCAAGGGATTTTTATGAGAATATTTATTAACTTTTGTTCATTCTTTTCGTTTATGGTTTTCATAATTTTGAGGAAATTTCGGAAACTATTGGGTTTAGGGGGATTCATCAAGAGACATTTTTTGTTCCTCGTTGAATTTTGTGTAAAAAAGGTTTCCTGACATTTCTTTCTATGTCTACTCGTTGCGGAGATTTTTACAATATAATTCAGAAGGAACATAAACCAAAAGAATGCATTTTTTAACCGATTTATTGAAAAAAAAAGAAATAAAAATGATAAAATGAATTGTTTTAATAGTTCTCATTGAATAATTGATTTTTCTTTCAATTCAACGAAATTTATCAAGTTCATCATTTGTTTCATCACTTCTGAATAAATATTTGTTTTCAAAAATCAATAAATTGATAAAATCAACAAATTTTAGAAATTTTTCAATCGTTTCATAGAAAATATTCATCAAAGACTATTAAAAAAATGAATATCATCATTCTTTATCGTATTTTTATTTTACTCTATATAGACTGCGAACAGAAGATTTTCAAATTTTGAGATTTTCCAGAATATTTCAGGATTTTTTCAATTTTCACGGGCTCCAATGAATTTTCAAGCCTCAAATCTTCGATTAAATTCTCTACAACAAAGGATTTCAGGATAAAAAGGCGCATCTCCATTAATCTCCGGAATATTCTCCAGAAAAAGGGCCAACAAAATCGACCTTTGCTGTTATACCTTTTCCACCGAATTGCAGATAATAAAAAAAAAATAATAATTTCATCGACGTAATTATCCGTTTAAATTCAATTCCCAAAGTAAGATTATAGAATCCCCTACAGATCTGTTCTCATTCATTGAATGAAGAAAAAATGAAAAATATTACAACGACAGTGCCATTCCAGTCATCTCCAGTTCAATACTTTTTAAGCATTAATTCCCCTGAATATTAATTATTTCCTTTTTATCCCCAACTTTTCTCTTTTTTTATGAATCCAGCATGACATGATATTCATTCAACATTTGTGATGTTTGAATACACATTTTTCCTTTTAAGCAAATGAAAAATCTATGAATCTCCATGCATTTGTATCCAGTATATGTGAATATAAAATTTTTCTGAATAGTGAAAAATCATTGGTATAGGCAAACTTCAATATGAAAAATGAAAAGGAAATCCTTTGCTGAGGGCACAAATGCATTGAGTCAATGGAAATTTATTTTTTCTTTTTTTTTTTTCCCTTTTTCAAACTAGCGGCTTCTCTCAATGTATTAGTCACTGGCAGTAAAATAAAACGAAAAATAAAGTCATTGAATAAAAAAAAAAGAGAGAAAAAATCTTGCGGATCACCGAGGGAACGTATGCCAGATCGATATTTCCCGGGAGCGTTGGTAATTCGCGAGAGGGTAAAAAAAAATAGAAAAATTCCGCGTCATGGAGTGACGCAATTTTTTTAACCTCTTTCCCGTAGTTATAGAGTTAAAAAAGGAAAAAAAAGGATATTTAATGGAATAACTGACGTGTCTGTGATAACCAATTTCATTTATGACCTGAGATGTTGATTTATATATATATATATATATTTTTTTATTTTCATTATTTACATAATAATTATGAAATATTGGAGAATAATTTCGTAATGAAAACTTCAGTAATTAAATGAATTTTTAATTCCATTAAAAGCATTAAAATAAAATTATTTCATGAATAATAGAAGGAGAAAAAAAAATCACTCAATAGATTCATCTCGACTTCCATGAATTTTTATCCTGATATATGTACTCGCGGTAGAAGCACCTAGAAAAAGAAAAAAGAGAGAGAGACAGAAAGAGAGAGTGTGAGAGTGTCACTGTGCTTATCCAGCCTCTCCAATTTCCCTTTCGAGAATAAATTACTCTCACTGGCGTCCGCGTACCAAGTTGGACGTGTGTGCTATCCTTGATTCAGTCGCCTATAGATCAGTGACTTATCCGTTGTTAGAATGAGAGGAAAAGAATTTGCCAGTGAAATAGAAAGACAGGATGAAAGAGAGAGAGAGTGAGAGGCGGGGGAGGAAGGAAGATTTTGGCCCACGGGATAAAAGTTGCGATGGGATACGATGTGAAATTGCCCGATCGACATTTTCCCTGTTTAACCGTCTGCAAGAGAGCTCGAAATGGGGTTAAAGCATCAACGATGAAGCTCATTGCCTCTTTCTTGTTTTTTTCCATCCAACTTTCAAGTAAAACTTGTATTTTCGTTTAATTATCCATGAGAAAACTCCTCTTTGCAATGAGTCCCGTCTGAATATCGGCTGATTCCTCTGCTTGCACAAAAAAAAACCGTAAATTTTGATGAGTTTCTTCTCTTTTCTTTCTATTTTCCTCTCCATTCAAAAAAAATAAAAATGCCTTTCAGAGTGAAGGATTTTGCGAAAGAAAATTCGAAAAAATTGAGAAGATGCTCCAAAACGTTTACATTATTTGTGATTTTTTTTCAAAACGTCACCTGAGAAACAAAGGGGCCTAAGTTCAATGTAAAAGCATAGAACTTATGCCACTTTGTTTCCGAACCACCGAAATTATTTTATAGAGATCCTCAAATGCACATTCATTCAGTATGGCTACATTCAATTTTGAAATGTTCCTTGAAGATCCTGATGTTAAGGATTTACAAGATATATTTTTGTTCTTAGAACAATTTTAAATTGAGAAATAATAAAAGAAAACTAGAAAATTGATACAATGATAATTTTTCTGTTTTCCCTAATTTTTTCTCAATTCTAGCTTTAATAAAAGCTATAATAGCTCAATTCCGGTATAGTCAAGTGATTATGATATGATAATAGCTCAATATATTCGAGCTAGACCAGGGCAGAATGGAGCTCCATGGAAAAATTATCCAGGAATATTTTTGTTTTTTAAAGTAAAGGATTTCTTGTAAAATCTCGTAAAAATACAGAGGTCTTCACATTAAAAAAAAATCCCCGTTCATTTTCACTACAAACACGTTTTTCTGTCTCTCCCCTGTAATAATAAAAGGTACACAATTAAAACATCCACTAGATGACTCGATTGTGTTGCTGATACACGTGGAGTCATTAAAGGGTCATACAAAATCACTGCGCGTGACCCATTGCCTCTGTCCACTATCTCTCCTTCTCTATTCTCCCTCAATTTCTCTTATTCTCATCTCCCCCCCATTTCAAAGCACGCCCGTGACTTCTGACCCCATCGGTGCATTCTCGCCGTGTTAGGTACATGAATCAAAGAGCCACGATACTCGCGTGCAATACTCGCAAACAAATTGAGACGCGTGCACACACACAGACACATACATGACAAACTGTAATACCCTCGAACCAAACCCAGAGCGCATAGCATCGTCATTTTACAGAAGGGTGACTTTAACAAAGTGCCTGGGCCCACCCAGGGTGTCCGAAAATCCCCTTCTGTTACTCCTGTGTCTTAATGAGTTTTTAAAAGTAACTCTCGAATTCGTAACGATTGAACATTACCCATTTATTTTCTCCTGCAATTACTTTCATGAAAATTAATCAATTTGGCGCCTTTAAGTTGAAAGAAAAATTCAATAATTCATGAGAAAAAAAATCATCATCCCACACACACGCATATCCATTTGCGTCCTCAGGATTCCCACACTCGAGTCATGAAATTGCTCGCGATCCATCAAGAGAGGGCAAATAAGAGAGGAGAAAAAAAAACCAGGTAAATGAACATAATAAAACAAAGAAAATTAAACCAAAAAGTGCAACTGAAAAACCTCTTGTCCTCAGGGCTCTACTAGCAATGGTATTGTACTTTGACTGTATCCTACCACTCATTGCATGCATATATGGATCATCGTGGTGCATCCCACTGTGGCTCTAACACGCGTCATGGATAAATATGTATGAGAACTGAGGAGAAGTATGTACATTGAGATTATTCGTTACTACCTCGTTTTCCTTTCTATTCTACGAGCACTTGGTGTATATCTATGGCGACCACTAGGGCCACTGGATGACGACTATCCCAACTTGCAGTGAGAAATGTGCACATTCTCCTTTTTTTAACATTTTTTTTACACTTTTAATTCCTAAATTCAATTTTTTCCATTGCCACTCCCTCTCTCTCTCTCTTTTTCTCTCTATTCCCCACTTTTTTTTCGCAATTTTTCGTTGGAATATTTTTCTTCTTTCCTTTTTTTCAACTACGCTGAAACTACACGGGGAGAATGAGTGCAACCCTCTTCAACGTGAATCCTCGGCGAGAGAAAGTTTATGTATACGCACTCAGCATCAATTAAACGTGATTGAAAGTTGTAGTTGGCCAGATTGCGGCTGGCCAGTCTACTCACTGTTTGCCCACTGAGTTATGCTGAAAATTTTCCCTCTCACGAGAAATGGCATATATACAGTGTATATAACGTGAATATATACTATATATATATATATGTATGGAAGAAAAACCTCTCTCGGTTTGACTGTTAAGTTGATTTGTTTTAATTAAAATATTGATATAACCAAATTTTTTGGTTACTCTGAACTTTTTTTTTTTTTTATCAATTCGATTGCGAAAAATGTAATGGATCTCTATTGGTTAGGAATGATAAATGGATGCAGGAGTTTTAATGGTTTTGTGCGTTGAGTGAAGTATAGCAAATGGACTTTTTTATATTTAATATCCATCTCATGCACAGACACTTGCCAAAAATGAATTACCTGCCGCGTCATTGAAAAGTCTTTTGAAATCACTTGTGTTATAAATATTGATGTATTGTAGATCATTATCTATTTTATTAATTTTTAATTAATGATTATAACGATACTGTCGAGAATTTAATACTGTTGAATGAATAGATGACTGTAAAAGGTGAAACTCATTCTCAGCCTTCAATCATTAGTAACATCAGATTAAAAAATATTAATGAGTACAATGGAATTCAGTTTTATTATGCGTCTATCAAAACTTTACGAGCTCCAAATAAGTGCACACTTATTCAGTATGGCTACATCCAATTTTGGAACGTTTCTTGAAGATACTAATGTTAAGGACTTGTGATATACAGGGTGTATCTGAAAAAGTGTACTTCCAGTGAGTATGCTATAGAAGAAATTCCTCTGAATACTGGAAAAATAATTAAAAAATTGCTTGACCATCTTGTAGGAGGTCTTGCAGAATGTCGCACTGATGATGTTGGCGGAAATCGTGCTGATGATCTTGCTGGACATCGCGCTGGTGATCTTGCTGGATATCGTGCTGATGATCTTGCTGGGCATCGTGCTGATTTTTTCATTATTTTTCCAGTATGCAGAGGAATTTCTTCTATCAGATAGTCACTAAAAGTACACTTTTTCAGATACACCCTGTATAGTCACTTTAGGGTTAAAAGCACGTAAGTGCTATGCTTATACACAGCACTTACGCCCCTTTGTTCCTAACGCAACGATATAGTTTTGTCCTTAAAACGACTTTACATTAAGGAATACTATTATTTAGGGAAAGAAGGAAGGAAATTGATACAATGATAATTTTCCTGTTTTCCCTCATTGTTCCTCAATTTTAGCTTTAATAGAAGCTATAATAACTTAATTCCGGTATAGTCAAGTGGTTCTGATATGATAATAGCTCAATATATTTAAGCTAGACCAGGGCAGAATCAAGCTCCAGGGCAACATCATCCAGGAATATTGTTTTTTTTTAATAATGAACTTATTGCAAAAATATGAAAGAAATTCGAGAAGATGCCTACATCATTAGGTAATTTTTTCAATTTTTTTTGCCGATGAATTTTTTCTCAAAAAAATGATCAATCATTTTGCCCCGTAGTTCATTCGACCTCCATCTCCCTCATATACACATGTATAAAAAAAAAATACACCTGATTGACAATTTTTTAGATGAAAATATTCTAAAAACCGAGACATTCACACATTCTCATACATCAATTCCATAAAACATTTCGAATAGTGTGAGAAAATTTTAGTAAAAATTACTTTTGAATACTGGCATTATGGATCTGATTGAGCGTGTGTCTCTGTAAAAAATCCGTGGAATGCATTTTTTAAATTGAGTTTTTACGATAGGAAGCGTCCAAGAAAGCCCAGTGAGTTGAGACGAAGCCAGTGGAAGAGTGGTAAGAGGAAGAAGAGGAAGAAGAAGGAAAAAAAAATTACGAAAGAAGGGAACCAAAGAAGGAAAAAAAAAAAAGAGAAAAAGACAGAGCTGAGTTGAATGGGAGTATGGAGGTAGAGTATCTGCACAGGTCGTATAAGTAGATATCGAGTGGCAGTAAGATACTCTTTCAATCCAATCGGCTCTTATTTCACGCGACGCAGACTCATATTTCATTCCCGGATGTAGAAGAGCAATTGAATTCCTTTATAAAATTACTCGCAGTCGTGTGCGCGCATTTCTTCCGACATAAAAAGGTTGGCGTAAACGAATTTTGAATGCGATAATCCCCGATGATTCATTCAACTGAAGAAGAGAATCAAGAGTCAGATTTCCATGTTCATTTGTGAATCTCTGCTCTTTAAGATTCACAAAACTGTACGTGAAATTGAGAGACAGAGTAATTCCTCGATTATTAACCGATACCTTGCCTTTTTTTTTCTTAATTTAATGCAGATGCGAGAAAAAATACGGTGAAAATAATTGAAGCAGTCATTGTCTCCAGAGTCATTAATTAAAAACGATAGTGAAGCATTTAGGGAACGATTAAGCGTAGCTGAATATGACGAGCCATTATCATAATCGACACTATCATGATAATGTCGAGTGGTTAAGTGTTATCGTTCGAGATCTCGCACGATTTTACGCTCCGCCTATGTAACGGACAAAAGTGCAAGAGAAATGAGAAGAGGGCTATATTATAACGACAGTGAAACAACGCGATTCAAAGCCTATAGCCACCATCATCAGGATCGTGTTAGTTTGCGGCGTGACTTTAGCGATTTCACGATCGTCACGACAGTCTCGATTCTATAATACTCTTTACCATAAAAAATATCAAGAGCCATCGATGACAGGTCAAGGGGAATATATATGGCAATAAAGAAAACGGTAAACAAGATGAGAAGAAGAAAAAAAAGGAAAACATTGTGATCCTCAAACTGATATGAGAGACAATGAAAATTTAGAAGTAGAATTTGAGGTTAGAATGATATCTAGGAAAAAGAAAAATGATGAAAACAATACCGTGAGAAACTAACGGATTTATTAGGAAATATTTTTAGACTTAATCCGTTTACTGGTTTTTTTAAGCGCTTTTTTTTTCTGTCCGCTAAAATTGAAATAAAGTAGGATAGAATGTAGAGACAGATAGAATCCAATAAATCTGATGAACATGGTTAATTTGAATATCCGATAACATTATCAAAAAGCGATATCGAGAATGGTCCACCTGTGGTAGTGGTAGTAGTAGTAGTCGAGTGAGCTCCTCTGGTGCGTATCGTAACACACACCTTTTAATGCATATAGATTGGATAAATTTATAATAAGCCGGTTTAGTTTGGTTTTCCAACGGTCACGAATTTTCCAGAGAATGGGGAATGATGCCGTGCAAACAAGAGAGAGAAAGAGAAGGTCATTGCTTTTAAAGCGCCCTCTGTTTTCCTAAACCATTTGCTAGTGCCCCCTTTGGTAGTCTATTGCACCAATGGTGGGATGAAGCGAGAATTGGTCACTCGGTATGTCGCTTCTGTATCTCACTCGACCACTCGGTTAGATCTACACACATAAACTTTCCACGGCCCTTTCTCTCCTGTCCCTCTATTTTCAGACCTCCCTTCCCCCTCCACAAATCTGTATTTACATTTTACATTTATTGGTTTAATGCCAGCGGCATTAGCACTGTTTATTGAACAACCGTGTCGAATCGTTGGCTGACTAGATACTGGCTACTCTCAACGAATCATATCAAAACTGGCTGCAATGAACTCTGTTGAGGTTAATATTTGCTGTATGAATATGGCGATAGTGTGTTTATTCGTAATTCTATCAACCACTAGAGGGCCAATGTTTCTCGCAAACTGCCTAGTATATTCCCAGGCATTAATCTCTCTTTCTGGGCTATTGATAAAATTTTAAAAGGGCATAAACACACACGCAATAGCTTAACAAGTAAAATCCACTGGATATAATAGAATATATATATGTGTATACTGGTTGTGTACCATGTGGATACGAGGCAGAACTACATGCATGCGGTAATGCATAGAAAAACGACACCACGAAGAGGTGCAGGTATTCTAGAATCTACTGGCCCGTGACTCATTCAGAATGGAGAACGGGTGGTAGAGGTGATTCGCACAGGAGAGGTGCAAATTTAATGAAATATTCTCCTAGTTTTGCACTGGGCTAAATTGAGTGGAGAGTGGGAGAGAGAGAGAGAATACAGGTGAAACGATCTCTGATTTTCCAGTTCTCGAAAGTGGTATAATCATAAACCACCTGATTGCGTATCAGTACTACGATTATACGGATAATTAAACGCATAGAAATCGTATCCATTGGAGATTAATTTTCGATGGCTTTTCATGGCTGATGAAAATCAATTATTATATCACTCTATTTTCATGTGAATATCCACATTCACGATTGATAATCATCAGTAGGGACCTAGTATATTGACTTTTTTTTTCATTTGACAGTTTTTTTCGAGATTAAAAAAAAAGAAAAATTGAAAAATTATTAATTTTGGAGGATTGTACAATTAAAAAATGACAAATTTCATATCGCTGTAGTCCAGATCTGATGAGATGAGGCGAAGATTGAGGTTCTTCCAGAGTACATTTGAATTTAGATAGGGCGCAATGCTTATGATAAAAAGGTTGTGTTCATGAATTTATTTTTTTATTTATTTTTGATCGTTATAGAGCAATCGTTAAATTTTTGAAACCCAACTGCTTACTATTACAGTGATTTTAGCCACAATCAACATAACCTAATGATCAGTCCGTAAGTAATGACGCCAACACCAGATGGCTCTCACAAAGATTATGGTATTATGACGTCATGTCTGATTTCGAGGCATTCAAAAGTGTTTATTATGAATTATTAATGGAAGAAAAAAAAATTTGTCTTTTTTATCCATCATTAAATGTAAATATTGAGAAAAAAAAAATATGCAAGGTCCCTATTATGTGATACATTTTTTCTTCAGTTCCAATGCATCTATTAAATTCCTCTCTTTTCCTCCGAATTCTTCATTTCCACTTCATTCTGCACTTCACATTGAATTCCTTGGAATTTTCAGCTGATGCCGAAGAGCCTGCGTGGTATTCCAATTTTCAAGAGCAATATATCTTCGAGGTTTTGGCTACGGGCCCTTACCATGGACAAGATCTCCACGTACCTTGCCAACTGTAAGTTCATTAACAAACTAAATTACCGTATCCGTTACTTTTATCGTGCCACAGAGAGAGAGTGTAATGCCCATCCTCCCCCCCTCTCATCTACCCACTACCAATACCATTCTCTCCCAAGCCACCCAGATCCTAACCTATTTAAAACTGATGGTAGATACTGTCTCCAGGGATATTTGGCACTGAATACTGAATTTGGTGCTTCCTGTCGTCCATCAACTGTCTGCCTAATTTCCGCATTGTCTAGAAATTCATGGCCAATTCGGTGTTATCATATATTCACCACAATGCGTTAATCACGTTGTTTTTTTTTCTTGTTGCATTGAATTGTCTCATTCTAATCGATAGAACCTTGCGACAGAAAAAAATTAGCACAGTTCTCATCGTCTCAGTAATTGCCACGTTAATTCTCTCCTAATTAATCAGCAATCGCAATATTTATCATCAATTTACCCAACAAATCTCACCAAAATTTCCATCAAAAATACGATAAAGTTAATTATTTGCTTTTTTTAACATTTTTGGTGTCATTAAAATTAAAGAATAGTTTTGTTGCACTATATCAGTCTTCATTGTTTTTCCTATTGTTCTTATCTACGATACAACAAAATACTATTTTAATAAATTAATCCTTAAATCGACAAACTAAACAAATTAACATAATTAACAAATTAATTATTGCATTATCATATAAGCATTAAAACCAGAAACTCCATAAAATCCACAAGGTTTTTGGTTTTTTGCATTAAAATGCGTATTGTTTGCGTCAAACAAATGCAGGAAAACATTAGCTGTAACAAAACTGTTACTCTTAATTTATTCTCTCAATTTTCCAAGTGGAATGAGAAATAAAGGCGTAGGGAAGAGAGAGAGAGAGAGATATGGGGCTCATTGGTGGAAAACATGGACGATAACTAATGCTGGTAGTGGACGGGGGCTCCCGTGAAATTATCCAGCCGATAATTTTTGTTGTAACCCCACCATTAAATTAGTAGACTCGTAGAGCCAACATGTATTCTCTTCCCCCCTCCCCCTTTTCCCCTCTTTTCCTCTCTTGCAGCTACTCACGGAAAAACCAAACCATATGCCTCTGTCTTTCTCTCTCGCAAAAGCTGTATGCAAGCACCAATAAATACATATACACCCTCTCCTCCCCCTCTCATCCCTCCCCCCTCCCCGAATTTCCTCTTGCTCGTCCATTTGCCAAAACGCGCTGGGTCTCGCGCACGATAATTCAGTAATTTATTTTTCACTCCTCCTCATGCACTAACACTATCAACGATTTTCTGTTGATGGGTAAATGCATTTTTGACCTCATAAAAATGATTATACGCAGACGTGTATTACGTAAATTTTACCGGATAGTAAATTAATAGCAATTTAATAATGAAAATTAATCATAATTCTTTTTTTGTTCTTCTTTTTTATCTCTTCCTTCTGGAATGTAAATTTACAATTCAAAAAGTAGAGAGGAAAAAATAAAAATATTATAAATTGTATTATTGATGAGAATTTTCAAGCGATACAAATTGTTGATCATTAATATTTGCATAAATTCATTAAAATATCTGAAGAGAGACAAATTATCATAATTTTCAAAAGTTAAGCTCTCAAGTTACTGAAAAGTTTTTGCCATCGTGTAGTTCGGATATTTGCGTCCATGCGCAATGATTTTCACTCGTTCAACACAATCAATTCACCAGTTATATATATATACATATATATACGCTAAGAAAAAAAATTTTGGTTGCAAGAAAATTTACTCAGTTGAAGAAAATCTACTTTACTCAAGAAAATTTCAATAGATATAGATATACAAATTGTGAAGGAAAATTTTGAATTTTCTTGCTGCATATATGTATATATATTCTTCCATTTTCTCCTCATAATTTCCTCTATATTTCGTTTACTCAACCAAGGAGAAATAAGTTCAATGACACGATATAGTAAGAGTGTCTGTCCCTTTTATAGAGTGTGCAATAAACTTTTGTGCCATTAAATCACTCTCTCACCTTTTCGTGAAGTGGAGCCCAGAGGGCAGCTCCCATCGTCATTCTTAGCGTTCCAGAATGCCTTCTCCCTCGAAAAAAGGGTATATACCTTTCGGCAGGTGTATTTTTCTCCCCCCTCCCCCCAATGAAACCAATCCACCCACACACGAGCCCAGGAAGAATGTTGATTCTGAAGAATAAGAGGTAGAAAATGAAGGGGTGAAGGGAGTGAGGGGGAGGATGGCTACACTCTCTCTCATTTCGTTAAACTTCATCCTCTCTCCCACTGAAACACACTCCAGTACCAAGCCTTGCTGAAACAATGGGCCTATATATCGTGCAGCACATGCGTGCGAAATCGTATTAATTTATCGCAGGGCAATTACAAGGAGCCATATATTAGCAGAGCCCAGGCATACGAGTCTTGCCGTATTATGTACAGTTGGGTGGGTGTTTTTTGGCGGTAGGTTTGGTATAGAGAAAGGGCACACGAGCGAAAGAGAAAGATAGGCGAATTTCATGTGGAGAGAGAAAGAGAGGAGAGAGAATGAGGAGGCTTAGCGATGTGATGCCACCAGCATGGGTGGTCCTTGTCCCCAAAACTCAAGTTCATTTCGGATTTAGTAATGTATATACTCGATGTTACTTCGCGAATGTGGTTCATTCTGTTGCGGTGTTTCTTTTTAATGAAATAATTATCGCGTCTTTGGGAGGGAATGAAAAATAAAGTGAAAGAAATTTTTATCGTGAATTTTACGAAAATCGCTGACAATTTTTTTGCTGGCAAACGAATTTAAAGACAAATCGAAAACTATAGGACCTTTTCATTCTTCGATTTTTTTGAAGAGAATTTTGAGAGCTACAAGAAAAATTATGGCAACCCCCATGCAAAAAATATATCAACAGTAGAACATTCGAGGATACATACACATTGCAATGGTAATAAAAATATTCTTGCATATGTTTAGCTTCCGATTGAATATATATATATATTATTTCACACTTACTATATATTCGTCATATTTATTTCACTATATATTTCTTTTAAATTGTTAATATAAATTTTTTTCATGGAAAAAAATAGCACTATTCCAATTATTTGCCGAAATATTCTCAAAATACGATTGAAAAATTGAATTTCCCAGTTTCCATTTCTTCCCAACTGTATTGCATGAAAAAATATATATAGATATATTTCTTTACGTTAAATTTTTCAATTCCAATATTTTCACTTCTCAAAATATAAAAAGTGAAAAAAAAATAAAAAATAAATGACAAATCGATTTCGTGATGAAAACACCTATGTGAATTTCAACCATCTGTTTTTTCTATCGAAAAAAGCCACTCTCACGTGGTTATAGAGAGCATCAATTCAAGAAGCCAAAGCCATCATCCGACCCCGTTCGTGACACGCAACCCTTCGTGAAGGACACCTCACACATCTCAACGAAATTCCTTCTACTCTTCTTCTCTCTTCACCATCTATACTCATATTCTTCCATAACACGAAACAAAATTTTTCTCGCCTAAGAAAAATATTTGCCCTCGTTTCATACACGCCTCTTTCCACTAGTGTTATTTTAGTTTCACCGCAAGAGCGCACGCTTGCACAAGATTGCCGAAAAAAAAAGTAGGATTCCAAAAGTTTTTTTTTTCAATACAATTTTTTATTTCATGTCTGTCATCAGTTTACAATGGAGTTAGAACAGACTGACAAACTCCCAACAAACCGAAAGAGAGAAGAAAAGAATAGAAATGGGCAGAAAAAAAAAGACGAACAACACTGTTGTTTGGCTCTCATGACGCCTATTTTTATGATTTTCACCCCTCTATTGTAGAACACTGCGGTCAATCATCCACATGATGTTGCTATTAACTCGTTTGAATAGAAAAAATAACAATTCTGAAGTTGCATGTGATTATCGATGAATTTTTTAAAAAATTCTCTCTTTCTCTTGACGTTTAATAATTTTCAAATTCATTGTCGTATTCAATTTGCTCTATTAATTGATCTTTTTCATAATCACACTTCATTACAATATTCTATGAGGAGTACGTCTAAAAAATATTACGCTATGAAAACTTTCGTCAAAGAAACCTCAACATAAATGATTTCATACACGAATACTTCAATTCAATAAATTGATTGATTTGAGAAAAAAAAAAAAATTGGAATAACAAAGTCAAAGAAAAAACATCTCAAATATGAGTATCAAAAAGTGTTGTTACATAATTCTTGTCTCCAGTATGTAATTCCGTGTCTCTCACGGGTTACACACGTGAGAGTGCAAAATGAAAGGGATGGAGGAAGAATAAATAACGTTAGAGATAAAAAAGGAGACACGTTTCCATGTCAAGTTGACAGGGATAAACGATTTAACGTTGAAATTACGTTCGCTGCCTACGTGTCACAGTTGCTGGAGACCCCATGCTTGGGTAACACAGTAGGGCCGTATAGTGGGAGTGAAAAGAAGCAGAAAGAAAGAGAGAGAGAGGGCTGGGGCTAACGATATGTAGTACGGTGCATTAAAAAAAAGCAGAAGAAAGGGGTGGCTTGACACAAGAAGATCACAGAATTGCAGAATAATACATGAGTTATTGAGTCTTGTCCCAACAAACAAAATGTCAAATTTTGTTAGCTCTGATCTGATTCGCTCAGTGATCAGCCCTTTGGCTTTTCCATCTGGGTCAATAAGTGTATTTTCATGGAGCTTTGCCACTCCATCTAAATGCACCGAAAAAGGCAACCACTCTGCGATAACTAACGTTTTACAGATGTCTTAATTCAAGATATCAGTTAGAGAAAAATATCTCAAAATTGAAAGGATCTCGAAGATGGGTAACTGGAATGGAAAAAGTTTGGAATAGGGAAACGGTAAATGTTTTAAAAAGTGATAAGACATTATTTTGTATCTGAAAAATTAAGATGAATATATTCAGCTGCTTTTTACGTTTGAAATCGAGATATTTTTCAATTGTTCAGTCATTGGAGCTCGAAGGTATATGGCGAAACTCAGTTGCTAAATGCTATTCAGACACATCAGTGTAAAACATTTTTCGTGTCTCAGGCAAGTGATCAAATTTTCAACACCAATATAAGAACGATGATAACGTGGATTGAATGAACAAGGAAAAATTAATATACTAATTCAGTAGTGAAAAGGTAGAACAAGATAAGTCTTTCTTTTTTTTTTTTTTTTCGAAAATACATTAGAAAATAATCGTGAAAGAGCACTTTTGCCCTGAAACTCTTTTGTAACTCTTGAAATTCTCTACAAAAACAGATGAGTAATATCACCTTATCTCGCTTAGTTTCCGGGATATTTCCTTCGAAATGACCTGAAAGATAATTCGATTAATCCTGTTTTACCTCTTCACTACTGACTTTTTAAACAATTTTTTTTCCACCTTCTAGTCTCCAGAGATTCATTCAATTCTATTCCTATTCTATCACAGGACACATATTTTAAAAGTGTCTACAATAGTGTCTTAATGTCAAACATTAGTTTTTGAAGTGCAGAATGTCCCAATAATTAACTGTATTGCACCACCGTTGGTGCTATTCTACCGTAACGCGATCGGCGAAAAAGAGTGATCAAAATAGTGAAGAACGAGAAATAAATGTAGAAAAAAAGAGAGCAGAAAGCAGACGGGGACATACCACAATCTACCACGCAGTTTCGCACGAACGAGTCACGATTAAAGGCTGAAAACGGAACGGTTCGACCATTGTAAAATTTCGTCGGCGCGTACCCAACCGTGGACCGAGTTAATGACTACTGTCGGCTCAGGAACATTCAAACCCCCCCTCCCCTCTTTCTATCTCCATCATCCCTTGTCCGCGATTCCTCTGCGTCAATTTGCCACGTCTGCGAAATACTAGGACCTTTGGGTCTTCGGTTTCCACTGCAGGATCGAAACGAATGAAATTTTTTCGTAAAAATTGTGGGATGAGGCGGTTTATTCTTTAGTGGAACTAGTGGCGCCATCTCTCTGCGTTTTGGCGAACCCTCTCGCCGCATTCGTAAAGTCTCTTCTTAACCATCCTGTTTTTTTTTTAGCAGTGAAGAAGAATAAAATAAAAAGCACTTGTAAATGTGTCGTTCACTTTTCTCAGTGATGCGAGAGAGTTTTCGGATCTCTTTAAATTTTTAAATGTTTCGAAAAAGAATTGTTTACGAAAGTTTTAAATGTCCAAGTGTTCTAGTCACACATGCAGTTACAACTTTTCATTCTTCGAAAGTAGGAAAAAAAAAGAGGTGGGGCAATGTCTTTAGTCTTGGAGAGGAAAAAAAAAGAAGGTAAAATTGTCGGATCACTTGCACTACTCACATCCCATTTGTCTCGTTATAGTTTATCGATGAAACGAGCGAGCGCTTTCAGTAGTTCGGTAGTATCCCAGGCTACTCCAACCCGGACTATCCTCTGATGACACTTAAAAACCACTTTAAAACTTCTCTCTTCTTTAAAAAATAGAAAAAAAGGAAAAGAAGAGAGAGAGAGAGAGACAAAAAAAAGGCGAACGGACCTTTCCTCCTCTTTTTTTTTCACAGTCACTGGATGTTGTTGGATGATGTGTATTGTTGAGAGGATTTTCAGAGAGTGTCTGTGAAAATTTATTGGAAAATAATGGAGCGAAGTAAGAAAAAAAAGGAAGATGAGAAGAAGGAATAAACGAGGAGAGGAAGGAACAAAAAAAAAGGGCGTAAGAGAGAATAAAGAAGAGGATATATCTCTCGGTGTGAAAAGTTGAAAGTCTTCTGGTCTGACTTTCCTTTATATCCTTCATCCTATGGCTCTCTCCACCTTTGAAGTTCTAAATTGACCGTTGGTCGCGTTCAAGCCATTACTGTACATGAAATATTTTCCATCTACACTTTTGCTCTTGCTGCCTCATTCATTCTCTCCTTTTTATCTTTTTCTGATACACGTGATCTGCCCCACCATTGTATCTAGACACTCTGCTGACACTGTTCGCTCGTTGAATTAAAAATAATGATCAGAAAGTGTTGCTAAAAAATAATATGATAACCTTCTGCAGACGAAAGCTAGCAAAAGCAAGTGTCACGGGGCCATTTTTTCCACAGTCTCGTTAAATAATGACAAAGAAGTTGGCAGCACAGTGAGAAAAAGAAGAAGAAAAAAAAAATAATGAAAATTCTTGAGATAAAAAAAGAAGAAAAATATATATGAAAATATGAAAGAAACGTGAAGAAGAAAGTGGAGACAGTGAGCGAAAATACGTTGGGCTCTGGCCTCGTTACTTCGCATTTCTTGAATCTAGGTAGAGTCTGTAATTAATGAGTTGAGAAGTAGTGGAGCACGTGCGGTGGAGACTCAACGATGTTGGGACGTTCAAGTGAGACACACTATCGTCGAGAGCTTTTTGGGCAAACAAGGGGGAGGTTACGAGTTAAGATTTTACGTAAAAGAATGAGCATCTTTCAGTGCCTAGTAAGAAGCGGCTGGTCAGGAGCCACAAGTTTGTTTGTTTCTATCTGGATTTATTTAACGATGTCACTTTTGGTACTCCCAGAAACTTAATGCCTCCATTCTAACTCTACATTTTCCCTTTTTTTTCTTTCTTCTCATTTCCTAATTTTTTTTTAACCTCTTCTCTCACTACTCGCCTTTTCTTAATTTTCTTCTTCACTCAAAAAAAGTACGAACGACTGAGGATCTCCAAGAAGCTGCAGAGCTTTTCTATCTCTCTCTCTCTCACACACTTACTTTTTCTTTTCTCTCTCTCATTTTTATAATCTCCATTATTTTTGCTTAACGAGACTCACGAACTCGCCGTACCGATTACTGCGGACCATGGGTTACGTCTGCCAATTATTTTTTTCCTTCTCGTGTGCCCACTCTCTGTCCGACCATTATGTCTCATCATTTGGTCTGCAAGCGAACGGAATGGAGAGTTGCAGAGAGAGGGAAAAAGTAAAAGAAGAAAATGAAAATAACTAGAATTTCTTTTTTCCCTCAATTCTACAACGTATGTTCTTGTCAGAATAGCACTCCGTCACTTCGAGTTGAATTTAAATGAAATAAATAATGAATTTAATGAGCACTGACAGCTTGGGTATTTGGCTGCGTCCGGGCTTGGCGATTTACCAAGCTGAGCAGTTGACAAATTAGCTGCTACTTGGATGGATGACCGCCACGCTCGTAGAGTCGAACAATAAACTGAGCGGAAGGGACGCGTGCAAGGGAACTGTCGTGCCTTTCTCTTCAGTGTAACAGAAAGATAAACTAGGGCTCTGCAGTATCGACCACCTGTAACGATCAGGGTTTTCAACGGTTTCCTCTAATTTTGATCTTTCCGTTGGTGGACTCGAACAACAAACTGAGCGGGAGGTACGAATGCAAGGGAATTAAAGTGCCTTTCTCGTCAGTGTGATAGAAAAGTACACTAGGACATTGCCTTAAATAGAGATGCAAGATGGAAGGATTTGATGGAGGACAATGAAAAAATTGTTCGTTCATTTCGCATCTAAAATAGTGAATTTCAAAGAAAAAAAAATATATTTTTCGAAAATTTTAATTGATTTAATTTGAAAAATGAATTATTTCAATAAAATAAATTAATTTTTTTCTCAATTAATTAATTCAAGTTAATAAAATTTGTCTGCGAGTGTTTTTTTCTAGCAGCCGTATTCACCGTTGATTGAAATGATAAAGAAGACTAAAATGAAAATAAAATAATAAATTTGATGAATTAATTATCAATGAAATTCAGTGACTTGTCACGTCGATTCTCTGAAATTATTTAACAGCCATAAAGATGCGTAGGAGGTGTACTAAAGACGATGATCACGAGTCACATTAACCCATGACAATAGCCGCATTAACGATCCAACTCCTGGACAATGTTTTGCCTATAGTGTCGCATTGTTAGAAGGAACACGAGCCAACGAGTAAATGAGTTTGCTGAAGGGGTTCACGGTGAATTGTAGAGGGTAGGGGCAAGATACCTCAACTATCTATATCTGTCGCGATACAATGCAATCCCGTGGGTGCAAACGAGAGACAGAGTACTGAGACGAGGATAGCTTGGGATGAGAATGGGCTCTGAGACGATGGGAATTCGACATTGAAATTAATCTTCCCTTCGATCGGAACTGAAACGAGAGAACAATGATGATCGAACTTACGACCCCATTGATTCTAAGATAGGAAATTTTGGGTTAAGGAATTATCACTCCCTTGTCTTCATTCATCCATGGAATTCTAATTCATTTCTAAATGAATCTTGCTGTTTGAATGTTGAGAATTCATTGGTTCGAGGTTGAGTGAAAGTAATTATTAATTTCATATGAAAATTTAATTCCATTGTGAAGAGATAAAAAAAGATGAGTACATTCTTTTTATCTTTTTTCTAAAAGAATATCTCGGAAATTCGTGGAAATAGGTTTTTTTTGCATTAATTCTTTTTCTGTAGTTGTTGGAATTTTTCACACAAGAATGAGAATAAAAAGAGCCATTTCCTTGATAGTTTTCAAGATATTCAAAATTAGTACAAATCATGAAATATTTTTTAAAAATAATTCTGAAAAAAAAATTTTTCTTTCAATCAATTTTTCTCTCATTTTAATAAATTTACCAAATTTTCGAGCTCTTTATAAACGAATTTTATGGGATTATTGAAACAATTCATCCAATCATTTTCACTAAATCTTTTTCCAAGTATACGCTTCTTCAAATAAATAAATCACTCTACCTGATAAAAACTGAGGTAAATCGAAATTTATTTGGAGAGCCACTCTCGATAATTCAGAATGATAATAAACCCCTGAAATCCTATTACTTCCTCCTCTCTCCATCTAATTCTCACAAGACCTAAAAAAAAACCTATATTTTCAAAAAGTCGCACTCCTCCATTGCTTCTCGTTAGACATTTCCCGTAATTGCGTCACGATAAACGTGCTATGATTCTCACCGTACGTTTTCCGTTAAAAAAACTCAAGTAGAATAGACTGCACTGGTGGTAGACACGAGTGAAGTAGCAAGAGAGGCTCAAGGTCTAGTGTAAAAGAGCAGTGAACAGAGAGAGGAAAAAAAAGTAAATGAAAGGCAAAAAAAAAAGAAAAGAAGCGTTATCACTCGAGATCACGCTAATCCAACGCCTCCATACACCCCCTGCCCCTTCTTATGGCCAAGGCCCCAGGCTGATGCGACTTGACTTTTTTTTTGTAACGACTTCTTCCTACACTCTCCACTACTCAGTAATTTTCCTAACTCCACAGCCCCTCAATGGTTTTTCTTTTCTCCCTTGCTTCTCCTTTTTTTTTTCTTGAATCCAACCCCCCGCCATTGCTCCTCCACAATCCAACAGGAATCCATTCCAGTAATTATCCGATAAACGGAAGAACGAGCCCCGACTTCTATCCGCCAAAGCTGTTGATGTGTATACGTATCTTTTTCTTCCCCTTTGTAGATGTATATATGAAGATTCAAGAATCCAACTCGGCTTCCAATTACAGGGTTGAACAGCGAATGGCCCAATTTCTTCGCTCTCAACCACCTTTCCTTTCAATTTTTTTTTCCCTCACTATGCCATTCGCCAGATTATTTCTTCGATTCACCCTCTCACATTCCACTGTATCTTCTCCTAATTTTCTCGCCCCTTTTTCTTTTTTTTTTTTCATGTATTTCTCCATCTCAGACATATCCCCCCACGTCATTTTCTCAAAGGAGGTTCTCCGTAGTGCAGACATTTCTGGTCGACGTGCGCCTACTGCAGCGAATCTAATTTTCTCGAGGTGCAATTTTAAAAACTCGATTTGAGGGAGAAAAAAGGGAGAAATTAGAGGGAAAAATAAAGGAAAAAATCACGGACAATTCTCTCGGCTATGACGATCGTTTGCTGGAACAATTTTCTGGTGGGTTATCTTCAGAATCAGACCTGTTGCTGATTATTCGCTTCAAGTGCTCAATGTATATTACACTACTTTTTTCGCCTCTTTTCTTCAAGGAGAGTGATTTGGTTTTAATATTTTTTTTTATTATCTCAAATGATGGTTTTTTTTTCTGAATTGAGAAATCTTTTAGACTGATTTTATCGCAATTACGAGAATTTAAATAACGAATTTTCAAAATTTCAAAAATACAATTAAATTCAATAATTTCTACAATTTTATCGATAAAATTTTGCATGCAGGACGAAATGCAATCAAATAAATTTGAATATTAGAGCGTTAAAAAATTCATTAAAATTCGTATTCACCGCAATCGTGTGGGTTTTCTCCATCGGATTATACTCCCCACTCTCGGAATTAACAGTTGCAATTGGCACTGTACCTGTAACTGTATTATTAAAGATGGGAAAAAAAGGAGGATATAAAATTGTAAAAGAATTACGCATGCATTAGCCTCACGAGCAGTAAATAATATTTTTGCAATAAATAATCGCATTATGCAGTTACAACGTGCGAGAGAGGTTTTGGGCGCGTTTTGGGATTTTTGGTGGTGAAAATGGGGGGCGTGAGAGTCACACGGTGTATTTTCTAGGCCTTCTCTCTCTCACACACATACACTCTTTTTCCTCTCTTTCTCTCTCTATCATGGCACACCGGTGTCTCTGTGCCAGAGGTTTCACCGGGGTCATGTGTGCTGCGGTCATGATGTTATCGTGATAATCGCAGCTCGATAATATTCTCCAATAAATTTACCGTACTGATAACGAAAGAGAATTTATATTATTGGAGCTCTGCTACAACGACTATAAACGCCCTTTCCCACTATCCAGTTACGACGTTACTACGGGGCCAATTCGTTTCTCTTTTGACGTATCCACTGGAGGGCCCGATAATGATGCACGATTCCATAGTCAATTTGTCAATATTTTTCATTCCTTTTTTATTTTTATTTTTACTTTATTTATGAACATTGGATCTGTTAAAAAATAGGGGTGGAAAGTGGGGGGAAATCAGAATTACAATAAAATGGTTTGATATGAAATTTTTTTATTTTTTTTTTAAAAATGGAAAAATTTTGAATGAAAAAAATGTGTGAAAATTAATTTTTTAAAAATGACGGTTTTTTATTTCTGAAAAATTTCAGTTTTTTGATATTATTATCAGTTCTATTCATCGTAGTGTTAAATCTCGTTAACCAATGGAAAGATGAACTCATTTGCCGTTTATTTATGTGGTTTTGAATAGATTATTTTTGCAGAATGAGTAGGGCCGGAAACTTTATTTAAATTCGAGTCTCACTAAGTTGCTAAGCAACTAGGATACTCGAATCAATAAATAAATTTGATAATTGAATCATATTCTAAATGTCAAAGTGACATTTGTGAGAGTTTTTGAGCGTTTCAATTTTGAGGTGACCTCTGAAAGGAGTTCTGAGGGGACCTCTGAGGGGACCTCTAAGCGGAACTCTGAGGAGACCTCTGAGGGGACCGCTGAGCGGAACTCGCGGCAAACTTTCAAATGCCTGAAAACTCGCAAATATCATTTTGACATTCCAAACTTTATTCAATCATCAAATTTATTTATTGATTTGAGTATCTTAGTTGCTTAGCAACTTAGTGAGACTCAAATTTAAATGAAGTCTCCGGCCCTAAGAATGAGTTGTATTTTCTTCAAAAGTCATTAAGAATTAATCAAAAATCACATAAATCAATGGAAATTATCTTAGCATGTCTTAAGACATAAATATACTGCACTAACATCACTGAAGCCAGAGATATTGCAAGAAAAAAAAACAAAAATTCCGAACATGAAAGAAGTTCTGCCGTCAATTCATGGAAAATCACTTGAATTTTTAAAAAATTCTCAAATATTAATTCAAGTATAATTTTTTTACTGATTCCGCACATTTCCTTCTGTTCAGAGTCTCAAATTCTCACCACAATCCAATAAAATGATAATAAAATCAACATTCATCTGCCAATGTCTAGAATTTTTTATAGACTCATAACTTATTAGAAAAAAAAATATGTAAAAAATTTATAGTTCCATGAATTTTTTACATATGCATATGTTTCATTTTCCTCGAGCTAATTTATTCGAAGCAATAAAAAAATCAAAAATTATCAGCTGTCTGCTATTTTCCTCAACATTCCAATACGTCTACTCCATAAAAATTTACCGGTCTTAATTCTCTTGAATTTCATCTCCTGTTCCAATAAAAAACAAACCGCAAACATTTTTTCCACACATTAGCTGAAAATTACGATCACAATCCGACAAAGCTGTTTTCTCTGTCATAAACAAACCTGGGATACTTATCATATCTGAAATAAGCGCATTATTGAGCTTAATTGCGTAATAAAATATTTTTTCCTACAGTGTTTGTTCCGATGAAAAAGCACAAAAGTATCAAGTATTCAGTAAGGAAGAATAAATAAATCGTTGTGGCCCAGTGCCAAATGCTGCTCATCTCTATTCTCTCATCCCTTTATTTTCTCAACTTTTCAACATAAAATTCCCCTCTTTGTTTCTCTGGAGCATCTCAAGCTCAATGAAAAAATCACGCGTTAATTTCAATAATATTTTTCCAAAATTTTAAGTGATTGAAATGAAAAATTTGATAAGATTTTTCCGCACACTTCTCGTTTCTCGAAAATTACTTGTTTGCAAGTTTCAGTCTTAACAAGTCAAAAGATAGTGAATTGTATACATCTCTCGGGGCTAAAAACAAAGATACGATGGTACGTGCCATTAAGAACTATGCTGAAAACGCTTTTAAGGGGGCACTTACTGTTTTAACTTTTACGAGCTCGTTAAACCAATGGGCGGACTCTGTACCTCTCTCTCTCTCGGTATCTTTCTCTTCTCAGTTTGTATACACGCGCCTCTGCATTTAGTTACAGCTTGTTAAAACGTAAAATCTTCTCGTTTACATGGAGGCATCTACGGCCCCGTTTTCTCGACTGGTCCACTTACAACTACTACCAACCTTCAACTTGTAGTTCAACAATTTTCTGGGTAAAGTTAAGAAACTTCAATTTTTCTCCATGTGCATTGTCATTCTGGGGTAATTCCTTATTTTCGCATCATTCGTAGATGGAAATCATGTGATTTCCAAAAATCATTTGTTTTCTCAATTTTCGAGCTAATAAAAGGTGAGAGAGGAGATACGCTTCTTTTACCTGAATCTTCTTTTGTAGAGAATTTTGAGGATAAATGGGAAGTACAATCGGAGAAAGTTGAATTTTCGTGTAAAATCTTTAATAACAATTTAAAGAAAATGACATTCTCAAATCTAATTCAGTGAATCTGTAAAGAATGTAATAAGGAATGAAATAAGCCCTAGAACCAAAAAATAGATCGAAAATTGAAAAAATTTTATTATTTTTTACATTCCTCTAAATCTTGAAAAATTTGAAAAAATGTAGGAAACAATGAAAATTTTACAATTTCAATGAACTTTTCGTTTCTAGAAGTCATTTTATTCCTCATTACATTTTCCACAGACTAACTGAACCAGATTTGAGAATTTCATCTTGTATAAATTACTATTAACGATTTTATACAAAAATTTAACTTTTTCCGATTTCACCGCCCAGTCATTTTTTTAATCAAAATTTATTTAATGTCGCTTTTTAACTGCTAAGGTCATCAGCAACATATAAAGTATGATACAACTTACAAAAAAATTACAAAGTTTGTCAAAGAAAAGAAAGGAAAATAATTACAATATGTGGTATATCTTATATGCTCTCTATGATTTTCAATTCCACAAGGTATTAAAAAGAAAAGGTAGCAGAAAAAAAAATCACTTTTATTCTAATATATTTGAGATTTTTCAGAATTTTTCGGAATTTTTTTGTAATTTTCCGGACATTTTCATGAAACTTTTATAAAACTTTTCATAAAATTTTTTTGAATTTTTTTCTGATAATTTCTCAAATTACAATCCGGCAACCTTCCTATTATTTTTGTTTGTCTTTCTTTGGTGTTCAAAAGATCTTCCAGATTCCTTGGGAGTCCTAGTTTGGTTCTTGTCTGTAGTGTTGGTTGAACCTCCCAATCATTCTTGAAGAATGACTGGCAAAAAATCGACTCATCCCATTTTACCCCTTCACAACTGAAAAACTTCAATAAAAATTATATCAATCAATCCTCAAATAAAAAATGATCAAAACTGATAAATCTCGAGCTTTCCCTTGAAGCCATAAAAAAACAGCCAAAAAAAAACTGATGTCGAAACGTTAAAATCAAGCAATTTGCCTGGAAAAATCAAGTACATATCCATTCAAGGTATCTGAAGTAAGTATAAACACGTAAATATATTCAATGATACAAAGTGAACGAGAGCTTATGATTCTCTTCCACTGTGTGCTATCAAAATTGCACTATATCGAGCAATAACAATTATTACTATTGCAAGGAGAAAGAGAGAATTGAGCCTAGAAAGTGGCTACAATAATATGCATAGAGAAGAGACACACTGGGCTTACACTATTTCCATTACATTAGCCTTTTCGCGTTAACGCGTGGGCGCACCAAACGATCTGGAAATAACTGAAATTGCATATCGGAAATGGCGGCGGCCGTATGGCGTACTGCCAAAAAAAAAGAAAAAAGAAGAAGAGCAGAAGAGGAGCCAAGAGGTAAAAAAGAAAAGCACTTTGGAGGAGAATAGTGAAGGTTCTTCTCTTAATTCTTCCCAAAAATCCGATCTCCATCCTATCGAACATGGATCCACTAAAATTCTATGCCTATTTCCGAGTTATATTGGTCTGGCTGAGCCGTTATCTGCAAGCCAAATGCCACATTTCCCTTGGCACTTTGCTCTGCCCCATAAAATTTCATCTGCTTATTGTTTTATATAATTCTGCATGTCACTACCAATTTCCTTCGATTAGCAATATCCACTCCCTTCCAATAATTATTTTCATTAACGAACAATTGAACCATCAATTAATCCTCATGATTTGTGTTCAAAAAGTGGAAGGACAAAAAGAGCAGAAATTTCCTTTATTGTACGGATTTCTAAAAAATCTACACTAATTAAATAAAATCATCGAATTAAATCTGAAAGCACTGGGATAATCAATAATAACCTTTCACGAAAATTACGTAAATCTCTTTGATGTCATTGAATGATTGAATCAACGGCATTGGCCATTCGTACCACAGGCACGACCACACGTCTGACTAAATTTCATTGGTGGCTGCTTTGTAGTTGTACATTGGATGGATAACCTATTGCATCCTAGAATCATCGTTGAAGCCAATGATTTTCATCAACTAGTACAGAAGGGATACCATGATTGATCAAGAATCTCGTGATTCTAATCATGCAGAATATCACAGACACAGATCATTCTAATTATTGTGCATGATTGGATCACTTGTAAGCTATGAATCGTGTGAATGAAATGATTTCACATTTGTGTTCTATATATCATGTGAAGTTCTGTCATAAAGTGCAAGAACTCCATTGGATGATTTGATTGTCTCTAAAATCAATGATGATTTGATGAATGAAGGACGTCATTGTGCTTCTTCCTATGAATTGGGTTCTAATCTTCTGACAATACGTTATTTGATAGTTTGCTAACAAACTTGGTTCGTAGAATGCATTCATGCAGTATTCCCCAAATGTACATAAAGCCTGAATAGAAACCTGGTTACAGGTGGTACAATTGTAAACCAAGGTATTCGCAATGTTCACAATACAATGGCAATACCCTCAATGTCAGTGATGCAATACAACTGTTGAATTAATACTTTGTTTCGAGGGTATTAGTAACTACAAGAGAGAGAGAGAGGTTACGATATACCACGTGGTGTAAGGTACTGAGGACATCAGTAAAATGCAAATACAGTGGGGTAAATGTATGACCAACTCTGCTCTCTTTCACCTAAAACATTATTCATTGAAAAGCATAATCGCTGGTGTCGATGGCAATGTGTGCAATTGCTCAGGGTTCGTAGTTTCGTAGAACCATTAGAGTATCTCGAAACCAGAGCCAGAAAATACCTTACTGGGCAAATTAAATGGGCTTCCTTTGAAAATGATTCACATTCGTTGGCAGTTGGATAGAAATTCTCCTGTTCACATTTACATAATTTTACCAGTATATTCTCTATATTTTCAGGTTAATCAATAACCCTTGATTATACGGATTGAGGGAAAATGGACATCAGAGAAATTTTGAGGTTATACGTAATGAGAGTCACTTGGAATTAGTGGAAGTAGTTGAGATAGGATATTTTTGATGATTTCATGTTGATAGTTGGAGAAGTAATCTTTTTTTTTGTTGATTCTTTTCTTTCTGTTGCGAGTAAATAAAAATAGTTATTCGGATTATTGGAAACGATCGAAAATTATATTTCAAAAAAATATCTGCCTGTTTTTATGTGTGCGCATGTCTGTGTGATTAGATAACGTGAATGAGATACCTCCAATGTACTATCATCTCCTCCAAATCGTATTGGATAAGAATTAAACTGAAAAAATATGATATATTTGAAGAACATCCATTCGGGAGCAAATTGCTAATTGAATATACGAGGTAACTTTCCATTTTTTTATCATAGTTTTTTTTCTAAAGGCTTCTTTATTGAAGCTTATTCGGCATGATACAGAGAAAAACAGGCTCATGTTCGAGTACTGCTTTAATTTCGGGCTTTGCTAAAAAAAACTCCGATACAAAATGCCGGAAAACCAAACTTTCTCAGTGGCGTCAATAAATTGGTTCTATAAGCAAGCAGTGAGCATCAATATTCAACATAATTCAAGCCTCTAACTTTATGACCATACATTGCATCAGTTTGCATCGGTTCCTCTATGCCCTCGAGCTAATGACCCTGAAAGGTGTTGATGATTGACTTATGAAGTAGTCTCTTCAAAAACAGCAATTTTCAATGAATAATAATAAAATAAAATAATGATTCCATTAAATCTAAATCGCCAGCAATTCCTCACAATTTTACACTGTCTTGTCTCGATGCATCCAGCTTTCACTTTGATAAGCTACCGGAAAAAGGAAATAGATGAAGAAGACCCAGTGTATTGTATCAGCTACGTACGATTCTTCTCTCGTCAAGGGTCCACAAAGGAAGCGCTGGCCGGCTGGATTCGTGGGGCCTTGGGCGTGATAACCGATAACGAGAAATAACAGGAAGCTCCTACGAGTTCAGGTCGTCGAAGTGTGTATTGACTCTATGTATGTGTTTTTGTTGGTAGCTTTCGTTCTCTACTTCTCCCTCATAGGTATTGTCTCATCCTCGAAATGGTCAAAGGATAATCCGTAGAAAAGCGCCCTGAACCCTCTGCCATTTCTCTTTCCCTTGCCAGCAAAAGGGATGACAATCGTCTTGTTCCAACGACACGTTGATTGTCTCCAAGATCCAAAGCTCCGTCCCCTGCACGTGGTAATCATCCCAATAATGCCTCTGATGCAGTCTCAATCCATGAGCATCATTGGCTCCATCCAATAATGGCTCCCATGAATGAGTCTTTCATTTCACAGATTATGATACAAATATATATATCTATATATTCTAACTCTGCAATTATTTCCTGCTTCATTCCATCGTCTCAATAATAAAAAATTCGATGACAAAGAGGGAGAGAATCTTCGCTGAAAGGCAGGATCAGAGGAATGGATCAAGTAAATAAAGGCAGAAAAAAAGAAGCAGTATGTGAAGACAAAGAATAAAGTAACCCGGACACACTTTTCTAACCCAGCGAGAAAAAAAAAAGAAAAAAGAAAGGGAAAAGGTCAATCGACGAGAGTAATCCAAGCATATGCGGGCGTCTGATTGCCCCGTCAGTACTTGCAAGCAGCTACATCCCTTCTTCTCCCTTCATTTTTCATGGATTTACACGGGTTAGAGGACCACGTGTAGCTTCTTCTTCCTCTCCTTTTTTTTCTGCCTCTGAAAACTCCCATTTCCACGCTTCATTGATGTGAAAAGCTTCAGAGACTAAATTTCATTCTGTATTATCTGGAAATAAAGGTATTTTCTTTTGGAATTTTAATTTTCTCATGAATTCCAAGTTTTTCAGTTAAATTACCTAATTACGTTGCTTCTTTGGATAATTAATTTTTTAAGAATAAGCGAATGATAATGAGATTCTTTCTACTCGACGAATAATGATGTCTATTGATACGTAAGTTATACAGGAAAAGAATCTGCTATTTTGGCTCTTTTCAATACCTTAAGTTTTCTTTATTTTTTTTCGATTCCCTTCTTCAGACAAATCCCATGGGAATATCTGTTGAATTTCTTGAAACTCGGCGAATTGAGTGACAACAATGGTCTGTGATAGCATTATAAGTAAAGGATTGATGAAAGCAATAAAAGGAAAAATAAGGATACACAGTCCATTATTATTTGTTGTTCTCATTGCTGGTTCGAATAACCCAAGGATCACGTTTATTGATTTCATACTGATAATAGTGGAGTAGACAGAAGTCATTATGTGCTATTCTATGGATTGATTCACTCGGTTCATTCGATGGATTATGAGGGAAAATATGAAAAAAAAAAAATTGCAATACTTCAAGCTATGAAGAGGATATTGATCCTTCCAGCTATTAACTCTGACGATACTCAGGCAATTCAATCTAGTTGTTGAGATATCGTTGACTCGACGTGCAAATAGAGTTGATGTCTCGGCAATTGATGACAGTGCAATCTTTATCGAGTATTGTATTTCAAAGTTTCTCATTTCTTTTGGATTATTCAGATTCAACTCTTCACAATTATAATTATCATAGAATTGAAAAATTTTATGATAGGACAAAATAAATTGAATTTTTTTTTCTGAAGAAGGTCTTGATGAAAAAATGTGAAAAAATTTGAGAAGATGCTTTGCTATGTCGATATTATTGGAGAATTTTTTCAATTTTTTCTGTGAATATTTCAACTCCGAAAAAAATCGGTTTCAATACGAAATAATGACAATAATGAGAGAACTGAGAAAAGTGTTTTGTTAATAATGAGGAAAATAAATCAACGTATAGACAGAATTATTTTTCGAACGTTCATTGTCTTTCACTGACAATAAAACTCAACAATTGTTTCAAAAAAAAAATCCAATTCTCACCGATGGGGCATTTTATTGTGCAAAAAGAATGAATAATATGAAGCGAGAAGCTGGTGGATGATGGCCAAACGATGCTACAGAAAATGGATGCATAAGGAAGAACAGAGAGAGAGAGAGAGAGGGAAAAAAATATAAAAAAAAATGAGTAAGAGTATGCCTGGGCACTGACGGTGTGCGCAAGAGGATGGAGGTTTTTCCACATCGGCGCTCACTGTGCACCGTCCGATCAACCGGAAAACGTCCAAACTCACAATCGCCCCAAGGGAATATTTCATTCGGCAAAAATTTTTCCCTCGTATTTTCCCTTGTGCCTCCTACTCGTTTCCTCGCTTCAAATACGGGTCACCGTATGAACGAAAAAAGAATGAAAAATTGGAATGAGACGATTGCTGTTGTAGGATAGGAAAAAAAAAAAGAAAAAGTTTATTCCAACATTGGCCCATAGAACTTTTATTTACGAAAATAAGAGCGGTATTAACTGCTTTAGTGAATGTGTACGCATCATAGGACATCAGAGGGGCAGTAGAACTTCTCTATTTTATGCGAATGATTCTTATCACAAATAGAAGAACACAAAACGTTTGCTGACTTGAATAATCACGTTTCTTTCTTCTTCCGCCATTTTTTTTGGAGCATTTCAATGCAACGGTCAGCGGATATTTCTCCGTTTATTTGATGAACTGTCCAAACACAATACAGGCAGTGTAAAAAGGAAAATTATCTGATAAAAGCATGGAATAAGGAAGCGTTGAGGCATGAAATCCAAAAAAATCACAGTAGCACCCCAATAATTTTTTAGATGGCCGCATTTTTCCATGTTTCAGCTTGATATAGAGAAAAAAAGGGATGTGAAACGGGATTATACGTGCTATATATATGGCACTAGGCTTTAGCTTCAATTCTGCGTATAAACTGCAACATAAACATACTCTTATTTTTTTTTCTCCTCTTTTTTATGGACATTGAAGGTCCGATGAATCGAGGTGAATCAAGGCACGGAAAATCTTTTCTTATATCAAATTTTGCTGACCCCTGTGCTCACAATTGGGGATTATCTCTGTTTGGATACCTTTCTATCTATTCTAACACGTGATGGTCACAGTTGACCTCGTTTAAATGGACGCACGTAGCTTTTCTCGAGTGACATGTGGACAATGGCATTACCAATCAAATCTGAATGAATTTATTCGGATGTTTAAGGAAGTCCAATTGCTGCAAACGAGTCAAATGAAGTGGATTATTCAAAATTCGACGAATTAAATAGAAATATCAATGGAAAATAATATTATTCTTGAAAAATAATTAAATATAACGCTGCCGAGCGTTTTAGCTCCACTTTTGTGAACGTTAATATCAAATTTCATGATGATTATTAAATTAGAACACATGTAGAGGAGACCGGGGCAAAATGGGGTACTTTAAAGCACATGCCTTGCCCCGGTCTCCCCTAACCATTATTTACATTTTTGAAAAGAATAAATTACTATTTAAAAAATATTTAAAAAATTTGCGTTTATTGTTTTTTGAATTATCTATATGTGCATATTTTTTAACTAATTCATTTGTGAAAAGAAAAAAGAATTTTAATATTTTCAGATGTCTGGTATTTTCAGTATCATGTTTCCTGTCATTGCTCTTCATTCATTCAGTAAATCCCACGACAAATTGAATATTTTATTGCAAGAAAAAAATTGTATATTTGTAAAAAAAAAAAAAATTCCAACTCAAAATATTATTCAAACATTCATTTTCATTATTATTTACTTGAAAAATCTCGCTCATTGCTGCTTATCTCGCTATTTCCTACTCATCCTCTGTATCCTGATCAAACATCTACGAACTTCAAAATTTACTGAAAATTAATACAGTCTTATCTATAACGCGATTCAAAGTGAATACACATACAGTGAAATAGTGTTTCTATACTATTGAAATAGTAGAAGAAGGTCATATTGAGTCAGCCACGCAATCGTCATTTCGGATCAATCATGGAGTTCGGCGTAACGTAATCGGAAAGTCCTTTATATCCGTTGAAACTAAGTTCCAAGGCAATTTGTGTGTCTCTTTGTAAGAAGGAATAGATGGGAGTCTGAATGGAGGAGTGAGGAGACGTGCGAGAGGATAGAGTCGAGCAGCAGGATAGAAGACGCCAAGTTGAACAAGGTATTGCGAATGTTCGGATGGTATATAGCACAAGAAAAGGAGAGAAAGAGACATTTTGCATCGTCCTTGAGAGTCTGCATACAGCCTTCTCACCCCCTCCTCATTTTATTCCCTCTTTTTTGAGCCTCACATTGGGCAAAGTAAAGCCAAATCTTGGACGTACGAGTCTCCATCCTCCCCATCCCCTTGTCCTCTTTCTCTCTCATCACGACCTTCTCCTCTGTTTAAGGGGAGGAGGGAGGGGAGGGTAAACTGGAGATAGAAAGAAACATCTCAGTCCCTCTCTGAGGGACTCAACCTTGTCGTCTTCACGACACCCTTCCGGACGTATTCCCACCTTTTTTGCGTCCCTCCTCCTCCCCCCCCCCCCCAGCTCTTTTAAGCTTGCCTACCAAGGTAAAAACACCCCCTCCCCCACCCTCACAATTTCCTCCAATTCTTTTCACGAAACAAGTTTGTAAAATGCAATTTTCCTCGTAGGTTGACAAGTCATCTAATCGCAAGCGGGCCATCTTCCACTCTTCTCTCTACTCTGGTACGTTTTCCCTCTCTTTTCTTTTTTCATTTTTATTTTGCTTCCTTTTATCTCTTATATATTTCCCACCTGTTTCCTGTTTTCTCTCTTTCCTATGTTGTAATACAGAATAAAGCGGTCTTGCTCCATCCCTTCTACTGGTTTCGTCTTTTTCGATGGAAGAAAGAAAGAAAAAGAGAGAGAAAGAGAGATATACTCGTGTTTGGATGACGTCGGAGAACTTGGAGGCATCAGGAACTCTGGTGCGAGTACTAACAATTCTGTCACAGCCCCTCTGTGTCTCTGATAACGCAAGCAATATAGAACGAGACTTTTGCATGTTTTAAAGAAGAAAAGAGAGAAAGAAGGAGAGAGAATGAGGAAATAATTCAGAGGCAATTCCACGGGACAAGGCTCGTGTCACAATTTTTTTTTATCTCCATTCCTAAAAAAAACAAAAAGAAAAAAATCGAATGCTTAATTTAACGAGAATAACCGCACAGTAATTTAATTCTACAATGCCTCAATAGAATAGAGTAACAATTTATTTTGGAAAAATTAAAGCTGACGTCAATTAACATGTAGAAACAACGGATCCATTTGCCTCGCAATAATGCCCCCATTGTTTCGTAATTTCGCGTAAAAATTTTTGCCTCCACCAATTAAATTATAAAATGGTCGACAATTAAAATAGGGAGAGAGAGAGGGAGGCTGTGTGAGGAATGAAGGTGGGACGTTTAAACGCGGACGATCCTAGTCAGCGGAACTGAGAGACACCCGCGAGGGGATGAAATCAGGAGAGGGAGAAGGGGTAACAATTCTGGAACTACGATATTCTGGTCTCATGGGAATGAGCAGAGAATATCGGTGGGACTTTACATCGTTTGGCCTCTTCTCTCTGCTTCTATCCCCTCCTCTCCCTCTTTTTTTTCACCTCTTTCCATTCAATTCGCCTATCTCCAGTCTCCTCACACTGAGTCGTCTTCCAATTTTCTCTTCATTTCGAGCAAAAAGGAGGAAGGGTAGGCACTGCCATGGGAATTTCACAGGCGAAAGATACTGAGGCCCCATTTTACCATCGTTTTTTTCACTGTCTTCTTGGAAATTATTATTTTTTTTTCTTATATGAAAATGTCTCATTCAAAAAATGATCTCTGCTAATTCAATTCAATTGCCTTTGAATTTCTTCATGTGCACAAATTTTTTTGGATGAAACAAAAATAGTTAGAGAAAACTATAATTTTGTGATACAGAGACACAATTGCTGCTTATTTCCTTCTTTTTTTTCCAACACTTGAAGCAGTTACGCGCAAATGGAATAGACTCTAGTGAGAGACAAAAGTTGATACATTGAGGGAGGGGGGAGGGAGGATTTGACAGGGTGAGTCAACGTGTTCTGGCACGAACAACCCTATTACTGTCGACAGAAGTACGGCTGTTACTACTTTTCTTGAATTCTATCCTTCCATCAGCATTGCCACACTCTTCTCTCTTTTTTTTTTCTTCCTGGGTCTGAGGAAATCCGGAAACGAGGTGTCGCAGACAAAAACTCGTCACCAATCAATGCAATCGTTTCATGGAGAATTGAGGGCCAAGTGGTGATGGAATTGGTGATTGAATAGAAATGAATCACTGGGATAAATTGAGAGGAAAAAAGTTTCGAAATTTTCTGGGAATTTCTCGATATTTTTCTGATACACGTTATCATTTGCCAGTGCATTAATTCTTTTTTTTTACCAACTATAAACCGATAAATCAACGATGAGAGGATGAGAGAGAGAGAGTCAGAGAACGAGGGGTTTAGGAGGGAAACGAGGCAGAAGTTAATGCTGCCAAGCGATTTGTCCTGGGATTATTCAGAGCGATCGGGATAACTAGAGTGCCTCGTATAACCGATATAGTCGTAGGCGTACTAGCTTCGTCGATTAGCATGCCACGGTGTTGAGATAAGCGGCCTAACCATGGCGATACAGTTGGAGGAGGTAACCAGGTACAATCCCAATGTCCTATATTCTGGTTTCAATGGCGATAATCTAAACGCCATTGTCTCAAACTGTCAAGTGCGAATTAGGGTATCATTGAAGACTTTAAATAATTCAATACTTTTGGTATGGTTGGTGATTGTTGATGGATCAATTGATGAATAAGTCGTTCAAATGTCATTAATAATGGATTATTATATTAATGACGGGGGCCTGTTTATTAAGCATTGAAGGGAAACACGAGAGAATGAAAGATAGCACGAATTACAAATTTAAGTACATACTTTTGGATATTAGATGTCATGTAAGACATGACGACTTCAATAAAGTCGTTTTTTGCTGCTCATTTGAAGGGGTTCAAGAAAAATAGATGAAAACTCAAATTTTGACTCCAGTGCAGAATCTTGCAGATTCATAAATTTTTTTAGTGTGAAGGATTTTGTGTAAAAATTTGAAAAAATTCCAGAAGATGCTTCAATATATGAACTTTGTCATTGAATTTTTTGAAGTTTTTTCGAAGAAGCCTTTACTCTAAAAATAATTCGGAATCATTTTGAACTCCATGTTCATTCCATCCTAGACTTCCCCACTAAAATCTCACCCAATTTTACTACACCGACATTATATTCAGAAAATACCCAAAGAATTGGTATAAATAAATTCTTTAGGAAGTGACCAAAAACGCCTTATTAATCGACAGCATAATTGAACGGATCATTAAATTATTTACTTGAAATATTTAATTCCCCATGACACCTCTACCAAAATCTCCTGAAGTTGCTGACAAAGTCAATTGGCAATTGAATAAAATCCAAGAGTGATTGACAATAAAACAGAGAATTATTATTTTCACCACATTTTTATTTACTTGATAAAAGTGAATTTCTTTCTTTTACAAACATGAAAAATTATATGTCCAAAGTGGTTTAGTTACGATGGTCAATGGTGCTTTGAACTCGCCTATATTCCCCATACCGGCATGACGTAGATACGAAGCGAACAATAATTGATCGAATCCGGTAATCTGCCGCTATAATCCTATGATCCTGTTATTGGTGATACGCCACTATGTGATCATATATATATATATATATATATATATCTATATATCTGCGTTTCATCCGAAAACGCATCCCTTGGCGTGTTGTAACACAGCACGCGCACATATCCTCGTCAAGGCCTCCCCCCCCCCCCTTCATTCTATTTTTTTCTCTCTCCTCCTCTTTCTCTCTGTGCATCTGTACCGTTTTGCCTCGGTTAGTAGCACGATTCGTTGAACCGCGTAATTTTGTTTTCATATTTCAAAACCAGTCAGCCAAAAGAGAAGAGCCACATCAAAACCCCTCTATTTTTTATTGCATTGATTACAATTTACATGCATGTTTAAACAAAAAAATAAGTGAAATTTTTGAAATTATCAATAAAAACAATTTATCTCGTTACAATAAATTGGTGAACAAGGTTTTTGTCTAATTTCAAGTACACAACGTTTGAATGATCATTGTAATACTTTTAAACAGCTGTCAATTTGTCGAAAAACATCCCCATCATGTATACCACCCCTTAGGGGTGGTACTATATACATGTACCTATACCTCTCGATTACAATAGGGACACGAAAGCCAACCACATTAGGGTATTCTGAATGGGTCTTGTATCGTGAGCAGCATTGAACACAAAAATCTGTCATTTTCGAATGGAATTAGATCCTAGAAAACTATCAACCCTCTTGGTGACTACACAGCGGAATTGTCCCATGAGATATTCCATGGAGAGACACATCTGTTCACTCATTTCATTGATTTTCGACTTTTTTTGTTGAGAATATTTCGAAAAATAAGCGAGGAAGAGGAATTTTGTCTTGATCCGTTTTCTAGCTCTCGGCATTTTTTTTAGATCGCCCTATCTCGCTTAGCTTCCGAAATCAGTCGCAAAGAAGATTGCCAAAAAAAATTAACTCATTCTGATCCTGTTCATTCCAATTTATTCATAATAATTAACTCTGAATACCAAAAATTTGGAGAACACGAATGAACTCTATTCTATCCCGTTCGATATCCAATTTCCTCGGCAGAATAATCAAGATCGAGCAGTCAATATTTCGATGTTACTGTCTTTCCAAAGTGTCATTGATCGTGAGACAGCAGATTACATGGAAAACGAACGGCATCACTTGACTGTCCAGTTTGTAGGCATATATACGATTCATGTCCGGCAAACGGTGCGATAAGCGGATGCCAACGGTGTAATGGTAGCCAAGGCCGTAAGCATTGCCAGTTTCCCTTCCAAGATTTGCATGACAATGCCTTTGTCATAATGACATTGGCCCAATCAAACTCTGTGCACACGTCGTTTCGAACCAAGTGTTTATTGCCAATGCGAGCATGCAAATTTCTGGGATGCGTGCACGTTAGTATCCCATATCACGTGGAATATCAATAATTCCCCTATGTACCATGAGAGCGAGAGAGACAGTTTGATATTCAAACAATGAAAATTATAGACTGTCCCAGGAATAATCAATTGGAGAATGAAAGAATTATTGCTTTTATCTCAGTATCCTCAAGCTTGGCTGTGTTATCTTGGGACTCATACTTACTTCGAATAATGGCTGTTTACATGAAGGACCATTTGTCAGGTAGGCACGGGCTCAAGTTTTAAAGATAGCCCGTGCTATCTCGTGAAACTCGAGAGGGTCCGTCCTGGAGTTGGCCAGAAAACGAATATTAAACGCCTTAGTTTCTTCGGATTATCTTTGAACTCATCTTTTATCATCAATTCCAGAAGAACTGTATGACGTTACAGATATTCTCGAATTCTTATTAAAGATTGAGTTATTGTAGGCTGAATGAATTTTTGAAATATTCTTTATTCAAATTTATCCATTCATAGTACAAGGAAAAATATAATATTATTATATTTAATTAACCAATATTAATTCTTCAATGATAGAGTTAAAACAATTTCCATATCACATATTCTGTTTTATGGTGATAGTACACATTCTCCATTGAGGCAACGCTGTAATCAAACATGATTGATATTAGGTCAGTGAAGTGAAGAGGAAATGAGACATTCTACTCACTCGAGCAGCTCCACAGACTGATCCCTGAGCAGCTGGTATACCAGCTTTCTCGCAGTCTAAACTAAAGGCGTATGTTGTATTTGAACATGTGAGAGCCTGACAATTTTGAGGTCCCTACATAGTTTGAATTAATTATTGCAATTAATTCTCAAGCTTAATGAAATTCCAATTAGATACTAAAGTAGAATTTGGAGAACTTACCTGACAATTTCGCCTGTATCCAAGAGTACGACATTGATGATGAAGATGTATCACATTACCAGCTAATATAAGAGGCAAAGGGCTTCCGTCCTTTTCCCAATCAGGAACATCACGTAAGCAGTCGAAGCCGTCTGAGCTGGAAATTCATTCAAATTCAGAAACTCTTTCCTATTAAAATTTGCAAAGTCAACATTACTTGAGTTCTTCACTGAAGTATTTCTTGCTGCAGTTGGACCATGTCAGACTGACACTACTAGAGTCGCTGTATTTCGCCATCAAATAGCCATCAGCAAATGGACACTCCTCTGCCCCTTCCTCGCCATCATGCTCAGCTCCCATTCTAGAATAAGAATATTATTATTACAGAAATACTTTGATGGCATCTGAATTAACTTTCGACCGCATGCAATATTCAACTTACATGTGACCCAATTCGTGAATTGCTGTTCGAATACCGGAGAATGCCGCATTATCCTCAACTATTGCTACCATTGAACTACTGGGATGATTGTCAGCGCATCTTTTGTCGAGACTTGATACACCTGCCAATAATGGGCTGCAAAAATCTTCCTCATGATGATCACAGATGTAACCGCTGAGAATTGAAATCATTAAAATCATCAAAATCAACCAATCGCCACAATTATTTTATAATGACTCACTTAATGAGTGTCACGATAATGTCATATGAGTCAGGAGGTAGATCCTTCAAATTATTTGCATAGAATTCGCCCATCTGTCCAAGAGCAACAACCGCATCAATTGCACCAGTTGCATTTCGATTATCCTCAATGTAAGGTGCAGCAGCACGATCCTATGAATAATCAATCAAACGTCACCAATCATCTCTGATATCTGGTGTAATTGATACTTGAATTTAATCACTTACAGCATTAACCACAATGCCAGATATATGCAAACGGACTTGCGGATCTGAAAGCTGTTGGAATGCCAGGTCGACGCCATTGAAGAAGGCCAAAATGTATACAAGATGGTGTTTGAAGCCAATACTCGATTCCCTAGGATAGTTATTGGGAATAATTGGGATTGAATGGATTTTCACTGATTCTAAGCATTTTCATATCTCTATAAGCTTCAACACTTACACGGCCTCTGTCTCGTAATCAGTGACTACAAGAAGTTGTGGATAAATGAATGAAGGTTGTGATGCTTCAGCTTGACGTTTAAATCTTGTTTGCAATGCAGCAACTTCAGCTGCCCGTGCATCTCTCTTTTTCCTTGAAATTTCCGAAACAACATGATCTGCAGAAGCTACTAAGCCACCGATCGATCGCCGCTTAATCGCCCTCTGCTTTCTTCCCGATGTTGGCTTGTAATTAACACTGAATCCTTTCACTGTACCTATCTAAATTCGGAATAGAAGAATCATTAGTTTCTACAATCGTTCATCATCAAAGTATCTTTTATTAGACTTACGAAAAACGGATTCCCGTCATCGTCGCGGGCAACAGCAACGGCTGAGTCAGTGTTCTCATCTTGATACAAGATGACTGCTTTTCCTAGTGTCTGTGGAAAACCATGAATCATCAAATATCATTTCGACTATTCGGTGTCATAACAAATACGCATCTTTTTCAAACAAAATATCAATCAATTTCGTAAATTCATTAAATTAAAAAAAAATTAATTACCAATAAGGATAACTCACTTGATCTTCAGTCTTCTCGAATGTAACACTGTTCGAATCGTTGCTTGGACCACGAGCTATAAATACTGGTGTATTACTCTCAGCTAGTTCACTATTGACACGTTGTAAATTAACTCTTATGACCTTTTCAAAAGCAGTAAACTGCAGAATCAAGCCATTTTCTTCACCAGAAGAATTGTTATCGTCGTCAAGGGAATGGAGAATTTCGACCTCTGCATGGTTTCGTTCTATTGAAAATTGAAGCAGATTATTTGAAATGACCCCTTCATGCTCATTCTGAGCGTTTATGTAATTCATTACTTAAAAAGAAGTATCACCTGTATGTGATGAATCGTCATTGCCTTTGGGATTCACACCAACATGCACATGTGCTCCATAACTGTTTGGTGAAACTGAGCAGAGTAAGTGCACTATCAGAAAAATGTCGAGGACAATCATTGTTATTAGAGATCTGCACTCTTTACGAAAAGAGTTCAATTTCTGAGATTCCTATTTATCTCGGGAAGTCCTAAGTATAGAAAGGTAAATAATGAGCCGTTCAGATGGTATTCGATCTTGCTGTGGCCGCTCAACTCAAAAATATGGAAAGACAACGCGAAAAGCAACCATTTTTATAAACGCCAATCAGTTATAATGTAATCTGAGTTATGACTTGAAAATGGAGGAAATATAAGCGTGGAAAGTGATAAATTTTTGAGGTGTCATTACATCAGTCAACAGCCATAAATCATGATCGTCATTCAGTTTTCCACATATTCTATTCCTGTATTTGTAATTTGAAAGAAGAGAACAAATATGGCGAAATGACCGAGAAATTTTTTTTTGAGTGAAAGACTCCGTAAAGGAATATGAGAAAAATAATATGTGGACAATGTTAGTGATTTTTTTTCAATTTAATTCAGAAACTTCTCCACTCTCAACGAAAATTCCAAATTATTTGCAGCTGCAGGCCCATTTTGCCCCAGTCTTCCTCAACTACTAACTCTACGTATTTCTATATGTATAATTAACAATTCGTGAATATAGATATGAAAATAGATAAGTGAGTATCTACTCGTTCTTGAACGGCTATTGGATACTTCACCTCAAATATTTTCATTTTCCAAGTTTCAATTATTTTTCATTATTCTCTTCGTCATATTTTGCTCCTTGTTTTTTCTTTTTTCCTTCTCCTCTCTTTCGAGCAATTCCCCCAATTCTCTTTCCTCATTGTCTAGAAATATCAGACTTTACGAGGAAAACAATTAATAAGAATGAATAAACCTGTTGAAAATGAGACTGTCGTTGCCAGGCGGAAAACGATGGAGAATGCACAGTGCTCAATAACATGAATGATTTAAGGCAACAAAGTCATTCTATTGACATGACTGATCACATATTAGCGAATTTTTTATTTGTCTGCGATAGGCGGAAAAGACTCAATTGAAAAGCTGAGGAAACATTCAGTACACAATGTGGAACAGAATCGGATTTTTGAAACTTTGAGAGAAATAGAATCATTCGGATCGAAATAGGATTCTCTCGTGCACGAAAAAATATATATTCCGAAATGTGACTGCATATTATCTATTAGAAAATATGATATACTAGGTGCAACAGAACTGAGGGTCGTCTGTGATATGTCAGGTTTAAAGATAAATTCTGAATTGCCAAGTCCTGGTCACTTTTCGATCTGATGCATCCCTGTCGAATTGATAAGGGTGTAAACTCAGCCAATTTCAACAGAAATATCGTATTGGCGAAATGGAAAAAAATGAAATGAATTACAAGTCAATCTCAAATTTTGCGATTCTCAAGGAATATTTATTTTTTGATTTTTCGTATGCAATGTGTCGTATTAGTGAAATCTCTAATGCACGCATAATTCAACAGTAATACGTCTGACCAAAAAGTACTAGAGGGTTTTTCGATTCAGAATTCATCCTTGAACCCAATATATCACGGGTTACCTGTTGTTTTGTTGCACCCTGTATGTCCACGAAAAAAACATCACCGATAACGACTCTACCAACTGTAAGTGTTTCTACAAGAGTTCCTCCATCAGTGGAATATGCAATTCCTGTCAATGAAGTAGCTATTACACATAAACACCATATGTTGGAAAAATTTAGGAGACCTAATTGATATATTGAAAATATATTCAAGATTACATGCTACATAGATTCGTGATACTTAGTAAGTATGAATTGGAAGGGACGTGTGGGAATAAAGAATCAATACATGATGTAGATTTCTCAATATTTTAATCAGAGGTTGACATAAGGACTGAAAAACGGAATGAGCTATTCCACAATTTTTGATAGTAATGAAAAGCTTAGCCAAAAATACTTTTCCTACAATTTTGAAACAAATTTTCCTTAATCAACATCGTCATTTCGTTTTGACAATTCCTATGATCTAACAATCACTCAAAATCAGTATTCTATCATCTACTTTTACATCAATCCTATGTTAAAATATTATATAATCTTAAATATAGAGTCTGCGGTGGCTCAATTAGCAGGACGATAGATTTCTACTTTCTCCATAGACACATGAGCCCCTGTGGTTGATTAGCATATCCCTTTCCATCAATGTGGTTAAAGTAAAGAAATATGAAGGAAAATCCTAATACGAAATATTACAGTTATATATATGTAAATGCATCGCAATATATATCTGACCATAATTTTAATAATGAGTGGGATACATCATATTTGAATGTAATTTTATGAGTTAGTTACTTATGGAATATATTGAGATATATGCAGGGTGGCTAATTCTAAATATCCGGAAATACATTCTAAATACATAACATTATATTGCTGAGTAATAATTTGGATATATTCATTGCATACATTCTAGATCGAAAAATCTCTTCTCGATCTCGGCAAGATTCCAGTTTTTCGAGGATGTCTCGAGTTCTATTGGTCATAGCGTGAAAATTCCGTACGGAGGTGAAAGACGTCATTCTTTACCTTCATTAAATATTTTTACGTAAGGACCGATAGAGCAGAATGAGATATCGCACGAAAAATGAAATTGACTAATATCGTGAGGGTTCAAACCATGTATTCAGGCCAGAAAAGTCGAATTCATCAAAAAATGTTCAATATTATGGATATTTTCTTAGTTTTCCACGGTGATCATCAGGGAAACCTTATGGCAAATATTTCCACTAATTTTCAGCGATTTAATAAAGAAAAAGAGAATTCTCAGCAATTGTCGTAACATAAAACTTTAAAATAAAAATAAATCTGCTTCACGCCTCATGTCATGTTGTAAATTTCAAGGGAGAGTACAATATTGTTAGAAATGATTATCGAATATTGATTCTCTGAAGATGGAGTTGAGAAACTTTTTATATTTCATATTCTGCTTTATGGTGATAGTACACATTCCCCATTGAGGCAGCGCTGTAATTAAGCATTATTGATATTAATTTAATGAAACGAAAAGAAAGTAAGACATTCTACTCACGTGAGCAACTCCACAGTATGATCCCTGAGCAGCTGGTAGCCCTGCTTTCTCACAGTCCAAGCTGAAGGCGTATGTTGTATTTGAACATGTAAGGGCTTGGCAATTTTGAGGACCCTATATAGTTCGAATTAATTATCAAAATTAGTTTTCAAGTTCAATGAAATTCAGATTGAGTACTACAGTAAATCTTGAAGAATTTACCTGACAATTGCGCACGTATCCGAGAGCAAGACATTGATGATGGAGATTTGCCACATCACTTGGTAATATCAGAGGAAGAGGGCTTCCCTCCTTATCCCAATTAGGAGCATTGAGCAGACAGTCAAAGCCTTTTGACCTAGAAAGTAGTTGCAATTCAGAATCTCTATTCTATTGAAATTTGCCAGTATTCAAATTCTATATTACTTGAGCTCTTCACTGAAGTATTTCCGGCTGCACTCGGACCAGGTCAGACTGACACTGCTAGAGTCGTTGTATCTCGCCATCAAATAGCCATCAGCAAATGGACAGTCCTCTGCCTCTTCCTCGCCATCATGTTCAGCTCCCATTCTAGAATTAGAATATTACCATCGAGATATTTTGCGGATAGCGTCTGAATTAACTATTGACCGCATGCAATATTCAGCTTACATATGACCCAATTCGTGGACTGCTGTTCGGATCCCAGAGAATACCAAATTATCCTCAACTATTGCTAACATCGAGCTACTGGGATGATTGTCAACGCATCTCTTATCGAGACTTGACACACCTGCCAATAATGGACTGCAAAAATCTTCCTCGTGATGATCACAGATGTAATCACTAAAATTTCAGAATAGTCAAAATTCAGTTGTCGAACTAATCATCATGATTATTTCATTATGACTCACTTTATTAGTGTTATGATGATGTTGTACGAGTCGGGAGAAAGATCGGTCAAATGATTTGCATAAAATTCTCCCATCTGTCCGAGTGCAGCAACAGCATCAATTGCACCAGTTGCATTACGATTATCGTTGATGTAGGGTGCTGCTAGACGATCCTATGAATAATCAATTAGACTTCAGCAATTATTCCTGATCTCTTGTGTAATTGATATTTGAATTTATTCACTCACAGAATTAACCACGATGCCAGAAATGTGTAGACGGACTTGCGGATCCGTGAGCTGTTGGAATGCAAGGTCGACGGCATTGAAGAAGGCGAGAATGTATACAAGATGGTGGTTGAAGCCAATGCTCGATTCTCTAGGATAATCATCGAGAATAATTGGGGTAAAATAATGACAAACCAATCATCAAACTATTTTAACAAAAGTCCTTTCGATAATTTCAAACAATATCATATTTTCCGAAGATTTAACACTTACGCGACCTCTACTCCATAATCAGTAACTACCAGAAGCTGTGGATGAATAACTGAAGCGTTTGAAGCTTCAGCTTGACGTTCAAGTTTCTCCTGCAATCCAGCGAAATTAGCTGAAAGCAAGTCCCTCTTTTTTCTTGAAATTTCGGAAACACTGTGATGTGCAGAAGCTACTAATCCACCAACCGATCGCCGCTTGATCACCCTCTTCTTTCTTCCCGATGCTGGATTATAATTAACACTGAACCCATCTACTATCCCCGCCTACATTTGGAATAGCAGGATCTCAAATTGTTATAATCGATTATCATTGAGATATGTTTCATGATACTCACAAAAAAAGGACTTCCGTCATCGTCGAATGTAACGGCGACGGATGAGTCAGTGTACTCATCTTGATACAAGGCGACTGCGTTTCCCAATGTCTATGAAGAGCCATAAAATATTATCATATCATTCCGACTGTTCAAAGTCGTAAAAACATATGAGCATTCCATTTGAAAAACGTCAACTCAATAAGGAAGCGTTACAGAGTTAGAACCAGATATTAACCAATTCTAAAATTTCATCAAATTTACAAAAAAATAATTACTAATAAAGATAGCTCACTTCGTCTTTAGTTTTCTCAAATGTTACACCTTGGCTGGAACCACGAGCTATAAATACTGGTGTATTACTACCAGCTAGATCACTATCGATACGCTGCAAATTAACTCTTACATCCCTTTCAAAAACACTGAATTGCACAATCAACACACCTTCTTCATCATCAGAAGGATTATTATTATCAAGGGAATGGAAAATCTCGACCTCTGCTTCTCTCCGTTCTATTGAAAATTAATGAGCATTATTTTTTCATTGACTCCTCTGTGTTCTCGTTTATATAGTTCTTGACTAGGGCCAGAGTCTTGATTTTCGAGAACGGCCCATTGATCTGAAGTTTGATCTAGTATCGAATACTCCGAATGTTTATGACAGATACGTCAAGACATTGAATTTATTAGAAGGTTAATCTGCGGAGATTGTGACAAACTGTATTTTTTCTTCATTATTTCAGGTAAATCTCTTCTTCTGTTCAGTTTGTGACAATCCACACAGTTCAACCTTTCAATAAATTCAATGTCTCGACGTATCTGCCATAAACATTCGAATAATTCAATTCCTATTTATTCCCAGCTTCAACTCCCTGCTAGATCAAACTTCAGATCAATGGGCCATTTTCGAAAATCAAGTCTCTGGCTCTATTCATTACTTAAAAAAGATGTCTTACTTGCACCTGAAGAACTGGTCAAATCGTCATCGCCATTAGGATTCACTCCAACATGAACATGCTTGCCAGAACTGCTTGATAAAACCGAGCAAAATATGCTCACCACCAGAAAAATGTCGAGGAGACTCATTGTAAGTGGAATAATCCGGTAGTCTGGTGCTGTAGATATACAATGATTCAAACGCAGTAGGCTCGGGTTTGATTCCCGCCAATAACACCGGTGAAATCTCAGCAGGCACGAAAAGTGTTGATCAGTCGCAAAATGCTCCTAACTAGGGTGTAAATAACGCAACACTAAATAACATGAAAAAAAAATTGTGATTGGAAATTCGCACTACTTCTGAAAAAATAACTTCAAAAGTTCCACGTAGACTGGACGTATGTGCACTGGTACCAGCTATTATAGGCGCCAATCGGTATACCACACCGAGTACACTATAATCTAAGTTACGGCTTGAAAACAAAGGACACGTAAGCATTGGAGGTCGTAACTTATCGTGAAGTCATTGCATCATCCAACAGCTAATAACTACAAACTATGATTGTCATTTTATTTTGCATGTATTCTTTTTGTTCATTCATTGGTAATTTGAAAGATGAAAAACAAGACAAGCTAAAGATATTTTCATTTTTGAATCTTAATTACTTCTTATTATTCACTTTGTCACGTAGTTCAATTGTGTTCACTACTGCTTCCATTACTGTTTCATTTCTCGAGTGATTCCCCTAATTCTTTTCTTTTTTCCTCATTGCTCATGAATATCAGCTAATGTCACGAGAAAAACTCTCATGTATAAAAATGACGTGTGATAAAATAATTCTAACTTAATATCTCAAATATTTTTACTGATTATGAAGGAGTTTGTCTAAGATAGAACTTCATAATTGAAATACATCTGATTCCTTATTCTTGTCACCCGATTTTCTGCTATCAAGGGTGCAATCAATATGAAACTACGATTGTATATCACAATACCCTCGACACTGTGCTGTCATTGTGGCACAATCGAATGAGGAGAAGATCTTAATCATTCAAACCGTCCACAATATCTCAACTCTGTCAGAATTGAATGCAACCACGATGAATCAATCTCCAATCTCATGCAGGATGTATCCTGATTCTGTACATAATTATCTACTTGATCAAAACAGTGATTGGATACAAAACAGGGAAATATTTTTCTTTCATCAATTAGTCATCTTCTGCTTGATTTTTTCTTTGAAATCCAATTACTTAAGCATTCCCCAGATAATTTTTCTGCAGAGCTGTTACGAAAATTGAAAACGATGGACGAGAAAAGTGGAGTAGAAAAAAATAGAATGAACGAGAGATGAAGAGAAAAAATAGTACCGGGATGAGGCTAAGTATACTTAGTCCCCGATTATGTGATATGAAGTTGCTATCGGATGGAGTTCAGAGGGTTGCGCAAATGAGGGGAAGGACGGATACCCTTAGTCTGATTGAGCCTCCAACAAGTCTATACAACTATCACCTTTTTTTCGGAGTAATACACATGTATAGCAGCATAGAGACCCTGATTGGATCCCAGATGGGCTTCTTCAGGTCCTTTTAGACCCTCTTCGTGCTATTTTTCGAGGCAGCAAGACGGAAAAGAAAAGAGTATTTTGTAAAAATAGACTGGAAACGCTTGAAACTACTACATACAATCGCACTTATGCTTGAATTAAGGTAGCATCCCAGGGTACAGTCGATGTAACAGGAAAAAATTAGGATTTGTAGGCTAGTCCCCAATTAATTCACCTGGAAAGGTGATTAAATTAATCGAAAATTACATTTTCAACTTGTGGATATAATTTTTTATTGCTTCTCGAATTTTTTTTTTTTTACATTACTGATCTTCCATCACATGCATGAGATAGAGAGAGGGAGATAAATAGGTACAACGATCTCCTAATTAAAATTTTCCAATAACAATACGAAGAATTCAATATTTTTTTCTTCTATTATTTAATTTAAATGTTGCTCTCTTCTTTAAGCAAAGAATCTAATCAATATAGCTAAAAATATTAACTACTTTCAATTGTTGGAGATTATATTTTAAGTAACTTTGTTAACGTATTTGTAGTTTATAACGAGTGTAAAAAGCTGAAAAGCTATACATGGCTCAAAATAATAATAATAATAATGTTGCTCTCTTCATCAATAGTTTTTAAATAACGATCAAGCTGTTTAGTATTTTTTTTAGCAATTTCATTATTCCTATCCGATTTAGATAGTTTAAGTTGAAAATCAAATTTTCTTCTTGTCATAATATAAAAAAAATACAATCTCTGATATGGCATCAAAACAATCAAGATTTGACTGTACTCGTGTTTTTGTTACTTCAGTCCATGAATTCTATTGAAAGACATCTTGATGAATTTAAAACGTTTAAATTCATCTCTTTCATCATAAAGTTTACATAATTTAGTGAAGAAAATGAAGAATAGAGGAAGAAAATCATGACAATTCCATTTTACTGTGAAAATCTCTTTATATTTTCATGAGAAAATTCAGTTTCAAGTGAGATGATAACCTTTCATTTTATCACCATCAACGTTTGTCAGAAAATAATGAGCTGAACACAGGTATCTACCCTAACTGTGTAAAATCAACGGGACATTGTAGATGTCTTGATAATAATAGTGTTGTCTTCAGCAGTACATTTGTAACGTATATTTGTTTCTATGTTTAGTGGTTTGAGTACAGAGAGAGAGAGAAAATGGAGAGACTGCATAAAATATTGAAATAAAGAGAATTACACTTCAAACTAGTGGTTTTGACAGTAGAAAGACAAAGAAATGAGAATCATGAATAGACTAATTGGCAAATATACATTTTTACAATCCATTTGTAAAATTGAATTATCTTCCATGAAATTTTTCTCATTTTCATGAAAAATAAATGAGATGATAATTTGCAGTAGCTTATCCTGAAATAATGAATTCATTTACATGAGATAAAAGTGAATGAGCAAAAGGAGAATAGGAAGTCTTGTGTGTGGATGTAAAAAAGGACATGAAGTAGCAGTTCACGACTTCACTAGGAGCTATCAGGGATCTCTGGAGACAGTTGTACATTTCAAGCTGGACTCAGTTGTGGTTGTGTGCTTGTTAGATCCCAGTTCAATGTTGCCTTGGTGCATGGTGACAAGAGAGGAACAGGAGACCGAGAGAAACTAACTGCACAACCGCTGGAGGTAGCGACATAGGACAGTAGGGACCACCACTTTTCAGTAGACCACAATCGAGTATGCAATTTACATGGTGTTCAACCTCTCTGACAGGGTTACGCAATGTTGAAGAACTTTTTCCCATTGAATTTCTCCATATTTTCAGTGTTTTACCTCAAATAAAGCCCTTTTCTCTTTCAAAATGGAGATTAAGAATTTTTTTTAGGAATTTCGGAGAATGTCATTAGTTTCGGCTTTTTTTTTTCATTTTTTGAGTGAATACTGACATTTGGTTAGACTCCCAAGAGATCTAGTGCTCGTTCGACACGTACCAATGCAAATTTTAGGTCGACTCGGTGTCCAGGTAATGCGTATGTTAATGGGCATTCCCTTCGTTGACCATGGGTCGAGCGTCACATAATTTGGCCAATTTACAAGCATTATCGTGACGCTGTATTTAATCGCTGAGAATTAGGTTTCATCGCCTGGAAACATCCAATGCGAACTGAATAACTATTTAGGTGTAAAGAGAAAATTCTATTCGTGATTAATTATCACATTACTGCTAGTTGTTTAATAATAAATGTTTAAATACATTTAATTGTGCTAAAAATTGAATTGCATGATGATTGAGAGTTGTGTGGTTTTTTAGTCTGAATTGTAGATATCAAAATATTTTGATGTTCAAAAATAGCTGGGGCCTCTTATCTTTTTGAACTCTTTCGTCATATAGCAAATATGAAAACGAGTATATTAAGTCATTGACTTTGTAATTGCGCAATTTATTTGTGTTCTTCTCCTACTTGGAGATTCTGCCCAACCAGAGTGCCGGATTCGAGGCCATAGCTGCTGTGAAAGGTAGCATATTCACTAAAATACTCAAATATCATTTCAGCTTTAAAAATTTAGTAGTTAATATTTCACAGTGATACTACCGATTACGTTCATTTCATAGCGAACTTTTCAAAATTATAAGTGGACTGAACATAGTGAAATAATAATGGAAGACAAAATAACGGTAATTTGCATAAATTTTTCATGTCAATTAACAGCTTTTTCATTATTTTTTTTATTCATAAATTATAATGATCCAAAGAGCGTTGTTGCATTCGTAACTGGAGGAGCTTCGGGCATAGGAAGAGCTATAGTGGAGAGAATCGTGAAGCAAGATGGGAAATGTGTAATCGTGGATCTGAATGATTCAGGTGCAGCCTTAGCTGAAACACTTGGAGAAAATGCAACGTTCTTCAAAGCAGATGTAAGATGATTTTTTCAATAAATTGTAAAAAATATTAAATTAATGACTCAATTATGATTAATGTTTTGTGATTATTTCATTAAGTGAATTTCAAGAATAACATTGAAACTAAATTCGATTTTATTGAGAATGATAGTTAAAAAATAAGTGGCAAAAGTTAGGAATAAATTTCACACTGTTAAAAGAAGTATTTGAAATTAAGATACTTTTGTGGACACTTTCAAAAAAAATTTGGGGACGCTACTGTCAGTGAATAGCAGTTTCAAGGTATTTTTTTCATTTTAAGATATTTTTTTCCAACTGATATCTTAAATTAAGATACTTTTTTTACAGTACAATGAATGAAATTGGCAAAGTTTCAATACTATTTTTAACATTCCAAATTTTACATAAAAAGTAATGAATTATCACTTTCATTTGAATCTCCGGGATAAAGAGAGAAATAGAAGAATAATACCATACAAATTTTAATGACAATATCATATAATAATCAAATATAACAATACAATAAAACAGTATAATTATAAATGAACGACTTATCTTTTAATTCAATCAAAGAAAGAAATTGCTTCGCTTCAATAAAATAATTATTTAAATAAAAAAAAAATCATTTCATGGAATTTTAAATGAATGATAATAATTAATATAAATAATAATATTTATATTAATATAAATAATAATGTGAAATTTCCTCTTTGTTTTCATTTTTCGCGTTCCTATCAAATTTCAATTCTTACTGTTTTAATTTCAAGGTAACTTCAGAAAAAGACATTTTAGCTGCTTTGGAGCATGCGAAACAACAATTCGGTGGAATAAATGCTGTGATAAATTGTGCAGGCATTGGTTTAATTCATCTCCCATATGACTTTGAAGCAGAAATGGCACATCCTCTCGAGGACTACAGGAAGGTGATGGACGTGAATGCACTAGGGACATTTAATGTAGCAAGATTAGCGGCCGGCGTGATGGCAGCAAATGTACCTGATGAGAATCAGCAACGTGGTGTGATTATCAACATAGCAAGTACCTATGCCAAAAGTGCACACCCTAAAGCAGTTGCTTATGCCTGCAGTAAAGGCGCAATTCTGGGTATGACGACACCTTTGGCAAGAGGCTTTGCACCGAAGGGCATTCGTGTGGTTACCATATCACCAGGTTTCACGGAAACTCCTTTAGTAGGTGAGATGAAGGTTTTATGTAAATACGCGAAAAAATTGTGCATGCTGAATTTTTGTTTCAGAACCATTCACAGAAAATGCTGCTGAATATAATAAAATTGTGGGGATGACGATTCATCCAAAGCGTTTTGGTAAACCCAAGGAAATAGCTCATTTGGCTCAAACTATAATTGAAAATCCCTTCATCAATGCTGTGAATATGGAAATCAATGGAGGATTCCATTTCTCCGGGACATCTCAATGAATTTACGAGGAAACATAATTTCAAAATTATAATATTCAACGACCGAGTTCTTTATTACTTTCAATAAAATGTTTTATATCTCCAACGCTGTAGATCTTTGAATTTTTTCGGTCATTTTTCAACGCAAGAACATCTTAAATGCATCGTCAACGAGGCATCTTTCCGCATGTATCTACTTTCGTGCGAATAAAATTTATGGATGAAAATATCCGATTGAGGTGTCACGCATATGGAATATCACGCACAGTAGCTGAAAAGAGGGCCTATTTCCATGACGACACTTGCACCTAAAGAATATTTTACCACTGGGCTATATAACTTGATGTTTGTGGTGAAGGTAAAAATATATATTCACCAGTGCATTTCTTTCTGTAGGTCTGTAAATTCGATGGACCACCCCAAGACGTATTTTCAGTACAACGAAAAGCCACAGATAACTTTTTTTTCCTCTCTCGTTTTGCACACATTCATAGAAGCTGAATGTATTTGAATTCTAGTGTGGCTGAAATATCCAAGAGTTCCTCATGTTTTATGCACGGATGACAATTTTATGAGGTAAGAACAGATTGTAACAGGCGAATTACCAAGAATATGAAATTTTTCCTCAATTTTTTTTTTGCAGACACTTGAATTAATCGAGAAAATGATAGAATTTGAAATAAATCAGTAATGAAATCTAAAATATTATCGATTATCAATAAACATTTTTTACAATACCTCCAATGCTGAACAGAATATTATTTTTATTATATATTTCAAGGATAGTCATACAATCACAAGTTTCGTGACTCATTACGAATTATTACCAGCAATAACGTTTCGAACGGATCGAGCGACCTCGCCAGCCAAACGAATGCCTTCCCGCAGCACGCGAGTTCCAACTATGATCATTGGGCAATTTTGTGCAACCACCAAATAACTATCCAAAATTGTTGTAACAAGAGTGCGTACAGCAGTCGTTGGATCAGTACCATTGAGTGCTTGATTAACTGCTAACTGAATGCCATCGACAAAGTTATTTCCAAGATCAAGAGTCGTATTGAGGTGATCTCGGGCAACCTGAATGGCTTGAGCAACGCCTGGTGGGTATGATGAGAGCGGTGGTAATTCGGAGAAGTCGGAGTCAGTGACATTGGTGTCGAGACCAGATGGAATTTCAGGTATCAAGCTGTTGACATTGGGAAGACGAGGAAGACTAGGAAATCCTCCAAACGGCGGTGGTGGTGGAGGTGGTGCACGCCCCCCTGGTCCGCTTGGACCTCTTGATCCACCAAGCCCTCCAGATACTCCTCCAAAGGGAGACTCTGGTAGACGCGGTGGGAAAAGACTGAAGCCAAATAATGGACTGTTCAGTCCAGGTATTTTCGGGAATTCTACACCTCCTTGAATACCAGCCTGCAAGACAAAAATCATTTAACCCCTCAAGTAATGGGCTCATATACGTATGTGGACCCTCGTGCCTGTCCAACCGGCCGGGGTCTCTATGTCATAGAGACCCTCACCGCGTTGCATGAAAATTTCAATATCTCTTACAATTTCCAAGTTTTTTAGATTTTGCAAAATGCTTCGTGAAGATGGATAATTCAAGTTTGATATGCAACCTTTCAGGAACAATTAATTCGATTTTAACTAATTAATTTTTGAGAGATTTGTTTTTTTTTCAAACTTCTGAGTTCACATGTCACAAGGCGCCCGGCCGCTAGAACGGTTCGGCTCACTGAGGCCCCGTACTTAAGGGATTGATTATAAACTGTAATGAATGTGCATAAGCATAATTCACTCACCATATTGGGATCGACATTGGCACCTCCAAAAATCGAGGCACCCGAAGCTACGGCAATTGCCGCCAACAGATAGACTACCAAACCACGTTGCATTGCAGATGAACAAAATCGAACTGTACACTTCCTCATCAGTAACATCGACTACATTTATACTTCTGCTTCCAATAGCTAACTGCTTACTTCCGCCTGACGCTGAACAATAGTTACACATCTGCGGTATTATTCACAAAATTGAATCAATAGTGCTCGATAAATGATATAATTAATGGACACTCAACAATTACACGAAATATGCTTCTTCTTTATTCTTTACAAATACCGATTCTATATATACATCTCATTATTATGCAATTCACAAGCATAAATTCAATTGAAAAAATTCTTTAGTGCATTATTTGAGTAAGTAAAACAACAATTCAGTATCTCAAATGAATATTTTTTGTCTCTGTCACATTTGAATTGATAATTGATGCAAAATTTTGTCATTTATGCTCATCTAAAGTCAGTAAAAACTCTCTTTTCCTTGAAATACTCCCATTGCGGTATCTAGAAATAGTCGGTGGTAACCATCCAAAGCCGACGATCCATCTCAGTGATTACGTCCACTATACCCAAGGAAAAACTTTTTAAAAACTTTTTCTACTCTTCTAGTATACGGAAAAAAAAAAATTTCCCAAATAACTCTACACAAAATACACCAAAGAGATTGGGTAAGATGGGCCGTTACAGAGTAAAGACTTCTATTTGAAAATTGTTCAGACAATATTTGAAGATTTTTATATTTTTACTTTGGATAAAGAACTTTTTTACCACAAGTATTTTCACCGAGATTCTCAATCCATGCGTATGATAATTTTCACAAGACTCTGGTATAGCCCAAGGTATTTCGGGCTTTTTTTTTTCTTTTTTTTTTCGAAGAAGTAAGAGTGAAAAGGGGAGTGAGATGGTTTCATTGCCCGTAGGATTTGCCTTTGGATTTTGAAATGTATGAGCATCCTATCGACTCGTCAACTCTCAACTATTCCTCAGATCTTCGGGTGGATAGACAGGCCTCTCATGCCTCTTTCTCTTTTAAGCACATATATATATATATATATATATATATGCATGAAGAATATGCGAGAGTCGCGTAAAGGAAGCCCACAATACCATTAAAGTTCAAGCAATTCGCATAAATGCATCCTGCCATTTCCACACGACAGGTATTAACTCATCGCTAACCATGAAAAGTACCTAAATTGCAGTACCTCATAATACCTTATTAAAGAATTTAATAAATAACTCCATCAATACTGCAAACAATCAAAAAACTAATAATCCATACGGCAGCAAATATTTTCTCTATTTATTTCAACAAATGATCATTTCAATACAGCCTGGTCGTGAACTTGCGTGAGTGACAGAAATTAATTTACCACAATTTGTATAGTACGCACGGAAATTGCGTGTCTGCACAATCTCGAGTGCTTTGTTTGACTGCCACAAGGTTTGTCGTTGGTGTTGTAATATGTGTGCTAGCATCAACTGTCTCAATAACTTTGTACTTGTGTTTGTATACATTTAGATGAAGCAAGTAAGTCATCACTACGGAAATAACTCCTGCAGTAAGGTAGTAGCAATATTGGGCACAGATGCAGAAGTGTGATTGCTGAATGTTTGATAATATCCAAGATGCTGTGGCACGTGTATGAAAGGTACCCTATTGCCCTTTTGCAAATACAAAATTGCCAATAGGGTTCTCTAGGTGTTGGCAATCATTGACAAGTTGCTTTAGCTTTTGATTTTCCATTATGGGCTCTGACACGTGCCGAGAATATTTCCTGCAAATTACGATAATTTATCTACACAGTAGGTGAGTGCAATCAGTTCTTTGAATATTATTGACATGACATTTTATCCAACTCTTTTAAAAACATGACTTCAGCATAGAACAGTAAATTGCAGTTTTCAGTATGCAAAAATAATATTTATTCAAGTACAATAAATATTCTGCTGTTGTATTTGATATGATGGTCCAGTGCGAGTAATTGTCAGAGTATCTACACAATGTTTGTCATTCAAACAGACTCCATAATAAGACAAATTGCGTACTAGTCGAGGAAAAATATTGAACTATCACATAAGCCGTGTATTGTGTCCAACAAAAGCCCCCCCCCCCCTCCTCCTCCCCCGACTCTGTCCCTGAGGCGACTCTGTATCAATGGCATAGAAAGTACACTAAAAAAGGGAAATAAGAGGATGATCTTCAAGGTCTGGTGATCAGAGCTTGGACTTGGACGACACTGAATAAACCGATTCAAATGATACTCGTGTGCTTCTGACAAGGATTCACGAAATATCGATTTAATGGTAACTTGATATGGGCTCTAAACACGCCCCACGTGGTACAATCGATTGTGTTACTGACTATGTCAGAAACGTACTGTATCAACTGTCACATGCAACAGTGTAAGACTCAATGCTGGGGGATATTTAATGACCACATGAATACAAATATATATATAGTTTTTTGATACAAAAAACCTCACTGTAGCGAAAGTTCAATCATTGCAGAATATAAATAGGAACTATTATTGACCTTTAAATAACGAATTTTTCAGTCTGCAACCTCTACATAACGTATCCTACAAATTCTCCAGCCCTATCCTCCAAGAAAAAGGTCAACAATGTGCATTGGGACATGTAGTGCTACATCATCGTTACAATCCATTTTTTCAATGCCTCGAAATAGAATGAACGAATGTGAAAAAAAATGGTTAAAGAATTTCGAAATGCAAATTAATTGCAACGAACTCAACGACCCATCACACCCGTCCATCCTCATACCTGGCACCAAACACTGGCCGCGGTAATGGGATAGCTACAACCACAATACACCCTTCACCGAAGCGGAAGAGAAACAAGGGAACGGCATTACCCGGGAAACGCGATGGGATTCCCAACTGGTCCAAGAATTACCCCATTCTCTGTCCTCCTCCATCTCCTTCACCATCCAGCCCTCACTCACAACGCCCTACTCTCACCAAACTGATGTCATGATCTACTATCAATTGACAATGTGCATGGGGGACATTGAAACTCCAACGAAATATAACATTGATTCCAAATAGTTTAAACTGTAATTTCACGGGCTAACACGAAATTTGCTATTGATTGAAAACATGTTGACTCGATGCGTGTGAGTAATTATGTGTGATCATTGATGAAGTGGCCAACAAGACAGGATGAATCTATTCTACCTTGTCATGATTTTGAGAGTTTCCCCTTGAAGGACTGAGCACTTGTCTCTGATGCAATGCTCTGTCCAGATGATGCATGAGCTAGATGGATGTGTGTCCATGCGACTTACGATGCAGTTACTGGGGCCGCTACCATGTTGATGGTGGTACTTGTCTCGAGTGGCTACATGATCACGAGAACCCCTCTTGGGTTCCAGCCGGAGGACACGATTGCTCGCTCCTAACGATCAATCGCTCGGTTAACCTTGGCACGTTGCGGTTTACCAGTGATACTGGTTGGCATTTACGAAATCGAAGTTGATGCTATGAGAATTTTCGAATTGCCCCTCGGGTGGATATTGTCATGGTGTGACACAACGACGAGAGGAGGATATGAAAATTCAAAGTCTCTCGATAGAGATGAAGATGTTAGTAGGTGAGCAAAGCCGGTTCTGGATAAATGAAAAATTTTTTCCAGTGCTGCCACCTGCCTTTTTTTCCCGGCGTTAGTGCTGTATCGTAGAGCGTTGATGTGTGTGTGTGTGTGTGTGTGTGTGTGTGTGTGTGTGTGTGTATGTGTGTGTGTGTGGGCACATGTGGTGATGAGGGGCGGTGGGGGGAGAGGGGTGAAGGCATGATGACGTAGTGATGACGAGGATGACGAGGAAGACGATCAGGTGTTCGTGTGTGTGTGTGTGTGTGTGGGAGGAAGCGACGAGCGAGAAGCGAGAAGCGAAGAGCGAGAAGCGAAGAGCGAGAAGCGAAGAGCGAGAAGCGAAGAGCGAGAAGCAAGGAGAGGGAGTTGAGAGGGAAGGGTGGGGTCAAATGATGAGTCTGAGCCATTAATGAGATATCTATGAAGAATATCCAGTTCAGTTGACGGTGAACTTTCAGTCATTATGAATCTAATGGATCCAATGAATTTAAATAAGTTGAGTGTGGATGAGAGGTTATCTCTGTATGAAGTGCCTCCGTATCAATCAAGTTATTTGGAGCTGGTGTCACAATACTATGGAGATGATGACGATGATGATCGCCGACCTGCGCGTATTTGGGAGTTTATCCAGGATGTGCTGGATTTGTCGAAAAATTTGCAACATCTAGAAGAGGAGCGAGAGGAGGAGGAGGAGGAGAAACATTCATTGAATGATTTCATAGACATCAAATCTAAGGTTCTCGATGACACTCTAAGGGATTTACTTATAAAGGTGGAGAATTTACTGGAAATGCAAGGAGCTATGAAATGGAAGCCAGCCTGCGAAGTACCTGCTGATTTCAATTTAAAATTATCAGCAATCATAGGATACCTGTATACTCTGAAAATCGATGCTCGATTACTAATTTTATCTCTGAAACATGAAGTAGAGGAGGAAAGAAAGAAAACTACTGTAACAATAAATGAATAAACAGATTATTTACTTAATATTATGATTTTTATTTCTCCATTTTGACAAGAACATTTTTTTTCAATTATTACATATAAATATTTTTCTTTTAAATTAATTTTCTGACACTACCACTGAGTGGACTGTATTCCATTATTCGATCATGTAGAATTAAACAATAAGCTGCTGTATCATGGGGGAATGCTGCTACTGCTTCGAATTCTAGACGAATATCTACTGGTCCAGATTTCAAAAATTCATTCTGCTTTGAGCAGTCAATGATAATGAGAGGTGCGGTTGTTAAAAATTTCTTTCTATTTAATAGTGGCTCTGGTTCTTTGCCATAATAAGAATGTTGAAAATTAGCATACATATTGTAGAGAAGAGCATACTGATTATGAGCTATGTCCAAATTCAGATTTCCATATGGATAACTCTGAGAATTCAAAATTAGCCCTATGTCATAAAATGACTAAATGTAATCTGATCCATAGCATTGTGGGTGATCGTGAATAAAAAATAAAAAAGTCTGTGCTACGGTCAAAGGCAAAACAAAGTATTTTATTGTTCCGGTAAATGAGGAGGACAGTTCGAGGGGCAGTTGATGTAATATGGATTGCAGAGGACTCTGAGCATAACTTTTCGCCCCCACTTTCCAAATTTTGCGTGAACATATAAAATCGTGGAGTACCAACAATTTCTTCATTCTAACCAAAAGTGTTGAAAGAGCAGGGAAATTCTCTTCATCATACCCAAAATTCTTAAGGTAATTTTTGCATAATTTTTCAGATAATCGAATTTTTATATATATTTTTTTGAGAATTCACTAATTACTTGAAATTTCTTATTTTTCCACAGCAAGCAATCATAGGAGTCAGACATTCTTCCAAAAAAATGGATAGAGTTTATCACACCCTCAATCTCCAGCTGAATCATAAGCCTCATGCAGTTAAGGTAAATTTACCTATGGAATGGATGAATCAGTTATCCGACTCGGATTTGATCGACATCACCAATGAGGCTCTGATAAAACATCGAACATCTTCCCTCGATATATCCATTACTGTGGCTAACACTACAGCCAAACTCATTGTAAAGAAAAGCGGTGAGATTTTCTATGAGAAAAACAAGAAGCCAGGCATAGGGCCTGAACTGTATCGTGTCTCCATCCCACATGAATGGAGCGATGCTATCGGTAGTGATAAATTTCAAGAACTCATTGCACAAGTACGCAAATCTGCAAAATATTCAGCTGATCAGTATTTGGTCATTAATAAAGTAGCAGCAAGATATCATGTATGTGAGCATGATTTTATAACATTTGTACCGACGTACGTAAAAAATTGGAAATCTGATTGCTCTGATCATATGTAAACACACACACACACACACACACACACACACACACACACACACACACACACACACACACACACACACACACACACAATAGAAATTCTCCGTGGAGGGGAACTGTTGTAGTAAGAATCAACGTTGCAAATGGTATTCTTCCTTTATTTTGTATCTTTTTCAAGATTTCAAAGTAGCTGAAAAATGAGGATCAATGATATCATGTAGGCTCCTGAATGCACATTTCCGGCCAGAAAAAGTTGAAGATCCATAACTGTGCAGTTATGGGTGTCCACTTATTTTTGGCTGGAAATGGTCATTCGGGGCTTACATGATAAAGTTGTTCATCATTTTTCATATACTTTGGAATCTTGGAAAGGATGCGAAATAAATCGGATGATATAATTTGTATCGGGTATTGCTACATACACACAAGCACACACACACACACACACACACACACACACACACAGTTATACTCAGAGAAAAATAAATCTTTTATAATATCCAATTCTGATGTTTTGAAAATGTTTTTTATTTCTTTCCTCTCCCTGTCTCCACCACCACCACCACCACACTTCATCAAAATAATTTGACATTCCTTAGACGCGAGCTCATTGCTTGGACTTCTAGAGGTATATTGTTCTCTCTTTTTACTTAATTTTTTTCATAAATACTATTTAAGTAGAGGGTCATGCCTCCAGAGAATCATTCTAATAAGAAACACCAATCGTGTAAGATCGATAGTGAATTAGAGCGTTACTCCGTATTTATTTGAATTTTTTTTTTTCATAATAAAAATGTCACGAAGAAAGATGGCCTCAAATTCTGCGCGTGTTCGCGATTTATCACCGGAAATTATTGAAATAATAAAGATTATCGAATTAATTAAACAGCGTTCAGAGTCTTCACCGAGTAAGAAACGTCGTATTGCTAGAGGCTTATCCGAGATAGTTACCAAAGTGAATGAATTTGAGGAAAAGGAAGAGGAGGAGGAGGAGGAGGGGGGAGTAGTGGAGAATGAGGAAGAAACTGGTGACATGTCCGATACATCAGAGGCATCAGTGGCTGGAGAAATGGATGAAAAAAACGACGAAGAACTGGCATCTGCAGATGAGAATGGAATAGAATCATCAGTATCTTCAGTTCAATCAGTCATTGAATTGCCAGAATCTGCGATTTCAATCAATTCAGAAGAAGAATCTCATGACTCATTGGAAGTTTCACAGCCTGAACAGCTGAACGAAAATTCAGAGATGATGAAACAATCAGAATTCATGGAGATAGAAGAATTATCAATGGATCCAGAGATAAATAGCAAGGAGACTATGCTGGAAGCCCTCAAAGCAGCTGAAGAGATTGATACGATTGGAGAAGTGGTAGATGAAATTATTGAGTCACCGACAAGTCCAGAGCCGATAGATCGAGGACTTGCACCAGAAAGTTTCGAGTCACCAACAAGTCCAGAGTTGATAGATCAAGGACTCGCTCCAGAAACTTTCGAGTCACCTGCAAGCCCAGAAGCAATAGATAAGGGACTTACGCCAGATGTCATTGAGGCACCTGAGTCACCAACAAGCCCAGAAATTGTGGAAATGAGAGCTACATCAGGGATTATTGCACCACCTCCGAGCCCTGCGTCATCTACAAGTGATCAGGTGATTAAACAAGAAGTAGCAGTAGATGAGGCTGTTGTTGTTGTTGAGTCATCTTCCATTCCCAATATTATCAATGGAGAGGAAATATCTCAGCGTCCAAGTGTTATAATCAGTAGTGGATCTCCACAATTATTGATGAGTCAACAATCCATGATAAAAGTACCCGAAACAGTGGAAAATCAAGGACAAGTGAATGAGGAAAAATCAAGTGAAGAAATAAATTCACTTGAACTCTCTAGCTCAGCTAATCATTCACAGCTGAATGATATATCCCAATCAGCTGAAAATCTATCATCAGGTGGGGTGCAACTATTGGCAGAAAATACTTATGAGTGTGAGCAGAGTGTAGAACCAATTCGTGTTTTTATACCACAAGTATGGAAGGAGGAGTTTTCTGAAGAAAGACTCTCCAAACTTGTGGTTAATGTCTTGAAGAAACATGAGAAACGAGGTGGTACGTTCATAACTATAGCTGGGGTTCGTACACGGCTTAATATGTGCCCTCATGGTAATGTTTTCTTCGAGCCAGTTCATTCAGATACTGAAGCATCTTCTTCAATTAATATAAATCGGATCAATCTATATCCAGAGGTAATTTTCAATATATTTTCTCATTAATTTGATAATTTCAATCAGGGTCATGCATTATTATTCTAATATTAATTTTTCTGTTTCAGTTGTAAAATATGCAGTAAAAGTTCAACATTTGGTTTCGCTAAAAACAAAAATGAGAAATTAAAAGAAATGAAAGGTGTTGAAAATAAAGAATATTTTTTATTGATGTATTTTCGAAATTTCAATTAAAAAATATGAAAATTCTATGCAGTAGATCATTCATGGGCTTTTTTCGTATTATTAGTTTCACTCCCCTTCCTTCCCTCCTCTCCTGCTCTACACTTCTTCTCTATAATCTCCAAAACATGCAGGCTAGCTTCAGGTTTACACCACCCCTCTTCCCCCCCAACTTCTTACTCTCCCTCTCTGCTCTTCTGCTACAGTTTCCTCTCTCCGTGCTGGCTAGCTTCAAGTTCAAGTAATCTAACATGAAATTAAGAGTGAAATTCATGCACTGTGTTTCACACTGCTGCTCCACCCCTCCTTCTTCTCCGCCTCTCGTCTCCATGCTTCTCCACTACGTGCTCCCCCCATGGTAGCTCGTCACCAGGGGAATTCTACGACGCTGCGGCGGCTCACTAGGAGAAACAATGGGCAGCATTGTAGAATGAGAGAGAAAGAGAAACATTTTTTCGACTGAGTTTTTCGGGTGCTCTAGTTAGTTCTCCATTGCTCTTTGAATATTCTACATCGAAAAGTTTTTAAGTGAATTGAGAAAAAATGTGTTCTAGAAGATTCGATTTCTCTCAGATGACTGCTGAGGAGGAATTACGTGAAAAAGAATTGTGGTGGATAGATGAGAGTGAAGAATTGAGGGAGAAGAATGCAGAAAAATTGCAGGATTATGTTGGACATCTTCCTGTACCCTTGAATCTTGTAATCAAGTTCAAGGCTTTTCTAGGTCCACATTACTATGGATACTCAGTAAGTTAATTTTCTATTTATTCACTGAATCATTTCTATAGTCATTTATTCTACGAAAAAAAAAAAAGAAAAAAACTCCTTAACAAAAATGAAATTAATTTTTTCCATAATCTTCCATAATGAACTCTCAAAAGAGAAAGAAAATGAGTCTATTCGTGCATTATCTTAGAAAAATTAAGATGAGAATTTTTTAGTGCCAGATTTTTCTCCTTCTTCTTCTTCTTGGGAAAAATAAGAGTTATATCAATAAAAAATTCAAAAAAAGATAGAGTTATTCAAATGTCAATTTCAATTTTTTTCTTAAGGGGACTAGATTTGATCGATTTTTTTGTTTTCAAATATATTTCTGAATCCATGAGAAGAGAAAGAGAGAGAGAGAGAGAGAGATAAATAGGAGTTATGGGGATAAAATAATATAAGCTACAAAGAAATTATCATTTTTCTCATTTCTAAGATATTTTTTAATTTAAAAAATCCTAAAATAAAAAAATACTTAAATTTCAATTTTTTTCCATAGAAACATGCAGTAACAGGACGATTGGCTGAATTCATCAGCTTTCTCATTTTGATTGAGAAGAAGGAGGAAGCTGCTGAAGCTGTTAAATATGTTGAGCAGCTCCAAACAGCTATTTGGACAATTTTGGATGCTGAACAGCGTGAAAAATGAGGTATTTTTTTATTTTCTATCAGTATTCTTCTTCTATTCCCGATTGAAAAATTTAGAGACTTATCTACATTTTTTAATTGGTAATATTTTAATACATTTGGGGAAATTTTTTAATTTTTTGATTATTTTTTTGTTTTCAGATTGGAGAGACTGCTTGCAGAACAAAAGGAATAAAAAAGATATATTTAACCAAAAGTGTCCATGTGAAATTCATATATATATATATACATATATATATATATATATTCAAACATTTGCAGACAACACACACACACACACACACACACACACACACACACACACACACATAATATCATAATTATCTATGTAACTTTTTCTTTTTTCATGGACTGTTAATTAAAAAAACAAAAAAACATTGTATTATTTCAATTTATTTATTTTTTCATTCAAATGAAATGTATGTATCAATTTCTCTCTCTACTACATAATTCATGCGCGTTTATATTATTACTTTTTTATTACAAAATATTCGCCGGCTCTTTATAAATAAAAATACATGGGTTATACAGTCCTTCGAGAAATTTGATTTCAAGTCGATTATCTGCTGCTAGCGTCTTATGTTTCTCCATTTCTTCTGAATCTTCCAGGAAGGCTGCAGTGAGTCGTTGAGGTAGAAAAATGGTGAATTCTCCATCCAATGTGCACATAACTTTTGCTCCATATCGTGTACTCTGCACTCTGAATGCAGTCACTTGGTAGGCATGATCTCTAACCAGCTCTCCCAACTTTTTTGTCGGTAAATAATTAGCTATACGCGCAATGTCATTAATTTTACTGTTATGCATTTTTTCGAAACCAAGAAAAGAATAGTAATATTTGTGAACAGCTTATAGCAAGGCTTACGAGATAATAATGAAGTATATGCTGATGGACCACGCTGCTTTTAAAGGATAGAGCTGTGTATTTGTATGTATGTATGTATGTATGTTTGAGTGTCTGGAATGCGGAAAGAGTTGCGGAAGGACCATCAAATGTAGACCTCACACATGACGCATTATGACTAATTCGCAGAAAATTGATATTGCGAAAGAATGAAAAAAATCGAAATTCGGGTTTATGACTCCTATAAGAGTATGGAACAGAGACTGAAATATCTCAGTTTTTTAATAATCGTCATAAGTATAAGAAAAACATGGATTTGCAAAATTGTGCTAGAGTCATTAGTATTTTAGAATATTATTATAAAAATACTACAGTGCAAGATATTGAGTCATGGATCACCTGGTGTGAACATTATATCAAACTTTTCTCAAAAGTTCAAAAAACCGTGACTCTATCCTACGGGGAGAAAAATTCTTTGCAATCTGCAATTGCAAATCTCCACTCGATCCAGGAAAAATTCAAAGTGAAGCAGAAAAGAGGTGGAGCAATATCAGATTCAACGTCTGAGGAAGAAATTACTGAACGTGTGCGTTGGAAAGATGCAGAATCGGTTTTTCAGGGGCGAATGCGTACCGGTGTTATAGTGAATTTACATCACAAAGAGTTGAGATTATTCTTTAACGATGCCAAAGTATTAACTAAGGAACAATTGAAGATTTTGCTAAATCAAGTAGGTAGCGTGAAAGTGAATGGAATTTTGGCATGTAAATATCAACTCATGAAAGACGGTGCGAATTTTGAAGAAACCAAATACTTTAATACTAAAAATTCTCTCATCTTACCTGCTACGGACATAGAGGACTGGTTCGAAGAGAATATAGTGGAAATATTAATGAAAAAAGTTGAGGATTTTCAAGGACGTGATTCTGGATGGACACTCACTGAGATTATGAATCTTTTAATGAATATCAATAAATACGTTCCATTTAGGGCTGGAGAGTCTACATATATTCAATTGCCATCTCGTATTCAATTGAAAAAGGCCGTCGTAAATATCAAGAACATGGATGAATATTGTTTTCTATGGTCAGTGATAGCAGCACTTTATCCAGTTACTCGAAACTCCTGTTCAACTAATTCATATCCTCATTATACAGTGGCAACATTACCTCAAACGAATCGTCAGCTTAATTGTCAAGGCATAAAATTCCCCATATCACTGAGAGAAATATCAAAATTCGAAAAACTTAATGGACTATCCATCAATGTTTATGGAATAGATAATAATGATACTGAGCAGATCGTACCTTTTTACTTGAGTAAGGAACAATCAGTCATATCAACGATTCATTTATTCCTACTATGTACAAATGTATTTGTAGGGGCAGATATGCAAAGTATTTATCATTTTGCCTGGATTCGCAATCTTTCAAGGCTAGTGAGCTCTCAAATTTCCAATCATCAGCATCATATGTTTCTCTGTGATCGATGCTTGTGTCACTTTCAGTCAGAGAAAAGTTATGGAAATCATAAAGAGGATTGCTTTACAATTAATAAGTGTAGAATGCTACTACCGAACGAAGAACAAAAAATATTGCGCTTCAAGAATTATAAATATAAGGAAGCTGTACCATTCGTTGTGTATGCCGATCTGGAGTGTCTTTTAAAAGCTACAAATGATGAGAAAATGTATCAAGAACATGTACCATATAGTATTGCATTTTATTTGCACTGTTCATACAATAAAAATTTATCAGAATTCAAATTACACCGTGGAGAAAACTGTATAAAATGGTTTGTTGGAGAGCTACAGAAAATCGGAGAAATCGTATCTTCTTACTCCAAGAATATTTCACCAATGGACCAGCTGACATCGGATGAATCAGACAATTTTGAGAATGCTCCAATTTGTCACATTTGTGAACAACCATTTACACCTACAGCTATAAGACATCGTGATCATTGTCACTTTACGGGGAAATATCGTGGTCCGGCTCATGCTGGATGTAATTTGAATTATCAAACGTCTTTTGATATTCCAATAGTATTTCACAATCTTTCTGGTTATGATTCACACTTTTTAATTAAAGACTTAGCAAATGGCTTCGAAGGTGAATTAAGTCTCTTACCAGTGAATAAAGAGAGATACATTGCATTCAAGAAACGACTTCCTGAATCAAATGTAAACTTGAAATTCATTGATTCATTTCGATTCATGTCGGAAAGCTTGGAAAAATTAGCCTCAGATTTAGATGCTGCAAACAAAGTTATTGTACGAGAGCATTGTGATAATGATGAGGAAAAATTTCAATTATTAATTCGTAAAGGTGTATTTCCTTATGAATACGTAGATAATTGGGGAAAACTTGATGAATCTCAATTACCAGCGATACAAGCATTTTATTCTAAGCTCAGTGGCATAGGAATATCTGAAAAAGAGTATGCACATGCTGTGAAAGTGTGGAATAAATTCAAAATTACGACACTTGGTGAATACTCTGATTTATATTTAAAAACTGATGTCTTACTACTAGCCGATATCTTTGAAAATTTCAGACATAAATGTTTGTCTGTGTATAAGCTTGATCCATTGCATTACTATACTGCTCCAGGATTCGCTTTTGATGCTATGTTGAAGTATACAACTATTGAGCTTGAACTTTTCACTGATCCAGAGAAACTGTTGTTCATTGAAAAAGGTATTCGAGGTGGTGTGGCTCAGTGTACCAATCGATATGCTTCAGCAAATAATCGATACATGAGGGAGGAATTTGATGAGGAAAAAGCAGAATCTTATCTCATGTATTTTGATGTAAATAACTTGTATGGCGCCGCAATGTCAGAGTATTTACCATATGGAGCATTCGAATGGGAAAATGTAGATGGATTTGAGGTCTCTCACATAAATGATGATAATTCAGTGGGATACATTCTTGAAGTAGATTTGGATTATCCGGAGGAACTTCAGGAGAATCATAAAGATTTACCATTGTGTCCAGAGCATTTCGCACCTCCTGGCAGTAAAAATGTAAAGTTGATGACTACATTTTATCCAAAAAAACAATATGTGATACATTATAGGAACTTGAAACAGTACTTGAAATTAGGTTTGAAATTAACGAAGATCCATCGAATCTTAAAATTCAAGCAAGCTGCCTGGCTTAAGCCCTATATAGATTTGAATACAGAAATGCGAATGAGTTCGACGAATGAGTTTGAAAAAAATTTCTTCAAACTCATGAATAACGCTGTATTCGGTAAAACTATGGAAAATGTGAGGAAGCAAAAAATCGTTAAACTTGTCTCTACATGGGAAGGACGTTATGGAGCCAGAGAATATATTGCAAAACCGAATTTTCATAGTAGTATCATTTTTGATGAGGGAAATCTTGTACTCATCGAGTTAAAACGAACACAAATACTCCTCAATAAACCAATATATATTGGTTTCTCCATTCTCGATTTATCTAAAATATTCATTTATGACTTTCATTATAATTATGTGAAGAGTGTATTTCTCGAGAAAGCTAAATTAATGTACACTGATACGGATAGTCTTTTATATGAATTTACAGTGCCAAATATATATGATTATATCAAACGAGACATCGAGAGGTTCGACACGTCTGATTATCCGGAAGACAATATCTATGGAGTGCCGAGGATGAATAAAAAAGTGCTTGGCTTGATGAAAGATGAGTGTAAGGGGAAAATTATGACGGAATTTGTAGGATTAAGGGCTAAAATGTATAGTTTCAAAGTGTTGGATGATCCTGAAGTGAAGAAACGGGCAAAAGGTGTGAAAGGATCAACGTTGAAGAAAATAACATTCGATGATTATAAAAATTGTTTATTTAATCATGTGAAAATTACAAAAGATCAATATACAATCCGAAGTAAGCGACATAATGTATATACAATATGTCAGAAAGAAAAATTAGCGCTAAGCTCTCACGATGATAAGAGGATTTTGCTGGAAAACTGTACCGATACTGTACCTCATGGTTATATTCAATAAAAAATTATTCCTTACATATCGCATAAAATTATTCATGGAATATCAATCATGATACTTCATCCTTGATATTTATCCAGCTATTATGTGTTTCATCGAAACCCAACCATTTCACAAACATTCTATTACCCTGCTTCCTTAATACTTTTTCAATTAGATATATTTCAGGATATTCTACTTTACTCAGCTCTTCTTGGTAAAATCCTCCTTCAATGGGCTCCTGATTAATATCAACAAGCTTATATGTGATAGGATTTGTGTTTTTTACTTCACTTATTGTGAATATTTCTGTTGTCCAATTAGGGGTGTAGCCTTTTTCGAAGATTGTTTTATACCTGCTTATGCGTACTTTATCACCAGCTCTGAACTTAATTTTGGTGCTCTTCGTTTTTTTCGCTCCATAAACATGATGTAAAATGTATTTCTCATTTTTCCTATTAACATCTCTAGGCTTCATTTTGATGGTACGGTGCTTGGTGTCATTGTATTTCAACATCAAGTCGTTCAAAATACCAGTCCACTTGTATGAGCCATTAAGAGTAAAGAGAGGCCACATTTTATTTTTCAACGTGCGATTAAAACGTTCACAGATCGATGCCTTAAGGTTGCTATAGGTTGAATACATATTGATTCCATATTCTTCCATTAGAGCATTGAAATTTTTATTATAAAATTCTTTTCCTTGATCTACATGTAAATTCTTTGGAATACGCCCCTGTTTTAACACCGATTTCATGGCTTGAGTAATATCCTTACCATTCTTGGTTTTTGATGGAACAGACCAGGCATACTTAGAGAAAATATCAATAATAGTAAGGAGATAATTATAACCTTTATTGTCATGAGCATATGCAGACATATCCACCAAATCAGCCTGCCAAGTTTCATCCAGTCCACGTATAACAACATGTCTGCGTGTGTAGTTACGTCGAGCAGGCTTATGGAGTTCCTCTGCTATGACTCCCTTCTGCGATTTCATTGAATTTTATCAATGATGTAATTTTTCGAGCTTGTTTCTTCAATCGATTTTCGATTTGGTGGACTGCTTCAATATTATCCGTGTGAGTTTTCTGAAGTAATTCTACAGTATTTTTGATACTTTCCAAACTTTGTTTCACTGCTCCCAACTCCAGACGAATCGCTTGTACTTCTTGTGTTATGTATTCCTTGAGAAATTGCTGGGTAACAGCATCAGAATTTTCTCTACAGTCAGCTATATTACATAGTCTCCTACTTTCAATATCATAATTTCCATCATCAGTCCATTTGAAGCCTATGCCTGGTCGACCTGGTCTAGTGGAAGCAGAATTTTTACCAAAGCTCAATGATAATTGATGTCCAAACACATCAACACTCATGATTCAACTGATAGTTATACATTGAGAACGAATTCTAATATACAATGCCAGTTTCTCGTAATTCCTCAACTATAGACATTATCTCATTCGTATGACTCATGTTGCCAGCTTTTTTGGCTGCCATGAGTAAACGCAGTCGCTCAATCAATTCATTGGGATTATCCCAATAAACATAGTCAATTTTCTCATCCAGTATGTTTCTAGGAGCAATCATATACTCAGGAAGTAAAGATTTCCCAGTTTTTTGTGATTTAGGCGAATTTTCTAGGAAAATTTTCATTTTCGTTAAATTACTCATTCGGATTTCTCCATCTGAATAATAAAATTTCCGATGAGCGTTAGTAGTATGTATTATTCTCCGATAAGTTTCCTCATCTGCTGCTGTTACACTGTCCATGTCTGGTGTTTTTTTGAAGATTAGCTCAATCAGACCAGGCGTCAATTGGTATTTCTCATTCTTCAGTGACATAGACGTTCCATCGAATGTCACCACAGAATCGCCAATTTTCAAGGTATTAGATAACTTACGTACCCCATAACGCGTATCCAACGTGACTCCACGAGCAGTTCCCAATTCTTTCAAATATTTTCGTAGAAGATTTTCCGTAGCAATAGGTGCACCAGAAATTACGGTGTGCTCTCCAACGGATGATGATGATGTTGATGGTTGTGATGCTGACAATATCGGTGTTAATAATAATGATTCATCAAAATGTTGACGATGACCAGGACGACGACGACGACGACTACGATGATGATGATGACGATTGTGTGACGCTTCATGAGAAAGTGGAGTACTCGTGAAAGTGGTATCTTGGTCGGAAGGACTATCATCTGATAGTGCAGTCATGAATGAATCTCTCTCAGGAGGATTGATAGGCACTAATTCCATCTTTGATTCAGCTCTCCCCTGATTGTCCATACGATTTTGATTCTCCGTTTGACTAATCAGCTTTTCCAGAGGAGTGATGACAGGTTTCAAAACTTCTGTCATAGCATTTTCAGTAGAATTTCTACCCAATTTAATCATTTTGTATTTTCGACGAATTGCCTCACTTGCCTTGGCAATGTGATGCAAAACGTTGGATTCTTCTGATAATTCTTTAGTACGCATGTTTTCACATCTGAGTTCATGAGGATACTGATGTAATCCCACCAGCTTATTCCTTATTTATTGTTATAAAACAATCGAATCCTCTACGATATCTCCCTCCATTCAGCTCACTATCCTTATCAATCACAACAAATTGATGCTTACCAACGTTCCAGCAAGCTGAGCATAATTCTTTAAACTGTGTGTATGACATATCGGTATTCACATGATCATCATATATGTGCTTTAGGTTCATTTCGTCTTGACGGAATAGCATGAGGAGATTTGAATTATCACGAACTAGATGTTTGGGAACGTGTGCATATGTTTGACATAAATAAAAACAATCTACGTCTCTATGACGCCCCATGCAAAAAAATGCACGCATATTATCTTGCTTCTCACATGCGACATCATCGAATATGATGATGGAATTAGGTTTTGCATCTTCAGGTTTTACAACTTCATCATGATCATTGAATGGAAAGTAGCCTATCGACTTCACTGACTCCAAGAGCTTCTTCAAGAACTCATACTTTGGTTGATTTAGAGACTTCGAATAAACATATACATTTTCGAATCTCAAGCCATTTGGATGGATGATGAGAGCAAAAAGAGCATTGGTCTTACCACAATTGGATGGACCACAAATCACTGCACGTACACTATGCGGTAACAAGAGGCCATGCCGCTTTTTCTTCTTCATTGCTTTTCTCGTTTGAACGATCTCATCAAAATTGATAATAGGAAGTTTGACTTTTTGTTGTGTGAACTCCATTTCGTTGACTAACGTTGTAAGCTATAAATACGTGATACTTATATGCTTAACGTTAGTTTTCGCCTGACCACGAACATGCGTATATGTAAAAAAGAGCATCGCGGTAAAGGTGTCGTTAATCGAGTTATTAATAATCTGCCATTTGAATTACATGTGCCAGGTTATCAGTATTGCGGGCCTGGTACAAAGTTAGCTAAACGATTGGCCCGTGGTGATCCTGGTATTAATCCATTGGATACCGCATGTAAAGAGCATGATATAGCTTATTCCAAAAATAGGGAAAATTTAGCAGCAAGACACGAAGCTGATAGAATTTTAGCTGAGAAAGCTGAGGATCGTACACACGCATCGGATGCTAGGCTTGGAGAAAAGGCTACTGCTTGGACTATAGCGAAAACCATGAAATTGAAACGACGATTTGGTATGGGAGCCCAAGGTGCAGGGGGAAGTAAGAAAAGTGTGAGAAAGAGGAAGAGAAAAACTGGGAAAGGATTGAGAAAGAAGAAGAAGGGGAGGAAAAGTCGTAAACGGACAATCCCATTGAGTCGTATTGTTGCTGCTGCAAAAAAATCTATGAACCCTGATATGGGGGCTGTGAAGTCAGCGTTGAGAGGTGCTCGTATGATAGTCAAAGAAGCTGGGGGAAAAAATAAAGTTAAATCGTCAGCACGTATTATTCCTCTTCCTACGAAAATTGGTGGCATTTTACCAGCATTTTTAATACCACTTTTCGCTGGTCTTAGTGCCACTGGTGCTCTGGCTGGTGGCGTTGCAGGCATTACAAAAGCTATAAATGATGTAAAAACAGCGAAATCAGCACTTGGAGAGAGTCAGCGACATAATCGTGCAATGGAAGAAATTTCTCTGGGCAAAGGATTGTATCTGAAACCTTATAAAGAAGGTCTGGGTCTACATCTACGTCCAAAAAACTGATAAAACTACCACACCGTGCTCTCACTGATGTTGATTTGTTGAAATTTGCAAAATCCCTACGAGTTCCATATTTTCGGGGTGTTTATATGAGGAATGGCTTACCCAATAATGGTCCTCGAAAATATGAATCAGCCATTGTAAATCTCGATGATAAGAATGGACCTGGTACTCATTGGGTTGCATACATGAAGAAGAATGAAGAGATAATATACTTCGATAGCTTCGGTAATCTCAAACCACCTAACGATCTTATCAAGTACTTCGGTGCTGGTAGTTTAGTACAATATAATTATACAAAACATCAAGATTTTGATACTGTAATATGTGGACATTTGTGTTTGAAGTTTCTCACAGGCGAAATAAATATAAAATCTTGAGACATTTTTATTATTCAGTTAGTTGACAGAGAACCATGATAATGGACGATTCTTTTACATTAACATTGAGTGGCACATCCTCCATTCTAGAGGCTCATTACTTTCCACCAATTGAACTATCATCAGTGAAAAAACATACCTTAGGATTAGTTGAACTGTTAACATTTAATTCTATTCCAAATATTGATGAGGGGAATAATAAATTTTACTTTGGAGATGAAAGTGATGAATACATTATCATCATTCCCACTGGAAATTATGAAATTGAAGACATTGAGCAGTATTTAGTGAAAAAATTAGCAGAAGAGAAGGTGTCGTTCAAGTTGAAAGCTGATAATAATACACTTAGAACTGAAATATCTTGCAGCAAATGGATCAATTTTGTGCCAAAAGACTCCATTGGCTCTATGCTTGGATTTTTACCTCAAATAATCCTCAGTGACGTGGTCCATCAATCGGAAATGCCTGTATCCATTATTCATGTTAATTCATTGCGAGTAGAGTGCAATATCACGAGCGGAGCATATATGAATGGGGAGAGAGTCCATACTATACATGAATTCTTCCCCACTGTTCCACCAGGATATAAGGTCATCGAAGTTCCAGCCAATGTCATTTATCTGCCAATCGTCGTTCAATCAATAAGTCGCTTACAATTAAAACTTGTGGATCAAGACGGGCACTTAGTAAATTTTCGTGGAGAAGTCATAACCATACGCTTACATGTAAAGGCTACATGAGTATGGGTATTGTATTCGAGAGTAGAAAGAGAAAAGTGGGGAAGAGTTATAAAGAGCAGATATCATGCCCAAAGCAGAACAGTCATCAGATACCAGTGAAGCCGTTAACCTCGGACAACGTCAAGTTCCTAAAGACTCTGGGTCTAAAACTTCGCAGAAAGAAAAAAAAGTTAAAATAAATTGCTGCTGCTGCCTAATTGTCGCCTGTCATTTGCCATGGATCAAATCTTAAAAATACAGAAACCCATTCTTTTTGATGAGTCAATTGCACACTATGAGATTCATGCTCATCAGCCATTTGCTTCATCAACTTTCAATAATAATGATGAAATTCGGATTGCTGTGCAGCATCAAGATTTATGCCTACTACCCAGCAAGAGTTCATTACATATCTGTGGAAGGTTAACCAAAAATGGGGCTACTCCTGTTACGGAAACTATTCTAGTGAATAATGCCATTTGCCACTTATTCGAGGAAGTGCGCTATGAGCTGAATGCTATTGAAGTTGATCGTTGTAAAAATGTCGGCCTCACAACCCTCATGAAGAATTATATTTCTCAGAGCCCCAGTCAATGGTCTGTATTGGAAAATGCAGGCTGGATACTTGGAGAAGAAGAGAAAATTACAGATGATACTGGCTACTTTGATATTTCCATACCACTCAGCATGATTTTGGGATTTGCTGAGGATTATCAACGCATCATTGTGAATGCTAAGCATGAATTGATTTTAACACGTTCTCATACTGATATCAATGCTGTAAAGCAAAATCCACCTGGTCTGGGTGCAGTACATGAAAATTTCAAAATTTCTCTCAACAAAATTGAATGGCTCATTCCATATGTCAAGGTGGCTGATACGCATAAAATTCAATTACTGAATCAAATTAGCAAGGATACACCCATCTCAATGAGTTTCCGAACATGGGAACTATACGAGTATCCGATGTTGCCGAATGCCTCGAAACACGTCTGGGTGGTCAAGTGCTCTACGCAATTGGAGAAGCCACGTTATGTCATTGTTGGATTTCAAACCAATAGGAAAAATCATCATGAGGGGAATGCTAGTGAATTTGATCATTGCAATGTTCGTGATATTAAATTATTTTTGAATTCTCAGAGTTATCCATATGGAAATCTGAATTTGGACATAGCTCATAATCAGTATGCTCTTCTCTACAATATGTATGCTAATTTTCAACATTCTTATTATGGCAAAGAACCAGAGCCACTATTAAATAGAAAGAAATTTTTAACAACCGCACCTCTCATTATCATTGACTGCTCAAAGCAGAATGAATTTTTGAAATCTGGACCAGTAGATATTCGTCTAGAATTCGAAGCAGTAGCAGCATTCCCCCATGATACAGCAGCTTATTGTTTAATTCTACATGATCGAATAATGGAATACAGTCCACTCAGTGGTAGTGTCAGAAAATTAATTTAAAAGAAAAAATATTTATATGTAATAATTGAAAAAAATGTTCTTGTCAAAAATGGAGAAATAAAAATCATAATATTAAGTAAATAATCTGTTTATTCATTTATTGTTACAGTAGTTTTCTTTCTTTCCTCCTCCTCTACTTCATGTTTCAGAGATAAAATTAGTAATCGAGCATCGATTTTCAGAGTATACAGGTATCCTATGATTGCTGATAATTTTAAATTGAAATCAGCAGGTACTTCGCAGCCTGGCTTCCATTTCATAGCTCCTTTCATTTCCAGTAAATTCTCCACCTTTATAAGTAAATCCCTTAGAGTGTCATCGAGAACCTTAGATTTGATGTCTATGAAATCATTCAATGAATGTTTCTCCTCCTCCTCCTCCTCTCGCTCCTCTTCTAGATGTTGCAAATTTTTCGACAAATCCAGCACATCCTGGATAAACTCCCAAATACGCGCAGGTCGGCGATCATCATCATCATCATCTCCATAGTATTGTGACACCAGCTCCAAATAACTTGATTGATACGGAGGCACTTCATACAGAGATAACCTCTCATCCACACTCAACTTATTTAAATTCATGGGATCCATTAGATTCATAATGACTGAAAGTTCACCGTCAACTGAACTGGATATTCTTCATAGATATCTCATTAATGGCTCAGACTCATCATTTGATCCCACCCTTCCCTCTCAACTCCCTCTCCTTGCTTCTAGCTTTTTGCTTCTCGCTCTTCGCTTCTCGCTCCTCGCTCGTCGCTCCTCGCTCGTCGCTTACTCACACACACACACACACACACACCTGATCGTCATCCTCGTCATCACTACGTCATCATGCCTTCACCCCTCTCCCCCCCACCGCCCCTCATCACCACATGTGCCCACACACACACACACACACACACACACACACACACACACACACACACACACACACACACACACACATCAACGCTCTACGATACAGCACTAACGCCGGGAAAAAAAGGCAGGTGGCAGCACTGGAAAAAATTTTTCATTTATCCAGAACCGGCTTTGCTCACCTACTGATGTTCAAGTGTTTGTGTGTGTATGTGTGAAAGTGGTGAGAAAAGCAGAGGGATAGAGCAGAGAGAGGTGGAGAGTTGATGTCTAAGCCCCCTCCAACGATTTCTGCACTTCACCGATAAAACAGGGCATGCCCTCCAAGCAGGTTAAATGCATCCGGTTGGCCAGAACTGTTGGAGAGCCTCTTAAATCACGAGTAATCATTTCCGGCCACTCGCACCGTTCGGCTTGGCCCCATGGGATCAAACCACTGCGTTCTACCCTACTGTTGGTTACTTACTTCTACCACTTTTCTTCTTTCCCTCTCTCTTTTTTAACACCCTTGTTACTTCTACTTGCTTCTTTTTTTTTCTTCCAGTTTTCCTTTTTTTTTCACACCCACGTTGGGATGATGGTTTTTACCACGTTACAAGTACTCGAGGCAATCGCGATTCACTGGACACGTAGACCCATTTTTTCGGATGAAAAACCAATATATGATAAAAGCTGATTTTGTTAAATTTACGACTTTTTCTTGTATTATTTATGGTTTTTCTTGGAGTTTGATAATTCTCAAATGAGGATTTCAATTTTACTTTGAAAATAAAGAGGCAAATTTCGTTGTTAATCGTGAGGATTAAAGGCAAGACTGAAAAAAAAAATATTCTAAATGAAATGCTCTGGTCCACCAGTTGAAGTTGAACGATTGTGTCACGTTGTGAATTCGCTGCACAATCGATGTCATTTGCCCAGGGAATTACTGTCCTCCGTCATTCTGACTAATCCGCTTCATTACTACAGACGAACACAACTCTGTCACTCTCGTCCATTTTCTAGCCCACACTCTGGCTTCAACTATTTTTTTTTCAACTTTGAATTCACCAATTTCACTTCGATTTCTTTCATTTATTCCGAAGTTTTCCTTTATTTTCATTGCAGTTGGATAAAAGGAGCATGTTGGATTGGAGTGGCAGAATAAAAGTGATAGATAAAAGAGAAGAGGAATATTGATAACATCTGCAGCATGTTCTTGCAGTTGGATACATCGATACGGAATATTGGATGCTGTGTTAGGAAGGATTCACAAGAGTCCAAAAAATGCATTATTGGAACATGGGTAGGATCAAAATTATCGAAGAACAGGAAACGTTAATTTTAAATGGATAATGAAATGATATTCAAATTAATAAAAAAACGAATACCATGAAGTATTCTCGAGAAAAATTTCTCTGGAGAAAATTTCTCCATAGACTTTGTATGTGTTGAATATGAATTTTCGACAGAGAATTTTTTTTGCAGAAATATATTCCGAGAAATTTCTGTCCAAGAAATAATCGACTGCTCCCGTTCACTTCATCGCTCTCAAGACTAGTTCCACACATCTACAAAATAAAACTTCAATTTTCATTGCTGAAGACACTATTTTTCAATAAATCTCATTCCCAGAGAATTCAAATGTGAATAAACGACATGAAATCAGGAAAATTTAAATGAATTATTTACTCACTTCATTTTTATCAAATACTGCGATTTCGTACTGCAGAGAAATTAGAACAGAAAGAGGCAGATGAAAGTAACACAGGCATAGACGTTCAGTACTACGAGGGTGTCTCGCCTGGCTGACCATAGCTGATTCAGCTTGGCGCCCTTACGCTTCCCAAACGGCAGTCTATCATGTGTAATAGACATTGGGAGTATATACGCTTGGTTCGTCGTTAGGGGTGGTTGATCGCCATAAACCACAGGGAACAAGTACAACTGAGCACAGAGTACACTCTCTGTATTCTGTATCATCTCAGCAATCGTGCAAAAGCCTTAAACTCAATTACGATTATAATTCTCAATCTGTCATACAGACAACAGTGGTATTTATTAAATCATTCAGAAATGGAAGAATCGTGTTTAGCGACAGTTTCTTTTTTTTCCTCAAATGTCCAGGTAGAGAATAATCTTGAGCATTCAGTCAGCTGAAGAAAGTGCTGATGAGCTCGTGAATATGCAAAGCATATATTTCCTTTTCAAATGAAGGAATTTAATGAAAAGCGAAGATGGAATGTATGCTACACTCAAACGTCATGAGTTTTCATTTTCAATGATGACGCACATCACTCTAATTGATTTCGCAATGCAATCCATGAATATGAGAGTGAATTGATAAAGTAGTGAAAAGATGAATTACAGACAGTGGCTTGGGAATTGGAAAAAAAAAATGAGTGATTTTTGAAGTAAGCAGAGAAGCGAATAACCAGAGAGGTATTGTAATTATGCTAATAGCTTCAGCAAAGGCCCATTCGTCTGATGTGGTCTAGTGTTTGAATCTCTCTCCACCTTCATCTCTCTTTCTTTTTTTTTTATTTCTCTCCCCGCAGTCCGAGTTGGTACGACTGATCAAACCAACTTTTCTAACTCTCCAAACCCCCTCGTACCTCTACAATTTCTACCTTTCTACTTATTAATATTACCAGACGGACTCACTCGACGTTTCCCTTCAGCGGTGCGAGTGTTCTCAATGCTCCTTCTGGTCCCAAAGCTTTCCACAAATTCTATGCTCCCATTCCTGCTTTTTCCCTCCCCCTCCACTTCGTCCATCCGCTATATTACTTACTCAAGCCAAGACGGGACAAACTTTGACTGGAGGAGTTGAAGAAACAGCGAGAGAGAGGGAAAAACGGTGGAGAAAGAATCAAGTAGAAAATTCATGAAAAGAATGAAAATAAAGTTTGTGAAGAGAGAAAACAAACCTGGTTGGTAGAGAAGTCGAACGAGGAAGTCTGACGCTTGAACGAATGCATCAACGTTTGCTCAAAGATCTTAGTGCAAAATTTATCCTTATAACTTGCCTCTTCATTCCATTTAGAAGGGTACATTAATTAAGAAATTAATGGTAATCCCATGGAATTAATGAATTCACTTCACTTTTCAACGGTATTTTCACTCACAAAGTTCATTGCTGAGATTTCACGGTAATAAGGTGGTATTCAAACTTACCGCATCGAAATGGATTTGAAAGATTGTCATTGAGGAAAAATTATTCTCAAGTACTTGATTTTTCTTTTCTTTCTTCTTTTCATCATGATAGAGATGAAGGAAAAATTAAATGAAAATCTTTCAACATCACAAATGGCAGTTCAAGTGAATGAAAAAAAAAAAAACGGAACTAGGTATACAGAGTAAAGAGAAAGAAAAACGGAATATCATTCTACCTAAAACGAATATTTATCAAGTGGATATTGAAATTGGTGGACCTCAGACATGCTAATCCAACCGGTGAACGGCTTTCTGATAACTCCCAAGAGACGCTATGAAATAACAGCGGGGAGAATGCATCGAGACATGAATCGTATATAGATATGCCTCAGGCACTGATACGGCTTATGAAGTTTGCTTATACAAATTCCACTTCAAACAGTATTCATCCATTTTCCTTTTTTTCCCGTCCGATGAAAAGGAGAACAAGAGGATTATCGATTTTGTTATAACTCTTTGAAGCCAAAATAGCATTTTATAAAATTTTATAAATTCATGGTCTACTATTAGATGCGCATAAGAATATGTAAAGTATAATTATTATTTCATCAACTCATCAATTCCCAAGTCCCCCCCTGTCTAAAAAATGGTCTGCTCCTCCTCTTTCTTATTTATCAAATAAGAAAAAATTGCAATAAAACGGTTTTTTTTTACCAAAATCTCTAAAAAACAGCGAGGTAAGTATTTCCGGCCATAAGTAAGGCCGGAGACTTCATTTTGAGTCTTACTAAGTTATTAAGCAGCTAGGATACTCTAATCAATAAATAAACTTGATGATTGAATGATATTTTAAATGTCAAAGTGATATTTGTGAGAGAAACTCTAACTGTAACATTATTGATTTCGTTGGAATTCTTTGAAACCAAAATTGCATTATTCAGAATGTGTAAATTCACGACGCACCATAAGAAACCTCATCAAAAATGTAAAATATGATTATAATTTTTTCAACTCATCAATTTCCCAAATTTTTTCTCTCAAAAAACCGGAAAAAAAAAGGAAGAAAAATCCTACTCTCATTTAACACCCATCTGTTACCAGATCCCCCATTGTTTCATTTTTGCTCACCTTTGTTAACCGCTGGTGCTTTGTTTTTTGCTTTTTCAATGGAAAATTTCAAGCACCATCTGTTGCTTGACGAGCCATACAATATTTTTTTTTGCCACTGAAAAAATGAAAATTTCATCGTTCTACTAAATGCACAAAAGTGATGTAATTTTTTGCCCCCAATAGACTTTTCCACATACAAAACACCACGAGAGAGAAAGTGAGAAAGAGAGAGATACTGAGACTGGAAAAACGAGGAAAACGTGAATAAAAAAAAAAAGTAATGGTTGAGAATGAAAATTTTAATGGCATTTTGGATTGGATGCCAATGGCAAAAGGATGATGCAGAGCTGTACCCCATTGGCCAGCAGGATGGTGCTTTTCCGGTGATGCGTGCAGGGTTCGCGGTTGACTGCAGAATTGGCTGGTTAATTTCACACTCCCATGATTATATAGACGAAATGGAGGGCATTTATATTCGCAAGCGTAGAGAGCATCAAGGGCGTCTGATTGGGTCCCATGTTCACTGGATCCAAAAAAAAAAGTTGCAAAAAAACATCTGGAAAAAAAGTAGTGAAAAAAATAGTTTGAGTTTCATGGCTCCACGCTCAATCTCTCTCTCTCTCTCCTCCTTCTCTTTCTCTACACTTTTTCCTCTTCATTTTAACACGTTCCACTACTCCGTGTATATAAGCGATCACTGTACGGATAATGTGTGTCTCTCTATGAAATCGAAATGCTCGATCATACGCGAGATTGGCTCATTCTTTACTCTCTGCATAGTGTAGACTCTATTTTCATAAGACCATGATGTATAAGAAGGCTAGGGGTACTCGACGTTATATCTCAAAGTATATGTGATGGCACTCTCGATGCTCTAAAGAAGAGGTATTGAAGTAAGAAAAAAAGGAAAAAAAAAAAGAATAAAATTGAGTGAGCCAAGGAAAAAAAAGAAAAATAGGAAGAAAAAAAAGTGGAGAATGAGAGACAGACATATGGATGAATGGTTTATGATGTCGAGAGAGGATTCGTGAGAAGATGGCACCTCGACTTCTTCAGAATTGATTCATGAGAGTATAAGGGAACGTCTCTCTTCCTTTTGCATCACTGCTTCCTCGACGATTTCATTCAACGTCAAATCATGAATATCCGGTAATGTTTATTTTTCTTACTTTTGCGTGTCAATAATTCTCCTTATCGTTCATGCTTGTACGCGCTTTTTTCCACTGTAAATTGTGATATCATATGATGATACAATGCCAAACGAAAAAAAAAGGGTGAATAATTAGCTGTTGCCATGAATTACAGATTGTTGGAGCTTCCTCATATTATGATCAAAGAATAGTTGTGAGCTGATAACCCACAACAGCACTGACCAGAGCCCATCATTGAGCTACTCAATAAACCTAATTACCTGATTTACAGGCCGTTATTATTATCATGATTATGTCATGTAATTAACTGGATTACCAATCTGTTCATCATCAAAATGATCCACTCGTAAAACCCAGAGCTTTGAGTGAAGTACCGTGCTGACCCTGGCATAAAATCCAAAGAAATGGCTTTTATCAAAGAAAATAAAACTACGATGATACAGCTTCAATTCATGAAAAGTGCTATTCATATTATTCGAATGTATCTTTTCCCTTTCTCTCTCTCTCTCCAACGACACTCGCCTCTATATTTTTTTTCACTCTCTTCCACGTGGAATACACGTTTGACTTCACAATCGGTAGAGTCAAATGCATTGGACATTGGTGTCCTGTAATCGCGTGAATTTCAGATAAAATAGAAAGGAAAAAAAATTGTAGAATAGAGGAAAAAAAAAGAATTGAATGAAAAAAAAAAAGGTAGAAAGCTCGCACGGGACTCGTTCGGTAGCCAGCTATCCCAGGTTCCTGGCTTTTAGTGTGAAATGAATGCTTGTAATTACGCCAGTGTGACTGGGTACGAGTGCGGCCAGCAACACAACGATAGATAGAAAGAGAGGTGGAAAGGTTGAAGTGTAGAGGCGGGTATTTTCGAACGAATGGAGAGAAATGTTGCAGTGAGTATGTAGTGCTTTTTGGATAAAGAGAGAAAGAAGATACACCAGGGGCACCACATATACAGTAGATTCGCAATGATAGACTCTGACCGGTCGCTTCGGTCATCCAGGGGCTGAACCGGTTGGTCGATGTGAACGCTACAACTAAACCCTCCCTATCCATAATGGCGACTAATTGTAATAGCCACCCTTGCCCCTGCAGCATTTTGCCACAGTGCTTTAGCCAATAGATTCAATCCCCATTCCTCTATTTTCCTCCCATTCTATTCAAATGTATATGGGAGAGATGCCCAATCATACGTGCAATGGAGCAAAAATATATAAGCACCTATATATATGTATATATATATTTGAGTATATATCTATATACATATATTGGTTGCCTGGAGATTCGAATAAGACAGAGTGACGTTAGCATGCATTCAACCCAATTAATTAGCTGAATTGAGTCGTTGACTTTGTAGAATCAGTCACTGGTGGCTGATGAAGTGGCTAAAGCCCCAAATTACAGGTACCTCAAGCCCAGGTAATTCGAGGTAGTACGATTAAAGGGCCACGACATACTACAGTGTCTACAAGCCCCTTCCAAAAGATCCTGAACTACGACATTTTGATAATGACAATCAATTTACTACAATCAAAAGCACTGGTCTTCTTCGTACACCATGCATAGTACACAATCTGTCTCTGTTATCAATAATTCTGATGATAATTCAGTTAATTTACGTGGACAAATTTATTTTGTTAATTATGGAAAATACAACTGGGAATTAACAAAATGTCAGGAATGTCAGAAATTTTGGGTAGTCCTTGTGGCAGATAACAGATAGAAGCGTCGACTTGTTGGTGTAGGGGGGGGGGGGGAAGGCATTAATTAACCGATACAAGGCAATATATTTTAGAGTTTACCAGCCGAAACAGCTTTATGCAAGAGATTTAATTAATAATCAAGAATTGAATATATGTTGTGAGCGAGAGAAGTACATTTTATCCTATTTCACTAGTTTCCATACTTCCTTTCTCTCGATCTCTCTCTCACACACACACACTCTCTTCTTCCATAGTATCCCAACCCAACAAACTGGGCGAAGAGTTCTTAGTTGGCAGATTCACCCTCGGTCCTGGTAATTGGACCGATATACCCCGAAAACTTGTGAGTACTCCCCCCCCCCCTCCCTCCCCACCACACTTCTCTACCATCATCCAGGCAGTCTAATCGGCTAGCAACCAAGTTGCCACGCGTTGCCGCACCGATGCCCTTGGTAGTGCATTTTGCCTCCTTCTATCCTCAGGGAAAACCGCTTTGCTTGTGCCAAGCCAGTTCATTTCACCAAAATTGGGAAACGGTTTATCCGCAAAGTTGAATTGCATGGAATTTATCGGTCCTTTAGAAATTCACAACTACTTCGACACTGTGCAATAAGCAATTTCCGTTTAATAGAAATACGAAAATAAAGTAGTTGCAAGTAGCTTGAAAATCGTTTTTTTTTTTTTTTTTTTTTTTAGGAAATAATTTTAATCATTTTATACTGTTTGATGGATTCACATGAATGTGCTGAGACATTTGCAATTAGAGCCATTGGAACTGTAGGGTAAACTACTGTATATATCATCGTTCTCAAAGGAGATACAGGACCCATTTATAGTACTGCCTCGGGGCTCTTCCGTAATTAGGTACCACTGGCCCACACTAGGGCTGATATCCAACGGTGCTTATCATATTCTCCTGACAATGTCACTGATGCAACAGTCCTTAACTATAATTGCATCCCTACCTCTTGACTGAGACTACCTTCATTAGTTGTAAATTTATCTAATTTCTAGTTGAACACTTTCAGTGTATTCAGCTATTATTTACACGTTTTGGGAGTTTGATGATTTTGCACCAATATCTACCCACGATTGGATCGATCCTTCACAAACTTTAACACTTGGAGTACACAGATGATCATTCTGACCCCAAAAACATTGTTTGTCCTAAAATATGATGAAATGGATAAAAATATTTGAAATATTTGGATTCGATCCTCAGAGGCTTTTTTTTATTCATATTGGCCTATTTCAGGAGAGAGATCCAATTTCGATCAATTTTTTCACCATCGAAAACTAGTTAATCTTAAAAGGGCCGGGATAACGCCTTGAGGGGTCATTGTTTTTCTGAATAGTTAAGTAAGACCGAAATTGTTCCTCAAGAGGTTAAGCCCTCCGAAAATCAGTCTTTAAATATTTTCAAGCCTTGGTATGTTTTTACAGATCATTTCAGTCATAATCAGTGAAAAATATCAAATTTTAGTTCAAAAAGGCAGGTATATTGGATCCGCCATTTTGTATGTCACAATTCTGACTGCGAAAACCTGTGTCTGTACATTTTCAAGCATTGATAAAGTCATTCAAACTTTTTCAGCAACTTTTCAAAAAAAAAATCATGATTTAACATGGGCTTTTACTAGCCCGGACCGGGAGGACGCCTTTGGCCAGTCTTTTTCTCACGAAAAAGATGCTCAAAGCGGAATTTGACAGTCACACAGTTCTGAAACAAGAACTGGACTCTTATTCTCCACCAGAAACGCTCATCCTGCATCTTTTTATATAATGCAAAATCTCTTCATTCGATTATTTTATTGAATAATAAAAATGCGCGTCGTATGATTTTTCCACACGTCACAAATTCCGAAATGCATAGTTTTTTAGATATATCACTTTGAAAATGAAATGTGATCAATTTGACTCCGTGTGTGCTTCGAAATTCTTTCGGGAGGTATGTACTCCGAGGGCTAATTTCCTGCGAATAATTCTAGGAGAATCATATCATCACAATTTATGTAAATAAAGGGAAAAAGGGAAAAGTCAGCAGTGGGAATTGTAAGAGTCACGAATGAAATTATCAACTTCAGAATGATATCCCGTAAAAGGTCTTGATATTAGACGAATAACAGTGATAAATTTCTCGGCTACTTTTATTGCCGTTGAGGGGGAGCACTTTATTGCTGCGTCTAAACCCTGGATGCGTGTTTACTTCACCGCTTAATATTCTACGCCTTTAGCAGCCTCTTTGCCGCCACTGAGGTAGCGATATAGAGTAAAAAAGAAGGAGAAACGAAGAGAGAAAGAGGAGAATGCCTGGGTTGAGTGTAGGTACGGTTTACGATCTTCTCCTTCCTGCCAAGTGAGCCCGGTATAATGCTGCTTTAAGCAACGACTTGCGTATCCACAGAGACCAATGATAAACTACCGACAATAATAATGGTTTACGTAGAAAATTGGAGAGAGAGAGAGAGAGAGAGGTTACAGACACACGGTTACTGGTCCGAGTATCATCCTTTCTTCCCTCTTTTTGAGAATAATCGCATGGCATGAAAATTCATTAAATTCTAAAGGCGACAGAATTAAATCCACACACAATCATCATTCTCGTGTATCTCAAAAATTTAACTATAAAATATTAAACTTGCGTTATCATATTTCAGTTGTCTCTTGGAAATTTAATGGGTCTACACAGAGAAAAATGTTTTCTTAATTTAAGAATGTGCAGTCACTTAATTTAAGTGATGTGCCATTCTTAAATTAAGTGACTTTTATCACTTAAATCAAGTGATTTTTCTCACTTAAATCAAGTGACTTTTTCTTTCCTAATTTAAGCAAGTAAAACTCACTTAAATTAAGTGACTTTACTCACTTAAATCAAGTAACTTTTTCTTTCTTAATTTAAGAAAGTAAAACTCACTTAAATTAAGTGACTTTTCTCACTTAAATCAAGTGACTTTTTCTTTCTTAATTTAAGAAAGTAAAACTCACTTAAATTAAGTGACTTTTCTCACTTAAATCAGGTGACTTTTTCTTTCTTAATTTAAGCAAGCAAAACTCACTTAAATTAAGTGACTTTTTCTTTCTTAATTTAAGAAAGTAAAACTCACTTAAATTAAGTGACTTTTCTCACTTAAATTAAGTGACTTTTCTCACTTAAATCAAGTGACTTTTTCTTTCTTAATTTAAGAAAGTAAAACTCACTTAAATTAAGTGACTTTTCTCACTTAAATCAAGTGATTTTTCTTTCTTAATTTAAGTGACCTGCACATTCTTAAATTAAGTGACTGCACACTCTTAAATTAAGAAAATATTTTTCTCTGTGTACCCTTTTCTTTCGCACAACTTTCTCATTATTATCTCTCACATGTCTTGAAGAAGAGGAGAAGGAAAATTCACAACGCAAATTGCAATACCAGGAAAATCATTATATCCCGTAAGTATAGAAGAGATTGGTTTTCTCAAAGAAATGAAGTGTCTGAATGGAAGTCGCCGTAAAATGGCGCGTTTAACGGCCAGCACGCCTTTACTCTACGTACCTGGTAGTATTCCTGTGGATGTTACGATGCATTCGACCCAACTCTCTCTCCTTCATTTTCTATTTTCTCAGAGCTTTTTCTGAGAGGAAAAAAAATGGGCCTCCCTTAGGTGCTGGTGTACGTGTTCACCGTCGCAAATGAGCAAGCTGGGTTAGTATCAACTGTTACTTTAAACTCCACACAGTTAGAGGAAGGGGGGGGGATGGTGAAAGAGGCGAGGTTATTCTGACACCCTGGAATACAAGCGACAAAGAATACACGGGCGAACACAGGGAGAAGGCAATTGATGAGAAGTAGCGGGAGATGAAGGGGAGAAAGAAAATAAAAAGGGGTGAGGGGGAAAATTAATTTGTAATCGTTTGCTGTGAAACACGAGACGAGATTTTGATTCGATTCTGCGCTCTGTTGAGCTCAAAATGAGGGAGTACATGGGAAAGAGAGAGAGAGAGAGTTGGAGAAAAATTAGAGGCATGAGAAGAATGAGGAAGAAGAGGAAAAAATTTGTCGGAAAGACAAAGACAGATATATGAAGAAATTCTCGTCTTAAATGCGGAAAATGAAATGAAGGAGCAAATCTCGTAAGCTTCTTTGTCTTTCATGAAGTATCACAGTAGCAATAGTCTGTCTTTAAGAATTCAATATATATATTTAATCACATTGTGCCATCGTGCGTGGATTGCCAATTTATCCAATTCTCGTACTTCCAATCATTGATAGCGATTGATTGATAGATAATTCATTCAATTCTACCGTCTCATTTCTAATTTGTAAGAGTTTTATTGATGTCAGAAAATCAGGACATAGAATTGTCGAGACAATAGTTCTTCATCTAGTCATATTGATTGAATTGAAGATTTCCACGTTCCTTCGAGAATTGGAACTACAAGAGGCCAATTATACAAATACAGAAATAATCTTTCAATTATTTTTTAATTCAAATTTCTGCAATAACTAATTGCATTCATGAATAAGGCACGTACCAATCAATATCTCTGAGCTGGCCCCCTCTTGAAATCAATCAAAACAATGCAATAAAATGATGAAAATTGACTCTAATTTTCGCGTAATCTCTTTCTAAATTTTCGATTATCTAAATTTAAATTGGCTAAATAAATTGTAGGAATTGATGTTTAACTATTAAAAATTAAATTTATTAAAAATTCTCATTAGAATTAAATTTTGAGTTTGTGTCAGCTCTGCTCTACAAAAGCCTAACATTCGTTCAATGCAATTAAATCTGTAAGTTAACTGTTAACGAATCCTTGTCTCAGTGCATGGTTATTAATTTCGGTTTTCAAGATTAAAAATTTGCGGATTAAAAGAAACGACGAAACATCGTCAATCAATTAAGAAGACAACTTAATAATCGTCAAAAAATCTGTTTACACGAAATAATCTGAATTGGGCAGAAACTTTTTCTATTTTTTGTCGGTACTAAACGCATTATAGGAATCCATTGCATATTGTGAAACTATTTCAACATTATTCCATAAAATCCAAATTATTTCAATAATTAAAATTTTGATTGGCGTTAAATTTCGTCTTTTTTTTTAGCAAGAATTTTTTTTCAGGCACAAGTTAATTTTTTTCTCAGTCTAGTCTAAATATTATGTATCAAAAAAAGTGCCACCGATTTGAATTCATTCATGTGACGTAGATGAAAGAAATTATGCAGTCTCATTGAAATATTTAATGGCGTGAAACGCAGAGGCACTCGCCTCTTCTCTTTCTCTCTCTCTCTCAGTTACCAAGTTCAACAAGTGAGCAAGAGCTCGAGGACTCGCATGAAAACAGTTTGCCCACATTGATGCTACTGCATAGAGAACTGTCAAAAGGGGTGGCAAAGTGGGAGGGGGTCAGGGGAATACGCTTAAGCCCTCATCGGCACTAAAGTCTGGCTATTCTGACTCGTAGTTTCACTGAGTGAATGTCTCTCGTGCGCGTTACATTCGTATGCAGATGGACGGTTGCTTGATTAGAGGATGCTAACTGTCTCTGGCACCTTCTCGCGCTATATATAGAGGTAAAGAGAGAGATAGATTGAGAATAGGAGTGGGGATGGGGAATCGACCTCATCGACAAGCAGCTACGTTACGTGAGAGACGTTATGTAGTACGTGTATGAGCCCAGGGTACTACTTGTCTCTATGTTTCAATTCAAGGTGTATACGAGAGAATGTAAATTCAAATGTAAATTACGAGGTTGGTATGGTCTAATGGATCGCTTCTCGATGGCCTCTAAGCATCCTCAATGCATTCAACATATTGCTTTTCATTTGGAATTCATGATTTTTTTTTTACTCATTTTTCTACATTTCAAATAGCCTCGATTTCCATGTATCTGTTTAGTGTAGGTACGTTTATTCACAATTTGCGGATGAAATTGAAGTCTGTAAATAGATTTTCACAGCAAAAAAGCTTTCAGCTAACTTCTTTTCTGATGATTGCACTGAAAACTTTAAATTTTTTAAGATTTCGATTTTTCTGATAATATTTCGAGTTCTAATGGTCGTAATATGAGAAACTCGATAATCAGCAGAAAGTTCAGCTCATTTGCCATTGATTCATGTAGTTTCTAATTAGTTTTCCATGATTTTTTTTCGAAAGTTGAGGAAGCAAAACGAATTTTAGTAAATTTAGTTATTAATTTCTCGAAAATGGTTCAAAATTAATGCAAAATCCCATTAATTAATGGAAATTAAGTTCAATTTTCCTCCAAAATACTTGAATTTCCATAAAATGAATGAAATCAATACCTCAAAATATTGTCCCCCACCTCCTGCCAATAACCTTACAGCAAATCCAAAAATCCCCGGACTCTCGCGCGTTTTCTAGACAGATTCTGCCAGTGATTTAATTAGAAACAACTCACATTTGTTTTTTTTTTTTTTCCAATTCCACACTCATTCAACCCCTTTTTTTTCCTCCATCAGGCGTATTTATACAGATTTTCACACGTATACGTGGAAGAGTGGTAAAACCGAGGGCATAGCGCTCTTGTCAGGGCCACGTGCTGGCGCCGCAACACGGCTCACCGGAAATGACGTAATAATTAATGGGAACGTATCAATTAGCCAACGCCTACCCTGCACTGCATATATACACGTAACTTTCTCACTCACTCGCACCCTCTCTTTCTCTCTCTCTCTTCGCCTCTTTCTCCCTCTCTCTCGTTAGTCCACGGTGGCAGTTTTAAATCGGTCCATAACCCGCTGAACCCACGACCAGCCTCGGTCCACTGCTCCTCATCCCCATGGCTCACTAACCATTCTCACCGCTCGGGTGGGCACGAACCGCGCCTCCCCTTCTATTAATTATCAAAGGCTCCATCAATTATAATCGTTGAGCGCGCGCGATTTTTGACACGCTAACGTATCGCCTGTGCAGATGTCGCCCCGACATTTTCCGTCAACCCATAACTGGGTTTAGTAAAAATATTGTTCAGTGTTTCCATACAATTCACAATTTACCACTTCAAATACATGTTTTAATGGGGGAAAAGTGTAGGTGAAGTGTAGATATTGTTTTACAGGGTGATTTTGTAATTCTAATTTACGTGTAGTAAAATCAAATGTCTCTGATATTGAATTTTGAACGTTAAATTGAACATTTGGAGAATTAAATTTTTGGAGCTCTGTCAATGTCACTAATTTACTGAATTAATCTCAAAATTAGTATGGTAATTAACTGCAATTTAAAGGATGAGTGGTCTACGCAGTATCAGTACATGAAATATGTACTAATTGTACTTGTTTTCTTTTATCTCAGGATTTATCAGTGATTTTCAACCAAAATTCACTACAATCAAATGAGAACATCATTTTGCCACTAAATACAGTGAATTGGTGGAATTTCAAAAGATCTTCTCCCTCTATCATCCAAAAACTTTGGCTGAGAATCGTCTTAGACCTGAGGCAGACGCTGGGGAGTAAGTGAGACCGCAGGAATTATTTATGGGGTTTATAGGGAGAGGCACTCGGTCGACCACAGAGGCGACAGACTCCTTTGCTACTGCTACTACTTCGGGTTATACGACACCCTCTACTGTGTTGCATACCCATCTTCTCCACCTACTGCTTCACCAAGTGCAAAGTGAGAAAGCATTAACTGTTTACTATCATCCCCACTAGCATCAGTATGGCCTCTACTCTCTTGACAGCAGTCTTATGGGCATACATTCTCACGCGTATTGTTACTATGTGCGGTTCTACTCCCTCTCTTCATTTGTTTTGCCATGTCTTAACGTTCCTCCCTCCCCCCCCCCCCCCTCCCACTGCTTCAGTAAGATGATAATTCCCCATTTTCTGAATTGTCCTCATGAGAATAACTGCCGGAAAGAATAAAAAAATACTAGGTAATCTAATAAATTTCATTTCTGAAACTTTTATTCATCGTAATTTCATTTTTTTTCATTGCCGTTTTTTTATGGCTGTGGAAAATACAGTAAAAATGTGATATTTTGCTATATTCGCACTTTTTTTTATTGGGCTAATGGTGACGTTTGAAGGGATAACTCTACTCTCTATTGTTTTGACACATTTTCCACTTCTCGAGAGATATTTGAGTAATATGGTCATAAATCGAATTTTTTAATTAAAATATGAAATAAATTTTTAATCAAAGTTCATGCGAATTCGAACAATAATAAGTCAAAACTGTTTTTAAGTTTAGAAAAAAATTAAAATTCGGAAAAAATCTTCAAAAAAAATTTACGAACCAATATAAAAATTATTGATTGTTTAGTAATGTGATAAAATGCAATAAAACTCTCCTCAAGTATTCTCCTGATGTTTATAAAAATTTGAGTAGTGAAATTACTGCTTAAAAAAAAGGGAAGAAGAAAAAAATATGTCGTTATGTTAACGTGATGTGGCAAAACTGAATTGTCTATACATTTTCATACGGGGCCGCCGAATTTCAGAAAGAGAATAAACTTTCAACGTCTTGTTTTGGCGAAGTTCCTCGTGTGTGCGGAAATGGCAATAAACCATTCGCATTTTTTTTCTCAGCCCCTCATCTCATTTCTTTTTTCCTCGTTTTATTTTCTCATGTACGTTTGGGATTGACTTTTCCAGGCCCCTTCTTCCTCACTCGCTGACAATTCTCCCTCATCGTGGCAGTGAATTGCGTGAAGCACGAAAAAGGAGCGTACGACAGAAAAAAAAACGAGTATAATCTTCAATTCTCATATTTCTAAAACTCGAAATCTGCTTGTTTATATCAACCGTAGTGCGCACGAAAAGAGGCATGAGCTCGAGAAAAACTTGAGCTCCAAATGGAGAGAAGGAAAAAAAACGTGTGGCCTATACAATTTTCTCACCCCAAAATTCAACAATAATAATAATGGAAAAAAGAAAGAAAACACAGGGAAATAAAAAGGGAAAAACTTTCCTTTTTAACCCTTGGGCCTGTTATTGTGAAAAGACAATTCACAAGGACTTGTGTGTGCATCTAACTTCCCCTTGTCTTTTTAGATACTATGTATATACTTTCTCCACATTTCATCCCCTAGTAGACTTTCTCTTTCTACTGCGCATTGCTACCTAGAATGGCCTTTGCCAACGGTACTTTCTCATCTCAAGATTTTTCTACGAAGGAAAGGGAAAGAGAGAAAAAATAAATGAAAGAAGTAAGAAAAGAAAGAGATTGCTTCCCTTTGTTTCCTATCTCGTCTCCAACAAAAGAAAAGCAAATTAAATTTTTCTTTAAAATAGATAATAAAAAAAGGAGACAGTTAAGAACGGGCATTGGATCAACTTATGTGGAGATCTAGTGTGCGAATGTGGTTTTGAAGTGAAGGACCTCAATCAGGTGATGTGACAATGTCCTTTACTTCATAATAGTGTCTCTGCATAAAAATGCTGCTATACGGAGCGAAATATCCATGAAAATTTGTGGTGAAAGTTCCAGAAAAATTACCGGACTGAGCAGTAACCATGGGACGTAGTGGCCTTAGTATGGAAAGATGCGAAAACAGTCCGGTCAAATTTGACACTGACAGGATGCAGTAAAAATGTCAGTCTCAGTGAATAAAAATTCAGTTCTATTGAAGGAAAATTTATTGAGATGTCACAGTAATAATTCAAATTCTATATACGCATATACTATGCTTTTTTTATTATATTGATCATCATAATTATTATCAGTTTTTCACTATTTTTATCCATTTTTCATGTTCCAAATGAATTTTAAAAGCTCACGGTCAATGAAAAAGTATTTATTTCACATCCATTTTTTAGCAATAAAAACTCTATCAGGAATGATTGTCTTAAGTGTTACGATTGTGGAAAGAAGTTTGGAATCCTCCAAAAAATTCTCAAGAATAGTTATTTCTATCATGAATTTCATAACATCCTGTGTGCTGAGTTAGTATAAGAGAATCGAATGTTTCTTCAATAACAATTATTTTGCTGTTTGATACAATAAAAAATTAGATTTCATAGAACATCGTCATGTGGTCCAAAAAACATAGAAAGTTCGTCTCAAAAGAAGATTGACCACTTATATCTATATCTATAGAAGCTCAGTATATTGACTTGCCCAAAATACATCATGAGACAAGAATTTTTTCCCTCAGTCTGCTACTATTACAATTGCAATTGTTGATTCTTTTTTCATGAAATAAACTCCAATAAAGAAGTTCAAATTTTAAAAAGACCGAAAAAAAGACATTACACTCGAGACATAAATACTAATAATTACAAATTGAAGATGAATATCGTATGACCAAAAAAGGGTGAACTTCCCCCGAGTGATTTCGAATCAAAATTGTTTTTGTCCCACGTGTAGCGAGTCGATTCAGTCACACGTCCAGTCATGGCTTAACTGGGGTACCACTCAGAAGCGCATAACAGTTAATTTGCATTTATATTAGTGTTCGTCGATGCGCGTCCAGGATCCATTGTTCAGAGATGGGTTACTTCTAGCACATCACCCCTTCTCTCTCTCTCTCCTTCAATTTGTGAGAAGTCCTTAACCTATTCCCCCATCTCCAAAAGCGCCTGCAGCACTCACTCGATGCTTTCACTCATACCCAAAAAACTTTAAACTCCATCTAGGCTGTGCTTAATCGGACGGAATGATCGTTGTCAGTTATCGTATATATATATAATACAGAAAAGTACAATACCAGATGACGGTCCACTGGTATATTTGGAATAGCTAGTATCTCTGGTGCTTTACATGGCCATCTCCCATTGGCCTGTATTGCCTGGCATTCATTCGGAGGAGAAACGAGGAGAATTAAATTCCAAGTGTCAATGAAACGAGAAGAGGGATATTTTTAGTTGTGTGTGTGTAAATGATAACTGTGTTAATTGGCCATCTGATGGGTCGAGAGTCGGCGGACTGGGTGAGATAATAGAAATGGGATAGTAACGAGACACTGGACAGAAAAAATTATGGGAATTTATAAGTTCACTGGCTATTGGCAGTTTTCGGACGAAATTCAGTAATTTGGTGGTGAAAATATTGGATTATTACTTTATATCTTTACTGAGAATCATTTATTTAAATCGAGATTATGAGTTTCAAAAACGAATCGACGTAGCAAGAGCCGGCGAGTCGGCGACTAACATAAACATAAACAATGATTCCATAGGGAGAAAGAACTGAGGGTTCTTTGTCTTTAGGTACCGATACTTTTCGGGCCTTGGTGACAAGTAGTTAGTCTCTCGTAGAGAGTTCACCGATGCATTTCACTGACGGTCCATCCTCGTGCAATAAAATAAAGTCTTGAATATTAAAGAGAATAAATTGTGTTGAGAACTTATTTATCACACCCATTTCCAATAGAAAAGGTAAAACAGGATGAGTCAATTCTTTTATAATGTTCTAGTAAGTAGGATCTTAATTGATTTAATGATAATTTAATTTCAATACTATTCCAAAAATTTAAATTCTACTTTCAATGCTTTATGGAGCATTGAAAGTTTCTAATACTCCCACACCCCAATTAATAATATCACTCTAAAGATTAAAATACTGTAATAACCCTAGAAAATGTTGCAAGTGGTAATACTTCATTCTGCCATAGGATTCATAATGATTCGCTCATTCGCGACCATAAACGAGCTGAAATTCCACCCAGCAACTCCACTAGTGCCTCGAGAATCTCGTAGAGGTAACTGCAGGGTTGAGAATAGTAAGGCAAAAGTTAGAGAGAGAGGAAGAGAGAAAAGAGCCTCGACCGACGGTCTATAAAGCACCTCGTGAATGTAGCTTCACGTAATTGCACAGAAACATCCCCTCAGCCTAACCTTAACTTGGCTTTTCCTCACCACGCCTTAAACCTGCCAAGTTTCTCTCTCTTTCCTCACCCTCGAGGCCATCCCAATAATCCTCATTGCGCATATACGTGTGTGTATGAGTCCATAAAGCATGTATGAGAATGAATTCACGTCACTGAGACCAATGACGATGGATTTGTTTCAGTTACTCCACCGTAATTAGGGAAAAAAGATGATTATTGATTACTTGGGAAAATTGATGGCGAATTAAATTGATTTGAGATTGCTCAGTCTAAAAAAATGTACAATGAAGTACATGAAGTCTGACAAAATTATTTCCTTTTTATTCTTTAACCCATCTATTCATGACTTCTCGGTCCTTTCATGGATTCACTCTTTAGTTACTGCCATATTCGTCTAGGATCACGAGAAAACCCTGACGGATATAGGCTATCGGTTATGCAGGGCCCTAGTGTACCTTTCTGCCACACTCATGAAAAAGGCGGACTAGCTCCCTTGCACGCGTACCTCCCGCTCAGTCTGTAGTTCGAACCCACGAGTGGGACGATCACCCATTCAAATGGCAGCTAATTTTTTTTCACTACTCAGCTGGATAAATCCCTGAGCCTGCACGTAATAAAAAAATCAAACTTGATCCAAAAAATTCTGTCATGAATATTCAAGAGTAACAGATAAAATAAATGTCTGAAAGTAAATGATAAACAAAATTACCCGGGTTCTTGCAGTTGAGAGAAAAAGGTGCAGAAGTCTGTATATATGTATAATATTTATCACTGTCGCTTTCCTTCTCTGCTCAAAAGACAAAAAGAAAGAGCGCAACAGAAGGCTGTGTGTGTGCACCAACTCCCTTGCCTTTACCGGTTAAATTCATCGTGTAGCGCAACGAAAATAATTATTACTATCCACCCTTTTTGGTCTCACTCCTTCACTGTTGATATTCACGTGTTTCATAAACACCAACAGACACACACATGCTCTATTGCTCCTCTCTCTCTCTCTCTGCCTTTTTTCCCTCGACATCCTTCAACCCTTTTCTCTTAATTAATATTTACACGCTACTGACATGTTTCACTTTAGAGTTTTTTGATGTATGACGACACAAAAAAGTGAAGCGTTCCTCAATTATTTCCGGTTTGTTTATTTCAGTGGCTCTTGCTCTTTCATTGCTCATGTCAATTATTCGTGGACTCTAATTTCCCACTCTGACACAGCGATTCTCCTGATTTTTTTTCGGGAAAATTGAAAAAAAAAAACGGAATCATTGAAAAACTGCAGCATTTTCAGTTGAACTAATCTAGATTTTCTCCGTCAACTTCTCTCTCTCTCTCTCTCTCAGTCCATTCCCATAGGCACACAAGTTATATAGTAAAAAAGTACTGTCGCAGCCTCTCTAGCGTTCGGATCACGTCTTGACCCATGCCCACGTACCTCTTCGTTTTTCGAGAAGTCGACGGACTTTGGCTCCTCCTATATAGGAGCCATCGAATCCAGGCTCAACGTACCGTGAACGAGCTTGATTGTCCATATTGTGAGACGTCCAGTTGATGCATCCCCCCCCCCCCCTCTTTTTTTTCCTTTGATTCTCTTTCCATTTAAGTTATGGAAATTTTTTTACTCAATTTATCTCTATTCCGTATTGAAAAAAGAGAGACTTTTTTTATCATTGAGCAGCCGAATTTATAGGAAGTACAACACAGCCAACTGACCGATTTAACGTACCATAAAATTACCCAATTGTCCTCGTTGTGTGTTGAAGCAATTGAAGCATCGTCATCCGCAAGAAAAAAGCCTAATGAATCTGATCTATTTCAACAATTCAGCAGTTTGAATAATTAGGAAATTGAAGATAAAACTTTACGAACAAGTCATTGTATTCCTGTGTTATCTGTTTAATTTATTTGTAATCGTGTAACGTATTCGTTCTTTCGACTTGTTGCAAGAACGAAGAAACAATGTTTGAGGACTGCTCGCTACCCCATATTATGGGAATAATTTCAAGTTGACAAAACATTAATAATGTCAAAGTAAGGGAAACAAGAGTTAGTTTTGAGGTTATAAACAATCCGACGTTATATATATGATTTTATCAAAATGTGTAATATAACTAATTATTTCAATTTCTAATTGATATTGTTTGTTGCAAGAATGCTATATTGTAGTCATGAATAAAGAGTTTTACGTTTGATTTCAGAGCCTGAACAAGCTGACATTGTTAAGCGAAACGTCGCGATTTGACAATAATTGATGTTTTTAATGATTTTTTCCAAATTCTCTGTAAACCACTGGAGAGCTTAATTCAAAATCCGATAATTAATTGTGCGAACAAGGTTATTTCCTCTACTTTAAAGCCACGTCTGACCAACAACCCACTTTTATCCCCTTGCAATCTCTCTAACAATGTTTTTCTCAACGCAGCAAAAATCTTGGAATACAAAGTGTCACGTAACGGAGAGAGAGAGAGCAGGAGAAACATCTGGTTGGAACATTCAAGCTGGACAGTATCCGCAGATCGTTGAAAACCAAACGGGATAACTTGCCAAAGCAATAACAATGGAAACATCAGAATCTATAGATATATATACACAGAAGTAACTTCACTGTGCCAGAAGAACCATAGTACACGATGTTAAGGTGAGACGCGGAGAGGGAAAAGAGGGAGGAGAGAGGGGAGGGGGGATACATTAGGATCTCTTCCTTGACTTTACGTCTGTCCAGAACAGTCGTAGCTTCCAATTATCGTACAATACCTATTCCTTTATTACGTGTGTACTGCCACCGTATAAACCCGTGTATCTGTATGCGTATGAGACAAAGAGCAAAAGAGAAAGAGAGAGAGATGGCAAAGCCAATACGTCCATTTACCTTTCCCCTGGGGGTATACGTAAACGTTAGTTGATACACTTTGCTTAGCACGTCGTTTATTACTTCTCCATGTCTGATTTACAATTGTGATTTTCAGTCTTTCCGGTTAACGCAACTGAAAAAGAATAGATGAAAAAAAGGAGGAAAGAGGGGGGAGGGGGGTTGGTTGAGGTAGAAACAACCGGATTCACGAGAGAAAATTTATGCACCAGAGGTTGACATTTTCTCGTTGAAAATTCTCCAGGGACTTGTCGAAATAACGAATCACGATTAGCTTGAAACCAATCGTACGAGAGACGGGGGGGAAAGGAACTTGGATAGAGAGGGAAACTACAACTATATATAAAAAAAATAAAGTGGAGAGGCAGAAAAGAGGAGGAGAGGGTGGCGAGGGTGATGTAGGGAGAGGATGAGTGTGCGGGCAAATTTCCAGGGACCTTGCCACGTTAAACGACGTTAGTCTCGTCTGCTAGTGACGCTGAGCTGGCGACTGTGCGAGGTTAGGGATGTCCCAGGTTCTCGTTAGCACCCCTTTTAACCACCCCCTCCCCCCCATTTCCCCTTCTCTTTCTTCCTCTTCATCGTCCCTTTTCTACTCGTCGTTTATAACCCTCCTACTCGTTTTCTCACCGAGTCGCACACTTCAACGTGTACCCACTTCTACTGCCTTTCATTTTAACCCCCCCCCCCCCTCTCCTCCTCCCATCAGCCAACACACATTCTCACCTCTCTATTTTTTTGCCCACTGTCTCTTTCTTTTTGTACTGAAACTCAAATGGAACAATTGTACGGTAATTCTTACCAATCAATAGATTGTCAATGGCTCGAGTCCATTGTTGTCGTCACATCAGAAATTCTCCCTTTCACAACTTGATGACACTCAATTTTCCGTGGATAATGCTATAGTACTGACCGGAAGACTTTTGGGAGGGAGAGAGCAGTTATGCTGAGACGCCGAGTGGTCGTACTCGCTGTGCGGTCAGGCAGGCGGCAATTCACTCCTTCGCTATTGCTGCAAATTGAAGAATGGGTGAAAGACACGTAAACGATTTTTGGATGAGTGGAGACTTCAAGCTGGTGAGATTGATCATAAATGTTTAAATGAAATATTTGAAATTATAGTGGAATGATTGATTGAATCGTTTATCGTAATTTGAAAATTTGAGGATTATTATTAGACAGAACATTATTAAAACAGAATTGTTCTTTAATTTTAGTCTTATTATGACGATTTACATTTATCTAAAGGTATTTCAAACTTTTATATCAATCGAAAATTCATTCAAGAAATTTTGTCACAGATTGTTTTTTATGTATGTTTCATTTTTATTGTATTTATAGAGCCTGAAAAAGCTTCTAATCAGAAGCGAAACGTGACAATTTTAGAAAAAAAATGTGGAAATTGACTCTTACTATTTATTCAGCTTTCCAACATCCCAATTGACCTCAAAATTTATTATTATTAGAGATTCATTAAAAATAACTTCCGATTATTATCAATTAATTCATTTTTTAACATTTTTTTCTTGAATCAATTTTTCCAAACCTAACACAGGTGTAAAAAGAATCAGGCATCATTTTGCTCCTAAAATGTAAAAAAAAATTCAATAATTCAATTTTTAGCACTTCATAATTCCTCGATTCATGAATAAAAAATTCTTAAATAAAGAATACTTTTCTCATCTTCTGTAATGTAATTGTTGGTAAAATTCATGAGATAAATTACATTATATCGAAAAATTATTCACCCCCCCCCCCCCCCCATTTTTTTCTTCCTTCACAATCCAATTTTCTTCAGCAATACCTCATGAAAAAAGAAAAGAAGCACGTCGACGATTACACCACTAATGTTAGTCCACACACTCTCATAAGTCACTGTAAAATAGATTATAGAACGTGTCTGCAATATTCCCAAGGATAAAGTAGAGAATACGAGCTACCATAGTAAATGCAGATCCATTGCATCTACATAGCTGCAAGATTCTGCTTAGATAAAGGAAGGAGAGTGCTTTTTTTTCAAACTAATGATGGCCATCGATATTTCAGGTCAAAATCCACCTCCAGGGCATCTGCATTTAAATGAAAATCTTCAATGGATACTCGATACTCTCCACATTTTTTATTTAATCATTTTCTCCACCTAAAAAAAACAAAAATCGTACCCTCCAAATAGACAATGAACCAGAGCAAATGTTGAACAGGCTGGCTCATGGTAAAATATTTTGAAACATTTTAATGACATGTGATTGCAAATTAAGCTCATTGAACTGCTAACAACAGTAGGTGAAAATACTATTCACAACCAGAATCTCCCATTAAACAATGGACGTGAGAGAGAGAGAGAGAAGGGGGAGGAGGGGTAGTGAATTTTCGAGTGGCATGACACACAGATCGCATAATGGAATACTTTTACCAAACATCCATTGCCCTAGGACCATTAATTATTCAAGAACGAACCTGTGCATTAACCAATGGCCAGCACTAAAATTCGCTCAGCCCTGGCACACACACACATATACATATACACGTAGGTTCTTTTGAAATGCGAACTGGGTTTTGCGGTCTAGTGCTTGAACGAGCCTCCTCGCTGTTAACGTTACCATACGAGCCAACTCTTGAATGATGCTGCAACAATTTCTCACGTCACCTAATTCACGATATTTTAATTCTATCAACATTAATCATCATGGCAATTATAAGCGTGCTATATATATGCCTGCATCAATTTCTGCACGAGGAAGTTCAACAAAAAAAATTCTTCAGGTTTTTCAACAATATTTGATGGCATAAGACGTATCATGACAACTTCTGATCGATTATTTTTGAATATCGATTAATCGATGCGATATCTCGTATTAAATCCGAGATATTGGATTCTATTCGATAGATCCGTTGCACCTGTTTCGAATTAAGGAGAGAAGAGGGGGAAAAATAAAGTATTATATCAACTTTCGATCGATTATTGTCAAATGTCGATTGATCGATTCAAGATATCGCATATCAGTCGATAGTTTCGTTTCATCTCTTTTTTTTTCTAATTCAAGGCGAATTATAAATTCATGGTGAAACTGTTTCGAGCTTTTTCTTCGCTATTTTTCTGCGATTTAGTTGAATCGAGAGAAGTGGTGTGAGTCTGTCTCATACACGAAATTTCTCACATAATTATTCAGTTAAGGCCGAGGAGGGGGAGGATCAACAAACGGAGCTTTGGCTTACAAACGCCGAATGAGAAGCCGGGAAAGGGGAAGGAGGGGAGATGAATCACACCCACGGACAAAGTAACGTGCAAGAGAATGATCCTCATGAATATCTTCATGAATAAGTACTGAGAAATTCACTGGGGAGGGTGGTTAATGACCTGTAACCTTCTTGAAAAGTGACAGCTTCACTTATAGTAGTCAGGGCACTTCGGGTCATCTATCAAATTTTACATTGAAAACTTTATTATATACTTTGAGGATTAATGGAAAGTGAAAACAATCTTTTAACGATTGAAATAAGTAAAAGTACTTTGAACAAGATATTTTTACTAGTTTTTTTTCTTCTGATTATTCAACGATTTTGATGGAAAATTGAAGGTCTAACTCTTTTCATGTTCAATTAATTTCGAGTAATATAAGAAATTCATAAGTTTCTTCGATCAATTTTTATTTATCTTTCGATTTTCGAAATAGTAATGGGAAAAAAGGGATTTCTATTAAATTCTTTTCTAATCGCATTAAAAACGTATAAAAACTTATCAAAAACTCCATAAATTCAATTTTTATCGATTTTTTCATGTATCGAAAATTCAAAAAATTTCCAATAATTACCCAATGTAAGGGGTGTTTCAGGATGGCATAAATGATTTCATTCTATTGTTTAATTAAATAAATTGAGGTTTAATAAAAATAAGTAGTTGAGTACATAGTGAGAGCGGTACTCCAGGACAGACCTCACTTCTACTCTCTCCAAACCGCACTCCTAATTCGTCATCGAACGTCACACGTCCAGGCGACGCGAGACGACATGAGTCATCATGAGTTTAGTGGAGCCGCCGAAACACAAGGCCCCCACCACTCAGTTTTTATTTTAAAGATTACTCTACACCAAGATTCTCTAATTTTTAAAAAAATCCTAAAAATCAATGACAAACATTTTTTTTTATCGAAATTTTCCTCACCTCCCAGCTAAAAACCATTCAATTCTCCTCAATCTCAACATGTAAGCAATTAACCAGAAAATGTACATTCACCTGAATTTAAATAATCAAGAATGAATCAAGTGGTTTGCAACACGATACCAGGCAATTCATCCAGCTACATGGGCTTCAGAGTTGGCACGCACTGCAAGGGTACTCGCAAAAGCGGAACATTGAACGTTGCATGCTGTCAACTAACAGGTGCCGATAGATACATCATCGTAAAGGGTAGTTTGTGCTAGTGAAGAGGATTGTCGCAATTGTGACGTCAAATCGAGTGATGGATCACTCGAATTATCACGTGCACACCCCTCTACCCCTACGAACTGCTACATTTTCACTATTCCATTCTTTTTGTAGTATCGTCTTCAATCAAATTCCTTCTCAATGTCTCCTGAAATAACATGAGTTCGATATTATTTCCCCCTTTTTCTTCTCCAATTGTTGAGAACAGATTCATCTCTTATTTCTTTTATCACTTTCACTTGAAAAAATTGATGATTTACGATTTTTTTTTCCAAAGTGAGGGACTTCATGAAAAAATTATGAAAAAATTCAGAAAAATGTAAAAAGATATTATCTTTGATATATATAGCATTGAAAAAAAGGGGTTAATTGTACTTGATTCTGCATACTAACTTTAGAAACAGCACGAGTTCGATATTTTAACCTTTTTTTCACATCCACCAGTTGAGAACAGTTTTATGGATATTCTCATCTCTTATTTCTTTTATCACTTCACTTGGAAAAATGAATGATTGGAAATAACCCGAGTTGAGGGAAATTCTTTAGCCAAGACGCACTGAAATCAATGCAAACAACTGGATATTGGAAGCAATATCAGTTTCCCTTGGAACCGCACCGTTATCGTCGCCATTCAACTGCGAAAACGCGAACTGTTGGAATTGTGAGGGAAGAAAAAAAGAGAAGAAGAACCTTCAAGGAGGCGAGGAAGAATAAAGATAGGTGAATGGAAGAAGTAAAATGAGAAAGAAAAGGAGAATAAGGATAAAAAAAAAGAGGGTGAAAAAAGATTCACGGGTGCAGCCAATCTGGGTGAAAGTTTGTCCTGCCCCTCCCCTCTCTCTCTCTTTTTCTGTGATTTATTCAGCCTACTTTATACGATCTCATCGTTTCTTATATGAGATTTCTACTGAACACCTTATTTACTTTGATACGTCTATCGTATGAGAATACGCCTGAATTCAGAAGATTCTCTACACGATGAAGATTAGATGGAGAGATTGGAGAAAATTCTACGGGGCGAGAAGTTTACACAGTTTATTCGTGCAGAGCCAGAAAATTAATCGCTTTTTATTTCCACTCTAAGAGTCGACTTGATAAAAGTTTTATTATTTCACAAAGCGGTTCCTTCAAGGAGGTCCAATTGCTGCACATGTTGAATAAAAATTATTGGATAATAATGAAAATCAATTTTTTTTCACAACAGTTTAAATTTTTACCGCTACTATCGTGGAGTTTCTTTCTCTTTATCGTGTACTACACTTCATTTCACTCATGTGCAGTAATAGCATCGCCTCAATTCCCCAATTCAACACATTTCGTCTCGTAAAAACATATGAAGTTTCTTTGTTACTCTCTTGCCCTTTAGAAATAAACTCCAAAGAATGGCTTCTTTTCTTGATTTCGAATTAATGAAAATCGTCTGTGCGCCCGTATTTGCCGAAACGTTTGATGTCTCCCCAATACAGTTCATTGAGCAATAGATTCAAAATCATAAAAAAAAAAAAACCATTGATTCACAATTCCAAGGACCCGCAGAATTTAGCTCCTGATCATTGTCTTCTCCCTCATTTCCCCTTGTAAATAAAGAGTTGAAAAAAAAAACCGTATAAATCCAACATCCATTGTCTCCATTTACATACCAAAACTTTCATTATTTCAAAATGAAAACACACCGAAAAAAAAGGGGGATAGAGCAGCTCTGGATGGTGGCAAAAAAAATCGGAAATGCTGGAAATGGCTCGTGAGGACAACAGAAAGAGATTTCGATTCCTCTTTCTCTCTCTCTTTTTGACTCTTTTGTTGAATGAATATACGTAGATCTGCCACCATTACCCCTTTAGTGGGGTTTGAATTCACCAACTGGTAGGAATATAACGAGTGTACCCCTGGCGTCACTCGTGTGAATGCCCCTGGCGCGTCTACCCAACCAAAGCGCACTAGTTCTGCCGGACTGGCAGCAACAATGGCATGCATTAACCTTTGTGCAGTTGTAACTGCAGTTGCGAGATAGTGGCCTCTCCTAACCGTTTCATATACCTGTATTATATATGTGTATATATATTTGTCTGTGTGTATGTGTGTGTGTGTCTGATGGCCAGGTCCTGGTCGAGGTTCTGTGGAAAAGACCTCCAGACAATCCGATGCTACAGCAAAGAGAGAGAGAGAAGAGGAAATGGAATTTACAACCATTTCTCGTAATCTCAACGAATACATTCATCGCAGTTACTTGTTCTCAAGTGGACGAGCCAATTATCGTTCCAGCCTCAGCCCCCTTCTTGCCCCTCCAATTTTTGGAAAATTACTCCTCGAAATGTAGTCTTGTATTCTCAAGACGAGAGGGGTCAGTCTCCCCCCCCCTTCTCTCTCTTCATCAGTGTCCTTCGGGTATTCCTCGGCTTCCTTTCTCAGAAATGGAAGCTCAACTTGGCCACCCAAGCTCTGCATCAGAGCTATCCCAATAGATTCAGAAGGGTGTTACATCTCCCAAACATTTTCATTCCCTCCACTCTCGAAACTGTAAATCCGCGTGGAAAATCTCCGGAGGAATGTCTCCCTTCAGATGCTGGGGTCAGAGAGACCTCTTCCGGTCTTGCATTTGGAGAAATCACAAAATCCCTGAACCGGATTTACGTCTCAGTAAATATTACCGCTGAATGATTCAGTTGATTTTAATTTAAAGAGCAATGACAGCTTTCTGGGGATATGTATTGAGAATGAGAATGAGAGGGTGAGCTTTTGGAGCTGGGTATTAATCCTTGAGGGTTCAACTGCCAATCTTGGATATATTTAATTTATTCTGATGCTCATTGATATTCAATAGTGAGCTGTTGGCAGGAAGAAGAAAGAATGTTTGAAGTTATTTGGTCATAATTCCTTGGGGTTGTTGAGGGGCTTGAAAGAGATGCACAAAAAAATACTAAGAATTTTTTTTTTTTAATTTCTCTATTTTTCCCGAAACTTGATGCTGAGATTATTAAATTTCATAAAAATAGGCCCCTAATGTGCATAATTACCCCAAGAAGATCATTTAATGAAAAGGCTGATCAAAGTAATTAGAAATTGATGTGTTTAAAAGTGACAATTAAATTGACTCAGTATAATTTCCCTTAATTAATTAATCAAATACAGTAATATCAAAAATGTCAAGTTAAATTTATTTTTTCCATTTCCTTTTTATTCATTATTAACCATGAAAAATGGTCAATTGAAGTGAAATTCTGCATGATTTTTCAAATTAATGAAACCTTTCATTAAAAATTTGCTTCAAATTTTAATCATCAAATTCAATTCATCCCCATAACTACTTAAAATTTTCCATTTTCGTTAAACATCTTTTTTACTTTATTTATTTTTCCTGATTTTTCTTTTGGCCCTCCGTCTGTGTATTGGAATTGCCTGAGTAAGAATGACGAGAAAAGGGTGAATAAAATCGAATAGAAAGGCAATAATGGTGAAAAGTTTTATACGGTTGAAAAGGGAACGATTCAGGGAGAGTTGGCAATATATACTGATGCCACTTGCTCTTGCTTCTCTCCACTCTGCTTCAAACTTGCCCCCCTCCCTCTATACCTTCTGCTTCTTTACAAAACTTCATACTAATTTTAAACATCCACAGAGTTTATGTACAACTTCGCTCGCCCTCCCCCCCCCCCCCCTCCTCTGATATCATTGTTGGACTTTTACCACCAATATCAGTGTCTGCGTACAACGAATCCTCCATCTATAACAGCTTAATTACCTGTAGCATTATACTCTGGGTCCTCTGAGAGTGTAGGAAAGAGGGGCGGATAGTGAGTGAGAGCAGACTGATTGGCTCAAGGGGCGAGGGGAGGGGGGTGGTTCTACCATCTCACAGAAAGCCTCGGTGAGTGTTGCTTGAAAGCAAAAGTACCCTTCTCTCGTCAGGAATCTTGGGGGAGCCTGGGCTTCATTGGACGAATAAAGAGATTTGAGAGCAAGTAAAAGAGAGAGAGACAGAAGGTGGGCGCATAACGAGAATACGGGAAGTGCTAGGTGAATGTACGAATTGGTCCTTACGATGTTGTAAATAAGTTTCAAATGAGCATTGAATGAATCTCAGCTCAATTCTATAGAAATCAAAGTACTGAAGAGAGATTTTCTTATTTTTTTAACTAGTTTAACTTGAGACTGCTATTTTTTTTTCTTTTTTGAGGCATTGAAATCTCTTGGGAATGAATAAATCACATTCATTCATTGAATTTATCAATTTTTATAATTATTTTTGTTTCATTTATCCATTGAATGGTAAGTACTTGTGCTCTTTTATTTTCGCTTTAATTCTCCTGAATCGGCAATAGAATTTTCTATTACAGTAATGGCCTCCCATCATGGCAATGGCTGGGAGAATTGGAGGAGATGAAATTTTACGGAATTACAGTGTATGCGCTTCTCCAAAATATCATACTGAAACAAAAAATGAAAATGTAAACAGTATATTATACATGGAATGAGTGCTAATAACGAATAATGTGAAACTTTCAGTATCATAACGTGGGTAATGGTCGCAAGTTTCTCGGGGGTATATTCTCTCAATTGAACAGAGCGTCATTGTAAAGTTACTTTTTTCTTTCTTTCTTTCTGACCAATGGACAGAAAATGCCTACGAGCTCCCAAATATTACGTTCAGAACGATTGCCTAACACACACGTTCTAACAATACGGCCCCTTCTTCCAATATTGTAAGCTATTATCGTTACAGTGATAACAAGGTCATTTCTACTAGCCGCATCGAATATTAGATTCGTTTTCGTGAGAGTACCTGAGGATTTTGAGAAAGAGTAGTTGTGATTGGTGCATTTCAGTAGCAAAGAGGTAAAAAAGAATAATTCTTTTTTTTTGTCGTCTATCTTTCAAAAGTATTCCGGAAACTAAGCGAGATAGAGCGATTTTGTTCTGCATAGTGCTCATCTGTGGAAAATTTCGAGAGCTACAAAATAGAACGAAAGCAAAAAAAGGCATATCTCCACTTTTTTTTGAGATATTCGATCAAGAAGTTCGGCGGTTTAGCACATTGCAGAAGTAAAACGAATCTAAACGTTGATTAGTAAATACATTAATGCTCAAATTGATTAATTTCTGGAATTGAATATATAACGATATAGAAAATATTAAAAAAAAATAATATGAATGAATTGCAATTTTTCTCCCTTTTTTAAATTTTAGATTTCATCACCTAAAAATGGATATCTCAGAAATAATCGATAAAATATTACTATCCACTCCGTTTTTTTATAATAAATATATATTAAATCAGTCATTCACGACTTTAAAAAAAAAGCTTAGTTAATAGAATACTATGCGTTAATCAATTCAATTTAAAAGTCACAATTTTTCACGAAAATATAGTTAATAAGTTATAATTTATTAAGATAGTTAAAAAAATTGGAGAAATTTTCGAATAAAAATTGATTTAACCTAATAATTTTAATTGCTCACCTCCATTTCCTCCCATTTAATGATCCTCAACGAATTTATTTACTCCTCAAAAACGTCAAGGATTCGGCGTTTAAACATATTTAAATTGAATTCTGTACGTTGATTCAGGCTGGATTAATTAAAACACTTTGAACGAGGCAAGCGAAGGACCCTGAGTGCGAAATATCAGCTTGCAGTGCGCCCAAAGACGAGGCAATATAACGACGGCAAACCGGTTAATGACGCCAACTGAAAACCACGCGAACGTTTCTCGCTGAGTGCGAGGGCAACGAGTTGAGCTTAATAGGCTGCCAGACGCATCAAGGGCTACTTAACCCTCGTTGCTTGATGAAATTCTACTGAGGCAAGGAGAGTGTATGTGTGTGTTTGTATGAGAGGACTTGGATATTATCCCAGGAGAGTGGATGGATCGACGACAGGTTTGAGATGTTCCAGGTCATTGGGTTTAAGTTGGCTGGTTGATGATTCTGATGCTGTCTTCTGTGATCACCTGAACATCTCGGCTTTCTTAGGATTCCAAAACAAATTTTTCCATGAATCTTTTCTAAAAATAATGTTAATAAAAAAAGACGTTCGAAGACGTTTTTGTTATGTTTAATGTGGCAGAGCAATGCATCAGTTAATGATTTCAGGTAATTTTGCAAATTAGGGGGATGTTTTTATAATATTAAAACTAATTGAAATTTTCATGATTTACTTAAGTTCCTTTAAATCTCGAAAAAATTTGAAAAAATGTAAAAAGTAATGAAAAAGTTTTAATTTTCCATTAATTTTTTGTTTCTAGAGCTCATTTTATTTCTCATTACATTTTCTACAGATTCACTGAATCAGATCCGAGAATTTCATTTTGTACAAATTGTTATTAACGATTTTATAGGACAATTTAACTTTTTTCCGATTGTACCTCCCAATTATCCTTTAAAAAAATCATAATGTTTTAAACACTTCAATGAATAAAGTCAAATTTTTCCAGAATTTTCTGCTCAACCGATTGATTCTAAAAAAATCAAATCATCATAGAGAAATCAGTCCAGGGTTGATGAAAACATGAATGAATCTGCGGAGAATAGGAGATTGAAAAAAATTATAATTCCTAAAAACTCTTCGTGATTAAAGTGGTTTTTTTTTGTGGGACAAAGAATGGAGAACTGGGGTTAAAAAAAAATAAACGAGACACAAGTGAAAAGTGGACACGAGCTGAATGAAACGTGTGAACTCTGACGAGAATTAATATCATCCTCATGCAAATGTACGTTTATAACCCGTTAAAACTGGAATTCATTCGTTGAGACTATGTATGTGCACACGTGAGTGCAGTCTACAGAGCAACGGGCTTCCTACTGATGCTGTGATTTCATCGTTCTGATGAAAAAAAAAAAAATGTCCTTTTTTTTTTTTCATTTCTTCGTAGAGTAAAACGTTTCGAATTTTAGCACCAATTTCCGTAACAATTTGCGTTTATGAAAAAAATTTCACCACTGTTGAATTTAAAATTTATCATCATCATGATTATTATTATTGTTGTTATTTTTTTTTTCACTCTGGAGCATTTAAATGCAGCGAGTGTGGATATAGCGCTAGGACCAACACATTTTCCACTTTGCCCTCTCTCGCTTGGTGTTGGCCGAGTCAGAGGTAACGCGCGAAAATTACCAACACGCTAAAGCTCAAAGTGTTGGCCCCAGGCTTGACTCTCACACCCAACCAAAAATGGCTTAAATTGCGCGACTCACATTTGAAATGCCCTCCCGACAAAACGATCGCGTGGCTGCCACTGGGTTAACTCGTATTATCCACACACCTTCAATTTAGAAATCTATCTGTGTAGATACATGCATGTAAAAGGGGGGGGGGGGATTGTTGGGTAAAATGAATATTTTCCAAACATGGTGGGAGATGAATTTTTTTTGATGATTTCATTGGAAAGTGGAAGAAAATTCCGGTAGAAAATGTGGGCCATAATTCATTTTTTTTTTGGGAGAAATTCTAAAATTTTGAGGTAGAGTGAGGCTCTAGCTCTTTCGATCCTCATGTTTTCCTAACCTTCGGGGATACCTATCTCTAATGAAAATGAAAAAAATTTCGCTTCACCTTTTGGCGAAAAAATTAAAATTTTTAAAACAGTTGTGCTTTAAAAATAAATTTTTCATGAGAAATTTCTCCAGTTTTTTGATGAAATTATCGAAAATATAATATCTCCATCACTTCTCTCCCCCCCCCCCCCTCTTGATTAATCAATTGAGTATACCGCTCATTAATATCCTTGATGTGTGCACATCTCAGTCTCTTAATTTTCAGGATCGACAGTTGTGGCAGCACCTCCCATGCCCCCAGGCATGAAAATAATGGAATGGATCGGTTACCAATATTCCATCCATTTATATTCTCACAAAACTAAAATTTCAAAAGAAAAAAAAGAACGCGCAAAAAATATCTTGAGAAATAAAAATGATAAAAGTAGAAATGGATCTCGAACGAATTCGTTTTGTTCACCAAAGAATCCACGATACTTCCACTTTTGTTCAAAGTTCTTGGATAGAAACGAGTGGCCCACGGCAGTGGTTCAACGAGGTCGACATCGAGCTTTCGAAACTTCCAAACGAGAAACCCTTGTGCCATAGCATCTCTGAGTGCTCCGAAGCTCGTGAAAACTCCCACTCCCACCCCCTTCCTCCCCAGTGTCATGAATTGCATTGGTAAATTCGTGTTTTCAAACAAGAAATAATTAAAATGACTAATTTTAATGAATAAATTTCAATAAGTCCCTGAAAAATAATCCACTAACAGAAAAAAAAACTTTTTTCTCTTCTAATATAATCTCCACGAGTACTTCACGATGAAACACGAGGAAAATTCAGTGAAATTATATTTTTTAATTCTAATTCATGGATAAAGAGAGTCTTAATTTTGCCACTCACGAATTTTGTGACGCGAAAAAAATTAATTAGCCTCTTTGAATGAGAGGCGAAAAAAAAAGAGAATATATGAATAAACGAGAGAAAATGGAGATAAACAAAAGGCAAAAAAAAATGCTCCAACAAGAGGAAGAAAAAAAATAAAAAGTGGAGAAAACCATCTAGGAGTGTGTGAATGAGCAGGCAGAAGCCACCGAGGCATAAGAACCACACAAGACAGCCTTTGTGCTTCGAGAGAGTAACAGAAAGGAAAAAAATAGAACAACAATCAGTAAAAACAAAAAAAATAACACAAATGGAAGTGTTGCACAGACGAAGAGATGCAAAAAAGTGCACAGACAACTGAAAATGTCCAACTACAGTAAAAGTAACACGAAGAATAAATGAAGGCAAAAAAAAATGTAAAAAAAATGAACAAAAAATTATTTCATACATATGGCAATGAAAATGGTCAGGATATATCCACCATTCCCTCCCCTTCACCCCTCAAACTCGTATGTAGAAGTTGTGCAGCAAGCATCGAGGTAAAATGTACCCCGGGGTAATTGGCGCACCTTTCAGATGTAAATGTGGTTCGTTAGAGGGTTGCCACTGTCGGGTGAGAGACACAGAGGGGTTTTGGTACCAGAGGCGAGACAGGGGCACTCGTGGACCAACTTTGTAGAAGAAGGGTGTACCTGTAACGTGTTAGTGCCGTATACCAAAGCCCCCGAAGGCACAACCAGAACGAGATTGCCCTCAGTTAGCAATAACACCAAAGACACACGAGTATTAAAATTTTCAATCGCTTTTGAGATATTCTCGCAGCTGTGTTTGACCTTGGCTTGTTAAACTCCCTTAAAATTAAGCCCTGAATGTATGGATTTTTTTTTGTCTTAAAGAAATATTTGTTGTAGACATGTCCATGCTGAGGCACGAAAAAAATGATAAAATCAAAATTTTCAGTATTATATTCGAATAAATGGTGATTTGTAATTTTTTGGTTTATAGACCCTGATGAAGCTCAAATTTCATTATTAGATGGATTATGAATCTAATTAATTATGACCGAATTTTTAAGCAAGTTTTAAAGTTTCTCATTTTTCAAGCAACTACTTTAAGGATTAATGTAAAAAATCAACCGTGACACTATCAAATTTTTTTCTTACAATTATTCCAAAAAGTAAGGGAGATCAGATGATTTTTCCTTGATTGCGTCAGCTCCTTAAATTCTCTTCAAAAGAGGTTTCATGCAAAATTATTGTATCTCCTTTACCTTCCGAGATATTCTCCATCAAAGATCAACCAAAAAAATCGAATTATTTATTTCATCTAGAATTTCTGGCTACACCGAACCCCTTAGCAATCAATGTCATTCACAAATTTGTTAAAATGTGTAATATTAAAATATAATAAATAACCCTAACGAGTTCATGCTACTTAATTAAAAAAAAAAAAAATCTCTTCCATTTCTCCACTACAAAAATGAGCTTGACAAAATCATAATTGAATGACTCCTCCAATGAATTCTAATCTTGATAATATTGTACAATTGTATCAACGTACTGTCCAAGATAATCCAACGGATTATTTAAGCGACAAGCTCTGGGACTCTGCATCACTCGCCCCAGTGATTATCGGATCCTCGGTATACCACCGATAGGATCCACGCGTGCTTGACTATCATTGGTGGGGATGTATGTGTGTGGTTTACAAGGCAGGTTATATCCTAACACGCAGAGTAGACGGAGAACTAGCCCAGAGGCTTGAATCCTGTACATCAGACAATCCAGCCTGTACCCATCTAATTATCAATGTACCAGTTCCGGAATATGAACAAACCACGCAACATTTCGATGATTTCTACAAATGGAATTGAGATAATTAAAATGGATGCTTTTTAAATGAACTCCCCAAACTCTTTCAATACCTATCAATAGATTATTCAGTCATTCACTGGTTCATTTGAATCCAGAATTTTTTTTTAAATTTTCCAACTCAAAATTCGTCAAAATTCTGTACCATTGAATTGATGAATTCACCATTGAATTCAATACCAATCCCTTAATCAGCTGAGAGATCCAATGTTTGTGATGTAGGCCGAACCAATCTGCAAATGAAATACCCCATAAAAGTATGGATTCATGAATGGCAACGAGGTAAATAGGAGCAAGCACTGTATCTATAAACACAGATGGGAATAATGTACAGTGTATAGTGTATTGCAAATGGCAGAGAGACCCTTCAGTTGTTGCACTAAAGGGGTTGGACTTGGATAATATGGCCTAGCTTCTCATTCTCACTCTCCAATGTCCAGATTCTCAGCCGTGAATGGAGTTCCATGCAGGCCAATACGGTAATTATCCACCAGTAATTGCAAATCGATCCACGCCAATCTCTGATCATCTGGTATCAATAGAAGTGAATTATGGGGAATTTCACATTTTATGTTGATGATCAATTACTGCAAGAAATACTATTCAATATTTGGTTTTTATAACCAACAGCCAAGGATAATTGCAGGTTTGAATTTTTAGATCACTTGTATTGCGTTTGAGTGATTTGTCTTCTCCTACAACTTTCCTTAGCGTCATATATATGGATCAGTACTATTATTGAAAATATCGATAGTCTTACATTTAAAAATAGCTAAATTTACATATTTGCATAATTTACATAATGCTAGATTATTTTCTGTCATTGACAAGCAAAAAATACTATTATATCTCATGTTTGTACAGGTATTCATGTTATTTTTTAGAAGTTTAATTATAAAAATCATTCCTATCAGTGATTTTTTCGCTCAAGGCAAAAGTATGCAAATCTGGAACGTAGTTCCATGTAATTACTCACATCCTCTTTTTGGGTATATATTATCATTCTTTCAGGCCAAGTGAATATAATGATAATTTTTGTCATTTTTTTACTTCATAATTCATGAGTTATGATTGATATAATCCTCTATCAGAATGATTGTCTTATTTTTCCAAGATTTCTGAATTTTTAGAGCTTAATCTTGGAGCTTTCCACCAGATTATCCAATATTGACTGAAATCAATTGAAAAACAGTTACGATTGATCGCCTTGAAATCACACACGTTTGGTAATTAAACAAGCATTGGATACCATGCAATTGGTAATTTTCACAGTTGATGATGTGGAGATCCATTGGGAGCAATGGTGCACAGAGATTGAAGATAATCCATAATGTCAATATGAGAAATACACAGTTGACTATTGACAATAATTATCAAGCTTCAAATTATCGAGATCATTTGATGAGGCGAGTCTATATTAGTTAATTGCTTGAAGTTTAGAAAATTGCATCAGCCAGAATTGATAATATTGATTTGTCCCATTTGCCATGAGTTATTTCATCATCACGAGAAATTGATATAACTTTTGATGAATCACTTTATAGATTGCAATTGCTTTAAAATGCACTTTATCAGATTCAAGTGGGATTTCTCGAGAGAATCATTCAGTGAATTGCTGCAAAATATATCCCTCCAGTGTTTCCAACTGAAAAAAAAAGGAAAACAGCGAAAAAAAAAGACAAATAAATCCAACCATAGGATCTCGTCGATTTCCATATAGTCTAGCTTGTACTGTAAAATACGCACAGTAGAAAATCTTCGGAGTATATAACCAACTAGTGAGCGTGGAAAAAAAAAGTTAGCGCTCTGTTGCAAAAGTTTAAAGTAAATATCGTAAAAATTCATTCCCGTGGGCAATACGTTGTCCCACTAGTTTCTCTCTCCATTTTATTTTCATTTTTTTTTTTCGTTACCTTTTCTGGTTGGTTTTTCAACCAGCTAACACCCTGCGTGCAAAAATAGGGAGGAGTTAGAGATGTGGCAGGAGAGGCGAATGAAAAGAAACAAAAGAAAAAAAATGAGAGAGAGAAAAAAATACAATAATCCTTTGGTGGGAGTTTTGGAATTTGTGAGGATATCAGAGTGAAAGTGTGCATAGCCTCTCTTTTTTTTTTGTTGCATGCACAATGCCTAAAGTCAAAATACAGAATCCTGGTTTATAAATCGCTTAAACGCCACTTTATTGCTGAATTAAAGCAACAAAACGATACTGTCAACCGGTTAACCTTTATTTGTTGGTGAATAAAAAAGTCCCCAGATAAACCATGAATCTGGCAGTTCAATAATTTATCTAAAAACATCATTGAACAATTGATACTCAATTTAAACTCAATTTTCCAACATCTTTGAATCAATTTTCGTGAAATTACATGGGAAAATGGAAGGACACATTTTGGTTACAATGTTGATCGAAATTGATGTGTATGCAGAGTGAAGTACTACATGCGTAGCATACAAAGGAAGTTATCAAGGCAGTGCGTAGTTGAATGTCAACTCACGAGTCATCACTGGCTGTAATTAAACCAGCCAGCCCATCACTCAGTATTTGGATTCACCTGGAAAATACCCCTGAGATATGTTGGATTATTTCCCATTAATGCGGATAAATAGAATGTGCAGTGAAGCAGTAATGTAGAAACGAATAGAAGCTAAGATTTAATGAAAATCTGAAAGATAAAAAAAAAAGGGGAAAACACGATAATGAGTGAAACGAGCTGCTATGAAGTGCTACCATTTAATGTAAGTATTTCCATTAAGTTCCTGCAATAATCGGCAAAGTTGCATCGCTCCTTCATAATAGCATTTTGTAACGGCGATCGTTATTTCCTATGAGGCTTGAAGGAAAATAAAGGGGCATTAAATGCAGAATCAAGCTAATTTGCTTACAACGAGTATTTTACACATCTGAACTTCTCCCACTTTTCTCTCTCTCTCTTACTGCATCATTCCCCCCTTTCCCCTCGGTAACTGTATCACTGGATGAGTAAGTACAGAAGATTTTATGGCCTCCCATTACTGGATAAAGTCGAAGGCTCGCGAAGTTTTTATAGATTTTCGTAGCAAAACGAAGAGTTTCTGAAGATACTGGAGTAGAAGAAGTTGTACTTGCTGAGGCATAGTGTTTCTATCCAATGAAAATTCTCATTCTCTTCACCAAACGTTTCGCAGTCTCTATCGTTCCCAGGACGATAATAATATTTTACACATGCGAAGGATCGAAATACCAAGTGGGATGATGCGAGAAAGGGAGAAGAAGAAGCAAAAGTTAGTTACTCGTGGTGTCCTTCCACCAACGCAGCTACTATTTCAATGTAATTCGAAAATGTATGGATTCTTCGAAATAGATTTCACTTCTAAATTTTCATAAATTATAAGATTATTAATTAGTATATTGGATGTTCATAGGGATGTTGGAAAAAACATTAATAACATCAAAGTATTGTCAAATCGCGACGTTTCGCTGGACAATGCCAGCTTCTTCTGGCTCTGAAACCAAACGTGAAAGCTATTTAATGTTTTGATTACACTTATCTTTGTATAAACTCAGAAGATTGTATTATGACATTATATAAATTAACCTCAAATGAGAAACTCATCTCACATTCATTATAAAAAACCACTTTACAAAATTTACAAAATCTTTTTCAAAATGTCATGTGAAACGTCGTGTTATTTTTAACCTCAATTACAATTTAATTATTTACCTTGACATTATTGATGTATTGTCGATTTTAGATTCTTTTCCATAATATGGAGCAAAAGCATTATTAATTAGCTTGATGAATTCATTCTATTGAAACGATAGAGTAATCACTTTAATGAATTTTAAGAATGAGAATAGTATTCCGGTTAAATTCATACAGCCAAAGAGTCAATAATCCTCCACACTTTATCAAACTATGTCTTCAGGTATCCAAGGAAATCTGCATCTATTGTAGACGAGATTGTGGATGAGATGTACGTTGTTTCAAACGTAGTACAGCCGCGTTAATCAACTAAAAGCTTCCAGTCTATGTTTACACATTGTATCTCAATCAGTCCTGATGCAAGTCTCCTACACTGATGATTCTGCAAGAAGATCCATGAAAATGATTCTCCAATTATCTTCATTAGAATCATCCACAAGCAAAACCTTAACCTAATCCACCAAACATTTCCACGTTATCAAGCACATCTGCTCATTTGAGTGCTGATAATTGATCCAAATTTTCCATGAAAATATTGATAGATGAGCATTTTGGGTGAGATCAAAAGCACAACGAGTTTGTGGAGGCCTGGACTGATGTGTATAGATTTGGCCTGATGGACAACAGACAAGGATAGAAATACAGATAGTCCAATATACAGGTGAATAGGAGGAATGAAGGGGAAGGGGGCAATGTAGGTGGCTAAATGGGTGAGTGAGATGGGGATGGGTTTGGATGGGAAAACCGTTGCGCGCACAGTGCCGTAACTTGGCGTCACGGATGGTGAGCTTCATCGATCACCGGCCAACTCAATTTGTCTCCATTGATACCAATCTGCTGAGCAAGCGATTTCTCTTTCCTCTTTCGTCGAACCGCCCATCTCCTATCTCTCTATCTCTGTTTATCAACGTAAAATACATATATATTCTGTGAGTGTACTAACCTATGGAAAACCGGACCTATTCAAATAATGAGAAGCAGATAATTCTGTTCATATTGGTGTATATATACATAAAAAATAAAAGAGTTCATGCCCTCTCAGCAGAGAGTGAGAATTGTTAAAATCTGTGGAAAATCGTGATCAACCAAGCGATGGAATAGAGAGCAGAGAGAGAGGAGAGCATTCACGGTGGATTCTTAACTGCAAACATTGCGATATAATCAGGCAAATTAAACAATTCTAGTCTGCCTCGACTCGTCCGAATGGTGGGGCCCTCCTCCTTTCCTCAGGAATGAGGGAGAAAGCATAACAGAAACGGATGAACACCAGTGGCACAAGATGGGATTTTAGTATGATGTGAAGTGGAAAGCCCAAGCCCAACCTCCATTTTCTCTCTGTACCAAGAGCGTTACCGTTATCCCAGTGAAAACTGCCATAAAGGAGAGAAGAGAGAGAGAAAGGGGTAAGCAAGGGAGTAAGGGAACTCTATCAAATTATAAGTTGTCACACGGATGACGACGCAGCGTTGAGCTGACTCTGGGCTTAGCTTTCTCAACGCTAACGCTGCCGCCAATCAGCTATCCTGCACCTACCTACCCATTTTCTCTACCTCTCCATCACATCTCTAACTACTATGATTTCTCCATTTCTCTCTTTCTCTCCTTTTCACGTTGCCTCTTTACATTCTATATATCATATATTCTGCTCCCACTCAACCATGCTAGTTCAACGTCTTTCCATACTAATCTAACGAAACTAAACATTGCATTCGCATGTTAGAAATTTATAATTGGGTGGAACTGCCATGCACCATATATGGCTTTTTTCAGATAATCTATCAGACAAAAATTTCGGAAATCAGAAATGGATTAATTTGTTGAAATGCACAAAGGTAGTTGAGAAAAATGATGATTTAAGTTCCTAAATAAAAATATGCTCCTTTGTCTAAAGACTCCTATTTTTATTTCCTCTCCTATCGAAGATAAGTTAGGATCATTCGATAACACCGCGAAGACTAATCGCACTGGCATTGTGGTTAATGGGAAGGCGGATAGACTGACCGAATGGGGAATTGAGGCCAGCGTATACATGTATACGTGTGACACCAGAGTATCCAACCGTTGTGAGCTCTTGGTGACGAATAGTCACCCGTCACTTGGTTTCTGCCAGCTAAACCTCCGATCCCTGTAAATTTTCCATGAACAGAGTCAATCTCCCCAAACTCTTTATCCGCCATTTGTCTTCTACTGTTTTTTTTTTTGTTTTTTTTTCTGCAGATGCAATAATCGATCAGTGGTAGAAAAGCATCAATACTGCATCGCAGCGAATTTATGGCAGATTGAAGTAGAACACTGCAAAAAAAAAAATTCTTCAAATATTTGCAATTCACTGAGAAAATGATATTTTTCAACTAAAATTGGCCAGTTTGGGGGAAGTACACTGATGGTATCTAGACAGCGCCAGTGCTGCCATTGAGTGATGTGTAGTGGCAGAACTGGGCTCTACCAGTGGCGCCAGTTCTGCATCAAGTATCACTCTATTTACCCGTCAAATATTTGTGCTTTTACCGTGGCAGAGATGTGCCGTTTCTTCTTCTCCCTTCTCTCATGCCTTCATTCCTCGTCGTATCCACACGGTCTTCACTCTGCCTCTCGTCCACAAAGTATAACTCACTACTGTCGCCTATATGTATATATATATACACTCTTCGAGCCACTTTGTATACGTTGAACACTGCCAGATACTGGATTTCCCTAACGAAAACTTGCCGAAAATTTGCAATTCGTAAAAGAGAGAAGACAGACCACTAGTATAAGCTCACCTACACACAGGTACGAGATCTAAACTGCATACTTGAAATACTGAAGAAAAACAGGAAGTCGTTTGGTAGTCGAGAAACGAGAGTCAAGAGGAAAATACCAGCTATCCAAATCAAGGATAAACTGAATTCAACTCTCTCTTTCTATCTCCTTTTTTTCTTTTTTCATCATCTCATTTGCTTATTTATTTTTTGGTCTTGTCAACAATCTCTTTGCCAATTCCTCACTTAATCCAGTCAGTGAGAATGTTTCTGTTCTGAGTATTTTGGTAAACGAGTTGAGTTATCTCTGAATGAAGAAGTTGAGGAAAAATAAGGAATAGAAGGACTCCATGTTGGGGAAAAATACTGAAAAAAAAAACGAGAAAATAGAAGAAAATTGAGATAGCCATCTTGACCTCTTCTGCAAGAGACATCAGAAATAGCCTGTAGGCCGGTCACGAAATGTGACGCACGAATGACCACCACACAGTCGTTTTACTCTTTTCTCTCTTATACAGAAGCCCTTTTGACCAGAGACTCTTCTTCTTCTTTTTCTTCTTCTTCTTCTCCTTCACCTATCCCAACTGGAAAAACTCCACATACGAATCCTAATATCCAACGTTTGACGTCATGCCAAATACTTACTCTTACTCGTCTGGAATAAGACTCGAGAGGATGGCCGCAATAAGGCTTGAATGTTGGGCGTTCTGGAGTCGAGTCCAAAAATTTTTCAATAAGGATCAAAGGATTCTTTATTTCTTCTGTCTCAATTGACTTTAAATTTCATTTCCTCTGCTCATTTCTCTCTCCCTCACTTTTCCCTTCGTTTTCCTCCTTTTGTCTGCAAAAAAAAAAGAGCGAGGAGGGGATGAAAATGTTCATTGGATGCAATTTTATTGGTATCGATCATGTGAATTTTGAAAAAAATAATGCTTCTTTTTTTTTGTCCATTGCAGATACCGAATCCCAGGGCGTGTGAATCGTCCCACCAGTTAGTCAATCCACCTCGTTTTGGGAAATCGAGGGAATTATCGCTGAAAGCTCCACCGCACTCACAGAAGGGGAATGAAAAGAGAGAGAGAGAAAGGTAGGGGGCTCCAAGGGGGCTTGGTGTATGGACGGTAACCTAGGGACTAAAATTCCACTGCCTACCATCATCCATACTGTGTTGCTCGATTTGAATACATAACTGGCCGGATATAAACGAGCCTATGAATAAAATTTAAATTCCAATCAGCAGACGAACAATGCAACAATAGCCGCTACTACGACGAGACAGTAGCAATCACACCGTATAATATTTCGAGACTCTCTCTTTGTCATTTTGCATGAAAAATCATGAGAATATTGAGTTTTTCTGGGATATTTTCTTGAATTTTTCCTGTAATCTGATGATTATTCACAGATTTCACAGGCAATCATTGAATTTTCATGACAACATGCAATTTCTCTTTGCCTAATATTATCAAATATTAATGACACTAATGGAAAGTGAAAATAATGATATAAAAATATTCAAACTCGTTAATGAGTGTATCAAAATGTGTGGGCTATGACAAAATTAACTGATTTTCACGAGCTGTTATCCACGTTTGGGATAAAATCATTGACAATACAATACACATTGGAAAAGCCAACATTCATAATTGCACCATAATTATGCGCATTTTAATTTTTTCGTATTTACAAATGTATGAGTTTAAAATTGTACGAGTGTTTACGTGTCTACGTGAACAAAATTACAATTATACGAATGGTATTGTATACTCAACGGCTTTGGTTTGATTTATTAATCATCTACCACGTATTAATTTGTGAGAAATTAATTGTCTCTGTATTATCGATCAGTAATTCTTCCATTTCCCTTTTTTTTTTTATTGAAAATGAGAATTGAATCTACTGATGTTAATGTCATCAGAGAGGTCATACGCTAATTAATAAAACTGTGGTGATACCATTTTTTGTAACATGTTGATGAACAAATAATATCGTCGTCCTAGACTGAAAAGCGTGCCACAACATAGGAAACGTGCACAATTTACGCCCTTTTCGCTCTAAAACCACGATATTTAATCAAAATAATGTCTAACCATCGATAATTTTTTTTCTTCTCTCAATTTAACATAAAAAAACACTGCAGAGTTTTTTTTCTCAGTAATATCTCTGGAATTCAGAGGTTCAGAACTAGAAGAAGAAGCGAAAAATGAAGAAACTTTTTGCAAGAGAGACGAATTATGGCATTGAACAACATTTTCTAATTTTTTTCTGCTCAAACCACTCACCCAAAAATTCTCAAAAAATTCAGGAATATTCTGGACTCAGTGCAGCAGTTCCTTGATTTTTTGCAGCACAATAGAAGTAATTGCGAATAAATAGATGCAAACAAGAGAGAGCTTTAGAATAGACCAAAGCTCAGTCGTGCAGAACGCGTAAGACAAAATGGACGCCATTCATATCCCTACGTGTCCGTCATTAGGCATGAATGAAGTGGGGCCCTAAAGACTGAGACGTGCTACGATAGATCAGCGTCGTTGGATGTTTCACGCGCCAGAGGGCCGACGTATCCCTTCTGCGTTGCTTCGTACATCAACCCTCTGTTACTCTTCCATCCTTGATCCGAATCGTGACAGATTGATGATATCATGATTCTAAGCACCGATAAAAAGAGATTCAAAGAGAGGATAATTTAATTCTTCTTTCTTGAACCTTCCGGTAAAGCCTGCCAAGTCGATTTGGAAAATCGCATTTGGAAAAGTGGACGAACTTCAAGTGTCTTCGAAAACTTCGAAGTTTAGAGGGAATGTCTTGAAGAAGAATACGAGGAGAGAAATACAGAGGTTAAGAAACATTCTCAAACACTTTTGTGTACGAAACTCATGAGGAAGGGATACGAGGGCAACTTATCACTTTCTCTTAATCCGGATCAGAGAGGCTCTACTAGCTGAATGCGTTTGGGCTTTGGCCCACGTTAAATATTCAAGGGAAGTTGCTGACAGAGTGTAAATCAGCGAGAAATACGTAAGATATGCCCTTTTTTCTGCACACATTTCTTTGGACACCCTTTTGGATTCAAGCGAACTCGAGTGCAGTTGAAATCTTCTCTATGCTGGATCGAAGATGAATATTTTTTGACATTTTTCATAATTTTTGTTCGTGTAGTTTATGAGATATGAATCATCGAAGTTCCTGAAAATAGCAACAGTGCCGATGAAGCACCATAAATCGGACAGAAATAACGAAATTACCAAAAAACCACACAGCTGACCCATTATCTAAAAAATATTGGTGAAGAGAACAGTATTTTAACTAAATAATAAAAGAAAAAAATATTGAATTCTCCGTATAGTTATTGAGAAATCTTAATTAGAAGATAGTCGTAACTATTTGCCTCTCTCTCTGCCTCATGCATGTGATGGCAGATTAATGTGAAAAAAATTCGAGAAAAAAAATTATATTTACAAGTTGAACATATGACTTCCGGATAGTTTAATCATTTTGTGGGTAAAAAAAATTCTTTTTTTTTATTATATATGATATATATGTATAATGAAAATGTATATATCTATATGATGAAAATCAGATAAATATCCCACACCGACCTTCCTTCGGCAAATTATTTTATAGGAGAAAGAAATATTCTTTCTTTATTATTAAGAGAATTCTCTTGCACTCAATGTTAATCGTATTTTTTGATATTTTCACTTGGAATTTTGCAAGGATACAGACAAATATATCATACACTTTTTCATGAATGATTAATTCATTGACCGTCTAGTTATCGAGAAAAAAATCGTAAAAATGCGTAATTTCAAATGCTTATACACAGCCTTTATGGCAGAACCACTCTATTGGCGAAGTTTTGTATTCTTTTTTAATAGACCCAACAGATCTAATTATTAAATAAAAAAAAAAAAAAAAAAAAAAAGATCTAATTATTAACAATTAATTAGAAACAAATCTGCAAATCTCCATTTTTTCTGTTTTATCAAACGTACTCTGGGAACCTATCTTAATTCATTGCATTCCAGGATGATTCTTGTCAACGAAAAAAAAAGGTAAAATTTTTTCTTCTAGGTTCAAATCGTTATGCAGAAATACAATACGGATAACACACTCAGGGACTCAAACATATACTCCATTGGGATTTGCATTTCAACGGAAACGTAGTTAGAATGAGAGTAGACACATACACACACAGACACACACATGAATGCATTGCAGTTTGCCTTTCGATGTTCAATAGATTTCAGAGGCTGCATCCCTTTTGACTCATGCAAATTTACAAAAATTGAATTAGCCTTTTGACAGAAGTATAATAATATTGAAATAATTCTCTTCGTTATCCAGTTACTAGTGGCAGTGGAGAAAAAAAAAATTTCAATTCAGAGTGAAGAGAAATTGTATAAAATATATATACATATATATAGGATTCGGTCTCGAGTATTACTACTTGAAAGTTGAAACTTGGTGGTATTGAAATCTATTTCTCTCGAATACGGTTATATTTTTCATAAGATTTTCAAGGAGGTACCAATCGTGAGAGTGCCTTTCATTCCACGCTTCACCACCATTTTTTCTCTATGAAAAATTCAATACACGAATTCAAATGAATGAATTCAATGCTATAAAATTACAGACTAATTGGATTTTTTGTGGAAAAAAACAAAAAAAAAAGTAGAGAAAATAAATCTATAACCCAGATATAGTGAAAAGAGATGAAAAAATTCAGAGCATGTTGTGTATTTCCATTTGTATTCAATTAATTAGAATATCTGACCGAACATCTCCAATTATTGCATATTTTCTTCTCTCTTTTTCCCATCAATTCAATGAAATTTCGGTGATTCTGTGTAATAACTGAGTTACTATCAAATTTCAATAGAAATTCCTTTCTCAAATTCAATAATAATATAAATTATGTATTAACAAATGTGTTCTATCTCCAGAATCCTCAGATAGAATGAGTTTATTCAAATTAAATAAAGTACATGACAACTTTTCACTTATATTCTTAAAAAAAAATACAAAAAAAAAGGAAAAAATTCTCGTTTTTTAAGTAAAATTTACTAGCTGCTATACCCAAACATTTGACGTGCAAAACTTTAAATGAAATTCATTCCAAGGGGATATTCGTGATTCAAAATTACCATAAATTTGCAAATTCCAAGGGGTCCCAGTGTGATTGTTAGAATATATTTGAAGTTGGAAACGACTCGGGCCCACCAAACATATTTTACAATTTGAAAAAAAGAGGGAAAAAGAAATAGGTAATGAAAGAAAAAAAAAGGACAAAGCTATCATGAAAAATCAAAATAAATTAGTGCAAAAGCCGAATGCAATTTCACCTCAATTACCATGTTCAACATTAAGTGAAACTGCGAGCAACACAAATCTACGTAGAAAAAAAAGAAGGGGATTCTAGTGTATTAGAGGAAGAAGAAGGGCACCATTATGGCCTTCAAACAAATGTGGCCACTTAATTCAAGTGACACTGGCGTTTTCCAACCTTAAACGTTACCTTATTTTCTTTACTTTCTTTATTTTGCTTCTCATTCTCCTTTCTTTCACTCGGATTGTAGCTGTAGGTGGCAAACGCCATCGTTTTGTCACTGGTAAAAGTCATGGGGTAGGTGGGCTTACGAATAATGTCCTTGACAAAGGTATAATGCTCGTTTCGCTATATTACAACTGCAATGCGTACCATTTGCCATGCTGCATAGACCTGCACTTGCATCTAATAAAAATCTCGAATTTCACTTCTTTTTTACAGAACATCCTGCAACAAAAACAAGGAAACATGAATAATTAAGCTGCTTCGAGATGTCATGGAGGATGTTCATAAGTCAATCGAAAATAATAATAATTATTATTATTATTATTATATAATTCAAAGTGAACGGATGATAGTGTTCTATGAAATATGGCAAAAATTGTATTGAAACGTGCAAAAATGAATATAATTCATTTCTTGTATGATAAAATTGCATTCAAAGCAGTATTCTCAAACTTTGCTTGCGCATTTTCTATTTTTTCCAAAAATTTGATTCCTTGACCATTTCTCGATTGTAAGACAGGTGATTTTCAATATCTTGGAATGGTATATGGTCAATATTCTTGAGGTTTTTGTATCCCAGAGTACGATGAAACAGAAAAAATGAAGATTTGCAAGTTAGTTTCCAACTAATTGCTAATAATTCGGGAAAACACGTTTTAATTTACCCAAAAACTATTCGAAAATCATATCTTCAGCATGTAAATATAATCTTTTCTTCCCGACTTTTTTTGCATCAATCTCTTATCATATACATGACATAGTGAGAATGGCAAATAATTACGAAAATCATCTAGTTAAAATTTTTCAATAATTTTACGGAGAATTGAATATTTTCCTTTTTCTGTTACTTAGTTAAAATGCTTTTCAGTAATTTCGTTATTTCTGTTCGATTCAGGGCTTTTCATCCCCACCATCGCTATTTTCAGCAACTTTAATAATTCAGATTCACGGATGAAAATTCAGAAAAAATTCAGAAAAATATAAAAAAATATCATCTTTGTTGCGGCATAAAAAAAAAGGATTAACTGTACTCGATTTCACTCCAATACTACCTTAAGTCATTTAAAACATATAAAAACTAACGCAGGACTTCTCTCATTCACCTCGAATTTTAATACCTCAACCCTTTTACCAAAACATTCCTGGATTATTTATCAACACAAAGGGGAAAAAAAAACTACCAAACACAGTAGCTTGGCCTCCGGGTGTTCCTCTTCATTCGCACATGCTGTATACAAGTGACAACAGCTTGAAGCCCAAAAAAAAGAGATATGAGTAACGAATTCTGTGAAATGACTCCATGAATTCTGCAGCATCGTGCCCTCAACATTTGTGAGTTTACATGACCTAGAATTTTCAAAAGACGAAATGCAGAAGACCCTTTCTCAGTACGTCGGAAAGTTTCATATTTTTCTTGAAAGTGGTAAAATTCATTCACCATGATTCCATTCTCCTTCCTCTTTTTCTTTCCCTCTTTTTTTAGAGAGAGGGGGGGGGGGTTTCTTCAGATGTTAGTATCAGAATCCAATTACCTTGTACACAACTGACTCTGCTAGTCTAGTTGAACCTCAAAGCCCCCAACGATCATTGTCCCGTGAAGTGCGTCCATGCACATTTCAAGTCGCATTTTGTGCAGCATTAAGGTATTACTGAAGAGAGAGAGAGGTGGTGGAGGAGGAGGAAGAACAGGAGAGGCGGTTTGTACTCTTCCGCAAAGTTGCCAAGAGCCCATACAGTTTCCTGTATATATGGTTAAGTATAAATGTAGCTGTGTAGTATAGGGCTTCCAATTAACCCAAGCATTCAAACATTTCGAGTACAATAATATAACTATCCACTCTGTGGAGTCCTATGCACGTGAAATCCACTTTCTTTCTCTTCAACTACTTGGTATTAATTAGTTGCAACGGAGGAACATTAAATGTTGAAATTCCCATGTTTACTTTGGAGTTGTTGTAAAAAAAATTGAATATTCACAATTAGAGAAGAAATTTGAAATTTTCTCTAATTCGAATAGGGGATTCTTTTTTATTTTATTCATTTTTTTTACGTTCTATTCGACCATAAAAATTCAAATCATTGTTGAGGAAAAATCGGCCTTAATGACGACTCCCCTCGAATATAGAGGAGGCTGGGGCAAAATTGAATTCTGGGCCATTCTACTCTAGAGACCCATTCTGCCCCGATCTCCTTTAATACTTCAAATGAAAACTTGAAAAAAAATCCAATGCAATCTGATTTTCAATTGACTTTACATAATCATCATCACAAAGAATATCAAACTGCATTCTGTTCATATTAAATTAATATTTTTCTAATTATTATTTCCAAAAAGGAAAAAAAAACCATAATACATATATTCGCACTAAATTATCATTTAATTTACAATCTGATTAATATTGCAGTAACAACATGCGCATTATTCAAGGGATTATCCCTTTTGCTTTTGGGGGCTAGGTGAGTGGTGGTGCTCGCGTGTCCAACGGTAATCCTCGTATGAAATTGTTATCAGGAGAACTGTAAGACTGATATATAGGGCTGCTAGGTGGCTAGGGGCCATCATATATACGTTGAGTAAGTGAGATAGGGGAAAGAGAAGAAGACAAGAGAGAGAGAGAGAGAGGAATGGAGTAGAAGTGGGAGTATATGGCGGGAGATCCAACTAAATTGAAACTCGCGGCTACAACGTTATTGAAACTTCGCCTCATTCCTTTCTGCCATTGTTGACAAACTTTGTCGATTAAATATTCCTGATAGAGTTAATATTTTTTAGCCAAAAGAGGAGGAAAAGAAAGGCAAGTATTGAGAATATTTTAATCTTCGATTGCCGATTTTTTAATCAAAAAAATTTAATTCTTTCGCCACTTAGCATATGAGAATAGCCGTGTTTCGAACGATTGAAGCCTGGTTCAACTGAAGCTATTTTCCCATGGATGTAAATTGGCAATTCGAGAGAATATCAAATATTTTGGGGACCTTTCACTACTGACGTTTGCTTATAAACATGCAAATTGTTGAATATCCAAAATCTCGTGGAGTACGATAAAACGATTTATGGAAATTATCCAATGGCGGCTTTATTTCTGTGATTAAATTTTACGTATATATATGCTGCATCAATTCATTCAATTCAAAGAGTCATGCATTTCATTTTATTTATTTTTTCCTTGTTCACTATGCCCTTTCACGATTTCTGAGTGAGAATAAAAACTTTGAATTTTCATCTGTCAGTATCCAATAAATAATTTTTCTTCAATCCTTGAAACTCTCGTTTCAATGCTCTATTAAATTAAATATCTTTGCTCAGTCAATTTTCACGAATTAATGAAGATTTCAAACTTTAAATTAAATTCTCCATTAGGAGGCCAAAAGCAATTCAAAAGCTGTAACGATGTACGTCGTAGGCGGCTTTGCTGATGGAATCTTGACTCTGTGGGCTGTAAGGGTCAAAACATGGAGGTACTCTGATTTAATGGTTATTCACATCGTTCCTCAAGTGCTGAGCAATTAAAGCCATGCATTTACATTTATGCTCAGCTTGGTAAATCAAATAAGCTTTTCTCTTCGAGTGCAGTTTACTAGTGAGTTATTGGATCGATTCTTTTTTTTTCTTTTTTTAATGGAGTACAGGAAAAAAAACCATCAATTACATGATTATTGCCTTTCGAATAGGTTCAACCATTCTTGCAATAGTAGAATATTCTTAAAAAAATTTAAAAGGAAAAGGTCTTATAATAATTAGGGATTTTATCATAAAATATAACATAAATATTCGAAGTAGTATGGTTCTGAATCGAATTAAAAAATTGTAATATTGTTGCGTATAAATTAGCGAAATTATTAAATTTAAGGGATTATGATTATAATATACGAGAATTGCCCTGAGAAATGAGGACCATCTTCCCTGCCCACCCTCCTTTTCTTTACATTCTATTAGAAGAAAATTATTGTTCGTCTGATAACTTTATAATAAATTATTGCATTGCCAGAAACGGTGAATACGCTAATCAAATCGCATAGTACTGGTCAAGCAATAATTGACAAATAATTGATATAATTCACTAATTCTCGTACGAAGTCGCTTTTGATGTCTCGAACAAAATTCAAATCATAAATAATCATTTTTCGGGTATTTCTTACTTTTTAGATATTCAACGACTCAAAGTGAACACTTAACTCATGTCTTAGGCTAGGAAAATGTAAATATAGGGTGACACTAGTGTCACAATTCTAATATCGCCAAAATCAATGAAATGGGATAGAGAATTTTTGAATGACGACTATAAGCCAGAAGATTATTTTTTTTTGGTGCAAAACATCGAATGCGATACTCGAGGCGATACCGAATGCGACAATTGTGGTGATATTGAGTGGAAGAATTGAGCCGACATCGAATGCGACACTTTTAGCAATGCTGAATGCAGCAATTTCCAGAATCACAGAAAAAAAATCCCTTTGTCGCTATTCAAATGGCTATTCTCTAATTTGATCGACTCTTGCACCATTGGAATTTGCACCATTTGTCATTTCTCATTCTTTCTTATCCCAAAAATTTATGAGGTGGATGTTAACGTCGCCCTTTATGTCCGATATTTATATCGACACATACTAAAACATCCATAACTCTCTTTAATTCAGCTTTGTACACAGAGAAAAATGTTTTCTTAATTTAAGGATGTGCAGTCACTCAATTTAAGTGACCTGCCATTCTTAAATTAAGTGACTTTTCTCACTTAAATTAAGTGACTTTTCTCACTCGAATCAAGTGACTTTTCTCACTTAAATCAAGTGGCTTTTCTCACTTAAATCAAGTAACTATTTCTTTCTTAATTTAAGAAAGTAAAAGTCACTTAAATTAAGTGACTTTTCTTTCTTAATTTAAGTGACCTGCACATTCTTAAATTAAGAAAACATTTTTCTCTGTGTAATTAGCAAAATAAACTGTACTTTTCAGAGGCATTAAATAAAAAAGAAAATTCAACTTCATTTTCAGACACAAGGTAAATAGTGAGTCCAGTTGGTATTTACCCCTTCAGTTGGAGGCCACAGGTTAGCAGCTAAAAAGTTTGTACTTCTTGTTGACCCCTTGGGATTCGAAATTTACTTGGAGAGGTCAGAATGAAGTCTGGTATTACTAACCAAAGTGGGCGCGAGAAAAGTGAGGTTAGTTTTTTTTTTGCCAAGGGAATGGGCCTTTCTCTTCACTCTCATTTCTTTCCTCCTGCTCTTATTTTTTTCCCCTACAAAGAAACAGCTATTCCAGAAAGAAGAAGAAGAAGAAGAAGAGGAAGGCGGAAGCGGTAGGCGTATCTGTGGTACAATGAATAAAAACACAATGGATCCAGCGGGAAAGTGTTTCCGAATGGAATTGTACAACTAATTAAAAGTTCACACCATTATCCCAGAGTTAATGATGCCAAGATTGTATTATTAAACTTCCTTTTCTACTCACTTTTCTTAAAGAGTAAGAGATTGGAGAAAGAGGGGTCAGGACTCACCCTATCTCTGCAATTACATTCTCTCTTTCACATCTGTTTTCACAGACGTACGAGCATTTGTCTCTTTATTTCTTCCAACTATTCTCAGATTGAGCTATTAATGAAGATAAATAGTGAACAAATAATTATTTTGGAAATATTTAGTTAATGAACTTTTTAAATTAACGTGTTAATGGGGAAAGTGAGAGGAAAAGTTGGAATTGAAGAGTAATTGTGAAGAATCACTATTCATTGAAGTTTTCAAATAAATAAAACAGAATAAATTCATTTTTTTTTTTTTTTATATAAATTAAAGATTAATAGATATGCCTTTTTTGTCGTGAGCCTTATCTGCTGCTCTTGAAATTTTCTAAAAAAATTTTGCAAGATCACTTTTCATTCTTCAGCACTTTAATTTTAAATATTCACATTTGTACTGATATAATTATTTTTCCGATCCAAAAAATTTCATTTTCATACATTATTAATTTCTATTACTATTTGGATTTCTCGAAAACGAAATTTAATTTAGATGAAGCTTGACTGTATCAATTATTATATTTTGACGCTTCGATGAGCTTTTTTAAACATGAAAGTCTTCAATTAAATAAATTAAAAACGAAAAATTTCCGGAAATTTCCCGATTTACGATGATAAATAAATAAATAATAATAATATCATAAAAAAAATACTCGAAAAATCCATTGACAAAGAAAATTGGCCAATGAAAAAACTAAAATCTTTCTTTTTTTTACAAGAGTTGAGGAATATTAACGTTGCTTCTTATAAAACAGCAAATTATTTTTCCAATTTACGAGAAAGGCGCTTAGTATTTTTGAGATAAGAGGGCCGATTATATCGAGTGCATTAAAACTCGAAAGTCCGTCGCACCGCCCCCCCCCCTCCTCCCCCTCCAACTCTTCTCTGGCGTTTTCTTTCTTGCCTCACTATGTACCTCGTCGTCAACTTTTAATAGAATCTTTTTTCCCCCGCTTTCTCGTGGACAATTGAACCGCCTCAACGAATGAACGAGAGTGAGAGGAATGGGAAAAGACCGAGGGAGTAAACGAGAATGAAATGAAAAAAAAAAAAAGTGTAAATAAATAAAAGAGTGCGAGCTGCGATACTTAGTTAGCTTTGTCCCTTATTCCAATGATTATTTTCCATTTTCCCCTCCACACGTTTTCATCTTTACTTTGAATTATTACGTAGGAATAATTCATAAATTCTCGCGTAATTTTCATCACCTTGTTATTAAAAAAAAAAATAAAACAATTTATTTCTCCCTTATTCATAGACAATAAGGGAGAAATAAATGGAAAATACACTATAGTGAGAGATAATGATAAGAGAAGAAGTGAATTATATTGTGTAGTGTTAACAATGAGGTATAAGAAAAGATAAGAATATTCTACTTCGAGAGTCTTCGAATCCGAGAATCGAAGCGCATCATTACGTTAATTTCCCCGGAGATACCAGCATTTTTCTGATTTCTTCTCATTCGCTCTTTGTATTTTATCCTTTTTTTTTCTCTTAACTTTTTGCCTCTTCATCCTCCTCAATTTTTTTTTTCTTGCTTCACTCAGACGCAAGGAGGTTAAGGTAGAGAAAAATGGAGAATAGAAGGTTTCTATATTGCTTGAAGGATTTTTATATTGTGAAGAAAAGCCAAAAATGAAACCATTTATTGCAACTCGAATACCCACTGGAATAAAAGGCACTAGTCATTTTGTAAAAATTCGATTCATGCCGCTGGGAGGTTCCATTTTTTGGCTGCAAGTGGAGGTTTCACAGTATTCAATAATACAGGAATCTGCAAAAAAAGGTAAATTGATGATTTTATGAAGATTTTTACCCATTTTGAGTTTTTGCAACTACATAAAAGGATTGAAGCAAAATCACCCTATCTCGCTTAGTTTCCAAGATCATTTAAAAAAAAAAATCAAAAAACAAAAGAATAGATTTTAAATTCACTCCCAATTTTTTCGATCATTATTACCAGGGAGGCACCCGTTTTCGGACAGTTGAGGAAATGGCACTAGTTTCCGGACACTGAAAATTCAATTATCGATATAACAATAAATTTCACTCGAGTGAATCAAAGAGTTCAGTGGATTGTTATTTTGACACTCTGCAAGTATTGAAAAATCTTGTCTTTTTACTTAAATATTAATCATTAGTCTATTTTACCACTACGTTCGTAAACTGGGGTATGTCCGGTAACTGGGTCCAACATGGTATGAAAATCACCATTTTTTTGTGTCTTCATTTTTCAAAAGGAAACGATTTACGGTAGATTTAATTAACCAATGATTGATTCTGACACGCGTGAATTTAACGATAATACCAGTGATCTGATGAGAAATAACTTGAAAATATGTATCTGATCACTTTATAAACTCGAGATATATGAGAGATTAGAGTTTAACGTTTGGAGTTTGTTCCCATGTGTTAAATTTCAAAGTGTCGGAGGATATAGAGCTTCATTGTAGAAGGGGGCAATGGATAGTAGGGGAGGATGGCAAAAGGATGAAGTGAGGCAGTGAATCCCGAGGAATATATTATCTGTCGTACGCAATGTGGTACATGCGTTTATACTGGTTCTGATGCCAGACTAGCGTTACGCGCCGACGCGACACATTGGCTAGGATAAATTAATTTAATTTGCTGGTGATTTAGGTGAGGATCCATGGTTACGCCGAGGGGGAAGGGATATATATTCGACATACTTGCGTCATTCGATCCCTCTTGCCGAAGTTCATGAAGTTGTTTCGCTTGTCATTGAATTTTCAATGTAATTTATTTGAGTCTGATTAATTCGACAGTTGAGTGGATGGATTCTGCTTGCTCATCAATTTTTGGAAGATATCTGGAGATTTAAGGGAAGCATGAGGAAATTTTGGTAATCACCTTTTGTGTGGCTTGAGATTTTGGCTACGTATCAACATGAAAACATGGATAAAACCAAAATAACATAGAAGAATACTGTTCGATGAGACATCTACACAGAGAAAATTTTTTTCTTAATTTAAGAATGTACAGTCACTTAATTTAAGAATGGTAGGTCACTTAAATTAAGTGACTTTTCTCACTTAAATTAAGTGACTTTTCTCACTTAAATTAAGTGACTTTTTCTTTCTTAATTTAAGAAAGTAAAACTCACTTAAATTAAGTGACTTTTCTCACTTAAATCAAGTGACTTTTTCTTTCTTAATTTAAGAAAGTAAAACTCACTTAAATTAAGTGACTTTTCTCACTTAAATGAAGTGACTTTCTTTCTTAATTTAAGAAAGTAAAACTCATTTAAATTAAGTGACTTTTCTCACTTAAATCAAGTGACTTTCTTTCTTAATTTAAGAAAGCAAAACTCACTTAAATCAAGTGAGTTTTCTCACTTAAACCAAGTGACTTTTTCTTTCTTAATTTAAGAAAGTAAAACTCACTCAAATCAAGTGACTTTTTCTTTCTTAATTTAAGAAAGTAAAACTCACTTAAATTGAGTGACTTTTCTCACTTAAATCAAGTGACTTTTTCTTTCTTAATTTAAGAAAGTAAAACTCACTCAAATTAAGTGACTTTTTCTTTCTTAATTTAAGAAAGTAAAACTCACTTAAATTAAGTGACTTTTCTCACTTAAATCAAGTGACTTTCTTTCTTAATTTAAGAAAGTAAAACTCACTTAAATCAAGTGAGTTTTCTCACTTAAATCAAGTGACTTTTCTTTCTTAATTTAAGTGACCTGCACATTCTTGAATTAAGTGACTGCACATTCTTAAATTAAGAAAGCATTTTTCTCTGTGTAGATCTCGATATATTTTTGATGTGATGGCTGAGATTTTCAACGATTTTAATTGAGAGTTTGGAGCATGAATAAATAAGCTCTAACCCGAGCTTTTCGTGAATTCTCACTTTTATTAACAATGATAAACTTCTATATTATTTAACAATTAATACTATTTATTTTGTCGCTATTTATATATTTGATAAAACGTTCGAGATTTAATAATTAATTAATGATTGAAATAATAGAGAATTCTCAGAAACACTTGTGAGCACAGAGAGTCCCGAAGAACGATTGTAAAGGAGAAAAAGCAACAAGAGAGAAAGCAAATGATCATCACAAAAATTTTTCTATCTCCATTATTTACCGAGAAATGAAAATAAATCCCATTAATTCATGTAAATCCTCATCTTTGAATCCGCATTAACCTAAGTACTTTGATTCCTTTAATTTTTTTTCTCTTCGGTCTGCCAGTAATTTTTAAAATCAAAGTATCCCCTCACCAAATCTACTCCTCATCTCCCTCTCTCTCTCTCTACTTTCATCTGTCTCCTCGTTGGAATACATATAACTGAATTCCCCCAGAGAAAGAAATTCAACGGGGGAGAAAAAAACGGTAAAGAGCCAGAGTAACATTAAAAAATGAGAAAAAGCACGGATGGATAAAACCGCATGAAAAGATGAATAAAAAAAAAGAATCCTTCGGATTTCTTTCATCCTCCGACGCTCGATATCGTGCAAATACGTTTTGACTCAACTTTCACATTGGTCTTGCGTCGGTTTCAATTCAATTACTGTAAAAACCTATAACATTACCCTCGGGATTTTACCTTCGTCAAGTAAGTAAAGGATAAGATGTTGAATTATTTTTTTTTTTGTAAAAAAAAAGAGAAGAAAGTCACTGTATCAAGGGTCACCATGAAAAACTCTCCTATTAATTCATTTTTTTTATTCGCGCGAGTACACGTGACCCTTTTTGAATTTATTGAGAATTATAAATTCACGTAATTTACAAAAGAGTTTTACAAGTTGCGTAGATTCTCCATGATTTCACGAGTCAAAACTTTTGTTCAAAGAAGGTTGGAGAGAGGTGAAAACAAATGACAAAAAAAATAAAAAAAATATATATACATATATATATAAATAAATGAAATGAAAGAGCCCGAGTCAAGGAAATGAGAGAGAAATGAGACGGATGTGCAGGAGGAGTCGCACAATATTTCTAAGACGTGCAAGTACACACACAAGTTACATTGGTAAGGTGGAAAAGTACCTGATATATCTGTGGCGTGCAATTACGCCTTAAAAAAACTTTGTTCCACCCCCCTCTTCTCCCTCCCATCCACTCAAGTCTCTCTCGGTAGTTTAAGGTGGTGGGCATTCGTTACCCAAAATTAACCCGGTCTGCTACGTGTCTGCGATACAAATTGTCCAAAAAAAAAAAAGAAATTCCCTTTCTTTTTTTTTTCGTCATAAACTGCGTAATCTGCCTCCCTCTTTTGTTCCTTCTTATTTTTTTGAAATTTACTTTCGTAAAGTTTAAACATTTACAAAAAAGTTTTCCACGGACTTTTTAACACTCCTACAGACAATAAATTTATTCACAGGATAAGATAAAATTTATTATACATGCAAAATTATATAAATTCAAATGAAATTAAATTAAATGAATTTTCAGAAAAAAAAAGGAGCATTTAATTTTGATTCATCAGAATTCAATGAAAATTAAATTTTATTTTCGTAAAATTGTATTGTTTCAATTTACGAAAATTTGTCCGAGCCCATCCTGGGTATTACTACTCGAGTGATATAGCAGACTCAGGGAAATAGAGAGAGACAGCTATAGGAGGAGGGGGGGGGGAGGAGGTTATACGATATAACTATGGGGTCACGAGCGCGTGTCGAAACAGGTAGGCCGAGAACGGCGTAACGTGAAATTGGTACTTTGAAATTTCATTAGTGAAGTCAGGTGGCGTCACAGATTCAATTAGCTTTTTATTGGATTTCGAACTGTGCGAACTGTCAAAGCGGCAACCGCCGTGCCCACTTCTACATTGTCTGTATAGTATTATACATTTTCCCCGAACATTTCTACATAGGGAAAAAGGGGGTGGGAGGGGAGGGGGAGTAGAAGGTTATCTAACCCACTGTCCCGTAACGTACGTACTGCTACATACGAATCGACGACCAATTTCATCTCGATTATAAACTTTCTCAATCTCTATTGCCTTAAATTTCCGTTTTAGAGGCACTAGTGAGCTTGAATAATCTATTTAAGATTCAGGATTTTTTTTCGGAGTGAAAGAGTCCATGAAAAAATCTGAAAAAATTTGAGAAGATGGTCTGACGTGTCTCGATTATTGTTGAATTTTTTCAAATTTTTTTGTTGAGTCCTTCACTCTCAAAAAAAATCCCACTTCATTTTACCTCGCAGGTCCATTTTACCACGATTTTCCCCCTGTTGTGATAAACGTTCTTTTGACGTGAATTTAAATAATTATGACGGCAGAAGTACTTTGTGAGTGATTTAGTAGGAACAACAATTTCGATATTACACGAGAAATGGCTCTCAACGGTTAGAGTCTAGAGTGAAACCTAGAAGCCTGAAAATCAACTAGACGCGGGAATTTACCTACTAAGCGATTACAACGAACAAAACTATTCGATGAACGCCAAGATCCAGGGAATTGTTCAACCGTACTGAGTGCCGGTTTAAATTTTCAACCTTTTTCCGAGATACGACAATTAACTTCTTCTCCCAATTGCCAAATAATTTTTCGTTACCCATTAATTTCAATGAAATTAATAAAAATAATGAATAAAATACTCATTCCTTTTTTAAAATTTTATATTCAATGAATTATTCAATTTCAATGAATTCTCGAATAATCTTTTTGAAATGCAATGAATTGAGGCAATAAACGGAAGAAGCTGCTTGAAACAACAATGAAATAACATTAAGGAGGAAAAAGAAATAGCAAAGAAAATCGGGGCAAAATGGACCTACGAGATGAGATGAATCAATATTTTTTTTCAAAGCGAAGGCTTCTACCAAAAAATTTGAAAAAATTCTCGAATAATGTAGACATGTCGAAGCATCTTCTCAAATTTTTTCAGATTTTTCCATCAAGTCCTTCACTCCGAAAAAAAATCCTCAATCATTTCATCTTAAAGGTCTATTTTGCTTCCCTTTTGCCTATTTCATGAAAGGGGAGATTTTCCAAAAAATTTCAAAGCGTAAAACTCGTGATACCATGGAAATAGTCGTGCATCATAGGTTTATGGGAGTACGATGACGTTTATAAGGTTTTGCTCGACTTGGCAATCACCAGAAATTCTCAATTCCCCTTTGCTACAACAAACTTTTGCCTCCCCATTCCTTGAATTCTCAAGCTCCAACGAGTCGCGTCATTACCATTGAGATCTATGGCAGCTCACTGTGTGTAGTTCATGTCATTAATTTCCTTTTTCCAGGCCTCTTCCCCTTTTCCCCATTGTCTTCATCATCGCAAATAATGAGTTACTGAATTAAGTGAGAGACAAATAGTGATTATTTCGATGAAATGAAGCTATCGATCAATTACTATTTTCGAAGTTCAAATGAGTTTTTGGAGTTAATTTTTTTTTTTGGTTCCTTCTTTTTCTCTTTTCGCCTGGGGAAGAGAGCCACGATAAATTTGGAAAACGTCTGTTCCCTTATTCTACTGACACCACCCATGGGAGGTGAATTCCCAGTTCGATGTTTTTGCGTACTGATACGTAACGCAAGTGGATCAAGAGACAAATGTCGAGAATTGCGACAGGAGACGTAATAGTCAGTTCGTACGAATTTTTTTGTTATTTCATTGGAGGAGGAAAAAATTGGGGATGATAAGAATTATGAACAATATTTACTTTCATGATTTCAAGTCGATAATACTGTTTTCTAGCATAATAATTTTGATGAGAATAGTGTCGATTTTAAGGGTTATGTGATTTGTCATCAAACATGACCAAAGAGTTATCATTAATTATATTGTAAATATCATAAATAATTAAGATGAAAAACGTGATATTCAATAATTTGAACAGTATCTTGTAACATTTTGTAAACTAATTTCTACACAGAGAAAAATGTTTTCTTAATTTAAGAATGTGCAGGTCACTTAAATTAAGAAAGAAAAGTCACTTGATTTAAATGACTAATACTTTCTTAAATTAAGAAAGAAAAAGATACTTGATTTAAGTGAATAAAGTCACTTGATTTAAGTGAAAAAAGTCACTTAATTTAAGTGAGTTCTACTTTCTTAAATCAAGAAAGAAAAAGTCACTTGATTTAAGTGAGAAAAGTCACTCAATTTAAGTAAGTTCTACTTTCTTAAATCAAGAAAGAAAAAGTCACTTGATTTAAGTGAGAAAAGTCACTTAATTTAAGCGACCTGCTATTCTTGAATTAGGTGACTGCACATTCTTAAATTAAGAAAACATTTTTCTCTGTGTAATGTGTGAATTTTGTATTTTGGTTGCAAAGAAAGAATTTATAGAAGAATAAAATGAGTATCCTGATGAGAAACTCACAAAGAGGTCGAAACGTCGATACGAAAAGTTGAAATCATCATCTAATCTTTCTTTTAACGCAGCAGAGACCTACGAAGCCGCCATTGAATTTAATGTATTGAATATTTGAGGTTCTTATATCCTAATTATTGATAAGGATTATTTTCCCTGAAAATAAGACAATCTTATGAAAATTAATTTACTGATAATTTTGAAAAAAAACTTAAATTTCATTTTAGTGAGAAAATTTATTTTATTAGAATTACTCGTTTGCTGAAGTTTTCAGGATTCTTCCATTAAAGTTTCTCGTTGGCTTCGCCACTTCAATTCTTCGGTGGGCCAATCGAAATTACATTTAAAAATGCGGCATTTTCAAATGTTTTTTTAGACATATTCTAACATTCTGAACAAACTTATCAGTTTCTAGATTATTTGCGCAGGAAAATGAGCCAAAGAAATGAGGAATTCTTTAAATTTATGAGATCGTGGTGAAACGAGATAATTTTAAAAGTCGCGGAAATCATTTGAATCCTCGGAAAATCAATTTAATTTTTATGGAAAAATTTATTCGATACGTAATACTAAAAAAATTATACGAAAAATTGGTAAAAAATTCTGAAAAAATTAATTCAAATAAGATTCATCTAGTTTTTCTCGCAATTGTGCAAAAGAAATTAGCAAAAAAATTGAATCACGATGAGAAATGGAATTTTTTCCTGTTTTTATTAAATATTAAATCTGTTGAGCTGTACAAGTCAAGCGTGAAAAGGTCAATTGCGGTTATCTGAACTCAATGTCGGATAACCCAAAACGAATCACGAAAAGACTTCAAGCATGTCTCTCTCACACACTCACTTATATTACGGTATCACGTGGGTGAATGAGTGAAGAGAGAAAAAGAGATCTAAACTCAAAGTTCTTCGATTCGCCCAAACTTAATTTTAACTCGATCGTCTGGGTATTCTCGTGAAAAATCCATCGGACCGAGAGACTTGAGTACCTTGGCGTGACGCTATAGTGTGGCACGCGATCACTTCAGAACCGACAATCAACTCGCCTCTCAAAAACCATGACCGTTCCTACCTATCACTCTTTTCAACTCATAAAATCTATTCGTACTTCAAAAAATCAGGAGGAAAAAAATGGTAGTTAATTGGCAGAGAATTTTTATCGAAGAAAATCCTTTTTTCTACAATAAGAATTGGAAATAAAATGATTTTAATGATTTCATTGAAAAGCTGAGGAAATTCCGGTAAAAATGACGTGCAAAACTGATTTTCCTGATTTTTTTTTGAGAATTTAACGATTTTAGAGAGAAATTGAAGGAATAATCTTTTCTACTTCTGAAAATTGTTTTTTTCTGGAAATATCTCCAGTTCCATCCTCCAAAGCTTAAAAATTCGATAATCAGCAGAAAGATGAGCTTTCAACCCATGAATTTATAAAGTTTTCAATTAATTTTTCAATAATTTTCGGTAAATTTACTGTAAAAAATTATTCTTACAAAATAAATCACGATTTACTCAAAAATAGTTGAAAATTAATTAAAAAGTAATTGAAAACTACATAAATTGATGAAAAATGAGCCCACCTATCTACTGTCTTTTGAAGTATTTTACTGCAACCATTAAAACCAGTAATATTTCCAAAAACTGCAATTTCTAAAAATCAAAAGGATTAATAGTTGAATGTCTTCCCAAAACTGTGAAATTTCCATCAAAATCCCCAAAAATCAATTTTGTCACATTCCCAAAGAATGCTCAAAAAAAAAATCTCTGCAATAACCCTCATAATTAATCCCCCAAAAAAATGTATTATCGAAAGTCCAAATCCCCCACCATCAAAGCGATATGAGCATCCAAAGGATTCCCTAAATCTCCAAGTACCAAAGGTATCACGTGTCCCTCACAAGCCGTTGGATCTTCTTATCTCCATCGGATTTTCATCTTCGAGGAGATTCACGGAAAAAAAATGACCCCCAAGATATCGTTCCACCCCCCCTCCCCTATTGTCTCTGTCCTTCTCCTCGCTCGGATACATTGTCTTTCCCTCAGTGGCCTGAGAAAAATGTTAATTCGATCGGAAGCGATCGCATGAGAAGCCCAACAAGAGAAGCAGCTTCCGCTTTTATTTACTGCCCATCTAGCGATAGCGATTCCCCCCCTCCCTTCTATTTCGTTTACGGACGATCAAATATCCAAGAACTTCGTCTTCGGACGTGTCTCGCTACTTTTCTCCGAGTCCCTGTACTTTTTTTTCTTCTCTGTCTATTTGTTTTCTTTTTTTCTATCAAAACTTAGAATATATATTCGTTTTTTCTCCCACTGCATCAAGGTTCACACAGGATTCTGTTTTATTTATTGTCCGTTCTACGTGTCTACCTTACGAAGATTCACCATTTGAAAAACTTTTGAAATAGTATTTGCATGATCTACTGCATCTACTTATCTTATTCAAAGGCCAATATAGAAAAAAAACCATCAAAGTGAGGATTATGCATTTTCAATGGTAATTTTTATCTAAGAAGATAGAAGAAAAGAGAGAGAGAGGGAAAAAAAGATAAGCAATCATTTGAATTTTCATAACGAATTAATTCGATCGATCATGAATAGACATGAAGATGAGACTGATTGAAGTTTAAATAAGAATTCGTAAAGCTTACTTTCTAACTTGATTTAATCTATGAATATATTTAATATTCTTCATCGATTGATTACATAATTAATGAAATGTTTGGGAAGATAGTTTTAATGAATAAATTAATTTATCGGGATTTTAGGTTTTATAGTTTGCTCATGGTGTTCAATGGCGCGAGTCTAATTGAATGATAGGGACTTGATTTGTCACATTTCCTTGGCACTATAGTACAGCGCCATCTTTTTGGATACACAACTCATATATTAATAACATAAAAGTTCTAAACCTTAGAATAGAAAAGTCGTCAAAAAATAGCTCAATCCTGAAAAAGTTAATGCTAGGGGCCTGAAACGCGCTTCACGCGAGGTTAGGGTCATTTTCGGGAAATTCCGGCCTCATATCCAAGGAACTGAGGAAAATCCACATTCCCCTTTCTGTATATTAGTGCAAAAGTTCTTTTCTCCACGTGTAATATAAACACGAATGTAAAAGATACTCTCGCACGTCATACAGCTGACATTTCATGAATTGGAAATGTAATTTTCCTCCTGTACTGTAAGCTCTGATACGAGAATTGTACCTATTTGCGTGTTAGAAGGGCATGAGGGAGTGCAAAAGTAAACGAGTACATAATACTCAACGAGTACGTCCAACTGTTGAGTGAGTGTGCGCAAACTTTAATTCCCTATTCGAGTATCCAAAAATTTGAGGTAAAAATCATGAAGAGAGATAAAAAAAATTTAAAAAAAAAGGGAAATGTGTGTACTCGAACGTGTAATCGCGAGAGCAACACGACAGGCTCAAACGCCTGATAGTTTCCCTCTGTTGAAAATTGTTCTTTCTCCATTTTCTCTTTTTTTAATACCTTTTTTTTCTCCTCATGAACCAGTATTTTTCATTTTCCCGCCACTTGAACGATCCACCGAGGGGAAAGATAAGTGTTTCATTGAGGAAGAAAATTGCCTCGGAGATAATTCGATATTTTTCATTTGTACCTCGTAGATTGCGTCCTCTACTTAAAAAAGTACATTTCATTTTTTTTTTCTTCTTTTTTTTTCCAATGTTGTTGATGACAGGATGCAAAGGAGAAAATTAAAAAAAAAGGGCTCGAAGGCGAAAATTATGGTTGAAAAAGTTTTCTCCTGAATTTTATGAGATTCTGTTTTACTACCTGGGCAAGAGTGTAATTACACTCAATTACGATGATGCTAGAGAATTCGAAAGGAAAAACATCAACTTGCATTGATATAATTTGAAGAAGAAAAAAATGTAAAAAAATTATTTTCCCTTGATGCTACAAGGACCAACTGAATTTTTTTACATTTCTACATATCTCGTAATTTTTTTTTTTTTTTTCTCAACTTTGAGAACACTTAGATAAATCATAAATACGACTACGTTTTCACCAAGAAAAGCCTCATATAGCCCTGGAGTTGAGTGGTGAGGGTAGAAGGGAAATGGTTTTTATGCATTCACCGTTTTAATCTAATCCGCAAGGCGCATGTAAGAATATATTAAAGAAAAACTTTGCGGCCCGCTGGCGACGTGCTCGCAAAATTATACCATCTATAGGTGGAAAAGAAGTGGGGAGGAGGGTTAACAGTGTGAGAATAGCGATGCCCTCCCCGTACCATATCTGCCTGATTCACCTTTTTATCTCTTTTATTTTATTTTTCACCTCTTTCTCTCTCTTTTTTTCTCATTTTATTAGCTCTAACCCGTTCTTCCTTTCCATCGCCTTATTACCTATGACTACTAAAAAATATTCTCACCCTGAAACTATCCAGACCCATACATTTATTTGCATGTAATTACTTTACACTTGTCCTCGTAAATGTGCTCAAGAGAAATTTTAGGTAGTATCCTAGCAAACTCGAGTATAGTTAACCCCTTATTTTTTTTTTGATGTATCAAAGACGATATTTTTTTTACATTTTCCGAATTTTTTTATAATTTTTGCCTGTGTAGTTTATGGGATTTGAATCATCAAAATTACTGAAAATAAAAGCGGTGAGAATGAAACCCTCTAAATCAGACGAAAATAATGAAATTACTAAATAAACACATGGTTGATCCATTATTTAAAAAATATTGGCGAAGAGAACATCATTTTAACTAAATAATAGAAGAAAAAAAAAATTAATTCACCGTATGGTTATTGACAAATTCTAATTAGAAGGCAGTCGTAACTACTTGGCTCTCTCTCTATCTCATGCATGGGATAGGAGATTAGTAACGTAAGAAAAGTCGAGAAAAAGAAAAATTATATTCACAAGCTGAAGATATGACTTTCGAATAGTTTAATCATTTTTCCGGGTGAATCAAAGCCTTTCCCCAAATTATGAGCAATTAATTGGAAACTAACCTATAAATCCTCATTTTTCCTGTTTAATCAACTGTACTCTGGAATACTACCTTGAAAGAAAAATGATTTTCAGAACCACAGAAAAATATTTTTTTTACAATGAATAAAATATTGAGATGCGAATTGACATTTTTTTCTTCTTCCAAAGAGAGAAAAAAAATCAAACTGACAGAGTCATTTGATATGAATAAAAATACGGAAGATTTACTTGGGTTTAGAGGTGAGAAAAAAAAATATACACGACGGAAATGATGGTGAAAAAAAATTCATACAGAAGAGAATAAAAGAGGAAAAAGGAGAGAGAGAGACCGGTAGTGAACTTGCCATTGGGAGGTGTCTCGAAGGTATAGATTGTGCACAGTGAGGCGAGCTGAGGTATTGACATGTGAATAAGGGCGCGAGAGAGGGTTGCGTTCAGCCTCCGGAATGGGAAGACGTAAGGAGAGACGAGAAGTAAGATGATACATAAAATATCATTATTTTCAAAGAACTAACTTCATTTTTCCACTCAAAATATCCAAAATCTAATTAATTTTTGAAAAATTTCAAGAAAATATCGTGAACGTCTGAATAGATAATCAATGGAATTTTGCAGTGACCGTAAATGTCGAGAGTTTTCCATCAAAATAAAGAAGGCGATAGGTACAGGAAGAGGAAGGAGAGTGGGAGGATGAGGAGGGGTGGGGGTTGAAGGCGCCTCGACGTCACCACTGCCTCGAGACGCCAGTGCACCGGGGATAGAGGTAGCCTGGATAGAGAAAAAGTGGAGAGGAAGAAAGGGGGCTTATCTCCGCGCACCGAGATTGACTTCCTTTCTACCCATTCACCCGCTCAAATGAGTTCCTTTGATAACTGTTGTGTGATCGAGTGTGCTGAATGCTGAAGGGTTTAGAGGGGGCGCTCGCCACGCGCACATAACCTCTCTCTCTCTTTCCTTCTTCCTCTTGCCTGAACTGCGTTTGCTCCTATCGGTCTCTCTTCTTCACACACTTCTTCGCGTACTGGGATACCCGCTTCTTGCCCAGTATACATACAAGTTTCTTTCACGAGAAAATTTATTTTCAGCTCCGTGCTATACTGTAGTCTTCCGTTAATATCAATTTTTTTACATTTTTTTTTCTCTTCTAATTTTTTTCTCTCGTATCAGAGAAAATTATTAAATTGTTACTTACTTCAGGGAATTTGAAGTAGTTTTACTGGGTTATTCATTTAAGTTTCTTTTTTTTTTATTTTTCAAAGTTTTCCCATTAGAATTTTAATTTCAGACAATATTAAAATTAAATAATGATTTTCATGAGAATTTTCTTGGAAAAAAGTATGGTTAAGAGATAGTTGATCAAAAATGATTATTCATGATTGCAAAATTGACAAGCCGATCCTTGCACGGAGTGGAAAAAAAAGTAGTAAAAACAATTAAATATTGATTTCATTGGTCCTTAGAAAATATTTTTTTGACATGATTAAAAAAAATTGGCGAATGGACTAAATTCAGTAAAATCAACAGCTTTTTTAATTATTTTCAAAAAAACTTTACTAAGGACCAGTTACATCAATTTATAGGTGGATTCATTCCCATATTCATAATTAATATTTCGCAGTTTTATGGGAAATTAGACGGTTATTAAACAACAATCCTAAAAATCGGAGCATAGGGGCTTGAGAGAAGTGCAATAGTAAACTTGTAATTCTTTGCGTATTTACTGTTTTTAATAATTGTGCAATGTCATTGGTACTCAACATGAATTTATTTAGGATTAATATGACTAAATACTAAAAAATATCAGGAATCTGAAGAAGCTTAAATAATAAGCGAAACGTCGCGAATTGACAATCATTTAGTATTGTCATTCACAATCTTCCAATTTTCCGAAAAACTGTGAAATATTAATCACATCAATATTCTCATTGTTTTAACCGCTATTTTTTTCTCAGTGTGGCATTTCTTATCCGGGATAGTGCGTTTTCAATTCAGTAGTGAAAACTTAAAACAGATAATTTTTTTAGCCTATCTTGGCCTCCAAAGATCTTGGAAACTAAGCGAGATATAGCAATTTTGCACTGATTCTTTCTAATTGTAGGGAATTTCATGAATAATGATCATAAACACAAGTTGACTTGTCTTCTGGTACATCTTCACTACTAAATTACAAGTCAATCAAATAAAGCATCCATTAACAGTGCAGAAAATCGGTTAATGTCTGGAATTACGAGTACACAGTGCAACTGTCACACTGAAAATAGAAGGGGAAGAGAAGCTAAAGAGAGAGAGATAGAGGAACCATGGAAATGTCAGGTGTAGTTAACCACCGGCCTCGGCAACGCGAGGAGCTTGCGGAGGTCGAAACTTACCTCCTAGACAACACACCGAGATATCTCGTGGGTCCCACCAGTGCATTTAGAATAAGTTACGGCATCACGAGATTACAAGTCTACAGCATAAACCCTCCTTTGCCCCTGCACCCCACTGGTCCCCCTCCTGTACTTGGGGGCCAAGAGTGTGTCGACCTCCTTGCCACTTCCCTTCTATCCTCGCTCTCCTCTCTTGGTGGTGCCTCGCGCCCCATTAATTAAGAGCTTCCAAGGAGGATAGGAGAATGGGTGCAATCTTCCACGTTGAGACAGACATTTTCGTACGTTGGATCTCGTAACTGCGTCACTTGAATAAATAAATAATAAAATAATGTTTTTTGACCGTTCAAAATTAATATTTTGGTGGATAATTGGCCTTGCGGTCATTAATTCAATAAACTCAATTAATAAAAAGTTGAATTTTTATTAATTTCATAATGTTGTCTTTTGTACAGATAGAATTGATGAATTTTGATGTCCTGATGAGGGCTCATGTTAAATGAGCCGAAACGTTGACAATAAAAATTCAACTTTTTATTAATTGAGTTTATTGAATTAATGACCGCAAGGCCAATTATCCACCAAGATATAAATAAATAATTATTTTATTTGAATATTTATTTTGGATTTCGTGATGGAGAGGCAAAGGGGGGGGGGAGGGGAAATGAATGTACATTTCGGTGGAATGGTCTGAAATAGAAATTTTTTAATGGTTTCATTGGGAAGCTCTGAAACTGATTTTTGCAATTTTTTTGAGGAAATTTGAGATTTTATTGTGGAAAATTGAAGTTTTTGTCTGTTATTGCGTTTTCATTCATTTTTTGAAGACTATCTGTGATTTTTAATTCATTGTCAACGATTCTGTTTCAGGATTCATGATGCATTTGATAAAAATCAGTTTTATTTTTATAAATCTTTCGAGAATCATGGGAAAATAATTGAAAATCACATAATATTAAAAAAATTGACAAAACATCAATAGTGTCAAGGTATGAAAGAAGAAAATTGTAGAATTGAGGTTTTATTAGAATCTGACGTTATACAACGGTTTCATTTTGACAAGGAATTTTCAATGTGCAAATAAGTAATTTATTCGAAGAATACGTAATCAGTAATAAAAAAAAAAATATCTTGCTTGGTTTCAGACCCCGAAGAAGCTGGCATTCTCCAGCCAAACATCGCAATTTGACAATAATTTGGTATTGATAACAATTTCTTTCCAATATCCCTATGAACAACTGCTAAAATTGAATATTCAATCTTGGAAATGAATCATATAGTTAATATTCAGAAAGTTCTAATTTTCGTGGGAATTTTTCAAACATTTAAATGGAGATATAAAGGGAAATAGACCCTCAATTTCCACCTAAAACCGTGAAATTAAAAAAAAACACCTGAAAAATCAATTGTCATACTTCTTTTTCATCAAAAAAAAATCTCATCCCAAATACTTTAATCGACTCAAAAATAAAAAAAAAGGAAATTCTCAAATTTCACCGATCAACATGAAAAAGAATTCTTTCACCTCGTCCATAACTCTGCGATTTATTTCATTGACAGTTAACATTCGATTTCCGTTTTCTGTCATGACGTTTTTCATTCGAAAAAGAAGGGGGAAAAAAGCCGAATTACATTCTCAAGATTTTACGTTACCACCTCAGAGTTTTCCACAGAAGCAGCAAGCAGCCACACTTCGAATAAGCACTCATTTTTTTTTTTTTTTAATGAAAATAAAATAAAATGTGCGACGACGACTTTTGAATCGTGCCACACACTGGCAAAACGTGTCAGCCCTGAATCGAAACGGACCTGGGAATTGGTAATGTATTTTATATTCAATGAGGCAAGGAATTCGCCAAGCCAACAAATCCCACCCTCCCCCCCCCCTCTCTCCCATCATAAATAGAAAGAAAATAAAATAATAATAAAAAAAAGGAGAAGTTTACTGGATACAGACATATATCGTCGCCATAGAAACAAAAAGGCGTAAGTGCTGTGTATAAGTATAGCACTTGCGCCTCTTTACTTCTAAAGCGACGACATATATATATTCAGTTGGGCTCCCCCCTGCTAGAAGCGAGTTTGTTGTTGATTTGCATCGACACGAAGTAATAACGTTTATTGAAGTGTAAATGCACCTCTCTGAATTTTCAATGCATCTTTTATTCCTCTTTCTCATGTATATCCGAGAAGTAGACGTCTCCGATATGTGCGTGAAAAGGGGGAAGAGGTAAAAAAATCACGCTATTCTCCATCCCCTTCGAAGATGATATTTAAGATTGCACGTGTGTGTGTGTGTGTCTGTCTGTGTGTAAGTCTCGTGGAGAGAAGTAGAAAGTCGACGCCAGCTCGAAGGTTCGTCTTTTTCCTTCAATTCTCATTTCTCGTGAGAAAAGAAAAATCATTTGAGTGCCAAATTTTTTTATTCAATCATTTTTTATAAAAATCTAAGCGCTATTACTATCGAATTTTTGGTTTGCAGCTCTTAAAATTCGCTAAAAAAAAGGATGCACTCAAAAAAAAAGGCATATCTCCATTAGTTTCCGAAGTATCCTCTAAAAAAGCTCTGAAAAAAAATCCTTTCCATAAGAGAAAAAAAATCATTTCAGACTCAATTTTTTTAATCAATAATTTCTTTGAAAATACCTCGAAAATTAAGAGGAATAGAGTGATTTTACCGGAATTCTTTCATGCAGCTTTTGAAATTCTTTACAAAAAAGAAACCATTTCCAGAAAAGACGTATCTCCATTAGCCTCTGCGAAAAAAATGACTTTTCTGCCTTTTCTGTCAAACCATCTAGTAAATACACAGAAAAAAATGTTTTCTTGATTTAAGAATGTGCAGTCACTTAATTTAAGAATGGTAGGTCACTTAAATTAAGTGACTTTTCTCACTTAAATCAAGTGGCTTTTCTCACTTAAATCAAGTAACTTTTTCTTTCTTAATTTAAGAAAGTAAAAGTCACTTAAATTAAGTGACTGTTCTCACTTAAATTAAGAAAGTAAAACTCACTTAAATCAAGTGAGTTTTCTCACTTAAATCAAGTAACTTTTTCTTTCTTAATTTAAAAAAGTAAAAGTCACTTAAATTAAGTGACTGTTCTCACTTAAATTAAGAAAGTAAAACTCACTTAAATCAAGTGAGTTTTCTCACTTAAATCAAGTGACTTTTCTTTCTTAATTTAAGTGACCTGCACATTCTTAAATTAAGTGACTGCACATTCTTAAATTAAGAAAACATTTTTCTCTGTGTAATTTTCCTCCAATTTGCAAATAGAAAAAAATGAGTTTTTAATTATCTTGATGAATAACTTGTTAATTTCTCATAGAGATAAATCAAATGGCAGTATCTCACGTGTTATACATTTATCCATACGTGTATAAATAAACGAGGAGAAAGGGGGCAGAGATGCGAGAGGGAGAGAAGCACTAGCGTCCACACAGTCTGTACAAGGGGCTGTTAGGAGTGAAGTATACAACATTTTGGAGTGGCTGGGAGAAGAACGGGGGGAGGGGGTGAGAGAGATGAGAGTAAAGTGGGAGGGGAAAGGGGCAAATACCCGAAATGCATGGACTCTGTAATCTACAGTCTCCCAAAGGAGTTACGTAGGAATCTCATAGTATCCGGACAATTATCACCCCACTGTAACGACTTACGTAATACTTTACTTCACTTAACTTGACACACTGTTGCTGCTTCTTCCTTCTGGATGTTACTATTGCGAGTGGAATTTTCCAAGGGGGTGATCTTACTGTCTACATAACAATTCTTTCGAGGTGATATACACAATTTTGAGGGAAAACTAGGGAGAATACACACAGTTGGGCCCTTGGGCGACTTACCAAACTCCCTGTCTAATCGTCATTCTTTGGATTATATGAGACTATGGAAAGGTGTTTTCCCTCTTTCCCCCTCCATCCCATTGAGTTTAGGTCTATGGGTCGTACTAGTGCCTTCGGGGTACTTGGGGAATTTTATCATGAAACTTTGTGATTCATTTGTTTTACTGTGCATTTAATTTTCTCGTGGAATTTTCGAGTGAGTAATCTTCTCTCTTTGTTTTTTTTTTCTTTTATTGTCTACAATTTTTTGGGATTTTTTTATTTATTTTCCCTTGGTGATGAAGAAGTTGATGCTTTAGTGGTCGTCAAGTTTATGGATTTTTTTTCTTGGAATTACCGCTATTCTAGTCGCCCAATTAGAATCATGAAGGTGAATCGTCCCTATTGCAGTCAGAAAAAGGTAAAAACAAAAGATGCGTCTTTTTTTTCTCAATAAATCTTTGTAAATATTCCCGGAAATGAAACGAGATAGCGCAGTCTTATCTGAGTCTTCTTTTTTTGGAGAGAATTTCAGGAGCTAAAAAGAAAATTTCAACAAAATCACACTATCTCGTTTAGTTTCCCAGATATTCTCAAAAGAAGATAAAAAAAATCAATTCGTTTCATTTTATCTTTTCCCAATTTTCATTTTTTGTGCAAATCCATGAAAAAATTTGAAAAAATTCGTGGAGAATCGAAATATACTGGACCATCATTTAAATTTTTTTCAGATTTTTTCGCAAAGGCCTTAACCCCGAAAAAAATCGTTTCTTTTCAGAAAAAAAAAGTGGCAGCTTTTTTTCCTTTTTTTTTTTTCAAATGCTGAATTGTTCTTTCAGTATAAATTAATCCACGTAATCCGAAATACCGCTGACTAAACGGTTATCCGGCATCTGCGGTTCACAGTAGCAATGTGTATATGAACCAAACAAACCCCATGAATTAGCAGTTATTATGCTTTATGAATATCGGAAATCCAGGGATAGAGTCGAAAATCCGCATCTAGTCTGCGGGGGGTAGATAACTGTATATACATTGTGTTGTCTCTCTTTGTCGCTCCTCCAATAGGTAGAACGTGTTGGATGGACGGAGGCACAGTTAGCGCGAAAACGGTTCAACCACGCGGGTAGATCATATAGCGCGTGAAATTTGTCACCATTGTGCACTGCCAGAACTACCGAGGCTAATACGACAGTACCCGTTAACTAGCCCTTGTTGTACCGTCGACGTCTATGCATCGTTCAATTCTCCCTCTCGTCTACAGCCTGCTTGTCTCTCTCTCTTCGGCCGTTATACAGTAGAAATTCCCCTTCTGTGTCAGCCCAATGAAACGTCGATGCAATTGGTGATGATAGAGGGTTTGATGCAGTGATCAACGATTCAGAGATGAATTGCAAATGTTTTTTTTTGTTCTCTGCTATTTTCCATTTTTCTTTTCTCGTGAAATTTGGAATTTTTTGAATTGAAGAATTGGGAGCGAAAAGGAAATGGGTTGAGCTATTTTTTAAAAATAATTTCAGTGGGAAAAATAGGAAATTCTGGATGAAAAATCGTGAAAAAATCGAGGGATTGCGCACTCCTAAAGTCGTGGCGCCAACATAATTTACTCTGCCACATATTTCTCATCCGAAATTTTCTCACCTTTCCAAAGAAATTATCGAGAATTTCCTATCCAAATTATTCTCACTAATTCCAACCACTTTTCCGCTTCAAATTTAATTTTTTCCATTTTCCCAATTCTTTTTCTTCCCCAGAAAAAAGGCAGAAAAAAAAGAAGAAAATTGTGTGGCAAAGTGTTAAAAGAGATGCACACACAAGGGAAAGAATATTAAATTTCATTTTAAATAGCCAAAATCCTGTCTGTCCCGCAGTGGTGTCCTGGCAGATGGTGCACACAGTACGAAAGCCCTCCTCCCCTCTTCTCTTTCTCTCACGCGTCCTTCCGTTTTGTTCGATATATATATTATCTCAGTTTTATAACCAAGCATCGTATACACATACACACTACATATCTCATTTCTTGCGCCAAGATTTTTCCAAGCAAACAAATGTGGAAGAGCCGAAGAAAAGAAAAATGAATAAGATCCTAGAATTTTCCACTTTTTTTTTCTCTCTTTAAATCAAATTCGTTACTCCGAATGAAAATAATGATTTCTTCAAATTCAGGTGAAAAAAAAAAATTATGTCACTGAACAAGTGAGTAGACGACATATTGCAGCGGAAAAGAAGGAAAAAAGAATGAAAAAATAGGAAAAAATTCAAATTTAATGCACAGGATATTGGAGCACGGACAATAACACGTCGTGCAAGGGAGAACGTTTTCACCAGTTACAATTTGGTACAGGCGTAAGGTCTGCTATGTTGGAAAGAAGCAAGAGAGAGAGAGAGAGAGAGAGAGGCAGCCTCGTACGAACGTGACAGGACAATTTGTGCGCATAAATCACACGTTTCGTTTCTTTATATCGTTTAATATGAAAAGCCTCTCGTGGATATCACACGCCGACAGAATTGTACGAGAGAGGGGGGGGGGGGAGACACGAGAAATGTCTGGAACAACTGTCGTAAAGAGATTGATTGCGAGAATACGACTGGTACTGTATTTTATAATGGCCCCAATTTTGGTAAAAAAGAAAAAAAAGGTGAAGAAAGGCTCTCACCAATTTTTTCTTTAACGATATGAAGCATTGATTTTTCATAAATTTCCTTGAAACATTTCCATTCTCATTATCGTTTCTCTTGCTCTCGTCCACTTGAGTTGAGAACGACAAGAAATCACGCAAGAATCAAGAATTTCCTGGGATTAAATGTTCAAAATTTAAGTGGAGAATTTTTTTCGATGATTTCGTTGGAAAAATGAGAATTTCCCATTTTTGATGGAAAACTTAGGCGAAAATTGAGTTTATTGGTTTTTTCGTGATGCAATTAATTTTAAGGCGAACTTCTACTTTTTTTTTTTTGAAAATTCGATGTTCCGCAGAAATTTAAGCTTTCTTTCCCATTAATTAATGTAGTTTTTATCATTCTTTTTCGTTTTTTTTGAGATGATTAGAACAGATTTCTGACTATCAGTGTTTTCTTTCAATCTTCTTCAAAGACTGATGAAAATTTATGACAAAATACATAAATCCATGAGAAATGAGCTTATTATTCTATCATACCACCAATTTCAATGAAAAAGAGGTGAAGAAAGGCTTTCATCAATTTTTTCTTCAACGATATGAATCATTGATTTTTCATAAATTTCCTTGAAAAATTTCCTCATTTCACATTGATTCATGTGGTATTTTTAGCAATTTCTCCTAATTTTCGAGATAATTATAACAGACTCATGAAAATCAGTTTTTCTTTTATATCTTTCCCGAAAATTCATAAAAAAATCATGGAAGACTCCATAAATCAGTAAAGAAAAGAGGTAAAAGAAAGTCTTTTTCCACTTTTTTCCAACGATATGAATCATTGATTTTTTATCAATTTTCTCAGAAAATTTACATTTCCCTTCCCCTCCCCCTTTTGAGTAGAAAACCCCCAGAAATTCCTGGAGAATGATGAATTCTTCGTGGTTGAATGTTGAAAATTAAACTGACGTAGCTAATTCTTCAAAGCTTATTCTCTCAACCGAAAATTCTTCCACAATATTAATAAAATATTTCATTAAATAAGCCAATTTATTATTTTTCTCCATTGACAGCTAAAAAAAAAGAGAAAAAAATACTGTCCCAATAATTCACACTTTAATATTGCTTTCTTTTTCGTTGGCCAATTGATGCAGAATGTGTTTTGGCGTTTTGCCTTGCCATTCGAAGATTCAATTCAAGTCACGCATGACATTTATCCTTTTTGCACACGGGAATGAGTGATAATTCGGCAAAATCAAATTATACCAGTTGGCTATTCCCCGTGAGTCCAGTGAGTGAGTGAAAGAGAGAGAGAGAGAGAGAGAGAGAGAGGAAGAGAGAGATGGATTATACACGTGGAGGATTTAACCGTTGGAATGGTTTTCTGGTTGGCATGAGAAGAGAGGTGGGAACTAACGTTTCTCCCCCGCGTTTGAAAATTTCATTATAAACGCGCGGCACTGTGCATGAAGATATCGCAAAAGGGTTTTCGTGGATGGGTACACACTCGTCTCTCTTTCTCTCTATCTCGCTTGGACCAAAGCGCACTAAAATCGTGGATGAAACAGCAGAAAGAGAGAGAAGCACCCGAGAGAAGAACACACGTACCACACGTCTCTGGTTTTTTTTTTCCCCCCAGAAAAATCATAATTGCAGACACATAGCGGTTGTGAGCTCATCTCGCTCACTTGGCAAAATGCTCGTGTAAACCTCGTGTACACTTTAATTTTATCATTATAAAAGTTGGCAGGAAATGGAAAAATTTAATTTTAATTTATTTTTTTGCAATAAATATAATTGAATTAAACGTAATTGCATGTAATTATTTACAAATGAAAAATTCATATTCTTCAAATTGAAATAAATTGAATTAGATTTTTTTATGAGGATTTTTGGATTGATGCATTTATTTATTGGATGAAGGGTAATTCATCAATTTTAAATAGCAATAGAGCAAATTAATCGGGGAAAAAAGTATATGGGTGATTTCGAGGGCAAAAAAAAGGATGGGTTCAGGTTAAACCCGATAAATTTTGTAGCAAGTTTAATTTCCTTTTATAGGCGTGATACTTTAGGCGAAAGCACCTAACGCTTTACACTAACGGCTCTACGGTATACCAGAGCCTCGAGGGGAAGCGAATGGGTAGTGGGATCGTGATGGCTTCACGAGGAGAGGGGAATTTTCACAAGACAACGAAAAGTGGTGGATATACTCTGCAAGTTTATTTTTTAGTCATTTTTTTAGCACAGTTGGCGAGATAGAGCGATTTTGTTGGAATTTGGTGGCTCTATAAATATTCTCTTCAAGATAGAATTGAGGCAAAAGGGCTTATCTGCATTAATTTTCGAGATATTTCATTGGGAATGATTAAAAAGGTAAATTTATAAAAATCTGGATAATCTCACGAAATTTCGGGTCATTTGACCGTTTTGCGTGATCAATAATAATAAATTTAAAGAAATAGACATAACTTGGTATTCCTTGGGCCAAATTCGCACTCATAATTTTTTGAGTTGCCTACTTGTCCATATTTTTCATTAAAAAAACAGATCTATTCACTAGAAACAAGAAAATAGCTAGATGTCTGCTATTTTCAGCATCTTAAACATTACTTCTTTTTGTAAAAAAAAAAGCCTCTAATTTCCTCAAGAACAAATGAAATATTCATTTTCAAATCAACTTGACATTCATTCCCATCCACCGACGAAAAAAGAAAAACCACAAAATCGAAGAGACGAAATACCAATTCGAAAATTTCGGATGAATACGTAAGCAGGTGCAGTTCAATCTTGCAAAGTTTCAACCAGTAGGGATAGCCTTTGATAACCAGATTAAAATTCACTGTCTACCAATGAAGCTTCCAACTCTCTGACAAGGTGGTTTGGATGAAGTGGAACCCCTTCTTCTCCCTCTCTCTCTCTCTCTTACAAAGTCCTCCACTCTGATCAAACACTTTATTAAGAAAAAAGTTTCCGATAGTTCATACTCCATCGTCGATGAAAATAGTCCAGCGTCTGGCTTGATTAGATAAGGCACCTGAATTTTCATATATTTTTTTTTCCTCTTCTCAACTCCATCCACCTCTTCATTATTTCTTCTCCTCGAAACTTTATTCCCCCGTATTTCGTTTTTTTTCCTCTTTTTTTCTCATTTTTTTTCTTCCTCCTTTCAGTTTATTTGTTTATTTTGAATGAGCATCATTCAGAGTGAGAATTTCTCAGCCCTCACAATTCATTTTAATTCGCCATTCAGTGGTACTCCCCCTCGAGCTGTAAAGCTACCCTTACCTACATTGGCACGCAGCTCCCAGCATCCCCCAGCCTCCTCTACATTCTAGGTGGCTTATAGGATTTCCTTTCACTCACCTACACTCTTCCCCTCGGTCTACCAACTCCTTCCCAATGGGATCTTATTAATTTTCCATTTAATTAGTGCTCAATTAGGCAAACAGATTTTCCGGTAGCGTCGTACTCACTGTAACGCCAGTAATAGCGAAAAATGTATTTCACGTTTATTATTTTCAAAAAAATCATGACGCACGCATTTAGTGAATTGCAACTTTAACCGAATCAATATTCGTGCATATTCTCATGCGTCATTATTTTTCTGAATTAAAAAGGCAATTTTTTTTTCTGTTCAAATCATAAGTGCTGACACTCGCGCAGCCGAAAGCTTTACTAATGATACACCAATTTCTGAAAGAAAGTGATATTAAAGTTTGATGGAGAGAAAAAAAATCGTAGTTTTATATCAATTAGTTCATTGAACCATTGTGTAAACTCGTTGATAAACCATACACATGTATTTACAAATGACTGTATAAAATATTTTTGTAAAATCTTTTTTATATGTATCTACAGCATAAAAACAGCACAAATTGAAAGAAAAAATAAAGTCAACTATCAAGATGGGCAGGCACGACATAGGAGAGTTCGAATGATTTTGCTAAAACTTGTAATTATACTATTTGGATTCAATGAAATTCTACTTTTCCAATCAAGAAACGACGACTATTGCACAAAGGACCAAGTGCGTCCATCTATTGGAGAACGCCGCAACTGTGACGGCCTTCGCCACGAAATTCAATTCGTCGCTGAAAATAAAAGCAAGAATAGAAGAAATTTCATTGCTACTAATATTCCCATAAAATGAGAATAATTATCATAAAAAAATCGTAATAAATCGGGTGATCTCGAATAATATTGATTGTAAAAAACCAATTTCATCGCTGTTTAGTTATTGGATGAAACCGATGCCCAGCTACACCGTCAATATATAAGCAATTCATTGAAAAAAGAAAAAAAAAAGAGAGGATAAAAATAAACAATGAAACAAGATGAAAAAAAAAATGAAAATTTCCCGACAAACGTCTGGGGATAAATCCGAATAATAGCGTCGCCTCCGGAAAAAGATAACGATATGCAGATTCGTAAGACCGCGAATTTAAAGCGACTCAAGACGACAAGAGATACGAAAAAAAGGGAAATGAGAGAGAAAGCGTTGAAAAAAAAAAAAAAAGAACAAAAGTCGAATTGAGGAATACGAGGCTATTTGAAATGAATGAAATGCAAATCGAAAAATAGAGGTAACGTCGCAGAAAATTAAATATCATTGGAATAACTTGGATCTTAATGAAATAATCGTAATTGATTACTAACTAAAAAATCACCAACAAATTTTACGTATCAAGGATTTCCATTAAAATAACCCAGAATTGTTTAACGCAAAGTGAGAATAAACGATCACTCACTGTGGCCTCAAGTGAAAAATAAAAATAAGAGAGAATAAAATAGCTGACTTCTTAACGAATGCGACGCAGGTCCGATTGTTTAACGCAGCAAACGACGAGTACAACGAGGAAGCTTTTAGCTGCCAAGACGAATGAGAATGATACCGTAGTCTAACCGTTATGCTGCCCTTCTATCTCCCCTGTTCCTCTTTTCACAGTAACACCAGGAAATTGCATTTCATTGTAGCGAAACAGTGTTTGCTCTCATGCTACGATACCTGCACTCATTCCAGTGTTACCCTTGCCTCTGTATCTTTCTCTCTTTCTCGCTCATTCGCTCCAGTGCTCATTCCATCTCGCCGGTACTCTTTGCCCAGACTTCCATCCTTCAGTTCGGCTACCCTATTGAGGCGCTTTCCACGAATGAGCCGAATGACAATTGCCTCTGCTCTCGAGGTGATACAATTCTGTACTTTTCATCGTTCCTTCTCATTCATTGAATTGTTTCTCATTTCACATTGTTCATTATTTATATGATTCATTAATTACGTGTGGAATTTCTGCGAGAGAAGATTTCTGCAGCTTTACAATCTTGAAAAATGAAAAGACTGTCGACTATTGAGTGGAGCAGCCATCGGTTTGACGGCTACTTGGGTGGGTGACCGTCCGCACGTACGTGGATTCGAACAACACGCTGAGTGGGTGGACGCAGTGAAGAGAATCAGGGTGAAGCCACAATGGACGCAAACGTAATGCAATATAAATTGCGTGCGCAGTGCACCTTAGTGAATGTATGCAATTGGTGCGTCCTATTATGAGGTTATTTGGCTATTTTGAACTGTCCGCCATGAATTTCAAGTCATAAACAGAAGTTCCAAAGCTAGCACGGAAAACTGATTAAGATTCGAAGATCTGCACATCATCAAAAGTGATATGAGGCATTCCACGCTATTTCGATCACTTCTCGGACTTTTTTTTTTGATTTTTTTCATTTTTTGATATGTTGTGGAGATGCTCAAGACAAGTCATTTCCCACACGAAAAAAAAAAAAAAAAATTTTTTTGAAAATTTTACGACCATTTTCATTTTTGAAAAAACGCGGTTTTTGCCCATTTCTCTCCAGCTTTGGAGGCTCGTATCTCGGTAACTATCGGTTATATTAAAAAATAGAAACAATACTTTTTTGTGGCAAAAGAGTACGGGAATTCATTAAAAAATTTCCATTTGTCTAAATGTAATATTTCTATTTATTATTAACAATTGAAATGAAAAAAATGATGGCCACTAGAGAATGCGTGCTCCTAAAAATCTAGAAAAAAATTATGTTACAGACTGATTTATTTCTGATTTTCTTGTAAATTTTGGTGAAACTTCCGTCGACCGTTCTCGAGATATCGATTTTTTTATGTTATTGTGTGATCGGCGGGCGCTATCGAAAGGCCATGCGCATGCGCACAACGGCTTTAGCTGCGAATCACGTGGTCACTGGCATGTCAGTTACTCAGCTTACGCGCCAGCGACCACGTGATTCACAGCTAGAGCCGTTGTGCGCATGCGCATGGCCTTTCGATAGCGCCCGCCAATCACGCAATAACATAAAAAAATCGATATCTCGAGAATGGTCGACGGAAGTTTCACCAAAATTTACAAGAAAATCAGAAATAAATCAGTCTGTAACATATTTTTTTTCTAGATTTTTAGGAGCACGCATTCTCTAGTGGCCATCATTTTTTTCATTTCAATTGTTAATAATAAATAGAAATATTACATTTAGACAAATGGAAATTTTTTAATGAATTCCCGTACTCTTTTGCCACAAAAAAGTATTGTTTCTATTTTTTAATATAACCGATAGTTACCGAGATACGAGCCTCCAAAGCTGGAGAGAAATGGGCAAAAACCGCGTTTTTTCAAAAATGAAAATGGTCGTAAAATTTTCAAAAAAATTTTTTTTTTTTTTTTTCTTGTGGGAAATGACTTGTCTTGAGCATCTCCACAACATATCAAAAAATGAAAAAAATCAAAAAAAAAAGTCCGAGAAGTGATCGAAATAGCGTGGAATGCCCCATATCTGTCACATTATCCTTGCTTACATGAACAGAAATGGAGCCAAATGAATTGTTGATATTACCTTATAGATGTATGTCTTCAAATTTAGTTTCTACAGGTTCATACATTTTTTGTTTTTAGAAGAAAAAATCCTCTTAATGATTTACAATTATCATTGACAGTTTAAAATAGTCAAATCACCTGGAAAAAGGACATCAATTGCGTACGTTTAGTCTGATGCGTGAAGTGCGCTGCACACGCAATTTATGTTGGATTACGTCTGCATCCATTGTGGCTTCACCCTTAGGGTGCCTTTCTCGTCAGTGCGCCACAGGAGTAGAATACGCAAGGAGAAGGTGGGGAGTCGGTCTATTTAAAATTTGTAGATGTTGATATTCAGTCATTTCAACATGCAACTCAACTTTTTTTCAACATCATTTGAATGTGTGAGTGTTGAATTTGTTTTGTGTTAAATAGACATGTACCCGAGTGCTTGGGTCAAAGAAAACGTGATGAGTTCACACGGATTAGACATTTTTCAGATTTTATTCACTGTCATTCAAGGTTATGTTTTGGAATTCGAATCCTAGTAACTGACGTGTTGTGCGCATGCGCTCTGACCACTGCTCAGAATGAAGAGATCGAAAAAAACGACTAGTATCCGCTCATGCGCAGTTCAATGCGCAAAATGTTCAAGAATATCTCCAAAAGTTCATTTGAAAAGCTTCTAAACTTTATTCTAATTGGCTGATAAAAAAACAGAGTGTGAGAGCCAACAAGGAATTCTAATAAGAGGAGAATTTCGATGGTCAGAATTTATTTCAGAGTCTAATGTACCAATAAAATCAAGAATTCTGCAGAAAAAAAATTATAAATAGTCTGTCAATGCAACTATCTCCAGCATCCCATCAGATTTGTGAATAAGGTGTATAGATATAAAGGAATGAGAGTCCACGTGGCCTCGCCTATCGGGTTATTTATATTCATATCGATACATGGAAAAAGTTGGCAACCTTCTTGCCTTCACTCGTCTATATCTTCTTTCTCAACAATCTCCCAGAATCTTCTCATCCCCAATTTCTCTTCTCCCCTACCTATGATTTTTCTTCTCAAGTCACTTCTATATATCTAGATAACTTCTTGGACAATTCCAAGAGGGGCCAGAAGCCCCTCTGTTACCTATCATAAATACAGTGAAAATTGTGAAACAAATCCCAAGAATTTATTGCATATGAGTTTCACGAGTTTGTCAATTGTTAAGTTTCCGAACAAAAAAAAAAAAGGAATAAAAAGTGAAAAAATATGAGAAAATTCTGGACTTCATTTCCAATTACTCTTTTTTTTGCGATTGCAGGAAAAAAACATTTTCATTTCTTTGTGACTGTCATTTTTTTTTTATATTCACTCTGGGAATTGGAATAACTGAATATTTTTGGGTAAAAACACTACATTTTTCTCCAGAGAATGATAAGAATTTTGTTAAATTCTCTCTTTATCATTTTATTTTTCCTCTGCAACAATTTCCCAGGTTCTACCACACCGGGAAACAGCTCTCGACTCTCATTATCCACGACATACAATCACAAAAGCTCACTTCTTAAAAAAAAAAAAAAAAACGAAGAACTTGCTTGAAAATTCAAACTCAGCGTGGAAAAACTTTTTTTAATTTCATTCGTTCTAATTTGTAAGGTAAATTTCCAATAGCGATTCCTCGCGTTGTATGGAATGAGAGAGAGAGAAAGGGGGGAAAAAGAGGACAGAAGCATTAGTAATAGTAGGAAAAAGAGAAAGAAAGAGAGTTTGCAGTGGATGTCGATTGAGGCAAACTAGAAGAAGGAGTTTCTACTCGAGAATTACCAATAGTTACGTATAGATAGGTTTAATTCATTGTAACTTTGGGTGCACGACTATTCCGTGATTTTACATTAACGATTCAGACTCTCGTGCATAAATGCCTTTTTTTTTTGCTCTCATTTTATTCTATCTCTCAATTTTTTAATTAAAAAAAGAAGAATTTTATGAAAATCATGAGGAAAAAAACACGATTGATTGTGTGCTTACGTAAATAAATAAAGTTCAAAAAGTAGAATAGGGAAAAAAAAATAACATTGTCCCATTGAGAGCTGCCGAGTGATTTGCAGCTGTGAATAATTGAGGTGCTTTCAAGATGCCCCAAGGATTATCATCAGGAAGTCCATTGTCCCGCGAGATTAATTGAGCCGTGGATACCTTCATTCGTGAAAAGCAAAAGACTTTGAAAAAGACGCAGATCAATGAGGAATCCCTCTTTCCTTCACTTTTCAAGAAAATTCTTCGATATTGAACTGGTATTTAATTAATGGAGGAATAATTCGATGTCTCGGTCATCGCTTCTTCTTCTTCTTCTTTTCCTCGAGAGCTTTCTCATCCAGCATCTATTCTCCATCATCGCCCCCGTCTCTTCTTCACCCGTTTCAATACTCCTTTTATCATCTTTCAATTTCTCACTGGTTTTTTGCCCTGAAAATTTTCCTCTTTCTCACACTTTCTACGAGTTCTTCCCCACTCCTCCCCCTCTCCAGTAATTCATCTCTCATATTTCCAATTCATTCACGATTATTTCAATCAATGGATGAAGTCTCTTAATCAAAAAACTTTGAGAAACTTCATTCAATAATACTTAATTATTGTTTCCTGGAAGTTAGGTGTACTTTGGGATAAAAAAATCACTTTTGAGATCTAATGAAGTTGATGAATTGATAATTCTAGGAATACGGAATTTTTCAAATTTTTTTTGAAAAGTTTTGAATGAGGGGCTGTTTACTCGGGGAATCAGTGAACCATTCCATTCGAAATCAGGCTGGGAATCTCTAGAAATCACTGAAATTGAATGATTCCTTTATTCCTTGATTTTCTCGTGATTTCTCCAAATGAGTAAGGCATTCATGAAAATGCTTACAAGAGCATGGAAAAATTATTCCCATTTCTTTAATAATTCATTTCATTGATTGAGCATCCACATACCACTAACAGTGAATTAATTATTGTTAATCTATAATAATTAATTGATAAAGTTTACCCATTGACAGTCAAGAAATCACTGATTTCAGAAATTCAGAAATTACTGAAAATCATTGGAATCACGAGAAATCGCAGATTATCTTATTGCTTCGAAAATCACCGGAATCGCAGTGAAAATCACAAGGAATCGATTCCTTTTGAGAATCGTTGTGCCACCAAATGTTCGAGTGAGCAGCCCCCCCCCCCCCCCCATTTTGAAGACATATATTTGCTCTCCATTCTTTTTTTGTAAATATCTTTGAAAAAAGACTTTTTTCATAGCTCTTAAAATTCTCTAAGTATACAATGTTGAGTCCAGATTGCCTTATCTCGCTTAGTTTCTGAGATACTTTTCTTTCTCACGATGAGAAGAGAGGATTACTTTTCCCGTCCCTCCTTGATAATTCTCATTCCATCGGCCGCAACATAGAATGTCACCCCATCACTCAAACACGAATCTCCCCATCGAATAATAATGAATCGAAATAAACCAATGATTCTTTTTAATTATAAATTCACCTAATGAATAACAAAATTTGCAATCACTACGTTTCAGACAAACGTTTGTTATTCAACGTAATGACGTGTGTTTATGCATCTGAAGTAAACCAAACTTTACTTTACCTTATTCAGTACTCCACAAACTCAGTATTTCTACCACCTTCAGTACCTCCCACCTCCCCCCTCCTCTTTTCCTCTCCACGCCGTTTCCTGTCGTTTCCTCGAACGTCTTCAACTCACACCAGCTCCTGAAATGATAATAAGATTTGACTCATTAGAAGTTTCATTAGTGCTTTGTTTACAGGAACCAGTAGAATTCACCAAACGCCTGAAACTAGTGAATGCAAGAGTTATATTCGTTAGTTACTCCAGTATATTTACAAACAATTTTGTTCACCCGTTCAATTACACGTGTAGTTATGCTAATGACTTGTATTTCCATTTGTCACAATTTTAAATTTTTTCCCTCTAATAATAAAAATACCTGAGACTTGCTCGTCTCGGCTTTTGTCCCTTTACAAATAAAAATAGACCGATGAGGTTTTCCTCGCAAAAGTGTGTGTATTAAAAAAAAATAATTTAAAATAGGAAATAAAAGGTTGAAAAGAGAAAAGTTTTGCCTTTGGGTTAAAAGTAAGTCGGTCACACAATGTGCAGCCGGAAAATTAAATTCCAACCCTGCAGCCATGTACCAGCTGACCCGTTTCGTGCGTGCCACAAATTCACGAGTGAAAAATGAAATAATTTTTTTTTGCCAAAATTTTTTCATTAATTCTATTTTTCACTTTATTCTTTAGTCAAATTTTTTATTTATGAATGAGCAAGAATTCTCCACCAAAAATTCAGGTATTTTGCTGAATTTTATTCATTTATTCATCAAGAGCCAACAGCTAGTAGTCAATAATAGGGTCACATAATACATACAATACAAAACAAATAAGAATATATATACATTAAATGAAATAACAATTTATATTGCAGAATTGAGACTTTGGTCTATTTTTCATCACAAATTCAGTAGCTATAGTAACAATACTTGAATAAATTCCGGACATTTAGAATCACCTGAAATAGCACATTTTGCTCCATTTACACTGCTTATTTCTGATAAATTGGAATTTTTAATTGAAAAAAAAAACATACATGTAAATACTAGGATTATGATTCTACCAGTTTATACAACTCGATTGATTTAAGTGAAACGCTAGGATAAATTCAGTTAGACAAACTACTGGATAGATCGGTTGGGTTAGTTAACTGAGGGAAAGACGAAGCCGCATACAGTTTATTACTGAGAGCTGTGGGGTGCGCAGGGGGGAAAGTGTTACACAAGCCCGCGGTATGAATGATAAATCTCAACTAGGCAAATACAGTAATTTAACATCGGCTAACGAGTCATCTATATGGTAAACAGTCAGAGGTACCAACGTATTTGGGAGAAATCCTTTACCTCACTAACCCAACGTTCGTACGAATGTATATACACTTGTAGTATCAAACGTCAACTGTTTCTACTTACATGAGAATTTGTGCGTTGGTTATTACACTTTATTCTTTAATGCACCACGATCCTTTTAATTTTTATAAGAAATGAGATGTGAATAATTCAAGGTAAAAAGGATGACAACATAATCGCAAAATATCAGTTATTCTCCACAATATTCTCAAAATTTAATTCAGAATGGAAGAAGTGAGACAGGAAAAATTGCAGATTTTTTTTAATTACAAAATTTTTTCATTCTGGTCTTACGAAAACCGGTACTTTTATGAAAAAATTTGCAAAAATTCAGCGACAATAGAGATAAACCTCTGCGAGGTTTTTCACTCTTAAAAAAATTCTTAAACGGTTTCACAAAGAGGTCCATTTTGCCCCACGTCTGCTCTATATGTGAAGACGTAAGGGCATTCATTACCTATATTGACCCTCGATCATAATCTCGTAAATATTGTTGCACTGTTATTGTTATCCATGTTAACAAAAATCCGAAAGCTAGAAAAAAGTCTTGTCTGAAGAAATTTCCCATCAAGATGTCCAAAATAGCATTGTAAAGGTCTAGAATACGTTGAAAATCAATTTGTACAGCTTTAGAACATTTCAAAGCGTCTCAAATCAAATCTTAGTAGACTACGATGTCCAAAAGTGTCAAAAATCCTATCCTAGCGGACCCTATAATGCCTAAAATATTTTTATAGAGTAGTATAGTCCTTCAGAGTAGTGTAGACCTATAGAATATCCTATTCCTACACTGTTAAAAATTTATGTCTGAATTTTCCGTGCAAAATCACTGAAATTTTAAACAAGTTATATCTTTACTGAAATTCCAGATAATTACGTCATTGAAAAATGAACAAATCATCGATTTTCAAATAATTTCACGCCTGAATATCAATGAAATCTGTAAATTTCAGTTCAATTGTTTCTTGGAAATTTAGAAAAAACAGGAAAAATTCAAAGAAAAATGGACAATTCAAGTCATTTTAATTCTGAATATTCATGTTCAGCTGAAAATCCAAGTGAGTTGTAGAATTTTCGTCTCAATGCTACTTAAAACTCATAGATTCCTCTGAATTTCTTCGGAAACTCACAAATTTCATAAGCATTTTCCCATTAAAAAACATTCAGTATCACGTTTATTAAAATTTTCATCGAATTTCCTATGAAATTTCAATTTTTTTCTAACAGTGTAGGTAAAATCGCAAAAATTTTCCTATTGTAGTCCTATAAGACATTCCCCCCCCCCCCCTAATTGAGATGAAGCGATTCTGCCCAATGTTTGCGTAGCTCTTGAAATTCTTGACAAAAAAGGATTCGGATAAATTCACGCTATCTCGCTTAGTTACCAAGACATTCTGAACAGAACGAAGATATGTACACTTGTAATATCCAACGTCAATTACTTCTACTCACGAAAAAATTTGTGCATCAGTTATTCCACTTGATTTTTTAATATTTCTCGCCATTTAAAAAACGAATGAGCTGAAAATACTTCAATTTTGTCTAAAAATGACGAATAATTCACTGAATTTTTCACTTTAACAACGAAAAATTTATCTAAAATTCACTGCAATAAACGAAAAAATAGTTGAAGAATATAATTCAAAGGATGAAATGAAAAGAAACGGGGATGTTGCGATGAGAGGTATTTTTCCATAGCTTGATCTATGGTATCAATTTGAAACACCACGAATTCTCCAGTTGACGTCTTCGGAGAATCGTTATTTATTGCACATAAGCCCCTTCACTGAGCTAAAAGTCTGCAGGACAACACCTCTAATACCTAGAGGATGAAAATCCCTTTTTTTTTCCTCGAATTTTTATTTATTCCCAAACAAAACCGTAAAAATTTCCATTGAAATGATGACCTCAAATTATGATTTCATGCCACTGATGATTTTATTGGAAAAAAATTCAGTTTTCGATAAATCCAAGACTCTGTATGATATATCGTCTTGGAAATGACGTCATGACAGGTTATTGCGTGGGAAAATTGAAAGATTCCCTCGACGAGAGTAATTCACCTGTCTACAATTTTTTTTTTTTTCAAAACAATTTCCTTCGATCTTGTAATTTTTCAAGGGGAAAAAATAAATGACAGTTCTGGTTGACGTTAGAACTAGTACAGTGACCTGCAAGCTTTGTATGATTTGTCCAGAATACTGTGGTAGTGAGCAATGCAAAATCTCCCGAAGCGTGATGCCTCTTCGTGCACATACCACAATTTCTGGCTCGCGTGTTCGCTCTGACGCGGTCCATGAATTTGCCTTCGAGTTCACAGGGGCATGAATTGAAAGCCCCACAGGTTGTTTCTGAAGAGGCTCTTCTCATCCACAAACACACCTGTGTAGACTCATCATGAATGAGATTCATCTCTTTTTAATGAATTTTGCTTGAATATTAATTTTACACATTCCAGAGATTAATTAAATGAAATCTGTAGTGAATAGGTAAAGCAGAAAATATATAAGATTTCTCTATTCACCTATTTCTTGAAATTGTCTTGGAAATTAAGCGAGATAGGGCAATTTTTCTCGGAGAATTACGGCGAAATCGCGCTATCTCACTTATATTCCGAGATATTTTCAAAATTGAATTCAGTGGTGATTAAATAACAGTTAAAGGATACATTAATTTTTTCAGTCAATTTTTAGCACAAATATTCTGGAAACTAAACGAGATAGCTCGATTTTGCCGCAATTTTTTCTTGTATAATGAAAAGAAGCTGTACAGGAAAATCATGACGCGAAAAAGTGAATAGAGCCTTTATTACGCTCTTCTAAATGCGAGAATCATGCTGGGACTTATTTCTATTCTATTTGGAAATGTTCAGACACATCGAATGAATGTAATGCTAAAGGTTGCCAAAAATTTATTTATTCATTTATTTACGCATTCAGTATTTCACATTCAGTATAATTAATTAATGAAATTGATCAATAAAATTTCCCTCAATGCATTTTTCCCTCGAAAAATAAAATATAAGATAAAAGATAGAATTCAGCGCTCAATTCAAAAAACAAAATAGAAATAAATGATAAAACAATTTTTTTCAAAGTAATTATCAATCACAGGCCCTAGTTTTTCAATTTAACTCAAAAAATAATCATCAAAAAAAATGAAAAAATCAATTAAAAAAAAAATATGTAATCCCTTTCCGTACGCTAGAGCGAGCCACTCATCCCGTTCACGTAAAAAGCGTGCGCGTAAATCACGCACTATTAGAGCGTGATTCATGAATAAGAATAAATCATACTTTATGAACTTCATGTGCATGAATCACGTGCACGAAGTTCTTAGTTCATGGTCAGCTCTTTCTCTTTATAGCTCTTCAAATTTTCTCAAAAAAAAAAAGACTCTGGCAAAATCGTCTCATCTCGATCGATTTCTGAGATATTCTCTTTCTCAAAAATAAAACGACAAAAAAAATAGATTCATCCCGTTTTACCTCCTCACAACTGCACGATGAAACAGTAGGGAATACGCACCGGCCGAGAGTGCACTTGAAATTATTCTCAGAGGGGCAGAAAAAAATAGCGGATAAAAGAATGTAGGAAAAAAATAAAAGTATAACCGATAGATTTTGAAGAGTGGTTTGGGGGATAAGAGCGAACCGCTGTTAGTCTCGCAATGGATCGGATTAAATATTATTATGAGGAAGAACGTGACGTGTCGTGTGTTCATGCACTCCGTCTCCACCACCACTGCTCCATCCTACACTGAGCGACACTCTCAGGAGAAAATCGTCGAGTCTCGAAAGTTTGGCGTTTTTCCCAGAGAAAAGTACAAATGAAAAAAAAAAAAAAAAAAAAAAAAAGAATTGTCGAGTTGGTATTCGCGAGAGTACAGTACCATTTCCTCCCAATGCATTTCTCATATTGCCGCAAAATTATCGCTCTCGACTGTATTAATCGGCGTCCCCCGAATTTTTCACATCTCAATCGAGAAATAAATTTTCTAGAGAGAAATTTTGCGATAAATCTTTTTTTTTCTCATGCAAAAATAGCGGAGAATCATTGGCTCTATATTTCTCATTCAATTCCTCTCGTTCTAACAATTTAATCCGACAATACTATTGGCCAATAGTTTTGGTATGTAAATACAATGGTATCCAAGCTCTGTGATAACGCTGGGTGATTAAAATATCTTCACTTGGATTACTTGAATGAAGGGGGAGAAATGCCCTCACAAGATATCTTATCTCCAGATTATCCAAATTGATCAGGGATCACTAGACTATCTTCATTATTTCGAGATTTCAATGTTTATAATAATTTAAAAAAATGTTCACCATTAAATCGTAAAGAAATCTGAAAAGAAAAAAAATGGAGAATATAATTTCCTCAATTCTTGAGATTGCAGAGTAAGAGAGAAAAAAATTCGTGTCACTGATGACGGAAAAAATCCTTTGATTAAAATAAGAAAACAGCCCGTAAAGGTCCGCAACAAACAAGGGTTAAAAAAATAATAATAATAATCACCAAAGACCAAAAGGAAGAAAAAAAAACGAGGCAGCTTGCATTTCCATTTTGTGAAATGATATAGCGAGATGAGAAAATAATAGATGCTGGGGTGCAAAAAAATTGAGAAAGGGGCCCCCTAAGAATAAGAGGAAAGTGGGCAAGATTATAATGACGCGGCAGTAACAATGATCCACGATAACAAGGCCAAGTCTTGAGAAAAAGAAAAAAAAAAGGGCAGGGACTATGAAAAGATGACGGGTATATAAAAACCTTGGCCAGATCGTTAACGAGAAGATTCACCGTTGTACATTGGAGCCGTTTTCTTACACAGTGTTATTCCTCCATAAAACCTCCCACTCCTTAATTTCACCTGAAAATAAAGACCAACTGGGCATTTTATTTCTGCCCCTTTTTCTATCTCAAATTCACCATTAACCAGCAACAAAGACATTCATAATTATTCTCACTTTTAAATCAGAATGAGATTGCATTAAATAAAAATCACACGTGTAAATTAAGTAGAAAAGTGCATTAATAGTCAGACAATCTCTCCAGCTCCTCCTCCCTCCCCCCAAACTCCCCTTTTTTCGCGTAATGACTTTCATTGGGCGAAAAAAGAACAGAAAATAACGAAGAACTTCAGACAAATAAATCGAGAAACACATGAGGAGTCAGAGAATCGTTCAGCACTTTGTCTTAACTTTTATTTACTTTTATGTTCCCCCCCCCTTGCCTCTCTTTTCCTCCCTCATTTTTATTAGAATTGAGAAAGAAAAGAGAAGTTTTGAGAAAAGTGGAGTGAGAGGATTGGATATACAGTGGTATATTTCATCCCCTTGGTTTCAGTTGCAGTGCCTCATCCGTCCTCATTGACCGAGGCGGAAGACCGTAGAATGGCTTTTGGAATGGTGGTTACAGAAGAAGCAGGAGAGACAGTAGGAAATGGCGACCGAAGCGCCTCTAACGATATTATTACGCGGTTCATTTAAGTTAGATAACAACAACTCCATGGGCCAAGTGAGGGGGGAAAAGAGAAGTGAGAGGGGGGGGGGGGAGGAGTGGTCTGGGCATCAAGGTAGCTTGTACCCAGAGCCACCGTTGTACAATATCCGCTACATCTCTCGCCTCCAGCCTAATTACTTCCCGGGCCGAATCCAAACTGTGAGGGGGGTGACTGGAGGGAGAAGGGCGCAAAATGGAAAAGTGGGGAGAGACGCCAAAACGAAAGTTGCCCGCGGCACGGGACGAGAAGAGCTTCATAGCCTCAATTCTCTCTATGTCTCTCTCTCTTTCTCTACTGAAAATGCAGAGGATAGAAAAGAGGGGGATTACCTCTCTCACTTTATTTCAACCTATAGACATATAGCTCTGGCTTGGAAAAAGGGATGGTAGTCTATCGCGAGGAACGATAGCGCCTTTTTATTTTATTTCTTATACCTCCAGTTTAATTAGTTCCCTGATAATACCTGCGACTATCTCCGCACTCCAGTTGAAGACGAAATCATACTGTTTCTATGGTTTTACAGTTGGTATTAATCCATTTCTCTGAAAATTTAGGTTTTTATTTTCTTTCAAATTAAAGTAGGATGGTCAAAGGACAATTGAATTGTTGAATGTCTGGAAAGAAGAAAAGGAGTTAAAAATTATTGTTCATAATTAAAAATCTTTTTTATAGGATTAAGACATGAAGAATTAGTCAATTCAGTAGGGAGAGAGGATAAAACTGGAGCAGTTTATCTCTGCTCGTTTTCCGCAAATATCTACGAAACTTGTGGACATACGCCCTCTTTATCCGTGTTTTTTTGTAGATAATTTCAAGAGATACCAAAAGAAATTGGGACTGAAAGGGCGTATCTCCGCTAGTTTCAGAGATATTTTCAATAAACGATGCATGTGTATAATAGAGCCGACAATAAAATTAATTTAATTTAATTCAAAATTTTGAGTCAAGATTTGACTTTGATAGTCATTTAAATTTTATGAGCACTATTCTCCACATTTACCTTCACATTTAATTTTTCCCGATCAATTGACTCAAAATTCCCCGAGGCTGTTCAAATTCACAGGAACTTTGATATGAAATTAATTCCATATTTCAACCTTTAATTTCGATTTCTGCCAATACTAATTCAAAAAGATGTATTTTTTCACTTTAATCATTTGACGAAAAAATTTGAGGTAAGATCATTGAAATGACTTCAGCTGCATGTGATATAATTCAAAAATTTCATTATTTTTATACCTTTGTTATTTACGTATTCAATGCAAGCCCAGACACTCATTGGTGGATGAAAGAGTACCCTGCCGAGGTTTGTGATGCGTATCACAAGCGAGCGATAACCCGTTGCACTGTTTGAAATTACGCGTCGTTGCGCACGAGTGAATTTTCGCGAGTGCGAAAACAGAGAGAGAGAGAGAGAAAGGAGTAATATGGGTTTTGGTGCGACAGTGTGTTGTATCACCGCACAGGTACCCCAATTAGGCCAACGATACTGGCCCCAATGATAATGGTTACGTTGTTGCCTCGTCGATGGCACCTGCGAGCCGGAACGATATAACCATTCACCCCCCCCCCCTTCCACCCCGCAATTCATACCATTTTTTTTAATGTTTAAAAAAATGGAAAAAGAAGGAATCCATAAACAAAATAAAATGGTGTGTAAAATTGGAATCGCCAGACCACGAATGTTAAATTTGGATAATGAAATGAGTGAACAGTTTAAATAAAAAAGTGAGATGGAGATAAGAAAAAAAAAGAAATTGTAACTATGAGAAAAGAAGGTTTTACGATATTTAAACAGACGCCCGTTTGAATACCAAATTCAGGAAAATTTGGCATAACGAGATTGGCCCGTTGGATTTTACTCGATTCTTTACTCTCTCTATGTTTTTTTTGTCCTCTTTTTTTTCTATCTTCTTGCCTTTTTTACTGTCTGGCTTTTATACCTCTTTCGACTGTAGAATAATTCGTTTCTTCTACTTTTTCCTCATTCTTTTTATTTTATTTTTTTTACTATTTCACCGCTTTCTGTGCCACGAACTGAATACATGAATGAATGATTCACCATGAAGAGTCTTATCAAGTATCACGTGTGCAATTGTGTCTTATATTTTTTACACTCAGACGCTTAAATAATTAGTAATTTGAATTGTAAAGTATTTCATTTAAAAATTAATGAATACCTGGAAAATTGAGAAAAATAATTAATACGTTATTCATTTATCTAATGATCACTCAAATTTCTGAAATTATTATCAATGATGGAGATAATAATAATTTTTACTTGTGAATAATGTTGATTATTAAGGTGCAGAATTCTAAAATCTATTCATACTTGTCTTTGATAATCAGTTGTCTCCGTTTTAACTCTGGATATTACGTGTAAAGTAGTCAATTTTTTTTTGAGTCGTATTTTTTAAAAGAGAGTTCATTATGAAGAAAATCCTAATTATTGGACGTTTAATTATGATTTTTCTATTTTTTGCACTTGATGCAAATGCAGCGAGAATCCTGGCACTTTTTCCTTATCCAGCTCATAGTCATCAGGTAAATAACGATTTTTCATTGTCACTTTGGATCTGAAATCGAATTAAATCGAAGTAATAGCATTAAAAGGACAAAACAATGATTTCACTGCTTTTTTTTCCACCAAATTCTTCAAAGATAACGGCTCATGTATTGTCAACTGCACTGGCACAACGTGGACACGAGCTAACTGTATTCACAGCTGATCCAATGAATAAAAATATCACAAATTATACAGAATATTCATTAAATCATTATTACTCAATGACAAATGACAAAAGTATAAAATACATTGATGTACAACATAGAGGAGTTTTCTGGCATTTATCAAAAGTTTATAAAATAAGTGCCGTTATAGCTGATGATATATTATCAAATTCAATTATAAAAGGCTATTTATCATCAAATACAACGGAAAAGTTTGATCTCATTATTCTGTCATCTGGCTACTGGGAGTCACTGCACTATCTTTCTTACAAACTTCAAGTGCCATTGATTGTTATTACGTCATTACCAGGAATGGCAATACAGCATTATCATCATGGTAAATTTTTGATACTAATTACTTTAAATTATAGAAAACAGTCAATGTTATTTTGAAAATATCTTCGAAACTATTAGATTTAAGAAGATTTATCAAGAGATCTGTTTTTGCAGAGCAGAAAATGTTCAGAAAAAAAAGTTTTCTTGATATTTTTCTCTAAATTTAGTCCATTCGGCATTTCATTGAATAGCATCGATGGCATCACCCTGAATCTTTTCCAAATTTAAATGACGCGCGCTCAACCTAGCCTCTCCTAAGCTTCACCCATTATCAAAAGTGGGAATCCCCGGAAAACTGCAAAATAAGGAGCCAATTCCAGTGGAATCCCTCTGAATCTGACGCGTCAGGCCAGGTGCTTTCTCTAAATTTGACACCTCATTTTGTCCCCTCAAGGTCACTACTCATGTGTTATCTGCGCAACTGAATGCGCAAGTTTTCGCAATCGAATGTGCAGTGAATATAGAAATACTCTAATGATTTAAATGTTTGCTTAAATACTTTTTTTTTATTAGTCCTCCTGACGATCATAATTCAGCAGTGAAGAGGTAAAACAAGATGAATCGACTTATCTTTGAGGTCATTTCGAAGGTAATATCTCGGAAACTAAGCGAGATAAGGTGATATTACTCATCTGTTTTTGTAGAGAATTTCAAGAGTTACAAAAGAGTTTTGGACAAAATTGCTCTTTCTCGGTTATTTTTTAAGGTATTTTCAAAAAACTTAATGAGAAGAAAAGAGACTTATCTTGTTTAACCTCTTCACTACTGAATTGATCATAATGGGAGTCAGGATCGAACATTCAGTCAGATACAGAGAGCGATCAGATTCATAGACATTCCATATATTAAAAAAAAAATCTCGTTCTTCCGCTTCACTGTTTTATATTTAAAAAAAAAATGAATTTCTCAACAGGGAATCCACTTCTTCCTGCATCATTTCCCGAAGCATTCTTGGGTTATTCAAAAGAAATGAATTTCTGGGAGAGAATCCATAACTCTTATCAATCATTCCGTCAAGTCTACGAATATCACTCCACATCAGTCCCTTTGCAAGAGGAAATACTGAGAAAACACTTCCATAGTGGCTATCCAACAATGAAAGAGCTAAAAAATCGTGCCAGTATGTTTTTCATCAACACCAATCCTCTGATTCATTATCCACGTCCAATGGTACCAAAAGTTCTGCCCATCGCTGGACTGAGAATCGGTAATATGAGCCCAACATTACCCGAAAAATTGAAGATTTTATTGGACAGTGCTAAACAGGGATTCATATACTTCAGTCTGGGCTCAAATATGAAGAGTACCCATTTGAAGCAAGAAACACTGAATAACCTCATCGAAGTATTCTCTGAATTACCATATCTCGTTGTATGGAAATTTGAGGAAGAGGCATTGCCACAAAAACCTAATAATGTATTCATCGACAAGTGGATACCGCAGCAGGGAGTCCTGGGTGAATATTCCATTTTTTTCCACTTCATGAAGCTAAAAATTCTTTCAATTTCTCAGAGTACTTGAGCCTTTTCTGAAATTTTGAATGTACATTTTCCAGCTCATCCAAATATAAAATTGTTCATGTACCAAGGAGGACTCCTCAGTACAGAAGAAGCCATCGAATATGCCGTGCCCCTCCTCGGACTCCCAGTTTTCGCTGATCAATGGTTCAATATCAACGCCCTTGTTACGAAAGGCATTGCATTATCATTGAACTTGTTGACAATGACGAAAGAAGAAATTAAAGATGCTATTCTCGAGATGACATCCAATCCAAAGTAAGGCTGAGTTTTTCATTGAGAGCATTCGTTGTTGAGATGAATGCCCAATATTACGCTTCACAAGTTCGAATCGCGTTGCTAATGTAATTGGTATATGTATATTCATTAATTGCCCTACCTATAGATATATACTGATGCCCTTAGAAACGTGATACGAATTCTTAACACACTAGTGAAGATTCACTTTTAGGTACGGTGATAGATTCAGTGTGAGGTTAAGATTTCGACAGTGAAAATGGCATGGGCAATAAAAAACTGAGGAATATAAAGTAATCCTGGCCTAACTTACGCCTAGATCGACTTACTCCTCGAGTGAAAAACTCAGCCTCATCTGATTAAACTCATCTAAAAAATGAACCAAAAGCCAATAATACTCATTTCTTTTTTCTCATCATCAGATATAAGAAGAGTATCCTCAAACTACGAATGCTGATGCAAGACAGATACCAGCATCCGCTTGACGAGGCAATCTGGTGGACTGAGTATGTCATAAGGAATAAAGGTGCTCCTCACCTGCAAATGAATGAGTTGCCCCTCTACAAGTCTGAATTATGGGATATTTACGTTTTTTTTCTGGTCCTGATTATCGCTTCACTCCTGATTGCTTCGAGGCTCCTGAGATGCACGAGAAGCGTCATCAATATCTCCGTCCGATTTCTCTCAAATAAGATCAAGGATAATCTGAAAAAAGGGAAAAAAGTGAAAGACAGTTAATTAATGAAGAAGCCATTGAATTAATTCAACACTTCTTCTCCCTTCTAATAAATTATTTTCGCAAATGATCTTATCACTGACCTACTTCATTCATTCAACCCTGAATTCGTATTTACACGTTTATCAAGTTGATCCCATTGAACATTCGACAAAATTGGTAAAGATTTCACTCTGTCACTCAATATTTTCATAAAGCCTGAATATTCATGTATTATTCAAGAATCCGTTCTCTTAATCTGAACAGCATAATTTCCTTTTACTGTCTTGTCTGACTGCACGGCGACTCAATCGATACGTTCACAGTGCCTTGTTGACATTTTCTTGCATAATGTCATTAATTCGAACAATTCTTCTTGTTGCATCATTCCTATTGACAGCTGATGCCGCTCGGATTCTGGCAATTTTTCCATATCCCTCTTACAGTCATCAGGTAAGTAAATAATTCTAAAGCAATCGATCTCGATAATTCACCGAATGGTTTAATTCCAGATTATCAATAACGAAGTGAGTATAGCACTGGCCAAACGAGGACATCAAGTTACAGCATTCACGACAGTCCCAATCAACAAAAACATGAGCAACTACACCGAGCACTCATTGAATCACTATTTTCCACAAACAGCATTATCCTGGAGCTTCTTAGATATCTCCAACAAGAAAGGCTATCCTGACATGGTTTTCAATTTGTGCTATGAATTAGGTCATATGGTCACGGACGACCTACTCTCAAATCCAATCATCAAAGATTATTTATCACCAAATTCAACTGAAAAGTTTGATCTTATCATCTTAGAAGCAGCCTACTGGGAGGGACTATTCTATCTCTCTGATAAATTGAATGCACCACTTATTTGTATCACAACGCTGCCTGGATGGACCTCACTGCTTCATCAAATGGGTAAATACAGAATGACGTCAGCATTGACCTTATGGATTTTCGGAATGAGAAGAAGAAGAAATGACAATTCCAATGGTGCAATAGTTAATCAAATTGGTAAATGAGCGTCCAAAAAAATATTCTGGTCTCAAAAAGATGTGTTTCGCACAAGAAAATATGAGAAGTTTGTCTCGAAAAAGCATTAATTATTTGTATCTATATCTGTAAAAAAATTAGTATATTTACTTGCGCAAAATGCATTTCTTTCAGACCAGATTTTTTTTCTCAGTCTACTACATTTAACGTTGCTTAAAGTGTTGCATTTAATGTCCGGTCAATTTTTCAATTCAATGTCGCAAAAAAATATTCATATGGTTTATGGTCGTCGTTCAAATTTTTTCCATCCGATTCCATTGATTCTGATGGTATTAGAATTGTTATCGTCTATTCTTCGAATCCCTGAAGCTTATAAGGATGATGCTGACACTCCCTTACGTAACGGCATCTAAGTAAAAAAAAGTGCTAATTTTTGAATTTTCCAAAAATCGAGTTAATGATAAAAAAAAAAGATTGAAAAAATGTTTCAGATAATCCACACCTTGTCGCATCAATTCCAAATGTAATCACGGATTTCTCAGATAATATGAACTTTTGGCAGAGAATAGCCAATTTGTACTACATAGTACGTCAAATTTACGAGTACGAATATGTCGTAAATCCAGTGCAGGAAGCAATTTTGAGAAAACATTTTGGTGATGAAGTACCACCAATTCATGAGCTACGTAATCGCATCAGTATGATGTTCATGACAACCCATCCATTATTGAATTATCCCCGTCCAATGTTGCCCACAATTTTACCAATCGGTGGAATGCGAATTGGCAGTATGAATAAAACATTATCACTAGAATTCAAAAATATGTTGGACAATGCCAAACAGGGCTTCATATATTTTAGCCTTGGAAGTAACATCAGGAGCACCGATTTGAAGGAAAAAGTGATGAATAATCTCATCGAGGTATTTTCCGAGTTACCATATCTTGTTGTATGGAAATTTGAAGCTGAAAATCTGATTCAAAAGCCTAAAAATGTATTCACCGCCAAGTGGATACCGCAACAAGGAGTTCTAGGTTAACAAGAAAAAAGAAAATTCAATGAAATTTTCACATTCAATTTCTCGAATTTACCCTTCAGATTCACAACGATGTTTTTCTTATTTTTTACAGCTCATCCGAATATCAAACTATTCATATATCAAGGTGGTCTACAGAGTACTGAGGAAGCCATTGACTGCGGTGTTCCTCTTCTTGGAATGCCAATTTTTGCTGATCAGTGGTTCAATGTTCGTGCTCTTGTGAAAAAGAATGTTGCATTGTCGTTAAACATACTTACTATGAGTAAGAAAGAATTTAAAGAAGCTATTCAAGAACTTATATTAAATCCAAGGTAATTATTGAGAGTTTCCCTCTTCATGTTGGGAGAGGAGAGGTAAAAGGGATATAAGGGTTGAAAACAGACACATCTTAGTTTTGATGTTTTGTACTATCAAAATAACTCGAAATGAATGGAAATATTGGAAACAGGTCTTTTTCTGATGATTCCATTGGAAAGCTGGGGAAATTTCCGGTAGAAATCATGTCCCATAATTGATTTTTTTTTAATTTACTGCATAATTCAATGGAAAAGAGGTCACTTTGGAAAAAAGTACCAAAAAAATCAGAAAAATTAATTTTTACCCACGTTGTACTTCTAAAAATTCTCAGCTTTTCAATAGAATCATCAGGAAATCTCTATCTCCAACCGTCCATTTGAATTGTCAATTTCACCTCATTTCCCCCGATTAATTAATTTTTCCGTATTTCAGATATAAAGAGAATATGTTGAAGATTCGAGAGCTATTCTACGACAGACCACAGCATCCATTGGACGAACTAATATGGTGGACTGAACACGTGATAAGACACAAGGGACTGTCTCATTTACAACCAAATCGATTGCCCTGGTACAAAGCCAGCATGTTGGACATCTTTGCTTTTTTCCTTGTTTCATTGATAGCTGCAATCTTTATCCTCTGGAAGCTATCGCACTTGATGATTCGCATTATAAGGAGCATCACAGTAAGTTGTAGAAAACCAGAAAAAATCAAAGATTCCTAATTAAACATAAATTTCCTCTTTTTTCACGTATAATGTAACACATAAAATAGCATAAAATTCAAAATAATATTTAATATAACGAGAGAGACGTTTTCTACATTTACCCATGGGCGATGAGCCATGAAATTGCTTTATCCAATTGTGCATTATTATTTCTCATGGGAAAATATAACAGTGAGTGTGAATCCCCACATTGTAATAGCACCAAAAGATAGCAATGATTGCTTCACAGTGTAGTGAGTCTGGTTTTCATATCATGGTGAATATTATTCAATATATACATCGTTTGCTGGTTTTGATTGTACACTGGCAATAATTGATGGATGAATATTCTTTCAATTTTTTTTTATCCACGTTTTCATCTCGTTTTTGATTGATAAAAATGAAGCATCAGAGCGTAGCAATGTGCAACCACATATTGATACACGTATTCATGCATACCACTCAATGTCAGATGAATGAATAAATTTAACAGTGATAAAGTCTTCTGTCATGTTTCAATAAAACTGTTCATTTGAATTCTTTTTTTATTTTATTTCATCTCCTCGTTCAGTTCTTATATTTTTTTTAAGATCAATTTTGATTGAATCTTCATTGTATAGCCACCTTAGAAATAAAGAGGCGAAAAAGCTTTGGATAAGCATAGCACTGATCATTTGATAAAACACAGGAAATTATTGGTTTTCTTAATTTTTTCGGAAAATAAATTGAATATAGTGATTTCTCCTGCACTTTTCAGTTTTAATTTAAATTGAAATTAAATTGAAATTACAAATTCATCATTAAATCATGCAGTAAAATGAATATTAATATTAAATATATATTTAATATTAAATATATAATCGAATATTTAAATATATCAATCTATTATTTGCATAAATTTTGAATAATTTAATTAATATTAGATTGAATCAATGTTAATATTAATACTTGAAAAGAGAATAATTAAATAAAATGAAGATTTTGAAAGATGAATCTCATCCAACAAGCCAAATGGATGAACAAAAGAATTCAATAATCTCGAAAAATCGAATATCTTGGGGGAAAGTAAAGTGCAAGGGGGTGGAAAGAGCTTTCAAACGACTCACATTCGTAGGCAGTTGCGTAAACTTCACTAAGGCGACTCGTTGCGGATTCCTCGAGTGGGCGTGAGTGGAACCGCTGCTTTTCGTTGACAAAGGCAATGCTACACGAAGAGCTGCAAGTGGGTGAAAGAGAGAGAAAACCCGAGATTCGTAGAGCAAAGTGAGAGTCAAAAAGACCGATGGAATAGCTGATACTCAAACTGTCGAGAGGAAACTACCTTTTAGAGGCTTAGAGATTACACCTTGGGAGGATAACAGAAATGGGTAGTAATACCGAGGAGGTGAATCGTGACACCCCGTACATTCTCACGATAGCTTCTACTCAACTTATAATACGTGCCAAACTGTACAAACATTTCATTTCAACTCGAAAATACTTGAATACAGTTTTTTTCAATTTTTTGATATTTCAATTTAAAAAAAAAAAATTTAAGCTTATTATTATGATTAAATAGAAAGGGAGTAGTGCAATTTTTCAGTGATTTTTGGAGAATCTCGGAGAGTGAGTGAGACAGCGAAATTTTTTTTCAAACTTTTTTTTTGTAGCTGTGAGTTTTTTCCTGAGGAAAATCTTTAGGGGAGAGTGGGGCAAAATGGACACTGTTATGAAACGGTTCGAGATGGATTTTTTTTGATGATTCTATCGGAAAGCTGAGAAAATTTTAGCCGGAAAACAAGTGTCAGATGTTTTTTTTTCGATTTTTTGGAAAATTCTGTATTTTTGGGCATTTTTGAAGGGTAAAAGCCTTCCTTTTTTTTTTAATTTTCACTTTTTTGAGAATATCTCTGGTTCTATTGGTCGTAACAATTCGTGGTTGGTCTCAAATGAAAGGTGAGCTCATTTCCCATCGATTCATGGGGTTTCGAATTCAAAAATATCAATTTTTAGGATAGTTATAAGCCAAAAACGATTTCACAAACCTGTTTCACAAAATTGCCCATAGAGACCTTAAAAATTGATATTTTTCAATTAAAAACCCTATGAATGGGTGGTAAATGATCTCACCTTTCACCTCCCATCGGAATTTTTGCGCTACGACAAATAGAACCAGAGATATTCTCAAAAAACTGAAAATTCTCAAAAAAACAAAGGATTTTACCCTCTAAAATGCTCAAAAAAGTCAAAATCGTCAAAATTTCAACAAAAATAATTCCGGCTCTTCTTTTCCACCTAAAATTTCCTCAGCTTTCCAATGAAATCATCAAGAACAATCTACCACCCATATATCGATTAATTTCAACAGTTTTCCATAATATCTGCCTAAAAATTTAGATGTTACCATTTTACCCCTGACGTCCATTTTGCCCCACCTTCCCCTACAAAATATTCTCTATCTCCATCAGTGCCCTAAATATTTATTCAATGAAACTAATAACAATTATAAAAATGCAATTACCACATATTCGACCATTTTTTTGATTTTTTAAAACAGTTGCATCATTATAAAAAAAAGTGAAAAATTGGCACTCATAGTTTTTTGAATTTTCTTCTCGTACATTTTTTTTTCTCATCATTAAAATTTACGTAAATTAGAGAATAGAAAGAAAAATCAAAGTTTTGTGCCTGAAAGTTATGAGAGAATTTTAATTCACAATTTTCTCTTCTTTTCATGCATTATAAAGCATCAACTTTTTTCTTCATTCACCACCCCCCTTCCCCCCCCCCTCCTCTGATTTCAAGTTTGTTAATGCAAATTTGATTGCCGTATCATCTAAGAGCCAACGTAGAATGTCATTTAACGGGAGAGATACTTCGAATAGCAATATCCATTATCGCTGAGTACTACAGCCGAATGAACACTTCAATTCTGGATTAAATTTACGCTTTCAAAGTCAAGACAGAAACTCGTGTGATACCCATCAAAGCTCTATACACAGACATTGATTCACCTGTTTCTTCATTATTTTATTTTTTCTATTATTTATTTATTTTTACTTAAATCGAGGGAATTTTCGTGAATAATTGCACTAAATAATACTTGATCCTTCAACTTTTATTACGTCATGATTAAATCGAACTTAAAAAACTTTCAAACTGTTATTTCTTTTCAAGAATACAATTAAATACGAATAGAAACAAAGTACAAAGAAGCAATTGCCTGTAGAAGAACAAAAGAGTATCTTATTACGTTTACTAGAGACTTTGATGAATCGGGTGATTATTTAAGTATCCGAAGAAGAGAAAAAAAAGAAGACTTGAAACAACGAAAGAAATAGGGATGAACGAATAGAAAGAGGGAAAACCAATGACAAGAAGAAATTAGCTATTGAATTGGTACTAACAAAAGTAGCAATTGTCCTTCAGAATATAAATCACTGAAAATTTTCAATTGATCAATTGAATTCATCCTGTAATTAATCAACAAAGGCAAAAACATAATGAATTTTCTTCAGAAAGCTAATGAATTGATAATATTTACAATTACATTTTAATGAATAATTATTTCACAATGATTGATAAGGAAAATTAAGACAATTTTTGAGAATTATGTCCACAATCATAAGAAAAAATGACAAAATTACCTCAAAATTGATAGCGATGTTCATTTCCATGTTAATAAATTAATAAGTAGGAATCACGGTTTGTTGGAATAATTAAATTTAATAATTATGATGAAGTTAAGGCAGGTTTTGGTATAATAGGTACACGTAAATATATTAAATAAAGAGAATGATTTTCATTAACACGTCTGTGCTCCACACAGAGAAAAATGTTTTCTTAATTTAAGAATGTGCAGTCACTTAATTTAAGTGATCTGCCATTCTTAAATTAAGTGACTTTTCTCACTTAAATCAAGTAACTATTTCTTTCTTAATTTAAGAGAGTAGAAGTCACTTAAATTAAGTGACATTTCTCACTTAAATCAAGTAACTATTTCTTTCTTAATTTAAGAGAGTAGAAGTCACTTAAATTAAGTGACTTTTCTCACTTAAATCAAGTGACTTTTTCTTTCTTAATTTAATTGACCTGCACATTCTTAAATTAAGAAAACATTTTTCTCTGTGTAGCAATACACCAAGTAGAATAAAGAAATTCTATTCTATTCCATTTTGGTTATATTTTCTAAAGGGGCAAGTACCAAAATGATCATTTAGAGAAAGAATTTATGAATTTTTATGAATTTCTCATAATTTTGACTATTGTTCATCTCCTTTTTCATCAAGAAAAAAGTAAATAATTATGATTATTTCATATGAATAGACAATAAATAATAATAACTGTATAAAACTTTTTGTAAAAAATTCCTTTTTTCGAAAATTATAGTTTAAATAAACATCCTAATCTGATGAGGACTCCACATGAGAGTCGAAACGTTGGTACTCAATTGAATATCTTCAATTAATTTATTTCAACTTCTGCAGTGATCTAAATGGCTACCTCCATATTAGATTATTCTCCTTATAAAATTGATCATATTTTTAATCGCAAAATTCGTTCGAAAAAATAGCACACAAAACACATTAGGCTTTAAAATCATGGCAACTGTAATTATTCAGATGATAATTCAGTAGCGAAGAGATAAAACAAGATAAGTCTTTTTTTTTCTCATTTAGTTTTTAAAAAAAAACATCAGAAAATGAGCGAGATAGGGAAATTTTGCCATGAACCTCTTTGGTAACCTTTGAAATTCTCTATCAAAAAACATAGGTAACATCACCCTATCTCGCTTATTTTCCGAGATATTTCCTCCAAAACGATCGTGAAGACAAGTCGATTCCTCTTATTTTACCTCTTCATTACTGAATTGCTGAAAACTGCAGCAATACTTCCGTCATATTTCGTGTTAGATGAATGAATATTCCTATTCTGAAGAAAACTTGAACAAACAAGCCAAAACGTCGATACCGACTCTTTATAATTTATTTTCATAACAATTATCAACTCAAGAGATCTAAAAAAGCCATCTTTCAAAAATTCGATGAAACTGAATGATTTTTTTTTTTTATTAAAATAAAATGGATTTTTCAAGAGCAGATAATGCCGAAGAATTTATCATGTAAATACTGAGGAATGAACGGAGGGCACATACATATTCTCATGGAACAATCTGAAATCGCGTAATGCGCCCTACCGAAAGCTTTCTCCGCATGAATACCCAAGTATGCAAATGTCCCAAGCAATGTTAGACGTACCTCGGTATCTTCCCCAGGGCCAGAATGAAGGGTGAAGAAAGTGAGAGAGAGAGATAGGCAAGATAAGGATTGAGGAAGTAGAAGGAAGAGGACTTCTCTTCCTTCGTCTCACTCTCGTTGTTAGTCGCTTCAACTCAATCCTTTCTGCAGCCATCCGCCAATTTCACAAGGAAAGGAATAGACCCAAACTGCGCTTCTCTCTCTCATCTCTTTCTACAACTTGTTACCTGCTACCACATACTTCCGGTTTCTCTGTGAAGCCTTGTGTGCCTTTGTAATATGTTTACACACCGGAAATTAATCACAAACTATTTCTGTCTGTGCCTTTATACAATCCTATATCTGAAGTTTTCCATCAACTCATGACTCATTTCAAAAGATGTAAAATGACGAATTTTTGAAATTTTATTTCGATGAAGAAAGCGAAAAGTTTGTACGTTAGAAATCAAGGGAATTGGGTTGTGAAAATAATTTTTGAGTAAAAAACTGCGAGAATTTACTCGATAATGGAAAAATAAAATTTCCATTTTTTTTAAATATTTTTTTTTTATTTTTTTAAACTCTCACTGTTAGAAAAAAATTGAAATTTCATAGAAAATTCGCTGAAAATTTTAATAAACGTGATACTGAATGTTTTTTAATGGGATAATGCTTATGAAATCTATGAGCTTCCGAAAAAATTCAGAGGAATCTATGAGTTTTAAGTAGAATTGAGATGAAAATTCTACAACTCACTTGAATTTTCAACTGAACATGAATATTCAGAATTAAAATGACTTGAATTTTCCATTTTTTCTTGAATTTTTCCTATTTTTTCTAAATTTCCAAGAAACAATTGAACTGAAATTTACAAATTTCATTGATATTCAGGCGTGAAATTATTTGAAAACCGATGATTTGTCAATTTTTCAATAATGTAATTATCTGGAATTTCAGTAGAAATATAACTTGTTTAAAATTTCAGTGATTTTGCACGGAAAATTTAGACAGAAATTTTGAACAGTGCTAGTTTGAAATCAGAAGGATGCCATCATCTCTGTCCTATTTATTTTGGCATCCTGCTGGGACGTATTTGACAATGGCCAGTACCAAATAGAAAATTCAATATAAAAGAAATGAAAAGTAGGAAATAGAGGGGCAGAAGAAAATAAAAACCTAGTAAATCGTCTCTTCAGAAGTCAAACCACGTATTTACCACTACCAGCATTGTTGAGAAAAAAAACGAGACATCACTGGTTTAACCGCCTTTTTTTTCTTATCTCGAAGCACATTGGATATTTGAAAAATGCCCAAACTTAAAATCAACAAAGAATACAACAAATAAAAAATAAGAATGTAAAAATAGAAAATAAAATTGGATAAAGATGAAAAATTTTTCTAACGAGTGAGTTATTTACCAAAGCATCACGTACATTTGGATTTATACAATTTTTTCCATCTTTTTTATCTATTTTTTTATCAAATAAGAGAGAATAAAAGTAGGCAGCAATGTGCATTTGTGTGTATGTGGAAGAATTGTGAGAACGAGGCGTCGATTCTTGTCGATAAAATAAATAGACTGGTACTGTCACGTTTCTGTAGAATACGTGAATGGACGAGACAATTTCATGCATTTGATACAATTCCAAAAGAAATCGTGATAACTCATTTTCAATTTTTCAATGAAAATACAGAAACATTTGAATTTTAATGGGAAAATTATGAATATCTATTAATATGAATTTTAACACGTTAAGATATCATCGATTGATCGATTTATCTATGTTATTTTGTTAAGACGAAAATAATTTTCATATAGGGGAGAGTGGGGCAAAATGGACACTGTAATGAAACGGTTGGAGATGGATTTTTTTCGATGATTCTATTGAAAAACTGAGGAAATTTTAGCCGGAAAACGAGTGTCAGATGTATTTTTTTCGATTTTTTTGAAAATTCTATATTTTTTGGCAGCTTTGAGGGGTGAAAGCCTTTCTTTTTTCAAAAATTTTCAGCTTTTTGCAAATATCTCTGGTTCTATTAGTCCTAGCGATCCGGGGTTGGTCTCAAATGAAAGGTGAGATCATTTGCCATCAATTTATGGTGTTTTCAATTTAAAAATATCAATTTTTGAGATAGTTATAGGCCAAAAACTGTTTCACAAAACTGTTTCACAAAAATGCCTATAAATACCTTAAAAATCAATATTTTTAAATTGAAAACACCATAAATTGATGGCAAATGATCTCACCTTTCACCTGCCATCGGAATTTTTACGCTACGACAAATAGAACCGAAGATATCCTCAAAAAACTGAAAATTTTCAAAAAAAAGGAAGGTTTTTTACCCCTCTAAAATGCTCGAAAAAGTCAAAATCGCCAAAAATTCAAAAAAATTAATTCCAGCATTTGTTTCCCGACTAAAATTTCCTCAGCTTTCCAATGAAATCATCAAAAATAATCTACCGCCAATATTTCCATTAATTTCAAGAGTTTTCCATAATATTTGCTTAAAAATTTAGATGTGTCCATTTTACCCCTGATGTCCATTTTGCCCCACCTTCCCCTACTCTTCTGAAAATAAAGGGTAAACACGCAAATTGGTTAATAGTTTTCGTGACTTGGCAGAAATAGCACCAATTAGTATCTATCATAAACCTGTCAAATTTCTACCATAAACATTGTCAAGTCATTTGCACGAAATTCTATGTGTGTATGTAAAACATAAGGGGTTGATGATAAATTGCAGCAAGAAATTAATTTTACTTTCAATTTCTCATGCTCTTCGAAGTTCCATTGAACGTTGAACTGTTTTTTATTCTAAGATTTTTCCAAACGACCTTTGTCCTCACAATGTTTTTCAAAATAATCATATTCTTTGATAATTTATCTCACATTCCTATTTTACTACTAAAACAATTCCAGAAAACCTCGAAAAATATCCTGAAACCCTCTTCTTCCCCATTACCAGCCAAAAACTCTCAGAAAATGCTGTAAATCTGCAAAGATAAGTGATACGTAAATACCGATTATCCATGGGATTTCGTGGCTCTTGAGGTTGGGACATTAATTCTTAATGTTACTTCAAGGCTTCCACTATCAACGATCATTTGAGGTTTTCCTTACTACCCAAAAGTGGTTTTGTACTTGTTTAAATTTATAGTTCATGTAAACCGAGAAATTTATGTAAATTCTTCGTGAATTTTCCATGACTTCAAAGCAATCATATTTTCCTCATTTGAATTAACGATAAATAAAACATTGTTATTTTTCCCCTCCACTTCTTGAATAATTACTTTATTTTCGAATAACTAATTGAACTCAATGAATCTCTATTGTGAGATAATATCGTCGTCATTCTAACATCATTAAAATTCCGAATTATGGACTAATCAATTCTGATAAATTATTTCACGTGCACAATAGTCATTATACCATGGCTCAAGTAAAATTAAGCCTCAAGCTATTAATCATCTTCGGTCTTTCCACTTTGTTAATGAATATCCAAAGTTCGTGGAAATATTTATCACTTATGAAGAGAACAGAAAACTCCTGTATCGGTTATTCCCACAAATTGTGCATGACAATTGTTAGCATCTTCAATTGCCTTCTTTTTTCTCATCAATTTCAATAAAAGGAAAATTGCATAATTATTTTATTTTTTTTCGGTGAAATATCAGGCACTTGCTTCCGTAACACTTAATAATTTATTATGAACAACAAAAATACTTGCAGATGATTTCCGCTTCTTGTTACAGTACATTGTTCAATAAACCGGTTTCCGCAAAATATTTCAAAATTAACGTGACATCATGAGGAATAATTCAAGCAGTCAGATAATTGACGTAATATAATTTATCACGTGTTATCTTGATTAGTTTTTTTTTTTTGATCTGTTGATTATTATTTTGCTGACACACGTGATTGAGAAAATAATAACAGAAAATAATTGATTTTTGAAAGAAAAAAAAAAAGAAAAATCAATTTTACTGAAATTGCTTCCTTCAATTTTTCTGGATAAGTCATTGTTATTTAATTCTAATCCAGGAAGAAAAAAACAAATTCTATCAATAAATATAAAGGTTTATGAGTTTTCGAAATTTCCTTTCATTCAACCGTTATAAACCTGATTGGGTATAACATTCACCTAGATGTTAATGTTGCAGTAACATCGTCTGTTTTATAGCTCGAGGTTAATCATTTCAAACGACACGCGTTCATTGAACTTTCACTTTTATCTCGAGCTAAATTACTTTAAAATCATTTAGTTATTTTTCTAGTTAAAAAAAAAAGAAGCGGTAATACGGCACATAAACGAATCAATTGCATCAGATAATTATCGTGTAATTGATGATTTAGAAAAAAATCAGGATTAGAATGATCTCGATCGTTTTATGTAATGATAATGCTTAATCATTCATAAGGGGTAATAATAGAGGATGGAAAAATTTATAGAGGCATGATGCTCATCTATGAATAAAGTGACTCACCAAAAAAAAGTGTAGAATCGACAAAATACCCATAAAATCCATGTGTTGGAAAGTGGCCTTTTAGATTTCTGCTGAGGCTTTGAGTTATCCTGAAACATTTTAAACAAATTGAAAAATGTGCATTTTGTTTTTATCAAATTCATCTGACAATTTATTGCATCTTCTTAAACAAAAAAATTATTACAAATGAAATATGGAAAAGATTTGCACTTATGGGTTTTTTCAATTTTCATGGGCATATTTTTCATTTTTTGTTAAATTATTTATTTGTTAAGAAAAAAAAAGACTAAAAATCGTTAGACGTCTGCTCTTTTCCGTCAGAATTCTCAAAAAAATTGATTTCACTTGGTCACCAATTTTTTCGAAAGAGCTCCATCCCGCTTAGTCCCCTAGATATTCCGATAAAAATAATAATGGTATAAAATTGATTCGTCTGAAAATTCAATGATAACTGAAAAGAGTAGAGATCTGAAATTTTTTTTTTTTGCTCTTTACAAATAAATTATTTAAAAAAAAAATATGCACATATAAAAAATTCAAAAAACTATAATTCTGAATTTTGAAAATATTTTTTTAATAATAATTCATATTAGTACTTTCATTTATTTCCATGTTAATGATTATAAACTCAAAGTATCATAGAACATTGGAAGCTTTCAATAATAATACTAAAATATTGACAATTTTTTAATATTGTTATTGAAACCTTCCGATGTCCCATGATACTTTAAATTAATAATAATTTATATATCGTCGCTTAAGCAAATTGAAAAATCATCAGATGCGTGTTAATTTCATTATCTCAAAATTTGACGTTCATTTGGGGTCACATCAATACTAATTCGTTAAAAAAACGGCATATAACCGATAAAAAATATAATTCTCTGTTTTTGGCCAATAATTTTAAATACCTAGATGATATACGACCTCTTCATAAATTCATAGACCCTCCAAAATTCCCCTCAAGCTCTCCGCCACATCCCAAAGAAATTTCATGCATAAAAAAACTGCCAGCCTCTCCAATGCGTCTCTCATCTCGTTCTCCAGAAGCATCCACGATTAATTCCATGACATCACAAAAAAAAAGTCTTCAACAAACAGCGAATGCAAAAAAAAAAAAACTAATCACTTCAGATTCCAAAACATTCTCGAGGCTGCAACCACTACTACACAAACACAAAATGCAATATACAAAAACACGATCACCTTTACTTTCGTTCCCGAGAACGATGCCCCTTCTCACGCGGGTATTCAACAAACCCGCTGACTCGTCAAAACAACAAGTAAAAACCTCAAACAACCTCTGTTGACGCTCGACCGTCACCGTAACAGTACGACGTTAACGACCGAAAAATAATATCTCATTAAAAATGATAAAATCGTGAAATTCAGTGAAAGTAATTTTAATATTCAACAAAAGTGAATAGTTATAAAAATTAGATACTTTTATTCAGTTAACCGGTTTCTTCTGAAGGTCGCGTTGAGAAAAGGGATCCTTTCCCTCACCGCAAGAAAAAAAAACTGAGCCCTCATCATGCGGCAAACGCAGTGAAAACTTCAAGAGCCTACAAGTGCAAAGAACAATTTTTTTTCAAATTTTATTTAATGTCGCATTTTCGACACCATAATTAGGTGTATTTTGCGACTGATCAAGACTTTTTGTACCTTTCTTAAGATCTCACCGGCAAGAATCGAACCTGAGCCTATCGCGTGTGAACCATTGATCATATTCGAAGAGTGGCGCGAAACTGCCGATTTTTTGAATTTTTTTTCGTGAATTTTGCTATAAATTTACATTTAAACACGAAAAATCATTGAATCGTCTGAGAGTGATGATGTGGACTCTACTTGCGCTTTTATTATGCAGTGATTACGTGCTGAGTGATGAGCAATTCTACAAAATCGGAGAACGTTCCATGAAATCATTGGAGTACGATGTGGAGAGTGAAAATGTTCTGCCAATAATTTCGAGGGATTTGCCACTTTTGGCAGCGACAATCGAGAGGATAGAAGATGAAACTTGTCGTGATCATGCGAGATTAATAATTGATGGCATTCAGAATTTGACAACTTGGGCTGTCAAGTTTTACGATGCTTCTGGAAAGATTCCGGAGGGGGTTTTGGGTGGTTCGATTTATCAGCTTGGGAATTTCGATGAGTGCATGGATATCGGGAACAATGACGAGGCACCACAAGCTGTCAGAGGAAAATACTGTCTTGGAGATGTTGATATTGGGATTCCTGATGATTATCCAATAAAGGAGGGAACGATTTGGCAGAAATTCAGGAGGTCTAGGACGAGATACGATGATTCGATCAAGCAGCTTCATTGGGGCATTTGCGTTCCTGCATCTTGCAGTGCGAGAGATATTCAGGGAATCATTCGCCGGGTACTGGATGCTGCATTCAGTGGCTCAAGATTGACACTCGAGCCCACTATCAATGACGAAAAATGCTACAGTCGTAAACCAGTAGAAACTGACACCACTGACATCATTTATGTGTGAGTGATTCTTTGTCACTCAATTGTTTTTCCTTTATTTTTTTTTTTTTTTTTTAAACTTTGGGGATTCATGATATTCTTCGTTTGTTTGTTGAATAAAAACGTTTCGTAATTGAAACATGAGGATAATGCGATTTGGTACCGGGATAGAACGAGACGAGTTTTTTCAATAAATTCATCGACTAGATAATTTATCGCCTATATATCTAGTCGACGAGAAATTCAACGTCAATTTTGCACTGAGAAAAAAATTCTTGTAGCAAGAAAATTGCCTTTTAACCAAATTTTCTTTCGACAATTTATGTATCTATATATATTGAAATTTTCTGAAGTGAAGTAGATTTTCATCAACTCAGGGAATTTTTTTGAAACAAAAATGTTTTCTTCTCTGAGTGTGGATATTTCGAAAGAAAGATATTTTGTCTGAAGGATTTTTCTTCTTGGGATAGAATTTCGGGGATATTTTGTCGTCAGACAATAACTCGTGCTATCAATTCTATTGAGATACGTATTATTTCAGCAAACTCGAGTACATTGAACCCTAATTTTTTTGATGCCTTATCAAAGATTACATTTTTTCACATTTTTTTCTAAATTTTCCCATACTTTTTTTGTAATTTATGAAATTTATAAATATATTATATATTATATTATATTTATATTTATATATATATATATTAATTATCAAAGTTACTGGAAATAGCTGCGGTGATTACGAATTTACTAAAAAACCACAGGATTGACCCATCATTTAAAGACTATTGGCGAAGAGCACCGCATTTTAACTAAATAATAGAAAAAATATCCAATTTCCCGTACAGTTATCGAGAATTTTTAATTAGAAGGTAGTCGTGACTTTTGAATAGCTCAATCACTTTTTCGGATAAATTGAAACACGTTTTCCCGAATTATCAGAAATTAATTAAAAATTAATTTACAAATCCTCATTTTTTTTCGTTTTACCGATCATACTCTTGGATACTACCTAAATTCCCAAGAATCAGAGAGTTCAGACAAATCCATTTAATTCCATCGGTTTTTCAAAAATATCTAGGAAACTAAGCAAGATACAGCGATTTTTCGTCAATTCGTTATCGCAGCTTTTGAAATTCCCTTAAAAGAAAAGATAATTTGAAAATTGCTCTACCTCACTCAATTCTATAATCTTCAATTCTCTTCTCTTCCACAGCGTTATCATCCTCGGAATGTCTTTGATAATCGCAATAGGAACATTATTCCACTCGATTTACATGAAATACAACAAAGACACAAGTGGAATTCTACCTCAAGTATTAATTGCTTTTTCACTGATCTCAAACATGAAAAAATTATGTGGTCCTGCTAATGATGATGGACTCAACCTTGACTGCATATCCGGAATGAAATTTCTTGCAATGGCTTTTATCGTTGCCGGACACTGTCTCGTATTTGTCGTTGGTGGACCTGTTTTGAATAGCAATTTCTGGACACAAGCTATAACAAAAATTGAAAACTCAATATTTCTCAATAATCCACTTTTAGTTGACACATTTTTGTTACTCAGTGGATTTTTGTTTTCACGTATTTTACTGAGAGAATTGGACAAACGGAAATCCGTCAACTTTCTTTTTCTCTACATTTTTCGTTACATAAGGTGAGTTTCTTCATTTTTTTTTTTATTATTCAATTCGGATTGCCCGAAAATAGGGAAAGTTGAGAGTTGAAAGAAATAAAATGATTTTTATGCAGATTGACACCGGCTTATCTAGTCGTAGTTGGTCTCTATGTTACGTGGTTACCAAAATTAGATTCTGGACCACTTTGGTGGAGAATGACAGAGGAAAAAGAACGTTGCAGAGCATCGTGGTGGACAAATATACTTTACATCAATAATTACGTCAACACTGATCAATTGGTATGTTTTCAAATTTCACTATTGATTTTGTAGAAAGTAGACGGTCCCTTCGAAAAAAAAAGTGAGTTTTTTTCTTTTAATGCGTTCTACCTCTTATTTTTTCAATTTCATAAAACGAGAACTAACGAAAAAAAAAATAGAGAAAATCCCATCATTTTAGGAGGAGAAATCGAGAGTTTTATTGTCATCATCGTGGAAATAATAGTGCAGTCAAATTGACAAGTACCCTTTGCATTCAGGGATTATTGCAAAAGCCAAAATTAAGTGAAAATATAATGAAAAAAACAAAAGTCGAGACAGTAGTTATTTAAATAATATCATCCAACGTTTCTTATAATTTTAAAAAAATATAATTAAATTGCAATTGCATTAAAGTACTTGCAATTTCTGAGGAAAATTAAGATTCCTACCTCAATTCTAGGTTCTCCTTCATTTCTCACGATTTCATGTAATTAAAGAAACGTTGTGAAATTACCAAAAATTATAGAAGAAAAATATCGTTTAATGTATTATTATTAATTTCTGTTGAATATGAATTTTAATGTAAATTTAAATTTCAGTGTATGTTTCAATCATGGTATTTATCAGTCGATACTCAACTGTTCATTCTCGCACCAGCTGTTATTTATCCACTGTGGAGATGGAGAAAACCAGGAGAATTTATTCTAGCTACTGCTACACTCGTATCGATCATTCTACCTTTCTCCCTGACCTTGGTCAATCACCTAGATCCAACGTTAATGATATACATTGAGTAAGGTTTATCTTTATATTTTTCAAATTGGTTTTGGGAAGAGTAGTGTTAAGATTCATTGGAGAAAGTGGGGGAAATGGTGGACATTACTAGTAAATGGATTGAGATGGAAATTTTTATTTGATAATTTCGTGAAAAATGTCGAATGGACCAAAATAGGTCTGGAGGCAATAGAATAAGAAAAATAATCCGTGGAAAAAGTGAGGATATTTCCGGTAGAAAACATGTGCTAAAACGAATTTTTTGCTATTTTTTTTGGAAATTCTACTTTTTTGGTCGAAAAGTGAAGGCAATCACCTTTTGCTATTCTTGAGAAAATCGATTACTTTGAGGATATCTATGGTTTTATTAGTCCTAGCGACCTGATGCAGCATTTAAATGAAAGGTGAGATCATTTCCCATCGATTTGAAGGGTTTTGGATTCAGAATATCGATTTTTTGTTATTTAATGCGTTTGAAATGTATTGTTCATTTTGCTAAATATGATATCGATTTTCAACATAGTTATAGGGCAAAAAGCGATGATCATAATTTTCTACAAAAGTTCCCATAACTATCTTGAAAATCGATACTTTTGAATTCGAAACCCCATAAATCGATGGAAAATGATCTCACCTTTCATTTGAGATGGGTTTCATGTCGATACGACCGATAGAATCGGAGATATTCCAAAAAAACTGAATTTTTCCCAAAATCCAAAGGCTTTTACCCTCAAAAATGCCCAGAAAAATCAAATTCTCAAAAAATTGAAAGATAATCAATTTTAAGGTATTTATATACCATTTTATGAAAATCGGTTCTTGCTCAATAAAAACTTGAAGGATCGACGTTTTTTTGAACCACAAAAATCGATAAATCGATAAATGATCTCACCTTTCATCTAAACTCGGTCCAGAGCTGATACGATCAATATAACCGAAAATATCCTCGTGAGAGTAAATTTTTCGAAAAACAAAAAGGATTTCATCTCCAAATTTTGACCATAAAATAATGATTTATTAAAAAAATTCAAAAATCAATTCTGATCCATAATTTCCATCAGAAATTTCCTCAGCTTCTCAATATAATTATCAGAACAATCTTATCTTCAATATTTTCAATGATTTCGAACAATTTTCATGATATGAAACTTCAAAATGAAAATGGGTCCATTTCACCCCTTAGATCCATATTACCCCGTCTTGCCCCATAGAAAACGATTAAAAAAATTCATTAATAAAAGAAGCTTCCATTAATTCTCAATATTTGAAGAATTTGACACCATTTTAATTCCAAGGAATATATATTTCTTTCACGAGAAACCTCTTCATCTATCACTTCACCTAATTTTTCTTGAAAAATAAAGGTATCTCATCGTTTTTTTTTTTGCAGAGAAATTAGAGACATATCAACTAACGAATACTTCAAAAATAGCTACATAAAAACTCACATGAGAGCAAGTGCATACTGCTTCGGCCTCTTATATGGCTACATTTTATACAGAATTCAGTCAGCCGATTATAAACTCACCAAGGTAAGCATGATTACACAATTTTTGCTAACCCGTTCAAGAAATGAAAAAAAATAAATAAATAACCATTAACATTCTATTAAACTTGAATGGATAATTTCATTACAGAATTGCGTAAGAATCTGTTGGATACTGGCTTCATTATCATTGGTAATGTCAATGTATTCAATTGGACTATTTTATGGACCACGAAAGGACTATGGTGTACTGGAAGCAGCTGTCTATTCATCAATGCACAGAGCACTCTGGAGTTTAGGAAGTGGATGGGTTCTTATTGCCTGCATCACAGATAATTCTGGTAATTGAAATGATTTTTTGATAATCTAGTAATGAAGAGATAAATCAGGATAAATCGACTTATCTTTGCGATCATACTCAATGAAATATCTTTTCACTATTTTTTCACCCTAATTTTTTTCTTATCGATAATTTCAAGAGTTACAAAAAGGATCAGGGCAAAAGGGACGTATCTCCCTCAATTCCCGAGATATTCTCGAAATAATAAACTATATACAGGGTGACGTCATCTTCCACCTTACAAACCTTTAGGCGTTTGAAGTATCATTAATGACAATTCTAATACTGCAAGAATCAGTAGAAACAGATAGAAAATTTTTTAATGACGATCATAAGCCATTAGAATTTTTCTGTTGCTGCAACATCGAATGCGGTGCTCGAAGCGATGCCAAATGCTACAATTTTGCTGATATTGAATGGAAGGATTGAGCTGACATCAAATGCGGCACTTTTAGCGATGCTAGATGCAGCAATTTCCAAAATTACAGAAAGAATTTGTCCGTCACTATTCAGATGATTATTCTTCAATTTGATTGATTCTTGCATCTTGGGAATTGACATTTCTTATTTTCCTTATTCCGAAAATTTGGAAGGTGGATGCTGACCTCACCCTGCAAACTAAATATGTCCTGTCTTACTTCTTCATTACTGACTTAATAGAAGTCAATATTCACTTATTTAATGATTTATTCTTGTATCAGGACCCATCAAGAGTTTTTTAAAGTGGAGACCCTTTGTGCCACTCAGTCGATTGACTTATTCAGCGTATTTAGTGAATGGTCTTGTAGAATTGCACAGTATTTCAACGACTAGAACACCTCAACATTTGGATAACTTGAGCCTGGTAATTATAAATTGACAAGAAAATGGTTTTCAATGACTTCATTGGAAAACATAAGCATCTGATGTTTAATATCACATTATTTACCTTTGCAGCTCGCCAAAGTGGCTTCTCACCTGGTCTTGACCTTCCTCGGCGCAATAATTCTTTCAACAATGTTCGAAGGTCCAATTCTCGGACTCGAGAGAATATTCTTGCGGCCAAGAATGAAAAAAACAGAAAGATCAAACAGCACATGCAGAAATAGCTCCGAGGAAACCACCACGACAGACGGATGATTGATTAATTTCAATCAAAAAAAAAAAACTAATTGTGAGATTAGATGAATAATGTAAAAATACTATAATTAGAATTGTATAATTTATTAAGAATTAAAAGTGTTCATATATTTTCGATAATTGCATTTATTTGTGCATTCAACAAATCCAAGCAAACTCCACAGGAATCCAGGTTTCAGGCATTTTTCATGTACTTCCAAGGTCAGAAAAAAAAATCAGCATCACGTCTCGTCACTTTCCCATGCTTCAGAACGTCTCTTCTGTCTCCTGTAATTCTCAAATTGCTCATCCTCACTCGGCCAATCTAACTTTGGCGAATCACTACCAACTCCAGATCTAGTCGATGCTCTGCTGTAATCTTCCACGTCATTCTTTGATTGTCTCGACGATTCAATTTCTTCCTCTTCATTATCATAATCCAACTCTTCACTCGATCTAGTAGACTGACTCTCGCTTCTTTCACTCAGCTGCCAATTTTTCGAATCAACGTCTTCAACAATGAGATGAAAAGTCTGTTCACTCGGTCCAGACGGTGGTGAAGGAGATTTATCTTCTTTATCATCATTTTTCTTCTGTCCGTTGTCACTTTGTGCTTTAACATCTTTAATTGCAAATGCAGATGGTCCATCCTCCTCTGACCTCGACTTCTGCATCTGCCAGGCCTTTCTGAACGGATGTTCCTGCTCCTGTTCCACCAATTTCGGTCTTTCCGGCAGCAGATACTCAGGATCCTCCTCACTTGCCTGACTCTTAATTATCGATTCGCGTTTGAACAATTTACCAGTTGGCACTGGCGTCATTTCTCCAACACTCTCCTCCTCTCTCGGTCCATCATCCTCCGCCGATATTTGCCTCAAATCCATCAGTGTCTTTGTCTTAACGTCAGTCCTAAATGTAAACTCAGCTTGTTCATGCTCCGGTGATTCCAAACTCTGTCTTCTTTCCGGAATCGGTACTTCTCCAAAATCACGATTATAACGTGACTCTTCTTCAGTGTCAGTTGGCTCCTGTGAAGAGCCAAGAAAAACCCTTGGACCCTTGCTAACTGTCCATGCATCCATTACTCTCGTACCCGTTGGTCCTTGCAGCAGAGCTATCTTCCCCTCTGCTGATGATCTTCTGCTCAGATCAGTCGAGTCATCCTTCTCAACTTTTGCCTCCTGCTCCTCAGAAGCTTTTCTCTCTCTAAACTTTTGCCTTCTTATCCTTAACTCTTGCTCCCAATCCTCCTCGTCACTGACCCTTGGCCTCTCCACTGGACGTCTTGGACTCTTGGCTCTGATTTTGAGCGGTTCATCATCACTACCCGATGATATCAAACGCACCGGCGTTTTTCGGAGCCTGGGGGATCGTCCCCGGTCCGATTTCGTTGAAGCTCTCGAGGAAGAATCGACTTCCCTGTAATAACCACGATCCGACAGACGCGAGCTAGAACGATCTCTTCTCGGCTTCTTCTGTTCCTCAGAACTGTAAGGCTTCAGCGATTCTGCAGGCCTCGACAGTGAACGTCTCTCACGTTTGAACTCTTCAGAACGCCTGGGTGTCATTTCACGGGTTCCTCTGTCAGGATCTACGTAGATTATACGTTGTGTACTACTGCTTCTTCTTCTTTCGAGACCGTCTTCACGTTTTACTCCCCAGTTTCTGTGGCTCATGTCCTCGTCCTTGGAACTTCTTCTCACGAAGATTCTCTGCTTTCCATTTGGCTTCCTCGATCTCCAACGGGCATCCTCTTCTTCAGAATAGTTACTCCCCTCATTTCCCTTCTTCTGATCAGCAGTCCTCTCATAGTCTCTAGGTTCTGGAGTTCTTGATGGTTTTCTGTGATCTTTGCTTGACTTCCTTTGCTCGGGCTTGGATTCATCTTCAGACAGCTGAGTCAACGATAGGTCTGTGCTCTCCATCAAAACATTTTTAACCTCTTGCATGGGAATGTCCAAGAATAAAGTCAGAACTGTTGATACGAAGATGACCATTGAAATTTCGTATGGATCCATCTAAACAAAGAAGATTATGCATCATTACAGTGGAATTCCTCTGAATTGGATCCCTCCTTATCTGATCGCTTTATCTATCTGACTGAATGCTCCCTCTGTGTTGGACAATCTTCTTTCCTACTGCTATTTATTATGACAACCATGACGAAAAGTTGAAGAAAAGCAATCAAAATATTTCGAAATATTTATATAATGTTCTGAGTATTATTTAACAATATGAAGAAAACATATCATTATTAACATAACTTCCATCATACCTTGATATGATATTATTTTTTCATAATAAATATGCAATTTTATTATCATACTCATAATTCTCTTCAACTTTATGTTATTAGTGATTTCAAAAATTCAATATTTTACACCTATTTTAATAATTCACTCTATTATATCATGATATAATAGAGTGACGTTACGTAATTTATAGATAGCCCCTAAGGAGAAACGCCAAGAGAAAGATGCTGTGTCAGATTTAGAGAAAGCTCCTAGCCCAACGCGTCAGATTCAGAACAATTCCATTGTAATTACCCTCCTAATTTTTCTACCCCTACTCACCACCTTAATAACTTGAAATTCGGAGGAGTATCTCGTTGTTGCGACATTATAGAAAAATACTGCAAACTGGATTAGATAAACAGAGTATGATATTCTGGAAAACAGGATCAACCAGTAGCTCGACAGGAATTTATTAACGAAGCCTCCGTGATCCGTGAAACAGGCGAAAATAACCCAGCAAAGCGCCAATGCCCATGAAACTGGACCAATAACAGCGTAATGTGCTGATTCTTCGACATCGTAAACGTAATCTCTTCTTGCCATTTTCCACGGTGAGAATAGAGACCATGATGCGAGTAATGCAGCAATGATCCAACCAAAAACTACGAAAATCTGTAAATTTATGAAGCAATAATGTTTTTTTTTTTTTTTAATTCTCAAAAGAAAGCTATTGAGCTCTTTATAATTCTTACCTTGTAGATCTTGATATTCTTTCCAGTGTAGTGCAGAAGGACACCGAGACTGATACCGAATAAATAAGGTGTTGCTCGGTGAAGTGATAGTGCATAGGTCAAGTTGGCAGTTTTATAAAGATGTTTTGCACTGCAGAAAATGAAAATTTTATCAATTTATAACGTTAATGAACAGCAATTTACTGGATAATCGATTCAGTCTGTAATCACTGTGATGAAGAAAAGAAGTAAAACGTTCACTTACGACATTCCATGGAAAATAACAAGAGAAAGATTATTATTGATAGTAGCGAAGTAACGAAGTGTTGCAGATACTTGAAGTAAGAAAAAAATTAATAGTATTCCAATTATCGGTTTAATTAGAAGGAAGAAAACAAGGACTGACGAGAGCAAGGAGAGCTGCATGTCCAGGGCTAATTGATGAGTATGTGTAGCACACTGTAATTGCGAAAAAAAAAAAAAATTATCAATTAAAAATTTATTCTATAATTATCCTCACGGTTTCGGAAATGCATCAATTGAAATCTGTATAAATTCATAATTTATTCCGTGTAAATTCGGTGTTTACACCATTATTTTGTGCAGTTTTTTGAATTTTCTACCATTTTTACACTGTATTAAATCCGTTTTTAAACGGCAGTACATACTATTTATACAGCGTTTACACAGCATTTAAACAGAATTCACACAGCATAAATCTTCCAACTAAATTCATTATGCATTTCTGCATTTCCGAAACCGCAAGTGTAAAAGCTTTGCTCTGTCTCACCCACCATTTCTTCAAATGGAAAAAAATTCTGTATGTAAAAAAAATTTGTCCAAGAATTTTGTTTGCATATATCGGCATTCGCTTTTATGATATTGTTCCACTGTGGACCAGATCCTGTATGCTCCATCACATATGCATACCAAAAGATAACGACCAAAAGTGATGGCGTCAATCTGAAAAAAAAGGAAATGCATCAATGAATAATTAAATAATTTTTTCCAACGTCTGTTGAATTGACTTGTGGAACAAACCTAATGACTCTGGCGATGAATCTGCAGAACCAACGAATTTCCCCGCGACTTGTTGATTCACGGGACATGTGAAAAGCACTTAGAACACCGCTGAGCAGCAAAAACGAGTCTGTGTAAACCAAGGACACCCGGAGTAGAGAACTCATTGGATTGTTAGCGATCTGTAATGAATAATCATGTTGATGGTGAATGAAAAAAAAGCGATCAACAGATTCATTTGAATAAACTGACCTCTGTTAAGACTATTCGATTTGTGTAAGGCATTCCAGCTGTTGGAATCATTTTGTGGCCAACGTAGAGGGCTATTGTAGCCAATGCTCTGATACCATGAATACAACTAATGTCACTACTGTGTGGTGACACTGGTTTTGTCAATGATTTTAATGTTCTTCGTAATGAAAATGACATTATTATTCTCTCTGAATAACTCACTGCAATAGAATAGATAGTATATTAATTATATGGAATTAATATGGGGTAAGAATGACTTTAGGGGTGAAATGGACAGATCTTAGTTACGATGGTTTAGATTATTAATTATAAAAATCACTTGAAATTGATGTAAATATTGGAAATAGATTTCTTCTGATGATTCCATTGAAAAACTTGAGAAATTCCTTATGGGAATCATTTGCATATGAATTCATTTTAACGAATATTCGACTTTTGCGTGAAGATTTAAAGGTGAAACCCTCTTTTTTTGAAAATTCTAACTTTTCTTGGGGATACCTCAAATTGATTTCTAGAAACTGATGTATAAAAAAAAGGAAAAATCGATGAAAAAAATTTAGAACTAAAAAAATTGATGAAAAAGAATAATTATAGTTTTTCATTGGAAATTTTGCAGGATTTTTGGAACTATTTTGCAATTTTTTAATTTAATACCTATTTTTTCTTCCGAACTTTTCTCAAATTCGACTCCGGCAACCTTTTTCTGCCCACATGTTCCCTTTTTTAAATATCTTCAGCTCTTCTATGAAATCATCAAAAAATATCTACCTCAAACAATCTGATTGGAATATCCATTTTACCCCACTTGTTCCTATTTTCTATTACAGCAAATGACCAATAAAATTTCCTCACCTTTTTCAGAAACAACGATATAATCACGTACAGTTGCAATGAAGACTAAACAAATGATCATGGCATAAAAATAACTGTAAAAACACAAGAAAAAAAAACAGAGAAAAGAAATAAAAGCAATTATTTATCATTAAACATGTGAATAATCAAAAATAGCTTACAGTACACCAATAGTTTCTTTCGAGTAGTTCTGTGATTTTTCTTGTACATAGCACATATCAGGATTCACATCAACCATGAATTTTACTCCTGACGTTGCATTCAGATGACTCAGGCCATTTTCAATAGCATTTTTGGCATCAATTTCTGAACAGGCTGATGGTATACACATTGCCCAGTTGATTGTTGTAAATTTTGGCACGAAATGACCACTCTATATAAATTACGAAGAAAGTAATTTCAACAATAAAATAACGTAAAAATAATATAGTCAAATAATTTTATGAATGAATTTCAAATTACATCTCTCATATTTCCACGCAAAAATCCACGGCTCTGCATCAAATTAACTGGTACTCTTGTCTCAGGAATAACTGCTTGTATATCAATTGATGCAAGACAATATTTACCCTGTATTTTAATTGTTTTTTTATCATCAATTTTTATTTTTGATGATATACCAAGGCACTGATCAAAATCACCCAATTGATTAACATTACCACGTAATAAACCTGATGGTATTTTTCCACTCGAGTCCAACACTGAAAGACAAAGCTGAAGAAAATTTTTCGTCTTACGTTTTTTCGAAGCAATACAAAATTTCATTCTAACTCATTTAAATATTTTTTTTTGTTCAATTAATTATTATTATTATTTTAAACAATGTTTGATGTGCTATTTGTGGTACAGAGAAAATAAACTCACTTTGCAGTGCCCATAATTTACGGCCACGCAACTGTCGAAGGAAAATCTTTCCGTGCTGCTGACAGACGGGATCCTCGACAGCCGTAAAATTTGGCACGAAATTCGGTAATTGTAGTATCATATCGTTTAACTCGCTCAGAGAAATTGAACTCTCTTGCTTATTCGATTTGTCTGGCTTCTTTTCTGGAATTAATATGAATAATTAGCATATTTTTGGAGTTTTTTTTCCTTTTTTCATTTAATTTATTGTCATACTCACTACTGATATTTGATTCCTTCTTGGGTTTCACGTCGGATTTCGGTCGTTTTTCTTCAGGTTTTTCCTTAACTTTCTCTTTAGGTTTTTCCTTCATTTTCTTTTCAGGTTTCTCCTCAACTTTCTTTTCCGGTTTTTCCGTTACTTTCTCTTCTGATTTTTCCTTCACTTTCTTTTCAGGTTTTTTCTCAACTTTCTTTTCAGGCTTTTCTTTAACTTTCTCTACAGGGGTTTCTTTTTCCTTTATTTTCTCTGGTTCCTTCGATTTCGTCTTCACTTTCTCCTCCTCCTTCACCACTTTCTCTTCGTTCTTTTTGGGAGACGATATTTTCCCCGATTTTTCATCCGATTTCTTCGCCTCTTCAACTACTCGTTTCTCCCTGATGTTCACCTCCTTCATCAGCTTCGGCTTTTGAACTTCAGCCTCACCCTCAACTTCCTCAATTCTCGCTCTCTTCTCAATTTTTTTCTCCTCAACCTTCTTCACCTCTTTAATCACTGGACTCTCAATGGGCCTCACCCTCTCCTTATCCGCCAATCTGACTTTTTCCAGTTTTCTCTGAACAACCGGCTTATCCTCCTTTTTCACTTCCTCCAAAGACTTCGACTCCTCTGTTTCATCTTCATCTCCACTCAACTGAGTCTCGCTCTTTTCCTCCACTTCCTCAGATTCCCCTAAACTGTCATCCTCCAAGTCTTCACTCCTCTTCAACTTCTTACTATCAACATGTTTGTGAAGAATTTTCGTCTTTGTATCATCATCTTCATCAGATTCTACTGGAATTTTACTAGCTCCTCGAAAACTCCATTTACTGTCTTTTTTAACTGCTTTCTCGTCCGTTTTATCTCCACTATCATCATCATCCTCCTCTTCCTTTTCTTCCTCTTCCACATCATCAATCACTTCTTCCGACTCTTCACTGCCATTGTCTTCATCCTCAACAATAGCCTCTTCCTCATCATCATCATCATCTTCCTCCTCCTCCTCATCTCCCTCCCCCAATTTTTTTCCCGCAGGCATGATCCCCCTCCTAAAAATCCTCACTCGATTCCTTCCATGCTCCAAAAGCTTCTTATCATCCCCCTTATCCTGCACAGCATCCACAGGTGGTTGTCGTGTAGCACTGCTTGCAGCACGTCCCCTAATACCCCCAAAACTTTCCGTACGTTTTTTGAATGAACCCAAGGTCACCTGACTACCGCCAGTATCATCAACACACTTACCATGGCCAATTGTACAGCTATCATGCTGTTCAATTGAGCCAACCTGTCCATCACGTATCCGAAAGCCGTATCCAACATAAAAAAGTAATAAAAATAATGGCAAAAATATGAATTTGCCCAGTGGGGCCACAGCCATTCCGAGGCTTCACATTGATACTAAAAATCACTTGATTTAATTCGTTTATCAATCTTTCAATAAATTATTTTACACAAAAATTAATCATTAACTAATTCTTTGATTGAATCTCGTTTTCGTTGGGTTATTAATTTTTTTCCTTTTTTTATTTCTTCAATTTCTTTATATTTTCGTTCAATATCGCATATGGCACCCAGCACTAGTACTCTCAAAAATGCCAGACTAAGTAAGAGAGAAGCCTCGCCCCGGCCGTAAGCGCCCTGACACAAAATTAGACCATGTGGCATCGTCCCAACCAGCTGAAAGTTTTATTTAGAATCAAACATTTTGAAGTAGCTTTTTTTTTTTGTTTTTTAACGTGAAGGCACCAGTTACCGGACGGTTGGGGCAATGGTACCGTTTCCCGGACGAGGTAGCATTAAATTATTGAGATGATGGAAAATTCCAATTAAATGAATCAAACAATTTATTTGATTTTTATTTTAACATTTTGCAAGTATTTAAAAAAATAGATTTTTTAACTTGAATATTAATTATTAGTATGTTTTGCTGCTGCGTCCGGAAACTGGGAGCCGTTCGGTAACTGGGTCCACCATGGTACTCCCTCTCTCTTCTCAATTCTCAGTTTGAAATCTTTTTTTAATCATCATATATATATGACAAGCGCGTGTCTCTGCATATGAGCTTGCGCGTGTGCTTATTCTTCTTGCGCATGCGCGGAAGACAAATAATGTGAAACGCATTCAGACGCATTTACGTAAGGAACATGTGCGATTTCATGAAATGCTTGTTTTGTGTATTTTTGAATTTTTATACTCAAGAGTCTTGAAGATGATTTTTTAATCTATGAGGAGGAAAAAATCAGAACAGACTTGTTAATACAGATGAAATATTTCGGGAGAGCTTACAACTGAATTTTCTTCATCGACTACTCTGAAATGAGGAAAACAGAAAGTCATTAACTTTAAAGAAATTCTTCTACTTCACTTTTTTATTTTCTATGAAAATTGAAAAAGATACAAAATCGTTGACAAAGACATGGAATTTACTAATATAATGTGGGTACAGTGTAGGTCTTGATTTGATACAAAAGAATCATGAAAAAACAGATAAATTCATTATTTCTCCACATTTTTGTCGTTATCATGACGACAAGATCGATTATGAATACCCATTGTCGCTTTATCGTCTCTGAACTTTCATAAAGTATTTTCAATTTTGTTTCTACAATTCATTGAATTTATAATATTCGAAATTCATTTGCAGTCAAAAGGATTTTCTGAATTTCAAAATTCATGATATTGTGTTTTATGTTAGAGAATTTGCAGTGAAGCTACATCCAGCTGTCGCAAATATGTCAATGATCAAGAGAATGGACATGAATTGAATAATTATTAATGTTGAAATGATCATGCAGGTAACAATTACTGCAAATGATGATTTATTATTCATCTATATTAAGAACATATAAATATACTTGTTCAACCATAATTTTTATATTTTTATTTATCAATTGGCTTAGCACAATTATCATTGTTCTTCTCGTTGTATTTTTCCCCCACGTTTCTCCATTTTTCAATGATGATTTTCTCGAGAACTATGAAAGGTGATTCGAAAATAAGACTAAAAATGAATCCGCCAAAATTGCACAATATAAGATCACGGATAGACGAATAGAATGGATGGTATTCATTGAAATCCTTGCCAGTTTGTGCTCCCCCAGCCATCATACTAACGATGCTAAAATGTGTTAAATAAATAGCGTAAGATATTCTACCAAAGGGTATAAAATTTGGGGATGATAAAAATTCAGACAGCTCGCCATCATGTCCAGTTACACATGCATATATTATCCAGCACATGGAAAATACCCAAATGTGTCGAACACAAGCAGCGTAGAACACTACCCAAGTGATATTCCACTGATAACCATCGCTCTGCAATATATTGTATGAAGAGAAGGCGAATACGAGCATTAGAACAGTTAAAATCCAACCGGAATACACGAAATTATTTGAGAGTTTGTGCTTTTTATCAACAAGCTGGGATCCGAGGAAAATTCCCAACAGCCATGGTCCTGATCTCGTGTAAGTTTTCATATAGAAATTGATCAGTGTTGTCTCCATTCTTTGTAAACTGCAATTGAGAATGGAAAAAGCATGAGAATTTGATAGCGAAATAGCGCAGTTTTATTTTTCACATAAAATACGTACTCTGAAGATAGAGCCCCGAAAAATTGATATTCTCCTGTCATTATAGGTGGTATTATAATCGATGCAATAAAGAATACAACGAGAATAATGAATCCCAGCTTGGGTATTCTAGCCAATGGATAAAGTATCAACGGGGAAATCCAAAAAAGCTGCATGTCCACAGATAAATACCACGTGTGCGTTAGACACCTCTGGAAATCATTAATTTTATTACATTTAAATGACACACGGTGAAAATCTTTTCTTGAGAACAGAAAATTGACCAACAATGTGAAGATACTTGAACATCTTCACTATTTTCTTGTAGCAAGATTTTTTCATCATTCAAGAGATCTTTCTATCATCGAATTCTACTCTAATGTAGTAAATTTTAAACAGTTACTGCATTATCAATTATTCCTCACCGTGTAATCGTTGTAAACCAAGTTTTGTACATAGAGTACTATTTTCCACCAGCTGTTTGAACAAAATTGTGTCTGAGGAGATACAATAGGCTCCCATAATGCACCTGATCCAATTTTCGGGAAAATATACATGGCCAAGAGTAAAATAGCACCAAGTGATGGAGTCAACCTATTAAATTCAAAAATCCATCAATTTGCTGTCAATCATTGTCTTGTTTAGATCATTTTTTTTTGATTGAAGAATTGATTTTTCCGCGAAAAATCAATCACTCGACAAAGTAATTACCTGATATAGCGATGTGCATAATACGTGAACAAATTGAATGTTTGGCCCTTGGACATTTTTTTCAAAAAAAAGTAAGACGTTAAAAATCCACTGAGCAGAAGAAATGTATCAACGGAGAATGGTGCAATGAGTATGTATATCGATTGCCAAGAATTAATCCACTGAAATGAACAAAGTGAATGAAAAAATAGTATAAACTAAAGCTATCCAATCAGATCTAGATAAAAAAAATAGTACATACCCCTGAGTTATCACCTATTTTTGCCACCGCTTCCACGGGTAGCCATGCATAATTGAAACTAAATATCATCCAGCACATACTAAGACATCGTAAACCGTGAATTGCTGGCAAATAATTATCATCCGTAATTGTTGTATCGAGAATTCGTTTGACGTTTGTGTAGAATGAAAACTTTGCCAATTCATTTATCACGACGTTTTTTATTTTCGACTCACTCTTATCTCTGAAGAAGACGTCGAGAATCGTGCAGATGAATAGGAAAATCATGAAAATCGTGATGATCGTTCTGGAAACATAGAAAAAACAATTGTTGAGCAATTTGAAGAAAATAAAATAATATTAAATTTTTTCATTATTTTTTTTTTGTGAAATATTTTGAAAACTAAGGGAGATGAGGCGATCCCAATGCGAATCTTTTCTTTATAAAGAATTTTAAGAATTCCAAAAGAGAGAGAGAGCAAACCACTCTATCTTGTTCAGTTTTCGAGGTAGTTTTATTAGAAAAAAATTAAAACAGGATAATTCTATAATTCTTCCTATGTTTTCTGAAATAATATCTCGGAAACTGGGTGGGAAGCAGCGCATTTCATGTGTTGAGAAAAACTGTTTCTATAAAAATTGTACTATCTCGTTTTTACTCAAGATACTCTCCGAAAATGAGTAGCAAGACAATAATGAACTTGTACTGCTTTATCCCACCATCACTGAATTGAGTCGATTACATTGAAAATAGCTGAGAAACGATGAGGATCAGGAGAATTCCCCTGAGACCACTTTTTCATAGCCCGCCAAGTTCTGAACCCATTCTCCTCGAAGACACTCTCAAAATAATCCTCATCAATTTTTCATTAAAAATTTCCCCAAATCTTCTCCTACAAATAAAATGATAATTCCACAACAGTGTGACCCAAAAAAATGAATATTTACATAACAACAAAGTCATCGATCTCCCATTGTACAGGAGCAATTGTTGTACATTCTGTAGATCCAATTCTGAGACTGATATCAGGAGAGCCGGACGTTTTATCTATAGCATTCTGCACCATCAGTGCAACGACTTCGCTATTGCACGCAGCTGGTAAACAGATAGACAAAGTTGATTTCCATGGTGTGGTCGCATTGGGCTCGATGCCCGATAGTGCGTACATGCAGTGACGTCCCTGAATGATTCCCTCATCCTTCTTGACCTTGATCGAGATACAGTCATCGTACGAGCCCAAGTCCTTCATGCTGCTCACGAGACTTTCGGGGGAAATTTGCGAGGAGGACTCCAGCACTGCAACAATTTTTCATCATTAATAGTGCTCAATTTTTCATTTAAGGATGTACTGCCGCTAAGAGTTATTTTTCATATTTTTTTGAAGATTTCTTGCCAATAATTAATCTCATTGATGCGCAAAAACGTAATGTTTCTTGATGGCATCATTATTCATTGATTTGCAATGTTCTGATTAGCTTACACTCTTTTTTCCGAGTTGCGTGCATGTTTTTCTGTAAATTCACAGCATATGGCAACGAAAAAACAAAGATAATTTGGCGTAGAATAATGGAACATTGTGGACTCATAGATAATAATCTCACCGAAAAACGTAACATTTTTACACATCAATCTGATTAATGATTTGTAAGGAGTCTTCGCAGAAAATATTGAAAGAAACTACTAGCGGTGATACATCCTTGAAAAAACAGAAAAAATGAATTTTTAAATACTTTTTTTGGCCCATGATTCCTGTGCCATCAGTCCAGTAAAAAACATGGATAATTGCAGATTACATTCAGTATTGCTAATACTATTTAGTCGCAATGTACCATTTGAATCACTGTTCACATAAGCTTTGATAATGTTGTCCGTTTGCATTTGCGGCATTACCGCACGCAGATTCGACGAAACATGCGGCTTATCTTCGATAAAATTTGGGACTCCGATGTACCCTATTATTGGATCACGATATAACGAATATAAATATTCACACTGAATCGATGAAATTGATAATGCAATTATCAAAATGGAATAAAAGCAATTCATTACTGTTGAGTAGAACATTTTCGTAATAGATGCGAGGATTTCTCCGTGTTTGATAGCATCAATTTAATTACAAGAATCCTTCCTTCTTCGATTAAAAAATCAAAGATAACAATACTGCTGTAATGATAATTCGGCAAACTCAAGATTGATAGCGTTCGATTCCAGATTGTTAGAACCGAACAAGTATTCAACGAAATTTATACACTTAAAATGAAAATTTATATTCTTGGGGATGTTTATAACTTGGTGGTTCACTTAATTCTACTGTTAAACTTGAAATTCCTAACGTTTATATCTACGACTCGAGATGAGTCAGGAGGGATGGATGAGTAAATAGGGAGTTATTCCTGAAAGGTGATTGGTTGGCGTTGGAGACAGCTGCGTAAAGGTTGGGGGAGGAGAGAGTTCAGGTACTTGGGGAAATTCCATGGAAAAATGTTATTACTTATACCTGAGATTCCGAGAAATGGCACTATTAGACATTGTAGCAGTACAAGTCATTGAAATTGGAGAAGAAGTTTTGGGACTGCACATTTGCTGTTGGTGCGCGTTGGGCAGTTATGGTAATTATTTTGTTTCTGTAACTTTATATCGATATTGAAACGATATTATAGCTCTCAAACGAATCTCCTCCATCGACCACTCCACCAAAGAGGTATGAAAACACATTAATTTTGTCAGGGTATGCATTGTTTTAACAATGCCTAACTAATTAAGGCAAATATTAAATAAAGATGTCCATCAACTGTTTAACACTGATGAAGTAATAATTGAACGTCCAAAGTGGTGTGTTTATGTGGCTTATGTGATCGATTTATCAATCCAAGAAAATATTTTTGATAATAGCAAAGAGGAGACAAATCAGACGAAGATATGATCATCCTTTCAATTTAATTTTAGTCATTAATTGCATACAACTTGAAACATTCATCAATGAGTTGATTCATTGACTTGTCAATAATACTTATCATCCGTGAAGATGAAGCGTCATGTACATTTTCTCTATAGTCATAAATGCATCACATTAATTACTTAAATTTAATCTCATTCTATTTTCAATATTATAGAATTCTCAAAACTGAATTAAAATTACTTGAGAATGCCCAAAATTTTCTCGAATTCACAATCTATACACGGTGGATAATATCAAATTCAAATTCTTATAGCAATATCCATTTTATATAATTTTAATTTTCAGAATTTTTCAAGTAGAGTTATGAGCTATAACAATGGCATGCATTTCTCGGGGTGGATCTACTGAATTCGTGCCATGTTCTTCATTCCTGTTCGGCAGTACGAGCTTCAGAAGAACCATGAAAGGCGATTCGAAGACCAGGCTAATTACAAATCCTCCCAAAATGGACAGGAGGATGTCACTCATAAACAGATGAAATATGTTAAAATTGCTGAAATACAAAGGCGCTCTAATTGCACTAGTCCTCATCAACTGAACCATAAAATGAAATAAATAGATGGAGTACGATATTCTTCCCATTGGAGCAAAAATTGGCAGTGACAAAAATCGACTGACTAAGCCACCATATCCGAGAACTGAAGCATAAATCAACCAGCATACTCCATGTTTCATCCCTACTATGAACTAAATAATCACTGTGAATTTTCCCACCCCATTTTTCACTCATTGAATTGAAAAGCAGGGGCTTTTCCCCAATTTTTCCCCAACAGGCCCCCATCATTACACTCCATCATAAACATTGCAAGAATTTCTAAGTTTTCCCAATCATAAAATAACCTAAGCCTTACAATTAACATTTACCAATAATTTCGATTCATAAACTTCTGAAACTCCTTACTTTCCGTTAAGGATGTTTTATAACCAAATATTCTTTTCAAACATTTATATTTTTCCCTACAATTTTACCCCGAATTGTACACAGCTGCAAGGCCAATAAAACAATTCAATTCTCACCTTTTCCTAGGAATAATAATATTTTTATCTTCAGATTTTTCTACATTATTCGAATATACAGAAAACAGTGTTTAAAAAAGTTTATTATTTGAAGAACTATGGAAGCCCCGCCGTGTTTACGATTATTGCTTTTAATCCCTCAAACTGCTTGACCTCCCCTCACTAATCCCTTGCAACCGGTCTCATTCAACTCCCTCTTTACACGGACCCAAACCTTCACACCAATACCTACGGGGAAAAACCCAAATATTCCCACCACTGCCTGCGGAAAAACCCAACCTCCACCAATCCTGGAAGAATTCTCCCTTCTTACCTATTTTAAACCAATCACAGAAACCTCCTCCCATCAAACCTGAACCTCGGCAGCCCTATCAATTTTCTGTATATATACCCCTCGACTTGGAAACTTTAGTCAGTTCCCAATCCACTCACAGTACAAATACTGTTAGCCAGCCTTCTGTATTTAACATACTGCTCCGTTGAGATATATAACTATCTGGACATTGAAATTTTATTTTGTTCTAAAGTAATTGTAAGAGCACCTCTTCAAGGCTAGAAAGTGTGGAGTCGTGAATTTACTAAGCGTTCCACAAGCAATTAATTCTATACTAATTCAATCAAATTTAAACTAAATCTAAGCTAAACCTAACATCCAATTTCATGAATCCTTGTTAACCAAAATAAATGAATAAAATAAAATTATAAACTAAACAGTCGTATATTATTCAAGTGAGATTAATTTGTTAACTTGGAAGTGCTGAACTAGGAATACAGTCGGCACACTCCAAATGCCCAAATATTCTTGGCAAAACCAGCATAAAACGCTTCCCAATATACATTATATTCATACGAATCAGCTTGAAATATTCTGCGGGCGAAGAATGCAAATGTATATGCCAGTGCCGCTCCTATCCATCCGAATATCATTTTTTTCACACTAGTTGATTGTTCTTGTGCTGAAAGCAGTCTGTAGCCTGTCAGCATGCCTAAGAGCCATGGGCCAATTCGAGTGTGACTAGCAATGTAGAAATATCGTTGTGTCTGTTTTGATTTTTCTGAGCTATAATAAAAAAAATACATGTATTCATTTTCTAATAATAATGAATATGTGAAACATATAAAAATATTCATTGAAAATTCAAAGTGTATGGATATTATTAATTTACGTAACTACTCACTCTTGATCAACAGATGTAACACCAGAGTATCCATTTATTGCTGATAGACTAGTTGATATGATGATGGAGATAATGAAAAAAACACTCAAGATATATTGGACAATTTTCGGTCTTTTGCGGAGAACATAGATTATTGGAGTTGAGATCAAAAAGATTTGCCTGTCTGCAGCTAAATACCACGTGTGGCTCAAACACAACTGCAAAGAGTCAATTAGAGTTAGAATATTGCGGAGCGGAAGTGCAAATTATTAGAGCTTACCAGATTTTCGGTTTTGGCGTAGTTATGGATGTATAGAACTATTGCCCACCAGTTCTTCGAGCACTGCTCACTCTGCATCTTCATATTACTCTCCCAAATTGCACCAGAGCCCATTCGTGGAAATATGTGAATGGTGAACAGCAATAGGCCACCCAAACTTGGCGTTAATCTGGCAGTTTTTACAAATTTACATTAATACATTGGTAAATGAATATTTAATGAGCTCGGCATCAATTTACCTGACGTATCGATGCACAAAGTGTTTAATTATATGGAATTGGCCCTGCTCCATTTTTTTCAGGGAAATATAGCACGTTAAGAAGCCACTCAGGGTAAAGAATGTGTCCACAGCGAACGGGGCTATCAAAACGTACAAAGCTGGCCACGATTTTAACCACTGAAATTTAAATTACCTCCATTATCTATACTGAGAGTCAATGACTGTGGTGTTTTTGCTCGCATAGATCTTATATATTCTATTATCAGTTTTTTGAGAATATCTTGGAAGCAAGCGAGAAGAGAAAGTTTGCTCTCATCCATTTCGCAGCTCTTGGAATTCTCTACAAAAATAGTATATTCTTAGCGGTTCCGAAAATGCAGTATAAACACCGTTTGAATGTAAAAAGGGTTTCCGGATTTCCAGGCAATTTACAGTGCTTGTACAGTTTTTCAACCGCATTTTCGAAACGGCTTGGGATATTACACACCTAAGGAGGAAAAAAATGAACCTCTACAAATTTCATAATCAAATAAATAAAATTGATTCGTCTGAAAACTTAAATTCTTGAGAATCAATGGGTAAAGCGTACTCACGTTGAAAACATCAATTCTATTACTAACAGCTCCGTATTCCTGGATGAAATATTCGTGTCCAAGTACGACCCAAAAAGTGCTGAGGACTCTGATCCCATGAATGACTGGAATATTACCCTGTTGAATCTCTAGGCTCAGAATACGCTTGGCGTTCTGGTACAACGAGAATTGTGATAATTTCCCGATCGAATTATTGGTCACTTGTTCGTGTCTTTTGTGGATACAACACTCAATCGTGCAGTAAGAGAGGAAAACTAAATATGCGAATAAAATTGATCTGTAAAGTAAAATTGTTCGATGATAAATAAATATTTGGTGAAAACAAAGCAGAAGCCCCACTGCTTGTGCGTAATTTAACTGCCCCATTATTCATGTGATATTTATCATTCTGTCAATAAAATTAACACAATGCTTCCGAATGGAGTTTTGTAACTCTAGAATTATAGTCTACAATAATGTGAAGAAAATTGAATTTTTCAATAAATTTCGGTAATTGTGTATTTACAGCAATATATAAATTGGAAACATACGAAGAGTGCTCCATCATCAAATAAAACCCTTCCTAAATCAATTCTAGCGATCCTTTCCAAATCTAGGAAATGAAAATTGTGCATCGAGGGACTTTTCCTTTCCATCAGTATTCCAACCATCAGTTCGAAATGACAGGTTCAAATACGTTTTTATTCGGATAGTCCCATCGAAGAACTGTGAATTATTAATCTATCTAGTTCATTCATTTTTTCAATGACCATTTGATAAATTACTCACATTGAAACTATATTACCAGCCGTCCAAAGTTGATTTTCATTAGAGCACGTGATGTTTTGAACTTTCAGATGAGCATTGTGATAATCAACGGTTGTGTTAATGAAATCCTGAACAATTTCTCTTACATCGTTTTGATGACACATAGCAGGCAAACAGATGGAGAAAGCTGCGTTTGAAAGTGAGATCGTTTTGTTGTCAGCAATCAGAGAAACCATGCAGTGTTTGCCCCTAATGGTTTCCTCCCCCGGCTTCTCATGCGCAATTGTGACGCACTCGTCGTAAGATCCGAGGTCCTTGCTATATCCTGCAAGTATTCCTGAGGGAACCTTGGAAGAAGCGTCCAGCACTGAAAAAAATATGATTTTTCATGAGTGTGAAATTTTCAGAAGCATTGAATTTTTCCGTTATCAATTGTTCAAAAATATCTCGAAAAGTAAGCGAGCGCCATTTTTTTTTTCAAATCTAATCACCTTATCCCACTCACTTTCCGAGATAAGGTAAAGTACCCAGGAGATGTTCAGGAACTAGTACCTGCTCACTCCAGGTATTTGTATATCGTGGGTCTAAAATGAGAAGGTCGTATGTCCTACACATACGAACTTCTGCCTTTAGTGGAGTATGAAGTGAATCGAATATTCCCCAGTTATGAGATAGATATTTCTGAAAAAATTTTAAGTGGAAAGGGCGTGTTAAATTTTTTTTTTCTCAATTTTTGGAAAAATTTACTGATTTCACTTACTGACTTCAGCTGACGAAGTCAGTTCTTCCGGAAGAATGCAGAAAATTATGGTGTTATACGTAAACCCCCTTTCAGCCCGACTACTTTGAATGATCCCCTTAAAAATCCAGTGGTTTCGAAAACTTCTTCCTTTTTTTGGCAAATTTTTAATTATTTTTTTTTAGAAATTTCAGTTCAACTTTTTTTTTATAAATGCCCTTTTGCATTATTTGAAGAAAAACGGGTGACAAAATGGCTTACATTAGAATAAATATATTTTTTTTTTAATTGAAAAGGTTTGTAATTACTTTTTAAAGCCCATTCCTTTCGTTCTTCAATTCCAGCCAGAAACTCCAAAAATTGCTTGTTGCATACACTGTTATTCATTGGTCCATGAAGAACAATATTTTTTGCATAAATTGCGCGATTAATATTCAACAAATACGAAGAAACATTACTTTTGATTGAATCTTGATTTTCAAACTGATTAATTTCTAACTTGGTACTCGAAACTAATTTCACCAATATTACAAGGGATATTGCAATGAGTTGCATTGTAATTTGAAAATAAAATTACGGATTCACTCTTAAATTATAGATGTGAAACGTGTCACAGGTAATGTCGAACTGAATATATTTAATCTGTTTCTAAGAATTTCGTATATTATACGAATAGTTACACAAAGCGCGAATTTGGAGAATGCGAATGAGAATAAGAGAGAGCGGAAGAATTAAATAAGGATAACACGAGTTTGTTTTTATTTTAGAGGTGTTTACAAGAGAGCCAACAGAAATCAATTTGACCATTGAATAAGACCAAATGTGTTTTCAATGTGATAGAGAGTGAAGAAATAAAATTATTTTCCTCCCTATAGAAATGACTTCAAATAATTCAATAGAAAAAATTCTTTAGACTCTCAAATACTAGTTTATAAATTTATATAAATTGGAAAAAATTAATAACATTAATTTTTTGATGGACTTAATTATTATTAATTACTGTTCCTTCATAATTATGCGATACATTATGTAGCTCTTGGTTGAACAATGTATTTCTCTCTCTCTCTCCCTATTCGACTTAGTGAAATGTGACGTTGGGAAAAGGATTGGGGGCGTGGGGGGAAAAGAATCATGAATACACGTCAAACGATTTTATCAAAAAATAATACAAATCAGTAACAGAATTTAAAGTTGCATTTACGCTAAAGATTTATTCACAGGAATAATGATATAATAATGAATATGAATCAAATTTTCTTCCGGCAATCTTCCTTTGCCACAATCTGAACTAAAAATCACGAAATCTGCAAATTTCCAGATTTTCGGCTAATTGTAAATTCTTTGGGTAACCATGCAGAATAGAGCCCAAAATAAAAATTAATTTAAAATTGATGTCAAATTTACCTCAGGAAGGGAGGTGGTGAAAATAATGTTGTGATACCCAACTTTGTTATCAATTTCTAAGACGTAGTTCACTACAATATCAGTATGTGAACAGAATCCAAGTTATTGTACAATGTTCTTTAAGATAAAGTTTCCATAGACATTTTCAATGCCATTACAGGAGAATATAAAAAAATTCATTTATAAGGATGCTACAGCCGGTCTGCATAATTATCTTCTTTATTTACTATGAAGACTGAAAAGAATACAAAATCGTTGACAAAGACATGGAATTTACTAATATAATGTGGGTACAGTGTAGATCTTGATTTGATACAAAAGAATCATGAAAAAACAGATAAATTCATTATTTCTCCACATTTTCATCGTTATCATGACGACAAGATCGATTATGAATACCCATTGTCGCTTTGTCGTCTCTGAACTTTCATAAAGTATTTTTAATTTTGTTTCTACAATTCATTGAATTTATAATATTCGAAATTTATTTGCAGTCAAAAGGATATTCTGAATTTCAAAATTCATGATATTGTGTTTTATGTTAGAGAATTTGCAGTGAAGCTACATCCAGCTGTCGCAAATATGTCAATGATCAAGAGAATGGACATGAATTGAATAATTATTAATGTTGAAATGATCATGCAGGTAACAATTACTGCAAATGATGATTTATTATTCATCTATATTAAGAACATATAATTATACTTGTTCATCCATAATTTTTATATATTTATTTATCAATTGGCTTAGCACAATTATCATTGTTCTTCTCGTTGTATTTTTTCCCCACGTTTCTCCATTTTTCAATGATGATTTTCTCGAGAACTATGAAAGGTGATTCGAAAATAAGACTAAAAACGAATCCCCCAAAATTGCACAATATAAGATCACGGATAGACGAATACAATGGATGGTATTTATTGAAATCCTTGCCAGTTTGTGCTCCCCCAGCCATCATACTAACGATGCTAAAATGTGTTAAATAAATAGCGTAAGATATTCTACCAAAGGGTATAAAATTTGGGGATGATAAAAATTCAGACAGCTCGCCATCATGCCCAGTTACACATGCATATATTATCCAGCACATGGAAAATACCCAAATGTGTCGAACACAAGCAGCGTAGAACACTACCCAAGTGATATTCCACTGATAACCATCGCTCTGCAATATATTGTATGAAGAGAAGGCGAATACGAGCATTAGAACAGTTAAAATCCAACCGGAATACACGAAATTATTTGAGAGTTTGTGCTTTTTATCAACAAGCTGGGATCCGAGGAAAATTCCCAACAGCCATGGTCCTGATCTCGTGTAAGTTTTCATATAGAAATTGATCAGTGTTGTCTCCATTCTTCGTAAACTGCAATTGAGAATGGAAAAAGCATGAGAATTTGATAGCGAAATAGCGCAGTTTTATTTTTCACATAAAATACGTACTCTGAAGATAGAGCCCCGAAAAATTGATATTCTCCTGTCATTATAGGTGGTATTATAATCGATGCAATAAAGAATACAACGAGAATAATGAATCCCAGCTTGGGTATTCTAGCCAATGGATAAAGTATCAACGGTGAAATCCAAAAAAGCTGCATGTCCACAGCTAAATACCACGTGTGCGTTAGACACCTCTGGAAATCATTAATTTTATTACATTTAAATGACACACGGTGAAAATCTTTTCTTGAGAACAGAAAATTGACCAACAATGTGAAGATCCTTGAACATCTTCACTATTTTCTCGTAGCAAGATTTTTCATCATTCAAGAGATCTTTCTATCATCGAATTCTACTCTAATGTAGTAAATTTTAAACAGTTACTGCATTATCAATTATTCCTCACCGTGTAATCGTTGTAAACCAAGTTTTGTACATAGAGTACTATTTTCCACCAGCTGTTTGAACAAAATTGTGTCTGAGGAGATACAATAGGCTCCCATAATGCACCTGATCCAATTTTCGGGAAAATATACATGGCCAAGAGTAAAATAGCACCAAGTGATGGAGTCAACCTATTAAATTCAAAAATCTATCAATTTGCTGTCAATCATTGTCTTGTTTAGATCATTTTTTTTTTGATTGAAAAATTGATTTTTCCGCGAGAAATCAATCACTCGACAAAGTAATTACCTGATATAGCGATGTGCATAATACGTGAACAAATTGAACGTCTGGCCCTTGGACATCTTTTTCAAAAAAAAGTAAGACGTTAAAAATCCACTGAGCAGAAGAAATGTATCAACGGAGAATGGTGCAATGAGTATGTATATCGATTGCCAAGAATTAATCCACTGAAATGAACAAAGTGAATGAAAAAATAGTATAAACTAAAGCTACCCAATCAGATCTAGATAGAAAAATAGTACATACCCCTGAGTTATCACCTATTTTTGCCACCGCTTCCACGGGTAGCCATGCATAATTGAAACTAAATATCATCCAGCACATACTAAGACATCGTAAACCGTGAATTGCTGGCAAATAATTATCATCCGTAATTGTTGTATCGAGAATTCGTTTGGCGTTTGTGTAGAATGAAAACTTTGCCAATTCATTTATCACGACGTTTTTTATTTTCGAGTCACTCTTATCTCTGAAGAAGACGTCGAGAATCGTGCAGATGAATAGGAAAATCATGAAAATCGTGATGATCGTTCTGGAAACATAGAAAAAACAATTATTGTGCAATTTGAAGAAAATAAAATAATATTAAATTTTTTCATTATTTTTTTTTTGTGAAATATTTTGAAAACTAAGGGAGATGAGGCGATCCCAATGCGAATCTTTTCTTTATAAAGAATTTTAAGAATTCCAGAAGAGAGAGAGAGCAAACCACTCTATCTTGTTCAGTTTTCGAGGTAGTTTTATTAGAAAAAAATTAAAACAGGATGATTCTATAATTCTTCCTATGTTTTCTGAAATAATATCTCGGAAACTGGGTGGGAAGCAGCGCATTTCATGTGTTGAGAAAAACTGTTTCTATAAAAATTGTACTATCTCGTTTTTACTCAAGATACTCTCCGAAAATGAGTAGTAAGACAATAATGAACTTGTACTGCTTTATCCCACCATCACTGAATTGAGTCGATTACATTGAAAATAGCTGAGAAACGATGAGGATCAGGAGAATTCCCCTGAGACCACTTTTTCATAGCCCGCCAAGTTCTGAACCCATTCTCCTCGAAGACACTCTCAAAATAATCCTCATCAATTTTTCATTAAAAATTTCCCCAAATCTTCTCCTACAAATAAAATGATAATTCCACAACAGTGTGACCCAAAAAAATGAATATTTACATAACAACAAAGTCATCGATCTCCCATTGTACAGGAGCAATTGTTGTACATTCTGTAGATCCAATTCTGAGACTGATATCAGGAGAGCCGGACGTTTTATCTATAGCATTCTGCACCATCAGTGCAACGACTTCGCTATTGCACGCAGCTGGTAAACAGATAGACAAAGTTGATTTCCATGGTGTGGTCGCATTGGGCTCGATGCCCGATAGTGCGTACATGCAGTGACGTCCCTGAATGATTCCCTCATCCTTCTTGACCTTGATCGAGATACAGTCATCGTACGAGCCCAAGTCCTTCATGCTGCTCACGAGACTTTCGGGGGAAATTTGCGAGGAGGACTCCAGCACTGCAACAATTTTTCATCATTAATAGTGCTCAATTTTTCATTTAAGGATGTACTGCCGCTAAGAGTTATTTTTCATATTTTTTTGAAGATTTCTTGCCAATCATTAATCTCATTGATGCGCAAAAACGTAATGTTTCTTGATGGCATCATTATTCATTGATTTGCAATGTTCTGATTAGCTTACACTCTTTTTTCCGAGTTGCGTGCATGTTTTTCTGTAAATTCACAGAATATGGCAACGAAAAAACAAAGATAATTTGACGTAGAATAATGGAACATTGTGGACTCAGATAATAATCTCACCGAAAAATGTAACATTTTTACACATCAATCTGATTAATGATTTGTAAGGAGTCTTCGCAGAAAATATTGAAAGAAACCACTAGCGGTGATACATCCTTGAGAAAACAGAAAAAATTAATTTTTAAATACTTTTTTTGGCCCATGATTCCTGTGCCATCAGTCCAGTAAAAAACATGGATAATTGCAGATTACATTCAGTATTGCTAATACTATTTAGTCGCAATGTACCATTTGAATCACTGTTCACATAAGCTTTGATAATATTGTCCGTTTGCATTTGCGGCATTACCGCACGCAGATTCGACGAAACATGCGGCTTATCTTCGATAAAATGAGATAACCCAACCAAAAATTGACACTGAATCGATGAAATTGATAATGCAATTATTAAAATGTAATAAAAGCAATTCATTACTGTTGAGTAGAACATTTTCGTAATAGATGCGAGGATTTCTCCGTGTTTGATAGCATCAATTTGATTACAAGAATCCTTCCTTTTTCGATTAAAAAATCAAAGATAACAATACTGCTGCATTGATAATCCGGCAAACTCAAGATTGATAGCGTTCGATTCCAGATTGTTAGAACCGAACAAGTATTCAACGAAATTTATACACTTAAAATGAAAATTTATATTCTTGGGGATGTTTATAACTTGGTGGTTCACTTAATTCTACTGTTAAACTTGAAATTCCTAACGTTTATATCTACGACTCGAGATGAGTCAGGAGGGATGGATGAGTAAATAGGGAGTTATTCCTGAAAGGTGATTGGTTGGCGTTGGAGACAGCTGCGTAAAGGTTGGGGGAGGAGAGAGTTCAGGTAGTTCGAAAAATTCCATGGAAAAATGTTGTTGCTCGTACCTGAGATTTTGGAACTGAGGGGTGTAATAAAACAATTTCAAGAAATTTTGGTGAATAAGTATATTAGCATACCTACTTTCATTTCCCAAGATTTTTTCGAAAAACAATTGGAGAGTCCTACACTGGGAATCGAACCCAGGATATACCGATTAAGCTATCCAGTTCTATCACAAATTTCCATTACAATTGTCTTCAAATCCCACTCAAACAGTCTTATCCCCACTCTGCTGAACTTCACACAGCAGTTTAAAAACAAATTCTAATTCTTTATTGAACAGACTGAATGAGATACAGAATAGGCATGCTAAAGTACATATTCACTGAAATTACTTTATTGGGGATTATAGCAGTACAAGCTGTAAAACGAAAAGCGGAAGTTTTGGGACCCCTTGAATTTTTATACTCAAGCGAGAATGTGAAAATCATTTTCAATCCATGGGTGAAAATCAAAAGTGATTTGTGAATATAGATAAACCATTTCCAAAAATCTGAAAAACGAATTTTCTTCATCAACCACTTGAACAAAGCAAAAAAAAACGTTTTCATTTTGAAGAAATCCTTCAGTTCTTCATTTATTATAAAATTGAAGATTGTAGAATCGCTAATAATAAAATGAAATTCATCGATATAATGTGAATGCAATGTAAGCATCCATTAATACCAAAGAAACGTAAAAAACAGATAAATTCACAATTTCCCCACACTCTCATCGTTATCATGACGATAACTTCCGTTACGAATTCCCATTGTTGTTTTATCATCTCTGAACTTTGGTAAAGTATTTTCAATTTTTTTTGTTCTACTGAGAATCATTTTCTCAAGTACCATGAATGGTGATTCAAAGAATAAACTGAGAGCAAATCCACATGCAGTACATAGTATGAAATCATTCAAGAATTGAGCTATCATTGTCGTTTGTTTGAAGTACAGGGGTGATCTTATGGCACTGATTTCCATGAATTGAACCATAAAATGGACTAAATAAACGCAGTATGATATTCTTCCTAGTGGCATGAAGATTGGGAGTGCCAGAAATCTGCCGATGATACCTGCACAGCCTGTTATCGATGAGTAAATGAGCCAACAGACGCCGAAAGCCCAGATGTGTCTTGAAAAACCAGCATAGAATACTTCCCAGTAAACAAAATAGGTATATCCGTCTGCTTGAAAAACACGAAATGTAAAAAATCCAAATGCAAACGATAATACAGCCAGTATCCAACCCAAAATAACAAAATTTCTCTCAAGTTTCGGATTGTTCACTGTTGCATAGTAATAGCCCATTCCAATACCCATCAGCCATGGTCCTGCTCTTGTATGAGAGACTATGTAAAAATTGAGCATCATATCTGCTACCTGTTTTTGACTAGAATGAGAATGAACATGTTAATTATTTATTTCGAACCCTTCTGCATAACATGATAAAATATCATTAATACTCACTCTTTTGGGAGAACTAAAGAACCAGAGTATTCACCAAGTGCCGATGTTATAGCCGGACTGAGAATTGAGGCAATTATAAATCCAGTCAAGATAATCAAACCGATTTTAGGCTTTTTTGCAAGGGGATACATGAGCAGCGGTGATATCCAGAAAAATTGCATGTCCACTGCTAAATACCAGGCATGACCCAAACACAACTGTAATAATTCATTTTTTAGTATTGGTGTAAAAATTCAGTACTATGGAATTTTTTTGCTTCGAGTGAAGAGGTGAAATGAGGAATGTCGATTCATTTTTGTGATTTCTCTTGATTGAACACCTTGCAGACTGATAGAGATAGCGTGATTTTTGTAATGACTTTTGTGTGTTGTACTGATTTTTTTCTATCAAAAAAAAAGTTCCATCATACTTTTCACTATCTCGATAATTTTTGAAATATTTCTCAAAAAACATTGATGATTTTTCTTCCTTTCTTTGACAAATGAATTATTCACAAAATTAATAATATGCGAATGCAGCAAATTCAAAAGACTATGATCGCAACTTTTTGACTATTTTCTTTCCTATAATTTATTTATTCAATAGAACTCAAATAATTGTCTGATGTATGCTAATTCTATCATCATTATAATGTTTGTTATATTCACCAAAGATCCATTATTCACGTAATTCTGCACATACAAGAGCATTTCCCACCATACTTTTGAGCAACTGTCTGTGTGTGCATTCATTTTAGCTTCCCACAGGGCACCTGAACCGATCCGAGGAAATATGTACATGGACATGAGGAGAACAGCACCATATGCTGGAGTGATCCTGCAAAAATTCGTAAATTAATAAATTTCGAAGGATTCAAAATCAGTAAATCTTGTTACCTGCAGTATCGATGCACGTAGTACATGATGAGATTGAATTTACGACCATTCTTCATTTCTTTCATGAACAAGTACGATAGCAGAAAACCACTCATGACGAAAAATGTATCCACTGTAAATGGAGCTATCAAAATGGGCAGAGCACTCCAGGAATGCAGCCACTAGAAATATTTGACCATAAAATCAACACAAATCGCACTATTTTTTTTGGATTTTCTCAATCAAATAAATTATTATAAAAAAAAAAATTCGAAAAAATTCGCAGTAATAGTTGTTTGAATTTTCTACATGCGAATATTTTTCAATTTTCCAAATAATTTATTTCTTGAAACGAAAAACAATCGTCAGATATCTGTTTTTAATTAATCGAAGCAAATAAAAATGAAATCGACATTAATTATTAAGTAGTAAAATCACAAAATTTCTACCGATTTTTTAAAAATCATATGCAATTTTATCGAATTAAGAAATTCTCCAATACCTCAGATACGTCAAGTACATTGCTAATTGCTCCAAAGTTCTGAATGTAGTATACATGGCCCAGAATCACCCAAGCCATGCTAAAAAATCGGATTCCTTGAATTCCAGGTAAATTTCCACGTGTTATCTTCATACTCAGTAAACGTTCTCCATTAGTGTACAATGAGAATTTTGATAATGTACTCAATATACTGTCGTCAGAAATTGAATATATCCATCTGCAGGATACATCCGAAATCGTGCAGATAATCAGAAAGAAGAGGTAAATACAGAAGATTGTTCTGAAAAATGGATAAATGATGACAAAGAAACTTGCACATTTTTTATTTAATTTAATGCAGATTGAATCATAGATTCATCCTGCTAGCACTTATTTTCCTTTTTCTTTTTCAGAATTCATGACTCACATAGATATGATTTCCCCAACACTCCATGGATTGGGATCTACAGTCGAACACTCTACACTCTTCAAAGTAACTCGAAATTCAAGATAATCTGGTTTATAATCAATTCCTTGCTTGATTATTTCGAAAATATGATCAGAGTTGCAGCCGTGAGGTACACAAATGGAAAAAGTTGGTGACAATGATACATTATCAATAAATCCGTCAATTGATACTGAATACATGCAGTGCCTTCCACGAATTAATTCTTCATTTTTCGTGACTTCAATTGACATACACTCATCATAAACACCGAGATCCTTTAAATTTCCATTTAATACTCCGGATGGGATTTTCGATGAAGAGTCTATCACTAGAGAAAATAAATCATTACTTTTTTTCATTCATTCATTTATTAATTCAGATTTTTCTCACTCTGAGAAGATTTTCTTCCTATCACTGTTGAAAAATCCCGGAAATTCGAAACAAGTTACATTTCTACTGAAATCATAGATAATTACGTCATCGAAAAATGAATACATCATTGATTTTCAAATAATTCCACGTGTGAATATCAATGAAATTAGTGAATTTCAGTCTAATTGTTTCTTCAAAATTCAGTAAAAATTGGAAAAATTAAAAAAAAAATAAAAATTCAAGTCATTTTGATTCTGCATATTCATGCTCAGTTGAAAAATTCAAGTAAGTCGTAGAATTTTCGTCTCAATTTCACTTAAAACTCATAGATTTCTTTCGATTTCCTCTGAAACTCGCAGTTTTCATAATTATCTTACCATTAAAAAATAATTCAATATCACGTTTATGAAAATTCCCATCAAATTGTCTATGAAATTCCCATTCTTTTCTAACAGTGTAAAAGTTCTTATTATCTCTAAAAAAAAAAAAATTATTAAATAATCATGCATACTCTTCAATGCCCATGATTCAAATCTCCTGACACTTGACATAAATTCTGCAAATTGTCGATCACATACTTCACCATTAATTCGTGATTTTCTTTGCACATTAGCCTCGATAATTTTTTCTGGTTGAACCTCACTCATAACACTGTGTAAACGAGTAGAATTAATTTTCCCATAATTACTTGAAAATACAGGAATATAACTGTACGTCAAATCATTGAAATCATTGAATCTACTATTTTGACAATTGACTGAGAGTATCAGTAATTGTAATAAGCAGAGTAAAATCGGCGACTGCATAACGTCTATTGGACTGTTTGTCACTGATAAAGTATCAATTGAACGTCCAAATCAGCGTTCGTATGTGGCCAAGATTTATCAATTTAGGAAGGTATTTTCGATAACAAAAAATAAATGACGTATCAAACGGAGATATAATCATCTTTTCGAATGTAATTTTAATCATTGATTTCACACAACTTAAATTATTTATCTATTACCTGATCCATTTAGTTATCAATAATAGTTATTATCATTTAAGATTAAGCGTCATGTACATTCTCTCACTTATCATAAATGCATTACATTAATTCCAACAATCTAATCTAATCCTATGTTAATTTTTATACAATTTTTGAGACTAAATTAAAATTACTATCAAATTATCAAGATTTTCTCCGATTTTTCTTACAAAATATTCATTTCGCTGAATTTTTTCATTGCCTCATTCTATCGATCGATACAATCATCTTCATGATGATAACCAGAATTATCAATTCCAACGGTCAAATGCATTTCTCGAGATAGACTCATTGAATTCCTCGCATGTTCTTCTGTCCTTTTCTCCAGTAGAAGCTTCTCAAGAACCACAAAAGGTGATTCAAAGACAAGGCTCATGAAGAATCCTCCCAAAATAGAGAGGAAAATGTCACTCATGAAGAGATGAAATACATTGAAATCGCTGAAGTAAAAGGGTGCTCTGATAGCACTTGTTCTCATCAATTGAACCATAAAATGAAACAGATAAATGGAGTACGATATTCTTCCAATTGGCGCGAAAATTGACAGTGACAAGAATCGATTGACTGGACCACCGTATCCAAGGACTGATGCATAAATCAACCAGCATACACCAAATGCCCAGATATTCTTGGCAAAACCAGCATAAAACGCTTCCCAATACACATTGTATCCATATGAATCAACTTGAAATATTCTGTATGTTAATACTGCAAATGCAAATGCCAGTACAGCTCCTATCCATCCAAAAATCATTATTTTTATATCAGTTGAATTTTTTTCTGCTGAAAACAGCTTGTAACCAGTGAATATACCCAAAAGCCATGGACCAATTCGAGTGTGACTAGTGATGTAGAAATTTTGCTGCTTCTGATTTGATTTTTCTGGACTGTAATTTAGAAGAAAAAAAATTGATTTATTTTTTACTAATTCACTTTGTTTCTTTTAAGTTGAAACTGATCAATCAATTTTATCGAATTTATTATTCATGGACCATGCCATGACTCCAATGTTTATTTTCTGATAAATTAATCCACTAAATAAATTATTCCAAGGTTCATTATCGTTTTTCTATTTGGGATCTTTTTGTTATGAAAGATTATAGGAGAAAATTATTATTGTGAGAAAAAAAATCGAAAATTTAAAGCATATAGGGTGAACAGTCCATTTACGGAACATTTAAGGTCGTTCAAAAGTTTGCGCTTTCGTGAAAAATTAGATATCCTTTTGAAAAAAGTAACAAAAATACTGCTAGAATCCAAATTGAGTATATTTTGAAAAAAAAAATTAAAACTACATCTTATTTCATGAGAAAATATCGATAAAAATGGATAAATACGTGCAAGTCTAAAAGACCAAAAACGGAACACTTTTGCCATAAGGAGAACATCATCTGTCCATTTACGGAACATCAGATCTCAGAGATTTGCCTATTGCATTTGGCACAATGACGGAAACAATTCTATTAGCAAAGAAATAGGAGGAGTGAATAAAAGTAACAAAAACACATTTTTTAATCGAATGAACACATAAATCCAGTTCTTTTATTCATGTATTTTCATAAATATGCAAAAAACAATAGAATTATTTTGACTTGAAAATATAATAAAGTTGAATCACATTTTTTCGACATTTCTTTGATTTTCTGCTTTCAAAATTTCCGGGAAAGGTTCAGTGGATTCGTCTGATGCGATGGCTGCATCCACGGGTAATAATTATTGCTCGGACTCGACATTTGGGACCAAGGGCCGCAAGAAAATTATAGTAAAAAGAATTTTCTTTCAGGGATTATAGCAATAAAAAGTCATAAAAAGGGGAAAAAAGGTATTGGGACTGCACATTTGGTATGCAAATGGGTTTGTTGGGAAAAACCCAGGGGAAAATTCAGGAGAAAACCCGGGTCAGGAAAGTCTAAATACCATAACTGACGAATGTTCCGTAAATGGAAATTGGATGAAAAGCCGACCCAAATAGCGGAACGCCACATATAATGAAGAATTTCAATTTTTTGATGGGAATAAATTATGAAAATTGACGAATTCAAGTTTTTAGATCAATATTAACTTCAACTCACCACATTTGATGATTACAATTATTAAAAACTTTGCTCAGCAAGTTAGCGGTCCCACACTCACAGCTAACTGTTATTGGCCGCAAAGTGATATATAGTACAGTTTTTTGAGAGTATTTAATTCAAATTAACCACTGGGATATGAAACGCTTTATGACATCATAGGTAGGGATACTAAATCAATTTAGAAAAAATAATTAGTACGATAGGTTAGCAGACATTCGAAATATCGCATAAAACGTTAAAAGTGTTCCGTTTATGGAAGGTGTTCCGCAAATGGACTGTTCACCCTAAATGTTATTCATTAATATAAGTACTCACTCTTGAGCAGTTGATATGGAGCCAGAGTACCCATTTTCTGCTGTCAGAAGAGCTGGTACGATAATGGAGACAATCATACAAACACTCAAGATAATTTGGCCTATTTTTGGTTTTTTCAGAAGAGGATAGAGTATAAAAGGTGATATCCAGAAGAATTGCATGTCTGCAGCTAAGTACCATGTGTGACCCAAACACATCTGTAAAAAGTCAATTATTATTTTTTTTTATCATTTCAAAAGTCAGTTAGAATCACAATCTTGAAAAGAGAAGATGCAAATTATTAGAGCTCACCAGATACTCGGTATTAACGTAGTTATGAATGTACAGGAACATTGCCCACCAATTTTTCGAGCAATAATCGCTCTGCGTCTTCATGTTAGCCTCCCAGATAGCACCAGAGCCCATTCGTGGAAATAGGTAGATGGTCAACAGCAACAGGCCGCCCAAAGCTGGTGTTATTCTGGGAATTTTTCACAAATTAACATTGATTCATTGGTCAATGAATTGTGACAGGATAAATGAAAACGTCGATTTTCGCCTTCATTTGACAATTGATTATTACTGTATAGCTACTATATAACATGAATGAGAAAGATCATAGAATTTAGAATTTCGTTAATTCCCACGTTGTCGAAATGAAACGTAAAAGCGATAGCACCATAATAAATATCACAATTTCTATTGGCGAATTACGAATACAAAGAAAATATTGAATTTATGTTGAATCAAAATTATTGTACAAAGTCAAAACTCATAACATTTTAATAATCAAATAAATTCGACAATATTGTAAGTACTTTTCTGCATTTCTCGTCTATTCTTCTGTCTGTTTTCATTTGTATTGTCTTAGAAATTCAATCTTCTCACAGGTCATTCCAATCGAACTCGAATCTTCTTAGTTTATTGTCAACGTTAATTACTCAAATCATCAATGCATATTTTGTTGATTTTATATAAATTAACTAGCGCTCAACAAGATTAAATTCATTGTCAAATCTTGAGCCATGACAGCCTTTGACCCAGGCCGCGTCAGGTGTAGCTTCTTTACTTGCATTGGAAAATAATAAAATCGACAAATAGTTTATAATAAAAAAAAAGCTGTCTCAAAATATTTAATGAACTCTTCATCAGCTCACCTGACATAACGATGCACGTAATATTCAATTAAACTAAATGTGTAGCTCTTTTCCATCTTCTTCAGGAATATGTAGGACGTTAAGAAGCCACTGAGTGCGAAAAATGTGTCCACAGTGAATGGAGCTATGAGAATGTACAGAGCTCGCCACGATCTCATCCACTAAAATTCACATTAACTTTACATAATTAATAAAAAAGACATAGCCAGATGAAGCCAGAGAAATTACATAGCCATTAAACAAATAAATTTATTAATAAATTAATTTCTATTAATAATTTTTTTTTTTTTTATAATAAAAAAAAATCTTTACTATATAGGGGAGAGTGGGGCAAAATGGACACTGTAATGGAACGGTTAGAGATAGTTTTTTTTTGATGATTCCATTGAAAAGCTGAGGAAATTTCAGCCGGGAAACGACTGTCAGATGTATTTTTTTCGATTTTTTCTGAAAATTCGATATTTTTCGGCACTTTTGACGGGTGAAAGCCTCTACTTTTTTTAATTCTTCAGTTTTTTGCAAATATCTTTAGTTCTATTGGTCGTAGCAATTCGGGGTTGGTCTCAAATGAAAGGTGAGCTCATTTCCCATCGATTTATGGGCTTCCGAATTCAAAAATATCAATTTTTGGGATAGTTATAAGCCAAAAACTGTTTCTCGAAACTGTTTCACAAAAATGCCCATAAATACCTTAAAAATCGATATTTTTAAATTGAAAACCCCATGAATCTATGGCAAATGATCTCACCTTTCACCTCCCATCGGAATTTTTACGCTACGACAAATAGAACCAAAGATATTCTCAAAAAACGGAAAATTTCAAAAAAAAGGAAGGGTTTCACCCCTCAAAAATTCTCAAAAAAGTCAAAATCACCAAAAATTCATAAAAATTAATTCCAGCACTGGTTTCCCGCCTAAAATTTCCTCAGCTTTCCAATGGAATCATCAAAAATAATCTACCGTCAATATTTCTATCAATTTCAAGGGTTTTTCATAATATTTACCTAAAAATCTAGATGTGTCCATTTTACCCCTGATGTCCATTTTGCCCCACCTTCCCCTATGCTGAGAATCAATCATTGAATCACACTTACGTTAGAAAGATCAGCTGCATTGCTAACAGCTCCGTATGTCTGGATGAAGTACTCGTGTCCCAGTACCATCCATACAATACTAATCACTCTGATCCCTTGAATTGCCGGAATATTGCCCGGGCGTATCTTTAAACTGAGTATATGCTTTGCATTTGTGTACAATGAAAATTGTGATAATTTTCCTGTAAAATTATCGGTGAATCCCTCGTGTCTTTTGCAGATAGAACCGTGAATTGTGCAGTACATCAGGAAACATAAATACGTGAATAAAAATGATCTGTGAAGTGAAATTGTTTGATGATAGAGAGACATTTATTAGGAATGAGGGGTAAAATGGATGCACCTTTTTTTTCTATATTTTGCAGTATGAAAATCGCAAAGAAATTATTGCAATGATTTGAGATAGACCTTTTCGAATAATTCTATTGAGAGCCTGAGAAAATTTTTCGAGAATTTTTTGAAAATCTTACTTTTTTTCAGTTCTATATATTGACTCCAGCTTTGTCGAGGTACTCACAGGGCAAAAACAGTTTTTTTTTATGTAATCCCCTATAAGTACTTCAAAAATTGATAATTCTCTCTTCAAAACCGCACACATGCATGAAAAAATTGAAAAAGGGCTAAAAATCCAAAATAGAAAGGATGTCATTACTACTTGCGTCCAAAAACAAAGAATATTTACAAATTAAAAAAAAAATTACTTCGACACAAGTTTTCAATCTAAAATTTCCTCAGCTTTTCAATGGAATCGTCAAAAAATAATCTATCTCAAGCTATTCCATTAAATTTTCCTATTTCAGCCCATTCCCCTATATTAATCTATTCGAGAACTATGTAAATCGTTTTTTTAACACAGTAGTGGTTCATTCTATTTATAATCCGTCGTTTTTTTTTTTTTTTTTTCATTTTTTTGAATCTCTTCAATTTGAAGAAAAATTCCATCACAGACCTTTGGACTATTTATACGTCTAATTGAACTCTCCAATAAAAAATTCGATAAATAACTCACAGTGCAACGACATCACCAATCTTCCAAGGTTGATTTTCATCGGAGCACGTAATTCTTTGAACTTGTAGATAAAGATTGTGATAATCAATCGTTATGTTAATAAGTTTTTGAATAATTTCCATTACATCGTTTTCATTACACGTGGCAGGTAAACATATAGAGAGAGTTGGCAGTAACAATGGAATTGTTCTGTTTTTCAAAATCAGAGAGTACATGCAGTGTCTGCCTCTTATGACTTCTTCCTCTTTTTTTTCAAGTGCAATTGTCACGCACTCGTCGTAAGAACCGAGATCCTTCTGATTTCCTGCAAGAATCCCTGAGGGAATCTTGGATGAAGCGTCCAACACTAAAAGAAACAATAATTTATATAATAATAAAATTAGCACACATCTGAAAATTATTTGCATTTTTCTAAATAAAATAAACTATTATTTTTAAAAATATTTCGAAAATTTGCAGTCATAATTGATTGACTCATCTATATATGCATATTTTTCATTACGTTTTATAATTCGTTTGTGAAAAAAGAAAGAAAAATTTTCAGATGCCTGCTATTTTCCGAAATATTAAAAAAAAAAAAAGGAAACAAAAGGAAATCAATTCCCAAAACTTCATATTCTTAATTTTTTGCTAAATTGAATGAAGAAATATTTTTTTTTTTATTTAAAAATATCTTTAATTACTTCTCAATGCCCACTCCTCTCGTTTTTCAATTCCACTCGAAAATTCTACTAATTGCTTGCTGCATGCACTCTCATTAACTGTCCCATGAAGAAAAATATCTTCTTGATAAATTTCACGTATAATATTCACCAAATGCAATGAAATATTATTATTAATCATATGTTTATTGAGAAATTGAAAAATTTCCGAATGCGAATTTGAAATTTCATAATTATCTAATTCACCTGCAACTAATTTCACTAATACCACCAGAATCACTGTGATTGTACGCATTTTGATTTGTAATTGAAATTTCCAATTGACAAACTCAGGTTTATATATCAACCTTGTTTTTTTTTTTTTTTTTATCATACAATACGTTAATGATCCCGGTTATCGTACTCCAAGCCACCAATATTTCGATAACAGCCGATAAGTGCACATCATTGATTCTTCAATTTTTTTTCTCATATTACGGATTCTTAGATCATTTCTTTGATGCTTCTTATCGATTCCAGAATTTCATAACTACTGCAGGTAGAATTTTCATAAAATGATGCGTATCGCAATGTTTTCTTTAATTCATTCATTTTTAAACACATCAACATAATTTTCAAATTATTTTTTTTTCTTCTTGTGTCTGTTTATATTACAAGTGATCACGAGGTCTACAGGTATTCAACGACTTGTTATTGCACAAATACTATCAATTGGCCTAATTGCAAATCTTTTTCGTGACATTGAACGATGAGCAGATGTGTGAAACTTATCACAGGTGATATTGTACTGAATATTTAATTTTTTAAGAATTTCGGATTTTTTATGTACGGATCTCCAGAAAAAGCGTGAACTGAGAGTACGTGCGACATTAGAAATGAGCGGAAAAATCAAATCAGTAGTGAAGAGGTAAAACAAGATAAGTCTCTTTTTTTCTCATTGAGTTTTTCGAAAATACCTCACAAAATAACCGAGAAAAAGCAATTTTGCCCCAAAAGCTCTTTTGTAACTCTTGAAATTCTCGACAAAAGCTGATGAGTAACATCACCTTATCTCGCTTAATTTCCGAGATATTTCCTTCGAAATGTCCTCAAAGATAAGTCAATTTATCCTGTTTCAACTCTTCAAATGTTGATGTGAAAAAAAAATGAATAATGAAATAAAATTATTTTTTGCTCAATGCAAATTGATTTAATATGATGATTAAATGAAAGAGATACTAGCAGACTTTCGAATGCTTTTCTACAAGTATTATTTTGATTGTTTATCATGTGAAAATACTGAATTAGTTTTCTGATGGATTTTGTATTATCTGGATTTGTACTACTGTTTCTTTATTATTACACGATAATTCACGTAGCTCTTGGCTGAACGGTGCGTTTCTCCCACTACTTAAAACGATGGAACGGTTACATACTGGAGGGGGAAATTATTACTTGAAAGAAGATTTTGGGGGAATTGGGGTGATATTGAGATTGTGATGATACAGCTTGAGATGGAATTTTTGTGATGAGTTCATCGGACGACTGAGGAAAATTGCGGTAGAAAACATCGGTAAAAATTTTTTTTTCTCGAACTTATGATGTTTTTTTTTCGCGCAAAAAAAAACAAGATCAAGCCTTATACGTTCTCAAAAACAAAAAATTTTTTGCACTATGACAAGAAAAAAAATGAAATTTTTGAAGAATTGAAAGGCTCATCCGTTCCATTATTCGCTCAAAAAAAATCAAATTTCCAAAAAAAATCATTCTCTCATCAGAAAAATTAAAAAAAATAATGCACTCGAATTTTTTTTAAGATTCTTTATTCCTTAATATTTCACTTTTACATATTGCATAGGGGAAGGTAGGGTAAAATGGACATCAGGGGTAAAATGGACACATCTAAATTTTTTGGCAAATATTATGGAAAACTCTTGAAATTGAGGGAAATATTGGCGGTAGATTGTTTTTGATGAATTCATTGGTAAGCTGAAGAAATTTTAGATGGGAAACAAGTGCCGAAATTAATTTTTTGGAGTTTTTGGCGATTTTGACTTTTTTGAGCTTTTTAGAAAATTTTCAGTTTTTTGAGAATATCTTTGGTTCTTTTTGTCCTAGCGCAAAAATTTCGACGGGAGGTGAAAGGTGAGATCATTTGCCATCGATTTATAGGGTTTTAAATTCAAAAATATCGATTTTTAAGGTATTTATGGACATTTCTGTGAAACAATTTTGTGAAACAGTTTTTGGCCTATAACTATTCCAAAAATTGACATTTCTGAATTCAAAACCCCATAATTCAATGGGAAATGAGCTCACCTTTCATTTGAGACCAACCCCGAATGGCTACGACCAATAAAACCACAGATATTTGGAAAAAACTGAACATTTGAATAAAATTAAAGGCTTCTACCCCTCAAAAATGCAAAAAAATATAGATTTTCAAAAAAATCGAAAAAAATACAAATGACACTGGTTTTCCGGCTAAAATTTCCTCAGCTTTTCAATAGAATGATCAAAAAAAATCAATCTTTAACCATTTCATTATAGTGTCCATTTTGCCCCACTCTCCCCTATATTTATCAGAGAATTCCAACTGATAATTAATAAATTCCATTCAATCTATCATTTATTCTGAACTTTTATTCGTGCAGTCTCCGGTGCAAGAAGAAAACAGCCCCATGATATAATTGTATGGATTCTGAAAATATCAAAAAAATATTGAATTATATAAATATCAAAATCGTTGAATTTCAAATTTTTAAATATGAATAATTGACAATTACCGGTACATTGTAAATCAAACCACAACCACAGACTCCATCCATGCACTTGAGTCTATCACCTTCTCTCATACACGGTGGTCCATTATCGCAGTCAGAATCTTCTTGGCAGGAGTCTAAATTATTTAAAAAATCGTGTAATACATGAAATTTACTGATTTTTCCACTGAAATTCTACATTTAAAAAGAAATTCTCGATCTACGTACCCATTGCTGCATTGATTACCATAAAATGAATGAGCAATAGACAAAATACATTCAGTAATTTGAACATGCTGATTTCCCAAAGATCGAATGAAGATTCCACAAAAATTGTGTACGCAGAAGAGAAGAAATGTTTATGCACGACTTTGTAAACTGAGTAATAAAAAAAATTACCTCAATTCCAGAGCGTAGGCTTCGTCACGAATAAGCTACTATCAGTGACATGTATTATCATAATTACTCCATTATTTATCGCACAATATCGTCGTGTTAGAGTGAAAAATACGTGAATCGTACACGTTTCCTATATTGTTACACTCTTTTCACTCTATGACCACGAAATATACTTGCCTATGTAAAAAAAAACAACTATGGTCATTTGCGCAAGTGAAACACGTGGTTTAGACATGAAAAATAGATTTGGACGAGGAAAGTAAAAGGAAGTTCTTAAATTGGATCCAATTTATTGCATTCTGATAATTCTACAGTGCTTTCTAAGTTCCCAAGAAGAGTCGAGGCCAATTAATCCTAGAATAAAAATGACAAAAAAAAAGCAATTGAAATATCATTCGATTAATGATATCGACTACCGCCAATGGCCCAATTAATGCCATCGGCCCAATTAATGCCACTTTTCATACATTTTCGTGATTATTGAACTTATTCGAATTCTCAACTCTAAGTAATTGATAGCAGTGGCTAGAAAAAAATTCTAAGGACACCGGACAATCAAAATATTCGATATTTCTCACTAGATATATTTCTAAAATTAATCCGTTATATGCGAGCAGCGTGCTCAGCAAAATTAAGCCCTAAAGCTCTTCATGTGGAGTTAGACTACCTCATCAGTTCAATGTGTGATACTGAGAAAATTTAAGTATTTAATAAATCGAAAATTGTATTGATTGTTAGCAAAATCATTGGACTTTCATATAAATTGACGAATAATTCAAAAATAGCGACCAGTGATGGAAATTAATTGATGGCAATTATTGGGACCCTCTATGGCAGAAATCGGGCCATAGTGGCATGAATCGGGCCATGGACAAAATATTTTTAAAAATATAAATTAAATAATTTTTATCATTAATTCAGGAAAATAATTAATGTAAATGATAGTCCGGACCCTGAATTTTTTCGAGGAAAAATCAAATTTGAATTTATGATAAGATATAATTTTTCTATGAAAGATATGCAGCAGAATAGGTCTCTTGGTGGCATTAATTGGGTCATTGACGGTAGTTGTGATGATAACTCACCAGGTAATTAATAGTAATATGAAGGTTCACAGATGCATTTGCCACGGATACACATGGGTGTCTCATAAGCCATTTGACATCGTTCATACTTGCAATCCCAGTGATTCGTGCATACTTCTGCGGAAATAATTAGATTGGGGAATAAAATGATTTATCAGTAAAATTGATTCAAGAAATAACTTTTAGCAGCTATTAGATCTTTTACCTTAATTACATAGAATTGGATATAATGAGATCAAATTATATTTAAAAAAATAAATTTCTCGAAGGTATGAATTTTTTTAATATTTCTTTGCAATAATTTATTTGTTTAAAAAAAGATGTAAATTTGACGTTAATTTTATTGTAATTTTTTTCACTCACTCTGTGCAGCAGCAGCTGCAACAGCGACAATCAGCAACAGAATGAACAATTTCTGAAGAGTAATCATGATGTTGATGTCTCACAAGTCCTCTAGAACATTTACTAATCGAACCTCTGAACAAGTGCATTTATATACAATCTGAAAAGACCAAAAGCCTTGAACCTCAAGACATTTTTCACTATTTCAATGTGTAATTTTTGTCATTGCTAGATGTAATTGAGCACTACCACGCCAACTGTGCGAAGATGATGAGAGTAGAGTCGTAATTATCATGTCGAATGCTAATAATCTAACAGCTCAGGAATGTACAATTCATTAAAATCTTTGATATTCTCAATTTATTTGAGATGAATATTATTTTTTAAATTACAACATTCATGATTCTTTGTTTCATGCTGAAGATGCTGCAGTGAAGGTACATCCGGCTGTCACAAAGATACGATAATTGAGAGAATGGAAATGAATGAAAACAATTATTGATCATGCAGATATTAATTATTGAAAATCATTATTTATTGTTCATCTACATTAAGAAAAAAATGTAATTACACTGTTTGAGGCTTTTACACCACTGTAAAAGCTTGAAAAACAAGCGTTTCTAGGATATTTCATTTTTTTATGTAGAAAAAGAGGAAATAAAATGATAATATTTGAAAGAGTGATTGAGCTCGACGAAAAAATCGGCAATTTTTGATTAATAGGGGAGAGTGGGGCAAAATGGACACTGTTATGGAACGGTTAGAGATGGATTTTTTTTAATGATTCTATTGAGAAGCTGAGAAAATTTTAGCCAGAAAACGGGTATCAGATGTATTTTTTTCGATTTTTTGAAAATTTGATATCTTTTGGCACTTTTGAGGGGTAAAATGCCTTTCCTTTTTCGAGAATCTCCAGTTTTTTGGAAATATCTCTGGTTCTATTGGTCGTAGCAATTCGGGGCTAGTCTTAAATGAAAGGTGAGCTCATTTCCCATCGATTTATGGGGTTTTGAATTCAAAAATATCAATTTTTGAGATAGTTATAGGCCAAAAACTGTTTCACAAAACTGTTTCACAAAAATGCCCATAAATACCTTAAAAAACGATATTTTTTAATTGAAAACCCCATGAATCGATAGCAAATGATCTTATCTTTCACCTCCAATCAAAATTTTTATGCTACGAAGAGTAGAACCGAAGATATTCTCAAAAAGCTGAAAGTTTTCATGAAAAGAAAGGGTCTTACCCCTCTAAAATGCTCAAAAAAGTCAGAATCGCTAAGAATTCAAAAAAATCAATGCCGATACTTGTTTCCCGCCCAAAATTCCCTCAGTTTTCAAATGAAGTCATCAAAAACAATCTACAGCCAATATTTGTATTGATTTCAGAAGTTTTTCATAATATTTGCCTGAAAATTTAGATGTGTCCATTGTACCCCTGATGTCCATTTTGCCCCACCTTCCCTTAAAAAATACGCAAATCCATTTTTTGAAAATCCCCAAGGTATTTCTATTCGAAATATAGTTTTCAAGATACTGTGGAAAATTCAGAAGAAAATAATGAAAATTATTGGAGTTATGCTGTCTGTCAATTTGAAAAATCTTATTTCGAGAAAAACACAATTAAAGTTTTGACTTATGCCATAAATATCAAGAAATTCCTGGGGAAATATTCAAAAATTTCATTAGAAAAAATGGGGATTAGGTGATAAATTTTCTTGCCCATATTCTAGGAGGTTCGAAGTAATTTTCAAAGCAAAAAAATTGATTTTTTGAAAAATTTACCCTCATATTAACAATTTCAATATTTACTTTCAATTTTATACGCACAATTATCATCTTCATTTCTTCTGCGTTTCTCTCCCTTCCTTTGCCTCTTTTTCATGATAATTTTCTCGAGAACCATGAAAGGTGACTCGAAAATTAGACTAAAAATAAATCCCCCAAAACTGCACAATAGAAAATCACCGAGAAACGAATAAAATTGATTAATATCACTGAAGTACACAGAATTTCGTGTACCACCAATTTTCATACTGATAATACTAAAATGTATTAAATAAATAGAGTATGATATTCTACCAAAGGGCATGAATATTGGAATTGACAAGAATTTACCGATAAAACCACCGTGTCCAATTACACATGCATATATTATCCAGCAAATGGCAAATGCCCAAATGTGCCGTGCAAAAGCAGCATAGAACACTTCCCAAGGGACATTCCACTGATAATCATCGCTCTGGAATACTCTGTATGAAAAGAACGTGAATGCAAGCATTAGAACAGTTAAAAACCAACCGAGATGCACGAAATTATTCGAGATTTTGTGCTTTTTATCAACAAGCTGGTATCCAAGAAAAATCCCCAACAGCCATGGTCCTGATCTCGTGTATGTTTTCATGTAGAAATTGATCAGTGTTGTCTCCAGTCTTCGTAAACTGCAATGAAGAATAAAAAAAACATGAGAATTTGGTTGTAAAATAGCCCAGATTTTTTTTTTACCAAATAAAATACATACTCTGTAAATAGAGCCCCGGAAAATTGATACTCTCCTGCTATTACAGCTGGTGTTATAATCGATGCAATCAAGAATATAACGAGAATAATTAATCCAAGCTTCGGTCTTTTAGCCAGTGGATAAAGTATCAATGGAGATATCCAAAAAAGCTGCATATCCACAGCTAAATACCACGTGTGCGTCAGGCACCACTGAAAATCATTAATTTCTTTACAATTTAATGGTAAAATCCCGAGTGAACTATACCAGAATTTTTTTTTAATTAAAAAATCTTTACCTAAAAATTCGAAAAAAAAAAATTCAGCAATACTACGAAGGTATTGAAGTATCTTCACGATTTTTTTAAAAGAATTTTTTGTAAAGCACTTCATTATTGAAAAAATTATTGTGTTATCTAATTCTACTTTATTATAAATAGTTACCGCATTGTTGATTACTCCTCACCATGTGATCAGTATTAACAAAATTCTGCATATAAAGCATTATTGTCCACCAGCGTTTTGAACAAATTTGTGCCTGAGAAGAAACAATAGACTCCCATAAAGCACCTGATCCAATTCTCGGGAAAATATAGATGGCCAAAAGTAAAATAGCACCGAGTGATGGAGTCAATCTATGAAATTTGAAAAATCGATCAATTTACTGTCAATCACTGTCCTTTTTAGACAATTTCTCTTTTAATAATGGGATTTATTCATGCCGAAAAATTAATTAACCAGCGAAGCAATTACCTGATATATCGATGCGCATAATACATGAGCAAATTGAACGTCCGTCCCTTGGACATTTCCTTCAAAAAAAGGTACGACGTTAAAAATCCACTGAGCACAAAAAATGTATCAACGGAAAACGGTGCAATGAGTATGTACATAGCTTGCCAAGAATTAATCCACTGGAAAAAAAAAATGAGTAAACAAATAGTATAAACCAAAGCCAAAAGATCAGATGAAGATAAAAATATTAAAAATACCCCCGAGATATCAGCCATATTCATCACCGCTCCCACGGGTAAAAGTGCATATTCATGACCAAATATCACCCAGCACATACTAAAAAATCGTAAACCCTGTATTGCTGGCAAATTATCATTTGGAATTTTTGTACTGAGAATTCTTCTGGCATTTGTGTAAAATGAAAACTTTGCTAATTCATTTATGAAATCCATTTTTATGTCTATGTCCTTATTAATTCTGATGAATGCATCGAGAATCGTGCAGATGAATAGAAAAATTATAAACACCATGAGAATCGTTCTGAAAATAAAAAAAAATTTTTTTTTAGCAATGTAAGAAGATTAACGAATTTCAAGTTTACAGAAAAAATTTATTTCATCTTGATCGAGCACTTTTCCCTCGAATCCTTTTTTTGCAGAGAATTTTAAGAGGTAAAATAAAAAAATAAAAGAAGATGCTCCAATATGCGGACATTGTTAGTGAATTTTTTGAAATTTTTTTGAAGAGCCCTTCACTCTGAGAAAAAAATCCCAAATAACTTTGATTCGCAGGTCCATTTGATGCCAGTTTCCCCTATTCACAATGAATCCCCTCAAAATTTTTCGACTAATTCTTCTGAATCTCTTCCTGCGCACATAAATCATGAAACATATAAAGATAATGAATATTTACATAACAACAATGTCATCGATCTTCCATTGCACAGGAGCAATTATCGTGCATCTTGTAGATCCAATTCTGAGAATGTTATCATGATAGCCTGACGTTTTATCTACAGCATTCTGCACTATCAGTGCCACGTGCTCGCTGTTGCATGCAGCTGGTAAACAGATAGACAAAGTTGAGCTCAATGATATAGTTGTATTGGGCACCTTGACAGATAGCGTGTACATGCAGTGATGTCCTTCAATGATTTCCTCATCTCTCGTGACCTTGACCGAGATGCATTCATCGTAAAAGCCCAAGTCCTTCATGTTGCCTATGAGAATGCCAGATGGAATTTTCGAGGATGAATCTAGCACTGCGGAAATTTTCGGTGATTAATTTCCCTCTTTTCTTTTTATTCAGAGAGAAGTGAGATAAAAGGGACACAGTGACAAATCACTCGGAATCAATGGAAATTTCAGAGATTGGTCCATTCTGATGTTTTCAGTGGGAAGCTGAGAAAATTTCTGGTGAAAATCATATGTTAGAATTCATTTTTTGGAATTTTTCAAAAATTTTGATTTTTCGGTCGAGATTTGAAAAATTTTAACTTTTTATTTTTGAAAAATTTCAAAAGTTTCACTTTTTCAGAGATATTTCCGGTTTTATTGGTCGTAGTAATCTGGAGCTGGTCTCAAATGGAACCCTGAGCTCATTTCCCCTCGATTTATATCATTGTAAAAGAAAATGATACATTTTTAATGGATATAAAGCGAAAATTGATTTTCGAAAAATGGGCTACAAGTGATTAAAAAATTGATTAAAAAATAAAATTAGAAATGCATAAATCGATGGGGAATGAGCTCACCTCCCACTGAAGATCGCCTCCAAGTCGCTATAATTAATAAAACCGTAGATATACAAAAAAAATGTGTTTTTTTTTCGATTTTCAGAAATTTCGATCAAAAAATTAGAATTTGCTAAGAATTAAAGAAAAATAATTTTGAAACCTGTTTTTTATCTATGGTTTTTTTTTAATTAATTATCTATGGTTTCCTCAGTTTTTCAATGAAACCATGAGAAAATCTCTATCTCGAAAATTTTCATTGGAGTGTCTATTTTACCCCATTTTCCCATAAACAAAAAAAATAAATTTTCAATTACTTTTCAGAGCCCATAATTCCGATTCCATCAGTCCCGTAACGAACATGGAAAATTGCAAATCACATTGAGTATTATTAACACTATTTAATTGCAATGTACGATTTAAATCACTTTTCACATAAGCTTTGATAATATTCTCCGGTTGAATTTCACGCATCACATCAAACAGATTCAATGAAATATTTGTTTCATAATTACGTTTAATTTGTTCAATGAATTGAGTTGAAACATTATTGATATCATAATTAGCTTGAAATTGACATTTAATCGATGAAATTAATAATTGAATTATTAAAATGTAGCGGAAACGATTCATTACTTTTGAGTTAAACATTTTCATGATAAATGCACGGATTTTTGCATGTTTCAATGCATTAATTTAATTACGAGAATCATTGTTTGTTTATTAAAATGAAGATAACAATACTATTGTGATGATAATTCTGCGATTTCATGGTTGATAGTGATTTTTGTTACTTAGAATTGTTTAATCACGAGTTTGATTTATTTGATTCAATTTTCATTGAATCATTATTTTTTTTTTTCTTTCAATGAAAAAACAAAATGTGTGATTATTGAAGCGATGTTCTTACTAGGATTGTAAATCTTAGATATGTATTGATTTTTGGATCCGCAAAAATTAGTCTCTACACGATTTTTATTCGGCAATGAGACAAAAATAAGAGGAAAGTCAATTAATTCTATAATAGGGGAAGGTGGGGCAAAATGGACATAAGGGGTATAATAGACACATCTGAATTTTCATGGTTTTATTCTGAAAAACGCTCTAAATTAATAAAAATAATGGAGATAGAATTTTTTCAATGATTTCATTGAAAAGTTGAGGAAATTTTAGGCGGAAAATATGGGTGAAAACTTTTTTTTCGCATTTTTGAAAAAAAAAAAAGATTTTTTCACTCAATCTTGAAGGGTACCCCCTTTTGATTTTTTCGAAAAAATGATTTTTTTGAAGATATCTCCGGTGCTATTGGTTGTAGCAATTCGCGGGTGGTCTCAAATTGAAGAGGAGCTAATTCCTCATATTTTCGTTGAAGTCTCATTGATTTTTATCGAAAATTACGGAAGTTACAGCCCAAAAACTGATTTTCACAAATTTCCCTGTAATTTCGTCATTTTTCGATAAAAATCGATGGGACTTTAACGAAAATGTGAGGAATGAGCTCCCCTTGAATTTGAGACCACCCGCGAATCGCTACGACCAATAGAACCGGAGATATCTTCAAAAAACCATTTTTTTTAAAGAAACCCAAAGAGGATTCTCTTCAATTTTGGCGCGAAAAAAGGAAAATTTTCAAAAATTCGAGAAAATTGATTCCGATACATGTGATTACAAAAATTGCCCAATTATCAGTTTTTGAAAATATGAAGAAAGAAAAAAAAATAACGACTTTCAGTAGAAATTCATGCACATTTTAAATTCATATTTTCCCGCTTGCGAAAAGGTGGCGCATCGAACGTCAATTGTTAGCGAATAAAAAAAAAATAATTGCGATTCGCAAATTTTCATTATTGAACAACCAATTCATTGACACCTGATGTCTCCTGTACTTCATTAAAAATAAATCATCAATAAATCCAAAGGTAATTCATGACAATATGAAATATTATTATTTTTTAATTATAATTAATTGTAAAAAAATATTAAAATAAATCCGGCACCTATTTGGTCCATTGTGTGACACACACACACAGAGACACAAATGGTGCCAGACAATGTGTAGATTTTTTATTTTGATTGACATTCACCTGTTTAATGGCATTATTTTTGTGATCAACAGACGTGAAAATTCATCAATCATAAGAAAATAAATAAATGAAAAATGGGACAATTTAATCTGCGTTGGAACAATCATATCAGTAATATTCTGCAGGTAATTTTTTTATTTATTTACAATATTTAATCAATAATTATTAATAAATAAATTCATTTATGTTTTCATGTAATTCATTCTTTTTAGGTATTTGCAGAGCATTTATCATCAGAATCTCTTGTTGATGTTACATTATCCTGTGAAGGACGATTTATCAAAGCACATAAAATAATATTGTCAGCTTGTAGTCCTTACTTTCAGGTATTCCCTTTAATTTGCAAAAAAAACAATATATATAACACTGAAAATAGTCGATATTCGACAATTTTTAGATTTTTTTATTTCTCAACAAATAAATTTTTAGAGACAAAAAATATGCACATTTGGAAAAATTAAAAACACTAAAGTTACGAATTTTTGAAATATTTTTTTTTTCGTCACAATTTATTTGTTGAATGGAAATGCAAAGAATTGTCACGTGTCTACTAATTTCATTGTCATAAAAATATTATAAATTGTCACCTTAAAAGTAAAAGGACAGAAGTCCTGAGCTTTTATTTAGTACTTACGCCCATTTGTTTCTAATGCAACAGAATATCTTTTTTTTTATTTAACAAAATATCTCGCTTGCATTATTTTTTTTCAGGAATTATTTCAAAGTCACACATCAAAGCATCCTGTTATAATTTTAAATGGCGTCAAGTATGAGGATCTTCAGTCAATGATTAGATTCATGTACAGTGGTGAAATAAGAGTTGAGGAGAGTGAATTGACTGATCTTCTTGCTATTGCTGAGACACTCCAGGTCAAAGGTCTCTGCAATGTCAGGGAAAAAAATGAAAAAGACGATGTGGTGAAATCGTCGACTGATGATATTGAAACGAAGAATGGATCAGTGGATCCACATGTTAATGATGGTAATTGCAAGCTGGAACGTCAGCATCAGGAGGAAAAGGACAAGAGTCGGCCAAGAAAACGGAGAAAAATGTCTCATACAGTGGTGCATAAAAATTTTGTTTAATGATTTACGAAATTTTCAGATAAATTGATTCTATTCAATGATCAGTTTTTTATGATCCTGAAAATAGCAGACATGTGACAGTTTTTTTTTTATTTTTCTCTTTTTCTTTCAACAGATAAATTATTGAAAATATGAAAAATATGAATTTTTTAAAGAATTTTTTTCAAACAAGTTATTGTTAAAAAAGTGTAAAAAAAATTGTCTAATTTCTGGTAATTTCATTATCATAGTTTTTTGAGGATCTTTATTGAAGAGAATTTCAAGGAACTATCTTCAAAAAAAGTTTATCAAGAAAATGGTTTTATCTTCTTTAGATTCCCAAATATTTCTTTAAAAAATTGGTGGAAAAATAGAATCAATTTGTCTGAAAACTTTATTTTCTTCATTATTTTGATTTTTCAAATTGTAATTTTTTTTTGCTGATTTTGATGATGGAATTATTCATTTTTCAGAATGAATTGGCGAATGAACCAATTTTCACAAGTCCCCAGAGAGTCTGTGTAGAGCCAGAGAAGAGTCCAAGTCGACCGCAGGAGAATTACACTGATACAAAAGCATCGGACGATGAAGAATTTAAGAATTTAAAAAAATTAAGGATGAAAGCGAAAGCTAGACCAGAGAGACAGACTCATATTTACGGTGAAGATGGACCTGAAAAAATACGCAGACCACCAAATGCATTTATGATATTTGCTAATGAATGGAGACGCAGATTGGCACTTGAACATCCACGTTCAAGTAATACAGAAATATCAGTTATGCTTGGTACAATGTGGAAGAGTTTGACTAATGAAACTAAAGATTCGTATTATGCATTGGCTAAAAAAGTTGATGAAGAGCATAAACGAAAATATCCAGGGTATTATTACAGTCCAAAAGAGGCGAGGATACAGAAAAATTTGAAGAATGATATGCTTCTAGCACGTTGTCTTCCAAAAAATCCTAAAGATAATTCTGATAATGATAATTCAAAATGTTCTAAAGGATCTTTAAATGATAATGAGACAAAACAATTGGATATTAGAAATGATATTGATAGATCTGAGATAAAAAACTATTTGGATGATATCGAAAAAGTCCGTGATAATGAAAGTATTAGCTTAGTTTAATTGATTATTGATTATTAATTGATGAGATATTATTATATATATATATTTCGTACTATTTTTGATCTCATTGACTCAAATTAGATCTTAAGAGATTATTATTAACTGAAGTCTGTTAATTTTTTATGTTAAATTATTAATTATCTCATTTCTTAATTTATGTTAATTTTGAAGAAAGAAAAAGTATTTACGCAATTATCGAATTAATTCGATGGCAAAGAGGTAAAATGTGAATTAATTGATAAATATCTCAGAATTTCAGAACAATAATTCTGAATCGAAATAACTCATCACATTTTATCGTTTTTTTTACTCAATTATTCTTGGAAATAATTGGTACTAGTTGAAATGCCAAAAAAAAAATGTGGATTTGTTTGAAGTTCTGTTGAATTATGAAATAAATATTAAATGTTTAAAAAACTTAACTCGAGTATTAGGAAAAAATAATTATTTTATAGTAAAATTTCATAATTACTTCAAATTAATTCACATTAATCCAAGAGAATATTAATAGTATTATTCACCACTGATAATAAATTCTCAAAATATTACGATGAATAATTTTTTATTTATGTACTTTGTTCATTGGTCATGATGTCAATAAAAATTATTTCTTTTTCTTCGTTTTACCAATAATTTACATTGTTAATTATAATTTATAATTACATGTTTTTTTTTTTAATTAAAGAAACAATTATGCAATGAGTTGTCAATTAAATTCTCCAAGTCAATGAAATATTCTGATGGAATTATAAATATTGTAAAAGTATTATCTATTGACTGATCAGATTGGAAAATTTAATTGATGATTTTATGTAAGAAAAAGAAAAACTTTGGATTATGAAATCCAGAGAGTCAGAGTAAACAAAATAATTACATTGTAAATAGAAAGATAATTAATCAAAGATGTTCTTAATTTGTCGCAAGGAATTAAAAATTTTTCCTTTTACAGATGAAAAAAGAAAAAGTTTATAATTATGCTAAATTATCTTTCATTATGCAAATTTATGATTCTCATTTGAATCTTTCATTGAAAAGAAATTTAATCTAAGACAACTTTAACAATCAATTGAATATTAATTTCAATAATTGTGACTGATTTAACCAAGCATCAAACAATTGTATTATCAATTAAACTTAAATTTATTATTACTAACTAAAAATTATCTTTGATATTCAAACAAGAAATCCATCATTATTTCTTCAACGAAGAATTTGTATTTACACTAGAGCTTTGGTAAAATTTTAATTAACATAGCAATGCTAATGAAAAATAAAATTAATTATTTTTTTTCAGTACATTGTAAGTAAGCAGACCTCAGAGCTCGGCGATTTCTTTAGCACATTAGTGATGAACTTTTTGTTTCCTAACTTAAAAAAAAATTGCAAAAGGAAGTAGCCCTGGATAAATTTAATCCACGAAGACATTAGAAAATTCAATAGTAAAGTGATGAAGATATTGTCGTGTCAGAAACAAAGTGGCGTAAGTGCTATAAATAAGTATAGCACTTATGCCACTTTGTTTCTAAGGTAACGACATGAAAATGTCCTGTATTTTATTTTGAAAATATCTCAGAAACGATGAAATTTAGCAAAATTTATCAAGAGTTACTACTTTTTCGTAGCTTATGAAATTTTCTACGAAAAAAAGTCTCTTGTTGAATTTTTCCTGAAAATACTAATTTTGAAGATATTTTAAAATTAATTTACAGGAAATTTTTATCTTATTCACCCACTTATTCGAACTCACAGAAATATTTAAAATACAAATAATATGTAATAAAAAACTTAATTGGAAGTCTCAGTATGGAACATAAAAGGGCCTTTCATCATAAAGTAATTAAAGTAAAAAAAAAAATATCATGTTTTTTAAATATTATTGTAACATAAAACGAACAAATTTCATGATTTCGTGATCAAGGAGACAAATCGGTTTTGAGTTTGACAATTTTTCGTGATTATCTCGAAATTTAATGGCTATACGAAAGATTTCGTAAAAAAAATTTCTATCTCCGAAAGATTTCGGAATATTTCCAAAAAAAAACTCGAAACCAAATGCTGTAGTGTTAACGTGAGAAATTAATGACTGGATTTTTAAGCAATGATTTAATTATAATCATTTGAAATAACACCCATGTGACTAGACACCGGTTTCCATCGTAAAAAAAAAGTAAGGGTGCTAACTCATTCGTTTAATATTAAATTCTGAATTGTGCATTCTATCTTTCGTTTCATTAAGAGATCTGAGATTTAAATTTCCATTAAAAAAATGACTATTATGCAGTGATATTGATTAATTTCATTTACATCAATGAAATAAAATTATTTTTCTGGACGATTTGAATTGCATAGTTATGAAGATTTTAAAACCTTAGGAAAAAAAAAAAAATTGTGCGTTTTTATGTACATACTGTAATGATGTTTTTCGAGATAAGAATATTATCGTGAAATATAACTGTTGGATTGATCGTCAAAGATTCTCGTCAATAATTCCAAGAAAAAAATGAAAAATTTAACTCCTATATGATTTGATACAATACTTTGAATATAAACAGGTACGAAGGGTGCAATGGAATTGATATTTTTTCTTTTCACTATCAATAACAATTTTTTGTTTTTTTTGAAAATACTTAAACAGTTATTGGTGGCCTAAATTCTTTACTAACAACGTAAAATTTGTGTTTTTTACCAAAAATTCCCCAAACAACAGCGACATTTTCAATAATTAAATTAAATGGAATTGTCGCTAGTGCACCACATATGCACAGTATGTAACGTGATAAACCGAAACGATACAATGAAAATGATTTTATAACACCGAATATATACATGTAAATACTCACTGCACCAATGAATGCACACAATATATCAATGAATTGTGGACACTCAATTGGACATAATCCAGCTAGTATTATGTTTGATGTTGATAGTGGCAGTGTTACCCACGAGTAACAAGATATGCCTAGCAACAATTTTTTCTTCAGTGGTATTGCCTTTGAATGTACAACTAGGAGAATTCCTTGGAGCCAACGTTTTCGCTGCTGCACAAAATCCCACAGGGTAAATGGACTTTTTTCCCACATTTCACCCTCAATAAAATTGAAACTGTAGCCCATTGTGAAAGCTTTCATGGCGAAGAAACAGTCCTCAGCCACTGAACCATCGAGGCCATTGTCAAAGGACACCTGACGTTCTGCTTCCATCTGGAAAAACGAAAAATTAATTACAAAACTGTTCAAATGATTTACAAAAAAAAAAAGTATTTTTTTTTTTCAGGGGATTTATTCGCCGTAAAGTGATTGCAAAAATAGGTATAATTCTGTTAAAAATTTGATTTTTTACTCTTCTTACAATTATTTGATTCCCAATAAATATAATTTGGAAGTTGAATACAGAAAATTTTCAAATAAAATTAAAGATTGAAATGTGTAAAAATGATAATGACGAGCGCAGATATCTGATAATTTTCATTTTTTCCTTTTTTTTGAACAAATAAAAAATTCCAAAAATTAGAAGTGCAAATTTTCGTTAAATATTTTATCCAACAATAATTTATCTATTCGAAAAAAAAATCGAAAAAATTTAAAAATGTGCGAGAATTTGATTAATATGTAAAAAAAATCATGACTCAATTCCTTTCGTCAGTTTCTACAATTTCCCTCACCTAATTAGGTCATCACAAAACAATTCCCCGAAAGATTAGGAGATATCTACCTGCCTATCTCGTCATAAAATTGCACCAACAAGATAAGATTCTTATCTCTTCTTATTCTCTCTAATCCATCGATAAAAAAAAAAAATATTTGAAAAAATTACCCGTGTCACCACGAACGATCCCTTCATGCTGAACAGCGGCTTATGAAACATGGTGAATTGTAGCCTCAATTTTCCCATGTCATCGGCAACTCTGAAGCTGTCAGCCAGTGTTGTTATCCAATTGACAACGTCTTCATTGGCATAAGTTATAAGTCCCTGGCCAAATTCGTGTTTTCCATCGAGTACAAAATTCAGTATTCCTCTAACTGAATTATCAGTTAACAATGTTTCCTCATCAAGATGCACAATCCAATCATGATCAGCTAATTCATTGACATTATTTTCAAGGCAATACTGCAGTGCGCGTGCTTTGAACAATGCACCAGTACTTGTTTTATAATTAGTTGGTACAATAACTTCGCGTATTCTACGATGAGGTGCTAAACCAATTGGCTTATCACTGACAACTTCAATCTGAAAATTCTCAAGTCCAGCCTCAGTGCACTTATCCAAATTTCTTTTGACATTAGTCTTAACTAATTGTGGATAATCACCACGTGTTACAACACGTATGCATATAAAAGGTGCCAATAGTGGTGATCCCTTGAGCACAACTTTGTCAGGAAATGCATTGTAAATAGTTAAACCAAAAAAATTAAATAGCACTTGTGGAAATGATAAGAATGTCAGTACACGTAGTAGATAGAGTATCGTTGCACCAATGATTCCGTATTCCCTCCATGGATCAATCTCAATTTTTTCATCGTTGAATAATGCACCAGATGCATACTCGAAGATCAAAATAACAGTTGCTAACAGGCAACAGTGGGATAAATGCCTTGCTATGCTACTTGGCATTATTTATTTCCTGGAAATAAATGAAAATTCATTATTTGATCATTCAATGAATTTTTCTTATGGAAGAAAATGAAACAGAATATGGGAGAATTTATCAATGAAGACGTTTTTTTTAGTTCTCATTTATCTCTAGAAAAAATGTCTCGATGATGTCTTTAGATAAATTGCTTTTTATTCCATTTTTTTTTTTGATGATTCCTCGGAATCTAAGCGGAAGGGTTTCAGAAATCTAGGCAAAAAAATATGAGGGCAAAATCGCTTCATCTCGCTTGAATTCCTAGATATTTGACGAATTTGTGCATTTTTGTTTGAAAAATGAATTATTATTTGAAAAAATAGTTGGAAAATTCGCACTTATAGACTTTTAAATTCTCAACATTTACATATATTTTTTTTTTCCAATAATTCATCTGTTAGAAGGAAAAAAAACTAAGAAGTATCATGAATGAGCCCAAATCTAAGAATTATCGGATTTTTTCGAAACAAATTAATTGGTAAACAAAAATATTTAAAAAAATTGCACACATAGTTTTCTGAATTTTCTACATCTGCATATATTTTGATTTTTTAAATTAAAAAATCTATTCGCTAAAAAAAAGAATCGATTTTATTCCATCATCACTTTTTTCAAAGAACTCAGAATTTAAGAGGGATAGAGCGATTATGCCCCAATCCTTTCCTGTAATTTCAAAAATTCTCTACAAACAAAATTCCAGCAAAATCGCTCTATCTCGTTGAGATACCGAAATGTTGAAAAAAAAACTGAGAAAATAAAATCAATTCATCTGAAAATTTTGCATTCACGAAGAATTAATTGACTAAATTCGAATCATCACCCTTTCCCTCCACTTTATCACTCAATTCTTCGTGAATTCCATTCAAAAAATCGAAACAAACACAACAGTTAAAAGTAGTTATTGAAGTTGAAGCGTGAAAAAAAAAATCAAAATAATTATCGTTTTCCCCACGTGTGTAAAACGCCCACTCAGTTTGACAGCTTGTTTTCCTTTTTTTTTTCCTTCCTTTGAACTATTTTCTGTTACTCTGGTGTTTGGCGGGGACTGAGGGCGTTTATGCCAAGAAACATATCAAGGTAAACTTCACTACACCGAGTAAATCACTTTCCAAGGTCAATGCGTACCAATTGGCATTACGTAAATAATAGCTGAAGTAATTAAAATTGACATTAATTATTCAATTGTATTGTTTCATTATTTAATCATTGAAATATTCATTTATTTATCGTTTCAATTGAATTTTTGACAGATACAAACAATAGTCACGCTCTAAAATTAATTCAACGAATTTTTCAAACAATTAAATATTTTTTTTTATCGTTTGGATGATTTGAAAAATTTGGAATTCATGATAATTCAAAATTTTCAATGATTAATTCAATGTTTTTATTAATTTATTTATTAATTACCAGTAAGAGCACGATATCCCCGGGTGTACACACCTCGTTCCCTTACTCGCGTCTCTGTTCCACCCAACAAACTCATTCGCCAATGAGAGCTCGAAGGAATTCATGTGTGTGTGGGTTCGTGTATATTTGATAAAAACACACACAATACAGAGAAACTGTGGCGCTGACGGTCAAAGTCCACGCGTAATGATTCAAATGGTGAATATGAATGTAAACCTTTTTTTTTTTTACAAATCTTCTTCTTTTAACTTCTTTTAATGAACGAAATCATGATAAATAAAATTTATTTTTAACATTTCCTGGAAAAGATGTGATACAGAAAATAGACGTCTGACAATTTTCATTTTTTTTTTTTTAACAAATAAATTCGGTAGTGAAGAGGTAAAACTGGATAAATCGACTTATCTTTGAGATCATTTTTAAGGAAATATCCCGGAAACTAAGCGAGATAAGGTGATATTGCTCATTTGTTTTTGCAGAGAATTTTCAAGAGTTACAAAAGAGTTTTAGAGCAAAATTACTCTTTCTCGGTTATTTTCTAAGGTATTTTCGAAAAACTTAATGAGAAAAAAAGAGACTTATCTTGTTTTACCTTTTCACTATTGAATTATTTAAAAAAAAGGCAGAAATATACACACGTAGAAAATCCAAACAGCTATAAGTGCAAATTTTTCAAATATTTTGTCGAATATCTACTATTTCATAGAATTCATGGATTTTCATCTCAAATTGAAGGAAATGAAAACAGAAAAAAATGAAAATTGTGAGGAAAATCGAATATTTAATAATTTATTCATTTTTTTCTTCTTTAAACTAATTTTTATTATTCCTCTCGTTTTTCTTTTGTGTAGAATTAATTATCTATGAGGAAAAATACTTGAGTAATCATTTGCGGAAAAACCTGAAGGTTTTCTTTTACTGACAGTAATTTCAATGAATAAAATTTCTATTTTTTTTTATTTTTTTGGGGAAAAACTAATTTTTTTTTATTCGACAAATAATTTCTCATTTCTTATTTAGATTTCATCGTATATACATCTCACTTAAACGTTAATTTATCATTATCATTAAATTTTGATTCAATCGTAGATTCAATCTGGATTAACGCACTTTGTAGTTAGTAATGCGATATCACGTGGTGGCCATACTTTGCAAATAGCTCGTGTGCGAACTAGACCCCGTGGAACCGGTCCATACTGCCTTGAATCCGTGGAATTACTGCTGTTGTCACCCTCAAGCCATATATGGCCTTCTGGAATCTTTTTCACATAATAATTAACTATATATCAGTTTAATTGATAGAAAAGTTGATGAATTTTCCATTTTTTTAATGATTCCAGTGATGAGCGAGGGAAATTTCCACTGGAGAATTATATAGGGGTGGGTGGGGTAAGAAAAAGACAAAAGGGGTGAAACTGACACATTTTGAATTTCATTTATATTATGACAACCTCGAGAAATCAGTGAAAATATTAGAGATAAAATTTTTCGGATAATTCGCATGAAAAGCTGGAGAAATTCCCATCGAAACAATTCTGTTAAAATTTATTTTTGAGATTTTTTTAATTTAAAAAATGAATCAAGACAGAGTGGCGACTGAAAACTAATTTAAAAATTCCCTGACTGTTCCATGATTGTGCCCTGACTAAAAATAAAATTTCAGGACCTACAATAAAAAAAAAAATTACTGGAATACAATCAAATACTATTCAATATATTCAAACATATCCAAAAATGAAGAAAATCGATAAAAAAAGCTTGAAAAATAAGTGAAATAGTGTGGAATGCCTCATATACTCTAAAATTCGTATTCCAGGTTTCCCAAGTCAATTGGCACTCTGTAGGGAAGGGCCTTTTCTACGAAAAAAAACATTATAGAATCAAAATAATTGAAATAATTATGAAAACTCAGAAAAAGAAGAAAAAGTAGATACTTTGAACTTATTCGAATTACTTCGAATGAAAGGTGAGATTATTTCATATAAATGTGGGACTAGTATTGAAAGCGATAAAGTAAACATTGTGTTGCATGACTGTACGTAATAATTTTGAGAAAAGAACATAGAGTCAATATTAGTGAGACTAACTTCATAAATGTCTCATTGGGAAGTGTGAGGTGAAAAGTGTTTTTCCTATTTGACATTTTTCTTACGTTCTTGTTTAAATTATGCAAGAGGTTTCGAGGACTTCCGGGAAAAGTACGAGTGGCCAAGGGTGGCTTCACAAAGAGGTCATTCATTGAACAAACAGTGTGACGAATAGTGTAAAGAGAGAGAAAATATATGCTTTTGGATGACAAGTCGAAGTTGGAATCGGTTCCAATTCAATCGATGACGACAGAAAGCCTTTTTTTTTGTTTTTATGTATTCGGCTTTTATCAATTTAAATTTAAATATAATTTAAATATAATTTCTTAATCAATTTAAAATAAATATTTTTTATTGAAGTTTTTCCTTCGACCATTCTTTAGATTATTAGTAGATAAAATATCGGCCATCATGGTCACTCCCAAAAAAACATTTCAATTTTTGAATTTAATTTCAATTATTAAAGACACCAAAGTGTCGTATACTCCACGTGGACTTCATCAGGGTGCTTATTATGGTTATCCTAAAAATATCAATATTATCATCAATCAATTTACATTATTTTTGCAGAAACAGAAAAATAAAGGTGATAAAAACGTCTTCTTACAATTTAAAATTAGATTTTTAAAAAATAAATATTAATAAACGTTTCCTATTCCTCAATCGTTTTGATCTACATTAATTGAACCTCTTTTCTCTCTCTCTCTCTCTCTCAAATTATCGATGTTTGAGATACTTATAGGGCAACAGTTTTCACAAAATGACCGATAAATAAGTCAAAAATCGATCATTTTCTCCTCTAAACTACATAAATTATTGAAATATGATCTCACCTTTCATTTAATATCAACTCTGAATCCTTATGACCAATAGAATTGAGAAGATCCTCGAAAAATCGAAAAAAAAATGGAGATTGAGAAGGTTTGAACCCCCAATTCGTGCCAAAACGAATAGAATTTTCAAAAAATTCTAAAAAATAAATGCTAAAACATGTTTTTTACCAGAAATTTCCTCAGCTTTTCGATAGAATCTTAAAAAAAATCCATCTCATACCTTCCCATTGAAATCTCCATTGTATCTCACTTGTCCTGAATACAATTAATTTGTGCACATCCTCTCCATTGAATTATTGTTATATTGTAATACCTTGTATCCCAATAATTGAGAGCTGGGATTCCGCCCACTCTCCAATGACATCATAAAAAATCCTGGAATTCCCTCGAAAACCATCAAAATATCAATCCAAACATGATTAAAATACTCACAATATAAGTCGTAAATCCGTGACGCACTTTTTCACCCTCAACAGCTTTAATTCTCTTGCAGATGTGTTCACTTGGTTTTGTTGAATTCTTTGCAATTACAATATCACCCTTTTTCAATTTACGAAAACGTGGAGTTATGTGCTCCGTGAGTAGTATATCATTACTGAAGATTGTTGGCTCCATTGATGGTCCCGTGCACTTTATATTCAAAAATAAATTAAGAAAATTACCCAGAGATATTAGTAATGAATAAAGTAAAACAGGAGAAAATCGACTTGTTTTTAATAATTACTCTCTCGATGAAATATCTCGGAAACTAATGAAGACACGCCTTCTTACACGAGTCCTCTTTTGCAGAGAATATCAAAATCAACAAAAAAATAAATAAAAAATGGATAAAATCGTTCTATCTGATTTAGTTTCCGAGATATTCATCAAAAAAAATTAATTGGTCGACATGCCACAATTTTTCTGATTGTTTTTTTTTAACAATCGATCATTCTGAAAAAAAATCTTCAAAAAATTCACACTTATAATTTTTTGAATTCTCTTACTTGTGTGTATTTTTAATCTTCTCAAAAATAAGACATTTGTTAAAAAAAAAAAATTAAAAAACTCTTGGCTACTGAATTTTCAAAGAAATAGTATTTTCCACCTTTTTTCAAAAACGCTAATTTTCCTGCAAAACAGTTTTTCACAAAAATTCCCCTCAAATTTCGAGTTATTTCACAAACATAGATTGTATAAAATAAAAATTTGGAATCAATTTGATTAAAAAAAAAAACAATTTCTCATTCAAATTCATATTTTACCCCTCTCCCTCCAAAATTAATGAAAAAAAAAATGGCGCTGCACGGAAATTCCCCCAATTTTTTCATTCGAAATGAAAAACTTAACCTCTTCCTCAAAACTGTCAGTCCAAAAAAAAACTCAAAAAAAAAACCATTATAAATAACAAAACATAACTTACAACAACAAAATCCCCGATATACTCAAAAACACAGTGAGTTATACACGCCCATTGCACAAGAGTTCCAGCAGCTCCAAAGAATCTGACGAAATACTTTTTAACCATAACTGCCATAATACGCATAAAAACCCGCCACAGCCTATTTCAACCTGAAAAATCCCCTCCACACAGTCCAACACTCATTCTCCCTCCCAAAAAACCCCTCACAAGCACAAAACTATTTTAAATTGACTCTTCTATCAATTTTTGAATTTAAAAATAAATTTTCACTCAAAATCTTCGCTGCAAAATCAATCCCTTCTTTACCTATCGAGAACACCCCTTCCCCTCCCCCTTTCCCTCACCCCACCCTCTCAATTTTCCCCACCAGAGGCGCCCCTTTCTTTATTAAATTAAACGAAATATTTTTTTTTTCTGATGAAATCAAATTACATAAATCACTAATTCAATTCATTTTCACTCCCCCCCTCCCCCCTCCCTCCACAGGAAAAATAAAGACTCGATCGATGAATTACTCCAATAAAAAAATTCAAATGATGAAAATTCGAATTTTCGATCGATAAAACAGTTTTTCTCGTCTCTTTCGCCTAGATAATAGAAGATCACTGCACAAATAAAAACAAATGGAGTTTAATCTTGAAAGTTCAGTGAGCCGTGGAGAGTCCGCCGGGAGCCGTCGAGCGGAGCAGTCATTCGGCTGTTCCGTTAAAGAGGTATTCTATCATAAGACCCGAACATACCTCATCTACATCTATTCTGTTCTACTCTTTTCTTTATTTCTTTTCTCTCTATCAAAACTTCATTTCATAAAGACGCTCCAGTTGTAGTTATAAATATTACCGGCGGTCTCCCCAGTGAATATTAGTCTAGAAAATCGAACAACAGATTTAAAAAAAAAAAAAAAAAAAAAGAATAAAGTGAAAAGTAAAGCAGTCTGACAATTTGGCATAATCTCGCGTTGGAATTTACAAAAGTTGAATTTTTACCAGCCGAAAATTAATTTTGTAATATTCGGGTGTGAAATTGAGTGAAATTGGAGAATAAAAGAATCAAGAATTGGCATCGTTGAGAAAGGAGTTTGTTTTTGACTCTTGCCGCATGAGGCTGAGGTCATCGGTTAAGTGTTGACAAATAGACACCGCTGAACAATGGGATTCAGATTTGTAAACAGACAGAAAGAAAGAATTCCGAGAAAAATCGATATCTACGTTCACTTTGAAATTCGACAATAATTCACAGTTGAATATATGAAGAAATAAGAGAAAAGAAATAAATTGAATTCATGAGAAAGAAAAAAGAGACGAAGAAAAGAAGACAAAGAGAATAGAAATTTTCAAGTTTTGGCGGTTCGGAAGTGATAAGCCAATATAGAATAGATTCAGAAATAATATGGTAGTCCTCCGCTAGGGGGCATATCCAATACACACTAATAGAAAAATCGGAAAAAAGAGAAGATATGGCACTTGCCCCTATATGGGGATATAGCCAAAAGGAATAAGAAGGAATAAGAAGTGAGCCGTGGTGATGAGTTTTGTGTAACACACACACACACACACAGACAAAGTGTGCATAGATAGAGACAGTATGCGTGCTTCTTAGCTTCTGTGCAGTTGACGAATAAATCTGCTTCTTGCTATATCATAACATATATTCATTTTTGAATGGTAAGAAAAACGAAAAAAGAGAATGATTAAGTAAGAAAAAACATTAGTTTTACACAGAATTAAATTGACTTAATTAAATACTTCGATTGTCCACCTTTTATTACTCCATTTTCCCCCATTTTTTCCCCATGTCAGTGATGAATAAAGTGTTGTTTTTTATTTTATTTGTTTTGAAGTGAAAAAGAAGTGAAAATAAAAAAAAAATGAGTGACAAAAGACGAAGGGTTGACAGGCTGCTATAATTTCCCATGTGTGCAATATAAAAACTTGATTAATTAATAAAATACAAATTAATTTTATTAAAAAACACGTTAATGTTTTTTTTATGATAAATCAAAGTTTAATTATTTAATTGTGACATGACGAAATTTTTTAATTTGTGAATTTATTTATTCCTGTGAAAAAAAAGGAAAGAAGGATAATAAGAATTTTACGTTTATGTGAAATTTCTGAGATTCATCGAAGTTTTCATCGAAATGTAAGAATTTTTTTTTTTTCATTTATTTATTAAACTTTTTTTTATATTATAGTCAAAACAATTTTAACAGATGAAAATGTACTCATCGTTATTTTTGGAAATTTTTAGCTTGTAAATATTTTGCCAAGATACTTTTATTTATCAAGGATGAATCATAATGTGTAAAATCTCCTTTTTTTCCCCATGACTAATCATGAAAAATAGATTCTCATGTGCAAAGTCACTGTTGTAAAAATATTTATAAAAAAAAACCGAAGATAAATTCCGAAATAAGTTTATTGTCAGGTTCGTTAACCTACCAATTTGCTAATCTTAAAATAAAATTAAAAAAAAAAAAAAAAGGAACACAAAAATACATTTGAGTGTCTCCGGATGCAAAAATAAATTCTCTAAATAAAAGTGGATTTATCAAGAAATATCATCTTTTTTAAGATTTTTTTTCTGAATTTAATAAAAAGAATTTCATTCTATTCTAATTGATTCATGAAATTAATTTAATTGAATTAATTTAATTGAATTATTTTTATTAATCATTTTAGCCAATGATTTTATTGTTTTTTATCTGCCCTTTAATTGAGAAAAAAAAGGGAATTTTCCAAGATTTCAACACGATAATGAATGGAATTGATAGTGAAAAAAATGAATTAGTGATAAGACAACTAATAAAACAGGGCAATTGAATTTTTTATTTGAGAGATAAAAGTTAGGGTTCTAGTTCTCAATTTGTTGCGAATGAGTACAGTGACGAGTGCTCCTTTTTTTTTTTTTTTTTTTTTTTTAGATAAAGTGCAATAAATAATTGGGTAATGCAAAGAGTGTCAGAGTCAATGCTTCATTAATTCCCATTTTATTAAAAATTAATTCTATGATTTTCCTGCAGTTAAATAATTTCTTTATTGAGAAATTGAATAATATTGATTTTTACGAGTTTTTTTCTTTTTTCATTGAAGAGGAATTATCGAACATTGAATAGGAATTATCGTTTCTTATCTCATTTTCATTTTTGGAATTGATAAAAAGACAATCGTCGACGATGATTGTTGAATGAAACACAATTGTTCAGTTACAAAAACTAATTTATTACAAACGATCCAATTAATTGAAAAAAAGGAAGATTCAATACACGAGATGATGTAAAACAAAATTTCGATCATAGAAATTTTAAAATAGGCTCACACGACCAATAGATGGACGATTTGGGGGTTTAAGTTATTTTCCAGTTTTTCCTTGATTTTCTTTAATTATTTTGACATTATTCAATTTTAATTGATTTTTAGTCGATTCACTGTATTTTTTTCTGTACATCATTCTTTTCTGCAACTTTTTAACGTGATTTGCCTATTTCATATGAATTAATAAAGCCTAATATTCCCTTAACTGTCCATCTACTGGTCCTGTTACCCTATTCCAATAAAAAAAATCGAAATTTACGAATTATTGATAGAATCTGTTGTGATCAAGAATGTGTCAATCATATCATTCCATCAATTGATAAAATCACTATTACATGAAGTACTAATAACTATAATTCATTTATTTCTCCCATTTTCAGAAATAAAGGAAAAATAAAACAATGGCACGCTTCACGGGAAAGAAATGTCGTTTATTAACAATGTTGTGGTTAACGACAGCTTTCTTTTTCGTTGAAGTTATTGTCGGTTATATATCAAATTCTATGGCACTTGTTGCCGATAGTTTTCACATGCTGTCTGATGTTGCAGCTCTTGTTGTTGCATTTTTATCAATAAAGGTAATAAAATATTTTTATTAAAGCATAAAATAATTCTTTAAATAATATGAATTTTTCAGAAAAATTGATTTCATTTTTGTCACGAATTTTTTTTCCGAAATATCTTGGAAACTAAAGGAGATAGAGCCATTTTTTCCATTTTTTGCCTATCTCGTTTTTTATCTCTCGATATTCTCTACAAAAAAAATGTATAAATCGCTCTATCTCGTTTAGTTTACAAGATATTAAAAAAAAACGAATAATAGAGTAAATTCATTTTCTCTGAAATTTTTCCAATCGTAAAATAATAATAATCGTAAAAATAATAATAATAATAATTTATAATTAATTTTTAATTACAGATGTCACCAAAGAAATGGTCGAAAAATACATTTGGTTGGGCTAGAGCTGAAGTACTTGGTGCTCTAGTCAATGCTGTATTTCTCGTTGCTCTCTGCTTCAGTATAACTGTAGAAGCCTGCAAAAGGTTCATTGAAAAAGATGACATACATCAGCCACATCTGGTTGTATTTGTGGGAGTAGCTGGTCTTGTTGTTAATATAATTGGACTCTTCTTGTTTCATGGTAAATAGATATAATGACTATCGTATCACTCTTAATTAAATCACTGTTAACACTGTTAATTAATTATTGAATATTGTCGCCTCTGAAACAAAGGGGCGTAAGTCCTATGCTTGTAACAGTACTTATACCCTTTTGTTTGTGAGATAATGATATATTAAGTGATCAATAATGAAATTTGAAGGAAAAAAAGTAATGAAATCCAATGAAACTGGATGAAAAATGTTACTGTACTCATTCTTCTATTTTTTGGAATATCCTGGAAAAACTATGGGGGATAAACATATTTTTAATAGATGACATCGAAAATAGCAGACAGCTGACAATTTTTTTTTTTTTGTTTCATTGGCAAATAAGAATTTATAAAAAAATTTTAAGAATTATAAGTGCAATTTCTTCGACTATTTTTTTCTTTTACTAGTAATTTATTTTTTTTGTAAAAATCCAGAGAATTGGCAAATGTCTGCTGATTTCATCATCATTTTGACAAGATCTTTCTCTGTAGCTCCAATTCTGTTCTACATCAAAGGTCATTCTAAAAAAAAATAAACAGTTTTATTTCAATATTTGCGATTTTTCAGAATTTTCGGATTTTTCTTTTGTTTTTTGAAACATTACATATCTCATTATTCTCAAGTATTTCCAATATGAAAATGAATGCAAAATTCATTGAACCTTGTTTAAAGAACATCATCACAGGCCCATGACTCTAGAATGCAAGGAAATCGTGTCTTCTTCAACATCCTGCTCCATTCCCTGTCCTCGAAACTTACCCTCTACTTCCTATGTAGGTCAGGATATTTTTGAGGCATAAAAAATACACATTAGACTAAAAATAGGAATAAAAATTGGGAAAAACCTCAATAATGATAATAAAAATTTTGTTTTTTGTTATAATTCTAGAACACGGAAATTCTCATGGTCACACACATGGAATTTCCATAAGTCACAACAGACTGAGCATGCTGGTTGGCGATGACAATGATAATGAGCACGATGACAATGAGAACGAGAATGAAAATGTGAATGAAACGGAGAATGAAAATGACAAGGAAAATGATGAGGCATATCGATCAAATACACCGCCACCTCTACCTCCACCAATTAGTAAATCCCATGGACATTCACATAGTCCCAGCCAAATGAATATGAAGGGTGTATTTCTACATGTATTATCGGATGCACTTGGCTCAGTTATTGTCATAATTTCAGCTGGCATTGTATGGCTAACGGACTGGCCAATCAAGTAATTTATTTATTTTCATTTTCATAATTTAAGTATGTTGAGCAAGAGCATAGGGAAACTTTGAATTTTCATGGGTGGAGATGGGCTCAAACAGTTGCAGGGTAAATCAAAGAAAATGACTACATTATTTATTTATTTATTTATTCAGCATATGCGAATATAATAATCAAAACTGCAGGAGTTCTGTAAAGAAAAAAAGGTGGAATTAATCAATTACATTATTGATTGGATTTGTTTACAGAAGAGTTTTAAATATTTAACATTAACTTGCTATAAATGAGTGTGATTTGAATAGACGTATAAAAAACATACAAAAATCCTGCAGATAGCCCAGATCGTTAGAATTCATCATTCGCTAGCAGATTTTGGATTTTTCGGAAATTACCACATGATGTGTATTGTGAGTTTGGCCAACCATGACAAGAAATGAATGATTAGATGCAGTAATTCGAATCTCAATTCGATTTTCCTCTTCAGCATGAATACATACATAATATTTTTGAAATATTAATTAATCACTACAATATAAAACTCTCTGATGAATATTTGTTCTTTAAAAATTTGATATTTATTGATTTATGAACAGAATCTCCATTTCCCTATAAGAGCCCATGTATTTTAATTTAATTTTCGATAATTTTCCGAGGAACAATGTAGCTACAAAAAAAAATTTTAAACCTCAAATCAAAAAATTTTATCACGTTCATACATCCTCAATTAGAATAGAACAAGTTATTTGCGGAAAAATAATGTGGAGAAGTCAAATGGAAATAATTCTAATGGAAATGCAAAATTTTGTCTCTATGCCAATATTCTGCAGTATTCTCTCCAACTTCCTCATTCTTTTTTCCTTTAAATTAACAAAATTATGTTTTCATTATATCAGCAATTCATGTTATTCCCCACAAATAGAATAAATGTTTGTTAAATTACAATAACTCATAACTGCATAGTAAAACAAGTTATGTAAATCATTAATTATTATTTTCCAGAGAATATATTGATCCAGCATTGTCTCTACTTCTTGTGGTTCTCATTCTGCATTCTGTCTGGCCGCTGCTGCAGGAATCGGCTTTGATCTTACTCCAGACAGTACCAACTCACATTCAAGTAAATTTTTTTTTCCTCATTTTTTTTTTTCGCTTTCTAAAGAGAATGAGCTCGTCTCTTATTGCAAGAAAGATAAAATGAAAAGTTACAATGGCTTCTTGAATTTCAGGTGGATGCAATACAGCAGAGATTACTTGAGAGCATAGACGGTGTCCTTGCTGTTCATGAATTTCACGTATGGCAACTTGCTGGGGATCGTATAATAGCATCAGCTCATATCCGGTGTCGTAATTTATCCGAGTATATGAAAATTGCCGAACAAGTAAAAGAATTCTTCCACAACGAGGGCATTCATTCTACTACCATTCAACCTGAATTCATTGAAGTAATCCACTCCCTTTTTTTTTATAATAATAATAATAATAATAACATAATAATAACAATAGGGGAAACCGAGACAAAATGGACCAGTGGAGTAAAAAGAGCCGGAATTTTTTTCAGTGTGTATGTATTCGCGGAAAAATCTGAAAAAATTACCGAATAATGGAAACACGTTGAAGCATCTTCTCAAATTTTTTCAAATTTTTGAGTCAAGTGCTTCACTCCGAGAAAAAATTCCGAATCCTTTTGCTCCGAATTCATCTATAAATTAATGTTAATTTCAATCAACAGTAAAATTGTAATATTGATGCTATATTCTTGCTTTTCTTTCTTTCCTTTTTAGTATGATACGAATAGTGAATTCAAGGGAACACCGACTGAGGATTGTGTTCTCGATTGTCCCAAAACAGACACACCATGCAATCAAGCAACATGCTGTGGGCCTTCTAAACAGGTATTCGTTCATTTTTTCTCGTTAAATTAATTTTCAATTACAAAATTGAACTCAATAGTGAAGTGGTGAAAAGAAGCGGCTAGATTTAGGAAATTTTATCAAGAGACTTTGTTTGCAGCTCACAAAATTCTCTAAAAGAGTCCTCCAGGAAATTTTTTTATATGGCTACTCATGTCTCAGAGATATTCATGAAAGAACCTAACAATTTTCATTTATTCCTATTCTTTCATCATCTCACTACTGCATTTGTTCCCACATTATCAAATTAAAAAAGAAAAAAATATATTTTTTCTCCAATCATTTCCAAGTATAACAAGTAATGACATTGAATTTGTACTTGAATAAATTGGAGCAAAAATTACATCAATTTCAATGATATTATTCGGGGGGGCTTTCTGTACTTGGAAATTAAAAAGAATTATCCTCAATTTCTTTGAATGTCCCTCAGTACCATTTGAAAAGAAGCAATTCTCCCTCCTCACAGTCCAAGTGTCTTGGACGTTGTCTGGCTGGTATTAAATCGGAGTCAAGTACAATTATAGGTAATTGGTAATTGACGCGTTCTCAATAATGCAAAAATAATTTCATGGATAACGATTATGTATCAATCAGAATTTTTCAAAAATTGTTTCTACGTTTTTATTCGATATCTCGGAATCTAAACGAGATAGGATCATTCTCGTTATGGACTTTTTTAGCCACAAACTTCAAATGATAGACGGTTCTTTTTATTGAGAATTTTTGTGAATAATTGAATGGTTTTTATAATTTTCTCTTCAATTTCTGATTATAACGCTCATTTGAATTCATGCACTAGTACATATTTGAGGTTTCAGTTATTTTCCAGTTTTTTCCTAATTTTCATTGATTATCTCTTCATTATTCAAGACAAGATCAATTAATTTTCCCTTTCTTTATTATAGGGAAGATGGGGGCAAAATGGACCTGCTGGTGATAATAATCTTGGATTTTTTTTTTTTTAACAATGAAGGCTTCTACGAAAAAATTTGAAAAAATTCAACAACAATGTTCATCTATTGGAGCATCTTCTCAATTTTCTTCAAATTTTTTCGAAGAGTCCTTCGATCCAAAAAGAAATTTCTGAGTCATGTTGTACTGGAGCTCAATTTTGCCCCACTCTCTGCTATATTTTCCCATGCGTCACTCCCTTCTCAAGGTCTTTCACATGATTTGCCTATTTTATACGCTCTAATAAATCCCAGCTTTTCCTCAACCGTCTATCTATTGGTCGTGTTACCCTAATTACGAAAATTGTCCTATGTCCAATAGATTCCACCTAATCCACAAAAACTGATGTCAATGTGAAATTAATTTCGTTTTAACACATCAGAATAGTCATTTTTTCTCTATTCCTCCTTAATATAATTTGAAACAATGTTTATTCAAAAAACTTCAGTTAATTTATCTTTTTGAGAAACACATTGAGAACATGACGTATTTTATTAATATCAAAATTCTTGTAATTCCATTATTCCAATCGAAAAGAAAGTTTCAATTAATGATTGACGCATTCTCAATGATAAATATTAATAGGTCAGTAAATTACTCAGACTATGAGTAACACGAAGAACAGATTTATCACGAAATGAGAGCACTCAATAAAAAAATATTGAAAAGAAATGAGACTAAAAGAATGTCGAATAAATGTTGAAATATCTCGGAAAGTATCAGATCCATCGAAATTTGTCAAGAAACATTTCTTTTTCAGAAAAATCTTTTTTTTTTCCAAAAAAAGGTCTCTTGCTAAGTTTTCCTGAACCTATTTCTTTTCGAGATATCCTCGAAAAAAAAATATTTTAAAAAATCGGTTTTATTTCAATATTTAAGATTTTTTTAAATTTTCGAAATTATTTGAAAATTTTTTAATCTGAAGGCTGGTAGCTCAAATTTCGTTTGGGGATTTCATCTCTTTCCAAAATTTGATTCTTTAAACATTTTTTAGTCGTAAATCTGGTGATTTTCCACTGTTTTCTTCAAATTTATGTGGGAAAGGAAGTATTCTCGAATTTACTTTTAAAAAATTGAGAAAAAAAAAATTTGTTTCATATAATTAAAAAAAAAAATTCAAAAATCCTGAAAAATCTCAAATATTGAAATAGAACTAATTTCTATTTTTTTATTATATAGTTGCCTTAGAAACAAAGTGGCGTAAGTGCTATTTTTATATATAGCACTTGCGCCACTTTGTTTCTGAGGCAACGATATGTTATTATTCAGCACTTGTCTAGCACTTTTCGAGTGTTGAACAAGCAGAGACTGTGTTTAGACTTTAAAGCATAATCTTTTAAAAAATTGAACTGCTGTTTTCTTCATTAATTTCTAATTATTTGTTTTTTTTTTAAATTCAACAAAAAGGGTCGGGAAACTCCATCACCCGGTGAAACTCCATACATGTGCCGTCAACGTAACAGTCTCGCACGTTCAAACATATCGATTGGCGTTGCGGATCAGCAGGAAGTCAACGAGATGGAACGTGGCCACTTGTTATCACCGCCATCATCTCATCATTCCGTCCAACTGGCCCATCAAATTACACCGACGATTTACAAGCAACAGCAGAATTAAGTAAAACTAGACAAAAAATAATTATTTAATTACAATAAATTGAGTGAGTTTCTTCTACGCCCATATTGTGAGAACATGATGGAACAACAAAAAAATTTTTTTTTTTTTTAATTTAACTAAAAAAATTCATATGAAAAAAAATGCGTCCGACCCAAGTGCAGGAGAGAATTATTGTTAGAAAGAAAGTACGAATAAATTAATAAATTAATTAATTCTCTCCTACACTTGATTAATTAACTTCAATGGATCCATTTTTTCTTCATTTCATTGTGATTAGAGAAAAAGAATGAAAATGACGTAGCATTGTATATTTTATCTCAATAATTTTGCATTTTTTAAATAATGACTTATTTAGCTAGACTATTGTACAGAAATTTTTTAATTTCTAGATTTAGCAAAAATGGTCTTCGATCAATTTTTTCTTTTTTGTTCGCATTGTCCCGTACGTTGACTGCCAAAGGCGTATAAGCACCAAATTCAAAAAGATCAAAACAAAAAAAAACTATTTCATTTTCTCTTGTTTAATCGAATAATTCATTTTTTTCACAAATTAATCGCGGCTCCTCTTGATTTTTTTCAACATCATATCAACATCTTTTTTATTCTTTCAAAAAAAAATATTTCATCTTTTTATATCCTTGAACAAATGCACATTTTTTGACAATTGAATGAACATGAAAACAAAAAACATAATTGTGAGCAAATCAATTAGGAAATTTGTACGTATTTTATCGTGATAATTCTAAAAAAAAAAGAAAAAATTTAGAAAAATATTATTCAAGGCTTTGTGAGTCAAGGATAACTAAATTATTACTACTAGGACAAATTCTTTTATCATTTTCTGTATTTTCAGTAATTAACGTTTCGATTCGAATAAAATGAATGATTGTTTTTGAATGATTATGAAATGATTATTATTATTTTTTTAAATCGAGTATTAGTTCAAAAAATTAAGTGGTGAAATAAATTTAATTTTTCTTTCTTGAGATTTTTCTACGAATATCTTTGAAATGAGGGAATTTAAAGAAATTATCCGAGAGATCTTTTTTTAAAAATTTTTGTGAAATACAAAGAAGGCTTTTAGCTAATTTCTCGTAAATTTCATTATTTTCAAGATATTTGCAAAATAAACTATCACTTTAATCATGAATTATTTCATTTTAACAAAAAACTTTTGTTTTCATAAAGAACAAATATCTTTCATTTTCATTATATATCAGGCATCAGTCGAGTAATTAGTAATCATAATCAAGCTTAATTGAAACAATTGAATAATCTACAATTACGATAGAGCAATAAATTAAATCATGCAGAAAACAAATGAAAAAAAAAAAGAAGAAGATAATTTAGCATCCCTTAAGCAATATAATATATTTTGTAAAAAACATTTTTTATGTAACTGCCGTACTCCTATTGTTTCGAACTGATGGAACTACTGAATTTAATCATGCACTTAAAAAATGAGAATGTCAAAGTTAAAAAAAAAATAAGTACGATGAAAAAAAAACATTATGAAAATGATTTCCAGAGCATTGATGCAAAGACTAAATGTAATTCTACCTCCTTCATAAGAGAGATAAATGAACTACTTGTATGATAATTCAGTTAGCAATACTGCCGAATTGGTCGTGAAGAAAAAAATTTCATTGTAACGAAAATATATATTTAAAATGCCATAATATCTCGAGCATTTTATGCTGAAATTTTATTTTTCATTGATAATGGAGTATATAAATTTCTTCAAATTTCGTTAATTTCATTGGAAAGTCAAAAAAATGCTATAATATGACGAATTTAGTAGAGAAAAAAAATGGAAATGTATTATAAAATTTTTCAACATGATTCTTTTCGGATTTCTCATGCAATTAACGAAATTTCGAAGGATCCATCAACTTCATTATCCATTTAAATCGAAAATTCACTGTACCAACAACTTTCGCTTGTGCCGCGTATATTTAGACAAAAAAAAATCATTGAATGAGTCAATGAAAAAAAAAATATTCGTTGATTATGAAAAAATCATATAACACAATGTTAATCACGTGGAAGTGAAAAAATAAAAGAAAAAAAACAAACCGTCGTTACTTATAGTAAAATACTATATTTGTATATGTTGAAATATCCTGTATCCGTACAGGAGTGATAAGAGAGGAATAATAATGAAAAAAAAGGAAGAATTCCACGTCGTTGATAGTGGAAAGAGAGGAATTTAGAAAATAAAAAGGAAAAATAGCGATAAATAATTTTTCTCAGCTCTTTATTTCCATGGATAATGATTTTGTGAAAATCACTACAGTAAAAAAATTCAAAGTTAAATTATAATGAAAAAAAGAAGAGAACAATGTGTACATAGAAAAATAAATGAACGATAAAAAAGAGTATTTATGCGCCAATTTTATAAATAATATGGAGAAAATATAAATTTTATCCGTCAGTCCTCAAATTTTCTAATAATTTGACTTTTATATAGTCATAAGTATTATTGTTTGATGAGTATCCTTAACAAATATTCCATTTAAAATTTCATCATTAGCGTTAATTTAGGCTTCTTCAAGTGCGGCTATTTGCTGATTTATCCATGATAAATAGTTGGTAACATTGACGTAAACTCCAGGAACTCCAGAGCTAGCACAACCAATGCCCCATGCTACGAGACCATTCACCTGGAACTGTCCAGAATTAGTCTGACACACCAATGGACCACCCCCATCACCCTGAAATCATTAATATTAAATTATGATAATTATTGTAATGTGTCATAGTAAGGAGAGAATAATTAATTCCAATCGTAATTTAAAATTGAGAAAATTGAGATTGCACTTGAAATGAATCGATTTTTCCTAACTTGACTGGAAATTAAATTATTTCGTCAATTTAGAAATAAAGGGACGTAAGTGCTTTTACATGCGTAGGGGAGAGACGTGCTCACCTTTAAACGCTTCTAATTTTTTTTAATAATAATAAAATAGTTAATCATTGATATTTTTTATCTCGAATCAAGACTTTGGACGTTTAACGTACATAATACACCTTTGTTAATTTGAAGAAAAAAATCACAATTATATTATCAATTAAAAAAAAAAGAATTTTGTTCAAAGGTGCTCTCTAATGCTTATACATAGCACTTACGTCCCTTTTTTCCTAACTCAATGATTTCTAAATAAAAAGAATACTTACAGTGCAAGCATCCTTTCCAGATTCACCACCAGCACAAATGAAACTTGTTTTATCCAGTACGAAGTATTGACCGAGTCTCGTTGCACGTAGACGTGACTCACAACTGCCTTGATCAACAATTGGAACATCAACTTCCTTCAGCATTGCCTGATACCTGCCATCACTGCCAAATGAATTTTTTCCCCATCCCGACACGAAACACCTTGAAAAGAAAAGCAAGAAAATTAAAATAAAACATAAAAAAGTAAATTGAGCTCGGGTAATTTTACGTGACACGATATTTATCACATAATTGTTGATTTTACCTTGTTCCAGTTGGTGGCATTGTTGTTGGTAGACAGGCCGTGTTAATATTAGGTGCTGTCTTTATTGGTGCTGTTCCACTCAGGCGAATTACTGCTATGTCGTGTTGTAAATTTTTGGAATTAAAATTTGGATGAATTACCATTGCTATTGGACGAAATTCAACGTAGGGATTTGGCTCTGTTGTTGATTGACCATTCCAATCGCCAAGACGTAATTTAAAGTTTCCTTTGCTGAGAAGAGAAATGATAGAAAGATTATATTTTAGCAGTTTTTGCGATAACGATATTAGCTAGGATCTGACAATTTTTTTTTATTTTTTTAAACCAATCAATTATTGTAAAAAAAATATTTGCACTTATGGTTTTTCTTAATTTTTCATTTTTCTAAAAATAAATTAAGAAATATTTTTTTTTTTTTGAACGAGAGTATCTTGGAATTGAAGGGAGATATCGAAATTTTTGTAAGGACCTTTCTTGTAGAGGAAAATCTGTTCTACTAAAAAGGTCTCTATGGTAATTTCTTTATCTCGCTTTGCCTCTTAGTTATACTAAAAAAACCGAAAAGGACCTTTTTTCTCGGATTTAACAGAATTTTCATTGAAGAATTATTTGTTTAGGAAAAGAAAAAATTGGAAATTTCCGAATGTCTGCTATTTTCGGCAATCAATTTTTGATGATTCGGAAAATTACGTGCAGCATTGGGAAATATTCTCGAGTGTACTTTTTTCAAAATCATTGAATTCTTTCTAGATCATCAAGAAAAAATTCATTTCGAAATACTTACGGAAACGGAACGACTTTGTGAGCAACAGTGAGAACATATTCATCACCAATCAGGACACCAGAGCCAATGTACATATTATCCATTGTTAGAAGTGCAACTTGCCATGGATAAGCACCGTATCTAGCACCATTCGGTTGTGGTGGAGAATTTGTTATTTTTCGTATTCCACATGCGGGATTTCTCAGTTCGCTAGGCAGGCCACAGCACCAAATTTCTCCATTTCGACAAGTTGGTTGAGGCTGAGGACAAAAAAAAATAATATATGATTATTAGCATGGCAATTCCATTAAATCTGACACACATCTGACAATTTAAAATTTTTTTTTAGAACAAATAATCTTAAAAAATTATTTTAAAAATTGGCACTTGTTCTTTTATGGATTCTCTACATGTGCATATTCTTCATTTTTTTTGAATCATCCATTTGCTATTCTCAGTATCATGATAATAATTGAAAGTACTGCACGAAAATTCAGAGAATTCAATTTTATTGTTGAATCAATAATTCGAAAATATCTTAAAATTGATGCGAAAAATTGAAATTTTCGCAGATACTTTTTTTTTGCAGAATTCAATGAGATCTGCTGGAAATATTTCCACAATTTCCCTTGTATCTCCATGAAATTCTGAGATATCCGGTGATATTGAAAATAGCAAACATTTGAAAATTTCAATTTTTTCAATTTTTTTAACCAATTAATTATTCATAAAAATAAAAAAAATGTACATGAAAATTTTTTTTTTCCTAAACTGCAAATTCATTTTTTTTAAATATTTTCTTATATCAAATTATCTAAAAAAAATTTATACATAAATATATGCCTATGTAGAGAATTTTCAAAAAAGTAAAACTGCAAATTTCTTGAAAATCTTTTTCGTAAATTTATTCAAGTGAAAATGATATAAAATATTGTCAGATATGTGCTAATTCAATTTTCTTCATATCTGCAATAATTAATTCGAAATAATTGTTATAAAATATATTCATACCGTATTAACAATTCTTATGTCAATTCCTGAAGGTATTGTTGGACAATCATCATAAGGAACACATCTACAGCCTGGTTGTGGTGTTGGAGCTGGTGGACGAGTTGGCTTTGGTGTTGGTTTCTGAGTTGCTGGATAAAATGAAAATTTTTTATTCATTAAATTTTTCAAAAAATCAGCAATTTTCAATGGTTCATAATGCCTTAATTTTTCATATTTCTTCATTGAATCAATATTCATACTTGAAACACTGAAAATAATTGTTGGTGTTGTTGCGCCCTGTCCAACAACTGAATTCACCCAAAAAATTCCAAAAATCACGAAAAATTTAAACATTTTCAAATTTATATAATTCATTGAGTCTTTCTAACGATCAGCTCAAAGAGATACTCGCGAATGCCTTTCCTCTGCTGTTGCTTCTCAATTTATACAAAAAGTTCAGTTCAAAAAAAAAAAAAATTCTCCCGCCAACCCGTAAAATTCAAATTATTACGAAATGTGTTCTAATTTTTTCTCCTCCCCTTTTATTTTGTGACCATCAAATGAACATCGAAGTGTAAAAACATAAATTAACGTGTATATTCAGCCGAGAAATGAATAATAGTAAGCGACCTTCTCAATTTTATTCCTGGGAGTTTCCCCCCTTGATTATAATTATTGAATAAGAGTACAGGTAATTCAAATGCTCGTTACATTCTTCGAAATCATGTTTCAGATTGTAAAAAAAAAGGGGGAAAAAAAAAACATACAAATCACTTCCTACTGTAATTGCCTGAACTTTTTTTTTCTATCTCTCTCTTTTCAATTATTCCTTATATATTTTTGTCTCAATCCAAACAATTGTTTGTTACTTCAATGTAAATAATTTTTTTATTTCTAATTTTAACGCTACGAGTGATTCATAAAGTTGCGATACAATCGAGATGACGACATTCTAATTCACAATAGTATTTTGGGAATTCCGCTGTAATAGAAAATCATTATAATTTTTTTTCTTTTTTTTTTTTCTTTTTGAATAAGGAAAAATTGAGTGGAAATAATTACATCAGCGTGATAATTTGTCGTCTATCTTATCACTTCTATTGATAAAGAAAAAAAAAAGTCATCGGCATTATTAGTCTTAGTACTACGAGTTTGTTCGGTTAATCAATCAATTATTTGTTATGTTCACAATTATTCAATAGACAATGTTAATTCAATGGATTTATCTTGCGTTTTGCGGAATTAATTGTGTTAATGGTAATTGTTTAAGGTTTTCACAGATATTGACTCTACAATTTTCTATTCGATGATTGACTCAAATCATCGAGAAGGGGTAAAACAGGATAAGTTGATTATATCAATATTTTTTGAAGAATATTTTGGAAACTAATCGAGATAAGGCGATTTAGCTATAATACTTTTTTACACGGAAAAAAAGACATTTTTTTTAAGCAATTTGTCTTTGAATGAAAAAATAAAGAAATTTTTAATTTTGCGCAAGTTTTAAAAATTCAAACCGAATAGGAAAAATCGGGGCAAAATGGACCTTTCATGTGAAATGATTTCGGGATTTTTTTTAAAGTGAAGGGATTTATTAAAAATTCTGAGAAAAATTGAGAAGATGGACTGAAATGTCGACAATTTTGTGAAATTTTTTCAATTTTTTTTTTTTCAGAGGCCTTTTCTCTAAAAAAAAAGTGCTGAATCACTTCGTTCTGCAGGTTTATTTCGTTATTTGATTGAAAAAAAATTTAAGTTCGTATTGAACTCAAATTAAACTAGGGGAAGGTGGGGCAAAATGGACATAAGGGGTATAATGGACACATCTGAATTTTCATGGTTTTATTCTGAAAAACGCTCTAAATTAATAAAAATAATAGAGATAGAATTTTTTCAATGATTTCATTGAAATGTTGAGGAAATTTTAGGCGGAAAATATGGGTGAAAACTTTTTTTTCGCATTTTTGAAAAAAAAAAGATTTTTTCACTCAATCTTGAAGGGTACCCCCTTTTGATTTTTTCGAAAAAATGATTTTTTGAAGATATCTCCGGTGCTATTGGTCGTAGCAATTCGCGGGTGGTCTCAAATTGAAGAGGAGCTAATTTCACATATTTTCGTTAAAGTCTCATTGATTTTTATCGAAAATTACGGAAGTTACAGCCCAAAAACTGATTTTCACAAATTTCCCTGTAATTTCGTCATTTTTCGATAAAAATCGATGGGACTTTAACGAAAATATGAGGAATGAGCTCCCCTTGAATTTGAGACCACCCGCGAATCGCTACGACCAATAGAACCGGAGATATCTTCAAAAAAACATTTTTTTTAAAGAAACCAAAAGAGGATTCTCTTCAATTTTGGCGCAAAAAAATGAAAATTTTCAAAAATTCGAGAAAATTGATTCCGATACATGTTTTCCACCCCAAAATTTTCTCAGCCTTTCAATGGAATCATTTAAAAAAATATAACTTCAACCGTTACATTTAAATGCCTATTTTGCCCCACTTTCCCCTATGGATAACTTGATAATTTCTGATCAATCTCTTTTTTCTTCGCTTAAAATACGAATTTTCGGAAAACAGAATTTTTTTTCAGTGTATAGAAAATTTTTTAAATCACAAAAAAAACGTTCCTTAAAAAGTTTGCTATTTCCCTTAGTTTTCGCGATTTTTTTTCTCAGAAAGTTGAGTGAAATCATCGACTCATCCCGTTTTACTTCTTTACTACTGAAATTTTAACTAATAATTAATGATTAGTCATTATTAATTACTCTTCTAGGTTTAGTCTGTTACGTCTGCTCAGCAAATTCGAATAAACCAACGGATAAATGTCTTTACGACAATGGAGTTGCGATCGGCTGTCAACCGGATGATTACTGCACGATTTATCGTCAAGAACGTCTGGATCCACCAGATGAATTGGTAGCATTTCGTCGTGAATGCCAGAGAAATCCACCTTATCTCAATGTTATAGTGGATACAAGTAATTACCGTCAATATTATACCAACTGCAAAACAGACTTGTGTAATATAGGTGATGGTAAACTTGTGCCTGGATCAATTAGACCAATCGATGAATTACCAGGTACTATTATTGTTGTACCTGGAATTGGACGTAATAACAGTGAATCATTATGTTTTTCACTTTTTTTTCATTTATTATGTCTTCTTGGTCTATTCACTCTCTCAATAATCGTGAATTTGTAATGAAAAAGCTAATTTTTTTCAAGATTTTTCTGCTAGTGTTTTCGAAAATTGCATTTTTAGTGGGTCTCGAGGAATTTGAGAAGACATCTTCTCTTAAAAAATTGCCCATACTACCAAAAAAAAAGGCCTCTCGATAAAATCTTGCTTCACTGAAAATAGCAGACCTGAAAATTTTTAGATATTTTTTGCCTTGAAAAAAAAAAAAATTAAAAAAAAAAATATGCCCTCGTAGGGAATTTGAACAACTATAAGTGCGAATTTTCCAAATATTTTTTTAATGATAATTTATTTTTTTGGAAAAATGCAGAAAATTCACAGATGTGCGTTAATTTCATTATAATAAAATCGAAAGAAAAACTTTTGTTAATTTTTTTGCTTCTTCATTTTTCTTGTCAATTTATTTCTAAATGAATTCAATGTAATAATGCTTTTCTACTGAAGAAATCAATAAATATGTTTTGATTGTCATATACTTAGTTTTTTTCCGTTTTCCTCCTCTTTCCCTCAATATTCCATTCCCCTGGAATAAAATTGAGCAACGGAAATTTTAAAATCCATTGCTTATCTAAATGTAAATTTCCTCGGACTCGTTAACGGATGAACTTTGAAGCTGTTCACGATAAATTAATAGGAGGAAAAAGGATAAGATCAATAAGTAGACATTATTCTCATAAAAAAAATCGTTTCACTACAGTTTTGGGTGAAAAATGAGGATAAACAAGAAAACAATTTTCAGATCTTCATAAATTTTTTTTCTATGGCATATTTTTCGATGATATTTGACAGTGATACTGCCTATGTCGTCAGAAAGTAACAAGCGGAATTTCATAACAGTATCGCGAACGGTTCTGAGAATTCGATAGAGCAGAAATGGTCATTTTCACTGATCCCATATTAACATCCGATTCGCTCTATCTCGCATATTTACCGAGATAATCGCGAAAAAGTAGTAAAACTCTTTCCTGATTCCATATTAACGTCCATTTCGCTCTATCTCGCTTATTTACCGAGATAATCGCGAAACACTGAAAAAACTCCTTCCTGATCCCATATTAATGTCCATTTCGCTCTATCTCGCTTATTTACCGAGACGAGGCCGATGACGCGCAACAGCGCGCTCGTTAGGTATCTTCAAAATAGTATATTACGCGTACTATACTACTCACAATTTAACTGACCAATAAGGAAGAGGACTTCATTTAATCGTGACAACTTTCCATACATCGATTGTTTGCGTTCTTGTTCCTTTTTATAAAGGATAACCGCGAGAAACTGAAATTTTTTGTCCTGATCCGATACTAATGTCTATTTCGCTCTATCTCGCTTATTTACCGAGAGAATCACGAAAAACTGTGAAAAAAATGTAAATATCGCGAATCGTTGTGGCTTTTGGCCCTTTAAGATCCCCATTATCTTGTTTTCAATCAACTCTTTGCGAAATTTCAAGGAAAACCCCGTATTCTCTCGAGAAATGGGTGAAAAATGAGGATAAAAGAATATTCGAAGGAAATCAGCCATCATGAAAATCCCGTTTTTCAAATCTCCATAATTTTTTTTCTGTGGCGTATTTCTTGATGAAATTTTACAGTGACACTGCCTAGGTCGTCAGGAAGTAACCTGCAAAATTCCACAACAGTATCGCGAATGGTTCAGCGAATTCGATAGAGCAGACATTGACATTTTTACTGATCCCATATTAACGTCCATTTCGCTCTATCTCGCTTATTTACCGAGATAATCGCGAAAAACTGAAAATACTTCTTTCCTGATCCCAAATTAGTGCCTATTTCGCTCTATCTCGCTTATTTACCGAGATAATCGTGAAAAACTGGAATTTTTTTTTCCTGACTCCATATTAACGTCTATTTCGCTCTATCTCGCTTATTTACCGAGATAATCGAGAAAAACTGAAAAGATTCCGCGGATACTGGATATCTCGAATCGTTGCGGCTTTTGGTCCTTCAGGATCCCCCATCATCGTGCGTTTCACTCAATTCTTTGCGAAATTTCAAGGAAAACCCCGTATTCCTTCGGGAAATGGGTGAAAAATGAGGATGAAGGAATATTCGAAAGAAATCAGCCATCACGAAAATCCCGATTTTCAAATCTTCATAACTTTTTTTCTGTGGCGTATTTCCTGATGAAATTTTACAGTGACACTGCCTATGTCGTCATAAGAGAGCCTGCAAAATTTCATGACAGTATAGCAAACGATTCTGAAGATTTGAAAGAGCGGAGATGGTCATTTTCATAGAGCAAAGACCATTGCCTCTGAGTTTGGCCTGAAAATTCCGCAAAAACTGGATATCCCGAATCGATGCGGCTTTTGGCCATTCAGGTTCCCCCAACATCGTGTCTCAATCAACTCTTTGCGAAATTTCAAGGAAAACCTCGTATCTCTACGGGAAATGGGTGAAAAATGAGGATAAAGGAATATTTGAAGGAAATCAGCCATCATGAAAATCTCGATTTTCAAATCTTCATAACTTTTTTTCTGTAGCGTATTTCCTGATAAAATTTTACAGTGACACTCCCTAGGTCGTCAGGAAGTAGCCTGCAAAATTCCACAACAGTATCGCGAATGGTTCAGTGAATTCGATAGAGCAGACTTTGACATTTTTACGGATCCCATATTAACGTCCATTTCGCTCTATCTCGCTTATTCACCGAGATAATTGCGAAAAACCGAAAATGCTCCTTTCCCGATCCCAAATTAGTGCCTATTTCGATCTATCTCGCTTATTTACCGAGATAATCGCGAAAAACTGGAATTTTTTCTTCCTGACTCCATATTAACGTCTATTTCGCTCTATCTCGCTTATTTACCGAGATAATTGAGAAAAACTGATAAAATTCCGCAAAAACTGGATATCCCGAATCCTTGCGGCTTTTGGCCATTCAGGTTCCCCCAACATCGTGTTTTCAATCAACTCTTTGCGAAATTTCAAGGAAAACCTCGTATCTCTACGGGAAATGGGTGAAAAATGAGGATAAAGGAATATTTGAAGGAAATCAGCCATCATGAAAATCCCGATTTTCAAATCTTCATAACTTTTTTTCTGTGGCGTATTTCCTGATGAAATTTTACAGTGACACTGCCTATGTCGTCATAAGAGAGCCTGCAAAATTTCATAACAGTATCGCAAACGATTCTGAAGATTTGAAAGAGCGGAGATGGTCATTTTCATAGAGCAAAGACCATTGCCTCTGGGTTTGGCCTGAAAATTCCGCAAAAACTGGATATCCCGAATCGATGCGGCTTTTGGCCATTCAGGTTCCCCCAACATCGTGTTTTCAATCAACTCTTTGCGAAATTTCAAGGAAAACCTCGTATCTCTACGGGAAATGGGTGAAAAATGAGGATAAAGGAATATTTGAAGGAAATCAGCCATCATGAAAATCTCGATTTTCAAATCTTCATAACTTTTTTTCTGTAGCGTATTTCCTGATAAAATTTTACAGTGACACTCCCTAGGTCGTCAGGAAGTAGCCTGCAAAATTCCACAACAGTATCGCGAATGGTTCAGAAAATTCGATAGAGCAGACATTGACATTTTTACGGATCCCATATTAACGTCCATTTCGCTCTATCTCGCTTATTTACCGAGATAATTGCGAAGAACCGAAAATGCTCCTTTCCCGATCCCAAATTAGTGCCTATTTCGCTCTATCTCGCTTATTTACCGAGATAATCGCGAAAAACTGGAATTTTTTCTTCCTGACTCCATATTAACGTCTATTTCGCTCTATCTCGCTTATTTACCGAGATAATTGAGAAAAACTGATAAAATTCCGCAAAAACTGGATATCCCGAATCCTTGCGGCTTTTGGCCATTCAGGTTCCCCCAACATCGTGTGTTTCACTCAATTCTTTGCGAAATTTCAAGGAAAACCCCGTATTCCCTCGGGAAATGGGTGAAAAATGAGGATGAAGGAATATTCGAAGGAAATCAGCCATCATGAAAATCCCGATTTTCAAATCTCCATAACTTTTTTTCTGTGGCGTATTTCCTGATGAAATTTTACAGTGACACTGCCTATGTCGTCATAAGAGAGCCTGCAAAATTTCATAACAGTATCGCAAACGATTCTGAAGATTTGAAAGAGCGGAGATGGTCATTTTCATAGAGCAAAGACCATTGCCTCTGGGTTTGGCCTGAAAATTCCGCAAAAACTGGATATCCCGAATCGATGCGGCTTTTGGCCATTCAGGTTCCCCCAACATCGTGTTTTCAATCAACTCTTTGCGAAATTTCAAGGAAAACCCCGTATTCCCACGGGAAATGGGTGAAAAATGAGGATAAAGGAATATTCGAAGGAAATCAGCCATCATGAAAATCCCGATTTTCAAATCTTCATAACTTTTTTTCTGTGGCGTATTTCCTGATAAAATTTTACAGTGACACTGCCCAGGTCATCAGCAAGTAGCCTGCAAAATTTCACAACAGTATCGCGAATGGTTCAGCGAATTCGATAGAGCAGACATCGACATTTTTACTGATCCCATAATAACGTCCATTTCGCTCTATCTCGCTTATTTGCCGAGATAATCGCGAAAACCTGAAAAAACTCCTTCCTGATCCCAAATTAACGTCCATTTCGCTCTATCTCGCTTATTCACCGAGATAATCGCAAAAAACTGGAAAAAGCCATGCATGATAAGACTATTATTATCACGTCTGTTAACTTGAATTACGAATTAAATCAATACACGATTCGTGATTTGAGGCGAGAAATGAAATTAAGCTAATAAATTAACACGTAATTAGTGTTGATTTCGCTTCCGTTTACTTGCCCTAAGAAATTATTGTGAAAAAGTCCTTTAAAACAATCGCCATATCGCAGAAATTCACTTTCGCAAATAATTTCAAACACTTCGTTCCTGCGCATGCGCAGCAGATCATGTCAAAATACACACAGACTGCAGCTGTTTTCTCGAAAGATGGCAAGGGGGGAGAGGTAAGCAAGGTAGACTATTGTAAACGCGTCATTAGTCATCCGAGACGTGTTATTTTCTTCGTGCGTAGGAAGTTGACTCCAATTACTTCATTTTTACTGTTAAAAGAGCACAAAAACGTCGATAAAATCCCCCTGAACACATCGAGCTGCCTGAATTATTTTCATTATTATTATTTAAGTGGAGTGTTTGATTGAATTGTTGAAAATATGGAAGCTGCCGGCAGATCGGAGCAGCATGAGGAGTGGAGAAAAAGAGTATGTGAATAAATTATTAATAATCATCACGAAAACGTCAGAATTTCGTTTTGTCGAAAAAATTCTCATTATCACCTATGAATTATGTCTTTTCTTCATTATATTAATTCATTGTTTTTCGCACTTTTTTTAAAAGGCTTTTTTGGGTTCTCTGCCACCTTGCTTCTTGAGAATCGAGGAAAATTTTACGCCTCAACAGCAGCAAGAGGCTGCTGATCAGCAGGCAGCCCTGGCACTACAACAGCAACAGGGAACAGCACAGTTCACTGATCCCAGAATGGGAAGACTCAGTGTCACTATTGTACAGGTGAAAATTTTTAATTATACACACGAAGGTCTGTCTCTAATCCTTACTGGCTATTGCCTAAATGGGGCAAGTGCCACAACGACTAGAAGGTACAGAAGTGCCTTTAATAACCTTCTATAATTCAATTTATCTATTTATTTCAATGCCCTCGGCAATTTTACAAGTTTTACGATTTTAACGTTTGTGGAAAGAGTATTAATGTACAAAAAAAAATGAAGAATAGTATTTATATATTTAAATTATAATCAGAGTATCATTAGTATCACTAATTTCACTATATAACTGTCAGAAAATCACCTTAAATTTCTTTTAATTATCAATTTTTTAGCATCATTTTTAAATTTTAATTTTAATATCTGGATGATGATCATGAAATTAGCATGATGCTGAAGATAAGAGACATTTGACAATTTTTTTAGATTTTTTTCAAACAAAAAAGAAAATAATTTTTTAAATTTCTTTTAAATTTTCCGATAGTCTGTCGATTTTTTTTAACAAATAAATTATTTTAAAAAATAAAAAAATATGCACGAGTAGAAACTTCTGAAACCTATGAGTGCAAATTTTCCAAATACTGTTTTAAATAATTTTCTTTTTAAAAATAAATTCGAAAAAATGGTCAAATGTGAGCTAATTTTCTCATTATTCATAAATTTTCAAAAAAAAATCGTCTTTATTCCATCAGTTTTACCTCAAATATCTCTGAAAATAAACGAAATAGGGCAATTTGTCTTGAATCCATTTTCATGGCTTTTGAAATTCTCTACAAAAAAGGATTAGAGTAAAATAAGCGTATGTCCATTATTTTCCCAGATATAAAAAAAAAATTGAATGTAATTTCATTAATTTTTTTATTTCTCTTTATTGTTCACAGGCGAAATTAGTTAAAAATTATGGTATGACCAGAATGGATCCATATGTGAGATTGCGTGTCGGTCACTCGGTTTATGAGACTCAGACTGCAACGAACGGAGGAAAAAATCCACATTGGAATAAAATTATTCAGTGGTAATTTTTTTTTTTCATATTTCATTCATTTTCTCTTCTTTTATTTCGAATTTTCCGAGTAATTGGATTTTCTGATAATATAAAAAAAAATGTATTTTCTCTTTATTAGTTGGCTACCAGCAGGTATCGATAGAATATACGTCGAGGTTTACGACGAATGTTCATTCACTATGGACGAGCTAATAGCCTGGGGACACATAGAAATTCCATCTCAAGTTATTCAAAGAGGCGAGACACACGAGGATTGGTACATGCTGAGCGGTAAACAGGGAGATAATCAGGAGGGAATGATTAATTTGGTCTTCACTTATACGGTAAATTATTCTCGAAGTATTAAACGTTTTTTAACGACAAAAAACAAAAAAATTAAACTTTTTTCTTCATTAAAACTAGAAAAATCTCAAAATTTGATACTAAAGTTAGCATACATCTGACAATTTTGAGATTTTTTTTTAATAAATAAATTATTATTTAAAAAAAACATCGTTGCCTTAGAGTTGAAAGGACGTAAGTGCTATGTTTATACACTTTACTTACGCCTTTTTGATTCTAAAGCAACAATAAATAAGAAAATTCGCACTTAGTTCGTTTAAATTTTCCATAGAAGCATATTTGTCATTTTTTCAAAATAGTTTTCTTTTTTTTAATTTATTCGATGGAAAAAAAAGAAAAATTAAAAATGATGAAGGAAATTTTTTTTTTTAACTTGTCAAATTCGCTGAAAAGCAAGACTTCCGGCCCATTCTTCTAAACTTGTTAATTCCCATAATTTCCAAAGATTTATGAGAAATATTGAAATCTATCAATTTACATGAAGTAATGAATAATGCAATTACCAATTAATGATACGAGTCAATTAAAGTGTCAAATTTAATTAATATTTTCTTTGTTTCAGACTAAGTGTCAGCCCTACATGACAGGTGCACCGGTTATGATGGTACCGTCTGCAACAAACTTGATGTTTGGTATGCCAACTCATGCTCCTGTCAAGGTATACACGACACCACAAGTTCCAGCTGTTGCAGCACCAGTTGTCATTCCAAGTTCAAAACCAGAGGCAGAGGCTGAATTACAACAGGTGAATACGAATTTCATCAAAACTATTATTTCTCAACTAAGTTTGTTTCCTAGATTTTAAATTTCTCCTTCTCATTTTCGAAAATTAATTTTTTGGATTGATTGGAATATCTATGAAATTATTGGCATTCATGTTACATTGTAAATTCTCCATTTATCAATTATTTTGGATGAATATCTTAAAATTCAAGATTTGAAAAAATTTGTGATTACGTTTTTTATGGAGAAAAAAGAGAATTATGAGAAAAGTTTTGGCAAAAAATTTTCCAATCTTCTTCTCCACAAAAATTCAAAGTGAAATTCATTAATCTATCGTTGTCTCTCTATTACCTAATTTATTGAAGACAAAAAATAAAATTTTGTCAATTATTTCTGCATCCAGATAGCCGAAATGTTTCCAAATGTCGACAAAGAGGTGATCAAATCCGTCTATGATGCTAACGATGGTAAGAAAGATACAACAATAAATTCGTTACTCCAAATGTGCGAATGAATAACTAAATAACTAAATAATCGGCCATAAAAAAAATATCCCTAATCTTCAAATCATTTGTATTTTCTGCTAAAAGAATAATGGAAGAAAGAAAGATAGAGAGAGAATATATATGTATTCTATATAATGTAATATATTTGTATAAATTATTGCAATGAAATTTGTTGATGTTTACGTGGATAATTGTGAAAATGTCGGATAAATGGGTCTTTTTGCATTTTAAAATTGCATAAATACACGATAAATTTTATTTTCAAATAACCATGAACAATACCAAAAAAAAAAAAGAATTATTAATAATTGTACAATTCACCCGTAATGCATGTGTCATGATTAATTTTTTATTACAAGAAAATCTTTGAAAATTTGAAGGTAAAAAAAAACTTTCATATTCCAAAATCTATTATGTATTAATTACCTTATTTTTTTTTCATCCCAAATATATGTACCATTTCACCTGGAATGTAATCTAGAATCTAGATGCCTTTGGAACAATGTATCTCCAATTAAAAAAATATTTTTATGATTTTTTAAACCAATTTTATCAACGTGACCACATGTAGAAATAAGTTTTCTGCCAATGGGGCAAATACTTGGCAACTGGATCAGCTAAAAATCTAGCTAATGGCACATTTCTCGATAATGCATCGAGTAATGAGAAAATTTTACCTCTACTGCAATTATCGTAAAATGGTGAACGCAATATGTAAAGAAGTAAACTGATTCTGCGTCTTAATATTTCATTTTTTTCATCATCCGTGAAAGTAATTTGTTTTTTCTCACTACTTATCAGCTGAAGGCTTACTAAATCGAGAGTCAGTGCTGTTGCCCAAGGAATCCAATTTTTTTCACCTTTCATCATGAATGTTGTGAGGTGAATCATTGGTTTCATGATGTAGAGTGTCTGAAAAAAATTAATAATTTTGAAAATTATGAAGTTTTCAGAAAAATCTATTTTTTTCATTTCATCATTCTTTGATAATATCTTGGAAACTAAGCGAGATGAAGCGAAATAGCTCCAATCTTTTTTGTAAGCTCTTTAAAATTTTTTACAAAAAAAAAACAGAGAGTGCAATTGCTCTATCTCGTTTATTTTCCGAGATATTTTGAAGAAAAAAAAATGTAATACATCTTTCGATTTTGTCTTTTTCAACTGAGAGAAAATCCGGGATTTTATTTACCTCTGCGATTAATAAATTGCGTCTAGTAATTGGAGACTCAGTTGAATTAAGATCGTAACCAGCTGACCGCAGTGGCTCCCATATTCTCGAGTGAATTGGAGCTGATGCATTAACACTCCTGACAACAGTTCCTGAACGTTCCAATCGAAAACCTTCGCTTCTTACATTTGTATTCATTTCTTTCCTCAATTTTTCACGATTCAATGGAGGAATTGGAGGACTCTGGGTGATTCTTTCCTTGTTGTGGTGAACGAGAATGAGTCTCATAACTGCCCTGAAATCATCAAAATATTCAATTATTTTTGAACTAATTGAATTTCAAAAATTTGAACAATTACAAAGTTTTGCAGGAAAAATCGATTTCATGCCGATCATCTGTTTTTCGGGAATATCTTGGAAACGAAGCGAGATAGAGCGAATTTACCTTAAACCTCGTTTGTAGCTCTTGGAATTTCCTACAAGAACAAGGTAGAATCGCCTTATCTCGCTTAGATTCCGACATATCAAGGAACAAAACTAATGGAAAAATGAAATCAATTTGCCTGAAAATTTCAAAAATTTCTCAATCTAAAATACTCACTTCAACAATTGCACCAGGAATATCACCATCCACTTGCCCCTCTCTCCCCACACTTTTTTCCCCCCTACTTCAATCAATGCCTCTGTATATTCAATAATAGTCAACCATATCTTGATCTGCGACTTGAATTGCGGTAGATTCAAGTGCGCATACTTGGCGCCATAGATCAAATGATCATTGAAGAGAATCAGAAGATTTGGCATGGAGTAGATGAGCTCAGAGGCCAATGATGAGCTTGGAAAGCGTCCTAAAAAATAAAAAAAAAATCCATGAAAAGCATCTGCAGCTCCAAAGTCCATGGGAAACCTCAATATCCACCCAAAATCAACATTTTCCACAAACCTGCAGTAAAATAAGACATACACCTGACAGTGCTCTCGATATCAGCAATAACCTGTGGTTTCGTAGTAACCCATTGTTTGTAAGCATCAAAATAAGGTGCTAAACACGTTGGCAAAGATTGCACAATCATTTTTCCAACAATTATCATTAGCTTACTGTGTTAAATCTGAAAATTCCTTCATTTGCGGAAGAAAAAAAAGTTGAACTTTGCACAATTCCTTAAATTATTCCAATGAGGTTATGCCACCTGCTCAAGGTGAGTTCACAATCTTCATCAATTCCTTATCATTGTGTTCATCAATAATCACATTTATTTATAATACACAATAAATAAATCAAATTAAATCAAATCAAATGATTGGAACGTCTCAAAAATTAATGTCAATCCAATCTCACGTCAAATTTCCTCAACTCCCACTCTTCCCGGCTCTTTTTTCCCCTCAACACGTAACCTCCCCCCCCCCCCCCCCCCCACCGGCAAATTGTACTGGCCAATGAAATAGCCTCGGGAATATTCGGCTGCTATGCTACAACATGTAAATTTCAGTTTCGGCCGACTTCGGAGGTTACCTCTTTGGCTAGTTCGACAATAGTCGTGTCTTTTGGTCTTTTCATTTAAAAAAAATGATGAGAGCGCATGCGCACAAGGCTTAGTTGCAATTTGAATTCCAAAACACAGCTTCGAATGAGAGTTTTTACAGTTTAAAGAGTTTATCAAGATGACTATTTGCAATGTACAATTGTTAACAAGTTAAACACAACTTATGTTGCATAGCTTCTGCCTGTAGGCAATTACATATCGTCGCCTTAGAGTAAAAGGGGCCTAAGTGCCATTTTTCCGATTTTTTTTTCAAAATAATAAAGAGGCGCATTTCCACTATTATTGCTCCAATAGGCTTCCCATGGCCTTTTACGCAATATTAGTAAAGAAAATAAAAAATAATAGCATATAGACGTAAGTGCTGGAGATACGCCTCGAATGAATTTGTTGTCACGTTCTATCTTTGACCCAAGTACGGAAGCCGGGTTGGCTCACCACTAACTTGTGGGAAAGTGGCGCCGCTCATGTTCATTTTTCACATGTGCATTTTAAACTTGTGGAGAATTGACACTCTACAAGTCCACAAGTTCATTTGTGAATTGTGCACAAGTCCACAAGTTCATTTTTAACTTGTGCACAAGTGGACTTGTGGAAAATTGGCGCCATATTCAAAATACCCTTGCATTTTGGATGAAAATAGTAATATTCGAAACTCAAAGTTTCCCCTGCCTATATCGATCGTAAATTTCCCGGGGAATCACGTGGGCTAGTTTAAATTGGGCCCAGATCAATATTTATGGAGATACAAGCATAAGGCCCAATCTAGATTGATCTAAAATGATTCTGCTATGCATATTTGCAAAGCCGAGACTATTCTCTCTTCAAATATGCATGGAGAGATTATTTGGAACTCATCTGGATTGGGCCTTATGCCTGTATCGAGGAAAAAAACCCTTCTCTTTTTTGGGCTTGGGTTTTTTTGGGCCCAAAAATAAATGTTTGATTTTTAAAGTTCTCCCCACCTATATCGACCCCATTTTTCCCGAGGAATCACGTGAGACGGTCCAAATTGGGCCCAGAGCCATATTCACGGAGATACAGGCATAAGGCCCAATCTAGATCAACCAAAAATAATTCTAATATGCATATTTGAAAAGCTGAGACTATCCTCTTTTCAAATATCCATGGAAAGTTCATTTGGGACCAATCTGGATTGGGCCTTATGCCTATATCTTTGTGAATATTGCTCTGGGCCTAATTTGGGCCAGCTCACGTGATTCCTCGGGAAAAATAGGGTCGATATAAGTGGGGAGAACTTTGAAAGTGAAACATTTATTTTTGGGCCCAAAAAAACGAGAAGGGGTTAGCCTTCTCGTTTTTTTTGGATAGAAATAAAAATGTCTGAATTTAAAAGTTCTCCCCACCTACATCGACCTCATTTTTCCCGAGGAATCACGTGAGCTGGCCCAAATTGAACCCAGAGCAATATTCACAAAGATACAGGCATAAGGCCCAATCCAGATGAGTTCCAAATAATCTCTCCATGCATATTTGAAGAGAGAATAGTCTCGGCTTTGCAAATATGCACAGCAGAATCATTTTAAATCAATCTAGATTGGGCCTTATGCTTGTATCTCCGTAAATATTGATCTGGGCCCAATTTAAACTAGCCCACGTGATTCCCCGGGAAATTTACGATCGATATAGGCAGGGGAAACTTTGAGTTTCGAATATTACTATTTTCATCCAAAATGCAAGGGTATTTTGAATATGGCGCCAATTTTCCACAAGTCCACTTGTGCACAAGTTAAAAATGAACTTGTGGACTTGTGCACAATTGGGGATTTGCATGTAACAGATTTTATCAAAATAATTGATTTGTTCGATTCTTTAGAGATCGAAACATCCAAAAATCGAGATAAAAATTAATTTAAGCAATCAATTTTTAAATAAATAAATGAAAAAAAACAGTCTTTAATGCCATAAAAGTCACGTGACGCAAAACGTTTTGTGATTGGTGTGACGTCATAGTGCATATTCAGCGCGCTTCATTTGAATGCATTCAATTAACGGAAGAGGAATCATTTTACCTAGTTCACCTAAGTTGCTTTAAATAAATTTATTTATTCATAACTCATTTAATTTGAAGGGGCAAAGTGGATTTATAACGTATTTTGAATCCAAGCTTCCTTTAAAATGAGTATTTAAATGAGAGGTTATGCATAGGTTAGATTTCTGATGCTCACTGAACGACAGATGAAACAGTGGCTTGTGGTAAATAATTATAAAAAATGTATCGAAGAAAACTGGATCCTGGTTTCAGTGAAGCAAGATCAGATAATTTACCACGAGTTGATGCATTTACGGTTGCATCATATCTTTCTACCAATTCAAATTTTGTGTCCGCAGAAATGCAAGGAGCGAAAGTTAACCAGTATGTATATTCCGCTATGTCTATCAAAATAAAAATAGTGTTTTTATTATAACTATATTAAAAATTGAAAATGAAGTAATATATGAATTTTCTATATTTTCTCATCGTTAAATTTTCCATTTTGATTGAACTGTAATCCAGTATCCTTTGGGATGGTGAATGTAGTTCTTTCAAATTTTACTTTTTCGTGGAAAAATTTAAAAAAAAACCATCATGTAAATCCAAATACCGAATATTCGAAATATTTCTTCGATACGTAATTATTGATTATTCTTTTTAATATATTTATTTAACTGTAGGTCTGGGAGACAATCGTATGGAGATGCTGCCATAGAATTCGTGCAAGTTAAGCGTGATGGATCAGAATGTACACTCAAGTGCCTTATTTGTCCTGAGCATAAATTCCGGAATCAATCATATGCTGTGACTCTCGTTTTAGATCTTGTTAATGAAGAAGTTTTATCAATACAATGCCATGATTGTGCTGCATCGTTAGGTACATAAAATGGTTCAAAGATAATGCAGTGGCAATGATTCAAAAAAAAATTTCGGAAACAAATTACTTTTGACTTTATCATATTTTTCGATTCTCCAGGTGGATGTAAGCATGCAGTTGCTTTTCTGATGTGGTTGCATAGAAGAAGTGAAGAGCCGTCACCAACGGATATTGAATGCTATTGGCGAAAATCAATCCTATCACAAGTTGGTTCAGCTATTAAATTTATCATGGTTAAAGATTTTGCTCCTGATAAAGAAGTCACTACTCTGACAAAGCCGTGGAATACTTTAGAAGAATTTACAAAAAGAATTAAAGGAAGAACTGTCGAGAGTCAAATTTTAAAATATTTTGACACTGTGAATCCTGAACAAGGGCTATCAATTCATCACTTGTTGGTCGATTTTATCAGTCAAGGTGGGAGTTCGTGTGAAGAGTTTTTGATATTCAGTAAAAGTCGAATGTCTAAGGATTTATGTGAAAAAATCGAAAAAATAACTCAAGATCAAGCGGACTGTGAGCTTTGGTTTACATTACGATACGGGCGAATTACAGCGTCAAAAGCATATGAAGCCTCCCGTTGTAATACACCTGATGGAACTTTAGTAGAATTGCTGCTCGGTGGTAAAAAATTATGTAATACTCGAGCTATGAAACGAGGTAAAGCATTAGAAGCAGTTGTTTTACAACAAGTCGAAAAGAAGTTGAAAAAAAAATTTAAAAAATGTGGTTTATTTGTAAATGAACATTATCCTCAGCTAGGAGCTTCACCTGATGCGATTAATGACGAGTTTGTTGTCGAAATAAAGTGCCCAACATCTGCAAAAAGTGCTCGTACATATATTGATACAAATAATGATAATGAAGTATCTCAAAAATATATCACTCAAATGCAAATGCAAATGCATTTTACAGGCAGGAAAAAAGCGCTATTTATTGTTGCGGACCCCAAATTTGAAGAAACAAAGGAATTCACATCTACAATTATTGATTATGACTCAGAATTAATCGATAGATTATTACAAGATTTGAGTAGATTCTGGAAAAAATGTATTTTCAAACGTTTATTCAATTCTTTACAATAATCATACTCATGAAACAGAAAGCAAACAAATGCAGGATGCATTTTTTGCGGGAAAAATTTTCTAATACATTGATAATTTGTGGCAATGATGATTGTACTTCTTAACGATAGAAATCAGTGGGATAATATAAGAAAATAATAACACATATATATTGAGTGACAATTCCATGAATACTCTGTACTTAAAAAAAAAAATAATACTCATTTTAATTGTACTTTTAGCATTTTTATTCTATGCACAATAACTCATGTTTTCCTTATCAGTGGTCCCTGAAGATTAGTCAAAGCAGCAACAATTGTTATAATGTCATCCATTTGAGGAATTAGTTTAATATTGATACATGAATGAGGTTCACAAATGTGGAATTCCCTAATTCTTCTTATCAATCTCTCGACGTGAATTCGGAGACTTGCAATGCGTTTTGTCGCTATCACTTCATCGTGAGTTGGTTTTTTATCGGAGCTGACTGTTGGTGGTCTGATGAGTGTACATCCTTTGGCAATTACTGAATTTTCAATGTGTTTGAAACCTCTATCAGCTAATACAGCTACACCTGGTCTCAAGTGGCTCAAATATCCAGAGGATGACACTATCTCAGCATCAGATGTTCTGCCACCGAATCCTGGTGAAATAAAATTAATAATCCCATCTGGGGTGCAAGATATTAAGTATTTTAACGTATTGCATTTTTTATATTCCGACCAGGTTAATGCCTGTCTCACAGGATCTGTTGGCTTTTCGATTTCGATTTCCAAACAGTCAATTATCGATTCTACCATAGCATAACGACTGCGGAAACTCATTGGCAATTGCTGTTTGATTTTCAAAGAACAAGGCCAAATAATAAAGTCCTTTAGATATTCTGCTATTATAGGCAAAGTCTTGGTGAAAGTACGGCTTACATTGGAAACGGACATCCCGAAATCGTCTGCAAGGATAGCAAAACTTTCGTTCAATCTTATTTTCTTCAACGTAACAAAAATTTCCACGTCTCTTAAATCAGTAGTCTGTAAAATATCAAGGATATCAATGCAATCATTGGGGATACCGATATATTTACGAGGAGACTGTCGGATTTTTGCCATCGTTTGTTTTAAATTCAATCTTTCGAATTCTTCACGTTGAAGCTGATTTTTCCACTCATTTTCAGTACTTCCATTTGAGGGTAATACTTTATCTGAAGTTGTTGTATATGAACTTATTGTGGTGTTAGATACATCAGTTAATTTATCACTGCTTTTTGATGGAGCAGAGTCTGGATTATTATTTTCATTTTTCTCAACTAATATTTCGATAGGAGATGTTGCTCGATCTTGAGTTTTCGGTTCACATTGAACTTGTACACTTCTATAATGACTCCGTAATTTAACTTGAACAGCAGCATTCACTTTCTGGTGAAGAATAGGAGAATCATCGTCATCAATAATTGATGAAGTCTCTACAGTGTCACATGATGATGGAAGTCTTCTATCGATGTACTCCAGATCCATACTATCGATGTTGCTATTGTGATTTTCATCCATGACTGTATCATTCATATTAGAAACTAATTTCTCGAAGAATTCCATTGGCGATTCCTGTTCATGAAATTCCATTGGGGAATTGTCAATTTCTCTTGGCTTTGATTGATGAATAAATTTGTGAGGCACAACATCCTTTTTCATCCTTTTATTACCACCCATCATTTTCCACTCGAGCCAATTTTCCATATCCGATTTCAACTGGAGTAAAACATAAATCAATTAGCAGTTCACATAATTAGTAAAAGAATTCTCTAAGGATAATAAAAAAAAAATTTCTCTAAGGATGGTACTGAAAATAGCAGACATCTGACAATTATCAATCTTTTCTTTTTAAATATAAATTATTTTTGAAAAAATGAAAAAATACGCAAATGTAGGAAATTCGGAAAACTAAAAGTACAAATTTTTTAGATATTTTTTTTATAGTAATTTACTTGTTCAAAAAAATCCAAAAAATGGTTAGATATCTGCTATTTTCAGTATTACTTTTTAAGGTTATGTGGAAAATAAAATTAATTTTAATTCGATTTTTTACGGTACTCACATCGAAATGATCTTCACAACAATAAAGGCGGCTTGATGTGGAATAATTATTTTTATTCCCACATGCATCCAACCAACTTTTTCGCTTCAATGACTTAGCAGGAACATTGATAAATACTTTATTTGGCGTTGATATACTGGTATTTTTACACGATGGTACTATACACCAACAACTACTACTTTTTAACGGCATTTCAAGAATATCTTTGATCTCTCGTTGAAAGTATTACACCGTAATTCAATCTCCTCAGCTGATTTAAAAATGCTTGAAATTGAGTATGATATGAGGTTGGCGCCATGAAATTCAAATTTCATATGCACTATGACGTCATCGTCGTGAGATGGAGCTACTTGTTCGTTTAAATTTGCAGCATTTTTTATTTAATTAATAATTCATTTATTTGTTGATAAAAAACAAAAAAAACATCATAGAAAATTTTGAAAAATTATCAAGAATCATATAAACTAAATAGTTATGGGATCTGAATTTCTTGCAAATACCCAATTCACAAATGAACTTGTGGACTTGTAGAGTGTCAATTCTCCACAAGTTTAAAATGCACATGTGAAAAATGAACATGAGCGGCGCCACTTTCCCACAAATTAGTGGTGAGCCAACCCGGCTTCCGTACCCAAGCACTCAAAAATTTCACACGATTTTGGTGTCACTCCGCAATCAATGACGTATTGCTGTGTGTCCAGGTCATGTTTCCGCGTATTCAAATTTTCGCGCTTACCATGTCATGCGCATGCGCTCTCATCATTCTTTAGAATAAAGAGAACAAAAGACACGACTCATACATATCGAGCTCTCTCACTCACCCCCACTCCAACTGCCTCCCCCCATATGTGATATTTTTTTTGATATGAATAGATAGAAAACAACAGTACAGGCATGACTGTCAAAGCAGACGACGTGCTACTGTCACAAGTACAACCACTTTGAATTATTCAAGAGTGTCAATCAATCACACAATTTCATTTAATCTTAATTTTTTTTTTTTGATGTTTTAGATAATTTAATTAACCTTTTTTTTCCATTTTTTTTGCAACAAGTTGACCTTGATTTTTGTTTAAAAGAATATTTAAAATGTCATCACCAACGCAAGTGGTGAGTTTTCTTTGTATTCAATCAATAGTTATGAAGTAATTCAATTATTTTCACATTTCTTTGTTGAAAATGATAATTTTTGAGATTTTTGAAAATAAGATGACTTTAATGCCGATTAGATTATGAAAATTTTGCAATTTTTTTTCTGATACTTTATCGGTGTTTTTTTTCTTCTTTTTTCACTTGATATTATGCTTATTGCGAGAGAGGTGGAGGATCATCTCTTTATTAATCAGGAAATATGTGTTTTTATTAATTTCTTTCATTCTTTTTTTTTTTGTTTGTTTTTTTAGCTAAAAAGTATCGGTCCAACACTGGTGCCATTCTTCAAAAGTGTCTGCGTATATTTTGTACTTTTGGCAGAACAACCATCGTTACTCACTGCTTGTTTCAAATGTTTGCCAATAATAAGTCTTATCGTCTTTGTACTACTACATGAATGGATGAATTTATCTAGAGAGTGAGTTTATAAACTAAAAAAGAAAAATTTGAAACAATGACAATTGTCAATGAATTATGATAATGAAATTAGCACACATCTGATAATTTTTTTGCATTTTTTTAAGCAAAGAAATGCTGATTAAAAAAATATTTTGAAAATTAACATTTATAATTTTTTGAATTTTCTACATGTGCATATTATTTTTTTTTTTAAAGAATGATTTATTTGTGTAGGAAAACGAAAAGTTGAAAATCATCAGATGTCTATTTTTGTTATTCATTGAGAAATGATAATGGAATCAGCACACATCTGATAATTTTGTTGCATTTTTTTTAAACAAAGAAATGCTGATTAAAAAAATATTTTGAAAATTTACATTTATAATTTTTTGAATTTTCTACATGTGCATATTATTTGTTTTTTAAAGAATGATTTATTTGTTGAGGAAAACGAAAAATTGAAAATCATCAGATGTATATTTTTGTTATTCATTGAAAAATGATAATGAAATTAGTATAATTCTGATAATTTTTTTGCATTTCTTTAAACAAAGAAATTATCACTGGGAAAACACTTAAAAAAATTGCATTTGTAGTTTGTTGAATTTTCTTCATATGCATATTCTCCATTTTTAAAAATAATTTCGTTAAAAAAGAGGAGAAAAACAAATTTTTCACATGTCTACTATTTTAAATTTCATCGCGAATATCCAATAAAAACAAAAATGAATTTTTCCTTTTTTTTTTGCAGATATACTTTCTTCACGAGACGAATATTAATTGGCCTTGTGTTCAGTTGTTTGGGTGATGCACTCATTGTTTGGCCAAATTTGTTTATACCAGGAATGGGAATGTTTGCAATTGCACAAATAATGTATATAAATGCATTTGGATTTAAACCAGTCAATTTACAACTTGGAATATGTTTCTATGCTCTTGCTCTTCTTGGTAATTCGAATAATCAATTTATATAATCATAATGAAATTAGCACACATCTGACAATTTTTTTTTAACAAATAAATTATTATAAAAAATCATATTCTTTAAATTTGCACTTGCAATTTTTTTCTAATTTTTTTTTTTAATAATTTGTTAACAAAAAAATCGTCATATGTCCTTTTATTTCATCTTTCCAAGAATATATAGGTGAATAAGGCTGATAGAGAAATTTTTGAAGATACCTTTTTTGTAGAGAAAATCACGAGTTAAAAAAAAGATTTCTACGAAAATTTCGCTTTCTACCTCAATTTCCTCGATTTTCAAAGAAAACCGGAATAAAATCAAATTATCTTGTTTTTTTTTAATTTCCCCATTTTTCCTTGAAATTTTAAGATCAATTGAATAATTACACTTTTGTTATTCTTCATGCAGTACTCTACATGATGATGCCACGATTGACTGGAGTCCTGACAATTGGAGTACCTATCTACACTTTTCTACTCGTAACTATGTCATGGCGAGCCATATCGAGGGTGCAATTCTTCAAAGTAAACGAGAGAAAAAAAAAGAAAACAAGTGGTTCTTATCAAACCTATAATATAAAATGTCGTTTTGTCGTTGGTCTATGAATTATTCAGTGGAGAAAATTGAAATACAAAACATTTCTGTATGCACTAACAGGAAAACCAATGGAAAGTCAATGGTTGAGGGACTAAACGAGATAAGTCGATGATAGAGTATCATCGTTTTCATGAAATATTTCAGAATTCATGAGAAGATAAAAAAAATTTTGGTGATAGCCTTTTTTATAGGAAAAAATAGAACTATAAAAAAAGGTGCTTATGAAAATTACACTATCTCGCTTAGTTTCCGAGCTATTTGATGAGAAACGATGTTACGATTGATAAAAATGACAATCATAATTGACACGATGATTTTATATTATAGGAATGATGAGCAAATCAATTATTTTCAAACGAGATTCGATAAATGATAATGAAATTAGCACAAATTTGACTATTTTTGCATTTTTTTAAACAAGTAAATCATTATAAAAAAAAATTTGCACTAGTGGTTTTTTGGAGTTTGAACATGTGCATATTTTTCATTTTTCAAAAACAATTATTTGTAAAGAGAAAAAAAATATCTAAAAATGGTCATATGTCCATTTTCAATATTATATTAAAATTTTCTCTTTTTTTTTAATAAGGAGCCATGGACCTGGACAAAATTATGCAGTTGCATCGGCAGTATATTTTTCGTAATATCGGATACCCTACTTGGTCTTCATCACTGGTATTGTCCGGTACCATATCCAACGGTGAGGACAAACCGTAAAATAATATTTTCCTCAATTAAATCAATTCAACTAATTTCCACGTCTTTATTATTCATAAAGGTATCAATAATGCTGACCTACTATGCTGCTCAACTTGGAATTGCACTGAGTGCAGTTGATTTATGCAGGGAAAACACGAAAACTGCTAAACAGCGATAAATTGATTTTAAAGGAGAAATCAATGAATTCAATCGTTTCCTCTCAAACTCTTCTTTTCTTAGACAAATTCCTGAAATGGGGGAAAAAAATTATATTTGTTGACACTGCCACTATCTTTAGGCAGAGACTGCACATCGTTTGGCATAATTGAGAGTGAAATGGGGGGCAATCAAACTGATCTCTGACGTCAAATGGCATTTTACATTGTGTTGAGAAGAAAAAAAAGGTATTGAGTAACGTTTCATTCTTTTATTAGACTTTGATTCTTTTTTTCCGTTCTTATTTTCCTTTTTTTTTTTTTTGGGGGAATTTTCCGAGGAAGAGTGTGTGCCTATCGTATGATACGATCGGATACCGTAATGACATGTTGATTGACTGAATAACTCAGTAGTTGAAGATAATGAATGAACTATTTTAGTCGTTACAGGTGCATTACGAAAATAATAAGAAAAACATGAGGACAAGAGAATTAGCCATTTTGAAAATTCAAAATATTCGAAGAAAAATTCATTTCGTTTTTCTACTACCATTCTATCCGTTTATAGTTCAATGGAAAGAGGAAATTTTATTTTAGAGAATTTTTTTCATTTTATTAATTGGAGAGTCAGAGAAATTTTAGATTTTTCAAAGATATTCATGTGAATCTACGCCGATAATTCTCGCGTAGGTAAATAAAATTTTTTGCGAAACATTGGGGTCATTAAGTTTATGAATTGCTTGCATTTCCTGAATAATCAGAATTCGGCCTTTTTGGTCAGTGCGTCCATAAGAAAAAAAAAATCATATATATTTCCGTATATGAAATTTTCTAACATTTTTGAAATTATTTTCGATTTTTTTTCATCGAAATTTTTTCGAATTTCTCGAATTTTCATTCAATGAATTTCATGTTTTTAAAAAATTCGACATTAAATTACGAGAGAACATATAAACCTTAATTTCGATTAATTTTCAAAATAATGAGAGAAAAGTCCTTTCCTATATTCCGAAAATCGAAATTCTCCCGGCTCTCCAAAGTAATAATTCTCTTAAATGAAATTCCACAATTTTCCTCGATCAATTAATACTTTCTCATCAAAAATTTGTTAAATTACACTTCGGTATTCCATTTGTTTTTTTTTACTACTTCATTTTCTACTACATTTTTTTAACTTGCAAGCTAAATATTTCCATGGACTCCCTCACGATTAGAATGCAAAACTATTCTAACACTGATAAAACTAAATAACGTGTTTTTCTTTGAAAATTCTCATGTACTGTGTTATATCAAAAATTACATGTATGGGATATATTATATTAAGTAGAAAAAAAAATCAGATATGAATAGTGTTTCGCAGACACGCGACCTTCAGTACCATTAAAATCCAGATGAGAATCTATTATTAGTAATGAGTTGCAGAGGGATAGCGTGCTGTTGTAAACGCCGTAGACAAGAACATTTGACTGTTAATTTTTACAGGAAATTTGTGATTTTTTTTCTTTTTCAACCGCAAACTCTTAATTTCCATGAAATTCCAGGAAGTGGGTAATTTGGTGCAATTACTGAGCTGTGATTTAGTGAGGATTTTTTCTTTATATAAAATGCATTTTCATGGAAATTGAGAGGGAAATTAGAGAGACGAGCTGAAGTTTGAATGGCCAATTTCGAAATGAATTGAATGAAGAGAATATTTGTAATAGACTGATTGATGGGTGTGAATTAAATGAATAATGAATAATTAGAAATGATAATGTAAATAGATTGTCTTCATCGTAATTTCTGCACGTGCAAAAGAGAATTTAACGAAAAAAAAATAATAATTAAAGGAAAGACTAATTTCACTATTTCACTTCATCACTGAATAACAATGATTCCAAACAAAACAAAAAAATAAATAAATAATTATTTTTATGATCCTCAATGAAAATATAAACTTATCAAAGAATTTTTGGGAAATGGCAATTAGTAATAATCAAATACTAATTTATAGAAAAATGAAAAAAATATATAAATTATTTATTATACGTATCGTATTTTGTTCTCGATGAAACATTGTAAAGTAGTAATCGATAATTCTAGAAGAATATAATTATCACTATCTATCTCTGTTGACTGAAACTTATATCCAATAATTAAGGCTCAATAATTCTCTGAGTAGATAAATTAACTGAAAAACAAAAAAATTCCTGAGTACACAATTGAATAGATAAATATTATGGGCCTAATGGGACCGGGTAACTGACTATGAAACTCTAAATGTTGACTATGAAATCAATAAATTATCATGAAATTAGAAAAATACTCTATTTCATTTATATATAACAGTACGATTTTTTTTGTAAGAAAATGGAGAATGTGCAAGTTTCAAATGTGCAGTTTCTTTTTTTCTTTCTATAATAATTTCCCCCATTTTCCGATAACAATACTGGTAGGAAATATATCACTTTATCTCAATTTTTCTTTTTTCTATAAATAATTACTTAGCAGTTTTAGGCTTTTTCACCGGTTTTTTAACGTCCTTTCCCTTTCGTTTCGATGGTGGCTCTGATCCTGCATCTTTATCATCATCAGCATCACCATTGAACTCATATTTAGCTGCTAATCTCTCTCGAATCATCAAGCCTCTTATCAATTTTCTCCAATTACCCCAGATCCTTTTATCTCGTTTTTCCTTGGCTCTTTTAGCTGCAACAACTTGCTCCTCTTCCCAGGCCTCTCTCAATGTGTCCTCGTGCTCCTCAGGCACGACAAATCCCTCAAAAGCTGGCAATGCACCTCTGCAGCCAAAATTGAAGCCAACAACAGCTGGTGCACAATCAATGCCCAATTTCCTTGCAATTCTATTCAATCCAGGAACTGCAAAAGAAGATATGATATCAAAAAATTGACCCAGCTTGACCTGAATTTAAGAAATAATGAAGTTACGAAGTATATGTCCCTATTTATATTCACGATAAGAAAAATAAAGAAATCAATTTTTTAATAAAGTTACTCACGATCAATATGAACAGCACCCTTTGGTAACATACACTGTTTGAACAAGTCGATGTTGCCATATTCATTACGTGGTATAATACCATTCTCAACTGGTGGTGGCTCGTAGGGCATAGTTTGCCACTTTCCAAATAGTTCGAGGGGTAAATCTTTGATGATGTTGCCAGTAAACTAACGAAGAAAAGACAAAAATAGAATTGGTGAATATTCTTGATTAGAACTAAAGGATTTGAGTGAAATTAAATTATCATTAGAGTAACTTAGTAGGGAAAAATGGGTAAAACGAGATACGTCGATTTTTTTTCGCTGCTCTTTCTTCTTGAATATCTCCGAAACTAATGGACATATACCTTTTCTACTCTCGCACTTTTTTTTGTACAAATTTTCGAAAGCTACCAAATGATACTGAAAATAGCAGACATCTGACAATTTTTTTAGATTTTGAACAAGTAAATCATACCAAAAAAATATTTAAGAAATTGCACTTATAACTTTTCGAATTTTCTACATGTACCAATTTACTTGTTTATCATTTATTAAAAAAAAAAAAAAAACTATAAGCTGTCAGATGCCTTCGATTTTCAGTATTAGCTACAAAAATACACTTGGGGAAAAGTAACATCTCCATTAATTTCCAAGAAATTTAAGAAGAATTGTTGAAAAGAAAAATCGACTTATCCTGTTTCACCGCTTCACTACAGAATTGCAATCGTAAAATGTTAGTAGAGACCCTTTTTCGGGGCTCTCATTTTTCACAAAAAAAAGTCTCCACAAAAATTTCCCTACAGTACAGTAATTGAGCAATAACGTCTTAACCAACTTCGAAAAAAAGAAAATTCATGACAGTGTATTTTCATTAAACAAGCATTTCTGAACCCAAATATGCAATCTCCAAAATTTCAAAAAAAATGTTAATGAAGACGTTACTGCTCATTACCATCCAAATAAAATTCATACTTTATCCCGTTTCGGCATGGCCTTGACGATCTTATACGGTTCTTGTTTCGGCTTGACAACCCTCGCCTCCTTGAGCCAAGTCTCCCTCGAGCGGAGTGTATGAACACAATGCCTCGAATAAATGGCATCTCCATTCTTCAAGTGTCCAAGTGGTACACAATCTGCTGGATAAAGTGCCTCAAACTTCAGCAAGTGCCTAGCAATGACATACAGCGGATGACTCTTGACCTCCGACATTGTCTTGGGTAGAGGCTGCTCAAGTTCCTTCTGCAAGAGCCTTTCATCCTCAGCTCTCGACACAACAGTGTCTCTCTCTTTCCACGTGGACAGTGTCTCTTCCCACCACTTCTCATCCACCCTCTGCTTCCTAGTGTCCGTCAACCAGTGAGGACAGTACCTGCGCGTGATGTCCTTCAATGTCCCCGATGAGTTCCAGCCAATTACATAATGTACTGGACGTGGTATCTTCCTGTAAATCTCAGAGACACAGTGGATCTTTTCGTCCGGTACACTCACACTTATCCAGCTCTCCTCGGACTCGACGTACACCTCAACCCACAAATAACGTGAATCACGTGTATCAAATTTTTCAACTTCTATTTCTTCATCCGAAGACAAAACTCGACGGTCTATACTTGATTTTCTGCTTTCAGATGCTCTAGACTTTGCTACATCTGCATCTGCAACTGTTGTTTTTGAGCTGTTGGACATTGCTGCTTCTGATGCTTCAGATTTTTCTTCAGCTATATCTATTACCTTTGAGGCTTTAGATTTGGCTGCTTCTGATGCTTTAGACTTCCCTGTACTTGACTCCACAATTTTCGATGCTTTAGCCTTCTTAGCCTTTCCTGCACTTGATTCTGCTCTTTTTGCTGTCTTAGAAGAGACTTTCTGCTTCTTCGGAGGACTACCGTCTTCATCCGAGGACTTAAAATCCGAATCTGATGACCCACTGTCTTCGTAACTCTCGTCAGTCTCCGTTCTTCTGCTCGTTGACGCCACAGCCTCTTCCGCCTTGACTTTGCTCTTCCTCTGAGGCAACTTTTTCCCAATCCTCTCCTCAGCCTCGACTTTCGACGACCTTTCTCTCACCGTTTTCCCAGACATCTTCTCCTCGCTTTTCTCCGCAATCGAAACAGTTTTAGACCTCAATTGCCTAGAACTCCTCAACTTCTTCGGGGATAAATCCAAATCCTTCTCTTCAATCATCTCCGTCTTCTTGTGGACCTCAAGAATAGATTTTCTCGTGATAGTCCTTGAATACTTCGACAAAAGCTCAACTGCCTTTTTCTTAGCAGTGTTTTTAGCAACAGCATCACCAGCAGAGCTGTTCTCAGGTACTATTTTCGTTGGCGACAAATCAGTCACCTTCTCCAACGTCTTCCCATCTTTTCCCTTGACTTTAACCTGCCCCTTTCCCTTCGTCTCTTTCTCCTCGCCCTTATCATTTTTACCAGGTACTTGAAACATCTGCGACTGCTGCAGTTTCATCCCTGGTGGACACAAAGAAACAACTAGTCTACAATTCAAACCAATTGATCTCAAAGTAGCTATGTAAATTAGTACCAATTCTCTGTGATTGTGTACAACTTTCTTCTTCATTCGCTCCAGCAAAAGGTCCTTAGTCACTGGAACATCGCTCTTGGCAAATTCGACTTTAATCACTTTCTTGAACCATTTAGTGAATTTCTCCAGGTATTTCAGGTCCACTCGACCATCTGGACAATTGGCTTGTGGTACTAGGCTCATAGCAGTTGATAAAACCTCGGGATGATTAATTTGGACATTCAGATGAAAACCATGCGATAACCAGCACAACAAGCCAACTTTGTGTATGTACAATTGATTTGTTCTTAGTCTTCTGTTCATTTTTTTGACAAGCTCTTCTTGCAGATCGATCTTCCTCCTTTTTCGACCTTGATTGAAGGCTATTGCTGTACCAGGAAGAGTAATATCAACCCCTTCTTTTGGAATTGTGTAAGATGTTGCTGCTGATTCTTCAGTTGCAATTTCTTTATTTTTTCTTTCGTCATTGTCACTGGAATCATCGGCAGGATCCTCTCCTTGCATCAACAAATCGTGAATTTCATCCTCCAAATTCTGCCTTTTAACTGGAGACTTTGAGGATGCTGGAAGTAAAGGGGCATTGATTTTATTACTTCGTTCAAGATTCTTCATTACCTCTGCCAAAAGTGCTGCTGAGTCTTTTTCTTCCTCGATGAAATCGTCGTCAGATGAATCATCGCTTATTGAGTTTTTCTTTGATTCTGGAATCTTTGAGGGTTTTGAGGTTGGCTGGAAAAATTTGTCGTCCAGGTCAATTTTATCAGGAGACACCAGGTAGTCATCACTACTCTCCGAACTTTCGTCGTCACTCATATTTTTTAGGTGATTTTTACACGTTTATTGTTGTGAAATTTTGTTTTTTCAAGGGGAAATTTGGCCAAAATTAAGGTTTTTTATGGTCTTTTTGAGATCAACACTTTTCGTGACTTTATGCGCGGTAAAAATTTTTTTTTCGGTTGATTCTGTGTTTTTACGTTTTATTTCTGATTTACCGACAGTTTCAAGTGGCTATGTCAGTTATCATCAGAGTAAAAAATTTCAATGCAATTTTTTTTTTTTTTGGTGCAGAATGAATATTTAAAAAAAAAACGAATTCTCACATGCTGCATCACAATATTATACAGCATCTAAAAATTCGTTTTTTCTGAGAATATTCATTCTATACTGAGGAAAATTGGATCAAAGATTCTACTCTGATGATAAGTTACATGGCCACTTGAAGCCTGAAAGACATCTCCCGTCATTTTTTTGCACTCATTGTCAACACACACACACACACACACACACACACACACACAAGATGTGTGCTACTGGAATCTGACGTTTGATTTTTTTATTCTTTTTTTTCTTTGGTCTTTATTTCACTCTTTTTGGAGACGATAAGAAAGTGATAATTCTCCGTCCATCACCATTTATTCAGAATTGAATTGAAAATATTTCAAAAGTGCCAGTGAAACTCCTTTGCCTTTTATTCTACTATTACTACTATTTATCACAGGAAAATATCAGAAAAAAATTCTATCAATTATTTTGATCTTGAAAAAGTCATTTCAATCAATTGAATTTAATCGACGAGTATTTTTGATATTTTTTCATTTCACATTCTCATTGTTCTAAAAGTGATAATTTTTTTTCTATTTTTTGATTGTTGAAATCTATATTCCAGTTGTTATTGCTATCCAGAGACATAATTGACTGCAATGCCGGTTAATAAGAGCAATTTGATAAATTTTTATAACTGCAAAATATTGAGAGGTGGAAAAATTATCAATGAAAATTTGTGGGTACGTGATGGAAAAATTATTGATCCTGAGAAAATTTTTTACGACGAAAAAATTGAACCTGATGACACTGTTGACTGCAATGGATCACTCATATCACCAGGGTACATTGACATGCAGATAAATGGTGAGAAATAATGGAATAATACATTGGTTTATTCATGATAATGATATTAAAACATATTCGATAAATTTTTAGATTTTCTTTTATAAATAAATTATTATTAAAGAGATCGGTATACCTATTTGCACCCGGGTGAGTTTAATTTCTGATTGATACGCAATACAGAGGATTTGATACAAAGGAATTAGTGTTTGATCTATAATAGTTTTTTTTTGAATGAATTTTTTGAAAATCATAAATTTTTAATGGAAATTCTAGCCGAACAATCTTAATAAATGGATGAGAGAAAAGAAAAAAAAACTGATTTCAATAGGAAAGCGTTTGAGAGTGATTGATAGAGAACAATCACCCCGATTCAATCAGCCAATTAATTGATAAAAATACCAAAACTCCGCTTCTTCATTCCTATACCAACCCAACCATACATCGCTGTGTATAGTCAAGTGCTTTGGCGCCATATTTCTACACTCAAAATCAGCTAGGCTCAAGCTGGAGCAATGAACTCTAGACAGTGCTCAGTATTTTTGTGAAAATATTTGAATGGGAAATGGAGATAATATCTAACCGGAGGTTGGAAATGGAGCAGTCTGAGTTGTCACTTTTGATTTTTAGAGTGAAAGTCCTATGATTCACTAGTCAATATCTAAGTGACTCCCTGTACTTGACTATTGAATCAATCAACGGTAAAAATGGGGATGCCCCATACCTTTCGCACTTCTCAAGCCATTCCTGTACCGAAATCAATGTGCAATGTCTCTTTCCTCCATGGGATCTGCAGAATACAGTCCAAAGAAGAAGAATGATGCAACTTTGGCTCTAAAGATCAAAAGTGACTACTCAGACTGCTCCCTGTACTTGGATATTGAATTAATCAACGGGGAAACTGGGGTTGCCCCATACTTTTCGCACTTCTCAAGCTATTCCTATATCAAAATCAATGTGAAATGTCTTTTTCCTCCATGGGATTTGTAGAATACAATCCAAGGAAGGTGAATCATGAGACTTTGGCTCTAAAACTCGAAAGTGACAACTCAGACTGCTTCCTGTACTTGAATAGCTGATTAATTATCGGGAAAACTGAGGGTGCCCCACATGTTTCCAACTTCCCAGGCCATTTTTTTTTTTAAATCGCTGTAAACTGTCTGTTTTTTGGGGGGGATCTATAGATTAGGGTTCAAAGAAGAGGAATCATGGGACTTTGGCTCAAAAAAACAAAAGTGACAACTCAGACTGCTCGCTGTACTTGAATAATAAATTAATTCCCGAAAAACTGAGGGTACCCCACATGTTTCCCACCTCCCAGGTCATTTTTTTTTTAAATCGATGTAAACTGTCTGTTTTTTGGGGGGGATCTATAGATTAGGGTTCAAAGAAGAGGAATCATGGGACTTTGGCTTAAAAAAACAAAAGTGACAACTCAGACTGCTCGCTGTACTTGAATAATAAATTAATTCCCGAAAAACTGAGGGTACCCCACATGTTTCCCACTTCCCAGGTCATTTTTTTTTTAAATCGATGTAAACTGTCTGTTTTTTGGGGGGGATCTATAGATTAGGGTTCAAAGAAGAGGAATCATGGGACTTTGGTTAAAAAAAACAAAAGTGACAACTCAGACTGCTCGCTCTACTTGAATAATAAATTAATTCCCGAAAAACTGAGGGTAACCCACATGTTTCCCACTTCCCAGGTCATTTTTTTTTTTAAATCGATGTAAACTGTTTGTTTTTTGGGGGGGATCTATAGATGAGGGTTCAAAGAAGAGGAATCATGGGACTTTGGCTCAAAAAAACAAAAGTGACAACTCAGACTGCTCCCTGTACTTGAAAAATAAATTGATTCCCGGAAAACTGGGGGTGCCCGGAATGTTTCCCACTTCCCAGGTCATTTTTTTTTTAAATCGATGTAAACTGTCTGTTTTTTGGGGGGGATCTATAGATTAGGGTTCGAAGAAGAGGAATCATGGGACTTTGGTTAAAAAAAACAAAAGTGACAACTCAGACTGCTCGCTGTACTTGAATAATAAATTAATTCCCGAAAAACTGAGGGTACCCCACATGTTTCCCACTTCCCAGGTCATTTTTTTTTTTAAATCGATGTAAACAGTTTGTTTTTTGGGGGGGATCTATAGATTAGGGTTCAAAGAAGAGGAATCATGGGACTTTGGCTCAAAAAGACAAAAGTGACAACTCAGACTGCTCGCTGTACTTGAATAATAAATTAATTCCCGAAAAACTGAGGGTACCCCACATGCTTCCCACTTCCCAGGTCATTTTTTTTTTTAAATCGATGTAAACTGTCTGTTTTTTGGGGGGGATCTATAGATTAGGGTTCAAAGAAGAGGAATCATGGGACTTTGGTTAAAAAAAACAAAAGTGACAACTCAGACTGCTCGCTGTACTTGAATAATAAATTAATTCCCGAAAAACTGAGGGTACCCCACATGTTTCCCACTTCCCAGGTCATTTTTTTTTTAAAATCGATGTAAACTGTCTGTTTTTTGGGGGGGATCTATAGATTAGGGTTCAAAGAAGAGGAATCATGGGACTTTGGCTTAAAAAAACAAAAGTGACAACTCAGACTGCTCGCTGTACTTGAATAATAAATTAATTCCCGAAAAACTGAGGGTACCCCACATGTTTCCCACTTCCCAGGTCATTTTTTTTTTAAAATCGATGTAAACTGTCTGTTTTTTGGGGGGGGATCTATAGATTAGGATTCAAAGAAGAGGAATCATGGGACTTTGGCTCAAAAAAACAAAAGTGACAACTCAGACTGCTCGCTGTACTTGAATAATAAATTAATTCCCGAAAAACTGAGGGTACCCCACATGTTTCCCACTTCCCAGGTCATTTTTTTTTTTAAATCGATGTAAACAGTTTGTTTTTTGGGGGGGATCTATAGATTAGGGTTCAAAGAAGAGGAATCATGGGACTTTGGCTCAAAAAGACAAAAGTGACAACTCAGACTGCTCGCTGTACTTGAATAATAAATTAATTCCCGAAAAACTGAGGGTACCCCACATGTTTCCCACTTCCCAGGTCATTTTTTTTTTTAAATCGATGTAAACTGTCTGTTTTTTGGGGGGGATCTATAGATTAGGGTTCAAAGAAGAGGAATCATGGGACTTTGGTTAAAAAAAACAAAAGTGACAACTCAGACTGCTCGCTGTACTTGAATAATAAATTAATTCCCGAAAAACTGAGGGTACCCCACATGTTTCCCACTTCCCAGGTCATTTTTTTTTTTAAATCGATGTAAACAGTTTGTTTTTTGGGGGGGATCTATAGATTAGGGTTCAAAGAAGAGGAATCATGGGACTTTGGCTCAAAAAGACAAAAGTGACAACTCAGACTGCTCGCTGTACTTGAATAATAAATTAATTCCCGAAAAACTGAGGGTACCCCACATGTTTCCCACTTCCCAGGTCATTTTTTTTTTAAAATCGATGTAAACTGTCTGTTTTTTGGGGGGGATCTATAGATTAGGGTTCAAAGAAGAGGAATCATGGGACTTTGGTTAAAAAAAACAAAAGTGACAACTCAGACTGCTCGCTGTACTTGAATAATAAATTAATTCCCGAAAAACTGAGGGTACCCCACATGTTTCCCACTTCCCAGGTCATTTTTTTTTTAAATCGATGTAAACAGTTTGTTTTTTGGGGGGGATCTATAGATTAGGGTTCAAAGAAGAGGAATCATGGGACTTTGGCTCAAAAAGACAAAAGTGACAACTCAGACTGCTCGCTGTACTTGAATAATAAATTAATTCCCGAAAAACTGAGGGTACCCCACATGTTTCCCACTTCCCAGGTCATTTTTTTTTTAAATCGATGTAAACTGTCTGTTTTTTGGGGGGGATCTATAGATTAGGGTTCAAAGAAGAGGAATCATGAGACTTTGGCTTAAAACAACAAAAGTGACAACTCAGACTGCTCGCTGTACTTGAATAATAAATTAATTCCCGAAAAACTGAGGGTACCCCACATGTTTCCCACTTCCCAGGTCATTTTTTTTTTTAAATCGATGTAAACAGTTTGTTTTTTGGGGGGGATCTATAGATTAGGGTTCAAAGAAGAGGAATCATGGGACTTTGGCTCAAAAAAACAAAAGTGACAACTCAGACTGCTCGCTGTACTTGAATAATAAATTAATTCCCGAAAAACTGAGGGTACCCCACATGTTTCCCACTTCCCAGGTCATTTTTTTTTTAAAATCGATGTAAACTGTCTGTTTTTTGGGGGGGATCTATAGATTAGGGTTCAAAGAAGAGGAATCATGGGACTTTGGTTAAAAAAAACAAAAGTGACAACTCAGACTGCTCGCTGTACTTGAATAATAAATTAATTCCCGAAAAACTGAGGGTACCCCACATGTTTCCCACTTCCCAGGTCATTTTTTTTTTAAATCGATGTAAACAGTTTGTTTTTTGGGGGGGATCTATAGATTAGGGTTCAAAGAAGAGGAATCATGGGACTTTGGCTCAAAAAAACAAAAGTGACAACTCAGACTGCTCGCTGTACTTGAATAATAAATTAATTCCCGAAAAACTGAGGGTACCCCACATGTTTCCCACTTCCCAGGTCATTTTTTTTTTAAATCGATGTAAACAGTTTGTTTTTTGGGGGGGATCTATAGATTAGGGTTCAAAGAAGAGGAATCATGAGACTTTGGCTTAAAACAACAAAAGTGACAACTCAGACTGCTCGCTGTACTTGAATAATAAATTAATTCCCGAAAAACTGAGGGTACCCCACATGTTTCCCACTTCCCAGGTCATTTTTTTTTTTAAATCGATGTAAACAGTTTGTTTTTTGGGGGGGATCTATAGATTAGGGTTCAAAGAAGAGGAATCATGGGACTTTGGCTCAAAAAGACAAAAGTGACAACTCAGACTGCTCGCTGTACTTGAATAATAAATTAATTCCCGAAAAACTGAGGGTACCCCACATGTTTCCCACTTCCCAGGTCATTTTTTTTTTAAATCGATGTAAACTGTCTGTTTTTTGGGGGGGATCTATAGATTAGGGTTCAAAGAAGAGGAATCATGAGACTTTGGCTTAAAACAACAAAAGTGACAACTCAGACTGCTCGCTGTACTTGAATAATAAATTAATTCCCGAAAAACTGAGGGTACCCCACATGTTTCCCACTTCCCAGGTCATTTTTTTTTTTAAATCGATGTAAACAGTTTGTTTTTTGGGGGGGATCTATAGATTAGGGTTCAAAGAAGAGGAATCATGGGACTTTGGCTCAAAAAGACAAAAGTGACAACTCAGACTGCTCGCTGTACTTGAATAATAAATTAATTCCCGAAAAACTGAGGGTACCCCACATGTTTCCCACTTCCCAGGTCATTTTTTTTTTAAAATCGATGTAAACTGTCTGTTTTTTGGGGGGGATCTATAGATTAGGGTTCAAAGAAGAGGAATCATGGGACTTTGGTTAAAAAAAACAAAAGTGACAACTCAGACTGCTCGCTGTACTTGAATAATAAATTAATTCCCGAAAAACTGAGGGTACCCCACATGTTTCCCACTTCCCAGGTCATTTTTTTTTTAAATCGATGTAAACAGTTTGTTTTTTGGGGGGGATCTATAGATTAGGGTTCAAAGAAGAGGAATCATGGGACTTTGGCTCAAAAAGACAAAAGTGACAACTCAGACTGCTCGCTGTACTTGAATAATAAATTAATTCCCGAAAAACTGAGGGTACCCCACATGTTTCCCACTTCCCAGGTCATTTTTTTTTTAAATCGATGTAAACTGTCTGTTTTTTGGGGGGGATCTATAGATTAGGGTTCAAAGAAGAGGAATCATGAGACTTTGGCTTAAAACAACAAAAGTGACAACTCAGACTGCTCGCTGTACTTGAATAATAAATTAATTCCCGAAAAACTGAGGGTACCCCACATGTTTCCCACTTCCCAGGTCATTTTTTTTTTTAAATCGATGTAAACAGTTTGTTTTTTGGGGGGGATCTATAGATTAGGGTTCAAAGAAGAGGAATCATGGGACTTTGGCTCAAAAAAACAAAAGTGACAACTCAGACTGCTCGCTGTACTTGAATAATAAATTAATTCCCGAAAAACTGAGGGTACCCCACATGTTTCCCACTTCCCAGGTCATTTTTTTTTTAAAATCGATGTAAACTGTCTGTTTTTTGGGGGGGGGATCTATAGATTAGGGTTCAAAGAAGAGGAATCATGGGACTTTGGCTTAAAAAAACAAAAGTGACAACTCAGACTGCTCGCTGTACTTGAATAATAAATTAATTCCCGAAAAACTGAGGGTACCCCACATGTTTCCCACTTCCCAGGTCATTTTTTTTTTAAATCGATGTAAACTGTTTGTTTTTTGGGGGGGATCTATAGATTAGGGTTCAAAGAAGAGGAATCATGGGACTTTGGCTCAAAAAAACAAAAGTGACAACTCAGACTGCTCGCTGTACTTGAATAATAAATTAATTCCCGAAAAACTGAGGGTACCCCACATGTTTCCCACTTCCCAGGTCATTTTTTTTTTAAATCGATGTAAACAGTTTGTTTTTTGGGGGGGATCTATAGATTAGGGTTCAAAGAAGAGGAATCATGGGACTTTGGCTCAAAAAGACAAAAGTGACAACTCAGACTGCTCGCTGTACTTGAATAATAAATTAATTCCCGAAAAACTGAGGGTACCCCACATGTTTCCCACTTCCCAGGTCATTTTTTTTTTTAAATCGATGTAAACAGTTTGTTTTTTGGGGGGGATCTATAGATTAGGGTTCAAAGAAGAGGAATCATGGGACTTTGGCTCAAAAAAACAAAAGTGACAACTCAGACTGCTCGCTGTACTTGAATAATAAATTAATTCCCGAAAAACTGAGGGTACCCCACATGTTTCCCACTTCCCAGGTCATTTTTTTTTTAAAATCGATGTAAACTGTCTGTTTTTTGGGGGGGATCTATAGATTAGGGTTCAAAGAAGAGGAATCATGGGACTTTGGTTAAAAAAAACAAAAGTGACAACTCAGACTGCTCGCTGTACTTGAATAATAAATTAATTCCCGAAAAACTGAGGGTACCCCACATGTTTCCCACTTCCCAGGTCATTTTTTTTTTAAATCGATGTAAACAGTTTGTTTTTTGGGGGGGATCTATAGATTAGGGTTCAAAGAAGAGGAATCATGGGACTTTGGCTCAAAAAGACAAAAGTGACAACTCAGACTGCTCGCTGTACTTGAATAATAAATTAATTCCCGAAAAACTGAGGGTACCCCACATGTTTCCCACTTCCCAGGTCATTTTTTTTTTAAAATCGATGTAAACAGTTTGTTTTTTGGGGGGGATCTATAGATTAGGGTTCAAAGAAGAGGAATCATGGGACTTTGGCTCAAAAAAACAAAAGTGACAACTCAGACTGCTCGCTGTACTTGAATAATAAATTAATTCCCGAAAAACTGAGGGTACCCCACATGTTTCCCACTTCCCAGGTCATTTTTTTTTTAAAATCGATGTAAACAGTTTGTTTTTTGGGGGGGATCTATAGATTAGGGTTCAAAGAAGAGGAATCATGGGACTTTGGCTCAAAAAAACAAAAGTGACAACTCAGACTGCTCGCTGTACTTGAATAATAAATTAATTCCCGAAAAACTGAGGGTACCCCACATGTTTCCCACTTCCCAGGTCATTTTTTTTTTAAAATCGATGTAAACTGTCTGTTTTTTGGGGGGGATCTATAGATTAGGGTTCAAAGAAGAGGAATCATGGGACTTTGGCTCAAAAAAACAAAAGTGACAACTCAGACTGCTCGCTGTACTTGAATAATAAATTAATTCCCGAAAAACTGAGGGTACCCCACATGTTTCCCACTTCCCAGGTCATTTTTTTTTTTAAATCGATGTAAACTGTCTGTTTTTTGGGGGGGGATCTATAGATTAGGGTTCAAAGAAGAGGAATCATGGGACTTTGGCTCAAAAAAACAAAAGTGACAACTCAGACTGCTCGCTGTACTTGAATAATAAATTAATTCCCGAAAAACTGAGGGTACCCCACATGTTTCCCACTTCCCAGGTCATTTTTTTTTTTAAATCGATGTAAACTGTCTGTTTTTTGGGGGGGATCTATAGATTAGGGTTCAAAGAAGAGGAATCATGGGACTTTGGTTAAAAAAAACAAAAGTGACAACTCAGACTGCTCGCTGTACTTGAATAATAAATTAATTCCCGAAAAACTGAGGGTACCCCACATGTTTCCCACTTCCCAGGTCATTTTTTTTTTTAAATCGATGTAAACAGTTTGTTTTTTGGGGGGGATCTATAGATTAGGGTTCAAAGAAGAGGAATCATGGGACTTTGGCTCAAAAAGACAAAAGTGACAACTCAGACTGCTCGCTGTACTTGAATAATAAATTAATTCCCGAAAAACTGAGGGTACCCCACATGTTTCCCACTTCCCAGGTCATTTTTTTTTTAAAATCGATGTAAACTGTCTGTTTTTTGGGGGGGATCTATAGATTAGGGTTCAAAGAAGAGGAATCATGGGACTTTGGTTAAAAAAAACAAAAGTGACAACTCAGACTGCTCGCTGTACTTGAATAATAAATTAATTCCCGAAAAACTGAGGGTACCCCACATGTTTCCCACTTCCCAGGTCATTTTTTTTTTAAATCGATGTAAACAGTTTGTTTTTTGGGGGGGATCTATAGATTAGGGTTCAAAGAAGAGGAATCATGGGACTTTGGCTCAAAAAGACAAAAGTGACAACTCAGACTGCTCGCTGTACTTGAATAATAAATTAATTCCCGAAAAACTGAGGGTACCCCACATGTTTCCCACTTCCCAGGTCATTTTTTTTTTAAATCGATGTAAACTGTCTGTTTTTTGGGGGGGATCTATAGATTAGGGTTCAAAGAAGAGGAATCATGAGACTTTGGCTTAAAACAACAAAAGTGACAACTCAGACTGCTCGCTGTACTTGAATAATAAATTAATTCCCGAAAAACTGAGGGTACCCCACATGTTTCCCACTTCCCAGGTCATTTTTTTTTTTAAATCGATGTAAACAGTTTGTTTTTTGGGGGGGATCTATAGATTAGGGTTCAAAGAAGAGGAATCATGGGACTTTGGCTCAAAAAAACAAAAGTGACAACTCAGACTGCTCGCTGTACTTGAATAATAAATTAATTCCCGAAAAACTGAGGGTACCCCACATGTTTCCCACTTCCCAGGTCATTTTTTTTTTAAAATCGATGTAAACTGTCTGTTTTTTGGGGGGGATCTATAGATTAGGGTTCAAAGAAGAGGAATCATGGGACTTTGGTTAAAAAAAACAAAAGTGACAACTCAGACTGCTCGCTGTACTTGAATAATAAATTAATTCCCGAAAAACTGAGGGTACCCCACATGTTTCCCACTTCCCAGGTCATTTTTTTTTTAAATCGATGTAAACAGTTTGTTTTTTGGGGGGGATCTATAGATTAGGGTTCAAAGAAGAGGAATCATGGGACTTTGGCTCAAAAAAACAAAAGTGACAACTCAGACTGCTCGCTGTACTTGAATAATAAATTAATTCCCGAAAAACTGAGGGTACCCCACATGTTTCCCACTTCCCAGGTCATTTTTTTTTTAAATCGATGTAAACAGTTTGTTTTTTGGGGGGGATCTATAGATTAGGGTTCAAAGAAGAGGAATCATGAGACTTTGGCTTAAAACAACAAAAGTGACAACTCAGACTGCTCGCTGTACTTGAATAATAAATTAATTCCCGAAAAACTGAGGGTACCCCACATGTTTCCCACTTCCCAGGTCATTTTTTTTTTTAAATCGATGTAAACAGTTTGTTTTTTGGGGGGGATCTATAGATTAGGGTTCAAAGAAGAGGAATCATGGGACTTTGGCTCAAAAAGACAAAAGTGACAACTCAGACTGCTCGCTGTACTTGAATAATAAATTAATTCCCGAAAAACTGAGGGTACCCCACATGTTTCCCACTTCCCAGGTCATTTTTTTTTTAAATCGATGTAAACTGTCTGTTTTTTGGGGGGGATCTATAGATTAGGGTTCAAAGAAGAGGAATCATGAGACTTTGGCTTAAAACAACAAAAGTGACAACTCAGACTGCTCGCTGTACTTGAATAATAAATTAATTCCCGAAAAACTGAGGGTACCCCACATGTTTCCCACTTCCCAGGTCATTTTTTTTTTTAAATCGATGTAAACAGTTTGTTTTTTGGGGGGGATCTATAGATTAGGGTTCAAAGAAGAGGAATCATGGGACTTTGGCTCAAAAAGACAAAAGTGACAACTCAGACTGCTCGCTGTACTTGAATAATAAATTAATTCCCGAAAAACTGAGGGTACCCCACATGTTTCCCACTTCCCAGGTCATTTTTTTTTTAAAATCGATGTAAACTGTCTGTTTTTTGGGGGGGATCTATAGATTAGGGTTCAAAGAAGAGGAATCATGGGACTTTGGTTAAAAAAAACAAAAGTGACAACTCAGACTGCTCGCTGTACTTGAATAATAAATTAATTCCCGAAAAACTGAGGGTACCCCACATGTTTCCCACTTCCCAGGTCATTTTTTTTTTAAATCGATGTAAACAGTTTGTTTTTTGGGGGGGATCTATAGATTAGGGTTCAAAGAAGAGGAATCATGGGACTTTGGCTCAAAAAGACAAAAGTGACAACTCAGACTGCTCGCTGTACTTGAATAATAAATTAATTCCCGAAAAACTGAGGGTACCCCACATGTTTCCCACTTCCCAGGTCATTTTTTTTTTAAATCGATGTAAACTGTCTGTTTTTTGGGGGGGATCTATAGATTAGGGTTCAAAGAAGAGGAATCATGAGACTTTGGCTTAAAACAACAAAAGTGACAACTCAGACTGCTCGCTGTACTTGAATAATAAATTAATTCCCGAAAAACTGAGGGTACCCCACATGTTTCCCACTTCCCAGGTCATTTTTTTTTTTAAATCGATGTAAACAGTTTGTTTTTTGGGGGGGATCTATAGATTAGGGTTCAAAGAAGAGGAATCATGGGACTTTGGCTCAAAAAAACAAAAGTGACAACTCAGACTGCTCGCTGTACTTGAATAATAAATTAATTCCCGAAAAACTGAGGGTACCCCACATGTTTCCCACTTCCCAGGTCATTTTTTTTTTAAAATCGATGTAAACTGTCTGTTTTTTGGGGGGGGGATCTATAGATTAGGGTTCAAAGAAGAGGAATCATGGGACTTTGGCTTAAAAAAACAAAAGTGACAACTCAGACTGCTCGCTGTACTTGAATAATAAATTAATTCCCGAAAAACTGAGGGTACCCCACATGTTTCCCACTTCCCAGGTCATTTTTTTTTTAAATCGATGTAAACTGTTTGTTTTTTGGGGGGGATCTATAGATTAGGGTTCAAAGAAGAGGAATCATGGGACTTTGGCTCAAAAAAACAAAAGTGACAACTCAGACTGCTCGCTGTACTTGAATAATAAATTAATTCCCGAAAAACTGAGGGTACCCCACATGTTTCCCACTTCCCAGGTCATTTTTTTTTTAAATCGATGTAAACAGTTTGTTTTTTGGGGGGGATCTATAGATTAGGGTTCAAAGAAGAGGAATCATGGGACTTTGGCTCAAAAAGACAAAAGTGACAACTCAGACTGCTCGCTGTACTTGAATAATAAATTAATTCCCGAAAAACTGAGGGTACCCCACATGTTTCCCACTTCCCAGGTCATTTTTTTTTTAAATCGATGTAAACTGTCTGTTTTTTGGGGGGGATCTATAGATTAGGGTTCAAAGAAGAGGAATCATGAGACTTTGGCTTAAAACAACAAAAGTGACAACTCAGACTGCTCGCTGTACTTGAATAATAAATTAATTCCCGAAAAACTGAGGGTACCCCACATGTTTCCCACTTCCCAGGTCATTTTTTTTTTTAAATCGATGTAAACAGTTTGTTTTTTGGGGGGGATCTATAGATTAGGGTTCAAAGAAGAGGAATCATGGGACTTTGGCTCAAAAAAACAAAAGTGACAACTCAGACTGCTCGCTGTACTTGAATAATAAATTAATTCCCGAAAAACTGAGGGTACCCCACATGTTTCCCACTTCCCAGGTCATTTTTTTTTTAAAATCGATGTAAACTGTCTGTTTTTTGGGGGGGATCTATAGATTAGGGTTCAAAGAAGAGGAATCATGGGACTTTGGTTAAAAAAAACAAAAGTGACAACTCAGACTGCTCGCTGTACTTGAATAATAAATTAATTCCCGAAAAACTGAGGGTACCCCACATGTTTCCCACTTCCCAGGTCATTTTTTTTTTAAATCGATGTAAACAGTTTGTTTTTTGGGGGGGATCTATAGATTAGGGTTCAAAGAAGAGGAATCATGGGACTTTGGCTCAAAAAGACAAAAGTGACAACTCAGACTGCTCGCTGTACTTGAATAATAAATTAATTCCCGAAAAACTGAGGGTACCCCACATGTTTCCCACTTCCCAGGTCATTTTTTTTTTAAAATCGATGTAAACAGTTTGTTTTTTGGGGGGGATCTATAGATTAGGGTTCAAAGAAGAGGAATCATGGGACTTTGGCTCAAAAAAACAAAAGTGACAACTCAGACTGCTCGCTGTACTTGAATAATAAATTAATTCCCGAAAAACTGAGGGTACCCCACATGTTTCCCACTTCCCAGGTCATTTTTTTTTTAAAATCGATGTAAACAGTTTGTTTTTTGGGGGGGATCTATAGATTAGGGTTCAAAGAAGAGGAATCATGGGACTTTGGCTCAAAAAAACAAAAGTGACAACTCAGACTGCTCGCTGTACTTGAATAATAAATTAATTCCCGAAAAACTGAGGGTACCCCACATGTTTCCCACTTCCCAGGTCATTTTTTTTTTAAAATCGATGTAAACTGTCTGTTTTTTGGGGGGGATCTATAGATTAGGGTTCAAAGAAGAGGAATCATGGGACTTTGGCTCAAAAAAACAAAAGTGACAACTCAGACTGCTCGCTGTACTTGAATAATAAATTAATTCCCGAAAAACTGAGGGTACCCCACATGTTTCCCACTTCCCAGGTCATTTTTTTTTTTAAATCGATGTAAACTGTCTGTTTTTTGGGGGGGGATCTATAGATTAGGGTTCAAAGAAGAGGAATCATGGGACTTTGGCTCAAAAAAACAAAAGTGACAACTCAGACTGCTCGCTGTACTTGAATAATAAATTAATTCCCGAAAAACTGAGGGTACCCCACATGTTTCCCACTTCCCAGGTCATTTTTTTTTTAAATCGATGTAAACTGTTTGTTTTTTGGGGGGGATCTATAGATTAGGGTTCAAAGAAGAGGAATCATGGGACTTTGGCTCAAAAAAACAAAAGTGACAACTCAGACTGCTCGCTGTACTTGAATAATAAATTAATTCCCGAAAAACTGAGGGTAGCCCACATGTTTCCCACTTCCCAGGTCATTTTTTTTTTTAAATCGATGTAAACTGTCTGTTTTTTGGGGGGGATCTATAGATTAGGGTTCAAAGAAGAGGAATCATGGGACTTTGGCTCAAAAAAACAAAAGTGACAACTCAGACTGCTCGCTGTACTTGAATAATAAATTAATTCCCGAAAAACTGAGGGTACCCCACATGTTTCCCACTTCCCAGGTCATTTTTTTTTTAAATCGATGTAAACAGTTTGTTTTTTGGGGGGGATCTATAGATTAGGGTTCAAAGAAGAGGAATCATGGGACTTTGGCTCAAAAAAACAAAAGTGACAACTCAGACTGCTCGCTGTACTTGAATAATAAATTAATTCCCGAAAAACTGAGGGTACCCCACATGTTTCCCACTTCCCAGGTCATTTTTTTTTTAAATCGATGTAAACTGTCTGTTTTTTGGGGGGGATCTATAGATTAGGGTTCAAAGAAGAGGAATCATGGGACTTTGGTTAAAAAAAACAAAAGTGACAACTCAGACTGCTCGCTCTACTTGAATAATAAATTAATTCCCGAAAAACTGAGGGTAACCCACATGTTTCCCACTTCCCAGGTCATTTTTTTTTTTAAATCGATGTAAACTGTTTGTTTTTTGGGGGGGATCTATAGATGAGGGTTCAAAGAAGAGGAATCATGGGACTTTGGCTCAAAAAAACAGAAGTGACAACTCAGACTGCTCCCTGTACTTGAAAAATAAATTGATTCCCGGAAAACTGGGGGTGCCCGGAATGTTTCCCACTTCCCAGGTCATTTTTTTTTTAAATCGATGTAAACTGTCTGTTTTTTGGGGGGGATCTATAGATTAGGGTTCGAAGAAGAGGAATCATGGGACTTTGGTTAAAAAAAACAAAAGTGACAACTCAGACTGCTCGCTGTACTTGAATAATAAATTAATTCCCGAAAAACTGAGGGTACCCCACATGTTTCCCACTTCCCAGGTCATTTTTTTTTTAAAATCGATGTAAACTGTCTGTTTTTTGGGGGGGATCTATAGATTAGGGTTCAAAGAAGAGGAATCATGGGACTTTGGCTCAAAAAAACAAAAGTGACAACTCAGACTGCTCGCTGTACTTGAATAATAAATTAATTCCCGAAAAACTGAGGGTACCCCACATGTTTCCCACTTCCCAGGTCATTTTTTTTTTAAAATCGATGTAAACTGTCTGTTTTTTGGGGGGGATCTATAGATTAGGGTTCAAAGAAGAGGAATCATGGGACTTTGGCTCAAAAAAACAAAAGTGACAACTCAGACTGCTCGCTGTACTTGAATAATAAATTAATTCCCGAAAAACTGAGGGTACCCCACATGTTTCCCACTTCCCAGGTCATTTTTTTTTTAAAATCGATGTAAACTGTCTGTTTTTTGGGGGGGATCTATAGATTAGGGTTCAAAGAAGAGGAATCATGGGACTTTGGCTCAAAAAAACAAAAGTGACAACTCAGACTGCTCGCTGTACTTGAATAATAAATTAATTCCCGAAAAACTGAGGGTACCCCACATGTTTCCCACTTCCCAGGTCATTTTTTTTTTTAAATCGATGTAAACTGTCTGTTTTTTGGGGGGGATCTATAGATTAGGGTTCAAAGAAGAGGAATCATGGGACTTTGGCTCAAAAAAACAAAAGTGACAACTCAGACTGCTCGCTGTACTTGAATAATAAATTAATTCCCGAAAAACTGAGGGTACCCCACATGCTTCCCACTTCCCAGGTCATTTTTTTCTTAAATCGATGTAAACTGTTTGTTTTTTGGGGGGGATCTATAGATTAGGGTTCAAAGAAGAGGAATCATGGGACTTTGGCTCAAGAAAACAAAAGTGACAACTCAGACTGCTCGCTGTACTTGAATAATAAATTAATTCCCGAAAAACTGAGGGTACCCCACATGTTTCCCACTTCCCAGGTCATTTTTTTTTTAAATCGATGTAAACTGTTTGTTTTTTGGGGGGGATCTATAGATTAGGGTTCAAAGAAGAGGAATCATGGGACTTTGGCTCAAAAAAACAAAAGTGACAACTCAGACTGCTCGCTGTACTTGAATAATAAATTAATTCCCGAAAAACTGAGGGTACCCCACATGTTTCCCACTTCCCAGGTCATTTTTTTTTTTAAATCGATGTAAACTGTCTGTTTTTTGGGGGGGATCTATAGATTAGGGTTCAAAGAAGAGGAATCATGGGACTTTGGTTAAAAAAAACAAAAGTGACAACTCAGACTGCTCGCTGTACTTGAATAATAAATTAATTCCCGAAAAACTGAGGGTACCCCACATGCTTCCCACTTCCCAGGTCATTTTTTTTTTAAATCGATGTAAACTGTTTGTTTTTTGGGGGGGATCTATAGATTAGGGTTCAAAGAAGAGGAATCATGGGACTTTGGCTCAAAAAAACAAAAGTGACAACTCAGACTGCTCGCTGTACTTGAATAATAAATTAATTCCCGAAAAACTGAGGGTACCCCACATGCTTCCCACTTCCCAGGTCATTTTTTTTTTTAAATCGATGTAAACTGTCTGTTTTTTGGGGGGGATCTATAGATTAGGGTTCAAAGAAGAGGAATCATGGGACTTTGGTTAAAAAAAACAAAAGTGACAACTCAGACTGCTCGCTGTACTTGAATAATAAATTAATTCCCGAAAAACTGAGGGTACCCCACATGTTTCCCACTTCCCAGGTCATTTTTTTTTTAAAATCGATGTAAACTGTCTGTTTTTTGGGGGGGATCTATAGATTAGGGTTCAAAGAAGAGGAATCATGGGACTTTGGCTTAAAAAAACAAAAGTGACAACTCAGACTGCTCGCTGTACTTGAATAATAAATTAATTCCCGAAAAACTGAGGGTACCCCACATGCTTCCCACTTCCCAGGTCATTTTTTTTTTAAATCGATGTAAACAGTTTGTTTTTTGGGGGGGATCTATAGATTAGGGTTCAAAGAAGAGGAATCATGGGACTTTGGCTCAAAAAAACAAAAGTGACAACTCAGACTGCTCGCTGTACTTGAATAATAAATTAATTCCCGAAAAACTGAGGGTACCCCACATGTTTCCCACTTCCCAGGTCATTTTTTTTTTAAAATCGATGTAAACTGTCTGTTTTTTGGGGGGGGATCTATAGATTAGGATTCAAAGAAGAGGAATCATGGGACTTTGGCTCAAAAAAACAAAAGTGACAACTCAGACTGCTCGCTGTACTTGAATAATAAATTAATTCCCGAAAAACTGAGGGTACCCCACATGTTTCCCACTTCCCAGGTCATTTTTTTTTTTAAATCGATGTAAACAGTTTGTTTTTTGGGGGGGATCTATAGATTAGGGTTCAAAGAAGAGGAATCATGGGACTTTGGCTCAAAAAGACAAAAGTGACAACTCAGACTGCTCGCTGTACTTGAATAATAAATTAATTCCCGAAAAACTGAGGGTACCCCACATGTTTCCCACTTCCCAGGTCATTTTTTTTTTAAATCGATGTAAACTGTCTGTTTTTTGGGGGGGATCTATAGATTAGGGTTCAAAGAAGAGGAATCATGAGACTTTGGCTTAAAACAACAAAAGTGACAACTCAGACTGCTCGCTGTACTTGAATAATAAATTAATTCCCGAAAAACTGAGGGTACCCCACATGTTTCCCACTTCCCAGGTCATTTTTTTTTTAAAATCGATGTAAACTGTCTGTTTTTTGGGGGGGGGATCTATAGATTAGGGTTCAAAGAAGAGGAATCATGGGACTTTGGCTTAAAAAAACAAAAGTGACAACTCAGACTGCTCGCTGTACTTGAATAATAAATTAATTCCCGAAAAACTGAGGGTACCCCACATGTTTCCCACTTCCCAGGTCATTTTTTTTTTAAATCGATGTAAACTGTTTGTTTTTTGGGGGGGATCTATAGATTAGGGTTCAAAGAAGAGGAATCATGGGACTTTGGCTCAAAAAAACAAAAGTGACAACTCAGACTGCTCGCTGTACTTGAATAATAAATTAATTCCCGAAAAACTGAGGGTACCCCACATGTTTCCCACTTCCCAGGTCATTTTTTTTTTAAATCGATGTAAACTGTCTGTTTTTTGGGGGGGATCTATAGATTAGGGTTCAAAGAAGAGGAATCATGAGACTTTGGCTTAAAACAACAAAAGTGACAACTCAGACTGCTCGCTGTACTTGAATAATAAATTAATTCCCGAAAAACTGAGGGTACCCCACATGTTTCCCACTTCCCAGGTCATTTTTTTTTTTAAATCGATGTAAACAGTTTGTTTTTTGGGGGGGATCTATAGATTAGGGTTCAAAGAAGAGGAATCATGGGACTTTGGCTCAAAAAAACAAAAGTGACAACTCAGACTGCTCGCTGTACTTGAATAATAAATTAATTCCCGAAAAACTGAGGGTACCCCACATGTTTCCCACTTCCCAGGTCATTTTTTTTTTTAAATCGATGTAAACAGTTTGTTTTTTGGGGGGGATCTATAGATTAGGGTTCAAAGAAGAGGAATCATGGGACTTTGGCTCAAAAAGACAAAAGTGACAACTCAGACTGCTCGCTGTACTTGAATAATAAATTAATTCCCGAAAAACTGAGGGTACCCCACATGTTTCCCACTTCCCAGGTCATTTTTTTTTTAAAATCGATGTAAACTGTCTGTTTTTTGGGGGGGATCTATAGATTAGGGTTCAAAGAAGAGGAATCATGGGACTTTGGTTAAAAAAAACAAAAGTGACAACTCAGACTGCTCGCTGTACTTGAATAATAAATTAATTCCCGAAAAACTGAGGGTACCCCACATGTTTCCCACTTCCCAGGTCATTTTTTTTTTAAATCGATGTAAACAGTTTGTTTTTTGGGGGGGATCTATAGATTAGGGTTCAAAGAAGAGGAATCATGGGACTTTGGCTCAAAAAGACAAAAGTGACAACTCAGACTGCTCGCTGTACTTGAATAATAAATTAATTCCCGAAAAACTGAGGGTACCCCACATGTTTCCCACTTCCCAGGTCATTTTTTTTTTAAATCGATGTAAACTGTCTGTTTTTTGGGGGGGATCTATAGATTAGGGTTCAAAGAAGAGGAATCATGGGACTTTGGTTAAAAAAAACAAAAGTGACAACTCAGACTGCTCGCTGTACTTGAATAATAAATTAATTCCCGAAAAACTGAGGGTACCCCACATGTTTCCCACTTCCCAGGTCATTTTTTTTTTAAATCGATGTAAACTGTTTGTTTTTTGGGGGGGATCTATAGATTAGGGTTCAAAGAAGAGGAATCATGGGACTTTGGCTCAAAAAAACAAAAGTGACAACTCAGACTGCTCGCTGTACTTGAATAATAAATTAATTCCCGAAAAACTGAGGGTACCCCACATGTTTCCCACTTCCCAGGTCATTTTTTTTTTTAAATCGATGTAAACTGTCTGTTTTTTGGGGGGGATCTATAGATTAGGGTTCAAAGAAGAGGAATCATGGGACTTTGGCTCAAAAAAACAAAAGTGACAACTCAGACTGCTCGCTGTACTTGAATAATAAATTAATTCCCGAAAAACTGAGGGTACCCCACATGTTTCCCACTTCCCAGGTCATTTTTTTTTTTAAATCGATGTAAACTGTCTGTTTTTTGGGGGGGATCTATAGATTAGGGTTCAAAGAAGAGGAATCATGGGACTTTGATTAAAAAAAACAAAAGTGACAACTCAGACTGCTCGCTGTACTTGAATAATAAATTAATTCCCGAAAAACTGAGGGTACCCCACATGCTTCCCACTTCCCAGGTCATTTTTTTTTTAAATCGATGTAAACTGTTTGTTTTTTGGGGGGGATCTATAGATTAGGGTTCAAAGAAGAGGAATCATGGGACTTTGGCTCAAAAAAACAAAAGTGACAACTCAGACTGCTCGCTGTACTTGAATAATAAATTAATTCCCGAAAAACTGAGGGTACCCCACATGTTTCCCACTTCCCAGGTCATTTTTTTTTTAAAATCGATGTAAACTGTCTGTTTTTTGGGGGGGATCTATAGATTAGGGTTCAAAGAAGAGGAATCATGGGACTTTGGCTCAAAAAAACAAAAGTGACAACTCAGACTGCTCGCTGTACTTGAATAATAAATTAATTCCCGAAAAACTGAGGGTACCCCACATGTTTCCCACTTCCCAGGTCATTTTTTTTTTAAATCGATGTAAACAGTTTGTTTTTTGGGGGGGATCTATAGATTAGGGTTCAAAGAAGAGGAATCATGGGACTTTGGCTCAAAAAAACAAAAGTGACAACTCAGACTGCTCGCTGTACTTGAATAATAAATTAATTCCCGAAAAACTGAGGGTACCCCACATGTTTCCCACTTCCCAGGTCATTTTTTTTTTAAATCGATGTAAACTGTCTGTTTTTTGGGGGGGATCTATAGATTAGGGTTCAAAGAAGAGGAATCATGGGACTTTGGTTAAAAAAAACAAAAGTGACAACTCAGACTGCTCGCTCTACTTGAATAATAAATTAATTCCCGAAAAACTGAGGGTAACCCACATGTTTCCCACTTCCCAGGTCATTTTTTTTTTTAAATCGATGTAAACTGTTTGTTTTTTGGGGGGGATCTATAGATGAGGGTTCAAAGAAGAGGAATCATGGGACTTTGGCTCAAAAAAACAGAAGTGACAACTCAGACTGCTCCCTGTACTTGAAAAATAAATTGATTCCCGGAAAACTGGGGGTGCCCGGAATGTTTCCCACTTCCCAGGTCATTTTTTTTTTAAATCGATGTAAACTGTCTGTTTTTTGGGGGGGATCTATAGATTAGGGTTCGAAGAAGAGGAATCATGGGACTTTGGTTAAAAAAAACAAAAGTGACAACTCAGACTGCTCGCTGTACTTGAATAATAAATTAATTCCCGAAAAACTGAGGGTACCCCACATGTTTCCCACTTCCCAGGTCATTTTTTTTTTAAAATCGATGTAAACTGTCTGTTTTTTGGGGGGGATCTATAGATTAGGGTTCAAAGAAGAGGAATCATGGGACTTTGGCTCAAAAAAACAAAAGTGACAACTCAGACTGCTCGCTGTACTTGAATAATAAATTAATTCCCGAAAAACTGAGGGTACCCCACATGTTTCCCACTTCCCAGGTCATTTTTTTTTTAAAATCGATGTAAACTGTCTGTTTTTTGGGGGGGATCTATAGATTAGGGTTCAAAGAAGAGGAATCATGGGACTTTGGCTCAAAAAAACAAAAGTGACAACTCAGACTGCTCGCTGTACTTGAATAATAAATTAATTCCCGAAAAACTGAGGGTACCCCACATGTTTCCCACTTCCCAGGTCATTTTTTTTTTTAAATCGATGTAAACTGTCTGTTTTTTGGGGGGGATCTATAGATTAGGGTTCAAAGAAGAGGAATCATGGGACTTTGGCTCAAAAAAACAAAAGTGACAACTCAGACTGCTCGCTGTACTTGAATAATAAATTAATTCCCGAAAAACTGAGGGTACCCCACATGCTTCCCACTTCCCAGGTCATTTTTTTCTTAAATCGATGTAAACTGTTTGTTTTTTGGGGGGGATCTATAGATTAGGGTTCAAAGAAGAGGAATCATGGGACTTTGGCTCAAGAAAACAAAAGTGACAACTCAGACTGCTCGCTGTACTTGAATAATAAATTAATTCCCGAAAAACTGAGGGTACCCCACATGTTTCCCACTTCCCAGGTCATTTTTTTTTTAAATCGATGTAAACTGTTTGTTTTTTGGGGGGGATCTATAGATTAGGGTTCAAAGAAGAGGAATCATGGGACTTTGGCTCAAAAAAACAAAAGTGACAACTCAGACTGCTCGCTGTACTTGAATAATAAATTAATTCCCGAAAAACTGAGGGTACCCCACATGTTTCCCACTTCCCAGGTCATTTTTTTTTTTAAATCGATGTAAACTGTCTGTTTTTTGGGGGGGATCTATAGATTAGGGTTCAAAGAAGAGGAATCATGGGACTTTGGTTAAAAAAAACAAAAGTGACAACTCAGACTGCTCGCTGTACTTGAATAATAAATTAATTCCCGAAAAACTGAGGGTACCCCACATGCTTCCCACTTCCCAGGTCATTTTTTTTTTAAATCGATGTAAACTGTTTGTTTTTTGGGGGGGATCTATAGATTAGGGTTCAAAGAAGAGGAATCATGGGACTTTGGCTCAAAAAAACAAAAGTGACAACTCAGACTGCTCGCTGTACTTGAATAATAAATTAATTCCCGAAAAACTGAGGGTACCCCACATGTTTCCCACTTCCCAGGTCATTTTTTTTTTAAAATCGATGTAAACTGTCTGTTTTTTGGGGGGGATCTATAGATTAGGGTTCAAAGAAGAGGAATCATGGGACTTTGGCTCAAAAAAACAAAAGTGACAACTCAGACTGCTCGCTGTACTTGAATAATAAATTAATTCCCGAAAAACTGAGGGTACCCCACATGTTTCCCACTTCCCAGGTCATTTTTTTTTTTAAATCGATGTAAACTGTCTGTTTTTTGGGGGGGATCTATAGATTAGGGTTCAAAGAAGAGGAATCATGGGACTTTGGCTCAAAAAAACAAAAGTGACAACTCAGACTGCTCGCTGTACTTGAATAATAAATTAATTCCCGAAAAACTGAGGGTACCCCACATGTTTCCCACTTCCCAGGTCATTTTTTTTTTAAATCGATGTAAACTGTTTGTTTTTTGGGGGGGATCTATAGATTAGGGTTCAAAGAAGAGGAATCATGGGACTTTGGCTCAAAAAAACAAAAGTGACAACTCAGACTGCTCGCTGTACTTGAATAATAAATTAATTCCCGAAAAACTGAGGGTACCCCACATGTTTCCCACTTCCCAGGTAATTTTTTTTTTAAAATCGATGTAAACTGTCTGTTTTTTGGGGGGGATCTATAGATTAGGGTTCAAAGAAGAGGAATCATGGGACTTTGGCTTAAAAAAACAAAAGTGACAACTCAGACTGCTCGCTGTACTTGAATAATAAATTAATTCCCGAAAAACTGGGGGTACCCCACATGTTTCCCACTTCCCAGGTCATTTTTTTTTTTAAATCGATGTAAACTGTTTGTTTTTTGGGGGGGATCTATAGATTAGGGTTCAAAGAAGAGGAATCATGGGACTTTGGCTCAAAAAAAGAAAAGTGACAACTCAGACAGCTTCCTGTACATCATAGTTTTCACAATTTTTTATATGTGGATATTTATTAGTCCTTCTTTGAATAATTTATTTATTGAAACAAAAAAAAAATGGTGGATTTTTTTTTATCAAATAAATTATCATTAAAAAAATATCCATGAAATTTGTAATTATAGTTTCTCGGTTTTTCTACAAGTGCATACTTTTAAAACATTTATTTATTGGAAGAAAAAAAAATTCAAAATTTTTCAGATGTTTCCTGTTTTTATGACAATAAAATTAGCAGACATCTTGCAATTTTTCGAATTTTTCTAAACGAATTGATCATTATTACGAAGATATTTTCCAAAAATTGCCCTTGTGGTTTTTCGAATTCTTCACATGTGAATATTTTTTTTTCAATAATTTATTTGTTACAAAAATAGAAGAAATACGAATTTTCAGATTCCTGTATTTTCAAGTATCATTTTCATCTTTTTCTCCAACTAATACAAATCATTCCTCATATAATAGTGTTAAATCATTTTTTTGTAGGTGGCTATGGGATCGATTTCTCCCACAACGTTGATAATGTTGAAGAAGGTGTTGATAAAGTGGCTAAGGAACTTTTGGCCCATGGAGTCACATCGTTCTGTCCAACACTGGTCACTTCACCAGCTCATACTTATCACAAAGTTCTTCCTAAGATCAAAAAAAGGGATGGAGGTCCTCAGGGGGCTACTATCCTTGGGGTTCATGTGGAGGGCCCCTTTATCAGTCCAAAAAAGAAGGGAGCACATGAGGAGATTCACATAAAACGCTTCGTCAACGTAATTTTCCTTTTTTTTTATTCAAATGAATTCTTTTTATGATAATGAAATTAGCGTATATCTCACATTTTTCTTTGAATTTTCGTGAACAATAAAAAATTATCATGATAAAAAAAAAGGCAAGAAATTTTCACTTATAGTTTCTTGGGTTTTCTACATGTGCATATTTTTTTGAAAACAATTTATTTATCAAGACAAAGAAGACCAAAAAATTTCAGATATCTGCTAATTTCAATATGATTTTTTTCTAATCATTTGCTGAATTATTATTCAATCCTCAGGGATTCAAAACAGTCACCGATATCTATGGAAGTCTGGATAACATTTGTTACATGACATTGGCCCCAGAATTGGAAAATTCGTGCAGTGTGATTGAGGAATTCCGCAAACGAGATATCAGAGTTTCTGTAGGTGAGAAAAAGGATCTAGAAAATTGTTCTTTTTTTGTTTCAAAATATGAAATACTTGAGTTATAATTATAATTCATTTGTAGGCCACTCAGTAGCTAATTTGAAGCAGGGTGAAGACGCAGTGAGAGCTGGAGCCTCGTTCATCACTCATTTATTCAACGCAATGCTGCCGGTTTGTGCATTACAACTGAGGAAATTATTCAAATTTTCTTTAAAACCTTGAAATTTATAATTCCCTTTTTTTTCCTAGTTTCATCACAGAGATCCAGGACTCGTTGGTCTTTTGACATCCGATCAAATTCCTTCCTCAAGGACAATTCACTATGGAATTATTGCTGATGGCATTCACACTCATCCTGCAGCACTGAGAATCGCTCATAGGACTCACTCTGAAGGTAAATTCATGAGTTCAATTAAATTTTAGTCTTTATTCAAAATCACTGTATTCATATTACAATTAATTAATAAGGAAATAATCATGATGCATTAATCCTTCTTTACTTCATTGATCAGCTGAATCTGAAGATTGAATATTTGAAGATGATTGATATTATCATGATGAATCAGCTACGCAACCACACTTGGGGCAACCGTTTGCATAATATTCTCCGATCCACTTCGTTCCTGGAGGGCAGACAAAAAGACATTGTGGGCAGAAGGATTGTGCTGTGAAGAAATTAATCCATTAATACACAATCGCTTTTATTTTCGACAATTAAAATGTCAGCTTAGAAACAAAGTGGCGTAGGTGCCATTTTTATCTAGAGTACTTACGCCACTTTGTTTCTAAGGTGACGAAAATAGTAATTCAGGCAGTGTGAAGGGATTCTGCAGTTTTGCACTACGATCATTTGAATTCGATTTTTCTAGTTGTTCACAGGGATATGTCTATGATCCCAACATAATTATAGTTTATAGTGATATTGGGAAAAATTGTTATTATCATCGAAATATTGTCAAATTGCTCTGATAATATTTTGTTACTGCTTACAATATTTTCCAAAATTCCCATCAATAACTAGAAAAATCGAGTTTTTAACAATGAAAATGATTCCGATAATTAATCATTCGAATTTTCCTCTTTTTTTCATCAAATATTGGAAAATTTATCGTAGAATACGAATTTAAGGGTTTCACATACCTTGAATCGTTGCTATTACAGCGAAGACAACTGCCAATATGAAGAGTATTCTCAATGATTGACTCATTTTGTAATAAGATTTTTTTGCATTTACCTGAATGCTTGGTCTTCTTCTATATACCCCCTGGTGTGTATTTATCGTATTTGACATGAGTAAATTACGAATCATTTTTTTTTATTATTCACAAATCATTCAGAGGAAGATTAACAAGTGGCGGAAGACAAACAACTGTCATTTTGTCATTATCATAATAGCATTAATCCGATTTTGGTGTGGCGAATACATAATATTCTCAATTTACGTTCATTTATCCTCGCTGTTCAAACAGACGAAGAAGGAAATATGACAAAAAATCAATGTTGAATCAATTTTTGAAGGACGAATATGAAACAGAAAGCCCAGGATTAATTTTTTTGAAAGAAAATACAGTAATTTTGATTTTTTTCAGGTCTTGTTCTGGTGACAGATGCTATCTCTGCACTTGGACTTCAGGAGGGACTGCATAGACTTGGACAATTGGACATTGAGGTGAGAAATGGACGTGCTTACATCGCTGGAACTGACACCTTGTGTGGAAGTACTACGGAGATGGCTCAGTGTGTTAGATTCTTCAAAGAAGCCACAGGTAATAGTCGAAGGAAGAAAATCCAAAGAGAATCAATCAATTGAGTAAATTATCGGAATTGAAAGAATTAAAGTAGAATACAATTTGAATAAGTCCCTCCATTTTATTTGATTCCACTCTTTTCATGTAAATATTATTTTCCAGGTTGCACAACAGTTGAAGCCCTTGAAGCAGCAACACTTCATCCAGCGAGAGCTCTTGGTATTGAAAGACGTAAAGGTGTCCTTGATTTTGGTGCTGATGCGGATTTTATAATGCTCAATACGGGTCTAGATGTACTTTCCACCTGGATTGCAGGTGAACGTGTTCATGTCGATGCAAAAATACTTTCATCTGATCGTGCTGAACTTGCACGACAGTAAATTACAAAATTACTTATTGACACTCTGAGATAAATGAAAGACTTTCATTGCATTTATTCTTGGGATTGTTGACTGTGGTAATACGTTTTTTATATGAAAAATTTATAAATATTTTTATATTTAGCGATAAATGGCAGAGAATCTTCCGAAAATTTCTCGAATTATAAAATGATTTTATTTTCTTTATAACGTGGTAACAAAAAAAATGTGATACAAGCACACAATGAGTAATAAATCTGCACGTATAATGTGAAAATTAATGAATGAAAAATATATTTTATTAGTGTGTTATTCAAAAGAGAAATAAGCACCAATTTTTTAATGCTATGATTTGATGCTTCTCTTTATTCTTGGAAAGAGCATTCTGAACTACTGTGTAACTCTCAAGCAGTATCCTGACAACTCCGTATTTGGAATGGAAAACAAGGACAAAAATTTATGAAATTAGTTAGAAAATTGAAGTAAAAGAAAACATGAGTAAACGTCAGAATGAATGGAAACCTTCGATGATTAATTGGTGAACAGTATTCTCGAGATTCCAGATATATATGGTGAGTATCTAATGTCGATTGTGTTAACTGGTGGAATGTTCAAAATCATCTGAAGAATATATATTCTTAAAAATAATTCAGAGCTTCAATAATTAAAAGAACTAAGTTAATTCTATCCCCCATTTTTCACGAGATATCTTTAAAAATTATAGAAATTATGGAAATTCTCGCATCAAAAAAAGATAATTACGAAAAAGAAATAATTACGAGAAGTACTCAATCTGAGAGAAATTCATGAGTTCAATTCAATTTTAGTGTTTATTCAAAATCACGGTATTCATGTTACAATTGATTAATCCAGTAATAATCATGACGTATTAATTTTTTTTCACTAAATTGATCAGTCGAATCTGAAGATTGAATATTTGAAGATCATTAATATTATGATGACGTAATATTTTTATTGCAATTACATATGGCACAGCCAGTCTCCAGATTAGTTGTTCCGTCCCACTCCGTTCCTGAAGGGCACCTAAAAAGACATCTTGGACATCTTATTTGCGCTGTAAAAAAAAATTCATTGTACAGAATCGCTTATATTTTACACAATCAAAATAATTCAGGCAATGTAAAGCGATCTTGCAGCTTTGCACTCAAATCATTCGGATTTTCTCTATTTTCCATCAAATATTGGTAAATTTATTGCAGAATAAGAATTTGAGAGTTCCACATACCTTGAATAATCACTATGAAAGATAAGACAACTGCCAGTATAAAAAGTATTCTGAATTTACTCATATTGAGATAAAGACTTTTTGCATTTACCTGAATGCTCAGTTTCCTTTTATATACCTCCTGATGTGTGCTTATCGTATCTCACCAGAGAAGATCACAAATAATTCACTAAATCTGTAAAGAGTGGTGGAATATAGACAGCTGTCATTTCATCATTATCATAATAACATTAATTCGTTTTGGGTCTAGCAAATTCATAATATTGTCAGTTTACGTTTATTTTTCTTTATTGTTCAACCAGGTGAAGTGAAAATGCTAAAAAAGAAAAAAAAAACGCAATTTAATTTTTTTTGAAGAATGGATACGAACATCAAACAATTAATGGCAAACGAAAAGCGCAGAGTTAATTTGTGATTGAAAATCTATTGATTCTGATTTTTTATCAGTTCTTGAACTGGTGATCTATACTATGTACTTGATTCCCAGGAGGGTCTTCATTGATTTGGACAATTGGACATTGAGGTGAGAAATGGACATGATAATTGCTGATGGTATCCATATTCATTCCACAGCATCGAGAATCGTTCACAGAACTCACTTTAAATGTAAAAATTCATTATTTCAAGTTCAATTTAATTTTATTCGTTTACACTGAAAATCACTCTATTCATATTACAATTAATTAATATTAAAATAATCTGAATAGCTCAATCTGAAAATTGAATACTTGAAGGTGATTGATATGATCATTTCGAAGGAGGTCCGCAACTACACGTGGTGCAGCCATTAGCTCCAGTTACTCCATTCGGCACGGTTCCTGCAGGACACACAGGACGACATACCGGGCATACGAATTGTGCTTCAAGAAAAATAATGCATTATTCACAATTGTCTCTATATTCTTCAATCAGAATAATCATTCAGTCAGTGTGAAAGGATCTCGCAATTTTGCACTAAAATCATTTGAATTTCCTCTCATTCCCATCAAATATTGGAAAATTTATTGTAGAATAAGAATTTGAGGATCTCACATACCTTGAATAGTCACTATGACAGCTATGACAACTGCCAATATGAAGAGTATTCTCAATTTACCCATATTGCGATAAGAACTTTCTGAATTTACCTGAATTCTCAGTCTTCTTTTATATATTCTCTCGTGTGTGCTTATCACATGCGGAAATCATGGATGATGCAGTATACCTGCGACGATCGTTCCAAGACAAACAACTGTCATCTTATCATTCTCATAATAATATCAACTCGCATTGAAGCTGGCAAGTCTATAATATTGTTGATTTACGTTCATTTTTCCTTATTTTCCAACTAAACAAAGTACCACAAATAAGTAGTTTTGCAAATATCTGTGAAACCATTGGGTTGAGAGGAATTCATCAGAAGGCCTTTTTCGTAGAGTTTGGAATTCTTTTGTAGAGTTGATATTCTATAACATGTGAATTTCAACATTGGTTCGACTTTGGAAGATCTCTTTCTCGCCACTTCGACAATAGACCTATTACCCAGGTGAAACTATGAATATCAAATTTTGGCAGAACATGTCAAATTCCAAACGAATTTAACAAATTTTTAAAAACAAATCCTTCATAATTTAACGTATTTCCACAGGATCTATCATAAAATGTCACAATTTGACTTTTTTTAAATCAAAATATGAGCATTTTTGACTATCAATTGGAACACTATGTCATATTTTGTAATTTTGTGTTATGTTATGGTCTTTTTTGTCAAAATATGTCATGCATATTTCCACCAGGGTAATGGGCTTCTCCAAGTGTGATTTAATATTAAAACTATATTTAGGTGAACGATTACTGTTCATTTTTTTGGAGGCATATGCACTAAGTGCAAATCCTTTCGATAAACCAAGAATGACGAGAGAGAAAAAAAGATAATCTTCAATGAATTTTATTCTAAAAAAATGTTACAATTAATTAATCCGGAAATAATTATTGCGTATTGCTTCTTTTTTACTGCATTGAATAGTCGCATCTGAAGATTGAGTACTTGAAGATCATCGATGTTATCATTATTGAATAGGTACGCAAATACATTTTCTGCAACCGTTAGTATATACTTCTCGACTCTGCATCATTCCCGAACGACATCTCAAATTACATACTGGACATTGGGCTGTGAAAAAAATATATATCATATACAATTACTTTTATTTACACAAATGAAAATAATTCAGGCAGTGTGAAATCATTTTGTAACTCTGCATTAAAGTCATTTCGAGTTTCTCTCTTATCCATCAAATATCGGAAAATTTGATTACACTGTTCAAAATTTACGTCCAAATTTTCCGTGCAAAATTCTGGAAATTTCTAAAAAGTCACATTTCTAAAAAATCATAATTTCTAAGAAGTCACATTGAAAAATGAATACATCATCGATTTTCCAATAATTTCACGCCTGAATATCAGTGAAATTTGTAAATTTCAGTTTAATTATTTCTTAAAAATTGCGTAAAAATAGAAAAAATAAAAAAAAAAATTGAAAATTCAAGTCATTTTGATTCTGAATATTCATGTTCAGTTGGAAATCCAAGTAAGTTGTAAAATTTCCGTCTCAATTCTACTTAAGACTCATAAATTCCTTTGAATCTCCTCTGAACTTCATAGATTTCACAACGATCTTCTCATTGAAAAAGATTCAATATCACGTTTATGAAAATTCTCCCCAAGTCGTCTATGAAATTTCCATTTTTTTCTAACAGTGTATAGAATAAGAATTTAAGGATTCCACATACCTTGAACAATCATTATGACAGCGAAGACAACTGCCAATATGAGGAGTATTCTCAATTTACCCATATTGCGATAAGAACTTTCTGCATTCATTTGAATACTTCATTTTCCTTTTATATATCTCATAATGTATGTTTATCGTATCTCACATGCGAGAATCCCAAATAAATCAGTGAATCAGTGACGTGTGGTAAAATAAAATGAGTGTCATTTTATCATTATCATGATCGCACTAATTTGCTTCGAATCTGACGAAGAGGAAAATACGAAAAAAATCAATATTTAATCGAAGATTCTGCGAAATATGTGTGTGAATGCATGAATCAATAGCAAAGAAGAAGCTCAAGATTAATTTGTGACCGATAATACATTGATTTCTAATGATAATTCATTTATAGGCCACTCAGCAGCTAATTTGAAGCAGAGTGAAGACGTGTGAAGATTGCATCCTCAACGGTTTGAAAAATTCTCAAAAAAATGCCGTAAATTTTCCGTAATAATGAGTTATTTTGACCAGTTTTTTAGCCGTAATAATGTCGTAAAATTACTGTAGTAATGCTATAAAGTTACTGTAGTGATGCCGTGAAATTACACGAAAAATGCGCAAATTTTACTGAAAAATATCTATATTTAAACTGCAATAATTTGATAGTTTGTTGGTGTTTGGCATCAATACAGATTATCACTAAAAAAAATTATCGAATTTCCAAAATTAGAGAAAAACACCCATTCTGGTCACTTCAAAATTGAAGAATGCATTCTGGACTGATCAGAATGAGCATTTTCCTCTTATTTTTGAATTTGATGTATGTCAAAGAAGAATCATCATAATGAATTATCAAATTCTATCTAAGCCTTGAAATTTATTATTACATTTTTTCCCAGTTTCTAGATGATTTCTAGATATTCTGTTAGATCATTCCTAGATAATTTACATTCTTAAGTTCGATTCAATTTTATTCTTCCTCAAAAATCACTTTATTCATGTTACAATTGATTGATGTAAGAATAATAATATTATGATATTAAATTTATGAAACAGGTTCACAAGTACATGGTCTGCAACCATTAGCTGCAGGTTTTTCATTCGCCACCGATTCGTCAGCACATATAGGAAGACATAAGGGACAATGGGTTTGCGCTGTAAAAAACAAATGGATTATACACAATTGCCTCTATTTTTGACAATCAATATAATTCAGGCAATCTTGCAATTTTGCCCTAAAATCATTTGGATTTTGTCTCATTTCCATCAAATATTGGAGAATTTATTGTATAATAAGAATTTGATAATTGCACATACCTTGAATAATCATTATGACAGCTAAGACAACTGTCAATATGAAAAATATTCTCAATTTACTCATTTTGAGATAAAAACTTTTGATATTTACCTGAATACTTCATTCTTCTTTTATATATCTTCTGGTGTGTGCTTATCATACGAGGAAATTAAACACAATTCTGTGAATCACTTACAAGTGGCGGAAAAAAACAACTGTGATTTTATCATTATCATAATAGTATTGATCCGCTTTCAACCAGACGAGGAGGAAAATGCGAAAAAAAATCAATGTTTAATCAATTTTAGAAGGATGAATATTTACGCACGAATCAAAGGCAAACAAAAAGTCTAGAATTAATTTTTTATCGAAAATATATATTTTTTTAATTACTGAAAATGCATTAATTCTGATTTTTATCAGGTATTGTACTGGTGAGAGATGCTATCTTTGCATTCGGACTTCAGGAGGGACTCCACAGACTTGGACAATTGGACATTGAGGTGAGAAATGGACGAGCTTACATTGCTAGAACTGAGACCTTGTGTGGAAGTACGGAGATGTCTCAGTGTGTTAGATTCTGCAAAGAAGCCGCAGATAATAGTCGAAGGAAGAAAATCCAAAGAAAATCAATGAATTGAGTGAATGATCGAAATTGAAAGAATTAAAGTAGAATACAATTTGAATAATTCCCTCCATTTTATTTGATTCAACTCTTTTCATGTAAATATTATTTTCAAGGCTGCACAACAGTTGAAGCCCTTGGAGCAGCAACACTTCATCCAGCGAGAGCTCTTGGTATTGAAAGACGTAAAGGTGTCCTTGATTTTGGTGCTGATGCTGATTTTATGATGCTCAATGATAAGGCAGCATGAGTCGTGGACTGAATGTAAAAGTCATAAAATTAGGGAAATCACTGAGGATTAATTACCTTCTAAACCCGATCGAAATGTCATTAACAAAAACAATTCACTATGAAGGTACATTTATTAGTTTAATTCAATTTCATTCTTTATTATCATCACTGTCCTCATGGTACATATTAATTAATAGAAAAATAATCATCAAGTATTAATTCTTTTTTACTACATTGAATAACTCAATCTAAAGATTGTTTTTATTTTTTTTTAATCTGAAGATTGCATACTTGAAGATGGTTGATATTATGATGATGGAATATCTTTGCAACCACATATGGGACAACCATTAGGATGATGTCCTCCTACCGGCTCCGTTCCTGGGAGACATCTAAAACGACATACTGGGCATGCGATTGTCGCTGTAAAAAAGAAATGCATTATACACAGTGGCTTCTATTTCCAACAATAAAAATGATTCAGGTAGTGTGGAGAGATCTTGAAATTTTGCAAAATTGCACGGAAATCATCCAGATTTTCCCTCTTTTCCATCAAAAATTTATTATAGAATAAGAATTTGAGGATTTCACATACCTTGAATAGTCACTATGACAGCCATGACAACTGCCAATATGAAAAGTATTCTCAATTTACTCATATTGTGATAAGAACTTTCTGCATTTACCTGAATGCTCAGTCTTCTTTTATATACCTGCCAGTGTGTGTTTATCGTCTTTGTCATGAGAAAATCGCAAATGACTCAGTGAATCCTCAACGAGTGACGGAACACAAACAACTGTCATTTTATCATTATGATAATAGCATTAGGCCGCTTTCGGTTTAGCGAATACATAGTATTATCAATTTACGTTCCTTTATCCTCGTTCAACCAGACGAAGAAGGAAAACCAAGAAAAATCAGTATTCAATCAATTTTCGAAAAACGAGTGGAAGTGCTTCACAGAGGGCCTAGAAGTATATTCCACTTGGATCAAAGATGAACTCAATGTCTATCTCAATGCAAAAACAATCGTATTTAATCGTGCTGAACTTGCATGACAGTAAATTACAGAAATACTCATTGACATTCTGGAATACATGAAAGTCTTTGTGATTGTTTTTATTTTTGGAATCGTTTACTGTGATAATACGTTTTTTATATGAAAAATTCATGAATAGTTTTCATATCTAGCGATGAATATTCAGACGTGACAGAGAATTGATTGAAAATTTTTTGAATTCTAGAACAATTTTATTTTCTTCATTACATGGTAACAGGAAATTGTGATATAAGCACACAATGATTAATGAATCTGCACGTGCAATGTGAAAATTAATTAATGAAGAATAAATTTTCATTAGCGTATTGTTTAAAAGAGGAATCAGCACCAATTGTTCCAATTCAATTTTACTTTTTTATTAAAAATCACTGCATTGATGTTACAATCGACTCTTACAAAAATAATCAATGCATATGATAGAATCTTCTATATTCTGATAATGCAAAATCTGCATTAGGTCTTTTCGACTGCATTGAATAGCTAGATGTAAATATTGAATACTTGAAGATAGTCGATATCATCATTCTGAATTAGGTGTGCAGAGACATCCGTAGCAGCCGGTTTTAGGATCAATTTTCGGGCCCTGTCCCTCAGGACACTCAGGAGCACATTGTGGGCATGCAATAGCTGCTGTAATAAAATAAATGTGTTACACACAATTGCTTCGATTTTAAACACTCAAAATAATTCTGGCAGTGTGAAAAGATCTTAGAATTTTGCACATAAATCATTGGTATCTTCTCTCTTTTCCATGAAATAGTCAATAATTTATTGAAGAATAACAATTTGAGGGTTCCACATACCTTGAATAGTTAGTATGGTAGCTAAGACAACTGCCCATATGAAGAGTATTCTGATTTTACCCATATTGCGATAAGAACTTTCTGCATTTACCTGAATACTCAGTCTTCCTTTTATACCTCCTGTTGTATGCTTATCAGTAATGAGCGGTGGAAAAGAAAAAGATTTCATTATTACCATAATAGCATTAATTCGCAATTCGTCTGGTGAACTCATCATATTGTTGATTTACGTTCATCTTTCCTTGTTGAACCAGACGAAGAGGAAAATAGGAAAAAAATGTATATCTAAGCAATGGTTGGGGAAAGACTATCAATACATAGAGTAACGACAGTTCAGAATGAATGAGTAACATTGATTGCATTTATTTTAGAAATGACTAGTTATGGAAATTTACGTTTTTCTTGTGAAAAATTAGTCGATATTTTTATGTTGAACGGTAAATACTGAAGGATTTTTCAAAAATTTCTACAGAAATAGCTACATCTGATGATTGAATTATTGAAATTCTCCAATTCCATTTGGTTCTCAAAACAACAGCAAAAAACAAATTATGAAAGAAATTTGAGAGAAAAAAACTCCGAAGCCCCAGCCGGGAATCGAACCCGGGACAGTTCTCACCTTCATTGGAATAACGTGGTAACTTATTAAGATTCATCGGGATAATCTCAACGTATTGTGATGATTAATTGAACGCAATGATTGTAATGAGATTTATTATCGAAAGAAACGTAATTTTAGTACAGAGAAAATAAGATTATTAATTAATTTTGTTTTGTTCTTCCTGCGATCATCAGTTATTATTACATTTAATTTTCATATGGGTACCCTTCGAGTTTCTCGCCTTTCGGAGAGTGTCTTCGTTTCGTGCCTTTGCTCATAAATCATCGATCGTCATAATAATTTGAGTTACCAAATTTGCCCGTGAGGTGTTACTGACAGAACTTTTAAAGATAATTGACGAAGGGCTGCTCACTCGGGGAATCAATGAACCATTTCATCCGAAATCAGACTAGGAATCACTAGAAATCACTGGAAATGGCTAGAAATCGCTAGAAATCGAACGATTCCTGATTTCCTCGTGATTCCTCCAAATGTATAGGAAATCATTGGGAATCATAAAGAAATATATATATACGTTGGATAGATGTACATGGTTATATTAATATTAAGCAATATAATTCAACTATGTCATTTCCTATTATAAGTAAAAAAAAGTTCAAGTGTTCATGAAAATCTTTATAAGAGTATTAAAAAATTATTCTAATTTTTTTAATAATTGCTTTCATTGATCAGGCATACCCCTAACCATGAATAAATTATTGTTAATCTACAATGATTAACTAATAAAGTTTTCCAATTGACAGTTTGGAGATCACTGATTTCTGAAATTTAGAAATCACTGGAAATCATTGGAATCAGTGGGAATCACGTGAAATCGCAGATTACCTTATTGATTCGGAAATCACGGGAATCACAGTAGAAATCACAAGGAATCGATTCATTTTGGAAATCACTGTGCCACCGAATCCCCAAGTGAGCAGCCCCTCGATAATTGATATCATTATTATGGAATAGGTACACAAGTACAGTAGTAACAGCCATCAGAATTAAGTGGCTGGGTTGTTCCCTCAGGGCACGAAACACCACATTCTTCGCATCGAGGTCGCGCTGCTGTGAAGAAAAATGCATTATACACAACTCCTTCTATTTTCGAAAATCAGAATAACTTAGGCAACATAGAGAAATCTTGCAATTTTGCACTAGAATCATATGGTTTCTCTCTTTTTTTCATCAAATACTGGAAAATTTATTGTAGTTTAAAAACTTGGGGACTCCACGTACCTTGAATAGTCAGTATGACAGCTAAGACAACTGCCAATATGAAGAGTATTCTCAATTTACTCATATTGCGATGAAAACGTTCTGCAATTACCTAAATACTCAGTCTTCCTTTATATACCACCTGATGTGTGCTTATCGTATCTCACATGAGGAAAGCACGAAAAAATCAGAGAATCAGTAACGAGTGGCAAAAAACAACAATTGTAATTTTATCATTATCATAATAGACATAATAGAATTAAAGCGCAATTCGTCTGGCAAACTTGTTGTTCAACCAGACAAAGGGAAGAATAGGAAAAAATCAAAGTCGAAACAATTTTTGGTAAATTAATATGAATACATGGATTAACGACATTTCATGATAAATGAAAGCCTTTTATCGCATTTATTTTTTGAATCATCGACTGTCACCGATCTCTATGGGAGTTTGGATAACATTTGTTATCCAGACACATAGTGTTAAACATAGGACTCACTCTGAAGATGAATTCATGAGTTCAATTTAATTTTAGTGTTTATTCAAAATCACTGTTCATATTACATTCATATTACAATCAATTAATACAGAAATAATCATGATGTATTAATTCTGCTTTACTAGGGGAGAGTGGAGCAAAATGGACACTATAATGCAACGATTAGAGATAGATTTTTTTTGATGGTTCTATTGAGAAGCTAAGGAAATTTTAGCCGGAAAACAAGTGTCAGATGTATTTTTCTAGAGTTATTTGAAAATTCGATATTTTCCGGCATTTTTAAGGGGTGGACCTTTTCTTGTTTGAAAAATATCAGTTTTTTGCAAATATCTCTGGTTTTATTGGTCGTAGTAATTCGGGGTTGGTCTCAACTGAAAGGTGAGCTCATTTCCCATCGATTCATGGGGTTTTGCATCCAAAAATAGTAATTTTTGGGATAGTTATAGCTCAAAAACTGTTTCACAAAACTGTTTCATAAAAATGACCATAAATACTTTAAAAATCGATATTTTTAAATTAAAAACCCTATAAATCGATGGCAAATGATCTCACCTTTCACCTCCCATCAGAATTTTTACGCTACGACAAATAGAACCGAAGATATTCTCAAAAAACTGGAAATTTCCAAAAAAGGAAGGGTTTTACCCCTCTAAAACGCTCAAAAAAGTCAAAATTGCCAAAAATTCCACAAAATTCATTCCAACACTCTTTTCCCCCCTAAAATTTCCTCAGCTTTCCAATGAAATCATCAAAAACAATGTACCGCCAATATTTCTAGTATTTTCAAGAGGTTCCCATAATATTTGCCTAAAAATTTAGATGTGTCCATTTTATGAAAAATATTTATTTAATGAAAAATGAAAAATATGCACTTGTCGAAAATTCGAAGGTCTGGAAGTACAAATTTTGTTAATAATTTTTTTATAACAATTTATTTGTTCGAATAAAAAGTACAAAAAATTGTCAGATTTGCACTAATTTCATGATTATGCGCATTTACAAATGTAGCAACCGTTAGAATCAACTTCCCGAATTGGTCCATTGATGCACAGAATACGACATGGTTCACATCCACTTTGCGCTGTAAAAAGAAATGAATTATCCACAGTTACTTTCATTATTGAAAATTGAAATAATTTGGGCAGTTGTAAAAGATCTTGCTATTTTGCACTAAAATCATTTGGATTTCTCTCCTTTTTCCATCACATGTAGGAAAATTTATTGTAATATAAGAATTTAAGGGTCTGCATACCTTGAATCGTCACTATGACAGCCAAAAAAACTGCCAATATGAAGAATATTACCAATTTGCTCATATTGAAAAAAGATGTTTCTGCATTTACCTGAATGCTCAGTCTTCATTTATATAACTCCAAGTGTGTGCTTATCGTATTTGACATGAGAAAACCACATAATGAACTCCATAAATCAGTAGCAAGTGACGGAGAAAAACCTGTAATTTTACCATTATCATAAAAGTATTTAACTGTAAACTCATAATTTTGTTGATTTACGTTAATTTTTCCTCATTGCTCAATCAAGCGAAGAGGAAAGTGGGGAAAAAATAAATATTCAAGTAGTTTTCGAAAAGCAAATATGAACACGTGAATCGACGTTATTTTTGAAGAAATGAGTAATTTTTATTGCATTTATTCTTGGAATCATTGATTGAGGTAATACTTTTCTTGTGTAAAAAATCTATAAATAATGACAGTTTCCTGACCATTTTTTACCTGACCTGTAATTTCTGTTAGAAACTGACGGTAATTATTTTTTATCGTCAATAATTATGTTTTACGATGGAAGATCATCTATATAGATGGAAACTGACGGTAATTCTTTATTTCAGCCACTTTTTCGGTCATTTTTGTCTAAATTTTCTTTTTTTTTAGACGCATGAAGCTTCATAAAGAAAGAAAAATATCGAGCATTGCATTTCAAGGAAATTGCATTAAGCAGTACAATGGAGTGAACGCCAATATTTCGTGTGAATTTTGCTCTCCAAAATGAAGTAACAGAGAAGAAAATTAAATTCAGCTATATAGATGTAAACTGATTGTAATTTAAATAATGGGTCATTTTCCTAACGCAAGATTTGGTCAGTTTATTCCTGACGAAAGCCGTCAGTAATTCAGCTTCAGTCAGTTACATGCAAGTTACCGTTAAAATAACGGTAAACTCATCCCACAGCACGAAAAATCGCTCATAGAACTCAGTCTGAAGGTAAATTGTAGAGTTCAATTCAATTTTTTTTAAAGAAAAATCACTGTATTTACGTTATAATTAATTAATACAGTAATAATCATTACATTTTAATTCTTTCAGACTACATTGATTAGCTGGATCTGAAGATTGAATACTTGAAGAACGTTGATATTGTCATTGTGAGGGAGGTCCGCAACTACACGTATAGCAACCATCATTACCGTACGGTACTCCATTTGGCACCGTTCCTTCAGGGCATATGAATTTACATTGGAATAGGCATTGCGCTGTAAAAACGAAATGTATTATACATAATTGCTCATATTTTTCATAGTCAATATATTTTAGATAGTTTGGAGAGATCTTGAAATTTAGAACTAAACTCATTTAGATGTTCTTCCTTTCCCATCGAATATTGGAAAATTTATTGTAGAATAAGAATTTGACGATTTCACATACCTTGAATAGTCACTATGACAGCTATGACAACTGCCAATATGAAAAGTATTCTCAATTTACTCATATTGTGATAAGAACTTTCTGCATTTACCTGAATGCTCAGTCTTCTTTTATATACCTGCCAGTGTGTGTTTATCGTCTTTGTCATGAGAAAATCACAAATGACTCAGTGAATCCTTAACGAGTGACGGAAAACAAACAACTGTCATTTTATCATTATGATAATAGCATTAGGCCGCTTTTGGTTTTGCAAATACATAGTATTATCAATTTACGTTCCTTTATCCTCGTTCAACCAGACGAAGGAGGAAAACCAAAAAAAATCAATATTCAATCAATTTTCGAAAAACGAATGGGAGTGCTTCACAGAGGGCCTAGAAGTATATTCCACTTGGATCGAAGATGAACTCAATGTCTATCTCAATGCAAAAACAATCGTATCTAATCGTGCTGAACTTGCATGACAGTAAATTACAGAAATACTCATGGACATTCTGGAATATATGAAAGTCTTTGTGATTGTATTTATTTTTGGAATCGTTTACTGTGATAATACGTTTTTTATATGAAAAATTCATGAATAGTTTTCATATCTAGCGATAAATTTTCAGACGTGACAGAGAATTAATTGAAAATTTTTCGAATTCTAGAACAATTTTATTTTCTTCATTACATGGTAACAGGAAATTGTGATATAAGCACACAATGATTAATGAATCTGCACGTGCAATGTGAAAATTAATTACTGAAGAATATATTTTCATTAGCGTATTGTTTAAAAGAGGAATTAGCACCAATTGTCCCAATTCAATTTAACTTTTCTATTAAAAATCACTGCATTGATGTTACAATCGACTATTACAAAAATAATCAATGAATATGATAGAATCTTCTTTATTCTGATAATACAAAATCTGCATTAACTCTTTTTGATTGCATAGAATAGCTGCATGTAAATAATGAATACTTGAAGATCGCTGATATTATCATTATGAACTAGGTGTGCAACTACACTCATAGCAGCCGGTATCAAGATTAATTGTCTGGGTTGATCCCTCCGGGCACTTAACACGACATTGTGGGCATGCAATAGCTGTTGTAAAAATATAAATGCATCAAGCACAATTGCTTGCTACTTTTGAGAATCAAAATAATTCAGGTGGAAGAGATCTTCCAATTTTATAAATAAAATTATTTGTATTTTCTCTTTCTTCCATAAAATAATCAAGGATTTATTAAAAAATATGAATTTGAGGGTTCCACATACCTTGAATAGCCACTATGACAGCCAAGACAACTGCCAATATGAAGAGTATTCTCAATTTACCCATATTGCGATGAGAACTTTTTGCATCTACCTGAATGCTCAGTGTTCTTTTATATACCTCCTGCTTATCGTATTTGACATGGGAAAATCACAAATCACTCAGTCAATCAGTAATGAGAGGTGGAAAAAAATTGTAATTTTATTATTATCATAATAGCATTAATTCGCAATTCGTCTGGTGAACTCATCATATTGTTGATTTACGTTCATTTATGCTTGTTGTGAAACCAGACAAAAAGGAAAATAGGAAGAAATCCATATTTAAGCTTTCGAATTACGTGCCTATTGATAAATCGTCTAATTTGGGTTCCAAAAGTTGCTCGTTAGGTGCTACTGTTCAATTCGATTTTAGTCTTTATTAAAAATCACTGTATTCATATTACAATTAATTAATACGGAAATAATCATGATCTATTAATTCTGTTTTACTACATTGATCAGCTGAATCTGGAGATTGGATATTTGAAGATGATTGATATCATCATGATAAATCATCTTCGCAACCACACTTAGGACAACCATTTCCATGATATTGTCCGATCCACTTCGTTCCTGAAGGGCAAGCAAAGAGACATTGTGCACAGAGGGTTTGCGCTGTAAAAAACGGATGCATTACATACAGCCTGATCTATTTTCGACGATCGAAATTATTAATGAAGCGTGAAGAGACCTTGAAAATATGCAGTGAAATCATTTGGATTTTCTCCCTCTTTCAGTGAATATTGGAAAATTTATTGGAGAATCAGATTTTGAGGGTTTCACATACCTTCAATAGTTACGATGACACCTAAGACAACTGCCAATATGAAGAGTATTCTCAATTGACTCATATTGTGATAAGAACTTTCAGCATTTACCTGAATACTTAATTTTCTTTTATATACCTCCTGGTTTGTGCTTATCGTATTTGAAATGGGAAAATCACAAATCTTATCAGCGAAAGATTAACGAGTTGCGGAAAATGAACGAATGTCATTCTATCATTGTCATAGTAGCATTAGTTGGCTTTCGGTATAGCGAATTCATAATATTGTTTATTTACGTTCACTTGTCCCTCTCGTTCAACTGGATAAGGAGGGAAATAGGAAAACAAACTATTATTCAATTCTGATGTTTATTCGGTCTTGTACTGGTAACAGATGCTATATCTGCACTTGGACTTCAGGAGGGACTTCATAGACCTGGACAATTGGACATTAAGGTGAGAAATGGACGTGCTTATATCGCTGGAACTGAGACCTTGTGTGGAAGTACTACAGAGATGTCTCAGTGTGTTAGATTCTTCAAAGAAGCCACAGGTAATAGTCGAAGGAAGAAAATCCAAAGAGAATCAATCAATTGAGTAAATTATCGGAATTGAAAGAATTAAAGTGGAATACAATTTGAATAAGTCCCTCCATTTCATTTGATTCAACTCTTTTCATGTAAATATTATTTTCCAGGTTGCACAACAGTTGAAGCCCTTGAAGCAGCAACACTTCATCCAGCGAGAGCTCTTGGCATTGAAAGACGTAAAGGTGTCCTTGATTTTGGTGCTGATGCTGATTTTATAATGCTCAATACGGGGCTAGATGTACTTTCCACCTGGATTGCAGGTGAACGTGTTCATGTCGATGCAAAAATACTTTCATCTGATCGTGCTGAACTTGCACGACAGTAAATTACAAAATTACTTATTGACACTCTGAGATAAATGAAAGACTTTCATTGCATTTATTCTTAGGATTGTTGACTGTGGTAATACGTTTTTTATATGAAAAATTTATAAATATTTTTATATTTTAAAATAAATGACAGAGAATCTTTTAAGAATTTCTCAAATTAAAAAATAATTTTATTTTCTTCATAACATGGTAACAGAAAAATGTGATATAAGCACAATGATTAATAAATCTGCGCGTACAATGTGAAAACTAATTAATGAAGAATATATTTTGGTCAATCTGTACATTAGGGGCCTTTTTTATAAAATACCTCGCAAGAGGTTTGAACTCACAACCATCAGATTACATGTCTGGTAATCTACCAATTGAGCTATTGCTACTTCCACTACTTACCTTCGAATTTTCGATTTCGATATATTATCGTATTTTTCTCTACCTCTCTTTCTGAGGCAATTTTAAATTAATTCCAAATCAATTCTATCTTTGAAAGGCCACTTATCTGCAGATTTACCTATATTTTTATTAGTGTATTATTCAAAAGAGGAATTAGCACCAATTTTTTGCATGACATAATTCGAGTCTCTTCTTTGTTCTCAGAGAAAGCATTCTCAACTACAGTGTACTCTTAAGCAATATTCTAAGAACTTCTTATTTAAAATGAAAATAACAGAGGAGAAAAGTTAAGAAATCAGTCTGAGAATTGAAACAGAAGGAAATATGAGTAAACGTTAATATGAATGGAAGCCTCTGATGTCTAATTAGTAAACAGTGTCCTTGAGATTGCAGATATACGGTGAGTGTCTGATGCCGAATGTGTGAGCTGGTGGAATGTCCAGAATTACCTAGAAAATAGAAATTCTTTTGAATAATTCCAAAATTCAATGGATAAACGAAATAAGTAAATTTCATTCCTCAGTTTTTTTCGAAATGTTTGAGAAAATAAAAGAGATAGAAAAATTTTCATGAATACTTTTCTTTGTAGAAAAAAGGAGGGACTAGAAAAAAATTTCATCAAAAAAATTCTTCCATCTCCTTTTAGATCCAGAAATATCGAAAAAAAAACTGAAAAAATTTAGTCGATTCATGACAATGAACTCATCACATATTTGACAATTTCTTCGATTTTTTTTGGACATATTAAATGAATAGAAAAATATTCGGAAAATTTACACTTGTTTTTTTTTCAATTTTCCACATACGCATATTTTGCTTTTTTAAAAAAAAAATTATTTATCAAAACAATAATAAAAAAAAACCCTGAAAATTGTCCGATGTCAGCTATTTTCAGTATCATGTCGATTCATGCAATTTAAAAAAAAATTAAAATTCCTCAATTACTTTCTCTGGACAATAGGCACCAGGTGCTGGTATCTTGGATTGATCACTGGGCACTTGATAACGTCCACTGATACTGTAAGCAGCACTTTTTGATCTAACAATATCAGTTCTAATGGATTCATAAGCACCTGGTCCTGGCACGAGAATACGATCGTCAGTGAAGACTTTTTGTCTCCCTGATATTGAATATGCTGGTGCTGTCTTCTTGTTCCCCTCCTTGGTACCACCCAATGCTGATGGGATTGTGTAGACGTTTGGAGCTTGCAGAAAAACGAAATAGATCCATAAGTACTCAATTAAATTGAAATTGTGTTAAAAAAAAAGAAATTTTATCGATGAAATTTCCACAATCCCATTTTCATGATATTTGAATTGATGATTTAATTAATTTTTATTTTTTTTACAATTACCTGGTGTATTCTCGTCTTTATTCAAAGGTGGTCTCAAGCCAAACGTGAATTGCAAAGCTTTTTCCCAAATTAATTTTGCATTCTCTGGACTATACTGTCCTGGGCCTTAAATTTAAAAAATACAATTTCTTCAACTATTCTACTTCTACATTAAAAACAAAATTAACATCAATTTAATCGAAAATTCTTACCTGGTATGTCTGATGGCTTTTCTACTGTATACTTGCCACTTAATGTGAATTCAGGCCCTTTATTTAAATTAACTTTCTCAGGGCAATAGACACCAGGAGCTAAAACATTGAATCAGTAGTGAAGTCTACGTTTTTCTTTTAATATCTCTAGAATCATCAGATTAAAGATAATTTATCAAGACTCCTTTTCTTGCAGCTGATCAAATTCTTCACGAAAAAAGGTGTCTTTATAATTCTCTATAAATATAATGACAATCGTTTTTGTATCAAATTATAAAATCTCAGCAAAATGTTAAAATAACCATCAAGTAAATTGTTTGATTCATTTAATTGAAATTCTTCATCATTTGAATGATTTAATTCCAAGTTGTCCGGAAACCGGTACCATTGGCTTAACCGTCCGGTATATGGTACTTACGTTATATCTCATGTTTTGATATCGTTGCCTTAGAGTCAAAAGAGCGTATGATTTAACATTATTAATTTTAGCTATTAATTCATTGAAATAATTCATGATTATTCATTATTTTTCGATTAATTTTCTCCTTTTATTCGAAATTTTTCTTACTAAGATGTTTTTTATTGAGATATTATTGACTAGGATTTTTTGCTAGGATTCAATTGTCACGAACTCAATATAAGGACTAATTTCAGAGATATTCACAAGAAAAAAAATGTGTTTTGTTAACTTCACTACTGAAATTATAAAAAATTTTACCAGGTGTATCACTCGGCTTCTCCAACTGCGTTTTAATACCAAAACTGTACTGTGGTGAATGATCACTGTTCATTTTTTCAGGAGAATATGTACCGGGCGCTATATTCAAATAAATCAAAAATTACGTGATAAAAAAAAGGACATAATCTAAAATGAATTTTATTTCTAAAAAAAAAAATTCAAATTCACATTTTTTTTCATAATAATAATGCCAGCAGAAAATATTTCCCTCACCTGGTGAATAATTAGACTTATAAGGAGAGTGTTTTACACCAAAGCTGTATATAGGTGAACTGTATAAAATAGTGTAGTTTTTTTCTGGTGAATATGTACCAGGTGCTAAAAATACATTCCAATATAATCCATAAATTCTACCATAAATAGTAAATTAAAATAATTAAATAAGTAGATAATTATTTGATGAACTGACTGAGGCATTACGTGGATCAATAAGTAGTTAGATGAATTTTTTTAAATCGTTGCTCTTGAGGATGTTAATCACTTGGTTAGTAAACACCATTACCTGGAGTATCTTTAAGTTTACTCAATCTTGTTCTGTTACCAAAGCTGTAATAGGGTATATGATCCAGGCTTTTTATTTTCTCAGGATAGTATTGACTCGGGCCTAAGTAGTCAGTAATAATTTTATCTTAATTTATTGAGTTAATTAACTAATTACCAACTAATTTATTTCATTCATTCAGAAAAATATTCTGTTATTTTTTTTTTTTTAGAATTTAAGTTCAATCAAACCTGGATTATTGTTTGGCTTTTCTGGTGGTCCTCTTCCAGTTATCGTGAATTCAGGGCCTTTATCCAAATTCATTTTTTCCGGACAATATGCTCCTGGTGCTATTTCATGGAAAAAAAGAAAAATAGAGGAATTAAGAAAAGTTCCTTCAATTTATTTAATTTGTTCTATTAACTTAGAAATTTGAAAATAAAAGAATACTTTACCTGGATTATCGTTGGGCTTTTCGGAATGTCCTTTACCACCTATTGTGTACTGGGGGCCTCGATCCAAATTGCATTTCTCGGGGCAATAAGCTCCAGGTGCTATTAATTAAATTAATTCATTAAAAAATAGAGTAAAATGGAATTTTACAAATTTTAATGCAGTGATAAGAAATTTAAAGTTTTCATCGCAACAAAATTGTCGACTCAGGAACAAAGGGGCTTAAGTGCTGCGTATAAAGACAGCATTTACGCCTCTTTGACTCTAAGTTAACAATATTTATTCAATTATATCATTTATCTTCAAAAAAAAAAATTTTTTACAGGAATTTTTCTATCTGTCATGAATTCCAAGATATTTCAGGAAAACTTTCGCACTAAAAAAGAAATGAGGGAGATTTTTTTGGATTTGTTTTTTAATTACCAGGGGTATCACTGGGTCTGTCCAAGGGTGTTCTTTGACCGAAGCTATACTGTGGCATGTGATCTGGATGAAAATTTTCGGGGCTGTATGTTCCTGGAGCTGAGTACAAAAAAAATTAATTGCGTATAATTAGTCAGAAATTAGAAAATATCTTTACCTTAAAAAACAAAACGGCGTATGTGCTATTGCTTATACATAACACTTACGCAACTTTGTTTCTAAGACAACAATAATGATAAATTTCTCCCCTCCCCTGAATAATTTACCTGGATTATCATTGGGCTTTTCAGAACTTCCTTTTCCACTCAAACTATATTCCGGTCCTTTGTGTAAATTGAATTTCTCCGGACAATAAGCACCGGGTGCTGGATTATCATTCGGCTGAGTGGAGCTGCCCTTTCCACAAAGACTATATTCCGGGCCTTTGTTCAAATTGCATTTTTCTGGACAATAAGCACCGGGTGCTGGATTATCATTTGGCTGAGTAGAACTGCCCTTTCCACTCAAACTATATTCCGGGCCTTTGTGTAAATTGAATTTTTCTGGACAATAGGCACCGGGTGCTGGAGTATCATCAGGCTTGTTCGATGCTGTTTTTATACCAAAACTATACTGAGGACCATGATCTGAGAGGGATTTTTCAGGACAATATGATCCTGGAGCTATACACAAAGAATTAATTGATAGGTATCATTAATTTAGTAGTGGACAAAAAACAGGTTGAGTTGATTTTCCCCTGCAACAATTTTTCTTAAAGAAAAAATTTTTTTTAAATAAATGAAAAAAAAAATTTCTTAAAGGTCTTGGAAACTAATGGAGATACGCTCTTTCAAAATTGTCTACAAAAAAGGCGTATTGAGTGTAAAAAGGCGTATCTCCATTAGTTTCCAAGATATTGAGAAGAAAGATTAGCGAGAAAAATCAACTTATCCTCTGTTTTACCTTTTCTCTAATGAATTTAATTGAATTATCAAAAAAGCTACCTGGGTTATCATTGGGCTTATCTGTGTGTCCTCTTCCACTCAAACTGAATTCGGGACCCCTGTGCAAATTGCTTTTCTCAGGGCAGTAAGTGCCTGGAGCTGAAAAAAAATCCGGAGAAACATAAAATCAGTCAGTCTAGGAAAAAGGATGAAAATCAAGAAAAAAAAAACGTACCTGGATTATCATTGGGCTTCTCTACATGACCTTTACCAGAAATGCTGTACTCAGGTCCTTTGTGCAGATTAAATCTCTCAGGACAATAGGCACCAGGTGCCGGTGTATTGTTTGGTTTTTCTGAATGACCTTTACCACTTAAACTGTACTCAGGACCTTTGTGAGCATTGAAATTCTCAGGGGAATAAGCTCCAGGCGCTGGATTATCATTGGGCTTGTCCAGTGATGTTCTCCGACCGAAACTATAGCCCTGGTGATGATCCAGGTCGGCGTTTTCAGGGCTGTATGCACCTGGGGCTATTGATCAATTAAATAAATTCATAAATATACTACAAATTCACTCTTTTTCTTGTTGATATCATTAAAAAAGATTTATTCAATAATAAATTAAAGGACTATTCGAAATATTACATTGAAGAATTGATTCAAGTTTTTTCACTCGACGTGAACAATTCAACTCATTTTTTGAAATATTGATAAAATAATTTTTTCCACAAATTAAACTCAATGCGACCCTAGAATTGGCGGATTTCATGAACTGGATAAAAATTTATCGGAGATGAAACGTTAGGAATCATATTTTCTAGTTGGCAGAGCTAAATCCCCTAAAACCCGTAAAAGGGAATGAAAAGAAATAATAAATTTAAAGAAATACTTCACCTGGTGTATCACTTGGTTTTGCTGTGAGATTTCTTCCACTCAAACTGTACTCAGGTCCTTTGTGCAAATTAACTTTCTCTGGACAATAGGCACCAGGTGCTGGTGTGTCATTTGGCTTATGCGATGAGCCTTTACCACTCAAACTAAACTCTGGGCCTTTATTTAAATTAACTTTCTCCGGACAATAGGCACCAGGTGCTGGAGTGTCACTTGGTCTATCCAAATTTGTTCTGAGACCGAAACTGAACTGTGGCTGATGGTCCAGGTTTACTTTTTCCGGACAATAAGTACCTGGCGCTGAAAAACATAATGTAGAATTAGTGAAAGTCATAGAAAATGAGAAGAGAAGCATTAATCAATTGTGTTTCTCATTTGCATGTTTGATAATTATTATGTTGGGATCATGAAATGTTGGAAGAAATTAATTCAACAATATTAAATAATTATCAAATGAACATATTCTTTTGACAATTATTTAGCATTTATTCTATGTTCCATGATCCCAACATGATGAGAAGCATTGATTTTACCTGGAGTATCACTGAGTTTTGCTGAAAGTCCTTTACCACTTAAACTGAACTCTGGGCCTTTGTGTAAATTGAATTTTTCTGGACAATAGGCACCAGGTGCTGGTGTATCATTTGGCTTACTGAGAGAAGTCTTGAGACCAAAACTGAACTGAGGCTGATGATCCAGATTGACTTTTTCAGGGCAGTATGAACCTGGGGCTGAATGAAAAAATCATAAAAATGCGAAAATACGACCTTTTTCGAAAAAAGAACCTCTTGAAAATTTCCCTTGATAAGATTTTCTATTTGAAATTCTCTCCGTTTTTCTTGTTTCATCGAGGTTTTTATGTGAATATTACTACAGGGGCAATTATAGCGAAGAATAATACTATTTCATTTAAATTTGAAAGCTCTATTGTTGATGAGTATGATTCCAATGTTGTAGATGACTAAAAATATTGCAAATATCTTCAACATGTGAATTGCTAATTTTTATATATTGATTACATTTTTCGTAGCATCTATTGAATGAGATGATTAATTAGTTGATGATTGTCTGGATCAATCCATGTTTTGGCTTGGGATTAATCACTCATTGTATATAATAAACAAATAGAATTATTCAGACTTATGACTTTTTTGTAAAACTGGAAATATCTGAAATTTGACAATTTTACGTTTATTATCCTTTTTTAACGATGAAGTTACTTGAAAAAATGGAAAATATGCACATGAAGAAAATTTGAAAAACTATAAGTGCAATTTTTGAAAATGTTTTTTCCTACAATAATTTATTTGTTCAAAAAAATCCAAACAATTGTCAAATTGCTCTTTAATTCTTTTCTTTAAGGAAAAAGAATTATTGAAAGATTTTTCAGATACATTATCTGGTAAAATTTCTTTAGAAAAACTTTTTCCAGTAAATTTTCGTTCGGAAGCCAAATTTCTAGAACCAAAAATCGTATCATCTCCAAGAATTTTCAAGAAATCATGATAAGAACCAACAACTAAATAATTTCATTGATCCACTAAGTTTCACCTTACCACGAAATAATTAAAGAAGAAAAAAAACTCGAATTACCTGGAGTGTCATTGATTTTTCCCTGCGACAGTCTACGTCCAAAGCTGAACTCTGGTGCTTTATCCAATTTGACTTTTTCTGGGCAGTAATACCCAGGTGCTAAAAATTAAATAAATTCATTTAAATATCCATTTACAATGAGCAATGGAGAAAGAATTAATTACTCAAAGCCATAAAATTGGATCAATAATTACGTGTGAACGAAGCAACGTAAGTGCATTTTTACATGAGTTAAGCAATTGTTAATAGTCAACATCAAATGAAAATATACAATAAAATAATGCGCACACAGTTGAATTATGATAGCATGCTTAATGATTGTTTGTAATGAAATACCAGACCCTGAATTTCGATGATGCCAATTCCGTTACGTCTTCCACCACCGATGATCCGTAAAAACTCCGCTCTGAATTACATAAATCGAGTACCAACCAAATGAGCCCATTAATTCGTAATGACGTAACGAAATAATTGTAATAATTTTTTTTTAAAATAATATTATAATCGAGGCATTATTTTCTTGGTTTTTAATTGCAGTTCAATTCAATTAATCACTTCTCAGTTTCACAATTAAATAATTACCCGGACTATCACTAGGCCTCTCCCCAGCGTGTCTTATGCCAAATGTAAATTGCGGTGCTTTCTCGTGTATTACGCTCTCTGCGCAATAATCACCAGGTGCTAATGGTTTTTCATTGATTTTATTGAATTAAATCAAATTCATTTAAATTCAAAATGAGTGAAAAAAGACAAAAACATTAAATTGTGGTGATATTTTTCTCTTTCGTTGTTTGAAAAAAGGGATTATTTTTCTTGGGATTGTGGAATTAAGTTTTTTTTTTGAAGGAACTGAAGAAATGATTTTGCATTTTTTTCCAATCATAAGGAAATTAGCAAAATTTAAAAAAAATTATTTTTATTATTACTTTTTTAAGATCATTTGTTTTTTGAAAAAGAAAAAAAAATTATCAGATTTCTTTTTCTCTCTGAGTTATGTTCTTTAATGGAAAAATGAGAAATATGAAAAAATTTAATGATCAAAAATTTGTAATGAATTTATTGACTAAATTCTTGCAGAAACCATTTCTCCAATTTTAATGAATTCTTTTTTTTTTAAATTATGGAAAACAGTTTTTCCATCAATTTTCATCACTTTATCATTACCTGGAGTACTATTAACTTTTTCCGTTTGTGTTTTAATTCCAAATGAGTATTTTGGTGAACTGTCTTGTATTATTTTCTCAGCTTTCTGTGGATCGTAGTCACCAGGTGCCGGTGTAGATTCAATTTTATCTGTATGAGTGCGACCATGAAGAGACAATGCCGGTGCTTTGTCTTTACCTGTAAAGAAATCGATTTGGACGATAATGCGTATTGTATTGTAGGAGTATGCAGTTTTCGGACAAGAAAAATCGATTTTATCCCATCATTTGTCTTTTAATTCCTCAGAGAACAAGCGAGATAGAGCGATTGTCCTCTGATCCTTTTTTTGACAGAGAATTTTTAGAACTTCAAAAGAAAAATTGAGGCAATAATTCCTTACCTGAAAAAATTTCGAAATGATTTTCAGAGAATTTTTTTTTTTTAATAATTTCGAAAATTCGAGACAATCTCAAATTGGGAAATATAACTGATTTTTTAGAAAACATGTGAGCAAAGGAAAATTGTCGGGATTAAATTTCGAAAAAAACGGAGAAATTTCAAAAAAAATTGAAAAAATTTCGAAAAAAACGCAGAATTTTAAAAAATAAAATATAAAATAATTTTGAAAATTCCGGAAAATCCTAAATAGATGAATATTAACATTTTTCTCTCGAAATCGCTCTATCTTGTTTAGTTTGCGAAATATTTGCAAAAACCTGATGATGAAATAAAATCGATTGGTCTAAAAATTACATATCCGTTGTATTGCACGATTTCGTTTGTTATTCTGTGATAATTTGAAGATTTACGATAAATATTTAGTTTCTTTTAGCCGAAAATTCACGATAATATCGTTATTAGCAGTCAGCGAACGTTTGACTGAGAATTTCTAGATTTCACTTGGATTAAAGTGCTCATTTAATTTTTATTTGTTTCTTTTATGTATTATTCGAGGAGAAATATTTCGATGGCATTTGGAGTTAACGAGTCCCTGTCATTCCTGTAGATGTGTATGGCAATGCTAGGCTTGACTGAAACGTGTTTGATCGATAAGCTGAGATTGTGAAAGTCACTTGGAATCTCCTCGATTTTGCCATTACCAAAGATTTATCCTCTTTATTTTTTTTTTTATTTTCACGAATTAATTCAGTAGCTAAGCGGCTCATCAAAATGAGTTGATTTGAATTGGTAATTGGTTTTTATGAAATATCTCGGAGTAAAAGCTTTCAATAAATATTTTACTGTCTCCCTTTAATTTCGTGATACTGAAAATAGCAGACATCTGACAATTATTAGTTTTTTTTTTTCGTACAGCCAATAAATTATTTTTGAAGAATTGAAAAATATGCACTTGTAGAAAATTCGAAAAACTAGAACTGCTAATTTTATTATTTTTTAAAAAATAATTCATTTGTTTAAAAAAATCAAAAAATTGGCAAATGTGTGCTAATTTTGTTTTCATTCAATTATTATACTGAAAATAGCAGACAGCATGATAATTTTCAGATTTATTCTCCTATTAATAAATAAATTATTAAAAAAAAATGAAAAATATGCGCATGTAGGAAATTCAAAGAACTATAAGTTAAAATTTTTCGAATATATTTTTTTATTATCATTTATTTGTTTGGAAAAAATACGAGAAATTTGCGAATGTGTGCTAATTTCATTATCATTCAATTATTATACTGAAAATAGCAGACATCCGATGATTATCAGATATTTGTTTGCTCTTAAAAAATAAATTATTTTTCGAAAAATGAAAAATATGGACAAGTAAAAAATTCAGATGACTATAAGTGCGAATTTTTTTAAAAATTCTTTTTATAATAATTTATGTGATTTGAAAAAATCTAAAAAATTGCCTGATGTATGCTTATTTTATTATTATTTAATTCCGAAATATTCTGTGAAAACCAATTTTTATGATGTTAGTACTTTATTGGGGTGAAAAAATAATTCTTTTTAATTAATTCACTCACCTTTCGCGTTGAGACCAGAAACATTGTACTGCCCAGGACCTGGACCAGGACTCTCATTTTTTTGTGCGTGTCTGCGAAATTTTATTTCGATTTTGAATAATTATTCTCAAGAAAAATGGACAAAAAAAATCGCAGATTTTTTTGATAGTATCTTTGAAACGAGTAGATTTAGAGAAAAATTCCAAGGAACCTTTTGTGTAGAGAATTTCATGCACTACAAGAAAGGTTTCCTGATATTTTTCTCTAAGCCTACTTGTTTTGGAGATATTTTCTAGCTAATCTCGAGGTAATTCCTAAATTTGCCTTTTTCACGTCTGAATTCACGATTTTTCTAAAATAATTACCTGCTACCAAATGAGAATGCTGGAGCTCGCCCTCTCTTCGAATCTGGAACAGTTTTACCTAATAAAATTTTTTTAAAGAGTGATATTCATTCTCAAACTAAATAAAAAAGAAAAAAAAGAAACTAGAAAAAAGTGAAAATACACGAGAAATTTTTTAATTAATTTGATGAATTTTCTTGTCAAGTTTCAATTGAATATCACGAAAGAATCATGAATCAGTAAAATCCCATTGAAAACCAGCACAAGTCACAAATTATTGGTCAAGTACAAATGAATTTGGTAATTAAATTCAGTTACCAAAAATAATAATTTCAATGAGTCAATTTCTGTTGTCACGATAATCAATCCCACGAAAATTGATTCCCAAAAATATAATTATTATTATTTTATTGGATTTTATACTATGATAATTACTCCAAATGAATGGGAATATTGGAAATAGGTTTTTTCTGATGATTCCATTGGAAAGACGAGAAATTTTCCCATGAAAGTCATGTCAGAAGTTATTTTTCGGAATTTTTCAAAAATTTTATTTTTCGCGCATGCTTTAGGCATTTTTGAGGGGCGAATGCCTTTGTTAAAAAAGCAGCTAAAATTACCGACTGATCTGAATTACCGCGGGATCAGGAGGTCAATCAAAATGAGATACTTATCAATATCGACACCAGGGGTAATTTGGGGGATCACACCGGCGTGGTCCCACAAATCCTTCTACTCGTTACGTGGACATCATCGACTCAAGTTCTACTCGTCGCGTGGAACTCAACGAGTCAAGTTCTACTACGGTAGCCGCCAACGGGCGAGCCTTGGCGTGTGAAACTCATCAAATGAAGATCATCATGATCTTCATAACTATCAAGCCACTATCGCGGAATTGACGCCTAGTCGATAGATAATAGGAAAGGTTCGATAGAACCGGTCAATCCGCTGAGTTGAGGATCGAGTGAGTGATCGGCATAACGGTTTAATAGCGATTTACGCCCGGTATTAAATGCAGTGTGCAAAGTGTAAATTAATCATGAGAAAATAGAGACAATTATTGAACAGACAATAAATCATAGAGACAATTATCACCAAGAGACAATATCTAGAATCAGTGCGGTCAAAGTATCAAAGAGTGTATTCTAGTCAAATCATTAAAGAGTTTATATATTTTTATATAATTCACGTGTTCCGTATCATTGTGAAAATCCACTAAAATCCCTCCACTGAGAAATATCCTAATCCTACAAAAGAGTAAGTCATCCCAAAAAATACAGTCCACTACAAGGAGAAAATCATCGAGGAAGCCACGGCGAGTTGCATCGGGTTTCCTCCCGTAAAGGTCAGGGCAAGAAATTTGCCATGATTTTTAACATGGTCCTTCGAGCCGGATCACTGTGATCCGGTTTCGAAAAAGTGAACAACAGCAGTACATCAGCCTAAAGTGGAGTTATCTCAGTGGACAAAGCATCAGAGAATAATTGTGAAAATTACAATTATTAAATTATTCTTCGAGAAACGTGCAATAAACGGGAATTATTTTGGAGATAAAATCGAGAAGTTTATCCATCTGAAATTCATCAAAACATCCATCTTAATCCCTAATCCCATAACAATGGAAACTGAGTGAATTAATCGCGAGTGAAAATTATATTCGAAATACACGAGACACTTTACATAAAATTCGAGTATAAAATCAATAATTTATTTCGTGTAAAATCGAGTGAATTTAAAGAGAAAATTTTATTCGAATATTCGAGAATAAAATTCAACGTGTTATTCGAAAATAAAATCAGTGTTATTCGAGAACAATAGAATCAGTGAAGAAAGGACAAAAACAGTAAGTGTTTCATCTATCTCTTTCTCTCAAGTGTGTTAGAGAAAGACAGTGAGTGAAATAAAATTTAATCGAAAATTCGAGAAGTGAAACATTCGGGTTTTTTCTCCTTCAAGCAATAGAGACAGTGTATCGCGATCAAAACATTGAGTGTTGAGTTGTTTACATCGCGATTGCGGGATTTCTGAGTAGAGACGAAGTTCGGTCGGAAATAATCGCGTAACTTCGGCAATGCGAGTGAGAAAGACAATCATCATCCCCACCATCAGTGAACATCAGTGACGCGTTTGACGTCACGCGCCCGAGCAGCAGCGAACATCATCGAGAGTCACCGAAGCGGAGAAGCAGAGGGGACTGAGGCCGCGCCCACTTACACCAGACGAGCAGCGAGAGCGGCACTGAGGCTACATCTCACTGAAAACGATAGCGCGGGCAATTCAAATTGCCCAGAGTACAACAACAACTTAATGGATTTCTTCAATTCTGAGATAAGTAATTCAATTTAATTAATTGACTTGGCAGAGAACTTCGGAAGCAGCAGAGGCAGAATCTGGAGAAGACTGGAGAATTTAATTAATTAAATTAATTGAAGAAAAATTAACATTAGAGAACAATGCATTTATCGCGTTTGACAATTGAGAAAATAATCTATGCGTGAGAGTGGGGGACGCATCCAAAACAACAAAGAGTTAAAATGTTTATCATTGAGAGAAATTTACAAGATGCATCGGTTGCATTAATAATATCACGTGAGAGATTAATCATCATTAATTAAATTAGAGAATTTATTGATGAACAATTAATTCAATTTAATAATTATCACGAGAAATCTATCGGAGATGCAGCAGCATAATTATCAAAACATCTGCGATTTTGACAGAAGATGTTTTATACAAATGCAAGCATTTAATTTGAGATTTAATTCAAATCATTCAAATTAATTATCAAGAACAATAATAGCAGAGTCGAGTTAATCAATCATTAACATCAACACCTAGTGACATAAAATCATTTAAATGTAAATATTATATTGCAAACATTTAGTGATATGTTACAGGCTACAGTGGAGATGAAACAGCTTGAGTTCATCAGATCCATCAGAAGTCAACATCAAGAGGAATTGGACCAGTAGCAGAGTAATCAAAAATCATTATCATCGAAACTGGTCATCAGAGTCATCATCGTCATCACCAACGGAAGAGTGATGGTTATTCTCTTGTAAGACCGGCCTTACAACCCGGCGATTGAGAGTAACGTCTAGTTCCAGAGGAATTGAACGAGCAAAAATTCAATATCCATCAGAAAGTTCAACGCACCAGAGGCTATTGAACAAATCATCAATCAGCGAGTTTCCTTCATCATCAGAGATTACGAGTACCAGTAATCATTCAACGAGTTCAACATCATCATCGATAACAGGAATCATCAAAGGATCCAGTTATCAAGCCAATCATCAGTAGCAGAGTGAACATCATTGTACAACCTGAAGAGGAGGAAGAACACCGAATTTTCAGGGAGTCGCGAACCCTGCAAACGACGTGAACGACATCCTCGAAGGCAGATGCAATGAAGAATCCCTCATCAGAGAAATGCGCAGTCTCTGCATGGTGGGCGGGATTCTATTGCAAACATGAAGCAATCATTCACCAACAGCATTGAGAAGAACATCATCATCGAGTCATTCATTGTCATGACAAAACTTGAGAAGAGATCAGCAGATAAAGCTAGCAACAATTAATGGAACTAACAAGCAGACGTGCATGAGTTCCAGGCAAAGCAATCAATTTATCCAACATCATCAAGAGCTGAGGAGTCATCATGAGAGATGACAAATCAAGACACAACGAGATGAGAAAATTCAATCAACAATCATCACTAGTGATATTAAATCAGCGAGAGAATCTTCAGCATCCAGCCATATCAATTACTCAGGTGGACAGCTATAAATCTTCAATGACATGGAATTGCAGATATATCCAATGAAGCAAGAGTGCATTCATTATGAGACGAATCACCTGAGAAGAAATATCAACGACTTTGACATATCCAATGTCAATGGAATCATCAAGCAGCAATGTGGAACTGACGCCTAGTCGATAGACAATAGGAAAGTTCGAGAGAACGAGTCAGATTCACTGAGTCGAGAAACGAGTGTGTTATCGCATACTAATTTAATAACGATTTACGCCCGTTATTAAATGATGTATGAAGAGTTAAGAGAATTAAAATCAAGTATCATCAACGGAGAAAAATTGTCAGTTACACCGACAATCATCGAGAGTCATTCATCGGGATGAGACGTTATCAAACTTCGAGAAAAGCAGCATCATTAATGATCTTGGAACGATCATCATGAAACAAGATAACATCTACGAGATTGATAATGGTTGCAAACGTTATCAAGCTCAAGGAGATATCAAATTCATTTAATCATTATCAATTGAATGTTCCAGGTCAATTACATCGAGATTCAAGTATCCAGCATGCAGTTTACTTGGAATAATTAAAAGACTTTTATCAAAGAAGCAACTGAAACTGAGGTCCAGACGTCGCTCATGGCGGGTGGCACCACGAACCAACATCCTATGGAGTAATCAAAGAGTGGGAGTATCAGAGAGAAAATTATCTGTTCGAAGAACAACAAAAATTGCAAGATTTTAACATGGTCCTTGGAAACGGATCGGAGTAATCCGGCTCTGACGAGAACACAACGCCTATGGAGTCATCATTGAGAAAAGTATCGAGCTCAAGGACATGAGAAAATTATATGCACGAAGTAGCAAAAATCGTACATGAATTTAACATCATCCAGAAGAGATTTCATCATCATCAATGACGGGCAACGTCATCAAGTCATCACAGAGTACGAGATCATCGAGAAGAATCATCAAGTTTCCGGAATCCTGTAGTGAATCAAGACGAGCTTCTACAACGAGTATTTCCAAGCTAGACGGCCTTACAACCCGTTAGCACAGAAATAAGAGTCATTATCAAAAAAAACTAATTAGCTTATCTCATTACAGAAATTCCAAGAATCATTGAGACCAACAGTATCATGCAAGCTGGAGATACTGCATCAACAGCATCAGCCCAGCAGATTGTGAACGAGACATCTATCAGAGAAAACCAGCACGAGAACATCAGCAAGAGTCACTGATACCGCAAACCTGTCACGAGAAGTTGGCAACACCTTGAAGAGCAACAACAATTACTAGGTCGCCTCCAGGGGTTCGTCGACGGCGGGCGGTATGTTAAAAAAGCAGCTAAAATTACCGACTGATCTGAATTACCGCGGGATCAGGAGGTCAATCAAAATGAGATACTTATCAATATCGACACCAGGGGTAATTTGGGGGATCACACCGGCGTGGTCCCACAAATCCTTCTACTCGTTACGTGGACATCATCGACTCAAGTTCTACTCGTCGCGTGGAACTCAACGAGTCAAGTTCTACTACGGTAGCCGCCAACGGGCGAGCCTTGGCGTGTGAAACTCATCAAATGAAGATCATCATGATCTTCATAACTATCAAGCCACTATCGCGGAATTGACGCCTAGTCGATAGATAATAGGAAAGGTTCGATAGAACCGGTCAATCCGCTGAGTTGAGGATCGAGTGAGTGATCGGCATAACGGTTTAATAGCGATTTACGCCCGGTATTAAATGCAGTGTGCAAAGTGTAAATTAATCATGAGAAAATAGAGACAATTATTGAACAGACAATAAATCATAGAGACAATTATCACCAAGAGACAATATCTAGAATCAGTGCGGTCAAAGTATCAAAGAGTGTATTCTAGTCAAATCATTAAAGAGTTTATATATTTTTATATAATTCACGTGTTCCGTATCATTGTGAAAATCCACTAAAATCCCTCCACTGAGAAATATCCTAATCCTACAAAAGAGTAAGTCATCCCAAAAAATACAGTCCACTACAAGGAGAAAATCATCGAGGAAGCCACGGCGAGTTGCATCGGGTTTCCTCCCGTAAAGGTCAGGGCAAGAAATTTGCCATGATTTTTAACAGCCTTTCCTTCTCATAAAATTTTCAGTTTTTTGCAAATATCTCTGGTTCTATTGGTCGTAGCAATTCGGGGTTGGTCTCAAATGAAAGGTGAGCTCATTTCCCATCCATTTATGGGGTTTTGAATTCAAAAATATTAATTTTTGGAAAAGTTATGGGCCAAAAACTGTTTCAGAAAACTGTTTCACAAAAATGCCCAAAAATACCTCAAAAATCGATATTTTTAAATTGAAAACCCTATGAATCGATGGCAAATGATCTCACCTTTCCCCTCCATTTGGAATTTTTACGCTACGACAAATAGAACCGGAGATATTCCCAAAAAACTGAAAATTTTCAAAAAAGGAAAGGTTTCACCCCTCAAAAATGCTCAAAAAATTCAAAATCCCTAAAAATTCTAAAAAATTAATTTTGGCACTTGTTTCCCACCCAAAATTTCCACAGCTTTCCAGTGGAATCATCAAAATCAATCTACCGCCAATATTTCTATTAATTTCAAGACTTTTTCATAATATTTGCCTCAAAATTTAGATGTGTCCATTCTGCCCCATCTTCCAATTTTTAGATACTCTCATTAATACAAAAAAAAATATTAATGGAATGATTTTTTTTCGAGACTGATTGTCGTGTTGCCTCGATTTTCAGTCGTACATTAAACCTGAAATATGTGTAACAGTTAATAATAGTATTAATCTCAAGTACTCACCAATAAGTGGTGGTAGAGTGACGCAAGCAGGACCAGGACTACCAAATTCAGCAGCTATTGGACCTCTTCGTTTAGTCGGTGTCCAAGATCTCTGAGTCATTCCGCCCATAATTTATTATATCTTCAGGAATTTTTTAGCTTCACAAGAAAATTCCCTGTAATTGAGGCAATTATTGCATTAAATATTATAAACTGAAAAGAAAAAAAAAATTAAATTGTTACAAGAAAGGGCCGGACCTTGAGACAAGGTCGATTTATGCATAGAAACAGAGTTTATGTGTGTCAAATATAAGACACGAAAAGTGGATCACGAACGATCGATTGATAGCGTTTAATACATTACGATCTTTCTTTCGAGAACTATTCAAATCCTGAAGAGAAGAAAAAAATAGAAAAAAAAATTTCTTCAATTCCTTTTTAATTAAATGAGGATCAGAATTGAGTCATTTCTTATTCTCCAATTATTTAAATCAATGAAGAAATAGAACGAGTCTAGGAAATTACTATTATGAAGTTTTCAGATGAATGAATTTTATTCTATGAGTTTTTTTGAGATAATAGTAAAATTAGCACAAATGTGACAATTTTTTGGATCTTTTTTTCAACAAATAAATTGTTTTACATAAATATTTTTCTTCGAATTTACACTTAGGGGAAATTGGGGCAAAATGAACCTATGGTTCAAAATGATTCAGGATTTTTTTTGAGGGTGAAGGAGGTCACAAAAATTTTTGAAAAAATTCACCAATAATCTTCACATATTAGAGCATTCTATCAAATTTTTTCAAATTTTTTCACGGAATCCTTCATTCTGATAAAAATTCCTGGATCATGCTACGTCTGAGAATCATTTTGCCCCACTCTCCAAAAGAGTCAAAAAATTGATGTCTTTGGTACCATTTCTTAAGCGCAATTTCGATCCAATCTTTTCCCTAAATCTCTCAAAATTCTCTACTAAAAAGGTTGAAAGTGAAATCGCCTTATCTCGCATATTTTCCAAGAAAGTTTCTAAAAAATTACTAAAAAAATGAGTTCAATTTGTCTGGAAATTCCGTTTTTTGAATGAATTCCCTCTTTAATTGTTCCGGAATATCTCGGAATTTAAGCGAGATGCAGAAATTTTGAAAAATATCTTATTCTGAGAGAAAAATGAAACTTGCACAAAAGGTTTCTACGTTTTCCTCGCATCTGCACCAAATTTCGAGATATTTTCGGAATAATTTTTTTAGTTTTTACCTCTTCCACTGAATTTTTTCCTTCATTTTTTTTTACTAAAAAATAACAAACATTCCTCCTTGCCAAAAAAAAAAACGTAATTTTCCCATCTGCATCAGATGCAATTGTGCAATGTCCGTAGCACACAAATGGCCTCGAACAAAAAATACATATATTCCTGGTCAGAAGTGCAAATCGAGTCATAGGTATCCATATAAGAGCATGCCCATGAGTGGATTTTCTCTCTCGATTTCGCCCACCACTTCAATTCAGTTTATTTACAGTTAAAAAATTAAATCACAAAACGACGATAAAATACAATTCAATGATAATGAAAATTGATGTGAAATTTGTTTACAACTATTTTTTTAACTTTTTCGTCTACGATTAATCACATGACATTGTGTTATTGTCAATGTCATTTGTTTTTCTACGTTCAATGGGAAAACCTGATTTAACAGAAGTGACAGGTTTGAGGACATATCGTAGGTAGCTTTCAAAGCCAATTCATTTATATTCAGTATAATAAATCTTGTCAATGACCCATGCAGACAAAAATAAATTAATTAAATCGTGTTGAGAATTTATTTTGATTTTTTAATTAATGTCTTGATGGGATTTATTGAAACAATTGATGTTATTCTTTTTAAGGATTTCAGAGATTTTTTTTTAAACGTAAAATTTACAAAATTCTGGTAAAAATTCAAAAATTTAGAAAAAAAAAAATCGAAATTAATCCAACAATTTTTTTTTTAAATCGAAAATAATTTCGAAAATTCTGCAAAACAAATCGAAAATAATTTCGAAAATTCGAGAAAAGGAATCGAAACGCATTTCGAAATTTTTGGAAAAAAATCGCAAACAATTTCGAAAATTCTGGGGAAAATATCGAAAAAAATTTCGAAAAACCTGGGAAAAATATCGAAAATAATTTCGCAAAGTCTGGAAAAAAAATGAAAATAATTTCGAAAATTCTGAAAAATAAATTGACAATTGGACAAAACAACACTGACTTTTTTCATTTCTTTTCGCTATTAAATAAATTTTATTTTCATCGATGACTCCAGTAAATTCGATTTTAACGCCTGAAATGACTGAGCTACATAGTCACGAATAAATCTGGCGCGACTCTCCAAAAATGGCAAAGATCGCTAACAACGAGAAACGAAAAAAAAAAAGAAGGAAAAAAAAGCTACTTAAAAAAAAAATCTCAACGATAAACGTTTTCCAGCTTCGTATAATGACGGAGACGTATGAATCGTTTGATTCTGTTGGTATCATTAAATACAAGGTACACATAGAATAACATTATCCACAAATGGAGATGAAAGCTTGAAAGTAGTAATCTTAGATTATTGAACGAATGATCTAGAACTAATTTGGAATTGAGTCGCAATTTTTTTTCCTTTCGATAATTGAGCAGAGAATAATTCAATGAAAATTGTATAATGAATCATGAAACTAAAAATCGAAATTATCTAAATGCATAATTTTTTTTCTTTTTAAAAAATTGAGAAATCAATTTCGATTTTTTGAAAAATAATCTAATAGTAAAATTGGATTTTTTGCCTATCGATAATCAAGAAAGGAATAATTGAATGAAAACTGTATTGATGAATTATTTTAAAAGAATCGAAATTATCGAAATTAATAAATTTTGTTTTTTTCTTCATTTAAGGAATGAATTTCGATTTAAAATAAAATAATTTAAAATAAAATATTTTTTTCCTGTCGATTATCGAAAAAGGAATAATTGAATAAATGTATAATTGATGAATTATTTTTCAAAAAATCGAAATTATCAGATTGAATAAATTTTTATTCTCCTAATTAATAAATGAATTTTGATTTTTTCAAAATAATTTGATCGGAAATTTTGAATTTTTTCTTATCGATGATGGAGAAGGGAATAATTAAATAAAGAATGTATGATAAATGAATTATTTTTTAAAAAATCGAAACTATTAAAATGAAGATTTTTTTTTAATTAATAAATGAATTTCGATTTTTCAAAAATAATTTAATACTAAAATAGGTTTTTTTCCTATCGATAATCGAAAAGGAAATAATTCAATAAAGTTTGTATAATTAATGAATTATAAAAAAAATCGAAATTATCGAAATGAATAAATGAATTTCGATTTTAATAAAATGATTAAATGATAAAAATATTCAAATAAACATTTTATGAAAATCGAGGCCTACAAGTGTGATTCATTGACACTAAATAAACGACAACTTCATTTCCATCTTCGACATTTTACCTTCACGTTTATTTACAAATCGGTATTACACGTAAGGTCACACGTATCTGATACACATTCCCCCTATTTTTCATTATATAACTCGGATAATTTGAATATTTCACAAATTTTAAAAGATTTTCATTAAATTTTTTAGACAAATCGATTTTATTCTGTCGTCAGTTTTTTCGAGAATATCTTGGAAACTAAGCGAGATAGAGTGATTTTACTCGAATCCTCTTTTGTAGCTCTTGAAATTCTCGATAAAACCATTCTAGGCCAAAAGGGGCGTATCTCCATTATTTGCCGAGGAATAAATAAAAAACTGGTGACAATGAAGAAAATTTTAAAACTTCGAATTTTTTGAATCTTTCGAATTTCTTCTTCTTCAAGCTCAAAAGCTTGAATAACTGGAAATCTGAAGGAGATACGGATTTTCATGATCAGACCTTTCTTGCAGATCTCGATTAGCTCTACAAAAAAGGTCTCTACAAAAATTAACGTATCTCCACTCGATCACGAAATATTCTTAAAAAACTGAGGAACTAAAGACATTTCTACTTGTTAACATTATTTTCACTCACTAGTCATATGTAATTACATCGTCCCTGAAAAAACAATGACGTACTCACCGAAACGAGAGATGATGCGACTGAAATTTAATACTTTATCAGAAAGTCTTCGAATTGTTCTACAACTCGGTCGATCGTTTTTTTTTTTTCCTTTTAATTAAACAACAATTTCACGGAATTTTTGAAATTTAAAATTATACTTCAATTTTTTTAAAATTTAATTAATTCAATTTTAATTGATAAGATTACTTCAAAAAATTGCAGAGAAAAATAGAAATCACTGGGTAACACTTGTTCAACGAGGAGCGGTATGTAATCTACTGATCCAGTTGGTAGCGCGTGGTGTACTCCTCTCTCTGGTATCGAAGGATTCACAACCACCCCCTCCTCCCAAAAAGCCGGAGAAACGCGCGCGCATTGCGATATAGTGGAGATCGGGGTAAAATGGACCTGCGGGGCAAAATAGGCTGGATTTTCTTTTCGAAGTGAAGAGTTGATGAAAATAAAATTGGGAAAATTTTCCAACAAAATACTGTGGTGATACACTGAGAGTGTCCCAGTAACTGACCATTTTCGCAAATTCTGTAGTTATACTTGAATGTACAATATATTGTTTGATATTCAATTGCTGAACTTGTTTAATGCAGAAATATGTATTAATATAATTCAGTAGTGAAGAGGTAAAACAGGATAAATCGACTTATCTTTGAGATCATTTCGAAGGAAATAACTTGGAAACTAAGCGAGATAAAGTGATATCACTCATCTGTTCTTGTAGAGAATTTCGAGAGTTACAGAAGAGTTTCAGGGCAAAATTGCTCCTTCTCGGTTAATTTCTAAGATATTTTGAAAAAACTTACTGAGAAAAAAAGAGACTTATCTTGTTTTACCTCTTCACTACTGAATTAAATGACATTTAATGAGCAAAAAAAACATTCAATGAGCAAAACAGTAGTTAAGAGGTAAAATAGGACGAATTTATTTATTTTACTGATTATTCTCACTAAAACATCTCGGAAACTAAGCGAGATAGAGTTTTGCCTTAATTCTTTGTTCGCAGAGAATTCTAGGATCTACGCAGAAGGCAAAAGACGCGTATCTCCAATCATTTCAGAGATATTCTCGAAAAACTGTTGAAGAAAAAAAATAATAGACTTATCGAGATAAGTCTATTATTTTTTTTCTCGTTTTACCTCTTCGCTATTTAAAATAATTGTTGCCTTCGGGTTATGCTGTGAGAAACTAGCTCTAAAGACTGTATCATCTTTCCAATTTTTTTTTCAGATTTCTTTGTAAAGGGCTTTATTGAAAAAAAAAAAAACATCCGGTTTATTTTGCTTCACAGATCCATTTTGCCCCAGTCTCCCGCACTTTCCGCTCTTCAGACCGTAATTTTGAATTATTAAATGCTAAACATTTCCGTTTTATGTAATTCGTAATTTTATCAATTGAGGGGTAATTAGCGCACAATTATCAATTATCTCGATTTAATTAGTTAATTACTGAGAATTTAATTGAAGAAGTAGAAGATTCGAAAGAAATCGTGTAAAATTACTTCTGGAGTAATTTGTAATTTCTTCGAAATGCGCAGGTTTGCGATGATGACCATTCCCTTTTTTTTGTAGAGAATTCTATTATGCATAAGAAAGGTTTCCTCATAAATTTCCCGAAATCCGATATTTTAACAGATTATTCACTTAAAAAACAAAAAAATTATAATTTTTATCAACACACATTTTTGGAGAATATCTTGGAAACTAAGCAAGATATCGATATTCTTGTGAATACCTTTTTTATAGCCCTGATTCTTCTCTACAAAAAAGGTTTCTACAAAAATTTCGATATCTCGCTTAGTCTCCGCGATATTCCAATCAAGATTGAGCACAGAGACAACTCGTCTAAAACTATAAACTTATCACCAAAAAACATCGAAATTTTCGAAATGTATTTTTCGATGTTCTCCTATCGAATTATTATTCATTTAAATTAAGATTATGATTTCAAAGAAATGAATCGACGTGACAAGATCCAGAGAGTTCAACATAAACATAAAGTTTATGACCTAAACAATGATTTCATAGGGAGAAAGAACTGAGGGCTCTTTGTTTTTCTGGTGCTGATACTTTTGGTCCTATGACATAGACTCTATGTGATCTAAAAAATCGTTAGTCTCTCGTGGAGAGTTCACAGATATAGTGAATGGTCCATCCTCCTGCAATCATAAATTCTCAATTATCAAAGTTGTTTCTTTGTTTTGAACTTATTTATCTCACCAATTTCCAATATTTCATCTTCAAAAAAGGAAAATTTCTCTTGAAAGAAAGGCAGAAACAATTTAGAATCGGTGAAAAGAGTCGAGGCTGATCAGCAACCAGTACCCCTTCTCCTCGACACTGGTAATACGAGTGGTATAGTGTATATCATCAAGTGAAAGAGAGACAGAACTAAAAGAGACAGAAAGAATGTTGTAGCATAGATGACCATAGCATCGAGACAGTCCAGTCAGTACTGATGGCATCACTGACTGTTGAATAATCGTTTTAATAAATGAATTAAAGAAAAATTTATCATAATCTACATCTGTCAAGATAATCGTCTCGTATCAATCAGTAAGTATAAAATAAATTTTTCATCAATCGCAAATAGCTTTATCACTGATAGAAAAATGAGCGATTGTTACATTCATCGATTCTATCTATTCGAAATTCAAATAGAATTTTAATTGCAACAAGTGGAGTTCAGTCACACGAAAAACAGGAAATTCAAACTTCCTGTGGAGAATAGAATTGTTGAAAATTTTTTTTTGTTTCGAGTGAGTATAAAAGAATTGTGCAGTTTTTTTTTACTGCATTTTAAATTAATGTTGGACCGATTGTTATTCTTTTTTATTTTGAATATTTCACTGTCGTGATGCACCTTCGTGGAGAGATGGCCACTCAAACGTGACGCTTGGTCCCACAGATGAAATGACATCATTGTCACGGCCGTGCACATGCCCACGCGTGAATCCATATACAGTATTTGGTATTACTACGTCATTTTATTTCATCTCAATGTCATGTACGATATCCAATTCCAAACTCGGAGTAAATTAGTTAGGTCATCTACTGGAAAATATGAGGTTTTTCGAAATTTGGGGGGAATTTTTTTTTCAAAAAAATTGGAGGAGTAGAGAAATTCAATTTGGGATTATGGGAAAAACTTATATTATGAAATCCGCATTTTCGACTTTTTCCCCTCGAGTTGCAATAATTGAGTTTGATTAATTTAGCAGTGAAGAGAAGAAAAAACCGAGGTTTATTCTCAGCAGTTTTTGAAAAATATTTCGAAAAAATAGCACGATCTCGTTTAGATTCCCACATATTATCAAAAAAATGATTCTTGTAAAATCGCCCTATCTCGTTTGGTTTCCAAGATATTTTCGAAAAAAGTATTCGATCAAAATCGCCCTATCTCGTTTACTTTCCACAATATACCTAAAAAAACTTAAATGAAAAATGTACTTTCCATTTTCCCCCTTCGCGCCTAAATTTCCTCGAGAATTTTACTAAAATCTCTTTGTTTCCCCCAAACTAGCTCCAAAATGGGAACCGAAGAAGAGCTCCTCCAGCTGAATGTCCTCCACCGTGAGAGTCCAGGTCTCTACAAGCTCCTGCTGGACAGTCTCCTCTCAAACCACTACGCCATCTTCAAGAGTCTCTTAAAAAAGGGCCTCCGAAAGTATCCACCATCAGTAAACATAAACTACACATATCCCTATCCTCTGAACAAGACCCTCCTCGACATTGCCTGCAGCGAGGGTCTCCCCGATTTTGTCTCCCTCCTCCTCGAACTCGGTGCATTGCCAAATAAAATAAACGATGCCCATCAACGTGGACCAATTCACTTTGCAACAGAATCAGGTCATCACGATGTTCTAAGTATCCTCCTGGATGATCCAAGGACAAATCCAAATTTGGAGGCAAGCAGGGAGACTGCCCTTCACTTTGCAGTCCGGAAAAACAACGTTAAGTGTGCCAAGGTATTACTGGAGAATAATTCGAGTCCAAATGTCCCGAATAATCGTGGAATAACACCACTCCATTCTGCTGCTGTTTCCTCGAATCGTGAGATGATTGATACTATCTTGAATTACTCCAGACTAACGCCAGATATCGATAATTTCAAAGACTTCAGAAAGAAGACTGCTCGAGAAATATTAAACGAGAAATATCCAGAATTATCTCTTCCTCCTGCTGCTGAAAAAATCGTTGACTTCAATGTTCTGAGATTTTATCTAGACGCAAATGACGAGGACCATTTCCTGGAGAATCTCAAGAGCATTGACGAGGACTCGCGCCTAGATGGTGAGGACAAACTAATTGTCATTGCCGCTGAGAGAAATCTGAAATCTGCGGTTTTGGAGCTGATGAGGAGAAGAGAATTTAGTACTATTCCTAGGGCAGCTATTGAGGCAGCGGTTAGAAGGGCACATCACGAGATTTTGGGAGAATTTCTGAAGAATGGGGGTAAAGTAGAGAATGAAGTGGTCCTGATAGCTTGTCAGGAGCTTGGAGTGCCTTGCAGGTATGGGGTGGAGCAGCAGTCGAGGATCAAGTGCTTAAGAATGATTCTGGAGCATCCTGGAGTGCAAGTACGCTTCGAAGATGGTAATTGAATTGATTCATCTTTTTTTTTAGTAGTAATTCTTCAAGAATTTGGAATTTTGAGATTTCCTTTTGTTACCAGTTTCTTTTATCGAAATTTCTCAGAATTTAAGCGAAATAAAGCGATTTTGCCTTAATTCTCTTTGTAGAGAGTTTCAAGAGCTACAACAGGAGAAATTGAACGAAATTGTTCTATCTCACCAAGATTCCGGGATATTCTCATAAATCTGAAAAATAAATTCTCCAAAATTATAAACTTTTCAAATTCATTTGACTTTTTCACTATTTTTTCTTACTATCTCGAAATCTCAGTGATTTTTTTTTATTAAGCTTCAGAAGCCCATTCTCTGGGCTTATTACTGAAAAAATTACAGCAAAAAAGTGCTCTATCTCGCTTAGATTCCGAAATATTCTCAAAAAAAAACCAGATAAAATAAGACTTCATCGGAAAACTTCGCAGTCGTAATTTTCCAAAATTCTCTTAAAACCCCATTTTTTCCAGAAAAAGGAAACACTCCTCTCCACTATGCAGCAAGAGCAGAGAACGCCGAAGCAGTTGAGCTCTTATTGAATGCAGGCAGCTACATAGGCCATGCCAATGTCTTCGGAATTCCTCCAATATCCCACATATCTCCAGAGCTTCTCGAAGATCACCTGGACTCCTGCTTAAAAAGCAGCAAAGATCGAACAGACGACTACGAGATCGAATTCGACTACACGTGCCTGATGCCGCACTCAGTTCCTGCATCCACCGACACCACAACTGAGACTCTCCTTCCAAAATCGCAGATCCCGAAAAAACCCCCATACACATCAGAAATGGAGTCACTCTCCTACATCTCAAAAAATCCATCCCTCAAGCATCTCCTGAAGCATCCCCTACTCTCCTCATTTCTACACTTAAAATGGCACCGTATTCACCACATTCTCTACATAAACTTCGCCTTCTACATCTTCTTCTACATCTTCATCAACTTCTACATTCTCGTCCTGACCTACACACCATCAACCGAAAATCTAGAAACCAACGTCAATTCAACGAATGAATCCTCGAGAATGGTCCTCATAAGCCAGGATCGTCCCGGTGGCATCTGGGGTCTCGCCGCTATTTCTCTCATTTTTCTAGCAATTCGTGAAGTTCTCCAGTTGATCTCATCACCGAAACACTATGTTAAGAGCTTTGAAAACTGTCTGGAGGTACTTTTAATTGTCCTGGGAGCAACAGTTCTTTTTGGAGGTGGAAGACAAGTTGGTGCACTTGTTATCTTGCTGTCTGCATGGGAATTGGTCCTCTTGATAGGACAGCATCCGAGAATGTCAACTGGAATAGAAATGTTCAAGACGGTTTCCATCAATTTCATGAAATTCTTGTTTCTCTACGCTTTTCTCATCCTCGCTTTTGCTCTTGCGTTCTTCACGTTATTTAGAGACGAAGAAGACAATAATTTTCCGGATCCTGGACACTCGCTCTTCAAAACTATCATCATGTTGACTGGTGAATTTGATGCTTCTGATATTCCATTTGTTTCGAGACCGATTCTCAGTCACTTCATCTTTGTCCTCTTCGTTTTTTTAATCGCTATAGTACTGTTCAATTTGCTGAATGGTCTTGCCGTCAGTGATACTGCTGATATCCTTGGAAAAGCTGAACTTGTTGGACTCATCTCGAGAACAGAGCTCGTTGCTTATGCAGAAAGAGTGGCTGTTGGTAATAGGTATAATTCCAGAAGAAAATCCTGTTTTCTGTCGTTTCCGAGGGGATTTAATCTTCTTGGATTCGTCAGCAAGAGATTACTGCTGTTTCCCAAGCACTTGATAAACGGAAAACTCGGGGTAAAACCGTACAAAGGCAATGAAATCAAGTTTCGAGGGTCGGAGGGAAAGACGAGGAACTGCTCGAGATTAACGATGGATCCTACGGTTGTTGAAAGAGCTAGAGATGTTTTGAGGAGAAGGAATGAAGTCAGTGAAAATGATAGAATTATTAGTGAGCTTGAGGGAATCAAGGAGTGGCTTGGGAGAATTGAAGAGAAACTCAGTGCTGGGCAAGGGGAGAAGGAGGACAATGAAGCTCAGGATGATGATAAGGACTAAGAGGTTTCTTTTTCACTGAAAAAAGTAAAATTGATAGTAAGAATGTGTTATATATATTAAAAGGTCTTCCTAGAGTGAAAAGGGCGAACAAAATAGGGAACGCGTACCATTTACACCCTGTTCGCTCTAGAATAATGATGTATGATGTATATAATATATTATATAGGGGAGATCGGGGCAAAACGGATTTGCGTATTAAAGGATTTGGAATTTTTTTTTAAATGAAGGAGTCTATTAAAGATTCGAAAAAAATTGTAGGAAATGTGCGCATTCTTTCCCCTATATAATATACATTATATTATATTATAATATATCACATTATTCCTATGATCAATCATCGTGGAAAGAACTTTTGATGTACAGAATTGGGAATAATGCAATCATTGATTGATGACGACTTCACGACTTTTTTAAGACTGATTTTTCAATCACTGAAAATTCATTCAGTAGTGACTAGGTTTCAAATAAACGAGCGAAAGATGTTATTCAATAAAGAAGACATTATCTCGTTTTACCCCTTCACTACTTCACTTCATCAATCATTTTTTTTTATAACAAAATCGATTTTTATCATGTACCTAAATCATCGCAATCGTGACCTTAGAAACCAAGTGGCGTAAGTGCTAGGTATAAGCATAATACTTACGTCACTTTGTTTCTAAAGCGACAATATTATTTTTTCCTTAATTTTATTTAATACTCTTTTCCATTTTTTTTTAGAAAAAAGAATAATTATTTTATTATTGTTATCATACATGATTTTTTTTTATCATTAAGAGAGCATCGATATGGAGTTGAGAGTACGTCTCGTTAATACGTGGATTAAATGGCACAAATATTAATCCTCATTAGTGGAACAAAAATAAACTCTCGTTTTCTTATTAATTTGTACTCGTTAGTAGATTCGCTTCGATTTTGCCATGTTTTATCCTTAAATTGGTTCTTTAAATTTTGCTTTATTTTATTATTTTTATTATTATTGATTATTTATCAGCCTGATACATCCTGAGGGTGAGTGGTTTTTTCAGCATTACGTCTTACCAGAATATCAGTATAAAACAAGTTAAAATCCAGTCTGAAATTAATATAATTAAAATTATAAAGATGATTATGAAGATTTAAATAAATAAAAAATAATTAAAAATATTTATTAATGAATGATTATTCAATGATTACCTGCAAAGTACGTTCAATAATTTTTCATTGTTATTTTCACAGCCAAGATCACAAATTCTGTTCAACAAACGTGTCAATACTCCAGTAAATTTTGCATCCAGTGATTCTATTGTCTCCTCAAAGCTTCCATTTGTGCTTCCTGGTTTTGTTTTACTGTCCTATTAAAAAAAATTAATTTAATGATGAAAAAGGTAAAAAAAAATTGGAATAAACTTTTTTGTCAGAAATGAGTCTCTAAGAATTAATTACTATTTTGAGGTAAATCGGTGAAATGAATGAAACGTGAAGTATTAAGCAAGCATAATTATCAAAATAAATAGACAAACTTCTGGATGATTTCCTGAACAATTTCTACATTTTTTTTCTTTTTTTTGGTTCTCTTACCTTCATTCTCTACATTCACTGAAAAAAATCACAATGTAGCAAGAAACATTCTGACGAGTCAACAAAGATATTTAACATTAGAATCCAAGTGTAAATACGAAATATTTAATGATTGTTGATCAGTCACGAGCAAATAAACTTCAAAATGATGCAGAACGATATTCTACATGTATTTTTATAATCATAATTAATGATGATAAAATTTCCACCCATTTTACAATTTTTTGGATTTTTTTGAACAAATAAATTATTAGAGAAAAAAAAATATTTGAAAAAAATGCACTTGCAATTTTAATAATTTAATAATTCATTTTCTAAAAAAATGAAAATGAATTTTTTTTTCAGATGTCTACTATTTTCAGTATCATCATAATTATTCGTGTTCGTATGACGAATACATGCGGATCAATTCTAATCTATCTATGCAAGCTCAGATGCTTCATTATCTAAATCTAATGATTATCAACATGAAACATTGGATCTGACTGAATTAATGTACCTCGTGTTCGTAGTGTTCTTCGTGATGTTCGTTGATCATGGATGTCAATTCAGCATCAATGTAATATCGGCTCATACGCTTATTAAATTATTAATATTAATATGAAACAAAACTTCGTATCAATCAGAAAAAAAAAGGAATTAATAAAATTAAAATAATAGTAATCTCAATTAGCTGTCAGAATATTTCTGTACAATTAGTACCTGCCATATTCGATAAAACACCCGCAAAAAAACATGCGAAATAATAATGATCACAATTATTAAATTTACCTGCATAAAATCACAGAATTGCATGCAAGCTCCGCAAATTCCAGTGATACATGACAACAATTCCGGATCAGTTAACATGCATTCCTTCAAATAACTGTCCTGGAGGTCCTGATGAACACTGAGGACATCATCAACATTTGTTACCTGAAATAGAACAAAATTGCAATCATTTTTCTCAAAACATTACCCGTTTTCCAAATAAAAAATCATTTCATTGAATCACGAGTTTATAAAAAAATATATCTCGGAAACAGAGCGAGATAAGGTGATTTTGCCCTAATCTTCCTTTCGAGAGGATTTTCTCTAGAAAGAGCTAGAAAACGAGATTAGGGCAGAATTACTCGATGTCGCTAAGTTTCCGAGTTGTTTCTAATAAAATAATAATAAAATTAAATCAATTATTCTGAAAAATTCCTATTTTTTAGAAAAACTGATGGAATAAAATCGAATTGTAAAAAATTCTGATAAATCTCACCTTACTCATTTTATTAATAAACGTTAACCAATTTGGTTCGATGACTTCGACCATCATGTAATACTCCAGATGCTGAATACAATCAAGCATTCTCTGTCTCAATGAGAATGCCTGTCTATAAGACATTGCAACCTCGTGTGTAAACGTTTTAGCAATTTTATTGCTCATCCAGACTCTGCACAAGAGTCTCTCAATATGTTTGCAGTAAAATAAATGCCTGAACAGCATCTGATAGCACGCAATGGCTTTTTTATTGATGACAAGTGAGACCGGCCACTTTACATCATAATTAAACGAAAATGCTTCTATTCCAGTTAGAGTTTTACCAGCTTGAGCAGATCGTAAATGCCTCTTATCGCTCGTTTGAATCGACAGAATCCTGAGCATCTGATACTCAAGATCAAAGGGAAGTAGCTCAGGCTTTAAATCGTCTTTGTAAGGATCTGAATCAGCCGTTGACGTTCTCAGTGCTACTTCCAGCAGCGAGGCGAGACGATGAATAACAATATCATACATATTCTTCGTCAATTCTGCCTCACAGAGATTCAAAAATTGAACCACAAAATCACCTTGAGCAAGCAGAAAATAGTTCTTCACACTCTTCAATCGTCCCATGAGATCATTCTCATGGATTAATACCTCAAGAAGTGTTCGTGCTGCTTCTGAATAAGCACGATCAATTGCTGCTATGTACTTTTGATCTCTGTACCTGTAAAAAAAAAATTTTATTCAATTTTTCAAGAAAATAATGAGATTCAGAACGAATTAAATCATAAAAAAACACATGATGATGAAATTATCACACATCTGACAATTATTTTTGATTTTTTTAGAGCAATAAATTTTTATAACAAAAAATTTTTAAAAAATTTTCAGATGCCTGCTAATTCCAGGATCATAAAAATACCTGTAAACAAGTGGCTCCTGTTTCCCCCATTGCACAGTTTTTCCACACTGCCTAATAACATTGAAATACTTTCCCGTTCTCAAAATAGTGTGTGCATGTTCATTCAAAAAAACTGGAATTCTCTCTGGCCTCATTGTATACCTCTTTTCCCAATAATCCGCCGAATAATCCATGGGCAGTTCCTCTCTCTGAATAATTTCATTATCCTCAACAAGAAATTCCTGATAAGGATCACAAATAACGCCCTTGTAGACCCATTTTTCAAGTATCTGCATGTAAGGAACACTTGCTGATTGAATTAGAAAAAGGCAGAGTTCACGGCACTTGGCTTCACCGCTCATATTGCTGACTTGTTCATAAAGCAGTGACAATACTTTACCACCTCTTGCCTTTGCCTTGCAGATAGTGCAAGTTATTTCTGATAATACTGACATTGTTGCCATTGTTGGCTGTATATAGAACCACAATTTCTGCAGATTCAATTTGCCTCTGATGTGTTCCATCTCCAGTTGCACAACAAAAAGCAGATAATCCTTGAGCAAACAGCTCAATGCACCTCTCAATGCATGATTAATCTGTCCATCTTCAGGTGTTACTTTTTCCTCGACAAATCTCATTGTCATCGAATAATAATTAGCAAGTGGTAGTATTTGTTGGGCCAATTGTTTGTAAGAAGTGCCAACATCACTCGATATGACAAACGTTTTTGCATCATAAGGACCAGTCAATGGCTCAGCAACGATGTAAGAACCATTCATGCCTTTGAGACAGTGCAGAAGATCCCAGAGAAGAATCGCCTCTTGCGAAACTACTGGTACAACCTTTTGATATGGACTCAAGTAATCCGAGTGAAAATCCCAGGATATTCTTGGCCTTTCAGAAACCCAATTGTGTCTAACATTCTCAGGATCACCGGTTCTTTTGCTCAATGCATTTGCCTGTTTCATCTTCTTCTTCTCGCCCTCAGCAGCAGCTTTCAGCACTTTTTTCCCTATTTGCGGCAGATCCTCGACCGTTATTCTGTCATTACATGTCGAGGAACTTGGCTCTGGTGGCTTGCAAAGCTTGGAGAGATGATCCTTCAGGTTTTTGTCGGATGATAATAAGTAGAGGACCTGCAGGAATGAAAAGATAACAATGTATCCTTGTAATATAACATGTGATAATAAAGTTAGCAGATGACTTAATATTTTTTGGATATTTTTAAACAAATTTTATTATAATTTTTTTTTTTTTCAGACTTTTTCATGCAAATTCTGCTAATTTTTTTGGATATGTTGTTGGAATTTTGTTTTCTTTCCCCCATGAAAAATGACTTTTCTAGGCAAATCCAAGAAAATATCAAAAAATTAACGAAATAAAAAAAAAAAGGTTAAACAGTGAGTTGAAAAGCGTGGAATGTCTTATATACTGAATAAAATAAATAAATACATAAAATGAATAAATAAATAAGTACCTGCATGTAAGAGCCTAATCTGTCGACCTTCTTCTCTCTCAATTCCTCGAATTTTTTGAGAAATTCCTGTGGTTTTGCCGAATTTTTCTCCAGATATTTTAGACATGCTTTTGATGGCAGACTTTCAGGGACTGCCGCACCTTTTTCAATATTGTCGACGAATTTTTCTGGAGGACTTGGTGAACCCAAGAGCTTTGTCAATTCTGTTATCAAAGCGTGAATTCGATATTCACTCATTTTTTATTACTTATTTTCTTCCGGCGATTTTTAATTTATTGATAGTTAATTTACAAACATTTTAGTGGAGATTTCAGAGGTTTTGATGGATTTTATGAACACATTTCTTTATTTCAGGGTTTAGTGAAGACTTATGGCAATTTTTTGACGTTAATAACTATTTTTTTAAGAGTTTTTTAAATTATTTTTTGTTGTGTTTTTATTTTTATTATAAACAAAGAACCTGTTTCTTCACTTTTGAGGTTACATTACATTTGAATAGAGTCAGCGCCATTTGTGGCGGGAAATGGTACTGACGAATGGCGCGCCAGTGTATATTTTGATTTGAATGAAAATTTCGTTACTATGGTTAAATTGATCGATCGTTTTTCATTATCACAACAATGTTTTTCCCAGAAGTTTTATTATTTTTATTAGTCACGGTGATTTAGTAGGGGAGATGGAATTCATGGTTTTTTGGGGTGTGGGGAGGATAGAGAGGTAGTGGAGGATATTTTTTTAGTGAAGTTTTGGGGATTTGAAGAAAAAAAATGTCTTTGGTACTGAGTAGAGTGGATTATGTCACTGTTGCAGTTACTTCGAAGGGAACAACGAGAATTTTACCATCGCACGATCCAAAATCAACGCAAAAATTTGTTGTTGGGGATCATGATGGGATTGTACAAGTTTTTGGTAGTTAAAAATTATAAAAATTGATTTTTAAGTTTTTGGAGAATATCTCGGAAATTAAGAGAGATAACGCAATTTTTTTGTAATAACTTTTTTTTTGTAGATCTCATTTTTCTCTGCAAGAAAGGTCTTCAAAAAATGTCTTCCATTTCGCTTAGATTTGAAGATAATTTGAGAAAACCATTTCTAAGAGTAGAATATTTTTTTTTTCTTCTTTTATCGAATTACTTTCGAGCTTATTTCGGCCCCATTGGTAGAGAAATAAATTAAGTATTTGGAGTATCAACAGAGTAAGCACAAAATCTCTGCGAAAGGGATTTTTCACTTGCTTTTCTCTCTATATAGATCAATCTACAACAATTAAAACAACCCCTGAGTTACTAAATATAAAACTCCTAAATCTTCTGCGATATATAGGGGAAAGTGGGGCAAAACGGACATTTAAATAAAACGGTCGAAGTTACATTTTTTTTAATGATTCCATTGAAAGGCTGAGGAAATTTTGGGGTGGAAAACATGTATCGGAATCAATTTTCTCGAATTTTTGAAAATTTTCTTTTTTTTGCGCCAAAATTGAAGAGAATACTCTTTGGGTTTCTTTAAAAAAGATGGTTTTTTGAAGATATCTCCGGTTCTATTGGTCGTAGCGATTCGCGGGTGGTCTCAAATTCAAGGGGAGCTCATTCCTCATATTTTCGTTAAAGTCTCATCGATTTTTATCGAAAATTGACGAAATTATAGGGCAATTTGTGAAAATCAGTTTTTGGGCTGTAACTTCCGTAATTTTGGATAAAAATCAATGAGACTTTAATGAAAATGTGAGAAATTAGCTCCTCTTCAATTTGAGACCACCCGCGAATCGCTACGACGAATAGAACCGGAGATATCTCCAAAAAAACATTTTTCCGAAAAAATCGAAAGGGGGTACCCTTCAAGATAGAGTGAAAAAAAAATTTTTTTCAGAAAGGCGAAAAAAAAAATTTTCATCCATATTATTTGCCTAAAATTTCCTCAGCTTTCCAATGAAATTATAGAAAAAATTCTACCTCCATTATTTTTATTAATTTGGAGCGTTTTTCAGAATGAAACCATGAAAATTCAGATGTGTCCATTTTACCCCTTATGTCCATTTTGCCCCACCTTCCCCTATTACAATTTCGAAAAAAACTGAACTAAAAAAAAACTAAAAACCTAAACCAAAAAACCTGAAAAAGAAATTGATTTTCCCATTTTTTGAATAAAATTGATAGAATTTTCGGGTTTAATGGAAAAATTGAACTTTTTCTAACATTTTCATAATTCTTGCATTTTTTGAATTTACACAGGAATGAAAAAGGGAGAATTACAAGTATCCTTCAAGTCTCTACCGAGTGAAAAAATTGAGAGAGTGGTTCTCGGTGGAACCATCGGCAGTCCAAAGGACAAAATTTTCATTGCCTATGGAAATTCGGTGAAAGGATTCACGAAAAAAGGGAAAATGTTCCTCGAGTTCGACACGAGCCTCATTGATCCGATCAGCTCTATGTACGTTCTCGGACCGGATTTAGCTGCCTGTGCCAGAGATCTTTATCATAGATATCAGAATTGCAAGGATGCTGACTCTTATCTCGCTGGAGAGACACTGAATGATGTTATCCTCATTCCTGGAGATGGACAATCTGTTATTAGTATTCTAGCTTGTGCTGATCGTGCTGTAAGTTGTTCAAAAATAGGGGTAGAATGGATTTTTCAAAGGGGGCTGTTGTTTTATTTATGAAAACTTTTTTTTCATCAGATTCGTGTGCTGACGGGCACGAAAAGTCCAACAGTTCTGAGGCTTCCAAGTGTACCCACTGTCTTGGGAACATACAGGTGAATAAGTTATAATTTATTCGAATATAGACAGCAAAATTTTGGTCTCTACTGAAATTTCCCTATCTCCACTAGATTTCAAGATAAGGGATGATGGGGTAAAAAGGGCTGAAGAGATGAAACGGACACTTTCCAGTTATTATGCTTAGATATTACGAAAATCGTGAAAAATGATTGAAAATCTCCAATATAGGATCTTTCTGATGATTCCATGAGAAAGCTGAAAAATTTTCCATTAGCCGAAACACATGTCGAAAGCAATTTGTGAAATTAGCAAAAAAATTAGAATTTCATGAAAAAAAAGCTGAAAAATTCAATAGAATTTTCAAAAAAATCTATAAAATAAATTCTGAAACATTTTCATCACCTTCGGTTCCTTCAGTTTTTCAATTTTCCCAAAAAAATCCAATTACTAATCAATTCCCCTGAAATTTCCCAGAGAAGAGGACAAGGATTCCCGCAACCGTGTTCTCCTCGGTACCCAAGACGGTAAAATCGGTCTTCTAACGATCCACGGGACAAAAACACTCCGGATCACCTGGCTCCTAACAACCACTGGCTCCGAAATAACATCCCTGGACACATACGAGCTGGACGATGGTCTCGACATCCTAGTCGGTCGTCAGGACGGTTCAGTAGAGATTTACACCTTTCCAGAAGACGAGGACACAACCGCGCTGCGTCGTTACCGTTACAACGCAGGTGAGAGCATAAGCACCGTCATGGGTGGTGTAATAGGGGCCGTTGGGTACCCAGAAATCTTAGTAACAACATACTCTGGTAGAATATTCGGTCTTACCACAAGACCACCAGGCTCGTTGGAGGCTGGTTCCAACATTGACGCAATGGATCGTCTAAAAACCGAAATTCTCGAGCTAGAACAAAAACTCTCAGAAGATCGTGAGATTTACGATTTTTCAAGTGACAATTTAGCGCCTCTAATTCTCGCAGTAAGTCATCGAATGATCCTGGACAAGGAGACAGCATCTTACAACCTGTCTCTCGAGTTGGACACACCAATCGACAATGTTCTCATCCAATCAGACACTCCAGTCGAGCTTCTGGACGAGAGTAACAGTGCAGTGGCCAGTTTATCTGTCTGTGATCCCTCGGAAAATAATTACGTCCTGGCAACATACAGGTGTCAGGCAAACATCAATCACTTGGAGATAAGGATACGTACTATAGAGGGACAATCAGGTGTTCTTCAGGTTTACGTGACGACTCAGATCCAGCCAAAGGCATGCAGAAGGATCAAAGTGCCTATTCATGCACTGTCTCTCCATGCTAGACTGCACGATGATGAGAGCAGTGAAGCTGCTGGTGGACCATTTAATGAACTTCGGCTTGTCGGTGGCTTCACTGTTGCTGAGATACATGCCTGGTTGTCTCTAGCATTACCAGATTTTCCGGAGAGACCGCAGTTGGTTGATGGAGAAGCTACGCTCAATTATCTGTCGACATTCGTTGGGTCAATGCTCAAGTGCAGGTACAGAAAAGGCAGTGCTACATTTTTAGGGGAGAATATATCTAGTGTCATTATATTGAGGGATTTACTCACGCGCGAGGCTACCAAGAGGAAAATCAAGCTGGATGTCTTCTGTGATGTTGCTGAAGGCAGTGTAACTAGGGTTCTGGAGCTCATTCTACCGAGGCTTGAAGCGGCTGATGAATTGACGCAAAAATTGAAGATTCTTGATGCTCTGCAGGAGTGGGAGATGAGGGCAGATGCTGAGAACAATCTCAGTAGTGAGTATCAAGAGCTTCTGCTACAGGAGGACACATTCAGGCAGCAGATGATGAAGCATCCGGAGATTTTGACGAGACTACATGGTGTCATCACTGATCTTTATGTTGATTGGGAAAGAGCCAAGGGATCTAGGAGAATGACGAGTAAAGTAGCTGCTGAAAAATTAAATACTGCACTTGAAACAAGAGATCTTGAGCTACTTCAACAGATATTACTTGGTAAAAATGACAATCCAACTACTCCACCAACGAGTCTATCTATTGGACAGGATTTGATAATTTAATTTGTGAGAATTTAAACAATTTCGTATTTCTTGTTTTTTTAATGTATAAACGTGTTCATGTAAAAAATATATTTTTTAATATTACATATATCGTATGCGCGATATAAATTTTTTTTTTCTTCTAAATTCTGTTGTTTCTCATTTTTCTGTGTGATAGAAAAAAAAAAAAGAAAAATGAAAATTAAGAAACTGATAATAAAGTTTTCATGTACTTTCACTACTTCATTTAGTAATCTATCTATTTTCTTCTCACTTCCATTATCTTATAGCAATTGTTCAAAAGTATTTACAATTATTTGAAAATGATTAACAATATTATTGGGCAATTTATGGAAAAAAAAAAACTTGAATAAAAATTTTTTTTTTGTATTTGATGTTTTTCATAGTTCAGTCAATGTTCTTTTCTTCTTTTTCTTCGTTTGTGTGTTTACGACTAATAAACTAATTTAAGCTTTAACGATGCCAGGAAGATGCTTCCATATTACATAAAGAAATATTGCCTGAAACAAATTCAAAAAAATTCAATTAATTCACTCTAATAAAAAAATTAAATAAAATTCACTTCGGTGAAGAAATAAAGATTTTTTTCGTATCAAAAAATTTGTAAAAAAATACTTACAAACCGTCAGGTGTTCTGTCAACAGCTTCCAGAGGATCTCTATCCGAATTTCCATCATTATCATTAACAACAGAGTACAAACGTTCAACTTGTGGTCCCTGTCCACCAGCATGGGGTAATATACTCTCAGGATTGTCATCTGGTGGTACAATTTCAACGACATTATTCTGCTCAACTTCTAGCTTTAATTCCTGGACAAGATCCTGTATTGTTGAAGAGTGCAGAGCCTTATCACTCTCATCTAGTGTCTTTACGACACTAGAAACATGAAGATCCTTATCCTCATCGTTATTAATATTTTTATTAGCATTTCTATTAGCTGGCCTCTCCTGTCTTCCCTTCTCATGTGTATGCATGTGTCTCTTCATATCACTCCTAACTCTAAATGGCTTACCACAAACCGTACACGGATGTGGCTTTTCACCAGTATGTATTCTACGATGATTCTGAAGATAACTACTCGCTCTGAATGTTTTATTACAGTATTCACAGCGATAATTCTTTTCACCCGTGTGAATTCTACGATGTACAATCAAAGAATATTTACGTGCAAAATCTTTTCCACAGTATTCACATTGAAATTGACGTTGCTCAGAGTGTATACTCATTGTGTGATATTTCAAATCACCCCATTGACGAAAATGACGACCACAATCCTCGCATTTGTAGGGTTTATCACCACTGTGAAGACGTTTGTGTACCTGGAGAGGATTTTAAACATTTTTAAGTAGGTTTTTTTGAGAAATAGCCCAATTTTTGGGATTAATTTCTGGAGTTCTGATTTTTTTTTACATAAAATATGGTAGTCTTAGGAGCAAAAAGGCGTAAGTGCCGTTTTTCGTCGATTTTTTTTTTGGAATAACAAAGAGGCATATTTTTTTATTTGCCCGATCGATTATTCTCGCCTTCTCGAGAATAGAAAATAAAAAAATTGTCGATAACAAAGGGGTTTTAAGGATGAAGTAAAAATACATTTTGTTGTTATTATGACCTCTCCTAACATTTCGCGAATTTTCTCACATCATTAACAATAAAAGAGTGTTTCTTTAGAACATACGCCTTATTTACGCTAAATCTTAGCAATTACGGTTTCCTGATGTTGTAAATTTCAAGTCTGTAATTCTTGTTCATTACGTCATGAAAAACATTTTGAGATGCATTTCCGACATATGCTCCTCTTCCTTTAAACAGTGGTTTTTTCAAAATTTATACCGTTTTGCTTCTAAGACAACGATATGAAAGAACTTTCCCACAATATGAGAGTTTTGTAAAAATTTTATTACCTTCAATGCACTAGCAGCAAAGAAACTTTTTCCGCAAATTTCACACTGATGTGGCCTCTCTCCAGTGTGCGATCGCATATGATAAATGAGACTATTCTTATGATGAAAGGTCCTGTCACACTGTGGACATGACATTTCATCGCTCTGAGTTTTTCTCGCTTTCTGCCCCTTCTTCTTCTTAACTGTCTCTGGTAATTCTTCCTCAAACTTGTCCTGTTCCTCCTGATCACTGGAGTCTCTCTCGTTTTTATCTTGAACGCCCTGTGTGACTTCAGAAATAGCCCAAAGATTTGAACTGTTGGTGACAATTGTCGAGGACTCGGTGTCCTCGTCGATGTGAGCACCAGTTTCCTCAACAACTCCACGGATGCCCTCCATGAGGTCCTCGGGTTCACTGAATTCCTCCATTACTGGATTTTCGATGCTCTGGATTGATTGAGCTGCTGATATTGTGATGTTTGTGTTTGTTGCTTGTGCTATTCGAGTCTCTTGTTTGACGGGCTCATAGTGAGTCTGAAAATTGAGAGAAAAAAAAGTTAGAAAAAATGTCTTGGAAAGCCGTTAGAGATAACAGAATCCTCGTGGTGATCTTTTTTTGTAGAGAACAATTAAAGGGAAGGTGGGGTAAAATGGACACTAGTTAGACGGTTTGGACACTAATTGAACGGTTCAGAATACAGATTTTTCCATAATTACATTCAAAAAATAAGGAAATTTCACGTAGAAAACACGTGTTGAAATCTTTTTTTTTTTCAATTTTTGCAAAATTCAAGTTTTTTTGTTCAAGATTTTCCAAAATAGGAAAAATTCACTTTTTCAGGGATGTCCCTGGCTTTATTGATCCTAGTGGCCTGAGATTCATTTCAAATGAAAGATGAGTTCATTTTCCATCGATTTATATAGTTCAATGTTTTTTGTAATCGATTGTGCAATTACTTCTGATCCATTTTCGGGAAATCTGTTTATGCTTTATATTCTATGTGAAAAATCCATAATGATTTTTTTCACAACTCTATGAATCAATAGAAAATAAGCTGACCTTTCATTTCAGACCAGCTCCAGGTTCCTATCCCTAATAGTAACGGGAATATCCCCGAAAAAATGAAATTTTTCAAGAAATAAAAAAAATTGAATTTTTGAAAAATTAAAAAAAAAAACACTTTTAGAAGATAATTTCCACCCGAAATTTTCTCAGATATCTAACGGAATCATCAGAAAAACCCTATCTTCAATATTTCTATCGATTTCAAGTGATTTTCATGATATAAAACATCGAAACTAAAATGTGACTATTTCACCCCTAGCGCTCCTTCCACTTAATTTCTTCCTCTATTCAAAACAAACTTAAATCAAAGATTGATTCACTTTATCACCTCCCCTATGAAACATTGCTTACCTTCAAATGTTCAAAAAATTTGAGCTGTCCACCGAACATATTTCCACAAATTTCACATTTGAATGGCTGTGGTTGTTCAGGTAATGTATCAATAGTCAAAATTTCCTGATGAATTTTTCCCACATCTTTTTTACTAACATTATTCTTCTTCGTCTGTTGTTTGAGCTTCCTAGCAATTCTTTTCTTATGTGGCAGTGACCTCTTCTGTCCAGATGCTGGTGTCGCAGCATCCTCACTACTATCAGCTGATACATCAATGTCATACTCACTCTTAACATTTATAAACTCTTGTTTAACATTTGAATTCATACGTTTGTAAGAATTTATTGTCGAGTAAACTTGCTGATCTGGTTGAGTTATTGTTTGTATTGCATAAGTATTAACTGGTGCTAGTGTTGCTAATTGACTGACATCAGGTAGAGTTGGATCATTATGTTGGGTTTGTGTATGAATTTGTTGCTGTTTGTGCTGGGCTTGAAGTTGCACAGCAACTAGGGCAGCTGCTAATTTTCTATCCTCCTGAATAATTTAAGAAAAACAAGAAAAAAATTAAAAATATTTAAAAATATCAATGAATATCTTGGAATTTGTGAGAAATAGAAAAATAAATCCATGAGATTCCTCTTTTTGCAGAGGAAAGTGGAACTACAAAGAAAAATTTATACAAGAATTCCTCAATTTCCCATAAATTCCGAGATATTTCATAAAAACTAGGAAGTTTTCAGATGAGTGAATTTTATTTCATCATTTTTTTTGCGAATATCTCGGAAACTAAGCAAGACAGAGCAATTTTGCCCAGATTCTTTTTGTACCCCTGGAGATTCTCTACAAAAGACGATTCGAGCAGAATCATCCTATCTCGCTAACTTTCCAAGATTCAAAGAAAACAAAACAGATGACAAAACAAAATTAAATTTTTTGAAAATAAAAAAAAGAAATTTTCAGACTAATTAATTTCATTTCATCACCAATTCCTTTTTAATATCTCGGTAAATAAGCGAGATAGTGCAATTTTGCTATGATTCATTTCCAAAACAGAATTTCAAGAGCTCCAAAAAAAAAAGTAGAGAAAAAACTGCTCCATCTCACTTACTTTCCCCAATATTTTTAAAAAACTTATAATGAAATGATGATTATGAATTTCTCAGACAAATCGATTTTATTCAATCATCAGTTTTTTGAAAATATCTCGGAAACTAAGGGAGATGGAGCGATTTTTCATCAGTCCTTTCTAGTTGCCCTAAAAATTCTCTACAAAATTGTAAAAAAGTTCTCAGCAAAAAGGGCGTATCTCCATGATTTACCAAGATATTAAAAAATAAATAGTGATAAAATGAAATCCAATTTCACCTAAAAAATTTGACATTCTTTCATTGACTCCAAAAATCATTTGGAGTAATCAACTAAATAACTCCCTAACCTCAGTCAACTCGTGTGGAAGTAGATCATCGGTTTCATAGTACTGAGTACCAGTATTGTACTCATTTGCAACACCTGCATTAATCATATCAACTACCATTCCCTCAGAAATAAGTTCACCATTGAGTGTTAACAATGGTACACCTTTGCTCAGTGTTTCACCATCAGCTCTCTGAATAGTTATGTACTGTGTACCCTCCATGCCCTCTAACAGAACAGCCTGTGCCTCCTCATCGCCTCCAACATCCATCATGACACGACAAAAAATTTTGTCGTTGAAAAATAATCAAAATAAAATTAAAAAATCTCAATCTCAGCAAGCAATCTGTAAGAAAAAAATGAAAAATCATTAAATTAAAAAAATGGAGTAATAATATTCAAATTTACCGCCAAATTATCACTACAGAAAGATGACAGAAGTGCCAAGGTCACTGCTCCCTGATTTACTCACTTTGGAATTTAACAAAAATTCATACGACAATTCACATTTTCAAGCAATTGTTTCATTGTTTTTTCAACTTTCTAATTGTTATTTACGTTTAATTGTGTTGTTTAATTTATTTAGGTATTTAATGTAAACAATTGGAAGTATTGAAACACTGTATGGACAAAATGTGACAACAGTGCCTTTTGGCAATGGCTATGGACGCCATTTGACCGGATATCATCCCCCTCTCCTCTTTTTTTTCATCATTTCCATCTTCGTAGTACTTTTTTTTTTTTCGTTCGAGCGCCGAAAAATCACTAGGGTTATTTTATAACCAGAAAAATTCCCTAGATGTGACGAAGGGGTTCCATCTGCTTTTTTTTTATTGGCACATTCAGCGATTGATAATAATACAAAGAAAAAAATTCGTCCAGATAATTTCAAAAAAATTGGTGAAAAATTATTTTTTTTAAATTCAGTGTTTTCTCGAGTGAATTGACTTAATTTTTTCTGGTGATTTTTACTGAAAAAAAAAAGGAAATGCAGATATTAATTCGAGGGATAAAACGAGATATGGCTGTGAATTATTGTTTTTAATTGCTGTGAGTTTTTAATTGGGTAATTATGATTCATCATTTGCTTTTAATGATAATGATGAAAAGTAAATTGTTTTCATTTCTTTTTTTTATTTATTTTTTTCAATTTTTTTCAGAAGTTGTCATCAGTTCTTTACACTTTGGCGGAGGGGGCGGAGTTTAAATGTAAAAATACGTGCGTAAAATTCACGATTGTTGTTTTTTTTTTCTTTTAAGTTCACGTTTTTGGTCAGGTGTCACAAATGAATGAATTGTCGGAATAAACGAGGAGAAACGTCATTGTTTCATTCGATTGTTGAAGTTCTCAGGTGAAATTGAAAACAAGAATGTGATAGAATCGTTTGTTCCTGGACTTTGTTGTCTAATTATCGTTTATTTGTGATAATAATAATTTCAAGTGGATTCATTTTTTTTTGATAGATTATTTCAGATGATTTGGAGTACTTACTCGAGATTGGTGCGTAGATGGATTTATCATTTGAAAAAAAATTGATTTTTTTGTTATTTTTTTTTTTTCAATTGGAAAATTTGGAAATATTTGTGGTTGGGAGTGATTGTTAATTCTGTTTTTCATTCGATAAAGTGTAATTAATTATTGACTATTGATAAGGTTTCAGATTGACTGATACTGATTATGGGCGTTTGAAGGTTGACCTTCCTTCGAGTACATTACGATGGCTGAGTCACGATTAAATTCTGATTAAAAAAAAAATATGATACTTTGTGGGAAAAAATTTTCATTTTGGAGATAGTAGAGGTGACCAACATGATGGTCCCAATATCTGAGCCTTTCGAACTAGTTTCTGACAGCATAAATCGAAAGACAACAATTATTTGTTCATTGAATGTAATTTAATTATTTTGATAATACTAAAGATAGCAGACATATCTCACAATTCTTTGGATTTTTTAAAGCAAATAAATTAATGCAGAAAAAAAAGTATTCAAAAAATTTGCACTTGTAGGTTCGCCAATCTTCCAAATGTGCATATTTTTAATTTTTTTTTTAATAAGTTATTTGTAAGAGAAAAAAAAGATCAAGAATTGTCAAATGTCTGCTATTTTTCTTCCAAGGCGATTTAATAAATGTAAAAAGTCAAGGAAAAATAAATAATAATATTTGTTGCATTAAATGAGCTCACCAATTGAATAGTAAACGATATATTGTTCATTTGAATATAACTGAAGCATTTACAAAAATTGTCAGGTACTGGGGGACTGTCAGAAACTGGAGCCATCACGGTGTTTCATTTATTATTATTATTTATTTATTTACGCTATCTACATTCTACAAAATTTTATTATGTTGCAGCCATTGTGGAAATATGTTTGGTATCGTTAGTTAATTTTATCTTTTAATAACAATATTTAATATGATTTATGATTTCCTCCTAATCACATTCTACTTACAGTCAACAGTCACCCCCCAATATCATTCGTCTCTCAATCTCATTGAATACTTTAAAAAAAAATCATTTTATTTTGTCAGCGATTTTTGCAGATTAACTCGGAATCCAGGCGAGATAGAGCAATTTATATAATTTCATTTTTTTAGAGAATTTCAAGAGTTACAAAAGGAGTAATTATGAAAACTGCTCCATTTCGCTTAAATTCCGAGGTATTTCGAAAAAAAAATTCGTGAATGAATGAAATTTCGGCTGAAAACTTCAATTTCTTCGATTTTGTTAATTAAAATTTTTTCAATGGATCTTCTCATGCTTAATCTCTTTCCAACGAATGATAAAGTATGTTTTTTTTTTCTTTATTTAATTCCAGAAGTGAATTTCCAAGGAAAAATTATGTGACAGTATTCGACAATTAAGAATCAATAAAATACTGTTAAAAAAAAATGGCAAATATTTGTCGCCGTTGGCGAATATGGATATTGCCAGTATTAACCGGTCTTTATGCACTACTTATATGCATATTGGTACCAATATTACTGACAAAATCAATGCAAAATGGATTCAAGAAACAGGATCAGGGAGCACTCGTTGGTGGTGGATTCGTTTTATTAGCATTACCCATTGCATTCTATGAAATTGTACAGCATATGATTTATTATACACAACCGAGACTGCAAAAGTACATTATCAGGTAATTTCGAGTGTTATCAACTGACTTTTCAAAATTTTTGAGAGGAAAAAATGCTTATAGAAAGATTTTTTGTAGAAGACAATCAAAACTATAAAAGAGTCAATGCCAGAATTTCCTCTTTCTTCTTTAAATTCTGGAGTATTTTTCGAAATAACGAGAAAATTCATTGAAAAATATATATATATATTTTTTTTTAGAATATTATGGATGGTGCCAATATATGCAGTAAATGCAGTAAGTAATTATGAACAAAAATAAAATTATTTTGACAATGAAATCAATAAACTGTGATTTCAAAAAATATTTATAACACTTTTTTTTTCATTAGAATATTACATTACATCACTCTTTCAAAATTCTCCTAAATATCATGGTTTCCAAAATATTTCTTGAATTATCACAATTACATTTACAATTGAAATGAATTATGACACTGAAAATAGCAGACATTTGACCATTTTGATATTTTTTATCTTGTCTCAACCAATAAATTATTCAAAAAATAAAAAAAAATGTACAAGTAGAGAATTTGAAGTAGCTGTAAGCACAAATTCTTAAAATATTGATTTTTACAATAATTCATTTGTTTAAAAAAAATCAGAAAATTTGTTAGATGTATGCTAATTGAATTATCCGAATTAATTGAAATGAATAGAAATATCATTTATTTTTCAGTGGCTAGGATTAATTTTTCCAGATGTCAGTATATACGTAGACAGCTTGCGTGAATGTTACGAGGCATATGTAATATACAATTTTATGATGTACCTGTTGGCCTACCTCAATGCTGATCATCAGCTGGAGCATAGACTAGAGATATCACCGCAAGTCCATCACGTATTTCCACTTTGCTGTTTACCTGATTGGGAAATGGGACGTGAATTTGTACACATGTGTAAACATGGTATTTTACAGTATGCTGTAGTCAGGCCTTTATCAACTTTAATTTCATTGTAAGTGAATTTTCTTTTCTTTTAAATCAATTACCTGGTTTCTGACACTTTACAACTAGTTTTTGACACTTTGAAGCATAATTCGGAGGCAACACTGAAAGAAGAATATTCTTGTGGCAAGAAATTTATTTTAAAATCAAATTCTCCCTCAAAATTCCTATATCTGTATATATCTAAATTGTCTTCAGTGAAATAAATTTTCTTGCACCAAAATTTTTTTTTCTCAGTAAAATCGTCAGTTACTGGGTCACTGAGGTAATTCAAGATTTTTATGAAATTCCTTATAATTTTTCGATCTTTCTAATTTTAGCATATGTGCACTGAATGGAGTATACGAAGAAGGAGATTTTCGTGCTGATGTTGCCTTTCCCTACATGATTGCATTAAATAATTTATCACAATTTGTTGCAATGTACTGTTTGGTACTATTCTATCGAGCCAATGCAGAAGCACTGAAGCCAATGAAACCAATTGGCAAATTTTTGTGCATAAAAGCTGTAGTCTTCTTCTCATTCTTGTAAGTAGAAGAGTCGCCTATTGTCTTTATGAAAATAATCTATCAATGAATATCAATATTTATTAATTACTTTATTTTTGTTCCTCTTGTTCAAAAAATAGCCAAGGAGTTCTGATAGCAGTACTAGTTTATTGTGGCGTGATATCAAATATTTTTGATACTGATAATACAGATGATATTAAACATATATCATCAAAACTCCAGGATTTCCTAATTTGCATTGAGATGTTCTTAGCAGCTGTTGCGCATCACTACAGTTTTAGTTACAAGCCATTTGTCAATTTGGCGCAGAGTCAGGCTTGGTGGGATGCCTTCAGGTAATTAATGAATATTCATGAGTAATTAGGTGAAAATAAAGAAGACATTTCGATTCTTCCTACCTAATTCTACCTAATCATTAAAAGTGATAAAAAATAATCGAAGTTTTTTTTTTGGGAGTGAAGGCTTTTACGAAAAAATTTGAAAAAATTCCACAATAATGTAGATATATTGGAGTATCTTCTCAAATTTTTTCAGATTTATTAGCAGAGTCTTTCACATTTAAAAAAATTCAGCATCATTTTACGCTATAATTCCATTTTACCTCAATTTCTCCTAATTTAGGTGAATTAATTACAAATGTTAATTTCACTTTAAGGGCAATGTGGGACGTCTCAGACGTTCACAATGATATAAAGGAACACTTCAGTGTTGTTGGATCCTCATTGAGCCGGAGAATACGTGGTCGTGGAGCTTATCAACAGACTTGGGGCAATGCCAACGAGCGTACTTCTCTTTTACCAGAGCAAATGATTTCAGCAGCACGTAGTGCACCAGCTGGTTCTTTATCCGGTTACATAAGTGATTCAGGACACATTGAGAATCCTACAGGATCAATTGAGGATATTGAAGAGCCACAAACCAGTGGAAACAGCGTAATTACGTAGCGAAAGAAAAATTAAGAGCAATACACAAAAAAAAAACAACAAATCAGATGAATTGTGAAATTCAATGAAATAAGGAGAAAGCTTAATGAACGAAAGATTAATTGATGATTTATGATTTACAAAAGTCTTTGATGATTCAGTCAATTTTTCACGAGTTCTTCTCCACATTTCATTTTACCAATGATTAATTATTTTTCGATGAGTTTGTGATGGCTGTGGGCTCTCTTTTATTTTAAGATTAATTTTATTATAATAATCATAGTAAAAAAAGAGTATTTCTCAAGAGATTTTTTTAATTCCCATAATGATACTTGGGTATTTATTATATTCAGCAAATGAATCCTTGAATCATCACGAAAAATTTTTCCCAGTAAATGAGTCTATGGAATTGAACAATGTTTTCCTTCAATTATGTATATTAGTGACTTAAATCGTAAAGAAAAGAAATTTATTATTAAATTTTTTCTCCCCTTTGTAATAATAAAACGATACGTAACTGATTGTTTACCAAATGATGTAAACCAAAAAAAGGAAAAAAAAAAAAAAGGAAAAAAAATCGATAGAAGAAGTGAAGATGATTGTAAATAGGGTACGTTTATACAGGAAAAAATGGATATGAAAGAAATAATTGAATAACGTGATTGCAATATAATTATTTATACATATCTAAAAATGTGTGATTGTGATTTTTTTAAGGAATTATTAAATCATTCGTAGAATTTTTTTTTCCATCGTAGATTTTTGTCATTTATTTCATGAATCATTCTCCAGTTTTACAATAATTTTTATTTTATCATTGATTTATAAAACGAAATTTAAAAAAAAAACACTAATTTTAATCATAAATAGAGTTTTTTTTTGAGGAAAATCAAAATTTGAATTCCGCGCAGATTTGAATTTCCAGTTTGTGGCTCTCTGCGCATGCGCGATTTTCTGGCGCGCAAACTTATGTTCGATTGAAAAATGATTTTCCTTTCTTCTGAAACCGTAAGAAAATTCAAAATTATTTTCTCTCAACAATTATACAATCAAAAACAGAATTCACGATATAAATTAAAATTTTCATGATTTATTTTCAAATTAAAAATTATTCAATAATGGTTTTCGGAAATGGAATGCATTGCGCAGACTCAAACTACATGTGTTTTTCCAATCACAGATTTTTTTCACATCTCACTCTAATCATTAGTTAAAATAAAAACATCTAATTTCCGGAAATTGCAGTACTAATTTGATAATCCACGTCAGCAATTGAAGATAAGATGGGTGAAGAGAAGAAAATTGAGCACGAAGAATTACAATATTTGCAATTAATTGAAAAAATTTTTGCAACAGGAGCAAAAAAAGATGATCGCACCGGTGTTGGTACTTTGGCAATTTTTGGACCACAAATGCGTTTTAATCTACGTAATGGTGAGACAAGCTGCAATAGATTAACAGAAGCACAGCTTCTCTTATCTCATAACTATTAAACTGATATCTGTGCCTTAGAGTCAAAGGGGTGTAAGTGCTGTGTATAAGCATAGCACTTACGCCCCTTTGTGGCTATATATATACGACAAGGCTAGAGGTACAAAAGTGCCCTTTGAGTATATGCTAAATTACTCACTTAAATGACACTTAAAGACACTAACATTATATACAGAATTCAATATATTCATTAAAGGCACTTCTGTACTCTTAGCCTTGTCGATATAGATATGCAACTACATATTTTCTTGTTAAAAAGGCAATTTTCCACTCCTGACGACGAAATCCGTTCCCTGGAAGGCAATTGTGGAGGAATTGCTGTGGTTCATCAGTGCTTCAACAAATGCACATGATTTATCGAAAAGAGGAGTTAAAATATGGGATGCCAATAGTTCTCGTGAATATCTGGATGCTTATGGATTCAAGGATCGGGAAGAGGGTGATCTTGGGCCAATTTATGGATTTCAATGGAGACATTGTGGTGCTGAATACACGAACATGCATGCTGATTACACTGGAAAAGGTGAAAATGTCGATTTAATAATGAAAAAAGGCGAATTTTCCTTGAAACTCTTCTTTTTGCTTTGAAAAATCAGAGCTGCAGAAAAGGTTTCATCCAAAATTTGTCTTTCCCTTTTTAATATCGAACGAAAGTCATCTCGAATGTAACCTCAACCCTTTCTAATCCTGTGAATTTTTTATTTATTTATTTTTTTTGTTCGGGTTTGGGTGATTTTTTTTTTTTTTTCTTAGGCATTGATCAGCTTCAAGGAGTCGTCGACAAGCTGAGAAACGATCCTGATGATCGGAGAATTATCATCTCCGCCTGGAATCCAATAGACATTCCGAAAATGGCACTTCCACCGTGTCATTGTCTTGTACAATTTTTCGTTGCCAATGGGGAATTGTCTTGTCACTTGTATCAACGCAGTGGTGATATGGGCCTTGGTGTGCCTTTTAATATCGCTTCTTACTCACTTCTCACTTACATGCTGGCACATATCACGAAATTGAAGGTAATTCTTCATATTTGAAAAATTATGAAATTTTGTTGAGAAATTTAATTTATTCCATCGTCAATTTTTTGAGGAATGTCTCGGAAATCAAGCGAGATAGAGCGATTTTGTCCTGTTCTTGTTTTGAAACCCTCGAAATTTTCTACAAAAAAGGATTCATACAGAATTGCTCTATCTCGCTTAGTTTCGGAGATATTTAAAAGAAAAAGTTAATAGTGAAAATTGTGTTTTTTTTCTTCTAAAAGTTGATTATTTAAAAGAATGAAAAATGTTTGCTAATTTTATTATTATGAAAAAAAAAACTTTCGACGAAATGAAATCTATTTATTTGAAAACTTTAATTTCTTTCATTTAAAGCACTCTCCAGCTGTTATTTTTGTTGATTCCACCGCTCTACTGATTAAATTTTGACTTCAACCCACTTTCTTTAATTTTTTTGATTGAGTAATTTATCTTATCTTTAAATTTGTAGCCTGGAGAGTTCGTACACACAATCGGTGACTGCCACGTGTACTCGAATCACACAGAGCAATTGAAAATTCAGTGTAAGAGGGAGCCAAAGCCATTTCCAAAATTGAAAATCACAAGAGAAGTCAAAGAAATTGACGATTTTTTGGCAAGTGATTTTGAATTAATTGGATACGAGCCACATCCAAGACTGCCGATGAAAATGGCTGTTTGAAGAGGAAGAAGAAGAAGAAGGGGTCAATGCAAATTGATGATTATGATTGAGTGAAAGTAAATGGGGGAAAAATATATTTTTATCAGAGTGCAAAGTTGAATAAGTTAAATACTTTGCTTTGTTTTACGTCACTCAGTCGCAATTTTTCATTCCAATTAATACAATGGAGTAGAATTATCTGAATTTTTCTGACAAATTAATCTTTTTTATCATGATACAAAAAATAGCAGATATCTGACATTTTTCAAATTTTTTCGTCTTTCAACAAATAAATTATTTTTAAAAAAATTAAAAATATGAGCATCTAGAAAATTCAAAGAATTCTAAGTGCAAATATTTTCAATATTAAAAAAAAATGATTTATTTGTATAAAAAAATCTAGAAAATCATCAGATGTGTGCTAATTTTATGATCATCTTTTATTCTGGTACATTACTATTTTTATATAAAATATACTGAAATAAGTATCTCAGGGGATATTAAAAGAGAAAAAAAGTTGTTAGGAATAAACTGTTACTTTATTTTCTCTAATAAAAATTATATTCTTAATAAATTCATTCTCAAATTTTTACATTCTTTTAATCATCAAATTTTCACGTTTATGTTTCAGATTTTTTTTTCTGTTGACTCATTCTCATTATTTATCTATGTTTTATTTTCATTCATCTTAAAATTACGAATCGTAAAGAATTGATTATACAATCAATAACACGTATGTTTCCATTTTTAATTAACTTTTTTTTCTTCATTTCGCCTAAAAAGTAAATAGTTTAACCACTGACCAAGTATATCTGAGACGCTCCATTTTATATCACATGTCCATTTTTGTTTTAATAAGTAGTTTTATTTGAATTTTCTGTTTATTTCATAAACTCAAGTGTTGTGGAAAAAAAATTATAGAGAATTGAGACTTTGATAAAAACGAAAGGAAATAACAGCAGCCTCGGTATGTACGATGACTCAACAATAGTGCCTTACAATCATCGCAGAAAAAAAAATATCTTAATCATGTGGAACGAAAAAGACTCATCATTTACTTCAGCAGTGAAGAAGGTTGAGTGCAAATATTCAATGCAGATTTTTTTGATAATATCTCAGAAAAGATGACGTTTAGCAGAAATTATCAGGTGACCTTTTTTATGACCTATTAAGAAGGCATTCTTTTTCTAAAAAAAATGGTAATTTCAAAATTCCCGGCTACTCTACGAATTTCAGAGATTTTCATTTTATTTTTTGAATAATTCTTTCAAATCCTTGAGGATTTATTCAGAGATATTGTGCAAAAGAATCTGAAAAGAAATGGACCCATTATCGTTTTTATTGCATCACCGCTGATTTTATGGGTTTTTCTGTGAATATCTTGAGAACCTGAAGAGGCAGAGGATTGAAAATAGTTTCATTGAAAAGCCCGGGAAATTTCAACTGAAAAACACATCCTGATGAACCATTTTCGCCTCTAAATTCGCGGAATATCAGCAATTTATTGATTTATTTATTCATTTTTTAATAATTTTTTTTGAAATTAAGAGAAAAAATACCAATAATTCAATGACTGATATTTCGTGAATTTAGAGGCGAAAATGGATCATCAGGATGTGTTTTTCAGTTGAAATTTCCCTGGTTTTCCAATGAAACTATTCTCAATCCTCTACCTCTTCAGATTCTCAAGATATTCACGTTAAATATTGTAGAAAATAGGAAATTCCACTGCATTTGCGTCTTTCTAAACCGGTCCTCATCGATATCAATTATATTCAACTCTAATTGACTGATTAATCAATAAAATACGTGTTCTATGAAAGAAAAAATAAATCAATGTTCAACTAATTTTTATTAGAAATTTTAAAGATATTTTTAAAGAACTTGCATTAAATCATTCCAATTTCTTTCAAAAATTTTATTCTTAGACTTTTCATTAAATCTACGTCTGATCTGGATCATTAATGAATTTCGATGAGAAATAAAAGAGAAAAAAAAACTAAGGCCAGGTTAATTTTATCGTCTCATCGTTGGAGCGATTTAATTGAGTTTAAAGGGCCGCTGGGACCATAAAATCACTTGGCACACCTGAGCATTTTATCTACGCGATTTCTTTCTTCCTTTCATTTTTAATGGAGCAGAAGTGTTTTTTTTTTATCAATTTTTTTTCTAAAAGAACTTTTTCAATTTTTTTTACTCATTTTTTATAATTTTTTTTTTTCAATCATATATATGCATATATATATGGGTCTTTATATATATATTTTATAAAATAGAGATGTATTTTATTTAAGGATTCTTTTTTCTTCAGTTGAAGATAAACTTTATGATTATTTATCAGAATTCAGGGGGGGCTAGCACATCTGTACGTCGTTTGACTGTGAAGTACTTAACTGATGAAGTTGTTGAGTTACTGCCAGTGTACCAGCTTCACTGACAGTCACAATCACCCAAATAATATCTGGAAAAGAAGAAAAATCAAGAATTTAGATCAGTCTGGAAAAATATTCGATTTTGCGAATATCTCGAAAACTATTAGATTTGTAAAATGACACGAAGAGACTTTTTTATGTTTATTTTGGAATATTGTTCTATGATTGTTCATAATCAATATGAAATTATGTAGAAAAGACAATAACTTTTTCTATTAAATAACTCTACTCCTCATTTTAAGGAATTATCATGAAAATTTCAACGTTTTGACTCCTTTCGCTAGTCCTCATCAAGAAAATGTAATAAATCTGTTACTTTTTCAGCGTTTCGTCTTGAAAACAGCGTTTCAGCTGAAAAAACAGCAGATTCTCATAATAATTTCGTGAAATAAATAGCAGAATTATTCAACCGAAGAAGTCAATGTTTTTTTGTTTCGATTTTGAAGTTTTCAGACAAATTGATATCATTTTGTCATAATAATAAAATTAGTACACATCTAACAATTTTTCAAACATTTTTTAACAAATAAATTATTTTAAAAAAATAAGGGAATTGTGCAGAATTTTTCACAGCGATTTCTTCAAATTTTTGACTCCGATATACATCATTTTCACCACCTCCCTTTCTGAGGCAAAATTTAAATTAATTTTTATTTCGGGCTCTATTATACACATTCACCAAAAATAATTCAATACCCACTTATATTTTTCAAACTTTCTACATGTGCATGTTTTTTTTTTCTTTTTTAAAGAATTTATTTGTTAAAAGAAAAGAAAATCTAAAAATTGCCCGAAATCTCATAATCTAAGTGAAATAGATCGATTTTGCCCTAATCCCTTTTTTGTGGAGGATTTCAAGAGCAAAAAAAAAATAATTTAGAAGAAATGGCTGCTTCTCAAAAAATCTGATGAAAAAAAATCGATTCGTCTAAAACTCGAATCGATTTGTTTTTTCCACAAAAAGCTTATGAAATAAATATTTCTCATATTCCCCTAAACTCACCTCCAAAATAGGAACCAGAAGCAGTCATCATTCTCCATTTACTCTGAAACGTTCCTAAATCACTTGGACTTGTCAATACAACACTCAATTCAGTTGTATCAAGTGGCTGTAATGCTGGAACTTCTATTCTCGTGCAGTCACCCATAATAACACCACCAGTATGCAATAAACAAATACCATGTGGCCATGGTTCAGTGCCACTATTTTGTATACGCCATGACTTAGTAAATTTTGTATTTGGTGATACTGATTCACCCTCACCAATTGTACTGTCACAAAGTAATGTCATGCAGGGTAATTTAAATGGTGATTCGTAATCAAAATAGCTGCATATTGCTGCTTGCAGATTCCTGTAAATAAATAAACCAAAAAAGCCATTAATAAATCAGTATTTCATGCAAGATTTCTCAAAATCTGTGTGAAATAGCAAAAATTACATCACTCAACTCATCCATTCGACTCGAAATTCATTAAAAATGCATTGAATTATGTAATTATTCCTCACAAGATGGATATTTATTCATGAAACTGTGTTTATTGAAAAATAAAACATTGTTATCAAGAAAAATGACATAATCAAGTGCATTGAAATCATATTAAAAATAGGAATTGAAAAAAAAATGAAATATTTAAACTTTCAAATCATTAGATTTTCCCAGTCGTAATTAAAACGATTTACGAAATGACACTGGAAAATAGGAAAAATCTTACAATTTCCAGTTTCTTTCCATTCTTCAATAAATAAATTATTTATCAAAAAAAAACAGAACAAAATATCTATATGCGAAAAATTGAAAAAACTGTACAAATTTTCCAAATATTTTTTTTTTTAATGATAATTTATTTTTTTAAGAAAAATCAAAATTATTATCAGATGTCTAGCTAATTTTATCATTATTTTACGAAAGTAATTGTAGCACTGAATCATCATTTTCCAAACACAAAGATCCTAATGATTCAGTGAATTTTCTCACAAAGAATGGAAAAAATGAGAAATAAAAATACAATAACATATCTCTTGGAGATAAAAGGTTATGTTACTTTACTGTATTGAACTTTTTTTTTTTTTCAAATAAAATTTAATAAAAATAAATAATTACCAATTATTCATGTCAAGGAAGAACGTGGCTGTAGCTTCATTCAACTGGCTACCAGCTAATAGCCTTTGCAGTTGTTTAACCAAATCATCTTTGTCAGTTGTGCCCATACAACTGAATTGCTGAAGCAAATGTTGATCAAAGTCATTGTCGACGTCCATCGTTGTGTGTGAGAAAATTTATCACTGTAATACTCCCAAATAAATCCTCTCTTCTTCTTGTCAATTAAAAAAAAAAATCCATTCGAATTTGCAAAAATTCACTTCTTCATTATTTAAAGAGATCAAAAAAAAAAAAAAATGAAGTTTTTTCTTTCCTTGTTTTTCTATCCTTGAATAAAACTGAAGAACTCGTGATTATTATTGGATAAATTCTTTTTTTGTAGCTATATTTTCCTTTTTTATAACGGAAAATAAAGAAAAAAATGTTAACCAAGAATTTTAAATGTCATGATCTCAAAGACGTGTGACGTTAGTTTATCGTGTTATTTTGTGTTTAAAGTGCTCCAAGGTGCATTCGACGTTTAGTTTGTCCACTACGACTGTCCCTTTTTCTCGTCTCTTTCTCTCCCCCTCTCTCTCTCTCTCTAATCCTTATTGGCTATATCCCCTAAAAGGGGCAAGTGCCACAACTTCTCTTTTTATTGGATTCTTAGTGTGTGTATGTTTATGCCTCCTAGCGGAGGACTAACAAAGCTCATTAATTTCTCAATTTCCATTTTTCTCTGGGACTCCCTCTATCGTCATCATCTTGAATCTAGTTCAAAAATTTTTCCTCTCCTTAGTGCTGTTGGATTATGAATTGGAGAACTTCTTCATCAATAAACTCTTCTTATTTCTTTTTCATCTGGAATAATCTTCTTGAATTTTCTCCATTACAGGATGTTAATTAATATTATTTTCGCCTGATTCTGCTTTGTTGTCTTCCTGAATCTTGCTTCCAAGACGAAGGTTAACACGTAGTAACAGGACAAATGAAAATGAATAACAATTTTTATGAATCGACCATCACAGCCCTATCTACTTATATTCTAGATATTTTAGCATGCAACTATGTACTTGTAACTTTAAATTTTATTATTCCTCTTTTTGCTTTTCTTTATTCTTTTGTGCGATTCCCTTTTTTGATAATATTTTTTTTTTTTTTTTTTTTTTTTTTTTTTTTTTTTTTTTTTTTTCTCTCTTTTTCCTCTCGATAAGCAAATCTTTCTGTTGTTTTTTTTTTTATTTTTTTATTTTTTTTTCCCTCTTTATATTTGATTTTTTTTTTTTTTTTTTTTTTTTTTTTTTTTTTTTTGCTCAAATCCTCTCCTTTTTCCTCAGATTTTGACCTCATTGGTAAAGAGAAACTTAGTAACTAATTTCATAAATTCTAAATTATTATCTAAAAACTTTTTTTGAACGTTTACTCCAGGAAAAATACCCAATTTTCTTGATTCATTTACTAAACTCATTCTCGATTTAGCATATTTCTCACAATCCCATAGAATATGATCAATATCCATTATTTGAGTTCCGCATGGACACGCCGAATCCATTACTATGTTTTTCCGAAACAAGTGCCAATTTAATAGATTATGGTTCGATTTAATTCTGTTACAAAGAGAGATGCTTTTTCTAGACCAATTTAGAGTTTTAAACCACTGTTTATTGTTCACGAAATTTTGGACATTGTCGAAATAAAAGATTCCCTTCTCTTTTCCTTCTCTACTCAACAACTCGTTAGAATCAGACATCAACTGCTTTTTGATACTAGACATATATTCATTCCAGAACATTTTTCCCCCTTCTATTAATTCTCCTTGAACTCTCGCAGATTTCGCTAATTCGTCCACCTCCTCGTTAATTCTAATTCCTACATGGGCCGGTATATACATCAATTTGACTCTTATATTTTCTTTGTATAATTCTATTATATTAGTTTTAATCTCGAAAATTTCTGGAAACGAGTCATGTTTTAAGTAGGAGGATTTCAATTGCTCGATTAGACTTAAAGAATCCGTACAAATTAAATTAAAGTTATAAGCTTTCTCTGCTATCACCTCTACCGCTTTTTTCACCGCCATGACTTCAGCATAAAAGCTTGAACAGTTTCCCGGAAGTTTGACCATTTCTATAATTGTGTTATTGTAGTTAATTACTGCTGCTCCAACTTCATCCGCTTCTTTTGAGCCATCTGTAGCCCATATTTCGAATTCCGAATATTCTTCTGAAATTAATTTTTCAAATTGAGAATTAATATTTTTTTCTTTTTTCAATTTTTTCCCGGAAGTGTCGTCTACTTCGATTCCCCTCCAGCTAGTTTCCAGTGGGTACAAGAAGCTATGATGAGATTCAAACTTTGTTATGTTATCTGCCTTGTTTTTCATTTGATTCCAAATACTGAATAAAGGTAACGAAATATTAATCTTATTTTTCCTCCTTTCTCTCGATTCTCTTATTAATTGAAGCTTAGGAATTAGTAAATTCCTTTTGTTGCTCGCCAGCTTCAATAAGAATTTCTTACTCAAATAATCTCTTCTACAGTTTAAAGGAGGTTCGGCAGCTAAATGTAGTAAAATATTGGTAGGGGTCGTCTTTATGCATCCTAAGGCTATTCTCAGAGCCGAGTATTGAACCCTGTCTATTTTCTTTAAACTTTCTTTATTTGCATTACCATAAAACATGGAACCCCAATCCAAACGAGATCGAACGAGGCCCTTATACACGCTAATTAGAGTTAAAGGATGAGCCCCCCAAGACAGACTTGATATTGCTTTCATAATTTGAATCATTTTGTTTGCATTCACTCTCGTATACTCTATGTGTTTCGTCCAATTTAACTTATTATCTATGATAACTCCTAAAAATTTTGTTTCTTTGGTTGAATTAATTCTTTTATTATTAATTAACAATGAAAATTCTCTGTTCAGTTCTTCTTTTTTGGAGGAAAATAACATGACCGCTGATTTTTCACTCGCTAAGCCCAGTCCAATCTCGCTCAACCAATTATCTACTTTCGTTAACATTTCTGACATTTCTTCTTTCGCTTCTTCAAAATTGTCTCGTGAAACATAAAACATAAAATCATCTGCGAAAGAACCGATCCTGGAATTTATAGTTAGTTTAGGAAGAATATCACTTACATAGATGTTGAACAAAATTGGACTGAGAATAGAACCCTGAGCTAAGCCCTTAGAAGATAATCTCTCTTCCTTAACTTTATTCTGAAAGAGAAATAATAGAGATCTATCAGACAAAGTGTTAATAATAAATGACACTATTTTATTTGGCATTCCGATTCTCACTAGCTTGTCAATCAAAATCTGTATATTTACATTATCATACGCCGCTTTTATATCAAGAAAACTCGCCATCATAGTTTTTCTATTTTTGATACTCATGTTGATTTCTCTCCCCCTATGAAAAAAAGAGGTGGTGAAAAAAGAGATGGCTGGGAAATCTCGATCTCGAATTAAACGCGGCCATTTTGAATAATCGAATTTTCTGTCTCTCGAATCGAGTAATCATAATCGCAAAATACTAATCCAATGGTAAAACAGATTAATGTCAAAAACGGTCAAAACCGTCTTTTGACGTCGTAAAGTCGTACTGGCCAATGAAGTAACCTCGGGAATATTCGGCTACTATGCTACAACATTTAATTTCGGCTTCGTGACGACTTCGGAGGCACTCGGAGGTTACCCCTTTGCCTAGTTCCACAATACTAACGAAAGAGTCGACATCCGAAGTGTGCCGATGAGGAAGGAGTAGATGGACGGTTAGGGAAATATTAGACTTTATTAATTCATATGATATGAAATAGGCAAATCACGTTAAAAAGGTGCAGAAAAGAATGGTGTATAGAAGAATCTACAGTGAATCGTCTGAAAATCAATTAATCTTGGATCATGTAGAAATAATTAAAGAAAATGAAGGAAAAATTGGGAAATAACTTAAACCCCCAATAGATGGACAGTTGTCGTGGTGTCTACATTTGTAATGGTGTAATTAGAATATTTATAGGGGGAGTGGGGCAAAATGGACAATGTTATGAAATGGTTAGAGATGGATTTTTTTTGATGATTCTATTGAAAAGCAGAGAAAATTTCAGCCGGAAAACAAGTCTTAAATGTAATTTTTTCGATTTTTTTGAAAATTTGATATTTTTCAGCATTTTTGAAGGGTGAAAGCCCTTTCTTTTTCGAAAATCTTCAGTTTTTTGCAAATATCTCTGGTTCTATTGGTCATAGCAATTCGGGGTTGGTCTCAAATAAAAGGTGAGCTCATTCTCCATCGATTTATGGGGTTTTAAATTAGAAAATATCAATTTTTCGGATAGTTATAGGCCAAAAACTGCTTCACGAAACTGTTTCACAAAAATGCCCATAAATACCTCAGAAATCGATATTTTTGAATTTGAAACCCCATAAATCGATGGGAAATGAGCTCACCTTTCACCTCCATTTCGAATTTTTACGCTACGACAAATAGAACCGGAGATATTCGCAAAAAACTGAAAATTTTCGAAAAAAGGAAGGCTTTTACCCCTCTAAAGTGCTGAAAAAAGTCAAAATCGCCAAAAACTCAAAAAAATTAATTTCAGCACTCGTTTCCCGCCTAAAATTCCCTCAGCTTTCCAATGGAATCATCAAAAACAATCTCTCGCCAATATTTTTATTGATTTCAAGAGTTTTCCATAATATTTGCCTAAAAATTTAGATGTGTCCATTTTACCCCTGATGTCCATTTTGCCCCACCTTCCCCTAAAATTGATATGGAAGCCGAAGAAAGCCGATGTCGACTCTTTGGCTCTTACGACAATATAGTGGAGATTCGCCCCCTTTTTCCCCCAATTCGTTTTGTCAATTTTTTTTTCCAACTTTTCAACAAGTACATTAGCAATAAACATGTTTAAATTAATATAACTGCTGCTGCAGTCCTCCTTCCAGGGTAATTTGAAAAGCATTCCGTTATTTTATCAGTTATATATAACGTAAAATTGAGGAATTATGTGCAGTAAGGTTAGGCAATAGTTTTTCTATTTTATTAGAGGAATGAAAATATCGATATATAATAAAATATGATAATTTATTTTTCAGACGTGTTGACAGCAGCCAAAACGCCCACACGATGATGAAGAGTTACGTGAAAGTGAGTTAATCAATTTTCTTCATGTTTTGAGGGAAAATTAAAATTAGAGCACAGGTGAAGGTCCGGAGGATTCAATTGGATGGTAATAAACAATAACGTCTTAATCAACATTTTTCTTCGATATTTTGCACATGATATATTTTGATTCAGAAATGCTTGTTTATGGAAGATACACATTCAAGAAATTTTTTTAAATGTTGATTAAGACGTTATCGCTTATTACTGTTCAATTGAAAGCCATCGAGAGACAGTTTTTGAATAGATTTTATCGTACTTGTGTTCATTTGAATGACACAAAGTGGGCTGTCAATTTTTTAAACAAATCGATTTTACCCCATCAATTTTTTTGAGAATATATCTCGAAAACTAAGGGGATAGAGCGATTTTCATCTTATTTTATTTTTGTAGTTCTTAGAATTCTCTGCAAATAGGGATTAGGGTGAAATCGCTCCATCTCACCTATTTTCCGAGATATCTAAAGAAAAAACAAGTAAACTAAATGAAATCAATTTGTCTAAAAACTTGATTTTTTGTAGAAAAAGAAAGATGATTCTTGTGTTTTGAGACAAATGAATTTTATTCCACCATCAGTTTTTCGAAAATACCTCGGAAATTGATGACAAAGTGAAACAAATTTTAAAACGTCATATTCTTGAATAAAGAAAAACGAAGCTCTCTGCACCTCCATATTCTTCATTAAATAATGCGAGTATTCATCACTATTTTTTTTTTCTTCAGATTTTCTCCTGAAAATAGAACGAGAACTCCTGAAAGCCAATTAAGCTTCCGAAAAACAATGGATTGAAGCAGTTCTAATCGATCAATTTCAAATAATCAATAAACAATGGCTGCAATTCGTCATACACTGCAGCGTGAAGTGTTCACTCCAAGTGACGAGAAACTCTTAAGTGTCTGTTTCGTATCCAAGACATACAAAAAAAAGAAAACAAGTTTTCTATGTCTAGTAACAACAACAGACACCCCAGGCTCATTACTACTCTATCAAGTTAAGAAGAATGACAAAAATGTGTTCAAGAAAAAACAGTCATGGCTATTGACTGATATCCAAACTGTAGATGGTGTTAATAATGATTCAATGGATATGGAACTACATATTGACAAAATGTACAGATGGTCAGCTACAACGACACAGGAACGTCGTAATTTTATCAGTAATTTGTATACATATTCCTGTAGTTTACCACAACGACCTGAGTTCAAAAATATCTCGAAGGATTGGCTCATTGATCCAACTGCTCTTAAAGAGAGTGACAGTATTACATTGACACCAGGTGAGTCTTGAATTTTTTTTTTTATTGAATTTCATTAAAATTCAGTAGTAAAAAGGAGAAAGAAAAAAAAGTCGATTTTTTCTTCCACCTAGGAATCAAAAATATTCATCATTTTGCATTTTTCTCTTCTGCAGATCTGCTGACCCCAGCAATTTCATCGGACTATCAGCCAATAACCGAGAAAGAAGCTTCAGACCTTGAAAAACTCGTTTCCGGTTGTAATTACGCAATATCCAATGCTGAGCTCTTCATGGAGACACTATCGAAGGATCTCTCAGTTCTAGATGGTGAGAATGTCCAATCAGTCTTGGCATCAGAACCCCAAGTGACTCAATTGATGAATGGTATTGAAGCAGCAATAGCAGAAGCCTCGATTGTCGAGGCACGTTTGACCGTCTACGACGAGGCTCTCGGAAGAATAAGAGAAGTAATGGCCAGAGTTGGACAAAAAAATCAAGCAATTCACACGGCTAATCACAACGCGAGATATCTCCTTGAGCAGTTGGATGCTGTAATAACTCACTTAGACATATCACATCACCATCAACACATCATAAGCGAGGCTGAATTACCCGGTGGTAGAGCGGAATTGTCGTTGGCTGGTGCAGCACTTCTTAGAGCAACATCAGCATCTTTACCACCTGGTCTAGACAAATTGTCAGCTGTTACTGAGCAAAAAAGACGTTTAGACAAGTTGAGAGCAAAATTTTCGCTTCTAGTGGCAAGACACTTGAATAATCTTTTTATTCATCTTGGCAATGACATTGGCGAGACACCGGCTTCATCAACTGATTTGATACTACCAACACATTCAACAGTTCATAGAGAATTGGAGCCTTACACTGAGTTGATGCAGCTTCTGAGATCACTGGATACCAAGGCTTTTGCACAGCTGACGAAGGTTTATACTGGCACCATGTCGAAGCTTTATCAGCGTGATCTGAAGCTTTTTTTCGAAGAGGCAAAGGCAAGATTGATCAGCACGAGGCCCCAACACACCTCCAAATCTAGTAATCAAAAAGGCGAGGATCTAATTACACCAGCACCAATGTGCCTCCTTAGCAACGAGATTTGGGCTCCTCAAGGAGAAGGAATTCTTCTCGATTCACTATTGGATCGTGCATTATCACAGCTTCAGCCAGTTTGTCTTGCTGAGCAAGCTTTCTGCGTTACATTCTTCCAATTGGATTTAGCACTATCTCCATCAAAAAGTGGAGACGAAGAAATTGATAGTACAAGCAATGGTGCAACATCACCAGGCTCAGTAACATCAACTGCCAGTAAAAAATTAGAGAGACAAGTTAATGAAGAAGTTCGAGCAACAATGGCTGCTATATTTCCAAGTTTAGAGCCAGAGCTAAATAATTTTATATCATTTTTAGATAAAATTGATTCATTCTGGTGTATGTTTGTATTAGTACGATTATCACAGCATGTTATGTCAGCACAGGATACTGGTTCATTTTTATCAATGACATTTGCATCAGCACTTGTACAAGTTAAGAGAGCATTTGATAAATTTATGCAGTCACAATTGCAGTCAATACATGATACTAAAGTTAATAGAAGACACAAGTGTGGTATACTACCTTATGTTGAGAATTTTGGTCCATTTGCTAGAAGTGCTGAGAAAATATTCAAAAATTCGGATAGAAAAATTGATCTTGAGAAGTGGTATACCAAGTTAATGGGCGCTATGTTTGAGGCAATTAGTGTGCACAGTAGTGAGCATCATAAGACACCTCAGGAAGTTATTAGAATGGAAAATTTTCATCATCTCTATGATTTGTTGAGTCAATTGAAGATATCTGTGCTTGATCATGAGAGAAAAGAGGCGAAACAGAAGTATCAGGATGCACTTAAGGCTTATGTTATTCAATATTTTGGAAGACCACTTGAGAAACTTAATTTGTTCTTCGAGGGTGTTCAAGCGAAGGTGGGAGCTGGAGTCAAAGAGTCTGAAATTAGTTATCAAATGGCTTTTAGCAAACAGGAGTTGAGGAGAGTTGTGAAGGAGTATCCTGCTAGGGAAGTTAAGAAGGGATTGGAGAATCTTTATCGAAAGGTGGAGAAACATCTGTGTGAGGAGGAGAATCTGCTCCAGGTAGAGTCATAAGAGAAACTGGGGCGAAATGGGCCTGATAATTGGTCAAAATGATTCAGGAATTTTTTTAGGAGGGAAAGGCTGCACGAAAAAATCTGAAAAAATTGGAAAGATCGTCTAGTAGGCCTACATTCTTCTTGAATTTTTTCGATTTTTTTTTTGCACATGCCTTTACTTTAAAAAATAAATTCTGAGTGTTTTTGTTTTACAGATCTAATTTGCCTCGGTTGAATAGAGCGAATTTTGTATAATTAATTTTCATGGAATTTTAATCTTTAATTTAATTGGTTGTCGAATTTTTACAGGTCGTTTGGCGAGAAATGCAAGGAGAATTCATTGCACAATATATCTATATCGAGGAATTAATTCAGCGATGTTATCCAGACAGCAATGTAACCCTGGAGTTCACAATTCAGGATATCCTCGAATTTTTCTCAGAAATCGCCAGATCCCATTAATTTTTTTAAAAACCCCTAAATTAATAGTATTTATTAAATTGATATGATACTTCACAGAGGTACTGTGAAAAAAACGGGCAAATGTATAGTGTACATAATACATGTAATTAACGTTGAAAAATTATTTTCATAATTTTCTTTTTTCTGTTTATCACACGAATTTGTAGTTCTGAATGGGAAAATAAAGAAAAAAATATTCGGAAAAAATAGTGAAATTTTCGAATTAATTAATTACATTGATTTATTGCATGAGGTTTACGATGGGGCACACACATCCGATTCAACTTCTGCAAATTATTCGTGGGATTTGTTGTAGTTTCTTCATCGAAATTTCTGTACAATACTATGATTATCTAAATTCATAAGATTTTGTGTTTCTAAATTTTAGAAATTTAATCGTAGTAGTGTGGAATAACGTAGCCTTCTGGCAATTTCGGTCCCCAGTTGAGGTAGAAGCAGCCACATGACTTTGCCTGAAAGGAATTTCAAGGAAATTTAGTAAATTATTGCAACTAATTGCTCGAGAGATCGAGTTTCTTAGTTTTTAAAGTAAACGTGTCTTTGAAAAATCATCTCGTGGGCTTAGAAGCAAAGTCGCGTAAGTGTCATCTATAAAAATAGCACCTACGCCACTTTGCTTCTATGTTAAAACTATATAGCTGGTAGATTTTTATACAAGGGAGGCTGGAGTGAAATGGACCTCCTGGTCAAAATGATCTAGGACTTTTTAATCAAAATGAAGGGCTGCGTGAAAAAATCTAGAAAAAATTGAGAAGATGCTCCAATATGTCTGTAATGTTGGGGCAATTTTTCCAATGTTTTTTTCGCAGAGGCCTTTACGCTTGAAAAAAATTGCGAATGATTCTGATCTGCAGGTCCATTTTGCCCTGATTTCCCCTAGCTTGAAGGAATTGATGCTAAATAAGGATGGAGTTATCTGGCGTCTTCATTTTTCGCTGCGTTAATACGGGAATGAGTTACTCACAATCATGAATGAAGTACCGAAGAACAGAATGCCTAAAGCCAATTGTGCATTGTATTTCCTTTGGTTCTTATCGTGATACTCTTGCCAGGATCCCTCGGGTACTGATACTTCGTCCATATTTGGGTACTTGTAGGGTTTACTCGTATCATGGTATTGACGAACGCCTAATTAGAGGATAAAATGAAGAACAATTAGAAATCAATGAGAAATCATTTCAGTTTCAATTCAGTTCATCAAACTGAGACATTTAAAATTGGAAATATGAGGGATAAACTTGGAATTTTGATTTTAAAAGGGAAAATAGGGGAAGGAGAAGACAATTGATATTTTAATGGGACATTATAAGATGAAATTGCTCTGATAAATTTTCTATAAAGAAACTGAGATTTTAGGAATTTCTAAAATTTGATACTGTTCGCCAGGAATCGGTCTCATCACTAGTATAAGTGGTCTACACAGTACCAGTACATGAAATATGTACTAAATATACTAAATTTAATCTTCTTAGTCTAGACCACGAAATATGAAGACTGAAGTTCCTGGACAAATCGATTCTATTCATTCATCAGTTTTTTTTAGAATATCTGGAAAACTAAGCGAAATCGAGAGATTTTGCCCAAATCTTTTTTTGTAAATCTTGAAATTTTCTGCAAAACAGGATTAAAGCAAGTAGCTCTATCTCGCTTACATTCCGAGATATTAAGAAAAAGGTGAAAAAATGGACTCAATCTGTTCGAAAACAATAACAATGAAAGTAGCATTCATCCGACCATTTTTTTGGATTTTTTATAAAAAAAATAAATTTTCATAAGCAAAAATATTTTCAAAAAATCGCAATAATGGTTTTTTTAATTTTTTATATGTGCATATTTTTATCGTTTAGAAATATTTTTTTTCTTAGAAAAGAAATGAAAATAAAAATTGTCAGGATTTCCTATTTCTACACTGAGGAAAAAAAATTTTGTTGCAAGAAAATTTACTCCACTCCAGAAAATTCCAATATACAAAGGGGAGAGTGGGGCAAAATGGACACTATAATGAAACGGTTAGAGATGGATTTTTTTTGATGATTCTATTGAAAAGCTGAGAAAATTTCGGCCGGAAAACAAGTCTCAAATGTAATTTTTTCGATTTTTTCGAAAATTCGATATTTTTCAGCATTTTTGAAGGGTGAAAGCCTTTCTTTTTTCGAAAATCTTCAGTTTTTTGCAAATATCTCTGGTTCTATTGGTCGTAGAAGTTCGGGGTTGCTCTCAAATGACAGGTGAGCTCATTTCCCATCGATTTATGGGGTTTTAAATTAAAAAATATCAATTTTTTGGATAGTTATGGACCAAAAACTGTTTCACAAAACTGTTCCACAAAAATGCCCATAAATACCTTAAAAATCAATATTTTTTAATTAAAACCCTATGAATCGATGGCAAATGATGTCACCTTTCACCTCCATTTGGAATTTTTATGCTACGACAAATAGAACCGGAGATATTCGCAAAAAACTGAAAATTTTCCAAAAAAGGAAGGCTTTTACCCCTTTAAAATGCTCAAAAAGGTCAAAATCGTCAAAAACTCAAAAAAATTAATTCTGACACTTGTTTCCCGCCTAAAATTCCCTCAGCTTCCCAATGGAATCATCAAAAACAATCTATCGCCAATATTTCTATTAATTCCAAGAGTTTTCCATAATATTTTTCTGAAAATTTAGATGTGTCCGTTTTACCCCTGACGTCCATTTTGCCCCACCTTCCCCTAAATATAAAAATTGTGAAGAACGATTTTTTGCTAGAAGCCAATCTTCTTGTTACAAGAATTTTTTTCTCTCAGTGCAGTAACATGGAAAACTTCATATTTTCAAAATCTGAGGTTATCCAAAAATGAAAAGGACGAGTTTTCCATCTGCATAGTGCATCAGACCCCAAAAATTATCGATTGAAGCCGAATAATGGAGACAAAAGAGCTTCGAATGACATTCAATGGAAAAGCACAATCTAAAAACAATGAAAAAAATGAATTTCAATTATTTCTAACAGTGATTTTCATTATGTAATGCATAATGCAATGAAAATTGGGCATTCATTGATTTTTTTTTTACGTGGAATGAAGTGGAAAAAATTTATTGAAAATTAAAATAATTAATTTTTAATTACCAGTAAAGGCAGCTCGGGAGATTGGTCTGACAATTCGTGTGAGCATTGTTAAACAATTTAAAATAATTCACTGAATTATTTTGCACAACTCCAGTAAAAATCTACTGTGCACAGACAGAAATGAACGAGAGATGGTTGGTGCGCATGCGCAAGCTCAGTCGGTAATGTAGAAGGGGTGGATTTGGAGAAATTCGGGGATTGATTTGAAATTTTAACCTCAACGTTAACGTCACACACGATGAGCAGCAAAACAAACGGTGGAGGTAATGATGAATTTCAAAGGATTCTACCAAAAAAATGTAAATACTTAATTCTATATTTTAATTTTTTAATTTTTTAATTTTTAGGTGAAATTGATCCAGTGCAGGAGGAATTAGCTGGACGTGTCAGAGAAGTTGGAAATCATGCAATTTGGAGTTTATCGAGTTGTAAACCTGGTTTTGGAGTTGATCAATTGCGTGACAATATCACAGAGACTTATTGGCAGTCTGATGGACAATTACCACATTTAGTTAATATTCAATTCAGAAAGAAAACGACAATTAGAGATATTTGTATTTATACTGATTACAAACTCGATGAGAGTTACACACCAAGCAGGTAATTTCTTGTGTTTTTTTCCTGTTTTCTTGATCGTCAGGATGAGGATGAAGTTCACTGCAAGAAGGGTCTTTTAATATTTTTCGGTAGAGTCACTTCTTTCGAAGATGTTCATCGAAAAATGAAGAATATAAACTTCTTAAATAAATTAGTATTATTTTTAGATTGATTCATGACACTGGAAATAGCAGACATCTCACAATTTCTAAATGTTTCTTCACTTATATATAACAATGAATTATTTTTAGAGGGATAAAAAATATGTACATGCAAAAAATTCGGAAAATCATAGGCGCGAATTTTTGAAATATTTTTTTTTTTTTTTCATAATAATTTATTTCATAAAAAAATTTAAACGATAGTCAGATGTGTGATAACTTCATTATCGTATTGATTTCATGTTGTCATCAGCTCTTCTTCAATATTCTGAATCCCGGAATCTAAGCGAGATAGGGTGATTCTGTTCAACTCATTGGTACTAAAAAAGATTCAGGCAACATGACTCTATCTCACTTAGTTTTCAAGATCTTTTGAAAATACTGATGATAAAATAACATTAATTTGTCTGAAAAATTCATAGTAATAGTGATGAAGAATATAATTGCTCGTTCAAGTCCATCATTCTTCGATTATTAACATTTAATGGGAATTATGAACAACAATTAATGTGTAGAACTTTTTGAGACTCACAAGACATGCTGTGATAGATCAAAGTGGATTGACTTGCAACTTTAATTGAAGTGTTTTAAATTAAAAAAAAAAGGATTATATCAAGTATGGGTCGTTGTAATAGTCATTCATCTGTGCTTAATATTTTAATATTAATTTTAACTGACGAAACATTGGCGAAAAAATAAAAAAGGTTCTACACATTAATTGTTGTCCATGATTCCCATTGAATATTAATAATTGATGAAGACTATTAAGGTTTCAGAAAAATTAATTCTATTTTGTCTGCAGCTTTCCTCAAACTTCTCGAAATTTAAACAAGAGAGATTTGATCCTAATTATTTTCTGAAGGGAAAAAATTTCAGAGGCTTCAACTAAAAGCATTCGGGTAAAATCACTCTATCTCGCTTAATGACCAAGATCTTCTCAAAAAACTGATGGAATAGAATAGATTCATCTGAAAATTCTATGATACTAAATAATGAGAGATTTCTTCCTCAATTTTATTGATTTTCGACATTAATTCAATCTCTTGATTTTTCGCTTCTTCTCAGGATCAGCATAAGGGCTGGCACGAACTTCAATGATCTACAGGAGGTAGAAGTGATGGATCTGAACGAACCAAGTGGATGGGTCGTAATACCAATTAAAGACATTAATGACAGGCCGATAAGGACGTTCATGATACAAATCGCTGTGATAAGTAATCATCAGAATGGCAGAGACACCCACATGAGACAAATTAAAGTGCACAGCCCTGCACAGGATATATTGGGGCCACCTGCACCTCATGTGCCTGGAGTCTTTCTCACCAATGAATTCCAGCGTTATGCGACTATTAGATAAAAATTGAATCTCTTGTGATTAAACTGTAAATAGGAACGATTTAAAAAAAAAATCAATTCAATAAATTGAATGGAAGAAAAATATCTCGAAATTTGAAGGCGATGGGGAAATTTTCGTAGATCTTTTTCATTGAGAAAAATTTTGGGCTATAAAATAGAGAATCACGACAATTTCAACATCACTCAGTTTCCAAAATTATTCCACTTCATGATTGAATTGATTACCCAGTTATTTTTCAGTGTTTATTTATTATTTCGTAATTTTTGTAATTTTATAGACAAAAATTGAAGTTAAAATTCAATTGAAGAGGAAATCTTCAATGTAAATACGATATGAGACTTATTTGTTTGAATTTTGAAAATCCTTCGTAGTAGAAAAGAAATGTAAACATTGGATTAGTGAATGAAGCTATCAGTTAATTGTACTGAACAAATTAGTCTGTTCGAAAATGTCGATGAATCAGCACTCAACGAATTTCTTAATTGTATTATTACTATTTTTCATTGGGTCAACTACTGCTGAAAATGAGATTAATCATTTGGATAAAATTCTGGATCAAACAGCACTTTTTTTTGATAAACTGAAAGTGCAATTTGGCTCTTTACCAGCTAAAAATGATACACTAGAGTCAATCGACACCGAGGTGAATGGATTCTTGAAAGGAATCTACAACAGTACAAGGCAAAGAAGCAGAAGGCAATTATTCCAACAGAATAATTATGAAAAAGGTAATTGATTTTTGTTTTTCATTCATTCTTTAAATGCAAATATTTTTATTAGAAACAATTCTTTTAAAATAATCACTCTGACAACACTAAAATCGAGTACAAAAATATATATATTTCTTTATTTAATAATATTTAAATTAATTAGAATTGGTCATTTTACCTTCAACACCAAAGAAATCTTTAAAAACATGTTGAGACTGATGTTCCGTTAGATATTTAAATAATTGTCCCATATCATTGTGTTTATCGGTTGATGGAAATGATATTTCTTGGAATCCGTTGAATTTACGCATACTATTTACATCATTTTTACCTAAATTCTCTTCTTCTATTAATTTTAATAATATTTTGTGCCAATTCATTATTTTTATCTGGAAAAAAGTGCAAAAAATTAAAAAATGCAAAAGTAAAAATGGAGACGAGCATTTCAAAGATGAGATTTTTTTTAAGGGGTAACAGAATGTCTCATTTATTTCCAATTGTCAAACCAATTGCTTGACGATATTTATTGATATTTTCATAATATAAGAGTTTCAAATATCAGGGCAGCTGATTAGAAAGTCGCTGCTACTCATATTTCATGAAAAAGATTATAAATATCGCTAAAACATGGGCTTGAAAATCTGAAAATTAAAAAATTAAGACCGAGTGAATTTTTTACATTTTTTTTCAAATTTAAATATATGATATTGAAAATAAGAGACATTTGATAATTTTCATTTTTTTTTGTCTCTTATTTTCAATATCATAAATTTAAATTTGAACAAAAAATGAATGAAATTTACTCGATCCTCCGTTGCATTCCCTCAATGCGAAGTAATATCTTCAACAAATCACATAAATAGAAAAAAGAGAAGCAAAAATATAAATCACCTTCTGCCACCAATATTCGCAATCCTCCAAAGCCCCCTCAACACAAATAATTCCCGGTTTACCAGCCAAACAGAATCCAGACAATTCATTTTCTTTCGCCTCATCAGCTATCTCTTTTCTCTTCATATTCGAATAAATATGATGGCTGTAGATCCAGTAGCGTCCAAAAATAGCTGGTTTATTTTTTTTATTCTTATTCTTTCTATGTTCCTTGTCATTAATTTTTTTCGAATTTCTCAAATAACCATCTAAATTATCCTGAATCCAAGAGACAATTGCATAAATGCTAGGTTCATCTGGTTCTTGGGTTTTTGCAAATCCAATGAGTGCATCATTTAATTTTGTTTGTTGAGTTCTATCTAGGGCTGAACTTCTCGCGTATACATCTGGTTTAATTCCTGGATAATCGGGTGGTAATGACACATGTAGATCCACACTTCCCTGTAATCAAAATTATTTATTTTAATTTTAATTTTTTGCATAATTTTTTTTTTAATATCTCGGTGAGTAATGGAGATACGCCCTTTTTGGAGATTTGCCCTAATACAGTTTTGGAGACTTTTAGGTGCTACAAAGAAAAATTGAGCAAAATCGCTCCATCTCGCTTAGTTTCCGCGATTTTCTATAGAAATTGATGATGGAATAAAATAAATTTATCTGAAAAATTGAATTGAAGAATATCTCGGAAACTAAGCGAAAAAAACGATTTTTCCCAAATAATGTTTTGTTGCTCTTGAAATCCTCTACAAATAAATCATAGCAAAATCGCACTATCTCGCTTACTTTCCGAGATAGCCAAAAAAAAAAATTGCTTACAAAATGAAATCAATTTGTTTAAAAACTTCATTTTCTCGTTTTCAAGAAAATTGATATTCTTCTTTTTTCTGAATATTTCGGAAACTAAGCGAGATAGAGCGATTTTGCCCAAATCCTTTATTGCAAAGTACCTCAAGAGCTACAAAAGAAGAGCAAAACTGCTCTATCTCGATTAATTTCTAAAATATCCTCAAAAAATTTATTAAAATTAAAAATAATAATGGATTCGTCTGAAAATTTTATAATTGCAAAATTTTGGATGATTTACTTGAAAAGTTGAGAAAATTTTTGATTGGCTACGTGTATTTCATTCATTCAATTTGATTGGTCTACTTTATTCAACGATATTTTTCAAATAATTCAAGAGAAAAAAGGAATTGACAATGATCGAATATTAATATCATTTTCAAATAATTCAAGAAAGAAAAAAAGAATTTCTAATAATCAAATATTAATATTGATTGTTTAACAGTGAAATAAGACTCGAAAAAACAAGTCTAAATAAAGTAAACACAACGAAAGATAACGATCGGCCGCTCAATACTCCAATTTGCAAGGATGAATGCAATTTTTATGTTTATTTTTTTCAATGACTCCTTTAAAGAAGAAAATAATTTAAAAAATATGAAAATTTAGGAAATTTAAAAGAAGAAAATAATTTTAAAAATATGAAAATTTAGGAAATTTAAAAGAAGAAAATAATTTTAAAAATATGAAAATTTAGGAAAATTTAAAAGAAGAAAATAATTTTTAAAAATATGAAAGCTTAGGGAATTTAATTGATATACCTCAGGCACAGAAATTTTAATTGAATACTCCAATCGTCCAGGCACATCATTATGAGTACCGGAAATAAATTCATTGATATCAGCCAATGCACCGTGATCAGATATCACTAATTCTTCCGGATAAACTGACTGTAACGTCTCAAGTTCAACTACTTGAGTCGTTAAATAATCTCTTATTTTCACTAGGTCTCCCATGACGTTTGTATCAATATTTCAGAAATGAATAAATGATTAAAAAAAAAAAAGAATAATTTCGTTCAACTATCACAAATTAGTTTAACAGTATTGTCAATGTATCTTGTGCAATAATCACTAGAAATTGCGTGTAATATTGGATGATGTAAAAACAAGTGATTCTATCGTACATAACTCGCCTTTTTCTCTCTCGTATTCAATTATTTTGTTTAATTTTTAAAAATTTTATTTGATTTGCGAAGACACCTGGATGCGCGCGTGTACTGTGTTGTGGTTTGGAGCGAAAAAACAGCTGATTTTTGATTGAGAAATAAAGAGACCTATGAGAGATGAGCCCGCACTTGACAATATGTTCATTGCGCATGCGCGCAAGGGCTCAGTTCGAAAGGCGCATGCGGTGCTATTTAGGCGGGAAAAATTTGAACTGATGGAGATTAAGACTTAGATGTTTTTAGGTGAATTCGTTTGATTTTGTGATCAGTTTTTCAAAAAATATCTTGAAAATTAAGTGAGATAGAGCGATATTGCTTCATTTATTTTTTTTTTAGACAAATTTCAAGGGCTACGAAAGGTTTGCAGTAAGAGTGCTCTATCTCGCTTAGTTTCTGAGATATTCTGGAAAAATTGTTAAGAAAATGGAATCAATTATATTTATTACATTATTTGTCACAATTTTGATGATTTTGTGTCATTTTATTTTTTATTATGTAATGCTGAAAATACTGTACTCGAATTCACTGAGATACTCCTTTACTATTCCAATTAATCCTCAAAATTGTTCTTTTCAACAGATTACGGAGTCCTGAGTGGTTTCGAGATCCTATCAAGCTACAAGACCATCATCGCTACAGACGTTCACTTCTTCATGAGAAGAGGCAGAGACCAGTTGACCTGGTTCATAGCAACAATTAATCCCGATGGTGTATCTCTTCTCCAATTTTCCGGTGACAGCTACATTCCCGTTTTCTCATTTCCCCTAAAAAATGGAAAATCCATTTTAACAGACAGCCGAGACTCCAGTACACTTCTGATAATCCAGCAGCACGATGGAGCAATCAGAGTTCTCCGTTTATCAATCAATGCTGAAGAAAAACTCGTAATTTCTCAAGCCCCAACAATTCCATCAGTCAACGCAAAACACGCGGCAATTTGGACGGGAATGAATCAACTTTATTTGGGCATTACATTCACGAAAATGATAAAAATTTACGTTTGGCTCGGTGAGAATTTCGATCAAATTCAATCACTCGATTTCGGCGCAGAGAAGCTAGTTCCTCTGCAAACTGGTGGATCAATGAGCCTCGCTGCAACTGGCACAATCACAAAAATCATCACATTTCAATTGAAATCTAATAAATTTCTGGTCAGCCAGGAGCTAAAAGGCTCCAAGGATGCTGCAGGATTCTCAAGAGATGACGGATACTTTGGTGAACAGTATCTGGTCCTTGCTGACGATGATTCCACGATTATTTACAAGGAAAAAAATCGGGAATACGTGCCATTCCAGAAACTCCCGGCAACACATGGAGTTCAGGCTCTCTCCAGTGATCAGAAGATTCTCCTTTTTTTTGTTGAGAAAACTGGGGGAATGCGGGTTTATCAGCACGATGGTTGGAGATTTGCAGATTCAAAGATTTATGCACCTCGAGTGACCCGAGTCTACTCCACATTTCTTCTTGATGGTTCATTCGTACTGGTCATGAAGAACGTTGATAATGAGTGGAGCTTCAAGAAGATGATTTGGAAAGCCACGAAGACTTGGGGAACTGTTAAAGAAGACTTGAGAAGCTGGTGTGAAGATTCTTTGGCGTCTTTGAAGTCACCGCCTGTTATTCCACGTCTCAAACATCCGCTCGTCATGACAAAAGCGAGGATTCATCATCTTTCTGCTTCGAGGGTCAATGGAAGAGGCGCAGAAAAATTCGTGGATGTGACGAGAACCTATAAAAAGATGTTATTAGAACTTGATACAGAAAACAGAGGCCTAGAGGCTGTAATGTCGTTGGACACACCTGTTTTCGACAAATTTTCTGCAAAAAAAGTGCAGGTGATGTCGAAAGTCATCGCAAATGAGACTCAAACCACCATGAACCAAGAATTCATTGAAAAACTGAGAAATCCTGGTCAAAAGAGCAAAAATTTGACCTTTGCAAACGTTAAAACTCGTTCATTGAACACTTTCAAGTGTCCCATTCCTGCGATTCGTTACGAAGAAGTCAACGTAACTGGTTTACTAAATGGAATAATCTTCGATTCTCTAGTTAAAGACACGCTGAAGACAAACGAGAAGAATCAAATGATAACCGGAAGTTTCAGTCTACAGACATTGATCACGAAATCAGCAAATCTAAATCTCGACGTTGCTTCGAACTCGACGAGACAAGAGTTGAAATTCGAGGAATTGAAGGTAGATGAATTGAGTGTTTCATCAGGACTTCTCCTTCCGCTTGATGGAGATGAAGTCACGATGTCTGGCGACTTGATAGCAGAAAAGGTGAAAGTCACTGGATTGATTCATCTGCGAGGACCAATGAGAGGTGCAGGTGCACTGAGGCTTTCCCCCTTTATTGACATAACTGAGCCACTTGTCCTTAAAAATGATTATTTTCTCGATAACGTGAAAATCGTTGATTTTTTAGGAGTTGAGGATCTAATTGGACCGAATGGAGAGTCTTACGAAGACATTCGCAGCAATATTCTTCCATTAGATTCAGCCAAAATGCCGATGCACATGAAGTTCATGCAGGAAAATGTAGAATGGAGGAACGTGACTCTGCGAGAGTCTTTCGGGAATTGGATATCAACGAATTCGGGCTTAAACGTCACGGCGAAGAAGTTTCTCACGAATTTATCGCTTCCAGACTCTCTTTATGATGCATTACCATTTCCAATCGTGTCTGCCGATGTCTGCGCAATGGCCGTTCTCACCGGTGATGTCTACATGACGAACATCACGATGAACAGTGCATTTGTGACGAATTTGAACGTTGATAATGTGTCTGGAGCTCTTGAGATGACCGAAGTGTTCGCTGATTCTGCTGAGCATTGGGAAGAGGTTCCTTGGGAGCTGAAGAGCATGACTGGACAGGTGACCGTCAAAAATGCGTCTATCTCATCAGCTGCTAACATTGATCTTCATGGTCTCCAGAAATCTATGGGAAGATGGTCTGAACCCGGAGTCTTAAGAGGTCCAGTTCGTGTTGGAGATGTCAGAGCAAAGGACCTGATTACAGAAAAAGGCTTCACTTCCCCGGTTCCCCGTGAAATCAGAAGATTCGAGGCTCTGAAGAATCTGGAGATCGAAATGATCAATGGAGTCAATGTTCGGGAGTTCATGAGCAATGTCGTTAGACTTGACGACATGATATCATTGACCAACATCACTTTTACTGGGAGTCTTCTTGCTGAGGAGATCATAGCTTCAAAGACGAATATCGACTTCACCTCGAGTCTGATCCGGCATTTCGGGTCCAAAACTGTTATCAATGGATTGAAGACTGAAGATCTCGTTCTTCCGGATCTTCTGCCACTGCCGGAAGCTGATGTGCCGATTGAGCTTGTCATCAATGGAGATGTGAGCTTCATTAAAGAGCCGATCATCAAGAAAATCAATAACATTGATTTGGAGGAGTTGGCTGAAGACATTTGGATGAAGAATAAAGAGGCGAAATTAATGGGAAGCTTTATTTTTTTGAAAAATGCCAGTTTTGAGGGGTCTATTGACGTGCTGGAGTCATTGGAGACACCAAAATATGGACCATGGTCTGAATTGTCTTCGAAAATCTTCTCGAAGTCTCTTGATCAAGAAATAAAGGAGAAAATCGTTATTGGATCTCTTCAAGTGCCGAAGATAACGGGATCCGAAAACTCGAGGATGATTTCATCAGCAGAAACGGCACTTCATGAACTCGAGCATTTCACCCTGAAGAAGGGTGGAAACCAAACGATTTCTTCTTCTCTGCAATTTGGAAAAGTTGTTGTTAGAAATGGGATAAAAATTGAGGGACTGATTAATAATTTGAATTTGGAGAAAGATGTTTTGAGGAAAGATTCGAAAAATAATGTCACTGGGAAGATAATTGTTGATGTATTGACAGCAAGAAGCCTCGATGGCTATGAATTCAATGAATTTGCTAAAAATAGTCTGAAAACGACGAATCAACAGGATTTGGTGGTGATAAAAGGAAAGAAGACGTTTAAGAATCTGAAGATTAAGAGATTAAATTTAACTTCAACGATTGGAGGAAAGAACATTGATAGTTGCTTGCTGAAACACTCGAGGCAGATGATCTCGGGGAAGAAAGTTATTCGAGGAAAATTGAAAGCTCCAGAAATTGTGACAGAAGGTTTGATAAATGATGTGGATTTAACGAAATTGATTGTCTATCAGTTGAAGAAAAATTCACCGCGTCAGATAATCGAGACTCCGATTGTTCTTCAGGGTGGTCTTAAAGTTCTCGGTGATCTTACTGTTGACAAGCCGATTCGTGGAGTTGATTTGACGAGTTTAAAGAGATCTCTTCAGAATTCTTCGATAGTTGGAGAAATCAGTGGATTAAAAAAATTCAAGAATTTATCAGAAATCGCGGAAAATATTGAATTTGTTCTCAAAAAAAGAGCTTTTTACTTTGACAAATTAGAATTTATCGAAAAGAATTCAACGCCAATTGTTGAGGTTCCAGTGGATGAAACTGTGAAATTGAAGTTATTGGGACTTTGTGAAATCAGAGAGTTTCAATTTTATTGTAATAATCATGAAATTATTGATTTTGGTAAAATATTGAATGTGTCGGAGATTTTGGAGATGAAAATCGTGACTGTTGAGGGAAGAAATCTCATAGTTTGCATTACATCGTCCCCAAACGGTGGAGTTCTGATCTATTCTGTTGATGACGAGAAGAGAGGCGTTTTGAAAGAAGCAGAGCTTCTAATTCCAGATGTCATCAAGGCATCAGTCACTGTGTACATGAAATCTGTCTGGATTGTTCTTGGAATCAGGGATTACACTGTAGTCCTAAGATACGACTCTTGGAATGAATTCCAAGATTTTGTAATTCCTGGAAGTAGTTCGTTCTCATTGAGCTCATCACCGAGTCATGAGCTGCTGTTATTCAGGAATGATGGAGTTTGGAGACTTGGTGGGGCTGCTGAACCGAGGCTCTTGTTCAGAGCGAGTTTGAAGGGAGAGATTGATGTTTATGTACATGAGATGAATTTGTATGTGCAGTCGAACGAGGGTAACGTGACGAATTTGTTGAAAGCACATTATGTTGGTAACTAATTTTGCTATGAGTCTGTTTTTCATTGAGTGAATAGGTAAAATGCACAATTTCTGTTAAAATCCGTTTAAATCTTTGCTAAATTAATAAATTTATGTTTGAATTTGAGCTAGAGTATTCATTGATCTTATATTTGCTTTCAATAAAGCAATATTGTCCTGTGATTATCCATTACACGCCATTGGAAGTGATGAAGTGTCGAAGAATTACCAGTTAACTTCAAAACGATTGCGATTATGATGTTTTTTGTGACCTGGTGATTTTAATTCAGTAGTGAAGAGGTAAAACAAGATAAGTCTCTTTTTTTCTCATTAAGTCTTTTTAAAATACCTGAAAAAATAACCGAGAAAGAGCAATTGTGCCCTAAAACTCTTTTGTAACTCTTGAAATTCTCTACGAAAACAGATGAGTAATATCACTTTATCTCGTTTAGTTTCCGAAATATTTCCTTCGAAATGGGACTGTTTTTCGGACACTTGAAAGCTTCTGCAAATGCTAAAGTATTGGAAACTGCACCAAGAACACGTAAATGTGGTGGACTGTAAGGATTAAATTGCTCTTCCTCTTTTTAACAAATAAATAATTTCATTAACTATATTTTTATTTAAATTCAAGTCAAAAATTGAAAAAAAGTAACATGTGAGTATTGTATTTTAATTATTAATTATTAATAAATTAAAAACTATTTTGTTATTCACATGAAGTTATTTAAAAATTTCATGAATCCCGCGCTTTTCTCCACAATAGTGTCTTTCTGTATTCACCAGAGTGAGCCAGACGTCTGTCTAGTAACAAATAAATGGCTAACTTCATGTCCTACTTCAGCAGCAAGTAGCACCTCTGTGTTTTTGCTACTCCAATAATAACTACTCCAAAATCCTCATATATCTCTTCACATAAACTCAAATATATGTGTATAATATTTACCTACATATATAAAACCCTATAAATATATTGAGAAATACATAAGCCATTGGCTATTGAGTGAGTGTTGGTGAAAAAACCTGAGTAAAACGAGGATATCACCGTGATGTCACGGACAAACTGACGGAAGTTAAACGGGGATATTAATCCACATACAGATATTCACTATCCATATTTGTACATCATGCTGGTTTCCGCATCTTTATCACCAATACAGCTGCAATAATGCCAGGGTAAGCATAGAATTTTCCAATTAATTTTTCACCTTTCATTGACAAAGGTCTCAAAAAAAATTACTTCCATTTTCATTCATTCATTTCATCTTTCTCTTTCACTCTACCTTTAAAGACCAACGCTAAGATTTTAACAGGCTGATTAAACTGTTGTTATGTGTATATACATAATTCCAGAGTTAATCACAAGTTTTCCATGTTGATTACATTGTTTTTCTCTTAATCATTCTAGATGTCTAACTATGATAGAAAGGAGGGCAATCAGGCTACGGTCGATTACGATCGTCAATTTCAAGAGGATTTGGAACGTGCACAGGCCCTCAGCCTCGAGAGCCTGGCACTTGAAAAATTTAAATTACAAAAACAACAGTTAGAGTGTAATAGCTATGTGCGTAAAGTATTTACACCACAGCATGATTATTGTTCACGCAGTACGGTTAGTGATGGTGACAGTACCTCCCAGTCAATTGAAAGGTATGAGATTCTTATAATTAGGGGAGAGTGGGGCAGAATAGACACTGTAATGAAACGGGTAGAGATGGTTGTTTTTTGATGATTCTATTGGAAAGCTGAGGAAATTTTAGTCGGAAAATAGGTATCAGATGTATTTTTTTCGATTTTTTCTGAAAATTCGATATTTTTCGGCATTTTTGAGGGGTAAAAGCCTTTACTTTTTTTGGAAATTTTCAGTTTTTCGCGAATATCTCTGGTTCTATTGGTTGTAGCGATTCGGGGTTGGTCTTAAATGAAAGGTGAGCTCATTTCCCATGGATTTATGGGGTTTTGAATTTAAAAAAATTAATTTTTGAGAAAATTATAGGCCAAAACCTGTTTCACAAAACTGTTTCATAAAAATTCCCATAAATACCTCAAAAATCGATATTTTTGAATTGGAAACCCTATGAATCGATGGCAAATGATCTCATGTTTCACCTCCCGTTGAAATTTTTATGCTACGACAAATAGAACCGGAAATATTCTCAAAAAACTGAAAAGTTTCATGAAAAGGAAGACTTTCACTCCTCAAAAATCCTAAAGAAAAGTCAAAATTACCAAAAATTCCAAAAAATTAATTCCGGCGCTTGTCTCTCGCCTGAAATTTCCTCAGCTTCCCAATAAAATCATCAAGAACAATCTACCGCCAATATTTTTATTAGTTCCAAGAGTTCTCCATAACATTTGCCGAAAAATTTAAATGTGCCCACCTTACCCCTGATGTCCATTTTGCCCCATCTTCCCCTATGTTTATGGCATTGATATAACATTCGAACAGTAATTTAATGAGACGGGTAACATCATGAATTGCTTATTCTTGATGATTTCATCATTTAGAAACACTTCGATTCTTTTTTTTTTCGATGACGTTAAACATTTCGTCATCTCATTCGCTTATTTTTCCTGCAACATTTTCAATTCAGAGTTAATTCAATTTTTTCTCCTTTTCTTCTATGTTTTTTTAAATTTTTTATTACATTTTTCATTGTAATGTTGAATTTATGATTCAGGTTCTCATTGAGAAGTCGTCCAAGACCAGGTGGCAGTCAGCAAAAAAATTCAGCAATTATAGCACCACCACCGCCAGTTCCCTGTCGTAGAAATTCAACGACAACTGTTGGAGCAGCGAGTGCAACGACCGATTTAATCAATTTCACGAGTCCAATAAAACCCGATCCAAGCCTCGATGAGTACTGCAGCATTGAACCACCTCCACCACCACCAAAAGCACCTATCGAACCAAGATGGGACAATCATCCAGCTCTAATGCGACGTACATCAAGGGTAACAAGGAGTAATAGCTCAGCAGCATCATATCTACCACGTGATTTACGCTATAATTCACCATCACCAAGACCACATGCCTCAACAGCACCATGCACACCTGGTACACCGGGTATTAGTCCTGTTCTAGGTAGAGCTTGTGTTGATCCCCGTGTCCCTGATGTCATTCCACAGGTATTTTCCATTGCTTTTTATTTTTTTCTTAATTGTTTTTTAATGTTAAAACGTGATATGTTTGTTGGATTCCAGCCTGCTTGGAATATTTTTACACTTTCAAACTGTTTCCTCGCTCAGGTATTGAATTGTTGAAAATCCTGAGTCATTGAATACTTTGTTGATCGAGTGGAATGCATAGGAAATTGAGATTATTTGCCGTTACAGTAGTTGTTATTGGGGAAAGTAGAGGAAAATTTCAATAAAACGATTCAGGATGGAATTTGTTTTTGTGATAGGGACATTGGCATACATCTAGCAATTGTTGAATTTTTTTTAACACATATATTATTATTGAAGAAATATTTAAAAATTTCGCGCTCATAGTTTTTTGAATTTTCGAGACGTACATATTTTTTATTTCATCGAAAATAATTTGTCTGTTAAAAAAAAATAAGATATAAAAATTGGTAGATGTCTGCTATTTAATAATAATAATGAAATTAGCACACATCCAACAATTTCTTGGATTTTTTTCAAGCAAATAAATTAGCATTAAAGAAATATCTGAAAAATCTGCAGTTCCAGTTCTTCATGTGCATATTTTTCATTTTTTTTAAATAATTTATTTGTTAAAAATCCGGAAATAAATAAACGATCAAATGTCTGCTATTTCCAGTATTATGCTATTTTTAGGCTCTTTTATTAAACATTTGACTGAAAATCTGATTCCACTTGATCAAATTTCTCTCATCATTCATTAGAAAATCATCATTTCTCCATTGAAATCGTTCACGAATATGTTCCAAACAAGTTTCACCAATCGAAGCGCACCATTAGTGTCCATTCTGTCATCAATCACTCCAAACCGCCAATTTCATCTAATAAAATCTCATCCATTTCTTCTTTTTTTTTCAGATTCCTCCATTACCAATGAATTATCGACCATCGCCAACACCAGCGATAATAAACCCAATATTTCCAATCGACGATGGGCAGCTCAACGTATTAAAAGTAATTGAAAAGAAGCCAAACAACAATTTAATTGATTTAAGCGCCTTCGAAACAATCGAGGACAGGACAAATGTGCGTGTCAGTGTCTTAGAAGCCTTCGATCCTCTCCTAGTAAAGACTGAAGAATCTAGTAATAAAGCGCCTCAAGAAATTAAAGAAGAAACAAGTAGTCAAGTTGATGGATCAGTTTATGATCCTTTTGACCCCTTTGACTACATGTATAGCACAAATGAGAGTGTCAATTCTGATCCTGTCTACGTGGCAGTTGAGAAAACTGCAAAATCCCCAGCAATTTCACCAGCAGCACCACCTCCATTGCCACCAAGAAATTCAGCTGCTTGGAATACGATAGAACGAAGAAAAACGTCATTAGATCGACGACAGAAGAGACAGACTCGTCTCTACGAAAACGTGACAGTAATAAAAACTCGTGCATCACTCCACGACTGTGATCTAAAAGCCTTTCACAAGATGATTAAATCCGTTAGAAGTGAATTTATCTTCAACGATCCCAGCACGAACATTGGCCACGTAACGAGTCCGATGATGGAGAATCTCTATCCAGATGGTACGAGCATTAAACTAGTGGTCCATCCGCAGCTTCCAAAGAGCAGCGAATCACTTCCGCCCATATCTTTCACCTGCGACGTTAATTGCAGTGTTGAACACGTTATTATGAACGTTGCATGTTCATTGCAAGACGAGGACACAGTCAATGTCGAGAAATACTGCCTGAGAATATGGGGATTGGCCGAGTATTTCGCACCTAATACAACATTAGCACAGTATGAATACATCCATCAGTGTATGAAGCTTGAAAAGGACATAGAGCTAGCAATAATGACGAGGGCTCAGATGAAGAAGTCAATAGCACGAACACTACAGGACGACAATCGTGAGCAGTGCCTGAGACTAGAAGAAATCCTACCTAATGAGCCTTTACAACCAATATCCTACGATACTCTTGTCATACTTCTCGAGACTGTGGAGAAGGAAATGGAGCGAGTAGAAACAGCTGCAATACAACTGGCAACCACCAATCACAGCTCCAGTCTACTTCCTCAGCTTCAGCCACGTGGTGTTATACAAGCTGTCAAAGCAGTTTGTGCACTGATGGGTAACATTGAAACCTACGAGATTACAGAGACTGTCGATAATTTTACTAATGCGTGCTGTCAATTTTTACCGCAAGTACATACAGCTCATATTGAGTGCAAAAAACCAGAAGTACTTCATGAAGATGGTGATTATTCTGTTGTCACTCTTAGAACAAAGTTTCCTGATGTCATTTCGTCACATTGTCACAAGATCAGAGATGCTATACAGGATTTGGTTGAGACTTATTGTCATGCATTCAGAGTTGATTTTCAATTGAATACTAGAGGTGAATTTCCGACTAATACTCTGGTTTCTTCGGAGGTGCTGGACACTGTTTTAGTACGTGTTGGTGCTCTTCATCGGCTTCCATCGACTTGGAAACACGATGACTATATCGTGGCTGCACAATTGTTTCATGGAACGAGACCCGTTGGAAATCCAGTTCTTTCTGAACCAATGACAGTAAATACGAATTTTTATTCGCGAATTCTCTTCAATACTTGGCTTGAATTCCGGGGAATAAGCGTTTGTCAAGTGCCGAGAGAAGCAAGACTGGTTTTGGTGATTTATGGAAGAACTATTCAGCCAACTGATCATGAAGCCAATTCTTCGAGCGAAAATTCCATGCAAAAAGAGGAATTGGGATGGGGTGCTATACAATTTTTTGATTACGATGGAGTCATGAGTCAGGGCAGTTATTTTCTGTCGTTGTGGCCAGCTGTTGCTGATAAGAGACTTGGACCAGCACCTGCACCCGGGATTCATCCTTACGGTGAAACAAATCCCATAATTGGACTAGAACTACCGGATTACGGTGGAAAAGTCCTTTTTCCAAGCGAACTTCGGGATCATGACATCGAGTCTTTAGACATTAACTCTCTAGATCAAAATACTAAGGAGCTTCTAATTGATATTACTCAGCAGGACACTTTCTCGAGGCCACCAGTGGATGAACGCGAAATTTTGTGGGAGAAACGTCATTATCTCCACGAAATCCCGGAAGCTTTGCCGAAAGTTCTTCTAGCTGCTCACAGTTGGGACTGGGCCTGTCTCCCGGATCTTCATGCTTCCCTGAGGATCTGGAGTCCTCTGCCGCCAGTTCAAGCACTTCAACTGCTATTGCCTTGCTTCCCTGACATCAAAGTTAGGGAAATGGCAGTTGGATGGATCAAGGAACTCAGTAACGACGAACTTGTCGATTATCTTCCGCAATTGTTGCAGGCGCTTAAACACGAGACCTATGAGGCTTCTCCACTTGCTAAATTCTTGCTGGAACGAGCCTTGTTGTCTCCGAGAGTTGCACATCATGTTTATTGGCTACTGAATCAAGCGCTGCCTGGTCAAAGTCCCCAGAACTCGGCTGAAGGCTCTCCGGAAGACGATAAAAGCATCAGTTTAACCCGTTATCAGAGAAGATTGCAACTGATGCTGCGCGCTTTATTGGCGGTTATTGGAGAGGGCTTGAGGAACAGTTTCCTAACGCAGCAGTGTCTCGTTAAGAACTTGAACGAAATTGCGGAGAATATTAAGATCACTAAGGAGTCGTTAAGAATGGATGCTTTGAAAGTTGGATTGCAGAATATTGACTGTCAATTGACTGAAGACGAAGGAACTTGTTTGCCACTTTCACCAAGTAGACTCGCTTTTGGCATTAATGTACAGACTTGCTCTTATTTTCCATCATTTACGTTGCCTTTGAAGATCAATTTCGTTGGTTGTGATAATGTACTGAGTCCCGCAATTTTTAAAGTCGGAGATGATCTGCAACAGGATATGTTGACTCTGCAGATGGTCAGGATCATGGACAAGTTGTGGTTGAAGGAGGGTTTAGATCTGAAAATGGTGACATTTGCCTGTGTACCAACGGGAAACAAGAGAGGAATGATCGAGATGGTGACTAATGCCGAAACTTTGAGAAAAATTCAGGTGGAGTTTGGACTTACGGGGTCCTTTAAAGACAGACCTATAGCTGAATGGCTGGCCAAGCACAATCCCTCGGAATTGGAGTATGAGAGGGCTGTTGAAAATTTTACAGCATCCTGCGCTGGATACAGTGTTGCTACTTATATACTCGGCATTTGTGATCGACATAATGATAATATTATGCTCAAAACATCGGGACACTTGTTTCATATTGATTTTGGAAAGTTCTTGGGTGATGCACAAATGTTCGGCAATTTTAAAAGGTCAGTATCTGTCGAAATCCAAAAATAAACTAGATTTTTCAGAATTTTAGAATTTTTTTTAAAATTATTTTCGCAATTTTTTAAATGATATTTTTGATTTTTTTCTACTTTTTTCAAAATAAAATTTTAAAATATCCTTTTTATCGAGTTTATTAATTGATAAATCGTTTAATTATCATTTCAGAGATCGTACACCATTTGTTTTGACCTCCGACATGGCATACGTAATAAATGGAGGTGATAAACCCTCCGCAAAATTTCACAATTTCGTTGATCTCTGCTGTCAAGCATTCAACATAGTACGAAAACATGGAAATCTCATACTTCATCTGTTTGGCTTGGTAAATCATTTTATTACACTTAATTAATACACTTTATACTAATCATATTTTCCTCATTATCATTCCAAATTGTTATGGGGGATATATATATGAGAGAAATAACCACAACGGAAGAATTCATCCTGTCGTGTTATCAGGAGGTAGACCGCTATCATGAACGTCCCCCAGGCCTTTACTGGTGGACAAGGCAATGAAAGATGTTGTTAATTAGGCTTATTATCTCGAGCACAGCATTGTGTTGATGTTTCAGTAAAAATTCAGTTTGAATTGTGAAGCAAAGTGGAATAACAATGATTTCATACTCTCAGAATAGTTTTGTTACAGAGAAATGAAATAAAATTTCATAAAAATTGTATATATAAATATATAAAATAATGGAGAACTTGTTGCAAGATAAAATATCTCAAAATTCACGTCATAAATTTAATATTGAACAAAAATTGAATGATATCGAGATTAAAGAGGCTTTTAATAAACTTAAAATGAATGAGTACACAAATCCACAGATGACATCTTCGGGTATTCCTGGTGTTACTATGGATGCTGTTAGTTATGTACAAAAAGCACTACTTCCTGGACAAACAAATCCAGAGGCTGCTGCTACATTTGCACGAATGATCGAGAGTTCATTGAAAAGTTGGTTTACACAGTTCAATTTCTTTCTACACAACTTGGCACAACTTCGATTCACTGGGGATCAAAACGAGGGAGAACTCTTATCATTCGTTCCACGCACATACACGTAAGTTTTCTGTAAATATTCCTCCAAAAGTGGAATTTTTCTAAAATTCTAATAATCCAATATTTGCCTCTCATTTACTTGTGTTAATAGAATGCAGCAGGAGGGACAATTAACGAGTGTCCAAGTCCACGGTTATCAGAAGAGATATGATCCAGAAAAGTATTACATGTATATACTGAGAATACAGAGAAAAGGACAGGCTGATCCGACTTATCTCTTCAGATCTTACAAGGAATTTTGTGAATTTTATCAAAAACTTTGCATTCACTTTCCACTTGCCAAAGTTGCTAGGTAAATATAAATTTTTTTATTCATAATTAAATAGCCATTTCTTTTTCGTTTGAATTTCTATCTCTACTCATGTATCCATGAGGTTTTGGTGCCATTCCTTTTTTCTTCCTCATTCCCGTTTTTGGGATCTCCTCCATATTCTTTTCTCTCAATAAATCGACTGATGCTCGGGGTATTGTTACTTGAGCTTCGTCTTCTTCATCACTTGCTTCACTATTCCTTCGGGTATCCGGTAAATTTTCATGCATGTTTTTTGGAACTGCTAATGGATTTTGAAGCGGTATTTGAGGTGGCGGTACCGGTATAGCCACTGCTCGGGGCTTTTTATTAATCGCAGGTGGAGGTGGCCATACATCAGCATCAAATTGTGATCTTGTCCGATAAAACCCCGGCACACCTGTTGCCGTCACTGGCTCATCCATAGACATACGTGCACGAAACAATTTCAAGCCCATTTTTTTATGCCTTTATTGAAAAGAAAACAAAAATAATAGTTATAATTTTTTATTCTCATTAGGAGATAAAAAAAAGACTAAGTATAATAAACGAGAAATAAATTTAATCTTTACCTCCCCACGATTCGTTTCAATCTGATGCGAAAGTACAATACCGCTCGATACAATTCCAATTTATCTATTTTCTTATCATTGAAACCCGTTAATAATACATTGAATTTATAGAATGACATTTTTACACAGTTTATGTAGAGCTGACTCACTTGTATTTCATCGTATTATTATCATTTTTTTTTTTATAGAGTTTCAGCTATCTTCGGTATACTTTAATGAAGTACTACATAGATTGTTGAAAATATCGTGTATCGACCTCTCTCTATACATTATCCTATTATTTCTTCATTACTCCCAGAATTTAACATCAAAATTTTCATTTTTTTACTCACTTCATTGTTTTTATTCTCCTTTTTTACAGTTTATCCAGTGGAATGAGCGTTGGAAGGTCAAATATCAAACAAGTAGCTGACAAAAGACGTGCTGACATTGAAAAATTCTTGCTCAGTCTTTTTAAAATGGCACCAGAGATATCGCAGAGTGATTTAGTCTATACATTCTTTCATCCACTTTTGCGAGATCAGCAAAATGCCGATATACACTTGCGTAAAGTTAAAGGTAATTCTTTTTTTACGTCTGCATCAATTGCAATGATTCACTCGATGTATCGTCACCTTAGAAACAAAGGGGCCTGAGTGCTGTCTATAAGCATAGCACTTATACCCCTCTGTTTCTAAAGCATCCATTCATATTATGAATCATCAAGATTATTATGCTTCATGAATACTAATACTAATCATTTCATATTTGTTTCTATAGTTGGCAATTGGTGGGCAGAGAAAAAAATACGAGATAATGTACAATGTGGCCAAATAAAATTATCTCTACATTATACACGTGGTACATTGGCAGTGATGATACATCATGCACGAGGTTTGCCCAAGGTTGCTAATGCTCAAGAGCCAAACACTTATGTTAAGGTGTATCTAAAGCCAGATCCTACAAAAGCAACGAAACGAAAGACTAAAGTAGTGAAGAAAAATTGTCATCCATCATTTATGGAAATGTTGGAGTATAGAATGCCTTTGGAAGTCATAAAGGATCGCACATTGGAGGCAACAATTTGGAATCATGATACTCTTCAGGAAAATGAATTTCTTGGGGGAATTCGTCTGCCTCTTTCGCACTTGGATTTGACTAAAGAAACGATAGAATGGTTCCCATTGGGCAGCATTCGATAGAGTCATATTTTTTTCTTTTCTGTTATCCCTTCTAACGCACACACAAATCGTAAAATGATTTACTCTAAATTCTTTTAGAGATTCTAGAGATAGTAAGATTTATTAACAATGAATTTCGAAACACCATCACTCTGGGTCCAGTGATGTGTTTTTTTTTTTCTACGTGGCTCTAAAAATGGTCTAGTGATTTATATTAATCCATGGATCTATAAATTATGAACCAAAGGAGGACCTAAAGAAAACTCTACCTATACAAGAGAATATTTTAACAATATTTATGTAACATTTATGTAATTTTTCTTCATTTGTAGAAGTTTTGTTTTTCTTCTTGTACTGTTTTTCCTATTTTTTTTTTTTACTAATAAGTTCACGCGCTCATATTATAGATTGATTCTGATACTGTCGCTTGATATTTTAGAATTATCTCTTTTTTTTCTATTGATAAAAGACACTGTTAGATTGAAATCGTCCCGAATTCGAGTATTTTTTTTTGTTGATTCTATTTCATTTTGTCCACGAATGAACTAAAATTGTGATAAATAATTTATACAACAAATGTTACCACATTAATCATGGTAATTGTACATAGGATTTTTTTTGGGCTTTTTTTTTCTTGCGTGACGAATTTTGTTATCAATTCAATTTATTTTCGAGCCCACAAAATGTCAATGAAATTATACTAGATTTTACTCTATTTTGAAATGAAAACTTTTTCTTTAATCAATTTTTTTCCATAGGCTTTTTTTTTCAACAAAAGAGCAGTTATGTGATTATCAAAATGAAAAAAAAAATTATACAGAACACAAAAGAAATGGAAAGTTGTTTTTAGATTTAACATTTGAATTGTATTTCTTTCTCTATGTAGAATATAGTTTATTATATATACAATAAAAAAAAATTTTTGTAACAAAAAGGTGAAAAAAAAATTATAATTATTCCTTTTCCAAAGTTCTGAACCAAAGAAATTTTCTTAAACTGAAAAAAAATGAATGAAAATTTTTTCCTTTTGTATTATAGAAAAAGCACCTGTAGTTTTATCCATCCAATAGTGTAACAGGATTTTTAATGATTAATACAGAAAAAGAATACTTGTGAAAAAAAAGAATGAAGCCCGGCTAATTTCAAACTATTGGAAAAAATTTTAAAAAACTAATAACCAAAATTATCAAGTTCTAAAAAAAAAACACATTATCATGAAAATTTGCTGGTAATTAATTAAAAATATCAATCAATATTGATATAAATGTTTTGACGTTGTCCTGACCCCTATTAAATAAATCCGATAAATTATCCAATAAATCAAGGTAAAACAATCACCCAACTATCTCCCAACCAAATTATCCCTAAATACAAACAACGCATAGATACTAAACATATCTATCTCCTCTCATATATATACATGCCTTCCTCTATCTAAAAGTAATAACTCTAAAGTATTGCGTAAAACACAAGCCTGAACTTTGGAATTCTGAAGTATCTTGCGGTACAATCAATCGAAGCGAAAAGCCTCTGAAGCTTTTACTTCAGTCTTCAGATAGATATCGTCAAGTGAGCAACAACGTCAGTAGTCTTCAGAAAATTCAAGCAAACAATAGCAATGAGTGACGTGAAAATATCGATATTGGACGGTGGTTTTTCAACTCAGTTATCAACGCACGTTGGTGATAAAATCGATGGAGATCCACTGTGGACCGCACGTTTTTTGGCGACTGATCCAGAAGCAGTTTTAGCAACACATCTTGACTTTTTACGTGCAGGCTCCGAAATAATTCAAACCAACACTTATCAAGCCTCAATCCAGGGTTTCGTGGAGCACTTGGGCATGACAGAATCCGAGAGTCTGCACTTGATACACAAGGCAGTTGATCTTGCGGAAGATGCTGTGAAGATTTACATGAAAGAAACAAAGAATCTGAGTGAAGTTCAACGTCCTCTGATAGCTGGCTCATGTGGTCCTTATGGTGCATCATTGCACGATGCATCAGAGTACAGTGGAACTTATGCAGGAAGTGTCTCAAAAGCCTTTTTAAAAGAGTGGCACAGGCCCAGAATTGAGGCCCTGATAAACAGCGGAGTAGATCTTCTCGCACTCGAGACAATACCATGTGAAATTGAGGCAGAAGCTCTAATCGAGCTGTTAAAAGAGTATCCAAGCACCAAAGCATGGTTGACATTCTCCTGTCGCACTGATGGCAAGAGTATCGTTGATGGCAGTGATTTCCGGAGAGTCGCAGCATCTTCCTACAAGAATGCTATACCCGGACAAATTGTTGCTGTTGGAATCAACTGTATAGCACCAAGAGCTGTTTCCCCATTTTTCGAGGGAATCAATAAGAACGGAAACTTTCTGCCTCTCATTGTCTATCCAAACAGTGGAGAAACTTACACAGTTGAGGAAGGATGGAAGAGATATGGTACTGAACCACAGGTAGAGAATTTCATTCAAGAGTGGCTGGATATGGGCGTCAAATTTGTTGGTGGATGCTGCAGAACACGAGACAAAGACATTATCAATATCAAAGAAGAGGTTGATAAGTGGCTGATTAAAAAAAACGAGGGAGCTTCTCGTTGTTGACATTAAAAGTAGAATAAGATATCGTAATTTTAGAGTGAAAAGAGCTTTAAAAAATTGGAAAATTTGTACTATTTACGCTTTTTTCGCTCCAGAATGACAATATAGCTTAGAATTAAAGGGGCTAAGTGCTATGTTTATACAGGGGACTTGTGCCTTCTTGATTTTAAACCGATGACATTGTGTTTTTTACACAATACTCTTTTTTTTCGTAGGTCTCAAAACGAAATACAAATTATGAGAGATAAGAAATTTTTTTTTAAATAGGACGATTTTTCATTGAGTTTGGGGACTTATGCCTCTTTGATTCTAAGGCGATGATATTGTGTTTTGATCGTCATCTTTGAGTGAAAAGGGCGTAAAAAGATGGGAAAACTGTACTATTTACGCTTTTTTCGCTCTAGAACGATGATATCGTTATCTTAGAATTAAAGAGACGTAAGTGCTATGCTTGTGCAGGAGAATTACGTCTTTTTCATTCTAAGGCGATAATATTGTGTTTTTTACACGATACTCTGTTTTTTTTTAGGTCTTAAAACGAAATGAAAATTATGAGATAAGAAATTTTTTTTAAAATAAACAGGGAGATTTTTCATTGCTTTAGAAACAAAGGGGCGTAAGTGCTATTATTTATATACAGAACTTACGCCCCTTTGTCTCTGAGATACACGATATAATTTGCATTGTACACACAGATAAATTTGAATTTTACAGCTTTGATACATGAAATTTTAATATTGAAATTTTTTTTAATACTTAGAACAATAGTCTGCATTTATAAACATTTATTTTTATAATAATCTCATCAATTGTGTTTAATTCTGGTTTAATACTTTCGACAATAAAATAAAATAAAAAAATACTACCTCTCAGTTTTCTTTGTTTTTTTTTTTCTAATAATAAATAAAGAGAAGAGTAGATAAATTGAAGATTGTACAGTTTTTTTTTATCTTTCCTAATCATTCGAAGAGACATTTCAAGAGAATAAAGTAGTGAATAAAGTGATTTATTTTTCATTGCACATTTTTTAAAGTCTTTCATCATTATTCATTTTTTTTACCCTTTTGCAGATATATTTGAAAAATTCCCACTCGTGTCGTTAGTGATCACGAATGTCTTCACACACATGTTAACGTCAGCACTAAACACACACACCCTCACATCACTGAAAATAGCAGACATTTTCTAATTTTTGAATTTTTTTTTCTCTGTTAACAAATAAATTATTTAGAAAAATTAAAATATGCATATTTAGTGAATCCAAATAACTGAAAATCTGAATTTTTTAAATATTTCCTTTATGATAATTATATTTGTTCAAAAAAATCCCACACACACATAAAAAAAGAGCTGAGACACAGATTAGATTATTGAATTTCGATTGAGAACCCCTGATCGTCAACACTAAACAGAAACTAAACAGAAAACTCTTTAAACCATCAAAACATTGTGCTCCAATTCATTTTTTTCATTTATTTTTTTGTAATAATAATAAATAAATAAAAAAAAACACTTTGATTGCAACAGAAAATAATTACAGTCTATAATTAGAGAAATAATGGTGTAGGTGAAGAAATGAAGAACATCAAAAAAGGAATAAAAAGTAATTATTGTTATTTATTTGTCTATATATAGCCTTTTCGGTTTTTTACAATGAAAATATCGAAATAATGAGATTTATCAGTCGAAGAACAGTCTTAAATCTGTTTAAAAACAATAATTAAGTAAAAAAAAATTTTTTTAGCAATAATAACATGAAAAAAGTTTAACTTTGTTATAATTTCAGGTGAAAACAACAATTTGAAGAAATAAAGAGAATTAGTAAAGAGAATTGATAAAATGGAATCGAGAAGAAACGAAATAATTGAAGATAATCCTATTTCAAATGCTGAAACCTCTGAATTTCCTTCGGTTGGGTTCGATTACATCTGTTCAACTAGATCAGCAAAATCTCGTGATAAAACTAAAAAGAAAGAATCGCCGAAAAAATCCAAGAATTCCACTGAGAAGAAACCAAGAAAAAAGGCTACGATAAGTAGAGAAAAGATTGAAGCGACAATTGCTAAGAAAACACAAAAAAACATTCAACCTGGTGAATGCATGAAGTTTATTGAAGTTAATATTGACGAAGGAATCCGCAAATTTGAATTTTTCGATAAATTACGAGCAGTTCTTGAGAGCGCTTCGATAAAAACCCAGGAAAATTCGTTGATTATCCCAAATATGTTGAGTTGGACGAGACTGATGGAATCTTATTCGATTGATGAAGAGAACGAGATCAAAACATCAGTTAAAAAGGAAAAAGAGCGGCAAATAGTCATTATTTGGAATTGGGATCAAGTAGCTGAAGAAATAAGGAATAAGTCATTTGTTGAAACAATTAGTAATATTACGATAATTACACCTAAAAAGAGATTATTGCTGATAATTTATGGAATTGAAGGATACTTCAAATATTACAGAGAAACTGGAAAAAAAGAGAAGCTGCATCCAATGTACCACAATATTGATGAAATACCTAGAATTTCGAGGAAAGATTTTGAGTTTTCATTGGTTGAAGTTCAAGTACTTTTCAATTGCAATTGCATATTGATTGAAAATTCGCAGGATTTGTGCTCGATAATCCTTAATTACACCAAAGCAATTGCAGAAATTCCGTATAAATTGTCGTTGAGAGAAAACGAAAGTGAAGACATCAATTTTTATGCTATTGGAAATAATAAAAATACTATTAAAGTGGATTCTGATGGAAATGGATTGAAAAGGCTTTGGTCTAAACAACTTTGCTTTTTTAATAATGCTGGATTAGCTACTGCCGAAGCACTTTGTGCAGCTTATCCGAGTCCATTGCAACTGATGAATGCTTATGAGGATTGTTCGATGGAAGAGGGAGAGAAATTATTGAAAGATATACCGATTAGAAGAGCAGCTGCTGCTCTATCTTCAGCACGTAAAATTGGTCCAGAATTGAGTCGGAAAATTCATGTCATGTTTACGTCTGATGATGGGGATCAAGTATTATCATGATGAGTTATTGATTTTGTAATAGGGGAAGTGTGGGGTAAAGTGGATGCAGGGGGTAAAATGGACACGTGTTATTTTTGTATTTTATACTGTGAAAATGAGTCAAAATTGGTTGATTTTGATGGAAATATTGGAGATAGATTTTTTTCGATGATTTCATTGGAAAGCTGAGAAAATTTCACATGGAAAGCATATGTCAGAAGTTATTTTTGGGATTTTTTCGAAAATTCCATTTTTCGATCAAGATTTGGAGGTGAAACTCTTCTGATTTTCATAAATTTCAGGTTTTTGAGAATATCTCTGGTTCTATTGGTCGCAGCGACCTGGAGTTGATTTTAAATAAAAGGTGAGCTCATTTCCCATGGATTTATGTGGTTTAAAGGGAAATTATCAATTTTTCTACGTATTTATAGGGCAAAATCTGATTTTTAGAAAATGGCCTATAAATATTTGAAGAATTGATTTTAAAAAAATTTGAACCACATAAATCGATGAGAAATGAGTTCACCTTTCATTTGAGATCAACCCCAGATCGCTACGACCAACAGAACCGAAGATATCGCTGAAAACGTGAATTTTTTCGATTTTTGAAAGCTGCACCCCTTCAAAACTTGCTCAAAAAAACAAAATCTTCAAAAAATTGAAAAAAATTAATTTTAACCCATGTTTTTCACCTAAAATCTTCTCATCTTTCCAATGGAATCATCAGAAAATCTCCATCTCAAACCGTTCAATTGCAATGTCCATTTTACCCCACCTTCCCCTACATCAATTATCATAGTATCACTTTTTTTTATTTTTTTTTATTTATTCAATTGTAATCATTGCATTAATATTGAATATCATTTACTCGTTTCACTCAATCATTGAATCAAGGCGCTGTTGTGAAGATTATATCCAAGCGTCAAGCAATGCATGAGAAGCGTGGTAACTAGAGTAAAATCAAGTTTGTAGAATCCAATATCCTTCATTGATCAGTTCTTCGAACGCTTCAATGCAGCCTCGATACTCGCATAATGACAATGATCATTCTTGGAATTATTAGGCAGTGTTTTCATTTTTTCGGTTTTTTTCGTTGAAATTAATTGATTATCTCCTGAATTTATTGAACTCTTCTTAGTAAAGATGATTTTCTTATTTAAACATTGAAATGCATTACGATCACTTATTTTGATAGGAGTAACTGAAGTCATATGTAAAATAGAAGGACTATTTAAATTGGATTTCTTCACTTCATCAGCTGTTGATAGTCCTACTTGCATGATATTATTTCTCATGCTGTTAGTACTTTCATGGCCCAATTTTATCGTTCCTGAGGCATTTTTTCCATAAATAACTTCAGATGAACCTCTTGAATTTGTTGGAGATGTTACTTTCTCGAGTATTTTCAAATTCTCATCATCCTTTGCAAAAATAATTGGAATATCCAGTATATTTCCAAATTCATTCTCAATATGTGATGTCTTTGATTCATTCCATTGATTTTTATTAGGCAAATTATTGCAGTTTAACGGTACTTCTTTTGCATTTGTCTGTCTATTTATAACTGGTATGATAGTAATAAAATTTTTATTACTCAATTCTTGCATACTCTGAGGAACACCAGCTAGCATACTGTTACGATTGTTGATATCAGGATTTGAGCTTTCCAACACTAAAAATTTGAAAGCTCCGTCCGTATTATTCAATTATACATAATACATAATATTTGAAGACAATAAATGAAAATATTACACATAACAATCTAAAAAGATGGGTATTGATAAAAAAAAAAAATTAAAGTCTCATTTCAAAACTGAAAAATACTCTTGTAAAATATTTGAAATATTGAAGTGAGGAATAGGATTTTAGGAGAAATTAATCAATTAAACATTGTGAACTTAAAATACAAACGAAACGAATTTATTGTAAAATTTAGACGAGAAAAAATAAATTTATTTATAATTTTTATGCATTGAATTTTGTTTTTTTACAACGCTATTATCATCATGAATTTATGTGCAAGTAATTTTTTTTCATTATGATGAAGAAAAAAATGAATATTTTGGACAATAAACGAAGAGAGGTAAGGTTGAAATATACATTGGACATATGCAGAATAATAAATTAGATTTAAATTATGAAAAATGTGATCTACCTTTATTTATTGATGGTGCTGAAGGTGCAATGCTCATAACAGTTGGTGTTTCAGTGGAAACTGTGGAAATTTTTGAACAAGAACCATTCTTTGCCAGTAATAAATTAGTTGAGTGATTGGTTGCAGAAGGTCTTCGAGTTTGGATTAATGTTGTGACTGATTCTGTTGTTTTTCCTGATGATGCAAAATCTGCTGCTTCAAAATTATGAATTCATTAGTTTTTAGTAAATGATTCTTTAGGGGAAGATGTGGTAAAATGGTAATTCCAATTGAATAGTTCGAGATAGGGATTTCTAAATGGTTCCATCAGAAAGCTGAGAAAATTTTAGGTGAAAAACATGTGTAAGAATTAATTTTTTCCATTTTATTCAAATTTCCTCAGCTTTTCAATGAAATTATGACAAAAAACCTATCTCTAATATTTTTATCGAATTATAGATTATTTTTAAATAATTAAAAAAATACCTGGAACAGATGAATCACTGTTTCTCAAATCAGTTCCTGAAGTAGCCAAATTCGTTACAATTTTACAATCTTTAGGTTTACTCTTTCTCGGCTTCTCTTGTGCACTGATAACTTTGAAGGTATTCCCAATGACTTTTCCAAAATTTTTATTTGCAGAAAAATTGGCGAAACTCGCTTCATCAGTAGTCTTTGGTAATTTCGACAATATCACCGGTGATTTGGAAATTGATGTGGTTTTGACAATAGTACCTCTGCTACGATTGACAGAAGCTGGTGTTAATCTTATTGGTCCCATAGGAGATAAACTCGCCAATGATCCAATGTTCAACGTAATTCCCCCATTCACATTACTCGAGTGACTTGGCAAATGTGGATTTTTAACATTATCGTGAATGTTATCATGATGATCATTGGTATTGCTGTTATCATCATTACTGCTGGGATCATGATGATGATGCCCACTGTTATGAGCTACTGGCATTTGTTGTTGAAGAGAATTACGAGACTTTACGTTTCTGTTAATAGCAGCATACCCGTTACTCGATGTACTAGCTAAAATAAATAATCATTCTTTTGTTAATTAAATCGAGCCCAATTGACCCTCAAGCATTCTCGCTATTACACTAAATTCCAACACACTGACACTTAATTGGCGATAATTTTAAAATTTTAAATGGAATTTTAAAATATAGAATTCAATAATATAATAGTAGAATAATAGAATTTTAATTAAATTTTAAATGATTACTTCATTTTTAATGTTCTTTAAGAAAATTTAATGTTCTTTCAGATTATGAACAATAAAAAATTTGTTTAGCTTTGTAAATTGTTTTTTAAAATATTTTTTTCAGCTCTGTAAGAATTTGTTTCATCATGCGAGTAATTTAACGTATGTCAGATATTTAGCAAGGGTGCTGAAGAGCTGAAAATCAACTATACCATAATATCGTCGTATTAGAAACAGAGGGGCGTAAGTGCTAAACTTAACAAAAAAAAAACAGTTTCATCATCTCAAACAATTCAAAATTTAGTTTTTGCTCCCTTTTTCGAAATGTTTCCACATATTTCCAAATTTTTCCACATTTATACACAGCACTTATGCCCCTTTGATTCTAAAACGACGATATCTGTATCCTACCAGTGTTGCTGTTCATCATGATCGCTGCTGAATTCCCATTTGTTGGAGTAACTGGTCTAGACCTCTTTCCAATGCTCATTATATTTATATCACTGCTATCAACCGAGCTGCTCGTTGAATTCTTCCTTTTTCTCGATTCTTTCTTCATTGTTTTCTCATAATTCAATAAACCAACGTGTCTCAGAGGCAATGGATGAGGCTGCAGTAAAATTCCACCGATAAAATTACTAATTTCATCCAATACACATCTGTCAACAATGCTTTGAGTGATTCCTTCCGCATTTTTTTTTCTCGTTGATATCCTGAGATGATCGTCAGCAGTACCAACAACAATGAGACTAGTTTCCACCAGCATTTTCTCTCTTATCTCCTCGATATCGTCTGGTCGCACGATACTGGCATTCTGTCCAATTATGAACATGACAGGACATCGAATATCCATCAGCATGTCATCTGGAGCTCCTCTCTTCCCTTCTACAGTACTAAAAGGAAACCCAAGACAAATAACCGCTGTCAAATGCTCAATTTGAGCAATTTGACAAGCCAATGCTGCTCCGCAGTTAAATCCAATGAGTATTAAAGGCCTTCCGGGAAAATCTCCTCGAACTTCTTGAATTTTTGCACGGGTTGTTTGAACCAATTGGTCCATGCATGATGTCATGTTCATCCTGTTTCCAGCCAATCCCAGATGAGAGTGTATATTGATTACCATTCCAAGACAACTCAATTGAGATATCCATTTTCCTTGCTGCATAAGATTATTACCTGTTCCCGAGGGAACAATTATCAAAATTGGATTTCCTGGAAGCTTTTTCGGTCTGCTTGAGTTCAATGCCAGTGCCACAGGATCCCAAGTACGTTTTAGTACAGTGCCAAGTGTCTCCCAATTAATAACCCCCGTTTTTGTTGGAATATTTGGCTGAGTGGCTAGGATTTTGTCAATTAATTGAGGAATCTTCGCTTTTAACGTTTGTAATACGTCCAAGTAGATGGCCAAGTACTCTTTCGGTAGCTTCTCGAAGAGCAGGGAGTGAAGCCATTGTATCAATTTCCAATCATAACCAGTTGATGCGAAAACCTGACGAAATCTTTTGGCTGTTGAATCGATGGATATTCTTCTGTTGATTGGTTCGATAGTTGAATTGATCTTGCAGAGTCTGGACAAGTGTTCGCTGGTCAAAATTTTGTGGACACGACTCCAGAGTCGCGTTTGTGCTCCTGACCAAAATGTTTTGTCGATTTTCTCGTCCCAGTCGTCGTTTTCATCTGGTCGAGCGAAATTTGCTAGTTTCTGGCATTCATCCATTTTTTGACGAGAATTTGAAAAATTGGAGAATATCGATGGCTCGTTTGGATCGGGATCCACTGTTTCTACGTCAATTCCATCTTCCGCTTTGTTTCTATTTGAGAAAATATAAAGATTATATCTTCAATATTTTATATTTCAATTAATAAAATAATATATTATTTATAGGGGAAGATGGGGCAAAATGGACATCAGGGGTAAAATGGACACATCTAAATTTTTAGGCAAATATTATGAAATATTCTTGAAATTAATCGAAATATTGGCGGAAGATTGTTTTTGATGAGTTCATTGGAAAGCTGAAGAAATTTTAGGCGGGAAACAGGTGCCGGACTTAATTTTTTGAATTTTTGGCGACTTTGACTCTTTTGAGCATTTTAGAGGGGTAAAACCCTTCCTTTTTTTTTAATTTTCGGTTTTTTGGATATATCTTCGGTTCTATTTGCCGTAGCGTAAAAATTCCGATGGGAGGTGAAAGGTGAGATCATTTGCCATCGAATCATAGGGTTTTCAATTCAAAAATATCAATTTTTAAGGTCTTTATGGCCAATTTTGTGAAACAGTTTTGTGAAACAGTTTTTGGCCTATAACTATCCAAAAAATCGATATTTTTGAATTCGAAACTCCATAAATCGATGGAAAATGAGCTCACCTTTCATTTGAGACCAACCCCGAATTGCTACGATCAATACAACCCGAGATATTTTCAAAAAACTGAAAATTTTCAAAAAGGTAACGGCTTTTACCCCTCAAAAATACCGAAAAATATAGAATTTTCAAAAAAATCAAAAAAATACATCTAACATTCATTTTCCGGCTGAAATTTTCTCAGCTTTTCAATAGAATCATCAAAAAAAATCCATCTCTAACCGTTTCATTGCAGTGCCCATTTTGCCCCACTCTCCCCTATTTATTAATTAATATTGGATATACTACCGAATGGGCCTGAAGGCCCAGAGTCTATACAACAAACGAAAAATATCTAATATTTTATTCGCCGAATCCGAGTGATTTTACCTATTGAACTGCTGAGTTTTTGGGAAAAATATCCTTTTAACTGGTTTCACATAAATACTCTCTGGCCTCCAATTCCATGGTCGAGCGTAACAATGATCCTTGATTATGGAATTACTCTCCACGTCAATGTAACCCGAGACATTTTGAAGATAAAGCATTAATTTCTTTGAATTTTCTTCAATAGGTTCGAGACCTGTACTGTTGCGAGTTTCTCCAATTGGCAGGGGATTAATTGGAGCTGTAGCTGTCTCTGAATTCATTTTTTTCCTTGAGCTCTTGTATTTTTATTATTGAATTAAGTCTGTAACATTAAGTTAATCAAATAGAACACATTATTTGAGTGCAACTATAAAAAAAATTAAATTTCAGACAAATTAATGTTATTTAAGTTTTAGATAATTAAATTAAAACACATCTGACATTTTTTTGATTTTCTAGAACAAATAAAAATGAATTAATAGAAGAAAATATGTGAAAAATTTGCAATTACAGTTTTTTTTGGAATTGTAGAACATATGCAGATTGTTTATTCCAATTTAAATAATTAATTCGCTCAAAAAAAAGCAAAACTTCAGTAAAATTGTGATTTCATAATTTTTTTTAAATTAAAGAAAAAATTGTTATTTTAAATTTTGCAAAAATTCGAATTTCATCATTAGTTTTATTGAAATGAACTCGGAAACTAAGTGAGATAGAGCAATTTTGCTTCAATTCTTTTTTGTAGCTCTTAAAATTCTACAAAAGTCTACAATAGAAGCTCAAAACCAAAATCGCCCTATCTCGCTCAAATTCCAAGATTTATTTTTGGAAAAATGATGAAAAAATGAAATCAATTCGTTTTAAAAAACTTTATATTCTTGTTTCAGTAATAAAATTGAGTTGACATCAAATTTATTTGTTTTTATTAATAAAAAAATGGTTCACGAAGTATTGCGATTATTCTTACAACAATGTGAATGAACAATTGGAACCCAAAATTGGAGAATACTCCAAAATTACAGTACTTTGCACTATTGACAAGCAATAATTACCGTTTTTCCAGATAATTGGCACTTTTTATTATTATTTTTTGCTGATAATTCCACGATTTTAAATGGATAAACTGTGAAAACTTTAATACTTTTAATTACACACGCACAAACACAGGTTAGTGGATGCCAAAGTTCTTTTTTCTCTCGACTTTGCTCGATTTCTTATTGGTTATGTCGACCAATGCCAATATTGATGCTGAAATCAAGTCGCTGGACTGAAGAAACATGCGAATGAGCCTTTACATGAAAAAAAGGCGCGAAACTGCACAACTTTCAAAAAAAAGAGAACCTTTGAACAAAATGATTTTTTTAAACTGATAATATAATTGTGACTTATAATTTTTTTTAAATTGATAAAAGTGCATTATGAACGTTAAATATCCAAAGTATTGATTCCAGATGGAAAATATTAGTGATTAACTATTTTATTATGTTAAAATTAATTATTAAAAAAGCAAAAAAGTGTTCAGATGTGCCCCTCCATCTCCCTTATATCGTCACCTTAGAAGCAAAAAGGTGTAAATGTTGTGTATAAGCATAGTACTTACGCCCCTTTCATTCTAAGCCAACGATAGGGGAAGGTGGGGCAAAATGGACAGCAGGGGCAAAATGGACAGATTGAAATTTTTAGGCAAATATTATGGAAAAGTCTTGAAATCCATAGAAATATTGATGGTAGATTGTTTTTGATGATTTCATTGGAAAGCTGAGGAAATTTTGGGCGGGAAACAAGTGCCAGAGTTAATTTTTTTGAATTTTTTGCGATTTTGACCTTTTTGAGCATTTTTGAGGGGTGAAACCCTTCATTTTTTTGAAAATTTTCAGTTTTTTGAGGATATCTTCGGTTCTATTTGTCGTAGCGTAAAAATTTCGATGGGAGGTGAAAGGTGAGATCATTTGCCATCGATTCATGGGGTTTTCAATTTAAAAATATCGATTTTTAAGGTATTCATGGGCATTTTTGTGAAACAGTTTTGTGAAACAGTTTTTGGCCCATAACTATCCCAAAAATTGATATTTTTAAATTCAAAACCCCATAAATCGATGAGACATGAGCTCACCTTTCATTTGAGACCAACACCGAATTTCTACGACCAATAGAACCCGAGATATTCGCAAAAAACTGAGAATTTTCAAAAAAGTAAAGGATTTTACCCCTCAAAAATGCCAAAAAATATCGAATTTTCCAAAAAATCGAAAAAAATACATCTGACACTCGTTTTCCAGCTAAAATTTCCTCAGCTTTTCAATAGAATCATCAAAAAAAATCCATCTCTAACCGTTTCATTACAGTGTCCATTTTGCCCCACTCTCCCCTATATGTAAATTATGACACGATGGGGCGTATTTTGGCGCATAATCCCAAGTGGGAGTCAAAATATAAGGAAAAAAGTAAGAAAAAAAAACAAAGAGGCGTATATTGCCCTGGAAAATGCAATTTTTTTATTGTATTAATGTGATTGTTGATAATCACTATTGAATAATTGAATTTATGCGAATGAATGAAATAAGTAATTTTGATAAAGTTCAGAAGCGCTTGAAATGTCGAAAAATAAAAAAAAAAATTAAAAAATGGGTAATAACAAATATCTGTAAATTTTCAAAAAAATAAAAAATATGCACATTTAGAAAATTCAAAAAACTATCTTTCAAAATTTTCTACATATTTATTTTACAACAATTTATTTGTTTAAAAAAATCCAATAAACTGTCAGATGTGTGATTTTTTTTCGAAATTCGATTCTGAGATTATCAAATTTTATTAAGGACAGGCCCCTAATATTCATAATAACCATTTCATTTTCATAAAAAATTCAATATTCTCATAATGTTGCGAAAATCGCCTCTAATTTATTTTTTTTTTTTAGATTCTACATGCCACGAGGGATATTTTCACGAATTATGACAAGCAAATCACGAAGAAATCTAGAAATTTTAAATTTTCGATTATATGGAAAATCGAGAAGTACCACTTTTTGAAGGAAAATCTCTTTCCTATGGTTTTTGCAACTCTTTTCGGCATAAATGCTTTTTTTTAATTAATTCTTTCATGGCTCCTAGACCGTAAAGCCTTCAATAATGAACAAATAATGTGATAAATAGTTCATGGCCTCTGGGACATGGCACTGCCAGTCCCTAAAGAGACGAAAAAAAAATAGTTCATGGGAGGTCATTTCATTATTATAATCTCACTTCAATTGTAATTTCTGAGAATATTTATTCGTCGAATTAAAACGTCGGCAAAACCAGAAAAAAAAAACCTTAAATACTGTTTGTAAAAAAGCTATCACTACCACAGTATCACGAAGAGTACTTCAGATGTGATGCTATCATGACTGACCTACAACCTTCATAATCAATTTAATCAGCTAAAAAATGAAATTTTAATGCAAAATGTGATACATGGCAAGTGGCTTATCTGCTACTGGGTTACGCAAATTGTATCATGACCCATGAGCACCAAAGTCAAATGTATCATCCATTCTCGATGCCAAAGTGAGAAAGTGCCTTCTCATTTTTTACATAAAACTGAGGGAAATTATTTGGAGTAATTGAAATCATTCAATTGGTTGATATCAATATCGTGAATGTAAAAATAAAAAAATGGGTTGGGTAACACAACCAATATAGATAGACAGTTAACGTAAAGTTGAGAATTCTTTTTTTTTTTTTTAACTTTTTGTTTATTTAAAGGATTGATATATATAGAGGAAGGTGGGGTAAGAAGGATACTCCAATTGAGCGGTTCGAGATACGAATTTTCTGATGATTCTATTGAAAAGCTGGGGAAATTTTAACCGGAAAACGGGTGTCAGATGTATTTTTTTCGATTTTTTTGAAAATTCTATATTTTTTGACATTTTTGAGGGGTAAAAGGCTTTCTTTTTTTGAAAATTTTCAGTTTTTTGCGAATATCTCTGGTTCTATTGGTCGTAGCGATTCGGGGTTGGTCTCAAATGAAAGGTGAGACCATTTCCCATCGATTTATGGGGTTTTGAATTGAAAAATATCAATATTTGGAATAGTTATAGGCCAAAAACTGTTTCACAAAACTGTTTCATAAGAATGCTCATAAATACCTCAAAAATCGATATTTTTTGATTGAAAACCCTATGAATCGATGGCAAATGATCTCACCTTTCACCTCCATTCGGAATTTTTATGCTACGATAAATAGAACCGGAGATATTCTCAAAAAACTGAAAATTTCCAAGAAAAGGCAGGGTTTCATCCCTCTAAAATGCAGAAAAAAGTCAAAATCGCCAAAAATTCAAAAAAATTAATTCCAGCACTCGTTTCCCACCTAAAATTTCCCCAGCTTTCCAATGAAATCATCAAAAACAATCTACCGCCAATATTTCCATTAATTTCAACAGTTTTCCATAATATTTGCCTAAAAATTTAGATGTGTCCATTTCACCCCTGATGTCCATTTTGCCCCACCTTCCTCTAATCAAATTTTTTACTCCACTGCAGAACTCTCAATGAAAAGAGCACCGTTCATCTTTTGGTCTGTGTCTATCTATTGGTCATGTATATCACCCTATTATGAAATTATCGTGAGTTCAACGTTTTCGTACACGAGTTGAAGAAACTATGATCTTCATACAATGGATATTGACCTCATCAAAAAAAAAACATGATGCACTTCAAATTGAGACTGTTTTAGTCTGAAGTATCAGAGATGACAAGTAACATTGAAAAATAAAGAAGAGATGAAGCAGATTTGATAGCGAGATACACACAAGTTAACGGAAACGATGACGCATTAATTCATCAAAGTGAAAATATTTGAAATGAAAGAGGGGATGTTTGAAATTTAAATCACCATGTAAATTGTATTTATGTTGTTTTTTTTTTTTCCAAGATAAATCACATGTACTTGTGGATGTCATAGAATAATGAGTGAAATGTCCATCCTCCTTTTTCACTCTTCATCATATTGTATCATTAAGTACATAAAAAGCGTTGGAGCCAAAGTGGATACATATTTGTTCATACGGGGTCTGAGGGCACAGCGATATCGTTGTTTATTAACACGAGAATTTGAATATCAATTCAAATCGTATATCATATTTCTAAAGAAAAAAAAAAAAAGTTAATTATTGATTATTTAAAATTGTCGGAAATGTTTATTACGAGCATGAAACATTGGATTTTCATTAAATTCACGAGAATCTTAATAATTAAATCAAAAAATGAAAATAAGATGATTAATAAACTTATTTTACTTATCTTATCACACCGAATTTTCTCGATTAAATAAATTTTCTATTGGACTTCGGAAATTCAAATGATGTATCGATTCATGGAATAAACGAATGAAAATGATACAATCTTTAATTCTTGGACTAGTAGAATATTCCATGGGTAGATTGTATCTGGTGCCCTCCTGGCCCCCGTCTTTCTCGTTCTCCCTCATTTGAGAATTCATTGCGCGTAAATAACACGAAAATAGCTCATGATTAAAATTATTTTTCTCTCTACGAGGAAGAAATGGAGTGTGTTTTAGTGAATGAATAAATTTTAAATATCTATATCTTAGAAAAAAAAAAAAAATCTTAAAAATAAAAGGGCGTAAGTGCTATACTTAAAGAGGGGCACTTACGCCCCTTTGTTTCTAAAGCGAAGATAAATCATTTTTTTTTTCAATTTTTCAATCATAATTTCGAATTAACTTTCAATTTTTGTATTATGGTTTCCAGAACCTGAGTTGATTAGTATTGTTAAATTAATTTCTTTTAATGTCCCATAATCTTAAAATAATAATTATTAAACATGGAAATGAGAAACACAATAATTAAACTATTATATTTATTCTATTTCTGAAGATAAAATTTTGAAATCTGTCGAAAATTATTCATTGATTTGTTGAAAATAATGAAAGTGCTATGAGCTATTTAAATCAAAGCAAAATACTTAAAAATCTTGTTTTTAAGTTTTATAAAATAATTTTTTTTTCATTATTAAAGTCGATACGACAGTTGAATTTAGACTATTGCTAAAAAGAATGATCAAAAAATTCGGATTTTTAATGTTAAAATTATGTACTTTTAGTCATTTACGGATTATTAATGTTAAAATTATATAGTTTTAGTCATTTACGAATTATTAATGATAAAATTATATATTTTTAGTCATTTATGAATTATTGATGTTAAAATCATATACTTTTAGTAATTTTCGAATTATTAAGATTAAAATCATATACTTTTAGTCAATTACGAATTATTAATATTAAAATCATATACTTTTAGTCATTTTCGAATTGTTAATGTTAAAATTATATAATTTTAGTCATTTACGAATTATCAATGTTAAAATCATATACTTTTAGTCATTTACGAATTATTAATGTTAAAATCATATACTTTTAGTAATTTTCGAATTATTAATATTGAAATCATATACTTTTAGTCAATTACGAATTATTAATGTTAAAATCATATACTTTTAGTCAATTACAAATTATTAATTTTAAAATCATATACTTTTAGTAATCTACAAACTATATCAATGGATAAAACCAATATAATAGACACTCATGATTATGTATCGTTGAGAAAAAACTGCATCACAACGAAGATAATGATATGAAGAGAATGTGATAAAATAAAGTACATGGTGACAAGTGAAACAAAGAAGATTATCCTAAATGCCTCTAAAGTACAGGGTAAAAAAAAAATAAAAAAATAAAAATATGAACGATGAACATCGTACCCAGGGTACACAGCAGCCGCGGCTATCCAAGATTTCTCTCGCGGTAGTAGTTCGACCTCTATAGGGGTGGGGGAAAACCCCCGCGTTAACGAGACCATAAAAGCACCGGACGTACTAAAGCTGAACGCTGTTGTATTCAGAGTAATCGTTGCACTGACAACGATCCCCATTATAGTGCGTTTTAATACAAAGTGTTGGTAAAAAAACATAAAAAAGGGTAGAATTCGATTTAAAAAAGGAGAAGAAAAAGAAAAAAGAGCCATCATGGGAAAATCGCCCCGGCTTTTGTCGGCGCGTCTTCTCGTAGCTGCTTCATTTTTCGTATTTTTTTCAACGCCAGTTTCTGCGAGTAAGTCATTCAAAAAGATTTTATCTAATCTATTTTTTTCTGAAGTTCACCTTTTTTTTTCTTAATAATTAGGGAATTTAGGAGGAACAGTAATTAGGGTTTCATGAGCTTCAATGAGGTACTTTTAGTGATTGAGACCATTAGTTCCCCTCTTGTGTGCTTCACAACCGGACATTCAATTAAATTCGTACCGACACGTACCCCATTCCCTCAATTACATATATATATATCTATATATATTCTATATGATAACTAATGATGATTATAATATTTTGTGTTTTTTATATTTGTGTTTTTACTCTTTTTTTTTTTATTGAAAAATCGAGTCTTTGTGTGTCAGCGAGTTTTTTTTTTTGCGAAATCCAGTGATTTCTGCGCGAGATAATTCCGCGATCTGCGACCTCTTCGCTTTCGCGGGGGCAAATCCGAAATCATTAATTGAGTAATAAATATACGGTTCAAATGATGAGGGTTGAAGTTACTGATTAGAGATACGTTTATATATGTAAAAGTGATAATAACGAGAGAAAAATAAAATTTACTCTATATATCTTGAAATGTAAGAAGTTATGAGTTTCATGGATTTATGGAATAAATTAGTGGAGTTAATATTCTACTGGAGATAACTAAGGTCAATGTGATAGCTTTTTGGATAGTGGAAATTTTGTGTTTGTGTGGATTTGTGTGTGTGTGTGTGGGTGTTTTTCACTTGGCAGCTATCGCGGGTCATTTCGATACTCAGCATTGAGCTATCGCGATTACAGTAATTCTTAATCCTCGAATTTAACATTGAATTTAATTGTTTTTTTTTCTGTTTTTTTTGCAGATACATGCGTCGTGGGTTGTCATGGAAGTAAGTTTGAAAAATACAATTAAATTTGAATTTTTTGCAATTTCAATTGCAAAAAAATCCAAATTTGAATTTGAATTTTTTGCAATTTTAATTGCAAAATATTGGAAAAATGTTCGAATTATTTTCGATAAATGAGCTTTTATACTAATTTATTTTCTAATTAATCAGTGAAAACTGGAAAAGGATACCAGGAAGGACACACTTATACGTACGATTTTGAGGGAACATCAGTCACTTCAGTGAGTGAGGGAAAAGGTGATTCCACTGTTAAACTAAGTGCAGCTGTTGACCTATCAGTCAAGCCTGATTGTGTTCGACAGGTGAAATTGAGGAATGTTCAGCTCAATGGAAAAGTGAGTATCATCGATTTATTTAATTGATTGGGAAGAAGGGAAGAGATCTTTTTTACTATTAAAATGTAATTTTTTAGCCGGTCGAATTGAAAGACGTGGAGCAATATGCTCTGCAGTTCAATTATCACGATGGACACGTGGACACGAGCATTTGCGCGGAGCCAAAAGACTCGCAGGCATCTCTCAATATCAAAAGAGCTGTTATTTCACTATTTCAAACTGCTGTTCTTCAGGATAATGGAGTTACCACGCATCGCGAGGTAATTATTCGAATAAATTCGTTGAATTTATTTTAACAAAAAGAAAGAAATGATACTGAAAAATGCAGATATTTGAAAAATTAAATTTTTTTTTTTATCTTTTGACAAAAAAATTATTTTATATCGTCGCCTTAGTAGTACTAACACCCTTTCAACTCTAAGGCGACGATATGAATAAAAGACAAAGATACATGCAGAAAATGTGGAAAAAACTGCGAAAAATGCGAATTTTTTGAATATTTTTTTTACTATAATTGATTTTGTTTAAAAAAAAAATCTAAACAATTGTCAAATATCTGTTGATTTCATGCTAATAAAAAAATGTTCTTCTCACCTAAATAATGATTATTCAACAGGTCGACGTGTTCGGTAACTGCGAGACAGATTTCGAGTTTCGTAAAGAGGGTGACAAGCTCATTGTACGTAAGCACAAAAACTTGGCTACTTGTTCATACCGTGAAAATATGCGACATGGCCTTATTTATTCCTCTTATGACGATTCATCTGAGATCAAAAGTACTCCAATCCTCGATTCACAACAGAAGAGTGAACAGACATTCAAAAATGGAATTCTCAACAGTGGCAAATCCACTGAAGTTTACGTTTACAAACCATTCGCAAATGGTGAAGCTGGTGCAAAGACAGTTGTTCAATCGAGCTTGGTCCTGAAATCCGAAAAAGCCAGTGATAAACCCACTGCATCAGTGTCAATTCCAAAATCTCTAGTATTTGAAGCTCCTCATCCAATCGTTGATTCATCAGTAGGAGCTATCATAAAATCATTGAAAGCAGTTAAAGAGGCATCTGGTACTGAAATAAAAGATAAAGCTGCTGAAAAATTCGGAGAATTCATTAAAGTCTTGCGCAAGAGTAATAAAAATGATATACTTGCTGTTTATGATAAATTGAAGGCTGGAAGTGACGGATTTGATAAGAATACAGACAGAAAAATCCTGTTGGATGCACTTTTTAGAGCAGGAACAGGAGAAGCTGCAGAAGTTGCTGTTGAATTGATCAAAAGAAAGGAATTACAGGAATATCAGAAGTTTGGGTATTTAGCGAGTCTTGCACTTGTTGATCACATTCATTTACCAGCAGTTACTGCAGTTGCTTCATTATTGGACGAAAAAGATCTTCCACGAATCGGTTATCTCGGTGTTGGTAATGCCATTGGAAAATACTGCCGTGACCACAATTGTGAGAATGTCCCTGAAATAAAAGCAGCACTTGGTAAAATTTTGTCGAAGATCAATAATGGAAAAGCGTCGAATCGTAAAGCAGAAAATAACATAATTGCAGCATTTAAGGCACTTGGTAACACGAGATACCTCGATGATCCAACAATAGCTAAGATAGTAGCAATTGCCCAGGATCCAACGGTTCATAATCGCGTGCGAGTAGCAGCAATCGAGGCTTTACCTGCTAAATGCACAAATCAATGGCAAACACCACTTCTCGATGTCTTCAGCAACAAGGAAGAAGACAGTGAAATCAGAATCAAAGCCTATTTGAGTCTGGTCGCTTGTCCTTCTGCTACAGTAGCCAACCGCATCAAAGAAATCATCGACGTAGAGCCTATCAATCAAGTAGGATCCTTCGTAACATCGCATTTGAGAAATCTCCGAGCCAGCACGGATCCAAGCAAAATAAATGCGAAGAAACACTTCAGTGAAATTCGACCCCGCACCAAATTCCCCGAAGATTTTCGCAAATTTTCATTCAACAACGAATTCTCATATACAATAAATTCATTGGGAATTGGATCAACTGTCGAGCAAAATGTTATTTACAGTCAGAAGAGCTTCGTTCCTCGTTCGATCAATGTCAATCTTACATCAGAAATTTTCGGTCGTTCCTTCAATTTCTTGGAGATCGATACGCGCATCGAGAACTTGGATCGATTGATTGAGCATTATTTCGGACCTAAGGGCGTTATTAAACATGCAGACATGGAAGAATTGGTGGTGAGTGGGAAAAATAAGCTTGAGGATGTTTATAACAATGTGAAAGAGCGTATTGAGAAGACAGGACGTGGTCGTCGTGCTGCTATAAATCCTCAGGACGTCGATAAATTCTCGAAAACCATTAAAACACATGACGACGACGTGATTGATGACGATTTTGATATTGACCTGTCTCTGAAAATGTTTGGAGTTGAATTGGCTTTCATGGACTTCAAAGAAAGCGATGGAAATCAGTTCAAAGACTCAAATGCAGCAATGGACAAGATCTTTGGATTCATTCGCCAATTGATGAACAAAGCCAAAAACTATGATTACAGTACATCAAATCATCTGCACTTCATGGACGTTGATCTCGTTTACCCAACTGGTCTTGGATTTCCCTTAACAGTTGGAGTTCAGGGTAACGGAGTCACGCACCTGAAAAGTAATGGTAAAATCGATGTACAGTCAATAATGAAGGATCCGAAAAATGCACTTATCAAGATAGGATTCGAGCCAAGTGCAAGTATTACTATAACTGCTAGTCTTCTGATTGATACCTTTGGTGTTGACAATGGTCTCAAAGTCATTGGAAATCTGCACACATCAACAGGTGGTGATCTATCTCTCAAGCTGATCGATGGCAACGGTTTCGACATCAACTTCGGAATACCTAAAAGAAAACAGGAGATAATAAGTGTCTCGAGTGAAGTTGTTTTCGTTAATAGCAACGGAGTCAAGACACCAGTTAAATTTACAAAGGGCAAGGAACACTCTGACTGCTTCGAGCAATTTTCAACTATTCTTGGATTAACGATCTGCGGACACTTTTCCTATCCTTATGAGTCCTTAGAATCAATAGAAAAACGACCATTGTTCCCGATAAGTGGACCAGCTAAATTCGCAATAAGTATTGAGAACAATGACGCTACTTCATACCACTTCCGTGCTTTCTACGACAAGTCCAAGGAGAACCATAGATCACTTGAACTTCTCTTTGAGACACCAAAGAGTCGTAATAATAGGAGAGTATCGGTTAATGTTGAAGGAGTCAACAAGCCAACTCAGAAGTACATCAAAGCTACATTTGACTCGCCTTTTAAACAGGCGAGTGGTCAATTGCTGCTTGACAATAGCGACAAGAAGAAGGCTCTTACTCTTTCATTGAAGCACGACGATGATGATTACTATGGATCAGTAGGTATTGTTGCTAATGACAACAAGTACAAACCGATCTTGGAGTACAAAATTCCTGATCATATTGAAAGATTATCGGGAGGTAAGGGAAAAGGCGGAAAAGCGACTTACAAGGTGGATGGTGACATTCAAGTGATCAATCAAGAACCAAATAAGAAGTATGTCTTTGATAAAGTTGCACTTTATGGATCTGGCAAGAAGATTTCGAGTTTGGATGGATTTTTGGTGACTGGACCAGGTTTATTGACTGTTGATGCTAATATCGCACTTAATGAGGAGAATCTTCACGTTAAATTAGATGGAAAACGTAATGATCATGGATTTGACGTGGATTTGTCAGCTGTACCATCTAAAGACAAGAATATTGGCTTCCACATCAACTGGCATTCTGACTCGAAACCTGAAGCAAATGACAACAAATTTGTATTGACTTATGGTCCTGATCTTCAGTCGAAAACAAATAGACTCACTATAATTGATCGTTTATCATACAAGAAAAATGATCGTGCAGCTCATTCCTATATACCCCTTAGTTCATTGAACTCGAAAATGGAAGTAACATGGCCAGCCCAAGATTTCTCTGCTAAACTCGAGACAGAACTTGATCATCAAAAATTGGAGTCAGAATTCGATTTCCACTATGGTAAATTCAAATTTGGAAATGATTTGGAAATCAAAGTTGACGAGAATGTTCCAGCTAATTGGGAATTTTCACTTGAATCACATGTTATTGATAATAAATTGGCTTTAAGTCTCAAACAGAAGAAAATGAGCGATACTAAAAAGAAAATTGAGGGAAAATTAGAAGTACCTGGATCAAAATACGAATTGGAAGCTATTACACAGTATCAAGTTGAAGGTACAAATGCTAATATTGATTTTGATGGTAAATTGAAGCTCAATTCCAAGCAATTGCAATTGAAGTACGGTTTCGAAAAAATTCCACAAAAAATCAGCAGCCATGCACTAGTTGTCATAGACAACACGAAATTCTTCGATTTTCTCATGAAAGCAGCTAAAGAACCAAATAATTACAATGGAGAATTTAATTTGTACGTGAAGAAGAGTCTCATGACTGACGGCAAATTTACTTATCAAAATGGAAAAGGCACTGCTCTCATCACCATTGATCTTCCTAAATTCAGTAGAAAAATCAAGGGAAGTGCTGACGTAGCTGTTACTGGTTCTCGTCATGTTGCAAATCTCGAAATTCTTCTTGATGCTGAAAAAGACCCAAACAAGCGAATTAAAATCACAACAGACTCGGAATTGACGAAAAATGCGATAGACACGAAGAATGTAATCGAAATTTTATCCTACAAGACTGAAGTCAATGGTAAAGGTAAAATTACAGAAAAAGCTAAGGACAGCTTTGATTTCGAGGGTAATTTCGATGTTCATTTACCGGGTGGACGTTATATAGTTGGCAATGGAAAAGGCTCAATTGATCGTAAATCTGATCAACGAGAGTACCATGGTCAATACGAATTGCTGCATTATCCGAAAAAGGGAGAAAAAGCACGTAAAATCAGTTATGAGCATGAATTATCAATGAGCGTGCCAAAACGCAGTAATTTCAAGGCAAAAAATCAAGTCAAACTCGTTGATTACGATGGAAAAGACATGAAATTTAATATCGATACAGATTACAATGAAGTGCCAAATAGTGAAAGTAAAAAAGGCGAAATTAAATTGTCAGCTGCAGGTACTTATTTGCCCAAAGCACTGCACTTTAATTTTGTGAGTGATCGTAAAACTAAGAATGAAGGTGGATGGAAATTGGATTCTGCTTATGGCAATGATTTTAGTGCAAAGGGTACGGGAGATTATGTACATGGTTATGATGATAAAAAGCCACTCACTGCTGATGTCAATATTCAATTTAAATTTCCAAGTGATAAACTTCGTAATTTGGCGTATTCTGGAAAATCAAGTCTTTTACTGCCTCATGAAGACATGAGAAAATTCGAATACAAGACAGTGCAAAGCTTGAAGTACAATGATGATAAGGACATTTCGGGAGATTTTCATGTACAGCACAATTCATGCAGACCTGGTGAAAAATGTGAGGGCAGTGGAAAGCTTATATTGGGGGTTCTTCAGCATCCTCCATTGGCTATTGACACGAGCTATACCTACGATCCTTCAGCAGAATTGAAGAAAGGAAGTGTAGCAGTGGATGCTAATTATGGTGAGAAGAAAATTAATTTGAAGCTGGATTCTTTCTACAAATTGGATCTCACTCATATTGGAATGGATCTCGAGGCAACTACACCAGCAGAGAAACTACGCAACTTCAAAATTGGATTCGAGCGCAAGGTGTGTGGGGATTTTTGATTAAAAAGGGGATTTGATGAAATGGGGATTTTTCTTTTGCAATTTGAGAAGGTACAATTTTAGTTATTTCATGGCTTTTATGTTTTGTTGATTAGCGTGAAGCAAATGGACCTTGGAAATACAACATTCATGCGATTACCGATCAGAAAAAGTACGACATGACCTCTGCTTTTGATATCACCCCGAATTCGCACGAGGTCACTGTTGTTTTGACGTGTCCAGAGGGAAAAACAGAGGTTCATTCGAAGGTCAATAAATTGGGCGAAAATGAATTCAAGGGTGAGTATTTTTAGATGAGCTGGGTAATGAAGAGGGGATAATTAAATGGGGAAAGGTGGAATGGAAAAGGGAAGAAGAGATAAAAAGTTTAGTTTTGATGGTTCAAATTATGAAAATCGCGAGAAATCAGTGGAAATATTTGAGATAGGATTTTTTTGATGATTTTATCTCTTCAAAGCTCAGTCGAACAAGTCAAATACTAGAAAATTCTTCAAAAATCACTTCTACTACATGTTTCCCAGTAGAAATTTCCTCAACTTTTCGCTGGAATCGTTGAAAAAAATTAATCTCAAGTCATTTCATTGAAATACCCATTTTACCCCACTTTTTCCTGAGTTGTAAAAATCGAAATTTACATTTTAATCCTTTTTTCTACAGGCGACTGGTCGATAATTTCACCAAAAGGTTTTGCAGCAGCTGATGCTCATGTTGTATTCGAGAACATCGATGATTTCAATATGGAATTCAATTTCGACAGTGACAAAATAAAAGAGCGTAAACTTCATGCAACACTAGTTTCAAAACCAGGAGCTAATGCTGGCAAGAAAATCATTATAACTGTTACCAGTGATGGAAAGAATCTCGTTACTGGAAGGTAAATCATTGAAAATTCAATTAATTCATTACTCTTATACTAATTAATAATTACATGATTGAACGCTAATTTTCATTTTTTTGCAGCACGACTTTCAGCAAACGCGAGGAGCCCGGTAAAGTAATTGTCGAAGGAAATGGAAGTTTGAAAATTGGTGAGGATACGAAAAATTCGAAATTCATGTACTCACGCAAGCAGCTTACACGCGAGAATGATGGAGAAACAGGTGTTGCTATTCTATTGAACGCCAATTTCGGACCATCAGCAGTCGTTGGTGAACTCAAGCTCTCTGATAAAGAAGTACACGTGTTTAACAGTTTTTGTGAACAAAATAAAGATTGTGCACACTTTAAACTTCAGTCTATTCTCGATACCGATCGTAAGTTTGATGATTTTTTTATTATAAAGTTGATTTAACTTATCTCGTCATTTTAGAAACAAAGCGATATAAGTGCTATGTATATGCATAAATATAGCACTTACGCCCCTTCGTTTCTAAGTTGACGTAATAATGGTAAATAATTTATATTTGTTATTAATTTAATTTTTTTCCTCTCTCCAAAGATGCAACACGTATGAATCATCAAATCACAGTTGAAATAGACTTGAAGAAATTCTACGTACCCGTAGAATTTGGCTTGAAAACAACCACCGAGTATCACCCGAAAAAGCCATCATTCGATCACACCGCTAATCTATATCTCCACACATCGAAGGATAAAACTCAATATTCGTCGCACATTTACATGCATTCAAAAGACGCTGGTTAGTAAATAAATGAATACTTGATGATTAAAAATTAGAATAAATTGAATACTAATGAATCGTTGAAATTTTGTAGGTGTCATTTTCACTGTGCCGAATCGAGAATTTGCCTTTATTTCTTCCGTTGATTTGCCGAAAGCCACAGAAGTACTTGTAGGACCATTCAAAATTGAAATTTCGACGTATCTGGACCGCAAAAATCATCCAAATGAAAAAACAAGTCTCACTATTAGCGGTGATGTGAATATTGAGAAAACTTCGGCAGCTTTGTCCGGTGAAGCTCGCTTCATCTATCCAAAACAGACTAAGGTATGATTTGATGCACATTCGGAAGAAAAAAATTCATATAATTTCATCTAATTATATCTAATTATTGGAATTAGACGTTATTAGATCTGCAGTTATATCTCGATAGATATAATGTCATATTTGTGAAGATATAGACAGATATGCGAGTAGATTTGACCAGATCTTGTAAGATTTGAGAATTCTACAATGAAACGGTCCAGATCTGAATCAGATATGCTATATATATATATTTAGATCTTAACAGATCTATAATTTGTTATCATTGAATTTAATTAGATCTGAAGTTTAGAATTTCTTGCACTTTTCAAGATCTAAATATATCCAATTAGATATGGGAGAGAATGGGGCAAAATGGGCACAGTTATGAAACGTTTAGAGATGGATTTTTCTTGATGATTCTATTTTTTTCGATTTTTTTGGAAATTCGATACTTTTTGGCATTTTTGAGGGGCAAAAGCCTTGCCTTTTTTTGAAAATTTTCAGTTTTTTGCAAATATCTCTGGTTATATTAGTCGTAGCGATTCGGGGTTGGTCTCAAATGAAAGGTGAACCCATTTCCCATCGATTTATGGGGTTTTGAATTTAAAAATATCAATTTTTGGGATAGTTATAGGTCAAAAACTGTTTCACAAAACAGTTTCACAGAAATGTCAATAAATACCTCGAAAATCGATATTTTTAAATTGAAAACCCTATGGATTGATGGCAAATGATCTCACCTTTCTCCTCCCGTCGGAATTTTTACGCTACGACAAATAGAACCGAAGATATTCTCGAAAAACTGAAAATTTCCACAAAAAAAAGCGTTTCATCCTCTAAAATGCTCAAAAAAGTCAAAATCACCAAAAATTCAAAAAAATTTATTCCGGCACTTGTTACCCGCCTCAAATTTCCTCAGCTTTCCAATGAAATCATCAAAAACAATCTACCGCTAATATTTCTATTACTTTCAAGAATTTTCCATAATATTTGCAGAATTTTTTTAGCCAGGCATGTTCAATCCAAAAATAATGCAGAATAGAAACACTTACTCAATTTCTCTTCTTTTATCATTACAGGACATGGTAATTAAGGGCAATCTGAATACTGGCAAGGAGCACATATTTGACGCCAATGTAGACTTTGACATATTCGCCAAGAAGACGCAAAAAATAACGATAAACGCTAACATAATGAAAAATGCAGGTGCAGATGCTTTCAATGTCACTGGAGCACTCGATGTAACTAGCCGCGATCAACAATTGAAATTACACCTGAAACAGAACATAGGTTTATCCAAGACCTTTGTAAATTATCTATCATCATTCTCCTACTACGATAAGAACCAAAAATTGAAGACATTGAGCACAGATTTCGAAGCTAGTCCCAAAGAACTTCACCTCAAGCTCCAAGGACCAAATTCATACATTCTCCAAGTCCACACGAAGATCGATTTCGAGAAGAATCTTCAGAAAATCGAGACAGAATATCACATTCTCGATGGTTCGCCAGTTATAGTCAGTGCTGAACTGCGTGATATGCGAAACTTCATCTATCAGAGCTACAAACAAGCCAAACCCGAGGATAAATTCGTTGTAAGTGGAAAAGCAGTAATCGGACAAGTAATTGAGTTCCATGCGGATCTTCACAAGGGTGGAGAAAAGAAGAATTTGTTTGGTGTTGCTATTTATCTCGACGAGAGTCGCTTCTTGAAGCCCAATTTGTCCTACAACAAGGAAAATGTCGTTCAGGTCATCGATTTTTACAGAGACGAATTGATAAAATACCTGGAATTATTAAAAAAATTCACCAAAGAAATTGGAGATGAAGCTAATGTTGAATTTAAAGACTTGTTCGATCATTTGGAGAAAGCTCAACCAAACTGGAAACCCATGATTGAATATTATCAGACAGAATTGAATAGGCTGAAGGAAGAAATCAACAACGACAGAACTCTTCACGAGATCATTGCAGCTTACGATAAAATATTCGGTGGATTGACAAAAGCAGTAATTCAGATAATGAAAGAATTGGCACAACGTTTGGAAGAATTGCACAAGCAATTGAATGAAATTTGCCAGAAAATCAGGGAGGCAATGCAGACGACATGGCCAAGTATCAAAGAGTCCCTCGACAAAATATCGAAAGCTCTCATCGAAGTAATGGATGCTACAACTAAATTAAGTGCCACTTATCTTAAAGCCATCATTAACATAATTAATGAGCATCAGAAGGAATTGAAGGAGATTGCCGCAATAGCTACCGACATAATTCATGATTTAGTGAAAATAATAACAAAGGGCTACAACCAAATCGAGGGCGAATTAAAGAACTTCGTTACAGTAACGATTCAACAGCTGAAAGCTCTCCCAGTTTATGAATTCATCAAGAAGCAATGGGAACAGATTTCCACCTACCAGATCCCCGAAGCCGTTTTAATGCCAATTGAAGAAGCATGCGTTCAACTGAAAAAGCTCTTGCCAACAGAAGAACTCCGTGAATTCTTGACGATTACGTACAATTATATAATGAAACACATAAGACGTCAAAAAGTTGATGAAGGAAGTGAGATAAAGAACATATATACAAGTGGAATTGATGCAGTACGCTCTGTAATAACTCTTCTTCAACAAGGTGAGATGAAACACGAGTTCTACGGACTATTTGGTGACAATTTGTACAAGAACTTCGGTGTACTCAAGCATTTACCGGGTCTGCCAATCCTCAAAATGTCGATAATCAACATCGTTCGAAATGGAGATCTCCCAACAATCGGCGAGCTTTACCACGCTTATCGTCCAACTGCCTACATGTCTGATATCATTCCACCATTCAGTAAAACAGGAATTGTCGTTGAAGGTGGACACTTCTTCACCTTCGATGGACGTCATCTAACAACTGCTGGAACATGCGATTACATGTTGGCTCACGATATTCGTGACGGAAACTTCTCGATTATCGGTACATTCAACAACGGTAAATTCATAAGTCTCACCATAACAGCACCTGGTGAAAGCATCACATTGAAGTCAAACGGTAATATTCTGATTGACGATAAGCCAAGTGAATATCCAGCCAACACGAAGAATCTCCACGCATTTTTAACACTTCCTATTGTCAACGTCAAATCAGACTACGGTGTTCACGTTGCCTGCAGCCAAAAAGCTCCGATGATCTGTTCTGTTCATGTTTCCGGATTCTATCATGGAAAATTACGTGGTATCTTCGGTGATGCTGACAATGAACCTTACGATGATTTCACGCTTCCATCAGGTCATGTAACCGAGAACGAGTCTGATTTTGGTAATGCATACAGGCTAAATCAGGCATGTCCAGCTGCACCAGCTGTCGATCATCAGCACTCACACGCACGTAATCCAACGTGCACGGAATACTTTTCTGAGGCTTCTTCAATGAGCTCATGCTTCAATTACGTCAATCCAGCGACATTCCGTCAGGCCTGTGATCATGCAACAGCAGCTGGTACACCACGTGCAGCTTGCCTGATTTCTGCTGCTTATTATGCAGCTTGTCGAAAGGAGCGTGTTCCAATTTCAATTCCAGCTGCTTGTGGTACCTGCAAAGTTGGCAAGGACATTGCAATTGGCGACAGTTTCAGCGTTAAAGTACCGAATAAACAGGCAGATATTATTTTTGTCATTGAACAGACTTTGAAGAATGAGAAAATCTTCCAGGAATTAGTTACACCTTTGATGACGGAGATTAAGAATGAATTTAAGCATCATGGGATCAATGATGTTCATGTTGGATTGATTGGTTATGCTGATCACATGAAATGGCCACAGCATTATACTACTGGTGGAAGCACCAATATCAATGGAGACGTGAAGAACATGAAATTCAAGGAGAGTGAACCTCTGATCACTTTCAAAGAGGCTAAGGAAGGAGATACGGAGAAACGTTTGAATTATCTTGAGCAAAGGGCAGATGTTGAACTTGGTACTTTCAAGCTCACTGATGCCTATGAGGAAGCTATTGGCTATCCATTCAGAACTGGAGCTGCAAAGGCAGTGATTGGTATCATTGATTCACCGTGTGAAAAATCTCCATTCTTACTGTCACTGCAACAATTGAGATTAATTATGGGACAGAAGGTTTATCACGATTTGGGATTGACTTACTATCATGTTGGATTCTTGAATGATATCCTAGTGTCTGGGAAAATGCAGAAAAATGTGGTGGGCTATGATGCCAAGTTTGCTTACACGTTCTCTGATAGCAAGAAGAAGCCATTGGAGGGCAGTATAGATAAGGATAATGTCGTTCTAACGAGCGGTGATGTCTGCGCTGGATTCTCTGTTTCTGTAAGATTTATCATTATTATTTTATTTTAAATAGAGGAAAGTGGGGTAAAATGGATATATTCCAACACAAGGGTCTGAGATAGAGATTTTTTAATGATCCCATTGAAAAGCTGAGGAAATTTTAGGTGGGAAACATGTGTTAAAATTATTTTCTTAAATTTTTTCGAAAATTCGACTTTTTTGAGCGACATTTGAAGGAGTATTTCGTTCAAAAATTAAAAAAATTCAGTTTTTTGGGGATATCTCGGGTCGCAGTGACCTGGGGTTGATTTTAAATGAGAGGTGAGCTCATTTCCATCGATTTAAGTAGTTCAACTTTTTTTTAAATCGATTTTTCAATTTCTCGTAGCTCTTTTTCTGGAAAATTGATAATTTTTCTCAAAAAATTACATAAATCGATGGCAAATGAGCTCATCTTTCATTTGAAATCAACTACAGATCCTCACGACCAATAAAATCGGAGATATCTTTGAAAAAGTGAAATTTTTGAAAAACGGAAAGGATTTCACCTTCAAATTTTCCCGAAAAAATCGAATTATTGAAAAATTCCAAAAAATCACTTCTGGCACATAATTTCCATCGGCAATTTTCTCATTTTTCCAATGAAATCATCAGAAAAAACCTATCTCCAATATTTCCATCGATTTCGAGTAATTTTCATAATATAAAACATCAAAATTGAGATTGTTTCCCTTCTCCCTATAATTTTTTACTAATAAAGATTAATTACTAAATGAAAATAATTTTTCATATTTCAGTCGGGCGGTGCAGCTTTCAGTTCGAATAATTTCCTAGAGGCAAAACCGAATCAGCGAAAGCAATTCCTACAAGTTGCAGCTAGAAGAGTAGTTGATGGTATCACAGCCGTTGAATTAGAAGAAGATTGCATTTGCAAACAACATTTGGGACTCAATGGTTACGCTAGTTGCCGAATTGTTGGACGCAAAGTAAAAGAAGCGGTAAAAATTCTTCTTTGAACTATTAATCAGTTTTATAACGATGCAGCTGTTAAATTATCATGATACTACGTAAAAAGGCAGACATCTAACAATTTTCAGATTTTTCTCTTCTTCGAGAGAAAAATATGGACACTTAAAAAATTTAAAGAACTATAAGTGCAAATTTTTAAAATATTTTTAAAATAATATTTTGTTTGTTAAAAAAAAATTTGAAAAATTGTCTAATGTTTTTTCTTTAATCATCATAAATTATCTAATTTTTCTCTGTTTTATTTTACAGAAACACAAGTAATTTCAAGAAGCTTCTGTTCTTCAGACTCAACAGCGTTATTTTGCCATGTGCAAATAATTCAATAAAAAAAATTAATAAAACCATCGTTATTGCCATTATTATTTTCTTAAATTACCATTATTATATACGATAAATAAATTCATGTTGCGATCTTGTACAATTAAGAATATAATGAAATTTGAATATATATGTAGAAAAATTAAGAAATTGTGAAGAATAATGAGAGACAATGATATATAACGAATTAATTATCAATTATAAATTTTCAACCATCAGTATATAATATACATAGAATATGAATTTAATAAAGAAATTTCATTATAAATTTTGATGTAATTTTTTAGTAACTATATTTTAGTTTATTCGTTACATTCTCCTATTGATTTGTCCTCGATTTATGTTAATGAGACATTTATAATTTTCTCATGATTCGAAAAAAAACTGCAAGCAGCTAATGGTGAGGATGGATCAATTACCAATTATCTATAGGAAAGACTGGGGCAAAATGGACCTCTGCAGTAAAATGATTCATGAATTTTTTTCAGGATGAAAGACTTCATGAAAAAATCTGAAAAAATTCGAGAAAATGCTACGATATATGAACATTGTTGATGAATTTTTTCAAATTTTTCCCTCAACATCTTCTTCCTCAAAAAAAATCCAAATGCTCTCGACTCGCACATTCATTCTTTTTTTTTTTTCGAATTTCCATTTTTACTACGAGTCCAACACATTAACGTGAATAATATTAGCAATTAATGAGGGATAGAACGTCAGCTTCAATGTGTGTATAATAGTACAAAGAGGAGGAAAAAGAAGAAAAAAAAAAAAAATTGAAAACTGGTGGGGATTGAAAAGTAGTGAATAAAAGTGTGAGCATAAAACGTAAGTCAGTCAGTAACGAAGCAACGCTATACTGTATATATACGTCTAGTGTGTGATCGTAACGGTAATATTTCTACATAATATGTTTTTTTTTTCTATTTTTTGAAAAGTTTCTCATTGAAAAAAAAAAGAGTCATTCATAATTTTAAAAATATTGTGTTTATCAGTTGAGACACATGTGTTAAATCATTGAGTTAATAACATTTGAATGCGCATTACTATTATTTTATCCTGATATATCATCGTCTTAGAAACAAAAGGGCTTAAGTGCTAGGCTCATAATTAGCAACTTCGGTTTTTGAGGCAAGAAAATAATTCGATACAATGTGCATAGTTATGTGGTAATAGAAGTGGTTTTTCATTTTTTTTTTCTAAGCGCGTGTTTATCGGGAATTACAAAAAAAAAAAGATGAACAATAGGAAAAAAACCCGCGATTGCCTGACCTTGATATGATTCAATGATCCACGCGAAATGATGAAATTTCAATGACAACTGGAATTATATAAGCGCGTTATTTCGTTTTTTTTTTACTGGATTTTTGAAAGGAGTTTAAGTTAATTGTCCCTGACCTCATCCTACTCTTCCTCACACTCCTCCACCTCTTCCTCTGAAATCCTAATTTCTGATTTTTATGTAGAAATTCCTAAAAAATAATTATGAAATTGAATTCAGCACATTTTTCATAATTTTCTGAATTTTTTCTTAACAAATAAATTATTATGAAAAAAAATATTTGAAAAATAGGAACTCAAAGTTTTTTAAATTTTTGAAACGAGCATATTTTTCATTTTTTTAAAAATAATTTATTTGGCAAAGAAAAAGGAAGAAATGGTCGTAAAAATGATAAAATATTGGTTCTATTGGTCCTCAACAAATGCTTTTTTTTTAATAATTCAAAAAATTGTTGAATTTACTCAATTTTATCCATTTAAACAAATCCAATATTTAAATAAATGAATTCAACAATTTTTTTCAATTATTTCCAAAAAGTATTGCTAAGAACCAACAGAACAAATATTTCACAATTTTTATCACTTTTTTTTCTCAGTATATTTTCAGTATCATAAATAGAATTGAATATAATCATAGAACTATCATTAATCCAAATTTATGTGAATTTTTCAGATGAAGTCATTTATAATCCTCACCTTATTCATCACTGCTATTGATTGTCAATTACTGTTTCCCGGTCAGTACGATGCAAATAGTTCATCAGGTACTGATAATGAATGGCAGCGTCCACCATTTCCTGCATACAGTCCAGCAAACAATTTTCAACACGTCCATAGCACAGGAGTAGTCAATCCATCCAATTCATATCCTGCTAATCAAGTTGAGGGTGTATCTATTCTTGTACCAAGTTCTTCACTAAATCCTCCATCACATGGAATAACACCTGAGGAAATGTACTGGAGCAATTACGTAAGTATTCCCATAAAATTTAAATTAAATAAATTAAAAATTTCTATAAAATATGAGTGATTCGATTACAAATTTAAGAAAATCTTTCGAATTTCGTTCTAGTAATTTTTTTTTTGAGTGAAGGACTTGATGAAAAAATCTGAAAAAATTTGAGAATATGCTCCAATATATATACATTTTTTGTGAATTTTTTCAAAATTTTTTGGAGACTCCTTCAATTGTAAAAAAAAAAATTCCGAAAATTTTGACCAAAATGTCCATTTTACTAGGTTTTTTTTTGTAATTATGTATCGTAACTTTAAAGGCAAAGGGGCTAAGTGCTATGCTTATGCACAGCACTTACACCACTTTGTTCTTAAAGTGATGGATAATATGATAGTACATTTGATTTTTCTTAATTGCCTTTTTTTTTATTTTTGAAGGTAAATAATATAATAGCACGAGGAGTCATGAAGTACAGTTTGGACATGGATCGTGCGATCAGTGCGAGTCAAAGGACACTGCCACTAGAAAAAGATCCTGAAAATGTTGTATTTTCACCAATCAGCCTTGTAGGAACATTAGCACTTGTATTACTTGGATCAGCTGGTAAAACATTTGACGAAATCATTAGAATACTGGGTTTCAATTCAGGCGTTGATATTTCTGGACATTCGGAGATTTTTCATCGGATGTTTGGGTCATTATTGAATACAATTGATCCTCGATATCCTTCTAATTCGGGAGGACCTCTGGTCTCCTTGGCTAGTGGTGTCTTCGTCCAGGTAAATAAGGATTTTGTGATGTAAAGAACTTTAGGAGAGAAAAATAGTTTAATATATCGATCTGAGGGAGTAATCACTTGTGAAATCGCGTGTACATTAAAATGAGAAATCTCAAGAAAATTTCAAAATTCTTACAAAAGTTCTTGAAATTTTTGAATTTTTGAAATCTTATAAAATCTGGAAAAAGTCTTGGAATCACCCAAAAACTAGAAAAATTCGATGAAAATTCCATGAAATCTGTGGAATCATTGGAATTTTATCTAAAATAAATAGTGAAAATATCTGAAAAATTGATTTGAGAATTTGAAAAAAGCCATAGAAAATTTTGAATTTTGTTGAACATTATTTTAATCAGATTTTTATTTTTTATAAATCTTTGTTTCTGTCATGGAATCTCGAAATTTCTTAGTATTCCCTGAAATTTCTTGAATTCTCATAGAAATCTGTGAAATTTCGAGAAATTTCATGGAATTTCATGAAATCTGCTGAGAATTCGAGAATCTTTGAATTTTTTCCATTTGGAGATTAGTGCATACAGATTTTAGGAATCATTGGCCCTTTCGATATTACCCCATATTTATGAATAATTCTTTTTTTTCAGAATGGTTATCCCATTCGTCAGGAATTTCTGGCCTTAAGCCAGTCGGTTTACAGAAGTGAAGTGAAAAATGTTGATTTTTTGTATCGGTCAGAAACCGCACGGAACGTCATAAATAATTGGGTAAACAGGAAGACACATGGAAAAATCAAGAATATTTTGACGCAATCATTGGATCCGGATACTCGAGTTATTTTTGCATCTGCTCTGTACTTCAATGGTGAATGGAATCAGCACTTTATTACTTCTGGTACGAGGCGGTAAGACTTTATTAATTTTCATCATATGATAATTCGATGAATCAAGTGATTTGCTTATATACTCATTCTATAAATACAGGAGATCCTTCACATTAACATCTGGTCGAGATGTTGAAGTGGACATGATGTTTAACAGTGGGTATTTCCCATTCTATGAAGATAAACAGCTTGGAATGAAAATTGTAGGGCTTCCTTATGCTAATAGTGAAAGACTGGTAAGTGAAAATAAAAGAAGGAAAAAAAACAATCAATTATGGGATTTTCCAGAATTTTGGATTATTAGAATTTAAGAATTTCAAAATTTAAGAATTTTAGAATTTCAGAGTTTTGGAATTTCCGAATTGCGCCATATTAAACTCTGAAAAACGGCCTTTACCGCAGAATTATGAGGAAATCACTCATTCCAATTTTGGAATTTCCCAGAATTTCAAAATTTTTAATAATGTTAAAATTTTAACATTATCAATGTTAAAATTCTAAAATTTTAGAATTTTAACATTCTAGAATTTCACAATTTCCCAAAAATTTAGCTCTAAAAACCTTTGTTAATGACGTCATTTCTTTAAAAAACCTACATTGTCCCATCATTAGCAACCATATCCGATTTTTAACAAAAAAAATGATAATTTACTCTCGAATATTCCGTAAAATATCGTCGTCTTAGAAATAAAAGGGCGTAAGTGCTATGCTTATTCACAGCACTTACGTCTTTTTTTTCTAAGGTGATTATAGCATTCCTTTTCTTTTCTCTAGATAGATCCATCGGATTTCTCTCTTTCCGGATCCACAATGTACATTTTACTACCAACATCCAGTAGTTCAGATGCTTGGAGTCGTCTAGAGGCAAGACTAACTCCAGATACAATTGAAACAATGATAAGCCAAATGGAAAGCAAAAGATGTATCATAGGATTACCAAGAATGAAATTATCGAGTACACTGAATTTGAAACGTGCCTTGGAATCACTGGGTTTGACGTCACTGTTTCTTCCAAATGAAGCAAATCTTGGGCTTCTTTCATCAGGTGTTAATTCGAGAAATGGACAGCCTATTTCGAGTCCGTCCTTCTCTTCAAGAATAGATAATGGGGAATTGTGCAATTGTACAGAAACGCCAGCAATAAATTCTACAGAAACACCAACAATTAATTCTACAGAAAAAGAAAATTCTTTCAAGTAAGAAGACAGAAATTGAAATTCATCAAATTATTAATAAATAAATAAAAAATTCATGAAATTAAATTATTCAAAGATTTCACGTATAAAAAATACCTATTGAGAATTTCTATAGAAATTTCCTATGGGGTTTTTTTCATGCGTGTTCCTGCCACTATTAGTCATTTTTCATCAGTTATTAGTGATTACTTACAAATCATTGATCTGATTAATGTATAAAAATATAACTTTTTTTCGTGCCATCATTATGAATAAATAATTATTAATGAATAGTGATATTATTAATAATGATTAATTACATCATTATTAATAAATAATAATATTGACTCGCAAATGTTTCATTAACAAACACTAATTTTTCTGGATTTTTCTGGAGGTTTTCATGGAAATTCACAGAATTTTGCAAAAAAAACTCATAAAATCGTCGTACGATAATGAAACTTGATGAATTATTGAATAATAATGCAAACGAAAAACGTTATATTTTTACGTATCAATTCAATTAATTATTTTTAAGAAATCTTCCGAGAAAAAAATTGAAAATGACTAAGAGCGACAGTACATTCTTAAGTGAGAAAATATATTAATGAAAATTATTTTGAATATTTCAAGGACTCGTAAAGTACGAAGTGGAACTCTTGAGCCTGAATTTATCAGATTCATGGAAGCCCAAGGATTTCCGAATTATGGCATCGATGCAATTCGAAATAGCGCTAATCTCATCAATCCAGGATTATATGCCTCTGAAGTAATTCATAAAGTGGAAATGGACATTACCGAAACTGGTACAGTAGCAGCAGCAGCAACTAGCGTTATTATTCTGCGAGATGGAAGAGCTAAATTATTCACAGCTAATCGTCCTTTCAAGTTCTTCATCAGACACGAACCCTCACGATCCACTCTTTTCTGGGGATCAATAAATAAACCAACACCTCATTATCCACTTAGTTAGTTACTCTATTCTAATTTTCTTTACACTAGCACTTCTTTTTTTATATATATATATATATATGAAAGTCATTTTGTATATTCTAACTAAAGTCCAAAGATTTCTTAATTGAGTTTTTACGTATTTTTTATTTTTTCTCACCTATTATCCAAAAAATTATCCTAGTACTGAAAAAAAAATGAAAACATTTTTAGATTTATTTTCACAAGCGTAAATTGAATTTTATCGAAAAAACATTATTCATCGAGGCAAACATTTTTCAAGAATATATCAAGTCTATATATCAATAGCTTTGAATTATAATCCGTTGCATTTATTTTATTTAAAAAAAAATCGACATAGATACAGCAGAATACTATTTTTTTCCTTTGGTAAATAATTTTAAATAATTTCATCGAAAAAGGATTTAAAGAGAAAGAAGAGATATTGAGGGAAGGAAGAAATTAAAGGATAAATCTAAAGCTCATTGCTCTCATGAGGCCTCGCAAGGTTGAAATCTAGAATTTCGTCGGACGTTAAAAATCGTACGTCACTATCCTCAGATAATGTTGAGCCTTTGCTAGATTTCGATCGGCGATCGTATGATTTCCTCCGTCTCAAACAAATGGTAACTACGACGCTGCCAATTATCCCCAGTACTATGAGAACAATTACTATACTGATGATTTCGGATAAACCGAGGGGTACAACTGCCTGTTGTTGTACGTGCTTCACCGAAACATGCGATTCTGTGTAAATAAAAAGAAAGAAAAAGGTATTATTCAATTCAACTGGTTAATGAATTCTTTCGCAATTCTTTACTCACCAGTCGTCACATCGTAATGAGTCGTATTAAGTACCGGAAATGGTGTTTCACGATGTGGTGACGTTTCAACTGATGGAAGTGTTGTTTTTTGCATCATTTTCGTTGTATAAGGTTCTAATTCGTCTTTTGGTTCTTCAGATATAACAATTGTACGATATTTTTCTGTATAGACTCTTCCAGTTGTCGTAAGTGATAATGGAGAATCTGTAACGGCTGTAAGAGAAAAGGGAATCAACATTAAATTATTGAAAGAAATTAAAAAAATAATTACATTGTCTGAATTGAATTATCATTCCTTCATCTTCAATTAAATGAATATAAATATATCGCCACTGTAGAAACAAAGGGGCGCAATTGCTATGGATAAGCATAGTAATTACGCCCCTTTCTTTTTGAAAGGACAATATAGATAGTGGAGAATGAGGTAGAATGAACCTCTGCAACAACATCTTTCAGGATTTTTCTTTGAAATTAAGGACTCGATGAAAAAATTTGAGAAGATGCTCCAATATGTCTTCATTCTTGCATAATTTTTTCAAATTTTTTCATCCAGCTGCCTATTTTCTAAAAAAACCCAAATCATTTTAACAAACAGGTTCATTTTACCCCACTTTCCCCTATATATATTGTGGTCCTGGAGTGAAAAAGGCGTAACAAAATAGGTAAAGTGTACCATTTACGTCCTTTTCACTCTAAAACGACGATAAATATATGTAAATATAGAGTTCTTTATGTGATATAGTTCATTGACCTAGAACACAATATTCTGCAAAATCAGGACAGCATGTAGAGTTCTCAGCGCAGTCAATAGTACAGTGACATGCGTCAGGTGATGTCAATGGAATTATTGTTGTCCCGACATTTATTGATGTATTATTATCGCACCTCCCTCGACAACTCTGCATAGCATTGATGATTTCAATTTGATCTAAATCAGAATTTGATGGACATGAGTCAATATTAATGTATATGTAGACATGAATTGTATCTATGATATGGTATTTATTTCATTTGATTTACCATCTTGTTCGGTTATGGAACGAACAGTCGTTGCAGCATCTTTTTTTTGTGCCTCTGCACATTCTTCTCCTTGGAGAATAGCCACATCGTCTATTGCTAGATCACTTACATAGCCGGCACCTCTTATTCCCTCAATAACAATCTGACAATAGGCAAATAATAATTATAATGTGATTAACACATATCTGACAATTTTTTAGAATTTCCTTCTTTTTTCTAATGGATTTTTTTACTGAGAAAAAAAATTGTCAGATATCTCCTATTTCCAGTATTATTGAACGATATTGGTTGGACATTCTGAAAGTGAATGACAGCAATGAGCTTACTTGAAAACTATTATTAGTTTTGGGCAGACTGAAGAGTCCATGGAGCCATTGATTTCCTTGATTTCCCTGTTTTTCAAACATCACTTCTCCATTGTCTGAATTTGACTGGGGCTTGAAGTAAATACGTAGTGTACCGATTGTCGCTCCATACATGTGATACCTGAAAAAATGTTAAAATTAATCTCAGGATCTCTGAGTGGGGACTGTTCAATTAAAATTAATCATTTATAATCGTTGCCTTAGAATCAGAGAGGCGTAAGCGCTATACTTATACACAGTATTTACGTCCCTTTGTTACTGAGATGATGTAATGTTTACTATCAAAGTTCATTATCGAAATGATAATTACCAGAATGAAAAGCATCCTGAATCTGTCAATGATGCATTATAAAGTGGTGATATAATTCTAGCGGTATCATTCACCAATCTGCCTGATGCCTCGATATAGAGATAATATCCTGGAATATCAAAAGAAAGGATTAGAATTAATTAAAGAGTTTTATAGGGTTTTCTTTTGCTGAAAATCATTTTTCCTATTTCCAATTTTCCGTTAAACTACCTCCATCCTCACTGATCTAAAAAAACTCCATAGTACTACTTATATATAGGAGAGAGTGGGGCAAAATGGACACTATAATGCAACGATTAGAGATTGATTTGTTTCGATGATTCTATTGCAAAGCTGAGGAAATTTTAGCCGGAAAACGAGTGTGAGATGTATTTTTTTAGATTTTTTTGAAAATTCGATATTTTTCGGTATTTCTGAGGGGTTTTTACCTTCTCTTTTTTTTTAATTTTCAGTTTTTTGCAAATATCTCTGGTTCTATTGGTCGTAGCAATACGTGGTCTCAAATGAAAGGTGAGCTCATTTTCCATCCATTCATGAGGTTTTGAATTCAAAAATATCAGTTTTTGGGATAGTTATAGGCCCAAAACTGTTCCACAAAACTGTTTCATAAAAATGGCCATTAATACCTTAAAAATCGATATTTTTGGATTGAAAACCCTATGAATCGATGGCAAATGATCTCACCTTTCACCTCTCGTCGGAATTTTTACGCTACGACAGATAGAACCGAAGATATTCTCAAAAAACTGAAATTTTTCAAAAAAAGGAAGGATTTTACCTCTCTAAAATGCTGAAAAAGTCAAAATCCCCAAAAATTCATTCCGGCACTCGTTTTCCCCCTAAAATTTCCTTAGCTTTCCAACGAAATCATCAAGAACAATCTACCACCAATATTTCTATTAATTCCAGGAGTTTTCCATGATATTTGCCTAAAAATTTAGATGTGTCCATTTTACCCCCGATATCTATTTTGCTCCACCTTCCCCTATGTATAAACTTGTAAATATTCTCAAGTTAATTGTATTTATGTTAACAAAACTCTTCAAACCGTAAATCATGAAAAAGTAATTAATTTCTAAACTCAATTAACTCTATTCTCACCATCATTTCCTGCTCCAAATGTGTGGTCATGTGTGGGGCCAGTGCCAATATGTGAACTTGGTGTCTCGAAATTATGTCGACGCCAATCGAAATCGTGCTTGGGATCTTGCTCCCACCAGCACAGATCAGGCTTCTCAAAATCACATTTTCTCGGAGCAGTAGCAGTTGTATCTAGATCAAAGAATTTTCTCATTATAAAATCTATAATTCAAAGATCAAAGTGGCCTCAATCGCCAAGAAGATGATATTAATTACCTCTGCAGTATGGTACAGTCCCATTCCATTGTCTCCCATTGCAATAAATTTCTGCAGTACCAATCAATGTGTATCCAGGTGCACAAAAGTACATTAATATTGCTCCATTGTATTTTGGAGCTACGAGGGCATGCTCGGGTGTTGCCAATGCCGAACAGCGGGAATCTTGAAATGAAAATACGAATTTTAGAGAATTCTCATAGTAACACATAAAAATGCTTGTTTTTTTTTAAACATAATAATATTATACTAGACAAATGGCTTCTTCGGTCAATAATGCTTTTTTTAATCTAATATTTAAATTATATAAAAACATTCAACAACATTAAAATTAAAATAGACATATTTTTCCAACATACTGACACAAACTGGGATTGGGGTGTCCCAATTACCACGTACACACGTCGAGTACTTATTTCCAATCAGAGTGAAACCTTCGAAGCATTGGTATCTGATTATTTTACCACGTCCTCGTGTTCGAACTTTACCATTTGGAAATGGAACAGGTGGACATCTCACTTGAGAAGAGAAAGAAATTTTTTTATGCATAAATAAATTAATATTTTATTCGGAGTTAAGGATAATTGGGGGGCACAACCGAAAAAAAAGTTAAATTCTTGGATAAAATCGTTAATAACAATTTATACAAAATGAAATTCTCAAATTTGATCCAGTGAATCTGTGAAGAATGTCATGAGACATAAAATAAGCCCATGAAACAAAAAATTAATTGAAAATTAAAAAATTTTCATTATTTTTTACATTTTTTCGAATTTTTAAAGTTTCAGAGAAATGTAAAAAACCAATGAAAATTCTTCAGTTTTCAATTAATTCTTTGTTTCTTGGGTTTATGTTAGTCACCATTACATTTTTTACAGACTCACTAAATCAGATTTGAGAATTTCATCTTTTTCAAATTGTTATTAACGATTTTATATAAAGAAATGACTTTTTTCGATTGTATCTTCCAATCACCCTTAAGGAAATATGCTCTACTCTTTCTCATGTATATATATATATATATATAAAACATCGTCATCTTAAAAACAAAGTGGCGTAAGTACTGTCTGTACAATCATAGCACTTTCGCCCCTTTGTTTCTAAGGCAAAGACATAATTTATTAAATTTTAATTAATTAATTAATTTCTAGTACTCACTACTGTTGTCCCATCCACCAATTGTACATTGTCCCAGTTCCAATATAGCAATTAATAATGGGAAAGAGCACTTCATATTCCAACTATTAATTTAAATATTCCCTTTAAGACGAAGATGTCACAATATCATTTAAACGCCACTAATTATCTCTTGGAAGAGAAAAAAATCCGCAACCACTCATCCATACACCCACCCACATCCACATGCAGACACGCACATATACCCAGGCACAAACCAAAAATTCTTATAAAATTTGTAATTCCAAATTTTCAAATAAACCCGAAATATCGAAATTCTAAAATTAAATATAAATTTCAAAATTTTATGACTTATACAGCAGCAAAGAATGCTTGTCATTCAAATGTTTAAGTCATTTTGTGCTTTCAGAAAGAATTTTTCCCGAAAGGGAAGGAATGAGGGCGGAGATGCTACTTCCCTTCTGACTGTGTTTGTGCGATTGGTTGCTATCTGTTTCCGTTCATACTTATCACATACCCAGCAATAATTAGTGTATCAGGCCTTGGGATGCTTGAGCACAAATTTCAAAAAATTTTGTGTAGTTGCAAACACATTGAATATCTTCATGAATCAAGTTTCATCCCATTCTTTAATATCATTGATACTATTTCTGCATTTCTGTCAATGGATTCGTAATAATCGAAATCGTTGGACATTCTGGAGAAAAAGAATTACCATTAATTTATGAATAATAATTATAAGATTTTTTTTTTATTTCATTTTTCAAGAATATTTAATTCTACACGAATCATTATCAAAAATTAATAGTAATGATGTGAATTAATATCATTGAATGTTACTGTGCGATGAAGAGGATAGCCATTTTTATCTTCAATTGGAGGAGAAAATTGATTGTAATATGAATTGTAAGCAGTATCAGGATGATAGAAAAATTCTGGTGGATCAAGTGCAATGTTACTATGACTATTACTATCGTAAACTTCTCTCTCATGTGATTTATGAGGTCTATTCCTTTGTGGCTCAGGAGTAATCCACGTTCTGCTATTGAGTGGATCGATATTATTGTGATAGCCATGATTGCTACTATACCTTCGTACAGGATCATACTTTTTCTCTAGATTCCCTCCACCATAGTCTCTTTTCTTACGTCTGTCCTCGTAATGATAAACAGGAATGGGTCGGGGTAAATCAAAGGAAATGCTTTCATTTTGCCCAGCAAAATACTTATTCGGCTGCTGCAAATTATCTTGATATCCTCGTCCTTGTTTTCTGCTCCATCCACTTGCATCCTTTGACGGATTATCGTTGCAAGATAAGACTTTGAAGTTCTGAAGAAATGCATTACTCGATATTTCCGTTTCATCGATTCGCAAATCACGATGACGATTTCTTCGATTACGTGGAGCTTTTTCGTAAGCTTGGTGATTGTGGGCCTGCCCAAAATCCAAGTTCAACTGTCTTACAGACGATGGAAATGTCATTGACGGTCGCAAATCAGATTTTCCAGGGATTTCACTCTTCTTCGGTTTTTTATTCCTTCCAGTTCCTTCATTCCTTCTGTAGTTTGTCTTTACGGGATTAAATTTCTCTCTGCAAGGAAAATCCTCTTTACGAGTGGCTCGTACAATTACACTCGGTGTCTCGATGTACTTTGCCTCAATTCGATCTCTTCCACTTGGTGGACTTACACGATAACTCGGTTTCGTAAACATGATTTTACGATCGATAGGTGTCAGGGGTAAATTCTGCATGGGAATATCAAAATCATTAATTACAATAGCATCAGGCACTTTATTTTTCTGATTATGAACCCTCGGAATTTGGGGGCGAGGGGGTATTGACTTGGTAATTCTTCTTTCATTCCCAGAAATTTCATTATTACTCGTCTCGATAATTCCTCTTTTCTTATCGTCAATGGGACATTTCTTTGGTGCAGGTATTTCCTTATCACTCTCTCCAAAAGTGAAGAGTGACTCGATCTCACGACTGTAATCGTAGCTGCCCATGTGCAGATCAATCAAGAACATTTGGGTCTTCTGGAGTGGATCTAAAAAAAGAAGAATTAATTATAATGGATTTATTCTTTTAATTTTTTTCCTTTCTCGTTTATATATCTTACCTGGAAAACCTTCTAATGGAAGATTCATGAATACCTCTCGGCAAATTTTCACACACAATGCTTCGAAACATGTCATTGGAGACCATCTCCAACGTCCCACAGATTTTATAACTTCAATTTCCGGTGCATTATTCTGCTCGATTGGGCTTTCCATTGGATTATTTCCATCAGCTTTTTCCTTTTCTTGGCTTGGACTAGAATTGATCATCCGGTTGCGAATTTCATCGGCATTTGGAATTGTCAGTCCACCACGATTTCCATCAACTTCGGAAATTGTCATCCGGTCTCGATTTCCATCAACATTTGGAAATTGAATTGTCATCTTGCCACGATTTCCATCAGCTTTTGGAATTGTTTTAGAATTTCTATGAAAAATTAAATCAAAATAAGGAAATTTTGTATGAATTGTGTAAATTTTAAGCTTAATTTCACTTTGATCAAACAGCATATCTAAAATTACGTACTTTGATGAATAATCCTCTTTGTCGAAAAGCTCCATAACGTCATTAGACACAATTGTTTCATTCCCATGAGGCAGACGAAAGCGTCTTTCCTGTGCCAGCTGTTTACTCGCAACTCCATTTCGATAAATTCCAATATTCTGAAAAATAATAATTGGCAGTTGAATACACAGTACTATTCAATTGTTATTTTTGTTTTTCATCAGTATTTAAATAATTTTGTTGGTAATCGACAGTTGAAATGAGTGGACTTGATAATGGGATATTTGACCTTGACCAGGGAATAGTTGAGTCAACGAACTATTATGCGCATCCAGTTTGGCACAATCACTTTGTGCACACAGAAGAGGTTACAAGCATATTTTGTACATTTATGTGACTGAATCTGGCACATACAGATGTGCACGCGTTGGTATGACCTATCCGAAATATGCACACCTCCAGAGTGCTCACTAGAATCGTGAAAGTACTAAATGGACTCAACCGAGTGAAGCGCGGTTTCTTTCAAATATTCTACAGATAAAATTTTTTCGGCGTAGAAATTTCACATGATATCTTATTTATCATAGAATTCTTCATTATGGCCATAATGAAAAATTCTATGATAAATAAGATATCATGTGAAATTTCTACGCCGAAAAAATTTTTATCTGTAGAATATTTGAAAGAAACCGCGCTTCACTCGGCTGAGTCCATTTAGTACTTTCACGGTTCTAGTGAGCACTCTGGAGGTGTGCATATTTCGGATAGGTCATACCAACGCGTGCACATCTGTATGTGCCAGATTCAGTCACATAAATGTACCAAATATGCTTGTAACCTCTTCTGTGTGCACAAAGTGATTGTGCCAAACTGGATGCGCACAATAGTTCGTTGACTCAACTATTCCCTGGTCAAGGTCAAATATCCCCTTGATAATGATACGAGAGAAAAAATCTCTGTCTCATGAAAATGCGTAAAAAATTGTACAATTAATTTTTTTAATGATTATGTTTCTTAGAATAAATATATGCACCCTGAGGAGCTTTACGCACAGCAGACGAAACGTTGGTGCTTCGATAATTAAATGATTTATTAACTCATTAAATTTGGGAGTGACCACAATGGCCGATTACCAAGAAAACTATTGAATTGTTGTCCAAAAGGGGAAAAGGGCGGAAATAGTACAAATTTCCTATCTTGTTACGCCCTTTTTCCTCGAGGACCACGAGATAACAATGTAAATCTTTGTGATACTGAAAATAACGGACATCTGGAAGAATTTAGAAATAATAGTATTGAAAATTTACAAATTTCAGTATTTTTCCTTTCTTTAAAAATAAATTAGGCAAAAATAAAATTAAAAAAAAACATTCAGCGGAGAGTGGGGCAAAATGGATACTGTGATGAAATGGTTAGAGGTGGATTTTTTTTTGATGATTCTATTGAAAAGCTGAGGAAATTTCAGTCGGAAAACGAGTGTCAAATGTATTTCTTTCGATTTTTCTGAAAATTCGATATTTTTCGGCATTTTTGAGGGGTAAGGGCTTCTGCTCTTTTGAAAATCTTCAGTTTTTCGCAAATATCTCTGGTTCTATCAGTCGTAGCGGCTCTGCATTGATCTCAAATCAAAGGTGAGCTCATTTCCCATCGATTTATGGGGTTTGGAATTAAAAAATATCAGTTTTTGCGATAGTTATAGGCCGAAAACTGTTTCACAAAATTGTTTCACAAAAATGCCCATAAATACCTTAAAAATCTATATTTTTGAATTAAAAACCCTATGAATCGATGGCAAATGATCTCAGCTTTCACCTCCATTTGGAATTTTTACGCTACGACAAATAGACGCGAAGATATCCTCAAAAAACTGAAAATTTTCAAAAAAGGAAGGATTTTATCCTTCTAAAATACTCAAAAAAGTCAAAATCGCCAAAAATTCAAAAAATTAATTCCGGCACTTGGTTCTCGCCTAAAATTTCCTCAGCTTTCCAATGAAATCATCAAAAAAAAAATCTACCACCAATATTTCTATTAATTTCAAGAGTTTTCCATAATATTTGCCTAAAAATTTACATGTGTCCATTTTATCCCTGATGTCCATTTTGCCCCACCTTCCCCTACAGAAAATTCAAAAAGCCAAAATTGCAAATCTTCCAAATATTTTTTTTTACACTAATTAATCTGTTTAAAAAATCCCAAAAAATGTCACATGTCTTCTAATTTGAGCATCAAAAATTACTTCTTTTCCTTTATGATATTAAACAAATATTATAAATTAAAAAAAATTACTGGCTCAGGTAGTAGTCGATTACATGATGTTTTACGTTCTGCTCGTTGCTCACTTTTCTTTGTGAAATCCACAGCTTTATTTCTCTGAAAAGAAAAATAAACTTTCAAGCTTTTCCATCCAATTATCCATTGAATAGGGAAGAGTAGAGATACAATTTTTTTTCTTTTTCTATATATATATATATAAAAGTCCAATTAAAATGCAACGTATATTTACCGATTTCTTTCTCGCTTTGAGAACATTATATCTCAATCGCTGGAGGTCTTTTCTCTTTTTCTTCTTTTTTATTTTAACTTTTATTTTAGAAGCTAATCTAACCTGACTGTATTCCAAAGAACTATCTTCTTCACCTACTTTACTCATTGTCACTCGGATATTTATCGAAAAGCAATAAAATTCAATATTGCAAATGAAAAAAAAATATATATATATATATATTTATATATAACTACATTGTTGAGCTCAATAGAGCACGAAAAAATTTAATAACACGAAATAAATTCTACTTTCCAATCGACTAGTCTTCACCTTGATGTGTAGTCAATAATTGTGATTGCTTGCGGATTGTTTTCTTTTTTTTTTTTTTTTTTGGCGCGCTGACTGCAGCCAATTATCCGCCTGTGTTTACTTCTGTAACTCATGGGAGAGAATTGACCAATAGTAGCCTCGATACTAGAGTAAACACAGAAAGAACGTGTATTAGTGACACGGAAAATATTAGACATGTGACAATTTTTTTACATTTTTTACATTTTATTTTTTTTTAAATAGGAAATAAATTATTAAAAGGAGAAAAAAAAATATGTAAATATAGAAAATTAAAAAAACTAAAGATGGAAATTTTTTAAATATTTTTAAAATTATTATTTACTTGTTTAAAAAAATGCAGAAGATTGAAAAATGGGTTCTAATTTTATTAACGAATGCTGAATAAGCCCAAAAAGAGTGTGGAAGCTTAAAATATATTTTAAAAAATTAATTATGCTTATTATTATTTTGGAGCTCATCATATCGTGCAGCTCCCTATTCTTCCCCTCCTCCCCCCCCCCCCCATTTATAGAGGAGACAGGAGATAAAAAGGACCAGTTATAGTGATTTAGGATTTTTTTCAGAGTAAAATTCAGCATTAAAAAATCTGGAAAAATTCATCAACAATGCTGACATGTTGAGGCATCATCTCAAATTTTTTGCGATTTTTTCGTGAACTCCTTCACTCCAAAAAAAAATCCTGAATCATTTTAGTATGGAGGTCCATTTTGCTCCAGTTTTCTCTGCATGCAAAATAGACATTTATAAAGTGGAGCATCATTAGTTATTGTCGCTGCTCCTTTTTCATTAAAATTAAAGTGAATTCCATGAAACAGAGATAAATGAAAGTCATAGAGAATGAAAGTCATACTAGAAATAGAAAATAACGGGCAATTTTCATCATTTTTATTATTTCAACAAATAAATTTTTTTTAAGAGAATTTTGAAAAAAAATGGAAATATAGAAAATTTTAAAAACATATTTTTTTTATAATAATTTATTTGTTAAAAAAATTATTTGAAAAAATGAGGGAGATATATGCTTATTGCATTATCATAGCTATAGATATACATTGAACTCTAAGAAAAATAAATGCTTATGTCATATATCTTCTAATGGAGTGACCATTTCAAGTTCACGGTCATAATTTAGCATAAAATTCTTTCTAATCACGTAACATGTCTAACTACAAAGAAAAAAAAAGGCAAAAAAAAAAATATTCCTTATAATTCATCAGCACTGAGCAAAATGATTCTACCTCTGAATCTCCCATTCATCAAGTCCTCCCCTAAAATCCTTCAATTTCCAGAAAATTAATCTCGCCATTGAGCAAATACTGCAACAAATACAAGAAACAGACGGAGAAATCAGTAAATATGAGCGAATTCCATTCGTTTTCAATGAATTTTCAAGTGGCTGTAATTTTTAATGTACTCGAGGGAGTTTACCCCAGCCAATTCCAAGAACAATCACATTTACCGAAAATTTTTTTCGACGAATAGTCTTCGTCCAGGGCTCACGCGCGGCTCCGTCCAACACGGATTACAGAGCTCGTACTACTTTTGCCCCGGCCACACTATAATACAGTAAAACCGTATAACATAATGCGTCAACGCGCGTTTATAGAGAGAAAAAGAGAGAGACAGAGAGAGAGAGAGAGAGAGAGAGAGAGAGAGAGAGAGAGAGAGGCAGACAGACAGAGAGAGAGAAAGAGAGGGAGGGAGAGAGAGAAAGAGAGGGCGAAAGAGAAGGAGAGAAAGAAAGAGAGAGAGAAAGAGAGGGAGAGAGAAAGAAAGAGAAGGAGAGAGAAAGAAAGGGCGAGGGAGAGAGAAAGAGAGGGAGAAAGAGAAAGAGAGGGAGACAGAAAGAGAGGGAGAAAGAGAAGGAGAGAAAGAAAGAAGGAGAGAGAAAGAAAGAGAAGGAAAGAGAAAGAAAGAGAGGGAGAGAGAGAGAAAGAGAGGGCGAGGGAGAAAGAGAAGGAGAGAGAGAACGAGAGGGAGAGAGAAAGAAAGAGAGGGAGAGAGAAAGAAAGAGAAGGAGAGAGAGAGAAAGAAAGGGCGAGGGAGAGAGAAAGAGAGGGAGAGAGAGAACGAGAGGGAGACAGAAAGAGAGGGAGAAAGAGAAGGAGAGAAAGAAAGAAGGAGAGAGAAAGAAAGAGAAGGAAAGAGAAAGAAAGAGAGGGAGAGAGAGAGAAAGAGAGGGCGAGGGAGAAAGAGAAGGAGAGAGAGAACGAGAGGGAGAGAGAAAGAAAGAGAGGGAGAGAGAAAGAAAGAGAAGGAGAGAGAGAGAAAGAAAGGGCGAGGGAGAGAGAAAGAGAGGGAGAGAGAGAAAGAGAGGGAGACAGAAAGAGAGGGAGAAAGAGAAGGAGAGAAAGAAAGAAGGAGAGAGAAAGAAAGAGAAGGAAAGAGAAAGAAAGAGAGGGAGAGAGAGAGAAAGAGAGGGCGAGGGAGAGAGAAAGAAAGAGAGGGAGAGAGAAAGAAAGAAAGGGAGAAAGAGAAACAAAGCGAGGGAGAAAGAGAAACAAAGAGAGGGAGAGAGAGAAAGAAAGGGAGAGAGAGAAAGAAAGAGAAAAATGGAATGTGTATATGTTCAAGTACTGGGTAGGTTGTGTTTTGCCATCGCAGAAAGCACAGAGAGAGAGAAAGAGAAAGACTGTATGTTTTAAGGGTAAATTTCCACCCTCTTTTATCCCTTAGTATCACCAGTAGCCACAGGATAGCGCTGTTGCGCAAGACCAACCCCTCATTCGCGTCGTGTACTGCGAGCTCAATGTTTCGGTTTTATATATTCGCTTTCTCGACGTAAATACCATTTTTTTTTTGCCAGTTAAAAAACCAGAGACTGATACTCATCATGTATTCATCCTAAAAAAAAAAAAAAAAACTGATCCCTCAAAAAGCTTCATTTTCCCTGAAATGTGAAGATCTTCTATAAAATAATTTTTTAAATAATTCAATTTAATTGTGAATTCAAAAAAAAATTGAGTGATTTGCAACAAAAAAATTCGAATCGAATAATTTTACGATTGTTAAGCTTCTATTCGAAAGCAAAAAAAAGAGTTTGAAATTAAGACATTGACATTTTTTTAATAAATCGTGTGTCACAATGAATTTAATCAGTTTAAATGAATCGAATATTTATAAAAGTGAGTTGAGCATGTAAATGCCAATTAAATTATTATTTTTCTATATTTTTTTTTTTTTTCAAACTCATTTGTGTTAATTACTGCATTACTTGCTCCATTTAATTCAGTTTGTGCTACGAAATGTCCAGTGTGGCACACCCTCTGGGAATGAGCGAGAGCATATATCTATGGGAAGTATAAAAAAAAAAAGGAGCGAGAGGACGAAGGGAGAAAGACCACCAGCATATATATAGATATATGTATGTATATGTAGTGAGGGATTGAGGGAGAAAGAGAGAGACACAGAGAGAGTTACTTTGGGTATATGTGTGCTTTCCGGTCACTGAAGATGTACTGAACAAAAAGTATTAAGAAAAACAACAAAGACAGAGAGATAGGCAAAGAAAGAAATCTGATATGAGGAAGCTGAATATATATTTTGTATTACTCGGTCGCGAGCGCGCGATAGTCCACGCGACCTCTTTGGTTTTTCCCTTATTTTAGCATCGACCGCAAGATACCGAGTGACCGAGTGAGTTACTAGGTTTTATTGCCTTTTTTTCCTCCAAATTTATTTTCCCTCTGGATTTTTCCTTATTTTTTGGACGGATTCTTCGAGGTTTATTTAGCTCTTATCGTTGTTTCCCTATTTTTGTGTGTCTTTTCATCATTTCTACTTGTGTCTAAATAAATAGAGGCAAAAATTGGGAATATCCAGGATTTCTATGAATTTGTTATCACGTGGATTATTTATTTAACGTCACTTAGCAATTATGCATGAATCACAGAATAGTGTGAAATATATATGATAAATATTTGATAAATATTCAAGAAGAAAAAATACAAAATTTTTGTCTATAATTATTTTTTGTGTGCTTCTCACTCAACTGTTAAATCAGCTTTAATTCAAATTTACTATTCCATGACGTACATTGGACATTTCCATATCCGGGGACTTCCAGTGAAGAGAGGATTGACGGTTTTTTTCTGCTGAAAAAAAATTTAAATTAGCTGCAATGATTGAATCACTGTCAATTCGTCGGGGTTTATCCAGGACACACACACACACATTATCATTGGACAGTTTTTGCTATTATTAAATGGATTGGAAAAGATATCGAAGGATTTTAATGGAATGATGTGGATAACATTCTCGGCAATGACGAGGATTCAATTTTTTTTTTTGGATATACGATCTCAGATAGTTCAATTAATTCTATGATTATGGTGGGCTTTTATGTTTCTGCTGCAGTTAAAGGAGATTTAAACTTGAATTCACATTTCATTGTAACTTCCATAACACACAGAGCGCATATCGACCAACTGCTCTCTCCCGCACCAGCGACCTTTGACACGGGCTTCTAAATTAATTATTTATTCCTTTTTCCCTAGTTATTTATATATATAACACTTGGTGAAAAAGGAGATAATTCGTTGGAGAATCTCCTTGAATCAATGGATAATTTATTTTACATTGGATATGATTGGATCACAGTAGCGAAGAGGTAAAACGAGATAAGTCTATTTTTTTTCTTATCAGTTATTTGGAAATGCGTTAGAAAATGAGTGAGATAAGGCAATTTCATACCAAACCACTTTTGTAACTTGAAATTGTCTATCAAAAAAGATGGGTAATATCGCCTTATCTCACTTAATTTCCTAGATATTTCCATCAAAATGATCAGAAAAAACAGTCGATTTATCCTGTTTTACCTCTTCACTACTGAATTGTTAAAAAATAATGAAATTGGCAAACATCCGACAATTTTTCGTTTAAAAAAAAAAATAATAAATCTATTCTTAGAAACAAAGGGGCGTAAGTCCCATTTATAAACATAGCACTTACGCCCATTTGTTTCTAAGGAAACGATTTGAAAAAATTGCATTTAAGGATTTTCTTGATTTTTTGCAAGTTCATTTTTTTTACTGTTTTTTTTAATAATTAATTTCTTAAAAGAAGAAAAAGTGTAGAAATTTTCAGATTTTTACTGTTTTAATTATTATTAATTGATTCTTGATTTGAAAAACGAAAAGGCATTTAGAGAATTGAGTGATTCATCAAAAAAAAAATAATAATTAAATGCTTTTATTTGATTCTATATTGTCAATTAACAAAATTCATCAATCAAGTACAGTAAATCGGTCGTTTCATGTTTTATTAAAATTGCCTGTATGAATAATTAATTTATTCGATAAAATATGCATAAAGCTGATTGCTAAAATGGGAAATTTCCAATTAACATTATCACTGAACTCGTCAAGTTAAATTATGTATTATTATGAAAATCCTTTTACTATTATCTTTGAATACAGTGAAATTGCACTTGAAGTGTATACATTTATTTCAATCATGTTTAAATGATCGATAATTAGTATACCCTCCCAGGGCCATGACACTCAACGTACAATGAGACATGGAATTGTCTTTCATTCACGAACAATACAGACTTATCCTTGAATTTATGCAAAAGAATGTAGGGGAAGGTGGGTTGACATGAATAAAAGGGGTGAAGTGGACACGTGTTAGTTTTGGTATTTTATGCTATGAAAATTATGCGAAATCGATGGAAATATTGGAGATAGGTTTTTACAGATGATTTCATTGAAAAGCTGGGGAAATTTCCCATGGAAATCATATGTCAGAAGGTATTTTTTGGAATTTTTAAAAAATTCCATTTTTCGCTCAAGATTTGAAAGCGAAACTCTTCTGTTTTTGAAAAATTTCAGTTCTTCGGGAATATCTCTGGTTCTATTGGTCGTAGCGACCTGGGGTTGATTTTAAATGAAAGATGAGCTCATTTCCCATTGATTTATGAGGTTCAAAAAAAAAAATAATCAATTTTTCAAGTATTTATAGGGCAAAACCTGATTTTCAGAAAATGCCCTATAAGTATTTGAAAAATTGATTAAAAAAAATTTGAACCACATAAATTGATGAGAAATGAGCTCATCTTTCACTTGGGATCAACCCCAGGTTGCTACAACCAACAGAACCGAAGATATCGCCGAAAAAGTGAATTTTTTCGATTTTCAAAAGCGCAACCCCTTCGAAACTTGGCCAAAAAAGGGAATTTTTCCAAAAATTGAAGAAAAAAAATTTTTGACACGTATTTTCCGCCTAAAATTTCCTCAGCTTTTCAATGGAATCATTAGTAAATTTCTATGCCGAAAAATAACCAACAGAACCGAAGATATCGCCGAAAAAGTGAATTTTTTCGATTTTCAAAATTTGGTCAAAAAAGTTAAATTCCTAAAAATTAAACAAAAAAACAGTTTTGACCTAAATTTTTCTCAGTTTTTCAATTGAATCATCAAAAAATCTCCATCTCAAACCGATCAATTGAAATGTGTCCGTTTTACCCCATTATTCACAAAATGAATTGAAGATATAGCATAATACACTATTGTCTTCATATCTATCACAATATTTCGAATTACCTGTTCAGCCTTCAATTCAAAGCCCTTCATTGTATTCAGTATTGTCTTTGTCAAGATCTCTGGATATAATTGACTCTTTTGATATCCCATTATTGCAATAAATGGCCAAATCGAACGTGACTTACTCCTTAAACGTTGAGAAAGTTATTCCGGAAATAGAGAACGAGGGGTAGAAATGGAATCACATATATCAGATGCTGTGATGGAGCAAAACCCGAGCCCTTGTATTAGGACTACTAATACCCTTAATAGTTCTGAAATGAAATTTTTCCCATCTTTCGTTCGACCATCACCTCCACCTTGTGAATGAAAATCAATAAATTCTTAATGAGACGTAATCATGAATGTCCGTCAAATTTGCGCGATGTTAATTGGATATTGGATGATTACCGAATTAAGGATGATTGGAAGGTACAATCGGAAACAAAATTTTGTATAAAATTTTGTATAAAATTGATAATAACAATTTATACTTTAATTTTAGAATTTTCATTATTTACATTTTTTCAAATTTTTCAATTTTCAATCAATTTTTTGTGTTTCTGGGGCTTATTTTATTCCTCGTTACATTCTCTACAGACTCACTGTATCAAATTGGAGAATTTCATCTTTTATAACTTGTTATTACGAATTTTCTCAAAAAAAAATTAACTTTTTTACCGATTGTATTTCGCAATTAGGTGAAATCAGGAAAAAAAAGTTAATTTTTGGTATGAAATCGTAAATACTAACATATAAAAGATAAATGACTTAAAATTGATTTTTTTAGTGTTTGAAGAATGTAATATGAAACGAAATAAGCCTTAGAAACAGAAAATTGATTGAAAATTCAAAAATTTTCATTACATTTTTACATTTTTCAAATTTTCCAAGATCAAAAGAAATGTAAAAAACAATGAAAATTTTTCAATTTTCAATCAATTTTTTGTTTCTATGGCTTATTTTATTCCTCATTATATTCTCTACAGACTCACTGTACCAAATTCAAGAATTTCATCTTTTATAAATTGTTATCCCCAATTTTATCCAAAAAAATTGATTTTTTTTCAACCGATTGTACCTTCCGAACATCCTTAACGTGTTTTTATCTGTACAGTAGAGAAAAAAAAGTTAATAACAATTCCTACAATATAAAATTCTCGAATTGGATGGAGTGAATCTGAAAAGATTGCAATAAGGAATAAAATAAGTTTCAAAAACCCAAAAACTCAATTGAAAATTGGAAAATTTCCTATGCTTCTTAAATTCTTTCCTTTTTCAAGTTTCCAAAAAATTTCCAAAACCGCAGAAAATTTTACAGTTTTCAGCCAATTTCTCGTGTTCAGAACTCATTTCATTTCTCATTATATCCTCTACACATTCACTTCATCAAATTCAAGAATTTTATCTCGTATAAATTGTCATTAACAATTTTATCAAAGAAAAATCAATTTTTTTCCTACCGATTGTACCTCCCAAGTATCCTTAAAGTGATTAAACTCAATAATGAGTTTCAAGTGTATTTTTTTGTATTTCTTGTCTAGTTCATGAAAACATAAACACATACAATAACATGAATATAGGATGGAGAAAGAGAAGAGGCATCGAGGCTGAATTCTCAAGCGAACTTGATTATATTTAACTATGCATGGAAAGTCCGTGTTTACAGACCTTAGCGTGAGTGCTCACGCGAGGAAGGAACCCCTCTTTTTCTATGGGTTACAATGTTAGTTAACTCCTCAAATTATGTTACTGTGTCAAGGGTTCAGCCTTGATAATTTCTTCGGAATTACTCTGGACTGTGTATGTTCGTATATATGGGTATTTCACTATAGGTACTACTGTCTAATCAATGGAGCGTATAAATATATCCATAGGCTCACGATAGTAGCTCTGATTAATTCGGATAACGGCGAGAGGAAAAAAGGGCATTTCACTAGGGAACTCAGTTTGTAATGAAGGCCTTTTTTTTATTAATAATGAAGGATTAATCGTATTAAAAAAAAATAATGGAAAATAAGTGGTGGAGACCATTAAATATTGCTGATGTTGGTTCTTAGCAAATATTGTTTCGAAATTATTAGAAAAGTTGTTGAATTTACTAACTTTTGTTGTTTCAAACAGTTAATCTGTTTGAATTAACAAAATTGAGTCAATATTTGATAGTTTTTATGACTTTTTTCATACGGTACAGGGGTAGATGGGGTAAAATGGACATATTATAATTGAGCGGTTCGAGATAGAGATTTTCTAATGATTTCATTGGAAAGCTGAGAAAATTTTAGGTGGAAAACATGTATAAAGAATAATTTTTTGGATTTTTTTTTGAAAATTTTCACTTTTTCGGCCCAAGTTTTTAAGGAGTTTTCCTTTCGGAAATTGAAGAAAATCGCATTTTCGGTGATATCTCCGGTTCTGTCGGTCGTAGCGATCCGGGGTTAATCTCAAATGAAAGATGAGCTCATTTCTCATCGATTTATGTGGTTCAACTTTTTTTAAATCAATTTTTCGAATACTTATAGGCCATTTTCTGAAAATCAATTTTTACCCTATAAATACCTGAAAAATTGATAATTTTCCTTGAAAACCTCATAAATCCATGGGAAATGAGCTCACCTTTCATTTAAAATCAACCCCAGGTCGCTGTGACCAATAGAACCCGAGATATTCCCAAAAACCTGAAATTTTTCAAAAACTGAAGATTTTCACCTTCAAATCTTAAACAAAAAATTGAATTTTCGAAAAATTCCAAAAAATAGCTTCTGACATATGATTTCCATGTTAAATTTCCTCAGCTTTCCAATGGAATCATCAGAAAAAATCTATCTCCAATATTTCCATCGATTTCATGTAATTTTCATAGTACAAGATACGAAATCTAACACGTGTCCACTTTATCCCACCCTTCCCTCCATATTTCATCGAAATTTAGTAGAAACAATTATTTTCCTCTCTTTACAGATGATTCCATATCATGTATGTCTGCTCAATACGAAATGGAGGGATGGTCAAGGTGAAACAGTTTAGTCATAAAATGATTCTCCAAGAGATAGAGAAATAAACATGTGGAATGAGGCAAACTAAAGCTGAGTGGAAGAAATTCCCTCGTATTCCATTATTTCCACGAAAACTCGACGGAAGCGTAATCAAACTGATTATAGGCGCAAATTGCAGTAAATGTGATAATGAAACGAGGAAAATAATCGTATATTCTCTTCTATTTGAAAGGAAAAAAAGAAAAGAAAAATGTTAATGATGATTAACACAAATCGATGGAAAAACATGAAATTACACATGTTAGATAAAAAATTTTCGGAAAAATGAGAGAAAAACGGATGCTGTTATCGGTGATCATGTGGGTCTCACCTTTGCGGTGAGATTAATGAAGATGAAGTGTGTACAATGAATTTGGTCAGTTTGAGAAAGTATTTGAAGGTGAAATAGATATAATGTTGTAATTATTTTGGATTATCTTGATGATTCAGAAACGAAAATGACTAATAAAGAGACTTTTGATGATAATCAAAGTCTTGGGCGTCGTAAGCCACTACGTTTATTCTATAATTTTCATGATTTTCTCATTGGTATTGGCCTATTATTTTGCCTTGAGAAAATATTGCACTGTGATGGACAAAAACCAATCAATCTTGGTGGTGTTAAAAGACGAGATGTTTATATTGCTGGATTCTTTCCATATGGTAGACATGTATCAGAAAGCCATATTGGACGTGGTGTTATGCCGTCTGTGAAGCTTGCTGTCGATCACATTAATGACAATCCAACTGTATTGAGGAATTATCGTCTGCATATGTGGTGGAATGATACTGAGGTTCGTATAACTTTTTTTTTTTATTGCATTCGTATAACTTTATTCATCACATTTTTCTCAATCGTCTATTCTTATTCAAGCAGAAAAATGAATTAGAATAATAATAATAATGATAATTATGTGAAGTTCATATAAATGTGGAGTTTTTGAAGTACACCGTAAAAAAAAATCGCTTAATCAAATTTCTTATGTGCAAGTGCAAAAAAATCCTAGTCAATTAATTTCTCTCAAATAGAAAAAAATTAATTTCTCCTTGAATTTCATAAAATATTAATTTGCAGGAAAACTACTCACATTTCTGTTAGACTTTTCCAAATTATTTCTGAAGAACTACGAGAAAGCTAAGAGAAAAGTTTAGCATGACTTTTTTTCTGTTTATTAAATTATCTTCTTTCAAAGAATTAATTGATTGAATACGGTACTCGATCATACAGATGAAAATTAATCTACTGATATAGAGTAAAATTCTCCTTCTATAGAAAATTTTGCAATTGCTCGGAAGAAAATCTTTTCATAATTGGAAACTTCAGATTTTATTGTTTCTTCTCTATGACTCGTTCGTCATAAAATCATAGGGGAAAGTGGAGGAAAATGGACCTGTTTGTTAGAATGATTTGGGATTTTTTAGAGAATAGGCAGCTCTATGAAAAAATTTGGAAAAATTATACACGAATGAAGACATATTGGAGCATCTTCTCAAATTTTTTCAGATTTTTCCTCCGTGTCCTTAACATTGAAAAAAAATCCTGAATTATGTTGTTGCAGAGATCCATTTTACCTCATTCTCCCCTATAGAAAAAATACTTAATTTCTGTCAGAGTGCACAAATTTTCAAATTTCGTAATTAAAGATCTTCGTTTTCCCACAATACTATATATTCACAATATATAAATTTAAAAAAATCAGTTCCATAACATAGCCCAAACATTGCATGATATTCAATTTATTTTCTGCTTATTAGATTATACTTGATAGTTGATCTCTTCAAATGAATTTTTCTCATTAAAGAAAATAATTACTTGAAACGGAATTTTACTAACTATGAACAAGGCTCATTTCCGACAGGTTTTTTTTCTCATTATAGAGTAATAATAATAATATAATAATGAAGTTCTTGCGGAGAGCAGGTGCTTCTGGATGCGATAGCTCTGGACCAATGTACTCATTACAGATCAATGTCAACCTGGAAATTTTCTTTTTCCTGGAACACAAATGTCCCATGTTGCAATTACATCTTTCACAAACTTTCACATTGTTCAAATTACATATTCTCTGTTTTTCTTTCCATTTTCTTATTATACTTTTTTTAGTTTATTTTTTCTTATTCGTAGCTTTTTTATCCCTGGGGTACATTGAGACAACGAACAAAAGAACCGGGTTAAGTGGGTATCAACTTTAACTGTGAGCCACGTCTTTTCTCTCCAGCCTTGCACTTATTTCTTCAACTTCCTCCTGCTTTGTCTTTTTTCCATTTTTTTCTTCTAACATCCCAACATCCGTATTTCTACATACATCTTGCAGAAAAAAAAAGAAATAATAATAATTTTAATAATTAAACTTTTGAAATTTCGGGGTATTCGTTGGCAATCAACTGGATGAAGTTTATTTTTTATTTTATTTTTTTTTCAGTGTAACGCGGCTGTGGGCGTTAAAGCGTTTTTTGATATGATGCACAGTGGACCGCACAAGGTGATGCTGTTTGGTGCTGCATGCACTCAAGTGACGGATCCAATAGCCAAAGCATCTAAACACTGGCGGCTCACACAGGTAATGAATATAGACGAGAATTTATCAATTGGGGCGCAATCGATTATGCGTGAGATGAAACAGAATTGACGTGTGATAAGGATATTGGGGAAGGGGGGAGGGGGGGGGGAGGAGAATGGACACGTGTTAATTTTGATATTTTATACTATGAGAATTAGTCGAAATTGATGGAAATATTGAAAATAGGTTTTTTCTGATGATTCCATTGAAAAGCTGAGGAAATTTGACATGGAAATCATATGTTGGAAGTTATTTTTTTGAATTTTTCAAAAATTCGATTATTCGCTCAAGATTTGAAGGTGAAAGCCTTCTGTTTTTGAAAAATTTCAGTTTTTTGGGAATATCTCTGGTTCTATTGGTCGTAGCGACCTGGGGTTGATCTTAAATGAAAGATGAGCTCATTTCCCATAGATTTATGAGGTTTGAAAGGAGAATTATCAATTTTTCGAGAATTTATAGGGCTAAAACTGATTTTCAAAAAATTACCTATAAGTATTTGAAAAATTAATGAAAAATAATTTGAACTACATAAATCGATGGGAAATGAGCTCATCTTTCATTTGAAATCAACGCCAGATTGCTAGGACCAACAGAACCCGAGATATCGCCGAAAAAGTGAATTTTTTCCATTTTCGAAAAGATTTCTCTTCAAAATTCGGTGAAAAACATAAAATTTTGAAAGAATTGTGAAAAATTAATTTCGACATATACATTTCATATAAAATTTTCTCAGCTTTCCAATAGAATGATCAGAAAATTTCTATCTCCAACCGTTCAATTGGAATGTCCATTTTACCCCACCTCCCTCTTCTACATTACTTTTCTAATTTCAACACTATACATGATTTATGAGCTTTCTCGATAGTTTTGACATTTCACAGTGATGATCTACTTTGTGTGCTCCAAGCAGTTTATGCAAATTCATAGGAAATGACATTATCTTTCAGCTCAGTTATGCTGATACTCATCCCATGTTCACGAGCGACAATTTTCCAAACTTCTTCAGGATAGTACCATCAGAAAATGCATTCAATGCACCAAGAGTTGCATTACTCAATCATTTTAACTGGACAAGAGTTGGGACGATTTATCAGAATGAACCGAGATATGCGCTCGTGAGTTGTCACATTTACTCAGTCATTTGTTCCCTTTTTCTTCTTATCGATTGCCATTGATATGTAGATTTAGGTATTACATAGGAGCATCGTATAAAGATAGAAGTAACCGAATAGTCGGATTTTTCCTTCAATAATCTTTGGAATTATGCATTTTTTATTTCCATCGATTCATTTAAATTTTTATTATTATCATCCCCAAAAAATAAAAAAACGCAAAATTAAATTTCCTGAGAGATTCGAGCAAACATTTCATTTTTGATATAGATAAAATTTTTTTCGGTTGACATATTCCGAATTATTCTACAAATTCCCAATTTCTTTAGATCGAGATAAACACTTCGAAATAAATGGAATTCTCTCGAACTTTATGAAATGTTGGAAAATGATTTGCACATTTTTCTTCGGTCAGACATGTGTTTTTCTCACAATCAGAGTATAATAGAGGCGGAAAAATATTTAAAAATAGGCAACAGAAAGAATAGAATAAAATGAATAATAATAACAATGAAAAAAAAAAAAAATAATGTATCGAAAACCAAGGCTATTTGATTACACTCCGTGGGTGTTCTCCGATCGAAATGTCGACATTGTACTAAGCACGCGATATTGATTTAACCGAACTCTGAAAATTTTAGATTCAAAAGTAATAAATATACTTTTTTTTTTTATATTTTATTTGAATTTTTTTTTTTCTTAATTTATGAGATATCTTTTATCGTTTAAAGGCAAATGTCTAGAAAGACATGATCAAAGAGACAAAGCAGTTGAACAGGATAGAAAGACAATAGAGTCTAAAGTGACAAAGTTAAAAGGTTTTCTATCTGGCCGAGGGTATTTCCGGAAGTGAGTTAAACAATTGCAGCAATACTTGCTAGTAACTCCGGCATCCGTTTGTCAGATAGAAGTAATTAGTTGAATAGAGTTTGAAAATTTATAATATCTCTTTCCTTACTTTCTTGGCCATAAAATACAGGAATAATGTAGGATAATGAAATTTTTTTTTAACAAAAAAAAAAAATTGAATTAACTTTAATTAATATTTTTTTTTTTTTTTAATTAAAGGCTCATAATAGACTCGTCGCAGATCTTGATGACAATAAAATGGAAGTGGTTGAAACCCAAAGTTTCGCTACAGAAGTAAGATCAGCTCTTGAAAAATTGAAACGCAAAGATGTAAGAATAATATTGGGAAATTTCGATGAAATATGGGCAAGAAGAATATTCTGCGAAGCTTACAGGTACAAAAAAAAAAAATCCTGCTAATTTACTTGCAGTAAATTGAAGAAAAAAAAAAAGAATTTCGAAAATTAATATCACTGATTTATTGATTTTTAGATATAGAATGTATGGAAGAAAGTATCAATGGGTTATAATGGGAACTTATGCTGAGGAATGGTGGCTAGATTCGGACACCAGCTGTTCACCATCGGAACTTGCAGAAGCTCTTCATGGTGCTATTTTAACTGACCTACTTCCATTGTCGACTGAGCGTCAAATAACAGTTTCCGGAATTGTAAGTATCATCTTCTCCCTCTCTCTCTCTCTGTGAACTTAAGAGAATCTCAATTAACTTAGAAATTACGTTCAATAACAACATGGAGCATGAGATAATTGCATTGTACTTTGAAAACAATCAACTGTCATGGATATAGAGCTGAGAACTATTTGCTCTGCTGATTTATCTAGTGAACTAACTCAATAATCAAATTAATTAGGGGCATATATTTAACATAAAACTTTGAAGTACAAAGTTCCAGCACGTAATTAAAGAGATACCTTTGCTTTCGAATGGAAGCTCTGTAATCATCCGAATTTTCAATTGTAATTTTTTTAATAGAAGATACTTGAAATGATCTAAATAGAGAGAAAATAATATTATTAGCACATGTATGTGTCTGTATGAAAGTTTTAATTACAGAAAAACGGTTTTATCGAAAAATTTCATATTTTGTGGAAAATTTCCTCTCATCGAACTCTATTTTTGAAGCTTCATTTGAAGAGAATAATGGAATTTCTGGAAACTATTCAACTGATGTTATTTATACTCATCTATTATCTCGAGAGTTTTATCAGTTAAATGCCTGTTAATTTTGAGCTTATTTGCATGATTCTCGAGTTATTGTCGTTTTAATGAATTTGTCAAAATTTGATATTTTAATGATGGTTGGAAAAAAGTTGTATCACTTCCATTCGGCAGCATATTGCTAAAGTATCAGCAGAAAAAGCTATATCAGTTGGAGAGCAATATCATTATCCACTTGTTTTTTTTCTTTGTTGTTGTAGACACCAGACGAGTATCAGGTAGAATATGACTCTAGAAGGGGCATTGAATACTCGAGATTCCATGGATATACATATGACGGTATTTGGGCTGTTGCTCTTGCTATACAGCATGTAGCTCGAAGAATTCGACACTACAGAAGAAACCAGACTGTGGCTGATTTCAAGTACAGAGATCCACTTTGGGAGATGTTATTTCTGGAAGCACTCAAAAATACGAGCTTTGAAGGAGTCACTGTAAGTCTCGATATACCGCTAATTTCTACCCCTTTTTCATCCCACTGATCAAATCAGTAGCAAAGAGGTAAAACAAGATAAGTCTTTTCTTTTCTCATCGAGATGTTTTAAAATACCTTAAAAAATAACCGAGAAAGAGCAATTTTGCCCTAAAAGTCTTTGTAACTCTTGAAATTCTGTAAAAAAAGTAGATGAGTAATATCACCTTATCTCGCTTAGTTTCCGAGATATTTTGATTTATCCTGTTTTACCTCTTCACTACTGAAATATCTTATTCCAAATATCTGTTGTACTTGAGCCACTATTCAGCAAGAATAGCTCCTTCATCAAAAAATTACATATAAAACCTTCTCTGAATATCCTCAGGGTCCAGTTCGATTTTACGATAATGAGAGAAGAGCCAATATATTATTGAAGCAGTTCCAAAGTAAGTACAATGATTAAGTATCAACCCAAATACATTCAAGGACATTCAATTTCTATTGATCATTACATGTATTTTCAAACTTTGTTAAATGCTTTTCAGGTGGCATTGAGGTGAAAATAGGTGAATATGACGGGGTCACAAATTATCTAGATCTGAGCAGAGGTCAACCTCTAGTTTGGCATGGCCGATCACCCCCAAAGGACCGTACACTACATGTTATCGAACATTCTACCGTCAATATTACAATTTATGTGATTATTGCATCGGCAGCTGCGGTTGGTATTGTTATGGCCGCAGTATTTCTCGCTATCAATATCCGATATAGAAATCAGAGGTACGTGACAAATATAACATCAACTGAGTCCCAAAAGAGTACATATATTTATAGATAAATACAAGAGTATCGGCTAAATTTTTTTTATTTTTTCCTCTAGTCATATACAATTGTAATAAAATACAATTGATTGACTAGAATTCTAGACTATAAATGGATTTAAACGATTTTTTTTTTCCAAGTTACTGCAAAACCATATCACATATCTTATCATCGATCGCTGGTTTCGTTGCACGTCATGCTCTCTTGAGAGAATTGACTATCTTTCGTCTCTGTTCGCGCTTACTTGTTCAAACTATCAAAGGAAAATGCTCAGGGATGTGTGTATGTACTAGTACATGCAATTGCACGATCATCCTAATATTAATTTCACCTGAAGAACCAATGATTACCATTATTATTATTATTATTGCATGGAAACTACTGGTTTATTTCTCATTTTACCTCCATTAATGCCATCATTGAACATTCATTTCCGAAAATTTGCATCGGCTGGTACTCTTGTTACATACCTTCTAATTAACATTTCATGCTTGATATGAGAATACATAGGTACTTGCTAACACAGGCAAATGATGATATAAGTAGCAAAGCTTAATATAATTCTGATTTATTGATGAAAAAATTTATTTTCAATTTTTTTTCTTTTTTTCTTTTTGCAGGTATATAAAAATGTCATCGCCACATCTGAACAACCTCATTATCGTTGGCTGCATGTTAACATACAGCAGTGTAATATTTCTCGGCCTTGATTCAACCTTGTCAAGTGTAACAGCATTTCCCTATATTTGTACAGCAAGGGCGTGGCTTTTGATGGCTGGTTTTTCATTGGCATTTGGTGCTATGTTTTCAAAAACGTGGCGTGTACATTCAATATTCACAGATGTCAAGCTCAATAAAAAAGTAATTGAATTATTATTATTATTATTATCATTATTGAAGAATTTGCTCTGAAAGCTCAATTTTTCGAATGTCTTTCATGCTCCAATTGACACTTTTTATACAGGTGATAAAAGATTATCAACTCTTCATGGTAGTTGGCGTTTTACTAGGCATTGATTTAGCTATAATGACGACTTGGCAAGTGGCCGATCCTTTTTATAGAGAAACTAAACAAATGGAAGCTTATGTAAGTGCTCGAAAAAAATTGTCGAATGTTTAAAATCAATTTTTTCTTCAATACAAATTTTTTCATTCAATGATGTTTTGCTTTTTCATTCGATTTTTTTTTACAGCCTCATCCTTCGAGTGATGACATTATGATGATACCAGAAAATGAGTACTGCCAAAGCAATCGAATGACTGTTTATCTTGGTAGCATTTACGCTTACAAAGGTCTTCTGATGGTACGTTCATTGAAACATCTCTACTTATCCAGAGGAAATGGGGTGAAATGAGGATTCTGATGAAACAGCTCGAATTTTTTTAATGATCCCATTGAAGATGTAAGGGAATCTTCAGTGGGAAATATGTGTCACAAATGATTTGTTCGAATTTTTTGTTCAAAAAATAGAATTTTCAGAAAATAAAAAAAAATCAATTCTGACACATTTTTTTCTACCGAGAAATTTTCTCAGTCTTTCCATAGAATCGTTGGAAAAATTCTGTCTCAGGCTGTTTCATCAAAATCCTCATTTCACCCCAATTTCCCCTATATCAATAGTTTTTGTAGGGAAGACTGGGGCGAAATGGAACTGCTAGATTAAAGTAATACATTCTCCCCTGCAGGTCCATTTCACCCCAATTTTTTTTTATATATTATTCTAAAATATGTATTATTCCATTTTTTTCAGATATTCGGTGCATTTTTAGCATGGGAGACACGTCACGTTAGCATACCAGCACTGAATGATAGTAAATACGTAGGAATGAGTGTTTATAACGTAGTAATCATGTGTGTCACTGGTGCAGCAATTAGTTTTGTACTTGCTGATAAACAGGATACAATGTTCATAATGCTATCGATATTCATAATATTCTGCAGTACAGGAACACTTTGTCTGGTTTTCGTGCCAAAAGTATGAATTTTTCAAATCTACTATTTAATTAATAAAAAAAAATTTATTATTATTTGATTAACGACAATTTCGATAAGAGCTTAATTGAAACTTATTGTTCATTTCTCTCGATTTTTCTGTAGTTAATCGAATTAAGAAGAAATCCTCAAGGAGCCATTGATAAAAGGATAAGAGCTACTCTAAGGCCCTCTTCAAAGACTCGACGAGATTCTATAGTTAGCGAATTGGAAGAACGCTTGAAAGAAGCAGCCAAAGCCAACCAGAAATTTCGAAAAGAACTACTGGAGAAAGAGACAGAGCTTCAAGTTGAATTCATTTTTAAATACAATTTATTTATTTTCATTGCACAAAATTTAGCACTTCATTATTAAATAATTCTTTTCATGTTTTTCATGCAAAAACCAGATGTTTATCAGACGATTGGGTGACGATGGTATTCAGAATACCAAAGAGGCCATAGAAAAACTTCCAATTCCGCAGATACAAGAAACTCTCATAAAGAAAGAAGGTCATACATAATTTATCATAATTTCATTGAAAAAATCAAATAATGCTGACAATGAAAAGTGAATTTACATGAATTCATTTGATTTTCAGGTCCTTCTATCATGACGGAAACAACTGATATTTCAATGTCATTATGCAGTTTGAATTCAACCACAGCATCACAACCAGACAGTGAATATGTCAATGTAATGACTGTAAATGAACAGCTACCAACTGCAAAGTAAGCACATAAATTTTTTACACAATGGATAAAAGCCCCTTTGAATATAGAAAAAATGGAGCAAAATGAACCTCCGTGGCAACACGATTCAGGAATTTTTTTCGGGGTGAAGAACTTGATGAAAAAATTTGAAAAAATTTGAGAAGATGGTCCAATATTCGGACATTTTCAGTGAATTTTTTCAAAATTTTTTGTAAACTCCTTCATTCGAAAAAAAATCCCGAATCATTTTGACCCTCAAACCCCTTTTGCCTCTGTTTCCCCGATTACACATTTATATTGGGATAATTGTGAATTTCAGAAAACAAATGCTTCTGGTGAAATCATCGGCCGATGCTGAACACACTTCAACAATCCCAAGTGCAACAAGTTCGCCAATGTCGCAGTATAAAAAATTCAGAAACGACAAAGACAGCCAGGATAATGAGCCACTCATCGAGAAAGATCAATCAGACGCTTTGTGCAGTAACAATGGAAAATTAAACATTGATTTTGTATCAACAATTATTGGAAAATCCGAAGAGTCTATAGTACTTGAGGAAACGGAATTGCCAAGGGATAGTAGTACAATAATGAAAAAAATTAATGATATTGTCAGTGATAAAAGAGCAAGACTGCCAACACCTCCACCGCCAAAAAATGTTTCTTTCGGTGAACTGCAGGAGCAATGTTATCTCGAGCAAGCCATTCTTCCGCCACCAGTACAATTTATACCAAAACAACGACATCAAATTTATCATCAATCCCAAAGTAAACGTAGATCATCAGTGAAGAACAATGGTCTTGCTCATTCGCATCATGAATTATTTGAAAAACGTAGAACAAGTGTACCAGTTAATACAATAAGTTATATATCAACTGATAATATATCAAAATCCGGGGCAATTGAGAGGCCATTTGAGCACAGCTATATTATCGGTGAATGTGGACATCGTAGAACTGGTGGTGCTACTACTGGCTACAGATGCGAGAAACATGGAGGCGGTGGTAGTAGAAACGCACATGGACACACAATTTCAAATGGCTTAGCAGAAATTCCGTCGAGGAAACACCGTGATGGAGGGGATGATAAAAACTTGTCATTGCCCAGTGCTCCTATTATTCTCAGCACAAGTTATTCTGATACTGGTAATTATCATATTTTCTTCTGCTTGATGGAAAAAAAGCGTTAAATGAGGGGAGATGGGGTAAAATGGACACATTTCAATTGAACGGTTTGAAAGAAAGATTTTCTAATGATTTCATTGGAAAGCTGAGAAAATTTTAGCCGGAAAACATGTGTCAAAATTATTATTCTCTCAATTTTTTGGAAATTTTACTTTTTTGGACAAGTTTTAAAGGGGGTTTCCTTTTGAAAATCGAAAAAATTCATTTTTTCGGCCATATCTCTGATTCTATTGGTTGTAGTGACCTGGGGTTCATCTCAAATGAAAGGTGAGCTTATTTCTCATCGATTTATGAGTTGAAAAATTTTTTTAAACAATTTTTCAAATACTCATAGGTCATTATCTAAAAATCAGTTTTTGCCCTAAAAATACTTGAAAAATTGATAATCCCATATGAAAACCACATGAATTTATGGGAAATGAGCTCACCTTTCCTTCAAGATGAACCCCAGTTCGCTACAACCAATAAAACCAGAGATATTTCCAAATAACTAAAACTTTTCGAAAATCAGAAGAGTTTGACGTTCGAATCTTCAGCAACAAAAGGAATTTTTGGAAAATTCAAAAAAATACCTTCCGACATATGATTTCCATGGTAAATTTCCTCAGCTTTCCAATGGACTTATCAGAAAAGACCTATCTCCAGTATTTCCATCAATTTCGAGTAATTTCCATACTATAAAATACCAAAACTGAAACGTGTCCTTTTTACCCCTTTTATCAATTTCACCCCACCTTCCCCCAAATACATAACTCCTCTTTCTTCCAGAAAAACCCGAGGAACTATCGACGACCTTGATTCAGCGTTCAGTATCCGAAAAATCTCGGGAAAAATGCACGCGAATGCGAGGCAATTACAGTCACGTTATGACCGAGTGCCGACATCGTACACCATCATCACACAAACATCGTGAGTGTCGTCATGCAGAATCAAAGCTACGTCAACAGGCAAGACTCGAGTATGTCCAGAGTAGTCCAAATGTTGCGACAATTCATAACAGTAAATTTGCTAGTGGTAATCCACGTGGTGGAGGTAGTAGTCATCGTGGTGGTACAAGTAGTAATGCTCGTGGTAGTGTTATTGGTGGTAATACAGTGATTAGAGGTGCCAATGGAAATAGTACATGCGGTGTTAGTGGTTCAACTGTTGATATATCGGAGATGTATAGTGCTGTATCTGATGGAGAACTTTTGGATCTTGAGATACTGCCTATATTTCAAAAATTACTAACAGAACGTCACAAATCAACAACAACACGTAGTGGATATGGTGCTAATATTGCAAGCTGTCCTAATATATCTATAAAATGTGACATTGTTGAATATCTCTAACGATTTCAAATTGTTTCTTATCTAATGAAAATAACTATTTCAACTCTATTTATATGAGTAAAACAGTACAAGTGTTTTATGTTTTTTTGTTTTTTTTTTTGAAATTTTAATTTTTTTTTAAATCATCATTTTTCCACGTCATTCAATCGTGTTAAAAGTGTCAATTATATTAACAACTATATTATGGAGAGTGAAACATAATGAAACGAAAATTGTTATAGACAGATATATATGTATATATACTATGCACATATGCTCCAAGGCAGTGGGTCACTTTGCCAGTGGGCTCGTACATTTGATATCGACATTTTCTTGAAATGTCGAAAAATTTTGAACAATTGAAAAATTGAGCCCACTGGCAAGTGTCCCACTGCAATATACGAATGAAAGGACATATGCTGAGGTATAATGAATAAATTTAGCTGAAAAAGCGAGATGCCAGCTAAAATGTTGACATCATCTTCATTGATTTTGTGGAGAATAGGTCCTTCAGGACTATAAAAAAAAAAAATTAGTTTGTTTCTCTTCTCCCTTTCCCTACCCTTGTGCCCCCCCCCCCTGCTCACCCTTTTTTAAAAGCTCATTTTTTAATGAATCTCACATAATGTGTCGTACAATCTCTAAAAATGATCGTCGTTATTTACTGGTAATATCCATGGAGGGGCTAATGGATTAGAAATTAAAGAAAGCAATATAGTTATATGAAAGAAAAATTAAAGAATTAAAAAATAAAGTAGTAATTGGATATATGAAGAGATATTGAAACATTAAATTATACACACAGGGTACCGTCAGCAACCGTGCTACTAATTTTATTAGCATAATCAATTAAAAAAAAGTGCTGATCTCAAAACTTGTTAATAGTCAATTTACATTTATCAGCTGTGAAAACTGTAAAAAAACAAAAACAAAAAAAATTTCAAATCAACTGTGTTTAAATTTAATTTTTGAACTTCAAGCATTCTTTCTCGCAACATGTTTTTTTTTTTTTAGAAATTTTCCATCGATTTTATCTATGAAATTTAGTAGCATGGCTGCCGGAGTCACGCTATATTCGTATCTGGATGGACGAATACCTTATGGAAAAAATTAAAAGATAAAAAAAAACGAAATGTTTCTTGCCAACAAAAAACTGTTAAAATATTTAATAAATATTCACTCGGGGAATAAAAAAAAAACAAGAGAGAGAAAAGAAATTATTATCGTGAGAAATTCATATGACTGTTAAGCTCAGAAATAAGGCATACTAAAGATTATAATAAATAAATAAAATAAAATTGGAGAAAAAAGAGATCGTCGATCGATTTATCGTTTCTCGAGAATTTTGCTCGACTCGACGAGTGCATATATACGTTTTTTTTTCACTGGATTTCTAATATACGTTAAAAAAATTTCGAAATAAATCCAATTTCATCTTCCATTTAATTAAAAGAAAATTGTATTGCAGTATTTTTAGTATCACACACATACACACATATTCTATGATGCATCTAATGAGATATGAGGAATTAATTTTATTATAAATTGTTGCAAAAAAAAAAAAAAAAACGTAATGTTAAGTATCGACGAGTCGAGGGTAGATCTCACATATAATTTTTTTGTAAAATTGAATAATATCGTTGAATACGTTGGTACATGCTCGATGCCTCGTTCATTCATTTTTTCTACTCTAGGAGAATTATATTAAGTATGAGAATGATAAAATGAAAGAAAGAAAAAAATGGAATTCAAGATAAAATTGAAACGAGAAGAAAAAAAAAATGAAAAAAAAAAAAAAAACATTATAAAGAATCATTCAATTTTGGTAAAAATATTGTACAATTATACATTATATGACGGTGGTCGTGTCGTATCCTAATTGTTATCATTTTTGCCCTTGTTTTCATAGTCGAAATGGGAATTTTTATCAAACGAAAAAAGAAAGAAAAAAAACTACAAGTGCTATGAAATAATTAATTTATTAATTAAAATGAATATTAACGAAAAATCATTCTAATCTTCTTCTTCAAAAAAAAAGTCTGAGATCCGATGCGACTAGCAATGCAATTCTATCAATATCTGGGGAAGATATACATGAATGATGAAAAAAATCTAACAATTCCGTCATAATTCCCCAAAAAAAAGAAAATAAAACACGACTTGTTCTTGTGATACTGTTGAGTTTACTTTGTACAAGTATCTATTACATTATTACCACGATCCACGTCACAATACGTAAATGTTCATAATTATATATAATTCGACAGAAGCAATACGAAAAAAAAGAAAAAAAAAAAACGACTCTATGAAGAAAAAATAAAAAATTTATTAGAACGTGCAAAAGTGAAATGGAGAAGATAATGAAAAGACGAGGGAATAAAAATATAATTAAAAAGTATATTTGTTTTTTAACTTTAAATCCCTTTATACTTCTTTCCTGAAGAAATAAGAAGCATGAAGTAATCTTTGAAGAATCAATACAATGTATATGTAATGTTAAAATAATTCTATTGAATCAGGATTTCGTTTTATTTTCCTTTCGAAATGCGAATTCTCAGAAAGATTTGAAGTTTCAATGAGTTTGAGTTCTGTGGATTATGACTGGATTACAACTCAGGTATAGCATTTCTAATTGAAGTTGAGTGGTAAAATTTCGACTACCTGAAAATTCAGGGATTCCTAATACTCCCTGGAAAAATTTAGGGTGAACCATAATTCTTTAAATTGGTGGAAATACAATTAGTTGAGGAAGAAGGGGGAATTGAAAAAAGGAAGAAACTTGGTATATAAGTAAAGAATTTCGCTGAGTTTCTAGGACATTCAGTCATGGCTTTTCAAAGTATGAAGTTGTTAATTGCACTAGTGACAATTATTGAGTGCATTCGAGCTGATCATCATGGTAAATAACGCTTAATATAGAGGGGGAAACGGGGCAAAATGGACTACAAGTCACAAAAGATTTACCATTTTTTTTTTTTTTTTTTAACGAAGGATTTCTTTAAAAAATTTGGAAAAAATTGAGAAAATTCTCGCAAATTTCTGCACTTTTTGTGAATTTTTTCCAATTTTTTTGTCGAGTCCTTCACTTTTAAAAGAAAATCTGGTCTATTTTGTTCCAGTCTCTCTTGCTAATAAAAATAAATCAAAGTATTTATCGAATTATTTCTTTTTTTTCAGATATCAATACGAGCTCTGATGTTATTAAACCCCTGGTTGGGGGTAGATTGGCAAGAGTTGGACAATTTCCTTGGATGGCTGTGATTCATCAATTGAAAGGTCGTGGAAAAATTGCAGTGTGCGGTGGAACTGTGCTCTCAGCGAGATGGGTTCTCACTGCTGGACACTGTGTTATTGATTTTCCAAGGAAATTTCTCGTTGTTTTTGGAGAAATTGATAAGGGGAATATTGGTTATGATTATTATCAAGGACCAGGACAGTCGATGATAACGACCGGAGGAGCTCTCCATCCACAGTATGGAAAGACTATCAATGACATTGCATTATTGTATATGCCCAGGGATATCAGACTTGATGGTACGTTTTACATTCATGGAACTATGATAAATTTATATCGTCTACTTAGAAATGAAGTGACGTATGTATTTATATAAGTGAAGCACTTACGCCCCTTTGTTTCTAAGGCGACCATACGATGCTGAAAATAGCAAGCATCTGAAAAGTTTTAGTTTTCCATTTTTTTTTCAATAAATAAATGATTTTTAAAAAAATGAAAAATATGCACATTTAAGAAATTCAAAAAACTAGAATTGCCAATTTTTTAAGGATTTTTTAAAAAATAATTTATTGCTTTAAAAAAATTTAAGAGATTAGAATTTTGATAATTTCATTATTATAAAATAGTAGACATTTGACCATTTTTCTTCTTCTCTTTAGCAAATAAATTATAAAAATTAACTGAAAAATATGCACATGTTGAAAAATCCAAAAACCTGGAAGTGCAAATTTTTCAATTCATTTTTAATGGTAATTTGTTTTGAAAAAATTCAAAAAACTACAAGTGCAAATTTTTTAATTCATTTTTAATGATGATTTGTTTTAAAAAAATTCAAAAAACTGCAAATGCTAATTTTTTAATTTTTTTAAAATGATAATTTGTTTAAAAAAAAATCCAAAAAATCGTTAAATCTATGCTATTTTAATTGAATTTACATCAGCATTTACTATACCTATATTTTAATTCATTAGGAGTAATTCAGCCGATTCAATTGGCGAATAGTGCCAATGAAAATCAATTACTAGCTCGTGGAAGAGCCACAATTGTTGGATGGGGTAAAGAAGGACCTACAGGTACTGGATCACGCTACTTAAAGTTTGGCGAAATTCCACTAATTTCAAATGCCTATTGCTCTAATTTCTGGGATGTAAATAGAGGTATAATTTGCACTCAACCAAGAACTGGTACAGACGCTTGTGAAGGAGATAGTGGAGGTCCTTTAGTCGTCCAGGTCAACAATAGATATTTACAAATAGGAATTGTCAGCTATGGTGATGCCTATTGTCCAAGTTCACGGCCAGGGGTTTTCACACGTGTTTCAGCATTTGGCTGGTGGATCGAACAAGTTACTGGTATAAAGTATTAATAGATAACACTCAATTATCATTGTGATTCCCCCTTGTATCAATAATAACATCCAATTGTGAGTCAGTTCTATACGTGATCGATAAGTCTGAAGCTAATCATACTACGTGATATGATAATCATTGATAGAATATTTCCTCAAAAGTGTTTTTTTCCGGTAATGATTCGCAAAATAGATGTATATCTACAATTTTCCTTCAACTAATTAGCTTCTCGGTACAAAAGGTATGTTCGATTCTCCCAGCTGCTCAGTTTTATTGCTATAATGTACACATCACGAAGTATCGATCACTGTTAATGCTCAATGATAATGTAATTTTTTATTTTTTTATAATCTGTGAATGTGTAAATAAAAGATTTCTTGAAATTAATTTTTTTTTTAATTCTCTAAATTAAGTGATTGTGAAAGACATTATGTCGTCGATAATTTATACCCGGGATGAAGTTGCCTGTCACGATGGCAAATCTGACAATGGAGTCTGGATTATTATTAAAAATATTGTCTATGATGTAACAGAATATCTCAATGAGGTATATTATGTATCTTATCATGAATTTAATGTGCATTGTAAAAATCGCTGGATATTATTGTAAATTTTATGCCATTTTTCTCACATTTGTGATTCAGCATCCGGGAGGAGGAGATTTAGTCCTTGAATATGCTGGTAAAGATGCAACAACTGCTTTCTATGATTTCGGACATTCTTCTGATGCTATGAATATTCTGAAACTTTATAAAATTGGTCAAGTTACTGAGGTACCTGTCTTTACAATAATTAATATGTCATTTCTCTCTCTTGACATTTACAAGTGTCAATAAAACATGATTATTACTGATAATAAAATTAGCAGATATCTAACAATTTTCTGCATTTTTTTAAATAAATAAATTGATATAAAAAAAATATTAAAAAAAAAATTGTTAGATGTCTGCAATTTTCAGTATCACAATTATTATGAATATGTCCGAATTTTCAGGTAAAGAGGACGAAAGATAAGAGTAAAGGAAAGAAAATTAAGAATACAGATACAATGGAAATGAATGAGGTAAAACGTAAGAATCGAAGTTTTTTATTTCCATTATTTCGAAGCTGTTCACTTTAATTGAATGTTATCTCCAGACTGATATACACGATTAAAAAAAAAAAACACGATCGATAATTTCTTTATCATTAATTTATTAATTTCTCAATTATTACCAGTATGATATTGGTAATGTACATAGATGACTATCTGAAGTACTGGAGAAAATAATTTCTAATTCAATAAAAATCTATATCCAACCACCCATCACACGTCCCGTTGCTTTTGATTTACCCTTTGGTTTTGTTTCACCCGCATCGGATCCTTGTCGTGTAGGTTTGCTCTCTTTTTTGGCTTCAGCCTTAACTTCAGCTTTTTCAGCTGGTTTCGATTCGTTCTTCGGTTCCTCCTCTATTTGAACTACAGTTTCTGCACATTCTGCTTTGCTGTCTTCTTTCTTTGATGAACTTGCTTTTACATCGGTACTTTCTGCTTTCTTTGATGGACTTGGTTTTACCTCAGTACTTTCTGCTTTCTTCGATGGACTTGGTTTTACCTCAGTACTTTCTGCTTTCTTCGATGGACTTGGTTTCACCTCAGTACTTTCTGCTTTTTTATATGGACTCGGTTTCATTGCGGTACTTTCTCCCTCTGGATCTTCAGGAATCGGAGAAGGAGTCACTCTGGAGTCATCAGGTTTGTCCATACTACTGATTGTAATGGAAGGCTTCAAGACACCACGTTTAATCGAATCACTGGGTACTGAACTCGATGATGCTAATGATGGAGATCTCTGCATAGTTACACCTGATATCATAACTTTTAGACTAGATCTCGCCGAGGAAGTAGGCTTGGCCCCAGTTTCATTCTCTGATGTTACTTTGTCTGAAAATTAAACAAAGTAATTAATATGATGAAGAATATATGTCATCTTCGAAACAAAGGGGCATAAGTGCTGTGTATAGCACTTTCGCCCCTTTGTTTCTGAGGCAAGGATTTAGGGAAAACCGGGGGAAAAGTATCCAGGATTTTTTTTCATAATGAAGGAGTTCATGAAAAAATCTCAAAAAAATTGAGATGATGCTTTAGCATGTCTTCATTGATGTGTAATTTTTTCAAATTTTTCTGAAGACCCCTTCCCTATTTAAAAAATAATTCCGGATCTTTTTGTCGTTATAGATGAAAAATATTGTAAAATAAAATTAATTAACCTGGAGTGGCATCACCAGTTACGTTAGTTTTATCATGCTTATTTGGTTTTCCCATGATAAATTTAGCATATGCTACTCTGGTAGTTGGTGAAACATCCAGTAGATTTGGATTGTATTCAACCAATCGATTTGGATCGAGTGAAGCTAAATCAGAGTCCGGATGTGTTTGTTGATGTCTACGAAGACTTCTTCTAGTCTGTCTTATTGTTGCTTCACTCTTGCTGCCAATTGGATCAGTAGCAATTGTATTTTGTCTGACAACTGCATTCCAATCTTTCTTAACAGCACCACTTCCACGACGTCCAATAGCTTTTGCTAGCTGACTGAAAACATCCTTTGGCTCTTTTTCACTCGAAATTACTGCATTTACGATTCCTTCGACTATTCCAATTTGGAAGTCTTTTTGTAAACGTCGCTCCATAACTCGTCCTTTCTTCCCAGATACTTCAGCTTTTTCCATTTCTGGCGTTTGCATTCCGTTTTGCCTCAATATATCAATCAATTCGTATCGCAATGTCGATATGTCTTGACGTATTTCCATAACGTCGTCCTCAGTTATTCCGAAGTCATCTCGTTTTCGTTGCTCAGCAGTTACATAACGACGAACCAATAATCGCATCACCGTATCGTGACGTTCTCGGGCTTTTTCCCGGGATTTTTTCTGGAATTATTGAATTCATTATCATTTATAATGTTTTCCGCATGGCGTGTGGAAAGTAGCCACTTTTCGCACGATATTGATATTAATATTGATATATAGGGGAGACCGGGGCAAAATGGGGTACGGGGACATGCCTTAAAGCACCTCATTTTGCCCCAGTCTCCCCTATTAATAAGACTCCGGGCTAGAAACGCCATCGGAGCCATTTAAACAGTAAAAATTACATTTTTCGCACGCCGTGCGGAAAGTAGCGCCTTTCCACACGTTGTGCGTAAAAAAACAGTACCTTACACGTGCGGTAAAGATTTTCAGACTTGTGTGATTACAAAACTCGCCTTCGAGTAGTCTTGCAACCTCATACTCGTCAGAAAAGTACTTTACCGTACTTGTTAGGTAATGTACTATAAAACATAAGTTATGACATTGAGTCAGCAAAATAATATTAAACATATTGCATTAAAATTCACATTAAAAGCAAAAGAAAAAAGGTGAAAAAGACATTACAATGAGAGATTTCGTTGGTCTTCCTCCTTTTCCGCAACTAAGTAGATTATTAAATGTTTTAATTGTTGGAATCATATTGAATGGAGGTGGAACTGTATCACCGTCCTCAAAGTAACTCATCCAGAGATGACTCCTTGCAAATTTCCATTCAGTATCTGATCGTTCCTATTTGGAAATTTCAATTAATCATAAAATTACAATGTATCAATTTTCAATAATAAGAAAAAAAGAATGAATGAATGAAAATATATAGAAGGAAAAATAAATCAGTTATATTGTACTATTTGAAATTTTTTCAGAATTTTACAAATTATTTTGATCAATCATAAAATTTAAATATAGTTTCATTCAATTTTTGGAACATAATTAATTTTTAATAATTACCGAAATGATTTGATAAGAATTTGACATCATAGCGATGAGCATATTGAGAAGAACAATCACATTTATAACTGAATAAGATCCAAACATAAGAAGTGCCCAGAATCGTGTGAAACTCTTGATTCCAGTTAGATCGAATGACATTAAATCAACCATTCCAAAACTCGCCCAGAATAAAGATTGAGACGTCTCGAATAAGCTGTAAAAAATTCGTTTTATCGTCATTATCATCATTACTATGAATATTTCTAAATATTTTTATGAATAGTAATCTAACTAACTTGGCAAAGCGTCTCCATATTGAGCAGGCTTTCTCCTGATTGTCGAAATCGGGCAGTCCACTCGGTAAATGATAGCATTTTCCTTTTTCCAGATCAGCATAATACCACATTAATTGATTCATTCCACATCCAAAAGCAAAAAGCACTAGTGTATAAATGAAAAAGAACTTTATAATATCGATGATCATTCGCCCCAATGATATTTGAAGTGGTCCCAGATGTGGATTTACACTGAATATATGTACTAGCTTCAAGAAACTGAATATCATGCCGGCTGCAAAAGCTCCTTCAGAAAGAAGCATTGGGTCATAGGCATCCCATTGATCCCTGGGATACCATGGATTTTCTCCATTCCAATAATCTCTCTGTACATTTATAAAAATGATTATTCAATTAATTATAGTCTTAAGATTTCGAAAATGCGAAATAAATACCGCGAGAATATTTTCATTTTGGCACTGGTGCAGAAAAAATTAAGTTAACATCACAGTACCTGAACAACGTACCACGCAGTCGCTCTCATAGCTATCCAAATGACGTAAAACATATTCTGGATGAAGTCGAGGATATTCCACAGGTCTGACACGTATTCCAGCATACCATCACTCCATAATGCTCTAATTTCCCCAATTACTAAGCCTGAAAACTCACAAAAATTGATATGATAAGGAAAAATGGCGTAAAATGAACACATTTCGATGAAACGGTTCGAGATAGGAATTTTCAGATAATTTTATTGGAAAGCTGAGGAAATTTTAGGTCGAGAACATGTATCAAAATCATTTTTTCGCAGCTCTTTTTTCGGGAATTCGAAATTTTCGACCCAGATTTGGAGGGGTATTTCTTTCAAAAATCGAAAAAATCACTATTTCGGCCATATCTCTGGTTCTATTGGTCGTAGCGACCTGGGGTTGATCTTAAATTAAAGGTGAGCTCATTCCCCATCCAATTCATGTAGTTCTAATTTTTTTTAAATCGATTCTTCAATTACTTATAGCATTTTCTTCCTGAAAATCAGCTTTTGCTCCATTTTAAAAATCGATTTTTTTTCCAAAATTACATAGAAAAATTATATAAAAATATTTCCATTAATTTCGAGTGATTTTCATCATAATGTAGAACATCCAGACTAAATTGTACCCATTTTACCCCTCATTTCCCTTTTACCTCACCTTTCCCTATTGAGTTTTCCCTGGCTTTTCGATAAACACATTTTTTCGATTATCTTCAAAGCTTCGTTATTCTACATGAATAAATACTATTTATTTCACAACATACTTATCACATAGATTATGACACCACTCTCGACAATTCCTGGTATACTTCCTCTCTCGTGCCTTTTCCATCCCTCTAGAATTTCTTTCATCCACTGAGTACCAAAAAATTCGATAGCCACATACTCAATTCGTTGTGATGCCATCCCTAGAAGCACTGTTAATGATAAAAGAAAACATATATAAAATTCCATAAAATATTACTCATATTGTGATTGACTGAGATGAATTTTAGTGCTTACTGAGAAAAAAAGCGTATGAGGAAGAGTGACAAATGAATTTGACGAAGGGCTTCTTCATGAAAAGTCCCATTTCCGATTTTGGTGAAAGCATATATATAGTACTGTAAACGGGAAACATTGCCCCAAGTTTTCCGACCTTCACAAGTTGTCCAATCATGCTGAGCCGACGAAAACCTGGCAATCCATCGTACCATATTGCAGCGAGTAATTGTTGAACATTTGGGTGGGCTACAAACTGTTGTAATATTGTCATATATAATTATAATATTCGTTCGAAAATTTAACAGCGAAAATAACATAATATTTTTAAAAAATATATAAAATATATGGTAAATTTAATTTTAAAAAAATTATAGGGGAGACCGGGGCAAAATGGACCTGCACGTCGAAATGATTTGTGATTTTTTTTGAGAGTGAAGGACTCTTCAAAAAATTTTCAAAAAATTTTACTAATAATCTCCACATATTGGAGTATTTTTCCAATTTTTTGCAGATTTCTTCACGAAGTCCTTCACTTCGAAAAAAAATCATGAATCATGTTATCCCGGAGGTCCAATTTGCCCCCCCTACTCTATAAAAATAAAAAAAAAAGAAAATGTTGTAACTTCATTAATGAAAATGGGGCAAAACTCATAGCTAAAGTACTGTAATTAATTTTTTTTTATGTAATTAAAAATAAACAGAAATCCACGATAAAACACTGTGAATCAGTGTCTTTCAGCGATTTCATTAGGACATTGAGCAATTGGATGCATAAATAGAATATATATAAACAAAAAATATGAATAGATATATCTATTTCAGGAGCTAATTAACTCACATGTTTTTGCTTATATTTGATAGCAATTTTTAGTCGATCAAGTGTCTGTCTTTCGCCTGGTTCCCAATTTTCACCAGTAGGATTATAATTTAACATTAATTCCAGCTCATGAGATGTACGAGCATGATCAAGTAATGATGTTGCAAAACCCTGGCACTGTTCTCTCAATTCCTGCAAAAAATTAATAAAAATTATAAATTGTCATTAATGAAAAATTTCGAATCAAATCCAATTCAACTTTACGTTATATTCAGCGCGAAATTCCTGTTCCATTCGACTTAATCGTCTCAATTCCCAAGATAGCTCAAAAGCCGTGAGCAAAGGATCCCGAGATGACAAAGCAATAAGAGATGGAGAAGTGAGAGCACGATAAGCATTAATACGCGAATGGGAATGACGTAAAGAGTCCTTTTGACTGGAAGTTACGCACTCATCACACCCACACCTTCAATTAAAAAAATACATACATTATATTATGTTATTGAATTATTACTTATCTTTTTGCTTCCGAATGGAAGCTATGTAATCATCAGAATTTTCGATTTTTATTTTTTTAATAGAAGATAATTAAAATGATCTGAACAGAGAGAAAATGATATTTTTAGCTTATGTGCATAAAAGTCGCAATTACAGCAAAACAGTTTTATCGAAAAATTTCATATTTTGAGGAGAACTTGCTCTCGACGAACTCTATTTTTTAAGCTTCATTTGAAGAGAATTCGATCGGTACTTTTTGAGATATGTTCATTTTTCGAAAATCAGTTTTTAATGGAATTTCTGGAAACTATTTAACTGATGTTATTTATACTTAGGGGAGAGTGGGGCAAAATGGACACTGTAATGAAACGGTTAGAGATGGATTTTTATTGATGATTCTATTGAAAAGCTGGGGAAATATTAGCCGGAAAACGGGTGTCAGATGTATTTTTTTCGATTTTTTTGAAAATTCGATATTTTTGGACATTTTTGAGGGGTAAAAGGCTTCCTTTTTTTGAAAATTTTCAGTTTTTTGCGAATATCTCTGGTTCTATTGGTCGTAGCAATTCGTGGTTGGTCTCAAATTAAAGATGAGCTCATTTCCCATCGATTTATGGGGTTTTGAATTTAAAAATATTAATTCTTGGGAGAGTTATGGGCCAGAAACTGTTTTATAAAACTGTTTCACAAAAATGCCTATAAATACCTTAAAAATCAATATTTTTAAATTGAAAACCCTATGAATCGATGGCAAATGATCTCACCTTTCACCTCACATCGGAATTATTACGCTGCGACAAATAGAACCAAAGATATCCTCAAAAAACTAAAAAATTTCAAAAAAGAAAGGATTTTACCCCTCTAAAATGCTTAAAAAAGTCAAAATCGCCAAAAATTCAAAAAAATTAATTCCGGCACTTGTTTCTCACCTAAAATTTCCTCAGCTTTCCAATGGAATCATCGAAAACAATCTACCACCAATATTTCCATTAATTTCGAGAGTTTTCTATAATTTTTTTTTTTTTATTATTTTTTTTTTAGTTTTCTATAATGTTTGCCTAAAAATTCAGATGTGTCCATTTTACCCCTGATGTCCATTTTGCCCCACCTTCCCCTATATATTATCTTGAGAGTCTTATCAGTTAGATGCCTGTGAATTTTGAGCTTATTTGCATGATTGGTTTTCGAGTTATTGTCGTTTCAATGAATTTCTTCAAAATTCGATATTTTGATGATGGTTTGGAAAAAGTTGTATCGCTTCCATTCGAAAGCATATTGTTAAAGTATCAGCAGAAAAAACTGTATCAACTGGAAAACAATACTATTATCCATTTGTTTAATGATCATGCAGACCTGGCATCGTGTGGGCAGGGAAGTGTTGCTCCACGATCCAGGAGAATCTTCAATATTTCATAATTATTCTTGTGAGCAGCTAGAACTAGTGGTGTTATATCTGGAGTGAAATTGGAAGAGGCTGAATCAAGGGCTTCCCAACTCTGAAACATATTATTTAAGTTACATTACTTCTCCGAAAAGGGTTAAAATGGAACTCATAAATTTTAATTTCACCACATCTTCCTCTGATTACGAAATTAGAACACATTTCACAATTTTTGCATTTTCTTGAATAAATAAATTGTTATGAAAAAAAAAACATTTGAAAAATTTGCACTTGTATTTTTTGAAATTTTCTACATGTGCGTATTTTTTTTATTATTCTTCAGAATAATTTATTTGTTGAAAAGAGAAAAATTATAAGAATTGTCAGCTGTCTGCTATTTTCAGTATCATAAACATTTTTTTATGATACTAAAAATAGTAGGCACCTGACAATTTGTAATTTTTTTAAATTTTAACAGATCAATTATTTAAAAAAAAGGAAAAATAGACACATTTAGGAAATCCAAGAAACTATAAGTGTGACTGTTTTTAATTTTTTTTTTCATAATAATTGATTTCTTCAAAAAAATGCAAAAAATTGTCTGATGTCAGCCAATTTCACTATCATTCATTTTTTCTTGTATTATTTTTGAAAAATCGAATCTATTTACGTAAGGTTTTCCAGGTTCATGAATTCTCTCCTCCCAATCCAATAGTATCTCCACAGCCTCCACATATTCTTCCTTAATTGCATGTAATAAAGCATCCTAAAAGAAGAAGAAAAAAAAATTATCACCTCAAATTCGTAAGAATCTCAAGTAAACTCCTCTTTTTACCTTAACTTGAATGCCAAGTTCCAGTAATATCCTTATCAAATCAATATTTTCGTTCTCAATTGCAGCAATTAGAGCAGATCTGTTCAATGGGTCGACGCAGTTTATATCGAGTATCTCTGGATGATCCTTGTGTTCCTCGATCAGTCTATTGAGAAAATGGAATAATGGGAATGAGTAGAAAAAAAAGAAGGAAGGAAAAGAGTTAATAAAAAAAAAGGAAAAGAGTAGCAAAAAACACAATAATTGATATATATAGGTAAAATTATTGCAACATGGATCGACTCAAAAAAATAATTTGAGATTTTTTTTAAGGAGGAAGGAGTCGACAAAAAAATTCGAAAAAATTCACCAACAATCTGCACATATTGGAGCATTTTCTCAAATTTTTTCAGATTTTTCTTCCAACTCCTTCACTCCAAAAAAAATTCCCAAGTAATATCGTTAAAAAAGTGCATTTTTTTCCACTCCTCTCTTCATATCTGCAAGTCTATCCCTATAAGAATGAAAAAAAAACTAAAAAAAAACAATTGAATGAATAAATCAATACCTTTTGACGGTTGCACAATCACCACGTTCTGCACTAAGAAGAAAATGCTTTTCAACTGGGCCAAGTGTATACTCAACCGGTGGATTAAGTGACTGTACAGAAGGTGCTCGAGCTTCATTTTCCAACAGTTCTTGTTGCGATTCTGAAGGATTCATTCTATTCTCTTCGATATCCTTTTACCCCTCAAATTTTTGTCATTTTCATTTTGAAATGTACAGGTTTTTTTTTTTTAAATTAATGATAAAAACTGGGTGATCTTACTACTGGACAAGTGAATGCGATACTGAGACCTATCCAGAGCTCTATTGTACCGAATCCTTAGAAATGATATAGAAATAAGTATAGACACTGAACTGGATTAGGCACAAACGAGCAACATCAAGTACAAAAGCAAATTGATGCTCTAGATATTTTATACTCCTGGATTTTCTCTTTTTTCTGGCTTTTTTTTTTTTTCTCTTCCACCAAGAAGAAGTAGCCAAAGAGAAAAAGAGAGATAGCTGCGAAAAACATGAAGTTATTATGTGGGCGATATAACTTCTGAGATTAGTACAATGGGGATAAGGTGAGAAAAAAGATGCGGAAATATGAGAGATGTTACTTCGAATGTCAGTTACATGTCTCACCAATTTTTCTTCGTTACTATTTTCACTTATGACATGACTATGACATGAATCCTCAACATAAAAATGGGGAAAACACTGGTTTATTATATATATATAAACGAATATAGGTAAAAATGGACCTGTTTTGTTAAAATTATTTGGAATTTTCTAGGGAATAGGCAGCTTCATGAAAAAATTTGAAAAAATTCTACAAAAATGAAGACTTATTGGAGCATCTTCTCGAATTTTTTCAGATTTTTCCATCAAGTCCTTGACTTTGAAAAAAAATCCCAAATTATATTGTTGATGAGGTCCATTTTAAGGCATTCTTCCCTATATATTACTTCTTCTGCCCCGGAAATATTTTTTTTTTCTGTACTAACTTTATTCTGCCTCATATTTATTTTACCTTGGTTGTAATATAATCAATGCAAGGTAATTCCCTCACACACAGACACAAAAACACAAATTAGATAAATTATTGGCCTCGGATTTCCAATGATACGTAAAAAAAAGAGGGATGAAAAGAAGAAAAGACGACAACTCCAGCCACTTTTTTTTTTTATTATCTTCAGACAATATTTTGCATTATCTCGTGTTTGAATTTCAAATGAAGTCAATACATTTTAAAAATTACAGTGATATTGAATAATTAATTATAATAATTTTATGGTTTCCCTCTTATATTCATAGTAAGTAACCAAGCCAGAGATTACAGAAATCGAGCTTTTAAGCATTATTACATTCGTACTTAATTTTTTTTTTTCCAATTTCAATTCAATCGAAAATTATATTGAGTAATACTGCAATAACTTGACATATATGGCTTTGTGTCCGTAATTTCCCCATAATTTCACGAAGACTTTATTCATTTTTCAATTAATTTATCCAATACTTTGATGTATAAATAGAAAGTATTAAATAACGAATTCGTTGGATGGTTTCGATTATGTAACTTTTTTTTTGTATCAAGAATATTAATAAAAATGGACCTGCAAAGCACAATTGATCCAGAATTTTTTTTCGAAATGAAGGACTTTCTAAAAAATTCTGAAAAAATTCAAGAAAGTACTAGAAAATGTCTAAATAATTGGTGAATTTTTTCAGATTTTTCCACGAAGCTCTTCACCCTCAAAAAAAATTCTGCATCATGTTGCCCCATTTTTCTTCAATTTTTCCTTCATTTTTTGACTTTCGATGAATTCAACGAAAAGAAGATAGAAAAAAATTCATAAATATTCAATATAAAATAGGGAAAAATATCTTCTTTAACGAAAGCGCTCTGTTCATCATTTTCAATAGTTATTATTATTATTATTAAAGTTATCATTGGATCCAGAGATGATTGAAGCGCAGAAACGAATCAAATTATTACTAACCGCAGGTTCCGCGGACGACAAAATATTTGGACAAATGAGAGCAATTTTTGGGAGATTCAGTGGTATCTCAGGATTTTTGTCGAACGATAAAAACGGTGTAATATCGAGTTTCGAGACATGTGAACGTCCAAATCTGATGATAACATCTGATCGTCCACGTGGCATTTTTTGTGATGAAGAATCAAGACTATTCAGATTATTTGATGGCTCCTCGAAATTCTCTACATCATTCTGATGATGATTGCGGCCAAATCTAATGAAAGATGAGCCCATTTGACTTCGACGCTCTTTTGAATCTGGATTTTCATCGGTATTCTGTGATCCTGTACGTTTTAGTACGTAATCAAATTCATTGCCTAAATCTGATTTATATAGGTGCAAAGATGATGGTTCTATTTTTAACGGTGTCAAAACGGATCCCTTCACTAGTATCATGTTCACCATGATGATTAATCCATATCCAAACCCGGGATTATTCTGTAATTACCGTTTGGAAGGAAAAAAAAAAATTCATGAAATTATTGAGAATTTATGTCTTGTTGAAAGGGAGATTTTTGTAATTATAGGGAAAGGTGGGGTAAAATGGACATTTTAATTAAACGGTTCGAGATAGAGATTTTCTGATGATTCCATTGAAAAGCTGAGAAAATTTTAGGTGGAAAACATGTGTCGAACTATTTTTTATTTTATTCTCTACTAATTTTAGTTTTTTGGTCCAGATTTAAAGGGTAAAATCGAAGAAATTCACTTTTTTATGATTATCTCCGGTTCTATTGGTCGTAGCGAACTGGGGTTGATCTTGAATGAAAGGTGAGCTCATTTCCCATCGAATTATGTAGTTCAAAATTTTTTTTTATCTATTTTTCAATCACTATTTTTCAATTGATGTCATTTTCGTGGAGATCAGTTTTTGCTCTATATCTATTTGAAAAATCGATAATTTATTTTGCCAACCATATGAATCCATGGGAAATGAGCTCACCTTTCATTTGAGACCAGCCCCAGGTCGCTGCGACCAACAGAACCGAAGATATCCCCAAAAAAGTGAAATTTTCCAAAACCAAAAAAAATTTCACTTTCAAATCTCGACTAAAAAATTAAATTCATAAAAAATAAAAAAAAAACAAATCTCGCACATGATTTCCATCCAAAATTTCCCCAGCTTCCCAACGAAATCATCAGAAAAAGCCTATTTCCAATATTTCCATTGATTTTAACTATTTTTCATAACATAAAACATCAAAACCAAAATGTGTCCATTCCACCCCTTTTGCCCCACCATTCCCTACATCACTCTATTCAATAACTGAATCACATGAGCCTAGAGTTTTCCACTTTATTCGACTTATCATAAATTATTCACTCAATTCTCATCAAATAATAAGTCAAAAAAATAATGAGGTGATTAATTATCACTCACCATTGCTTTAAAGCCACTTTTCAATTTTGATTTACCAATCATTTTTTTTTTTTTCAAAAAAAAAAAACTTAAAAGCAAGATAAAATTCAACTGGAAGATGCTAGCAAAAGGATCACGACGTGGTGATAGTTGAACAGTGTATCCCGTACGTTAGGTGGAACACAGCCTCTTTTATACAGAAGAGAATCCTGTTGCGCACTGGAATACAGAGGCACTTTGGACACTCACCACTCCAGACACTGTTACAAGCCTTGGATATAGTCTTCTTCCACCTGAATTATGATTGGTCGTGCGTACAACACGATACCTCAACATTATTTTGATTCAATTATACCATAGCCAACCGACCTACGTAATCTTCCTCTGTTATTTATGATCATGGCAAATAATGATCATCTGTGGGTACTCAGAAGAGATACCAAGTATTCTATGGCTTTTAGAATTAAAAAAAATAATAATAAAAATCAAAGAAACTGATATCCATAATCTATTGAATTAACTATCAAGTAGCTGGAAAATTTATGGGTTTTTCAGGAGATAGATCATTTTTCTTATCAAAATGAAGAAACGTGATAAATTTGTTTTCGACATTCTCTTGCAGTAATCTTAACGGACACTCAGAACATGACAACAATAGCTGAATAGACTAATCTTGAAAAATCTTGATTTCTCATACAGCTATCTTCTATTATTGTATCATCACATTGTATGCAGTGTCTTATTGTCATTTTCAATAGTATATAATCCCGCATTATTTCTGGAGTAATGTTAGTAGTTTAAGGGAAGGTGGGGCAAAATGGGTATTGCAATTTAACGGTTGGAGATGGAGATTTCGTGATGATTTCATTGGAAAGATGAGGAAATTTTAGGCGGAAAACATGTGTCAAAATTCGTTTTTGTCGATTTTTTGAAAATTTTACGTTTTTGAGCGAGTTTTGAAGGGGTTTCCCTTTCGAAAATCGAAAAAATTCAACTTTTCGACGATATCTCCGGTTCTGTTGGTGATAGCCATCTGGGGTTGATCTTAAATGAAAAGTGAGCTCATTTCTCATCAATTTGTGTGGTTCAAATTTTTTTAAATCAATTTTTCAAATAGTTATAGCTCATTTTCTGAAAATCAGTTTTAGCCCTGTAAATTCTCGAAAAATTGATAATTCTCCTTTCGAACCGCATAAATCTATGGGAAATGAGCTCATCTTTCATTTAAGACCAACCCCAGGTCGCTACGACCAATAGAACCAGAGATATTCCCAAAAAACTGAAATTTTTCAAAAACAGAAGGCTTTCACCTTTAAATCTTGAGCGAAAAATTGAATTTTTGAAAAATTGAAAAAAAAAACTTCTGACATATGATTTCCATGGAAAATTTCCTCAGCTTTTCAATGGAATCGTCAGAAAAAACCTATTTCCAATATTTTCATCGATTTCGACTAATTTTCATAGTATAAAATACCAAAACTAACATGTATCATTTTTATCCCTTATGCCCATTTTACCCCACTTTCCCCTGTATATATACATCTCCATTCTGTATGAACTCTTCAACTTTATGGGGAAATTAATGAAAAAGTAAGTCACATTGATTACGTTTATTGTCATACTATATCAATGTTAACAGAAATTCAATTATTACATAGTAACGAGTATACTCATTATTATAATTATTATCATCATTTTTTATGGAACATGAAATTCAATATTATCGACGCTATTTCCATTTGATTCCTAATTCAACAAATACTGCATGCGTGTGTTTGATTTCTACTTTTTCCAGTTTTCGATACTACAAAACCAGGACAACATTGTTCTGGGTGAGACAGAATCTCTGCGTTTTCAGGTAATTTTGGACTATTTATAGAATGTGTAACAGCCTTCAAACAATTCATCTCATTTGGAGATAATTTACTGTCGATTGCAGAATCTGATGCATTGATTGATAAACTGTGCTTGATGTCCCGTTTGCTGTGAACTCCAGGAGATTCTTCGTTTTTAGACGATGTATTGTCTCTGTGTAATCGAAAATGTTCTTGGGTATCGTTTACAAGTGAACCAAGAACATGTGCAGTACTGCAGCTGGTGGGAGACACTGCACCAAATGAATTCGATCGGAAATCTGCAATTAATCAAAATTATATGCACATAATTTTTTGAAAGAAAATTCAGTAGTGAAGTGGTAAAACAGGTCAGTCGACTTGTCTTCATGATGATTCTCGCAATAGAATAGGTGGAAAACTAATGGAGACACCCCTTTTGCACTGAGACTTCTTGTAAACTAGATTATGACTATGCGTCATCATTTTTCAAAATTAAGAGGAAAATTTGATGATAAAAAAAAAAAAGGAGAAAGTTTCTGTCTTCTCTTAAATCATGAATGGTTGTTTCTACTAATGCAGCGAAATGCAGCATGTTATGCACGATTTTTTAATACGAAACTATTTATCTTCTGTTTATTTACGTTGAGGTAATTAAACGTCAACGTTGTTCTTGTCGACATATATTATGTCTTTTGAATATCCCGCGCAAATCGTCAATCAATGAAATTTAGGCAATACAAGATTTCTGTACATTCAATATCGTTTATTGCAGTTCGATAAAATCTCAAAATGTGTGTTTTTTTTTAAGGGGAGAATTTTAAGAACTACAAAGAGGATGAACAAGGGAAAAAGGACTTATGTCCATTATTAGCTTTAAAAATATTCTCAAAAGAAGATTAGCAGCTAAAAAATTTACTTAACCCGTTTTACCACTTTACTACTAAATTACAGAATTGATCACAAAAAAAATCAGTTGCATGTCAATATTTGGGATATTTCAGAATTTTCGAATGTTTTTTGAGAACATTTTTCAAATGTTTTTTAAAACCATTTTTCAGATGTTTTTCGAAAATATCTTTTCCGAAATTTCCTGAAATTGAACCCTGGCAGCCTTTCTTTGCCTTCCATATACACTACCTTTATCAGCAATATTCTTAGTTGGTGAATTGGCTACAGATCTTCGTGCCACATCTTGAAACGTTATTGGAGAATAAATTCGTCTCTCCTCCGACCCAATGCCTGGTGAACCTCGTAGAGAAGGTGATAATTTTAATGATCCACCTGATTTCATTTGACAAGATCCATATATATTATTATCACACGCAATACCTGCTGTACTTCCCGATGATATGCGTTTATCAACAGTATGAATCATCCATTCAGGTGGTTCATGAATACTTATATTTTTCGTTATATTTGAGCGTGAAGTTCTTTTCTCAAGCCAATAAGTTTTCATCGATCCTTTTCCCTTCACTTGAATTTCTCCACGTTCTTTAACTTTATAAGAAGATGAAAGTAATTCTTTCGTGGATTGCGATATGTGTATTTGCATGGCTTCACTTGTCGCTTCCATTCTCGATGCAGTATTCACAGAATCACCAAATAGACAATAACGTGGCATTTTCAGTCCAACTATACCAGCTACAACTGCTCCACTGTGTATACCAATACGAATTTGCAGATGTTCACCTACAAAAAAGCGTTAAAAATCATGAAAATAATGAAAACTATGGAGTTTTTGATTAAAAAACGATTTTCTACCTGTTGAACGATCTTTTAGATCTGTAATGGCTTCTACCATGTCCAATGCCATGTCACAGACTCGATCAGCATGATCAATTTCCTTCGATGGGGCACCCGAAACTACCATATAAGCATCACCAATAGTTTCGACCTAAGTGCAGATTAGAAATAAATGAATAAGATTGATAAAACAGGAAAAAATGAGGATTTGTAGCTTATTTTTCAATTAATTGCTGATAATCCGGGAAAAAAGTACTTTAATTAACCCAAAAAAGTGACTAAAATAGTAATTTTATCCTTTGAATCGTAATAACAAATCAAATTTTCAATTTTTTGTTTTTGATGTAAGGAAAAAATATTAATAATAAAAAAATAATAATAATAAAAAGTTTTCCATAATTCACTTGAGATAGAGAGAGAGAGGCGAATAGTTACGACTGCCTTCTAATTAAAATTTCTGAATAACTATACGGTGAATTTAATTTTTTTTTCTTCTATTATTTAGTTAAAATGCTGTTCTCTTCGCCAATAGATTTAAATAATGGGTCAACCCTGTGGTTTTTTAGTAATTACGTTATTTCTGTCCAATTTAGGGGGTTTCATCCCCACCACCGCTATTTTCAGTAACTTTGATAATCCATATCTCATAAAATACATCGGCAAAAATTCAGAAAAAATTCAGAAAAATGTAAAAAAATATCATCTTTCATATGGCATCAAAAAATAAGAGGTCAACTGTACTCGAGGGATACAATCGTAAAAACCGTGAGGAAGAAGCTTACCTTGTAGACTCGATTACGCTCCGTCAACGTATCGAATATTGAGTACATGGCATTGAGCATAGATACTACTTCCATCGGAGTCAAACGACTGCATATTTCCGTGAACGTGACAACATCGGAGAACAATATGGATACTCTGTCGAACATCTGCAAAAGGCAGAGGTAAAATAAAGCACGAAATATTGAAGGACAAGTTTTGATCAGTCCTCTTTGAGATCATTTCTCACCTCGCAAGTATCTATCGGACTTTCTCCATTGCGCAAACGATCAGCCACTTGTTTTGGTATCATCTGATACAATAATTCATCAGTGCGCTTCATTTCTTCGTCCAATTTTCTCATTGATTCCTCCAATTTTTTGCTCTTCAATTGCTCCTGATCAAGCGCCAATTTCAGTTCAACAGATTGCTGAGTTCCCGCTAGCATTAAATCCCTGTAATTGTTTCATTATTATGACTGATATTAGTATCATCATTATCATTATTTAATGAATATAACATTGGGCGAAGAAATGATTCAATTAAACCAAAAAAAAAATAAGAAAAATAGGAGAAAACACAATTAATTAAGTGATATGACAAAAAATGTCAAATATTTGCCAATATTTGAGACTTTCGAAATATGAATTAAAGCAATTAATAATGAAATATTAAAAAAAAACATATATATTATGTTAAAAATCTTATAAAACGTTTATTATTTCATTTTTTTATGATATAAAAAAATGAAATAATTACCATAATGATATTATCATATTGAATGTTGTCGAAAGCTAATAAATAATCATTATTATTATTATTATTATTATTATTATTATTATTATTATTGAAATTTACCTGCTGAAATCGTGCATTGAGAGATCATTTATATAGAGTCCAGTTGCAATTAATGCATTTAAATCTGGCATTACTGGTGTACCAAGGTACATCATCATTCTCCAATGGTCCATATAAATCATTTGACCCTTCAATCTCAGAGTTTTGTCATCGGGTGAACTGATACTGTCATCACTGAACATTATTGCATGCCTCTTATTATCAACTGGTCGCTCTGTTAATATCGCTTCAACCGATACTAACTCAAATATATTATTCGTTCTATTTAATATCTATAATTAAAGAAAAGAGAATTGATGTAGGCTGTTAGAAAAAAAAGGAAATTTCAGATATTGAATATTTTTTTAAAGATTTTTATGAAATCTGTGAGTTTCAGAGAAAGTTCAAAGGAATCAATGAGTCTTAAGTAGAGTTTAGACGAAAATTCTACGAATTACTCGAATTTTCAACTGATCATGAATATTCAGAATCAAAATGACTGGAATTTTCAATTTTTCCGGAATTTTTCCTATTTTTACTAAATTTTCAAGAAAAAATTAAACTGAAGTTTGCAAATTTCATTGATATTCAGACGTGAAATGAATTGAAAATGAATATGTTCATTTTTCAATGACGTAATTATCTGAAATTTCTGTAGAAATGTGACTCGTTCGGAATTTCCGGGATTTTGCACGGAAAATTCAGACTTAAATTTTTAACAGTGTAGAAATAATTTTTTTTGTAGATGAAAAAATGTTTTTCTTCACCGATTGAAATTTGAATGCAATTAGTGGTCTGACGAGATCGAACCAATGCGTTATCTTCTTGCCAATTAATTCGGGAAGAATCACCATCAATGAATTGCCAATGCTCCTGATCACCATGTCCCCTCTATTATTAAAAAAATCATATTATTTCGAGATTAAAAAAAAAATTATTGAAAAAAATTAAAAAAATTTAAGATTAATTTCTACGTAAATTAATAGCATTAGGAAAATTAATGATAATTAATGTTTCAAATACCCAAATACAATGCAGAAAGGGAATATTTCGAATAGAACTGATGCACCAATTGGCAGGTGTTTCTCCTCTCGGGTCATTGCCAATGATGCAAATGTAAATGCTCGGTTATCGAATGTTAATTGAAATGTAACGTGGACTGTGTCGAATAATACTTCCTCTCGAACCAGCTCGATCAGTAATTCCTTGTGGTAGAAATGTCTCGCTACTTCACGAATTTGACCCATTGTATAGTAAACGAAACCACGACGTTTACTCCGATAATGCAATGTTAAACCTCGAGAAATAAAAAATCAAGTTAATTCAAATCATAGGGGAGGGTGGGGTAAAATGAAGAGGAGGGGTAAAACGGGCACGTGTTAGTTTTGGTATTTTATATAATGAAAATCAGTCGAAATCGACGGAAATATTGGAGATAGATTTTTTTTGATGATTCCATTGAAAAGCTGAGAAAATTTACCATGGAAATCATATGCCGGAAGTTTTTTTTTTTTTATTTTTCAAAAATTCTATTTTTCGCTCAATTTTTGAAGGTAAATCCCCTTCTGTTTTTGAAAAATCTCAGTTTTTTGGGATTATCTTTGTTTCTATTGGTCGTAGCGACCTGGGGTTGATCTCAAATGAAAAGTGAGCTCATTTTCCATTGATTTATGTGGTTCAAATTTTAGCTCAGCGGTAGAGCACCTGACATGTAATCAGAGGGTCGTGGGTTCAAATCCTGCTTGCGCATTACATATTTTTTCCGAAATTTGATTTTCTAAATAAAATTTATTAATAAAAATTAATTTATTAATAAATTTAATTGTTTAATGGCCATTAAACAAATAAATTTATTAATAAATTAATTTTTATTAATAAATTTTATTTAGAAAATCAAATTTCGGAAAAAATATGTAATGCGCAAGCAGGATTTGAACCCACGACCCTCTGATTACATGTCAGGTGCTCTACCGCTGAGCTATTGCGAGTTACTATATTTACCATCGAATTTTTGATTCTCACATCTTTTCTCCACCTCCCATCCACGAGGCAATGTCACCATTAAACAAATAAATTTATTAATAAATTAATTTTTATTAATAAATTTTATTTAGAAAATCAAATTTCGGAAAAAATATGTAATGCGCAAGCAGGATTTGAACCCACGACCCTCTGATTACATGTCAGGTGCTCTACCGCTGGATTTTATCGCTAAGACCAACAGAACCGAAGATATCGGGAAAAAAGTGAATTTTTTCGATTTTCAAAAGGAGAAACCCTTCAAAACTTGGTCAAAAAAGTAAAAATTTGAGAAAATAAAAAAAAAAAATTGACACATGTTTTCCACCTAAAATTTTCTCAGCTTTCCAATGGAATCGTCAGAAAATCCCTATCTCGAACCGTTCAATTGAAATGCCCATTTTACCCCACCTTCCCTATTATTACTATTTTTTCTCTCTCTCTCTCTTCAAATTACTATTTTACCTTGGCGCGTTTCATTTTCACATATGAACGATGGTGCTCGCATTCTAGGATAAGAAAACTTGAGATACTCGTGAAGATTATCCAGTCCATTCAAAAAATCCCGAACATGTCTTCCAAGTACTGATAAAACTCTATCATATCCATATTGTCCAACAAAACTCACGAACTGGACGCCCATTTGATCGAAAAAATCCTTTTCTGATACTCCAAGGACCTAACACAAAATTTCTTCAATTTTTCATCAACTATTTTTTATAGTTACAATTTTTTTCTCATATTTAAGAGATTTGAGAGATTTTATCTAATTTAATTTGTGCTTTTTCACTTACTTGGATGGCTTTTTTCGCAAGTCTTGGGATCAAATTCTCTGGATAAACCTGATGAACACTGAAACTGGGCTGATCAACAGATGCTTGTCTTCGTATTTCTTCCCATTTTTCTTCTCCATAAACTTGCCTGATATATTCGGCTAAATTTTCTAATATTAATCCGTACATTTTTGGTAAATTTGTGCTAATACGTTTTAGAGTCTCTAAATTTGTGTTTGAATTACGTTTTCCAGTGATTAGAACTTCTCAATTTCTATCACATCCACTTTATACTGAAAAACACTTGCACTGCTCAAAACTCGATCTGTCGTTTTACCAATTCATCACTTCTCCTTTTTTAAATACTCTTTGAAATGTTCATATTATATCATTTATCTTTGCCAATTGATATGTCTTCTCTCATTATTCTTCATTCACAATCTGCAGATTTTTATTAAAATACCTCTTTAATTTTCTTTTTCCTTACTTTTTAATTTATAGTGTCTCGTATCATTTTTTCATTTGATTAAAATCTATGAAGTCCACATGAATTCACCAAAGCAAAAACTTACTGGTGGTTTATTATTAAACTTCTTAAAAATTTACGTCACGTTCAATGCATTCAGTGAATGAATACCTTGTACGAGAAAGAAAAAGAAAGAAACTAAACCCGATTATTATGGAAACCAGTATCGTCACAGTATATGTCCTAGATATGCAATAATAAATATTTTTGAATAATCATGGACATTCCAAGAATTTTAAAAATTTCCAAATTTTCCGTAAAATTTTCAATTTTTTTCGTAAAATTTTCAATATTTTTTGTAAAATTTTCAATTTTTTTTGTAAAAATTTGATTTTATTTGTGTAAAATTTTCAATTTCTTCTTGAAATGTTTTTTTTTTTTGAAAATGAAAGAAAACTGAATAATTGAATAATTAATGACCCTTATATAATTGAAATATTTAAAATATTTCATTCCATGATTATTCCCTTTTATTTCCCCTTAATTCTATCGTTCAGGTGATCTGTGATTCAGTAAAAATGATATATTCCTCTAAATATCACTCGGAGATTGGTATATGTTGCGTTATTTTCACCCTTTCGTTAATACTTCTATTAATAAGAAATTCGAAGCTACTGGCAATGTCCACAGAGAAGGAGTCACTAGAAAAATATCCTGAAATAACCACCACACACTGCAATTGTGAGTTTATTAGTTGAATTATCTCCAATATTTATTTTTTGTTTTTATTTACTTTTTTCATAAATTTTAATAATTGAGGAGTTGATAGAATAATTTCGAAAAAAAAAAAAATTTGAATGAAAAAAAAAAAAAAGAAACGTTTTTGAGTGAAATAATAATGGGAAAATGCTTAATTTAACACTATTTTTTTTTTGATTCTTCAGCCGATTAGCATAATCGAGATAATATCACTATAATAATAATTTGAAACTCATTTACACGTGTTAAGCTCTTCCCGCTTCTCCCCTTACTCTCTATAGCTGTATTGTCTCTTTAAGGTGATCCTAGTGGTTCGGGTAATCTATTTTCCCTTTTCGATTTTCATCACTTTCGATAGAATAGCATGAGGAGATTTTTTAAAAATTTAGTTCACCCCATGTTACCGGACAAATAAGGCCAAAATTAATTTTCGAAAATAATTGAATTAACATTGAAGCTCCATAAGCGAAGTTGAAGTTCAGTTTCACTGCGAAAATTCATGATCACAGATCTGTTTTTTCCTTATAGGGGAGAGTGGAGCAAAATGGACCTAAAAGACGAGATGACTCGAGATTTTTTAAAAAAGCAGCGGTTGCTTCAAAAAATCTGAAAAAATTTACAAACAATATACATATGTTGGATGATTTTCTCAAATTTTTTCCGATTTTTTTGTCGAGTTGTTCATTCCAAAAAAAATTCCTCAATCATGTTACTATGAGGGTCCATTTTGCCCCACTCTCCCCTAATCAGAAAAATTACAAAAATTTCCGAAAAATTCTGAAAAAATCTCAAATATATTACAATAAAACAGATTTTTTTTTCTACCTTATATGTTTTTTGTTCGTCAGAATGTCTATCAATTTTGGAAATCATGAAAAATGTATGTTACTGGACATAAAACGACGATTAATGCAATCAATTAAATGAAAAAATCAATGGCGGGAATATTGGTATTTAAAATCCGAGGATTCTCCAATCCCAGTCCTCGAAACTGGACCAGCGTGAATCAAATGCGGAATAATATTGAATATTCATGATATTATCTGATAACAATTTATCATCTTGGAAATTGTTCTAGTATCGGTAAAATGTTGAAAAATCGAGATAGTTATAGTGATTATAATAACTAAAAGGAAAAATAAATAAAAATCGATTATCTGAACCTGCCACTGGGATTACCTTGAACAAGTTCCAACTTACTATTGTTGGCTGCGTTCTGAACGAAAAATATTCCTCAACTGAAGAAGAAAAATCTGAAATAATGACTTATTGGGGGTCTCTTATATTCATTCAATTTTATCATTAATTAAAGACAATCGAAATTGTCGTTTTCGAGACGCGACCCTTGAGGCTCTTTACTTTCCATGTTTAGAATTTATGTAATGACTATGCCTGATCCTTTCAGGCTTCTCTAATATTATTGGTCGTAATGGAGGGCTACTCGTTAAATTAATAGCAATCGATACGAAATAACATGAAATAATGGAAACCGCTCGGTTTCATGAGAAAGACCTTTTTTGAATTTATTTATGAGAAAAGTACTTGAGATAGAATATTTTCGATGATTTCATTGAAAAGCTGAAAACACTTTCCATGAAAATCATGTGGCAGAAATTATTCTCAAGGATTTTTTTGAAAATTTAACAATTTTTGTAAAAATCGAAAAACGAAAATTTTTTCGATTTCCGGGAATTTTCATTCTTTTGGAAAATATCTCGTTCTTTTCAGTCGTAGCACGAAAAATCGAATTCCAATGGAAAAATGAGCTCCTTTTCCATCGATTAATGTAATTTCGAGCTATTTTTCATTGATTTTTGAATTATTCACAATTCGTTTTATGGAAATCAGTTTTTTCTCTTCAACTACCTTAAAATTTACGAAAAATTAATTAAAAACCCCATGAATATTTTGCAAATGAGCTCACCATTCACCTCCAATCGGAATTTCCGCGCTATGACAATTAGAACCGGAGATATTCTCAAAAAAAAATGAATTTTTCGAAAATCGAAAAAAAACCCTCCAAATTTCTATCGAAAAAATGCAAATTTTCGAAGAAATTGACGAAAATACATTCCGACATATGTTTTCCACGGCAAATTTTCTCACCTTTTCCATGAAATCATCAGAAAAATTCTATCTCAAACCATCTCATAGCAACCCCCATTTTCCCCCACTTTTCTCTACCTATTGTTCGTTAGACACAAAGTGCAACAAGTTTGCGTGTGTGTGTGTGCAGTATTAAGGCGCGAAAACTTTTATGAATTAACAATGCACCTTACCTTGTATCGCTCAAATGAGAAGAATAATTTCGTGTTATTAATGAAATTTCGAGTAAATCCAGTCATTTACCTGTGACATGAAACTACATTCGAAAACACTAGAGATACTATATTGTGCCGAGGCACTTCTACCACTTTAATCAAGTATTTTGGTTTCCCCACAAAACATATATATGTGTATTTATATATATATAATGTTATTGTATACTTATATACATATATATGGATAGTATGGTGAATCAACGAATGCGCAGGTCTATCATCAGCATGATCACACCCATTCTTTATGGGGAAACACCTAGACTACAACTCCGGTTTTCTACAAAATCGATGATTCTGTATTTCTGATGTATGAATTTACTCATATGAATGATCACCCACTGACCGATTCCCATTAGTCATTCTATTTACTTTAATTATGAGACACGTGTACAATAAGATACGATAAATTAAATGTTCTGCATGAAATGTAATTTAATTTTAGTGTCTTATCAAAGTGGATCACTGTCCACAAATCGAGTATTTTTGTAGTAGGGGAGAAAAAAAAATGAGTCAATACGAGAGAAAAATATATTCAAATTTATTCAATTTTGTTGAAACATTCGGAAAAATTCAAATTGAATATCGAGTTCTTTTCTTCCTTTTTTTTCGAATAATTGAGGAAATAGTCATTTTTAGCAAAACATCAATAGCTTCCTCGAAATTTTGATACTATTAAATTTAAAATTATATTTATTGAAAAATGAAATCATCAGGATTTGAATCATTAGAAGCTGTTCATCAGCGATTTGCTGATGATTTCGATGGATTTCGAGAGATAAATCTCATTCGCGAATGGACCATCGGCAGCTGCCTGCAATTTTCTTTACCAACACAAATAATGAACCAGTAGATGGTGCCAGCACATTCAATTCGCTTAAAGAATACAGATAAAATGTGCTATCCATTCAGACTTGTAGCGGCACCTCTGCAGAAGAAATTGCAAGTTCCTTTAAATTTATAGCGCAAAAAATTCGAATCGAATAAAAGAATGAACTAATGGAATTTTCGATATAAAATGAGCAAGGAAAGATTTCTTCTCATTTTAGGGACAAAGTGGCATAAGTTCTTTGCTTATAGATAGGACTTACGCCCTTTTGTTTCTAAGGTGATAATATATAAAATTTCACATATAAAGACGGTTTAAATTAATAAATAATAATAATAAGAATTTTTATATAAAATACATAAAGTCATATATTTGAATATGCGTATATTTCCAAAATATATTATTTAATAATGCAACAATAATCAATTTTCTGTGCGTTATGCATAATTAACTTAATTATTTCACTCATGAGAATATTTCGTTGAATTCGTTATTTCCATTAATTGTTATTATAATTGTTATTGGCATAAATATAGCTTCTTTTTTAAAATCATTTTTTAGCGAAGATATGATTAGAGAGAAGATTTCTTACATCCAAGGAAATTCTTAATTTAAGGAAATTTCCTTTTTTATACATGTCCCATTATTATTTCTTATTTAACAGAATTCACAATTGGCCTCTGGATTAATTAATGAAAATACTCATTTATTTTCAAACATTCTCCGAGGCTCAATCATTTCTTTCAGAATAATTGAAATAGTATAGAATAGACGTGTATACTTAATAGTATAGAAATATATCCTTAAAAGTATATATTTCTTGAAGATGAGATAAAGCTTTTTAGATTAGCGAAAAATGCTTTAGCATGAAAATGAGCCAAGCTATCAATCAAGATTCGCAATCCCTCCTTCCCCCCTTTTTTTTTCTTTTATGAATTTTAAATACAGTCAAAAAACTGTAGCAAACTATAATTTTTCGTATCACTTACAATGCAAGTAATAAAAATCAGTCAATATGCTTAATTAAAATTTGATAATTTCTATAACTATCCTAATTTAACATTCATCAAACTCTAAATTAATTAAACACGATATATTTTAAAATGCTAAAACAATTCATCTGAATCTCAAAAGTTCAGTGATTCATTAACATTATTCAAAATATAATTTTCGCAAGAGCACAAATTTAATTATAATATTTCAATGTATTCAATTATCATAGCTATCCCGGTTATTTACTGATGATTTTTTTCATTTGTTTTGTTTGATGCTGCATACTGTATTGTGCATTCTCTGCTTTCATTATCAATGAATCTAATTTATCTAAGTGCGATCCCATTTTCTGATTGAGATCAATTTTCTTCTGAGATCTGATTTTAGTATCGGATGGAAATTCACCAGAATCATCATCAACTGGATCTGTTGTTTCAATTGTTAAAGTTTCATCTCTTAAAAGTTCTGGATTATTTTCTGTATTATCTTGAGCAAGTGGAACGTGATCTGGTGTATTACTACGTGATCCAACACGCACTTTCAATAAAGTTCCCAAACTGCCGCAGACAGTCTGTTAATTTAGAAAAATCAATATTTAAAGAATTAATAATCTAGGGGAGAGTGGGGCAAAATGGACACTATAATGAAATGGTTAGAGATTGATTTTTTTTGATCATTCTATTGAAAAGCTGAGGAAATTTTAGCCGGAAAACCAGTGTCATTTGTATTTTTTTCGATTTTTTTTTTAAATCTATATTTTTTGGCATTTTTGAGGGGTAGAAGCCTTTTATTTTTTTCAAATGTTCAGTTTTTTCCGGATATCTGTGGTTCTATTGGTCGTAGCGATTCGGGGTTGGTCTCAAATGAAAGGTGAGCTCATTTCCCATCGAATTATGGGGTTTTGAATTCAAAAATATCAATTTTTGGAATAGTTATAGGCCAAAAACTGTTTCACAAAATTGTTTCACAGAAATATCCATAAATACCTTAAAAATCGATATTTTTGAATTTAAAACCCTATAAATCGATGGCAAATGATCTCACCTTTCACCTCCCGTAGAAATTTTTGCGGTACGACAAATAGAACAAAAGATATTCTCAAAAAACTGAAAATTTTCAAAAAAACAAGGCTTTTACCCCTCTAAAAAGCTCAAAAAAGTCAAAATCGCCAAAAAATTCCGAAAAATTAATTTCGGCACTTGTTTCCCATCTAAAATTTCCTCAGCTTTCCAATGAAATCATCAAAAACAATCTACCGCCAATATTTCCCTTAATTTCAAGAGTTTTCCATAATATTTGCCAAAAAATTTAGATGTGTTCATTTTACCCCTGATGTCCATTTTGCCCCACCTTCCCCTAATTCAATTTCGTTTTAATAATCATTAATTTAAACAATCATGAGTAATTGAAAGATTTCAAAATTCAATGCTAAAAAATTGTCAATTTGCAACATTGCGCTTATAATTTAAGCTTCATCAGGCTCTCGACATTTTTAGTATTTTGTCGCATTAATCCAATAAATAAATTAACACGCTATTATTTGTTACAATAGTACAATTTTTTAAATACTGCAAATGTCGAGAACCTGATGAAGCTTCTAATATAATTCATTATAAATAATAATAATAATTATTATGATTATTATAATTTATAATATAATTATTATAAAGTGAAACGTGGCAAACTGCCACTCTTTTAGTATTGAATGCATTAATTATTCATAGGAATATTGGAAAAATAATTAACATCATATTTTTATGTTATCATTAACAACATCTTTAAGTATCGTATTGTGAAACCTTCCAATTTCCCATGATGCTTTGAATTAATATTCAATGAATAATAGTTGAAGATAAAATAATTTTTTTCTTTTAATAATGAAGAATCTCTTTATTTAAATGAATCTATTCACCTTGAATCTATTAATTTTCTTCTGTGTTGCAGAAAGAATGCTGTTCAGCTCATCTAGACCACCAGTGATACGCCCTGCACTTTCATCAGCTTGCGCCAAATCCTGGTATCAAAAAACATGTCAAATCATCATAAAATAATTTTTTTTATTATTTCAGAGTCTCATGGGAGAGTGGAAGCTTATTAACAAAATTATTCAATGATTGTCAATTTGTTTTCCATGAAACTTTGAAATAATCATTATAAACATGAAAATGAATTCGTCCATCAATAGGAATTTCTTCTTAAATTCATTAGTTGAAGTAATTTCGTTTTTACCTGAGCAACAGCATCATCAAACTCATCTGCTTCAACTTCGTTCTTTTCCTGAGAAGCAGCCCATTCTTCCTCAGTTGGTGGTATTTGACCGAGCAATTCTGCTCGTTGAACTGCATAAGTATATTCCTGAGACATGACGATTGCTAATAATTCGATTGCACAGTTTATTATTTTCCCAAAATTCTTGTACTAATATTTATTAAATATCTATCTCTACAGCACTATATTCGATGAAGGCGAAGCCCTGGAACTTGATGGGAATCCATATTGAGGATTTATTTGCGCATGCTTGAGGCAAACTGCATGTAATCGAAAAGCCAAGAGGTAAAAAAAATATCGAACCGTTTATTGCTGTTATAAATTCGTTTGATGCACGTTGCTACTAATAAATGTACTCGAGAATGGAATTATGACTTGAAAATGCGGGGGTAATGCTGCTTACAGAAAGAACGGTATTATCGAAAACATCCGTTCGATTTCGTTCAGACTAGAATCGAAAAATTGCAATAGAAAAGATAATTCGATAGGAAATTTTGTAGTTTTCTTGATTCGATTTGGAAAGAATCTTCATTTGGCTTCATTTTATAGTGGAAAAACATTTTTGCAAAAACTTTAAGTAGTCTTGATAATCAGCTTTGACATTAAATTATGAATAAATAAGATTATTAATTGGAAATCTTATAATTTAAGTTAAAAAAAGCAATTTAAGGTAGTATTTTAGAGTATGGTTGATAAAACAGAAGAAAATGAGGATTTGTAGCACAATTTCCAATTAATTGCCGATAATTCGGGAAAACGTGCTTCAATTTACGCGAAATAGTGACTAAACCACTCGAAAGTCATATCTTCAGCTTGTAAATATAATTTTTTTTTCTCGAATTTTTTCTTGCATTGATCTCCTATCACATACATGAGATAGAAAGAGAGGCAAATAGTTACGACTACCTCCTAATCAAAATTTCTCAATAACTATACGATCAATTAAATATTTTTCTCTTCTATTATTTAGTTAAAATGCTGTTCTCTTCGCCAATAGTTTTTAAATAATGGGTCAACCCTGTGGTTTCTTAGTAATTTCGTTATTTCTGTCTGATTTAGGGCGTTTCTTCTCCAACAGCACTATTTTCAGTAACTTTGATAATTCATATCTCATAAAATACACCGTCAAAAATTATGAAAAAATTCAGAAAAATGTAAAAAAATATCATCTTTGATTCAACATCAAAAAAATAAGGACTCAACTGTACTCGAGTTTGCTGGGATACCACCTTCAATACCAAAGGATATAAAAATATCGTAAATTGGCATATAATAGGCTGTATGTATAGGCTTCATTACGAATTCATCCTCAATTATCTGTAGCTTAGGTTTATTTCGAGATTCCATTTAGGATAAAGGTATGCAATATACACAGTCAATGAGATACATATGAGAATAGTGCTAATTCAGTTATTCACCACAAACTCGCTGATTCTATGAAAATTGTCTCGTGATATACACGTGTGTCTCATCTTCTATTCAGCTATACGTTTTTTTTTTTTTTTTGTTTTTTTCCTTCTTGGTTCTCCTTTTCCCTCATATTTCCGCATTATTTATTCATCTATCTCTAACATACACGTGTGATTTTTTTTTGTTGACCTTTCTTAAATTATTTATTTATCATTGCTCGTATTATTTCATAAAAAATATATTAAACTTGAAAAACTATTTCAGTTATACCCACGTGAAGTCGTTTTCCATGATACTGAAAATAGCAAACATCTGCCAATTTTTTTGTTTTTTTCATAACTAATAAATTATCTTTAAAAAAAAAAAATGTGAAAAATACGCATATGCAGAAAATTCGAAAATCTATAAGTGCAAATATTCTAAACATTTTTTTATCATAATTTACTTGTTTTCGAAAATTCCAAAAAAAGTGTCATATACATGTGTCATTCCATTATCCCCTTTTCCTCATATTTTCTAGGAAAATTTAGCAGTGGAAATTCACTCAATTCATTCAAAAATCCATTTATTTTAACTTTTCAGAATTTTTTTTTTTTTTTACATTTTCAAAAATATGTAGAGACAAGGTTTCTGTCTCTCATCGACCTACTGTCATGTGATAATTATTAGTAGCATGTGACGTTAGTATTCATGAAAAAAAAAAAAAAAAACACATTTAATGTGTGCTCGTGATTTTTTTGTCTCCACGTGACACCTTGTGATCTGTATATTTGAAATGTGAAAACATGATGAATTATCACATAATTTTAAGATAAACAAATAATGAATTTTTATAAAAAGAAAAATTTTGTTCTGCAAAATAACAAGTACAGTACTTATAGGTTTTTTTTGCTGATAATAATTCCACGTATTTCCTAATATTTCGATTGTTTAATTAATTATCAATAATTATTCATTATTGATTAATTTTTAATTGTTAATTCTATTGATTCTCTCTCCACTCCCTTACAATTCTTGCAAAATCCCACTCAGCTAAATAGTTCAATTAAATATATAGTCGCTTTAGAATTAAAAGGGCGTAAGTGATATGCTTATCTACAGCACTTATGCCCTTCTATTTCTAAAACGATAAATAAAAGCCTAAAGGCAGACTCTATGTACCTTGTATTTAGTCTTAATTGAGACTCGTAAATATCGTCAAGCTGTTTGTATTTATGTTAAATAAAAAAAAATTCTTCAAAAATGAAGAAAGAAAAAAACAAGTAGAGTTAACGAGTGGGAAAACCATTGGAACTATTATTAACATTTCAGAAATAACATGTACGCATTCATATCTACAAAAATGATGTCATAAGACAATGGCAAAGGAATTACTCGTGAAATTGAGAAAAGAGAGAGAAAGAAGCGTTTCTATTATGTCTGCATTGAGAAGAAGAAATAGTGGTAAAAACTATCAAATATTAGATAAAATTAGTCAGCAAATTTTGTTATTAAATCATTTAAAAAATTGTTGAATTCACTGAATTTAGTTAATTCAAACATATTAACTAGTTAAATTGTCTGAATTCAGTAAATTCAGAAGCTTTTTCAATTATTAAAAAAAATATTTGCTAACGACTAATATTATTTAATATTTGATAGTTTTTACCACAATTTTTGGCTCAGTTTAAAGGCACAAGAGCCTTCTATGAAGAAATACTTAAATTTAATAATTAAATTAATGTTAATTATTAAATATTATATTAATTATTATTATTATAATTAATTAATTAAATTTCGAGTACATAGATATTATAAAAATATAAAATTAAAATTTCATGTGATAATTCATTGAGATTGAGAATACACCAGTTTAAATTTCATACATAATATCAGAGATTAATTGAAGATGATTGAATCAAATTAGCTATAAACAAGTCAGCAAGTCCATAAAATAAAATGGTTAGTCACCAAGTCTATCAAATTGCAATTTTTTTCCTTCAGCCATTCATCATAATTAACATTCACCATTTAACAAATTTTTTATTAACGTGTATATGGAGTTATGTGAATATTTACAGGCTTATAGCTAATTATTCTCAATGGTTTGAGCCCAAAGCGAGAATCTTTGAGGAAAATATGTGTAAAAACACATATTTTCCTCAATGATTCTTGGCTATTACAACTTGATTTACTGTATGGAAAATACAATTTGTGATAGGAAATATTTTATATTGACAAGAACCATATTACTGTCATTCTTCGTAATTAACATGCAAGACGCAAGACTATTTGGATAATTTAACAATCATTGATTTCATTCAATAAAGTCATTAATCAAAAATTTCAATTTATCATCAATAATTATTACAATCCTTTTTATCCTAAGTTATAAATTCCTGATTTTTCTTCATTTTTTTTCCTCTACTAGACTTTTCCGGGCAGAACGTGCATGTATTTCTTTTTCTTTCATTAAGAAAATTATAAAAATGAAAATTTAAATGAGCTACAAATTCTTAGAAATTTTATAATTTTTTTCTTCATCATTTAGTAGTTCTTGTTCGAAATACCACAGTAATCTATCGATTTTTCATGAAATAATTTCAATAAATTACTCAAACTATGTGTCTAAGCTCTAAATTGGTCCTTGAATTATTGATTCTGCACTCTAGATTTGTCTTTCTTCCTCCAAAAGGCAATGCTGTACCTCTAGTCTTATCGTTAAATCAATAATTATTCCATTATTTTCTTTTGACGTTCTCTGGTCTGTCCAGTAGATCTTCCAGGTTCATAGGAAGTGCTATTACATGCATATACAGTCTTTTTATTGTATTGAACGGAGAGAGCATTCTGGTTAATCGTTCATCTCCGGGGCTTATCCAGGGAAGACCACACAAAATTCTCTGATCATGAGCCACCGAGTCTGCGAACTCGATGGGGACACCAGAAAGAGAGGAGGAGAAGAAGAAGGATGAATAGAGAGAGGAAGGTGGGGCAAAATGGACATCAGGGGTAAAATGGACACATCGAATCTTTTAGGCAAATATTATGGAAAACTATTGAAATTAATGGAAATATTGGCGGTCGATTTTTTTTGATGATTTCATTGGAAAGCTGAGGAAATTTTAGGCGGGAAACAAGTGCCGAAATTAATTTTTTTGAATTTTCAGCGATTTTGACTTTTTCAGCATTCTAGAGAGGTAAAACCCTTCCTTTTTTTGGAAATTTTCAGTTTTTTGAGAATATCTTCGGTTCTATTAGTCGTAGCGTAAAAATTCTGATGGGAGGTGAAAGGTGAGATCATTTGCCATCGATTCATAGGGTTTTTAATCAAAAAATATTGATTTTTAAGGTATTTATGGGCATTTTTGTGAAACAGTCTTGGGAAACAGTTTTTGGCCTATAAATAACCAAAAAATTGATATTTTTTGATTCAAAACCCCATAAATTGATGGGAAATGAGCTCACCTTTCTTTTGAGACCAACCACGAATTGCTACGACCAATAGAACCAGAGATATTCGCAGAAAACTGAAAATTTTCAAAAAAGCAAACCCTTTTTAAAAAAACATCAGTTTTATTCTAATATTTTTGAGATTTTTCAGAATTTTGCGCAAATTTTCATGAAATTTTTATAAAATTTTCCGAAATTTTTTCTGATAATTTCTCAAATTAACCTCCGGCAACCTTCCTTTGCCTATATATATATCAAAAATCAGTTTTATTCTAATATATTTAAGATTTTTCAGAATTTTGCGCAAATTTTCATGAAATTTTCATAATTTACCCCTCAAAAATACCGAAAAATATCGAATTTTCCAAAAAAAATCTAAAAAAAATACATCTGACACTCGTTTTCCAGCCAAAATTTCCTCACCTTTTCAATAGAATCATCAAAAAAAAAAACCATCTCTAACCGTTTCATTACAGTGTCCATTTTGCCCCACTCTCCCCTATAACAGAGGAAAAGGCGAACAGAGAGGCGGAGAATACAAAGCGAAAAAAAAAGGAGAAATACAACAGCGTTCACTGGCCGTTCTTCGTAAATCATGGATGGCCACTGTCGAGAGTTCGCGTACTCTCGGCTCTGTATTCGGCACTCACCGTCAGTTCGTCCACAGTCGCGTAATCATACGCATGTGAGGACGCCTCCTCTCTTTCACTGCAGTTTACATTCCGTCTAGGCAGTTGAATTTCAATTTTAATAAAAATAAAAAAAAATATATATTAGTGAAAAAAAAAAAAATAATACTTTGTTAACAAAGCAATCAACTCTTATCACATCGTACTGTTATTCTATTTAGTCATGATGAGCTCGTAAAAAAAATCCAAAAATAACCAATTTATCATTGTCATGTTACATTATTTTCAATTTTCCTTTATTTTTTTACACTCATTTCTACCAGCCAGTTGATATATAGAACGCATGCGTTTTAACACTGACACAAGAGGAGTACCAATTGGCAAAAACCGTAATTCAGGGTTCAATTTCGTCAGTAAACTATTTAAACGTCTCTTTAACAGCAACATAAAAAAAAAGTATATATATATATAGTCATTAGAGTGCAAAACTACTTGTGGCAGAGAAATTAAATTGAGGATCACTTCCTTTGGTGAGTTTTTTTTTTCTTTTCTTTATTATGTCTTTGTATTGTATTTTAGTTGTTTATGATACAGTAAAAAAAGAGATTAATAGGTTTTTTTTTATTTCTTCTCTAAATATTTGGGAATTGTGCGATAATTGCTTACACTTGCAATCTTTTTTTTTTTCAGTATCAGATTATTATACAGTTCTTCTTCTTCTTCATTTTTTTTTTCCTCATATCTTTTTGCATTTTTATATAGTTCCTTTACTCCTGCTATATGTTGAACGCACTCTAATAATCCCACTCTTTTTTTCATATATATATTGCTGCAGAAGGAGAACGAATAAACACACAGTCGTTGCAAAATTCAGAGATACATAATTGTCTTCATGAATGTTGAATGTTTCGAATCATCATCACATTGACGATATTCATTTTTCAACATTTTAGAGTCACACGACCAATAGATGGACACTGACCAAAAGATGAACGGTTTTTAATGTCGAGAATTTTCATGAATAAATGAATGATTCTTATACTTTTTACGTCAATGCCTGATTATTACATTTGTAAGGGAGAGTGGGGCAAAATGGACCTCTGCAACAACATAATTCAAGAATTTTTTTCGGAGTTAAGGACTCGATTGAAAAATCAGGAAAAATTTGAGAAGATGCTCCAATATGTCTTCATTGTTGTATAATTTTTTCAAATTTTTTCATAGAGTTGCCTATTCTCTGAAAAATCCAAAAGGATTTTAACAAGCAGGTCCATTTTGCCCCACTTTCCCCTATGGATTTATAAACTATTTATTGCATATCGATTGATCAAAATTTAAAATTAAAAAATGTCCATCTATTTCACTCATTTTCCAGTTTTTCTTCAATTATTTCTACATTATTCAAGTTTAATTGATTTTCAGTCGATTCAATGTATATTTCTCTGTACATTATTCTTTTCTGCAACTTTTTAACGTGATTTGCCTATTTCATATGAATTAATAATTTCTAATATTTCCTGAGCTGTCCATCTATTGGTCGTGTGACCCTAATATTCATTTTTATGAATAGAAGCTAATGGGGAATTGGGAAAAATGTAATTGATGAAAGTATACAAACATGATAAAATCAGAGATACGATAAATGTCAGTGACATAATGACGCATAGAATAGATTTGTATACTATATATGTTTTTTTTTTGGTTTTCTATTAGTATTCTCCTTTTTTTCCATTTTTTCATTTCGTTTATCCTCTATAATATCTCCGGATAATTTGATATTGTGGAATATATGCACACACATTGAGTTCAATAATTTATACCTCATAATCCTCATGATATATATAGTTATAATAATAACAATATTAATGCTTAGAGCTGCTAAAGTCAGGTCAGCGACATATATCTTTCGTCATTCTCTAATCACACACTTCTGTGTTCGTTTCTCTCTAGTGTTGAAGAAAATGCAAGCCTCTATAAATAAAATTCCCTGGATTTTGCTCTTCGTAATTTAGAAAAATAAAATAAAATAATCCAACAGAGAAGTGAAAATATGTTTACGTTCTTGACATAATTTTTCATGAATCACGAAACAAAACGTAAATTATTGTCCCCCTTTTAATTCAATTTAATATTCTATCTGTAGTACTTTCACTATTCTCATGCAATTTATAATGTAGAAAAAACAAAAAAAAAATTTAGTATTAATAAGATTATTTATTCAAGTGATTGACACAAGGCCTGCTAATTGCTTTTAATTTTTTACAGGCCTGTATTATTTATGAATGGATGGAGGTGCAACGGAGTTTATTGGAGGAAGAAAGGTTCAAAAACCGGGATGTCTGGACGGCTGGTGGAGCATTTCAGGAACAGTAATATGGAGTTTACTACTTTTCGGAGCATTTCTCCTGAATTTTACACTATTACTGGCTTTTATGAAGCGTCCAGGACTTCGAACAATATCGAACAGGTAATTTTGTCAATTAGAAAACAAGCGCACGTTTATTTAGACCGTGATGGCTTTAGTTTCTGACAATTTAGAGCTAGTTTCTGAAAATATTAATCAAAGGCAACTACTATTTATTTACTCGAATGTAGGGGAGAGTGGGGCAAAATGGACACTGTAATGAAACGGTTAGAGATGGATTTTTTTTGATGATTCTATTGAAAAGCTGAGGAAATTTCAGCTGGAAAACGAGTGTCATATGTATTTTTTTTGATTTTTTTGAAAACTTGATATTTTTCGGCATTTTTGAGGGGTAAAAGGCTTCCCTTTTTTGGAAATTTTCAGTTTTTTGCGAATATCTCTGGTTCTATGGGTCGTAGCACATCGTGGGTGGTCTCAAATGAAAGGTGAACTCATTTCCCATCGATTTATGGAGTTTTGAATTCAAAAATATTAATTTTTGGGATAGTTATAGGCCAAACACTGTTTCCCGAAACTGTCTCACAAAAATGCTCATAAATACCTCAAAAATCAAAAATTTCAAATTGAAAACCCTATGAATCGATGGCAAATGATCTCACCTTTTACCTCCCATCGGAATTTTTACGCTACGACGAATAGAACCGAAGATATTCTCAAAAAACTGAAAATTTTCAAAAAAAGGAGGGGTTTTTACCCCTCTAAAATGCTCAGAAAAGTCAAAATCGCTGAAAATTCAAAAAAATTAATCCCGGCACTTGTTTTCTGCCTAAAATTTCCTCAGCTTCCCAATGGAATCATCAAAAACAATCTACCGCCAATATTTCTATTAATTTCAAGAATTTTTCATAATATTTGCCTCAAAATTTCGATGTGTCTATTTTGCCCCACCTTTTCCTAATTTAATTATATCATCACCTCAAAAACGAAGTGGCATAAGTGCTGTATAGAATATAAGCATATCACTTACGCCCCTTCGTTTCTAAGGCAACGATATCAATACATATTTGCAATTGAATATTAAAAATCTATCAATTAATGTATTTTACATTTAAATAAAACTAAGACATTTGCAAAGATTGTCAATTACTAGAACACTGTTAAAAACTGGAACTAGCGTAATTTGTGATTTCCATTAATTTTTTTAATAGAAAGAATAATGTAAATGTAATTTTTTCATTTCAGGTTTGTCATGAATCTGACAGTTTCGAATCTCTTGACATGCTGTGTATTGAATCCTCTATTGATGTTAGACAGACCGAGGGCGGAATCAAGTGCGTCAATATGTGCGATAGCAGAAGGGGCAACTGCATTTGTTACAATATCATCAGTCTTCTCAGTTCTTTTAATTGCAGTAGATCAATATTTAGCAGTAGTTGATCCACTGAGATATCGCACGAGAATTGACACATTGAAGTGTGGTATTTTTGTATTTTCAGTATGGATAATCTCATTGATATTCGGTTTATTTGCTGCATTTAATCCAGAGCCCAATAGTCTGTGGTTAATCTGTCAATTTAGTAGCAGCAGCAGTCAAACAATATATCCAACTGACATAAAAACGAAAAATTCAAGTTCATTTATTGTTAATTTTACACAAGAATTTGATGATTTATCGTTGGATATTGAGGAAAATATGAGAACAATTGACAATTCATCAGATTTTTTTGATGGAGCAATCATTGAAGATGTCAGAAGTGAATCAAAATTTTATATTACTTATGGCCTCATTTATGCATCTGCATATACTCTATTTGCTTATTTATTGCCGTTCATTGGGATATGTTGGATCTACATAAATATTTATGCAGCGGCACACAAAAATTCAGAGAGAACACGAAACAGTGGATCAAAAGCAATACTTTCATGTGGTAGCTTCAGTGAAGAATATTATCCAGTACGTGATGATACAACAAATGATGATTCATATCACAGAATACCGAAAATCTCGAGTCTCTCGTCTATTGATGAGAGTACAGAGACTTCATCTAGTCAATTAACAAGGCGTTACTTTGAATTTAGCAAGCCATCACCAATACAAGAGGAAGTATCAAATGTTTTATTTACAGTTGGTGAACAAAGAGTTGATATTACACCACAAAAATCAACTAATACTGCCAAAGAAATCAGTAAAAAAAATACAGATCTTAAAAATGAATTTTTTGATAAAAGACACGAAGAAAAGTTAAATGTACTTGTTGAAAGTGAATTTCCACATGTTCCTGAATCAAAACGCAGATCATCTCATGATATTATGTACGATCAAATTTACATTGGAGATTTAGAAGCCCTCAAATTACGAAATAATTCGACTAACGAGGATGACACAAATGATAATTATGGAGCCAAGCTTGATAAGCCCTTGGAACATCAAATTATTGAGGAAAATAAAATAGTCAACTCCAACGATAACTTTGGTAATGGAAAAATACAACTGAAATTCGATGAATTCAAGAGTCAAGAGTTGAAAGATGATATGCTTTACTCTCCTTTGATAAAGAGTTATACTGCAATCGACACTCCCATTTCTAATGAATGTCATGATAACAATGAGCGAAATCAAGTACGTAATTCTCAATGTAATTCTATATTATTTCCTGAAGATAAGGTCTACTCGACAAATGAAGATGATATTAATTTAAAAGGAGAAACTTCTTCTCACCATGTAATTTCTCATATTTTGTCAATGGAAAATTTTGAATTTGATGGAAATACGGAGAATAATCTTCCAGTGGTCACAATTACACCGCCATCGAAAAAACCAACGTTGCATCGTGTTCCTAGTACCAGAAGTACGAGTAGTTATATTACCTCACTTAAGTACCGAATAAGTAATGGTTCTTTATTCAAGTACAGAGAGGAAACAAGAGCAGCTAGAGTGAGTGCTTTTGTCATTGTCATGGCACTCATATGTTGGACTCCTTATGTTGTGATTCTCATGCTGCGAAATTTACCGATAAACGAGTTTTGCGCAAAATTTTCACATGAAACCAATGTTATGGCACTCAGTTTCTTTATTTTAGCTACTAATATGAGCCCATTACTCTTTGGATATCGTTCAAAAAGTGTTCAACGAGAATTACGTAGATTCTTCTGTTTTAAGAAGGAACTTTCGTACAAAAATAATCGATCACTCATGGCAAAAAAAGTTTTAAAGAGACGACACAGTGGACATATTGATAATTTTGAAATGGATATGAGATACAATGTTCTCAAGTGTGTTGATGGAAAAAATAAATGGCTCAAAGAAAAGGTACACTTTGTTCAAGTACCAGAGTCTGCATTGATTGTAGAAACATGTAGAAGTAGCTTTTCTAGTGGTGCCAGTACTCAAATATCAAGTACTTCTACTGATGACTGCTGAATAATTTCTTATTATTGAAAAAATGGGGAAGAGAAACAAATTACAGACTGTAACAAGCTGATGATTAATTAATTAATTATTGAACTACTTTTTATTGGGTAAAATAAGTGAATTTTCACAAACAAATATATTTGATATCACAAGAAGAGTATTAAATTTTATGAAAGACTATTTTTCTTGCTCCATTCTCAATTTTGTATGAGAAATTAATGAATATAGTCGAAAAAAAAAAACTATTTAAAAGTAATTATATTTTTACTTACACTCTTAATTATTACGTGTACAAATTATTAAATGAGTGTTAATTTAGTCGCAATTATACGACTATCGAGCATAACTTTAATTAATTAATTAATGTTTCCTTTTTTTTTTTTTTACTTCTGTATCAAAAAGTCTAATATGTAATTTTTTAATTTAAATACTTCGTGTCAATTGGAAATGACTTGATTGATTTCTAATCATTAATTCAGTCGCTATGATTGTTTTTTTATTTTATTTCACATATTTATACCGGGCACGCTATCATGACATTGACTAAACATATCTCAGGGTCACTTTTTTTTCTCTCTCTCTCTCTTTCATGTACACTGTGTACATGTTTTGAATTACTTGAATATAAGAAAGTCGAAGATAAATATATATTTTTTCCTTGCAGGTATATTATTATTCATTTAGAGTTTTTGTACTAATGAATATAAGTTTATGAAAAAAAAAAGAAACATACTTCCAAGAGAATTTAAAAAAAAAATAAAAAATGAAAGAATCAAGGTCAGATCCTCTGTATTATTTACGTTTTATGTTTGTTTTCAATATCTTAAAAAAATATCTCAAATTAACTTTTTTTACTTCATGTAAATAAAAAAAAAAAGAAAAACTAAGAACTGAGCCAAGAGTTTTAATAAATTACAAATATTTTTTTTCTCTTTATTCTATTTTTGAGTTTCAATGTACACATGATTTACCCATTGCTCATTAAATTTCAATGAGCAAATATCGATTTCTATCATTTAAAGGTGAAAAAACGAGAAATCGAAATTAGTCTCTCCTCAATTTCTTTGATTTTCGAATTCAAATAAATCATCGAGAGCTCGATTTTTCCTCAAATTCATCACAATAGATCTAATTTCTTCCTAATTTGATTGAATTATGAGGAAAAAATGAGAATATGAAGTTTGCAGACAAATTTCTTCCATTTTTCCACTAGTTCTTTTTTTCTTCAAACATTGCAAAAGAAAATTGAGGTAAAATCGCTGTATTTCGCTTAGTTTCCAAGATATTCTCAAAAAAAAACAGATAATTGAAAAAATTCGATTTGTCTGCAAATTTCATGGTTGTCGAAGAAATTCAACCGATTTTAATAATTAAAAATGAATTTATAATCTCGAGTCCTCGTGATTCTGCGGCCTGGGCAAATATTTTGGTAGCTCAAGCGTTAATTCACCATTGTCGTTGGTAAAAGTTTTATTATCATGACCCTCTTCAGGCTGTGATTTCGTTACAGTGCTTGGACCATCCATGAGAAACATTGTACACAGAAACATAATAGAACCTTCATCGAAAAAAAAAACAAATTCAGAATAAATTCATTGATATTCGTGTACAGTAAGAAGATCAAAAAACGAAAAAAAAAAAAAGAAGAAGAGGAAGAAATTCTTTTATATCTTATTCATACTTACTTAGGCCGTAGAAACCGGCATAAAGTACATAAAGACTTTCCCTGAAGCCAATAACTTTTCTCAGGGGCTCCACGAGAATTGGCAAGTTACCCCCAATGTTATTCATCACAAATAAAAATACTCCAACAGTCGTTGATCTCAAACTGAGGGGAACAATTTCTACGACAATGGCAAATACTATTCCAAACCACATTTCAGCTAAAACAAAAGTTAGGAAAGATTAGACGGATCATTGGTTTACATTGAGTAGAAAAAAGTGGGAAAAACTAAGAAAAATTGATATTATTGGTCTTGAAAAAAAATCATTGCCTTAGAATCAAAGGGGCGTAAATTTTATGCTTATACACAGTACTTACGCCCTTTTATTTCAAAGGTAACTTTATTTTTTAACAAAATAATTTAAAAAATTGGTGAATTTAGTGAATTCAACAAATTTTTCAATTATTTTGCAAAAAAAAAATTTTTAGGAAACGATTGTATCAATATTTTATAGTTTTTATCATTTTTCTTTTTTTTGTGTGTTTTTCACGATTTCTGAGAGTTAATGCTTCATAATACCGAAAAAATAGGATATTCCAAGAGTAATTATCGCCCCTACTGGCTCCATAGCAACAGATCCAAAGGCAAAAGGCGTTGCTATCAATTGGCTTATGGCAAGACAAGCAACTCTTGATTTTATGCCCATTTTAGCAACAAATTTGTCACTGATAACTCCACCGGCTACGACACCAATACTTCCTATTCCTATTGTCACTGCGAATAACCACCAGCTTAAATCATAGTCTGGAAAATAGTCCCTGTAGTAGAGATCGCAGTTGTAGGCAAAGCACATTCCACCTAGAATTATTTAATTCATCATTTATTATCTAGAAGAAGAACGTTTGGAAGGATTCAGATCTTTTTTACTTACCACAATGCCTAATACTGGCAGCAAGACAGAGTAAAATCATCCTGGGGTGCAGAATAATTCGCCAAGTTGTTACTTCAGCTTCTTTATTCTCTCCAGTGCTCTCACCGAATGTCTTACGAGTCGGTTCAACTAATGTTAAAGCTGTGAGAATCGCGATTATGACGCCAACAATACCTGCACCATAATAACATGCTCTCCATCCCTGTAAATAACATCAAAAAATACAATAAATTAATAATTGAATAGAGATTTTTTTTTAAAGGAAGATAGGCTCATCAAAAAATCTGAAAAAAATTGAGAAGATACTTCAACATGTCTACAATATTCTGTAATTTTTCCAGATTTTACTCTCAAGGCTCTCACTTCAAAAAAAAATCCTAATTCAGAGAATGTGATTCAGGAAATTATAGAAATTAATCAGAATTTTTTTTTCGATGTGAAGGACTTCCCAAAAAAAATGAAAAAATCTGAGGGAATGCTCTAGCATGTTTCTATTATTCTCTAATTTTTTCAGATTTTTCCGTGGAGGCCTTTTACTCTGTAAAAAAATGCTGATTAAAAAAAATGAGATTTCAGGAAATGAAAAATAATTAATCAGGATTTTTTTCGATGTGAAGAATTTCTCAAAAAAATCTGAAAAAAATCTGAGAAGATGCTTTAAAATATCTCAATTTTTCTCTAATTTTTTCAGATTTTTCCGAAATCGCAAAGGTTTTCTCTCTGAAAAAAAATCCTGCTGCAAATAGCATTAGATTTCAAGAAATAAAAAAAATTACCAAATCCCAGGGGTTCATTGCTGGAATGTATCTGCCAATTGGAAAAGCAATTCCATAGCCCCCGTATATTCCCCAATTGAATATTGACATCACAAGGCCTCGCTGCTCTTCTTCGAACCAATCTGATAGAAGACCAGTCGCCAGAGGATTGCATCCTGCCTCTCTGCATAAAAATCCTCATTTAAATGCCAACATCATTAATCAGAGGACAATATTTTTATTAATTACGAATTTGGCATACCCAGCAGCTAAAATCATTCTTAGAACCACTAAGTGCCAGTATTCTTTGACACTGCCCATCAAAATGATTGCGATACTGAAGACCAATGTACAAATTGCCAAAAGTCTCACCCTGAAAATTAATCATTATCGCATTATCGAAAATTGTTTTTTTATTGGAATTTAAAGAGATATACCTATTATATCTGTCAGCTGCAATTCCAAGTATTACCCCTACGATAGTGAAAACAGCAATAAAACTCGGTCCAGCTAGAATCTGATAATCTAATCCAAGTCCATCATAATTCCACTCACAGTAACCTGTGCCATTTATTGCCAACGAGAGACACCTAATGAAAATAAAATATTACCACATTTTACATATATATTATATATAGTGGAAGGTGAGGTAATATGGACATTATGACGATGTTCTACATGATGAAAATCGCTTGAAATTAGTTAGAGTAATTTAATAGTAAAAAAGGAAAAACGAGATAATTTAAGTTTTTTAATCGTTATTTTTTTGGAATTATTTTGGAAATCAAGCAAGATAAAGAGATTTTGCATCAATCCTTTTTTGTACCTTTTGAGGAAAAAATAGCATTTTCGCCACTTTATTTCTAAAGCAATCATATTGATAATTAGACTTATTTTGAAGTTCTCAAATTAATTATCGAAAAGTCACAAGTTTATTATTCGTTCATAAATTGGCAACTAAATTTTTCAATTATTTCTGATTAATCACTCGAAAATTGTCGCATAATCAGGTATCTCATAAAAAATTACTTTTGTAGCTCTTAACATTGTCTACAGAAGAAAACCAGTGCAAAATGACGTTATCTCGCTTAGTTTCTACCATTTTCTTGATAAAAAAATTGAGATGAAATTCTTTTTTCTTCATGATTTTATTGAAAAACTGTGGAAATAGGAAAATTTCCAAAAAAATCACCATTCCGAATTATTTGCGGCTTCACATTGCACAGGAAGTTGAGTTAGTGAATATTGTGTTGTATTGAGCTGACATGAAATATCACCGTAATGTAAATCCTCTGCTGTTGCTTTGCTTGTGACACCTGATCAAGAAAATAATAACATTTTACCATTATTTAAAAAAAAATGTGCTAAACTATATCGTCACCTTAAAAACAAAGTGGTGTAAGTGCTATATATATGCATGTCACTTAAGACACTTTGTTTTTCAGCCGAAAATATGCTAAAACGCTTTGTTTCATCTTAGAAACAGAGAGGCTTAAGTGTTATATATAAGCATATCACTTACGCTTTTTTGTTTTTAACTTGAAAATATGATGAAACGCTTTGTTTCACCTAAGAAACAAAAAGGCGTAAGTGACGTGCTTATAAATAGCACTTACGTCACTTTGCTTCTAAGGTGACGATCTAATTTTTTAATTTATTTGACATTTATTTATAGATAGGGGAAAGTGGGGCTAAATGGACATTCAAATGAAACAGTCGGAGTTAAATTTTTTTTAATGATTCCATTGGAAAGCTGAGGGAATTTTAGGGCGAAAACATGTGTCGGAATCAATTTTTTCGAATTTTTGAAAATTTTCATTTTTTTGCGCCAAAATTGAAGAGTATCCCATTTGAGTTTTTTCGAAAAATGGTTTTTTGATGATATCTTCGGTTCTATTCGTCATAGCGATTCGCGGGTGGTCTCAAATTGAAGGGGAGCTCATTCCTCATATTTTCGTTAAAGTCCCATTGATTTTTATTAAAAATTGACGAAATTACAGGGCAATTTGTGGAAATCAGTTTTTGGGCTGTAACTTCCGTAATTTTCGATAAAAATTAATGAGACTTTAACGAAAATGTGAGGAATGAGCTCCCCTTCAATTTGAGACTACCCGCGAATCGCTATGACGAATAGAACCGGAGATATTATTGAAAAACCATTTTTCGAAAAAATCGAAAGGGGGTACCCTTCTAGATAGAGTGAAAAAAATTTTTTTTTCCAAAATGCCAAAAAACAATTTTCACCCATATTTTCCGCCTAAAATTTCCTCAGCTTTTCAATGAAATCATTGAAAAAATTCTACCTCCATTATTTTTATCAATTTGGAGCGTTTTTCAGGATAAAACCATGAAAATTTACATGTGTCCATTTTACCCCTTATGTCCATTTTGCCCCACCTTCCCCTATGATAAAATCACTAAAATACTTTACCTATCATATAATGCCCCAATTCTCCTAGAATATATCCGACTGATACAACCGCCAGAGCATAAGGCTTGTAGAAAAATTTGAGCTTTTGTACAACTGTAGAAATCATCTTTGATCTGAAAAAATGATAATTAAAGTTAACTCCACATTGTTTTTCGAATTATTGCATCTAATTTTCTCAAAAAAAAAAAAAAAAAAAAAATGTTAGAATAAATTGAAATAATTGTATCATTACAAAATAGCTAAATTCATGTGAATTTCAGAGAATTAATCTCGTCGAAAAACGATTAAATAATGGAATTACATATTCATTAGTTTGATAATTGCGTAACATTCTGCATGCGTAATAATATAAATAATTCAATTGAGTCATTTTGCCATTTTCAAATGGTTAAGTATATCCAAAGGATTGACATTAAAAAAAAAGGAATTAAATAGAGACTCTCATGTTCAGTCAAAGGAATCGTTTGAAAAAAAGTTGGTACTTTCGCTACTTCAACTAATTCTAGATTCCTTATTCGGCATTAATTTCATTTTCTGCACAGTAATCGCTCTTTTTTTTTTGGTTTTATCCCAAGTTATAATTATCCTTGCATTAGCATAATAATTACAAAATTGCAAGGACTTTCGCCTATATTTCCAGTTCAAAAAAATTCAATGAAAGTGAGGAGAAAGAAAAAATTGCCGCCAATTTTCCGCGATTTTAAATAAAATATGTTTTTTTCTTTCTTTTTCATTGGTTCTCAGGAATCGAAAAGATAAATTCATTTCATTGGAGATATTAGAAGATAAAAAGATGTTAATTTATCATCATTAGGCATTTCAAGGACAATGTAAATGGCGGCTCGCGGAAGTGCAGGTATTACATTCTAAAAAGAATTTAAAAAAAAAAACTCAGTGAATGTTTACCTTGAACCAAAGTTCGGTCATTCAAATACATAATCGGTGTAAACGTTTGGGTAAAATGAAAAAAAAAAGGAAAAAAAAATGATTAACAGGCATTTAACATTTTGGTTTTCGATCGTAAAACAGTAATTTTCATATTTTGACATATATCGTTGCTTTAGAAACAAAGGGGCGTAAGTTTCTAAGACAACGATATATAATCATTCACAATTTTCACTGATTATTCGATTTTATCACCAATAAAGTTATAATAAATAAGGTTTTGTGGATTTTTCTTTGGAATTAAATGGAAAAATAGGCAAGTTACATTGTTCAAATAGCTTTGTGAAGTGTCTCTTGGATTAATAATAGACAATTACTCTATGAGGATATAGAGGGAGTAAAATACTACCTATAAAGTCCCTCATTTCTATCTGGGAACAATGGTAAATCATTATTTGTTCATATAGACATGGAGCTACACTGGTATAACATATCATGCATAAGTTGCCTTGAGCCAAAACCGGTGAAACGGAACGGGAAATTATATTTCAAATAACGTTAATTTTCTTAAATCGGAAAAAGTAAACGATGACAGTAACAAAAACATGATTTTTCTTAATTTTCTTAAATTTTAAGAAAAATATATTTTTCAAGAAATTGAATTTTTATTGGAATTCTCTTTCATTTGATTTTTTTTTATTGCCTATGTTTTTTTATAAAAACCTAACAATCACTGCAATAAAATAAAGTGCAAGTGTAATGATGAACCCGGAACCAAATGTAATAATCGAATAATTGACTTTGATTCTTTCCTTATAGTTCTGGTTCGTGCAGATTTTTTTTTTTTTTTTCACTATAATTAGAAAAAAAACATAAAAAATAGTGTCCACAGATTTATTGCTCAACGAAATAATCAGAGTAATGAATCAATTTAACTTGTTACTAACAATTACACGATCTCCATTATACAAAGATTAGTTAGGTAATATTATGATGAAAAAAATAAATTATCAACCTGACTTGACCGTTATAAGACACACAAGCACACAAATGTCAATGCTATGAACACGTAACAATATGAGATTAATAAACAGTTATGAACATATATAGATAGCCCTCCATGCCAATGACTTTACTCATCAGTCATCCTCTCTATTCTTTCTAAAAAAAAAAAGAAATAAAAATAACAATTCAATCTCATTTTTTTAGTATTTTCGAAAAATATCGCTTTTTTTCTATGTTATATATAGTATTTCATGCATATTGTCTCATATTCATCAAGAAACATCTTTATTTCACAAAACTGTTGAAAATCTCTTTTAGTATCTCTCACTAAGAAAGTTTTCCTTTTTTTTTATCAAACCCAAAAAATTACATTTCGTCTAGAGTCAAAGGAGCGTAAGTCCTATCTTTATATATAGCACTTATGCCCTTTTGTTCCTAAAGCGATCATTTAATTTTGTTATAAAGCTACTTATATTAATTTTACTATTTTTTATAATTTATTTTAATTTTTTAAATTTTTTTTTTGTTTATTTAGAAATGCCGCACAACATAATAAATTAATTAATTGATTAGTTAATTGATAATTTACATGAATAAAAAAGGAATTAAATTAAAAAAAACAAAATCTCTCCCCTTCATCTTCTCAATAAGAATTGAATTTTCGTGTTTGAAAAATTTTATTGTAAATGAAGAAATATTATGCTACTTAATGTCTTCATTAGAATGAAGTATCTTGTGAATGCAATACTGACTTTGACATATTTGTAGAAATTTTTCTTCTTTGACTGTATATGAAGAAAGATGAGATATCAATTACAAGTTTGAGAGAGTAGTTTCGGTCAAGGTCTATTGGGAAATGTGTTCATTATACTTAGAAAATTACATATATACACTGGAGACAATCCGGATTGGCCGTGGGATCGAAAGACAAGTGTATAATTTATTTAAAAAATATATATATATTTATTGCGGGTACATGCAATGCAATTGTATCCGCATGAGACAATTGATTCGTATCCGCGGATCTATTCGGCCGGAACAATTACACACATGATATGTGTATCGATATATCAACGTGTTTCTATCAGTACAGTAAAAAAAAAAAAAAATTAAATTTTTGTACAAAATCGTTAATAACATTGAAATTTTCGAATTTAATGGAGCGAATCTGCAAAGAATGTGATGAGAAACAAAATAAGTCTTAGAAAAAAAAGTAATTAAAGAAAAAAAAAGTAGGGGAGAGTGGGGCAAAATGGACCCTCATAGTAACATGATTGAGGAATTTTTTTTGGAATGAAGGACTCGACAAAAAAATCTGAAAAAATTTGAGAAAATCATCGAACATATGTATATTGTTTGTAAATTTTTTCAGATTTTTTGAAGCAACCGCTACTTTTTAAAAAAATCTCGAGTCATCTCGTCTTTTAGGTCCATTTTGCCCCACTCTCCCCTAACAAAAAATCAATTGAAAATTTGCAAAATTTTCTATGCTTCTTGCATTCCTCCATTTTTTTTTCAAATTTTGAAGAAATTTTCAAAATTACAGAAAATTTTTCCAATTTTCCATTGATTTTTTTTTCTAGGACTTATTTTAAATAAAAATAAAATTTATCATTAAATTCTTTGCAGATTCACTTCATCAAATTTGAGAATTTCATCTCGTATAAATTGTTATTAACGATTTAATACCAAAATTTAACTTTTTTTTACTGTACATATAGAAAAACACCTTAAGTATCGATAAGCGTTAATATCCTTCATGAATTATTGCTCTTGTTTTTCCTTTCAAAACCGAAAGAAGTGGGGGTGGGGGGAAGGAGGGAAAATTTAACACATTCACTTGGAAACAGAGAGAACTAATTATATTCTTTGGTTTATTGTTATTATTAAAACTTTATGCTCCATAATTTTATTTGCAGCTTTACAATCTCTTTGTTTGAATCCAATTACTCAGAGTCATTAATTAATGATAATTAAGAAAAATAAAGTAGTTTTTATTGATTTCCGCAATTAAAAAATTTATTATGATTTAAAAATGATTCGATAAAAAACTACGTTTTTTTTCTTCTTAAATTAAACAAGATGAATTGAACTTACAAATATATATATCTATATATATAGATCAATCTCAGGAGTCTCAAAAAAGCTGCACAATATATATTTTCCAACTCCTTGAAATTAATGTTCCTATGTCCTGCAGAAATAAATTCACACACTTGTTAACCAACATTCGTACGGATTAACTGAAATTTAATAATTAAATAATGTAGAATCATTAGTGAATAGTAATACGCGGAATAATGCCTCTTATCACGAGGGATGTACTACGAAATAATGAAACATGAGGCTGCGTTGAACCTTCATTTATACAAGAAAGTTCCCAAGGATCAGACCTTCTTGGTTTGCCTATGTATTATAACAAAAGGTAGGGGAAAATATAGATGCCTGTTCATTGAGTCGAGCTACAACACTCAGGTGGTATTATATGTGATGGCTTTGTAGAGTGGACAACACAGTTCCAATCACTGATATCATTTTAGAAATAAAGGGGCATAAGTGCCAGTTATATATAAGTATAGCACCTTAGAAATAAAAGGGCGTAAGTGTTATGCATATCATGTAACACTTACGCCTATTTGTTTCTAAGGAAATGATATATATACATATATATATATATTTTGATTGGAGGTGGCTTTTTAGGCCTCTGCAAATCTCTGTGTCCTAAAAGGCCACTTCCAACAATTAAATTATAAGGAAAAATAGGGCAAAATGGACCTCTGCAACAAAATAATTTGGGATTTTTTTTGGAGTTAAGGACTCGATTGAAAAATCTGAAAAAAATTGAGAAGATGCTCCAATATGTCTTCATTGTTGTGTAATTTTTTCAAATTTTTTCATAAAGCTGCCTATTTTTTAAAAAATCCCAAATCATTTTAACAAATAGGTCCATTTCGGCCCACTTTTCCCTATGAAAAGGTCGTATATCCAAAAAAATGATGTATATATGTTGTCATATTGGAGTTTATGAGTGAAAGAATAGTAATAATTTGAACTTTTGATTTTCATGGTCAATTCTAGGTATCGTTTTCTTAGAAACAAAGGGGCATAAGTGTTACCTATGAGCCTAACACTTGAAATATATATATTTTGATAGTTGGAAGTGGATTTTTAGGTCTCTGCAGATCTCTGTGGCCTCAAAGGCCAAATTATACAAAAAAGTCATATATCCGAAAAAAAAACGATATATATATGCTCTTATATTGGAGTTTATGAGTAAAAGAATTTGTATTAATTTGAACTTTTAATTTTCATGGTCAATTTCAGGTACAAAAATCCATCAATCAAGCGATCATCAATTATAAACCTCGAATTTTATCATAAAATAATGATAATAATTGATTTTTTAAGGTAAAAGCATCGTCATCAAATAATTCCAATGAATTGTGTTAACTGCTCTATATTTCAAATGAAATAATAAAAATTCCTATTTGTCACCTTCATCTGTACGGATAAATTGAGGCTTTTCAATCCCATTACCAATTATTATCATAAGAATAATCCATGAGAAGACAAGTTATTTTTTTTTTTTTTTATATTTTTTGTTCATTAAGATTGTCACACAAAGTACCTTGAAAATTATAAATATTACGTAAAGATGGAAGAATCGCAGTTGAACACGACGAGATAGGGTCAATTAATTGCTACGGAATAAGGAAGAAAACAGGTATTGGTTCAGTGTCATGGTAAATCACGAGTGACTGATCCACTGGAACGGTTCCAAGCTGCTTATTCAAGTAGGAGGAAATTGGAGCAAAATGGACCTTCATGACAACGTGATTCGCGAATTTTTTTTAGTGTGAAGGACTCGATAAAAAAATTGGAAAAAATTTGAGAAAATACTGCCATATGTAGACGTTATTGGTGAATTTTTTCAATTTTTTTTTAAGACTCCTTCATTTAAAAAAAAAAATCCTCAATGATTTTTAAGCACACAGGTCCGTTTTGTCTCAGTCTCCCCTATATTTATGTGTATTCGAGAGGCACGTATACAGATATACGAAAATCTGATGGATAAAAAAAGCGGAGATCTGTAATAATAGCTAAATCAAGGCTAGATGAAATTTTTAATGGGAAAAAAAGGGAAAAAAGGATTCAGGAAGTAGAATTCTGTTGATGATTTCATTTTTTTCTGTGAAATTTGAGAATTTCATGCGTTCATTGAATTTCAACTTTAAAAAACAAATTAAACTTTTGATGAAGGATTTTTGATTTTAGGTGGAAAAAAATATAATAAAAATTTTATAAAAATTTCATTAAAATTTCGAAAACTTCATCAAAATTTCGACAAGTTTATAGAAATTGACGAAAATTTTATGAAAATTTCGAAAGTTTTATAAAAATTTCGAAAATTTTATGAAATTGCGAAAACTCCATAAAAATTTCGAAAATTTCATAAAAATTTCGAAAGTTTTATGAAAATTTCCAAAGTTTTATGAAAATTGCAAAAAAATTTATGAAAATTGCAAAAACTTCATAAAAATTTCGACAAGTTTATAAAAATTTCGAAAACTTTATAAAAATTTCGAAAGTTTTATAAAAATTTCGAAAATTTTATGGAAATTGCCAAAACTTCATGAAAATTTCGACAAGTTTATAAAAATTTCGAAAACTTTATAAAAATTTCGAAAGTTTCATAAAAATTTCACAAATTTTATAAAAATTTCGAAAACTTAACATAAAAATTTTGAAAATTCAGAAAAATCTCAAATATTAGAATAAAACTGATTTTTTCAATGTCCATTGCCAAAGAGAGGTCTCCGGAGTTGAATTTGAGAAATGATCAGAAAAAAATGAAAAAGAATTTAACTTTAATTCAATTATTAATAAAAAAAACATGAAATTATGAATTACGCAAGAACGTTAAGTAACATTGAATGAATAAAGGAGAAATGATTTATATAAGTTTATTTTGTAGCAAAAGCTTTCATGTACGCACTCTCCCAGCTATTGATCCAGGAGAGGAAACCATGACAGTGGGAGAAAGATCTTTCGCCCTAGATGAAAAGATGTGATACACATTTTCGTTCAGAAGTGGATCGCCCTTGTTCGATTCAACTTCGCTTTTCACGTGAGAACAAACTAAAGTCCACACAAAGCTTTCCAGTCACTTGCCATTTTTTTATTAATTGCAATCTCGATAATTAGTCATCAACATTTTTTTTTAAATTCATTCTCTATTCATTTTTTTTACTTCGGTTGATTAGTTTTTCGATTTTTTGCACAGTTCGAGCCAATCAAGTGGAAACGATTTTTCTTTTTGTTTCTTTAGATACGTAATGTAAACAATGATAAGAGAAAATGTATATATGTGCTAATGCTGTATTGAGACAAGTTTTTATGTCGTTTTTGTGATATTTGGGATTGATATAAGCATTTAAAAATTAAGGTATGTACATTATATTCATAGGATTTTGAATTTTCCGGGGATATTTCGTGTGAAAGTCTTGTCATCTGGAAATTATTCGATCCTCATGCATCCTGACAATTTTCGTGATTGGATGATAAATCAAGCGGAAGGAATACGGAATTATCAGTACTCGTGTCTCTATTCGATGAAAATGTATGAATTTTATCGGGTTACTGAATTAATATTTGATTCGAGGAGATGATATGAGAAATGATGTGCCAGAAGGTTTTCTTCTACTTCATTTCAAGGATATGAGTTTCGTGGGATGAAACTGGACGAATTTTATCGGATTATTGAATTAATATATATGAAAATACTTTATAAAGACTTTGTAACGTCTTTATAAAGACTTTGTAACGTCTTTATAAAGACTTTATAACGTCTTTATAAAGACTTCATAAAGAAGTTCCAATTATTTATAAAAAAAAGCTTCAATTTCTTATAAAAAAATATTCTCTGTGAAGCATTTTCGTACGTGAATATCGAATTCACGAATAATATGGGATTTTTTGATTAAACACTTTGAGAGGAATTTTGAGAAAAATTTGGAAAAATAAGAAATTTGCCAAAAATTTGGAAAAATAAGAAATTTGCAAAAAATTTGGAAAAATAAGAAATTTGCCAAAAATTTGGAAAAATAAGAAATTTGCCAAAAATTTGGAAAAATAAAAAAATTGCCAAAAATTTCAAAAAGTCTCGAAATTTCGAAAATTCTAGTTAAATCTCAAATTATTTGAAATAAAACTGATTTTCAAGTTCTATGAGGGAAAAGGAACGTTTCAGGAGGTAAATTTGAGAGAAATTTCGAAAAAAAATTGGGAAAAGTATAAAATTTACTAAAAATCTCGAAAAGTTTCAAAATGTCTTGAAATATTAAAATTTCCATATTTCTAGTTGAAACTCAGATTATTCGAAATGAAACCGACTTTTTTCTTTATCCCTGTCGCTAATATTAGTAAAAAGAAGTGTAAGTACACTATTTCTGTAAAATTATAGAAACACCAATTGAATGTGTGTTTAAAAGTTCAAGGGCTGAGGCCACATTAAATATAAAGACCCGAAAAGATGAATATATATGTATATGATACTGAAAATAGCAGAAATCCGAAAAATATTGGGATTTTTTCAAACAACTCAATTATTACAACAAAAAAAATTTCAAAAAATTTGCATTTATAGTTTTTCAAGTTTTTAACATATATATATATGTTTTTCTTTTTTTTTCTAAATAATTTATTTGTTAAGCAAAAAAAAGACGAAAAATTCTCTGATTTCTGCTATTTTTAATAATCATAAATGTACTGTACTTGATAATATTCACTTTAATAAAAAGTCTTTGAATAGTAAATGATAAAAGAATGGATTCGCAAATGTAACACGAGAGATGAAGTGTCAGGAGATTTTCTTGCCACTTCATTTCAAGGACACGTGAGAAACGGAGGTCATGAGTCTAGAATATTTGATTGAACAATCTAAAATTTATCACTCTATAACTATCTATAGACCTTAAGCAAAGGTTAAACTGTCAAAATATATATGGCGCAATTTAATATCAATCGAAATGAATATCTTCGAGTTTTCGATTTCTCAAAAAACGCTGAATTATTTCTAAAAAAACGCGATTTCTAACTCGCCTATTATTCGTTTCGATTTTCTCAAAATCCCAAAAAAATAGAAAAATATTTTTAAAAATTGCATTAATTTATCGCATTATTATACGCATCTGAGAGACTTAATTGTATCAGTCGCATTGAATATTTATCTGTAATAAACATTAACCAACTGTACTTCCGCATATATCAAACATGATATTATGCAAGCAGAATAATTATTTCTACAATACGATGAGATTTTTTTTTAATTCAATGAATATCGCGTTTTCCTCCACTTTATTCTTTTTTTAAAGGATTATTCTCAAACTCTGAGAACTCATCATTATCTACTGTATCATAAAATAATTAATTGTTGTTTTTTTTTTTTTAATAAGTAATTGTTTTCGATTATTGCAGAGATGAGAACAATTCTAGTGCTGCGATGTACTTTGACGAATGATGCCCACAAAAAAGAGTCTCTCTCGAGTACTCACAATGTAAAATGCCTGAAACTGCTTAAATTCAATTGGTTAATTGGAAATTAGAGGCAAATTTAACTTCTTGTATTTCACACTTCAAAAGAGATAAAAGGGAGGAGAAAAGGGGAGAAAACATGGGTTCTCTGCCGAATTTACATGAGCTTGCGAGAGACAAGCTCGATAGTCCTGTTCATAGACCAGCACCAATTGGTGGATTTGGTCCTGTTAAACTACCTCCACAAGCACCACCTTTGGCACTCACTAAACGACGTGTACGAAGCAGCGGACATCATCATGCACTTTGGCATGATAATGATACCATGCTAGAGGTGATAGAAATTATATCACTTCTGTGATTTTTCTTTTTTTCTATTATATTGCCTCTAGACCTATTTTTGTCCATTCGACATTGACTTCTATGATTCTCTGGGGGAAATTGGGGTAAAATTAAGGGAAGGGGTGAAATGAAACTGTTAGTTTTCGTATTTTATACTATGAAAATTAATCGAAATCGATGGAAATATTGGGGACAGTTTTTTTCTGATGATTTCATTGGAAAGTTGAGGAAATTTGCCATGGAAATCATATGTCGGAAGTTATTTTTTTTAATTTTTCGAAAATTTTATTTTTTTTTCTCAAGATTTGAGGGTGAAAAATCTTCTGTTTTTGTAAAATTTCAGTTTTTTGGGAATATCTCTGGTTCTATTGGTCGTAGCGATCTGGAGTTGATCCTAAATGAAAGGTGAGCTCATTTCCCATGGATTTATGTGGTTTAAAAGGAAAATTATCGATTTTTCAAGTACTTATGGGAAAAAAACTGATTTTTATGAAATGGCTCATAAATATTTAGAAGATCGTTTTGAAAAAATTTGAACCGCATAAATCTATGGGAAATGAGCTCACCTTTCATTTGAGCTCAACCCCAGGTCGCTACGACCAACAGAACCGGAGATATTGCCAAAAAAGTGAATTTTTTCGATTTTCGAAATGGAAACCCCTTTAAAACTTGGCTGAAAACGTGACAATTTCAAAAAATTGAAAAAAAATAATGTCGATACATGTTTTCCACCTAAAATTTTCTCAGCTTTCCAATGGGATCATCAGAAAATCTCTGATTCGAACCGTTCAATTGAAATCCTTCCATTTTACCCCACCTTCCCTCATTTAATTCATACTAAGATATATACAAAATTCAGGAATTTTTTTCGGAACTAAGGACTCGATTGAAAAATCTGAAAAAATTCGAGAAGATGCTCCAATAGGTCTTCATTGTTGTATAATTTTTTCAAATTTTTCCATAGAGCTGCCTATTCTCTAGAAAATCCCAAATGACTTCAACAAACAGGTCCATTTCGCTCCACTTTCTCCTATATATTTAATTCATACTAAAATAAAATTTTTATAACATTTTTCATTAAAATTTTAAGCATATGACAACGTATTCTCCAATATCCTGGCGATCTGCTCGAACGTCTGCACTCTCCTGTCGAAGAAGAGAATCAATGACATCGTCAGCTGGTACCTCATCAGTACGTCGTTTGATAGCAACAGTACGTACAACACCATCAGGTCCAAGACCACCTCGAAAAGCCATTCTGCGACATTGTGCAGCTCTTCTATTGGGCCACATGACGATATCAGCAGCAACTCTGCCAATTTTTCCAATGCAAGCTGGCTTAGGTGCTTTCAATCCACATCTTGGTCCACTTGCCCTGGCTCTACTCTACGGTGTAGCTGCCATTACCTCGTGTTTTGCACCAATAGTCGTTCAGAAATTTGGTACTAATCTCATAATCAGTATTGGTCATCTCGTAACAACGATATTTATTGGCAGCCATTTGCTACCAAAATGGTACATTTTATTACCAAGTTATGCGTTAGTTGGTGCTTTTACGAGTTCCAATTTTATCGCAAGAACATCACACGTTAATGTAACTGCTACCAATTTGAGCATTGTTTATGCTGAACCAGAGGATCCTGATGAGAGCAGAAGAGACTGTCTTCTTCGAAGGGTCAACAGAGGAATGAAACTTGCTGAAGACATAGGATTAGCTTTTGGTAAATTTTTTAATGTAAATTATGATTATATTAACTAGGGGAAGGTGGGGCAAAATGGACACATTTAAAGTTTTAGACAAATACTATGAAAAACTTTTGAAATCAATAGAAATATTGGTTGTAGACGGTTTTTCATGATTTCATTGGAAAACTGAGGAAATTTTAGGCGGGAAACAAGTGCCTGAATTAATTTTTTTGAATTTTTGACTTTTTTGAGCATTTTAGAGGGGTAAAACCCTTCCTTTTTTGATAATTTTCAGTTTTTTGAGGATATCTTCGGTTCTATTTGTCGTAGCGTGAAAATTCCAAATGGAGGTGAAAGGTGAGATCATTTGCCATCGATTCATAGGGTTTTCAATCAAAATTTTTCGATTTTTAAGGTATTTATGGGCATTTTTGTGAAACAGTTTTGTGAAACAGTTTTTGGCCTAGAACTATCCCAAAAATTGATATTTCTCAATTAAAAACCCCATAAATCGATGGAAAATGAGCTCACCTTTCATTTGAGACCAACCCCAAATTGCCACGACCAATAGAACCAGAGATATTCGCAAAAAATTGAAGATTTTCGAAAGAGAAAAGGCTTTTACCCTTCAAAAAAGCCGAAAAATATCAAATTTTCAAAAAAATCGAAAAAAATACATCTGAGGTTTTTTTTCCGGCTAAAATTTTCTCAGCTTTTCAATAAAATCATCAGAAAAAATCCATCTTTAATCGTTTCATAACAGTGTCCATTTTGCCCCACTCCCCCCTACATTAATTATTTTTATCAAATGGGGAAAGAGGGGTGGGTGTCACTTGTGAAATCTGGTGTACATTGAAATCAGAAATCTCAAGAAAATTTCAGAATTCTCTAAAAGATTCTTGAAATTTTTGAATTTTCGAAATCTTATAGAAAAGAAGTCTTGGAATCACCCACAAACTAGAGAAATTCGATGAAAATTCCATGAAATCTTCAGAAAGTCGTTCGATTTTCACAGATTTCGAGAAATCTCATGGAATTTCATAAAGTCTTTTGAAAATTTGAGTATCTTTGATTTTTTGAAATTTGAAGTTTAGTGTACACAAATTTCAGGAATGATTACCCCCCCCCCCCCTTCTCCCCCCAGAGGGGTATGATTAAATTCAAAATTTCAATGAGAACTTTCATGCACATTATTATGATTATTTCCCATTTTTCAATCAGGTTGCCTGTTAGCAGTTGGAATTTTTAAAATTCTCGATCCACAAATTCCGAGTAATCGTGGTGATGATGATGTTGAGGACACGTGTGGTGCAGAATACTGTCCACAAGAAACTTATTTATATAATGAAACACTCTTTTCATCGCCTATGCCAGCTGATACTGCCAAAATACTCATCAGTGGCTTTCTCGGATTGGGAATTTTGGCATTTGGTATATCTTGTGCATTTCTTGACTCAAGAATGAAGGAGCCGAGAAGTGGAAATGAACGATTGAGTGTCAAGGCACATCTCAAATCAATTAAACAGTCTTTTCAAGATCCAAAACTCCAATTAGCTGCTCCTCTTACCCTTTTTATTGGACTTGAACAAGGATTTATTGTAGGTGACTTTACAGAGGTGATTAATGATTCTGCATTTGTCTCATTCGAACAAAATTCATTAATAATACTGATAATAGCAGACATTTGGCAATTTTCCTTTTTTTCTATTTTTGCAATAGATAAATAATTTGAAAAAAAAATATGCAATCGTTGAGAATTTGAGAAATTTGGTTTTCGAATTTTTTACATGTGAATTTAAAAAAAAGGATTTTAATGCCAGAGGGTAGATTTCGAGACAAATTCGAAGAAAATTTGAAAAAATATCAAATTTACCATAAAATCTAAAAAAATATCGAAATTTCTAATTTTTGAAATTTCTGGTTGATCTTGAATTTTTCGAAATAAAACTTATTTCAATGTAGAATTCAGGAAAATCGTTTCTGGAATTTTCTACATGTGCAGATTTTTCATATACTGCATATCATTTTCTATATATGCATGTTTTTTAAAATATTCAGAAAATTAACGTTCATAGAAGTGCAAATTTTTTAAATACTCTCTTTATAATTATCCATTTGTTCAAGAATTTTTTTTAAAAAACTTGAATGTGTGCTGATTTCATTATCATATTCATTGTCATAATTACAAATAAAAAGCTCTCATTTTTTTTACAATTTAGGCGTATGTTGTATGTGCCCTCGGTGGCACTGTAGCAGTGGCCCTGAGCTTCCTGAGCTTTGCTCTACTCCAAGCTGTAGCAGGTGTTACACTTTCGATGCTGTTGCGACACATTAGAAGATACTTTGTAGTTGGTAAATATATATAAAAATCAACAAATTCCTCCTTCATTTATCCCATCCATCATGCAAAATGAATGGGCGCACGTTAAAAACTTGCGAAATTATCAAATTTAAAAAATTAAAAAAATTAAATTAAAAAAATCTTCATATCCACATTTTTTTTATTTAAAAAAAAAAAAAGACTATTTAATCTCAAATTTTGAATTTCTTGAGAAATTTAGATTTTTTTTCTATGCGATATATCGCATTATATTCATATTAACTCATATTCATCAAGAAACATCTTTATTTCAGAATTTTTCTCCTTTCATCTCACAAATGATTTCATATTTTCAGTTGTTGGATTTGCTTTTCATGCCTGCCTATTTTTGGCATTGATAAGTTGGCGACCAGCTGGCGATGATCCAGCATTATTCAACGTCATATCCGCTGCTTGGGGAGTCTGCAATGCCATTTGGGAAACCCTTATTTACAGTAAATATGAATGAACTAATATATATTCCTTGAATAATCTCACTGAGCTCATTCAATAGCACTCTTTCATAATAATTGAATTAATGCCGATTTTCTGTAGGGAAAAAATCGGGTAAAATGGACCAGTGGCCTAAAATCATTAGTAATGATTTTTTTATTTAATGAAGACTTGTGCAGAAAAATTTGAAAAAATTACCCAATGATGAAGACATATAGGGGCATCTTTCTGATTTTTTTCCGATTTTTTCATCAAGTCCTTCACTCTGAAAAAAAAAATCTACAATTATTTTTAAGCGAATGTCCACTTTGCCTCACTCTAGTGCATATTTTTCTGTACATATTTTCTTTACGTAATTTTTAATGTTTTTTTTATTTTTTTTAAATAGCATTACTTCTCGGATTATATCCAGTCTCCTGGCAAGGACCTCTATCTACTTCTCTTTTCTGGAAATGGCTCGGTTTATTCTTAGCTCTTGGCCTGCATGGACTCGTATGTACACGAATACGTGTTATTGGACTTGCTACAATGCTACTATTATCAGTTGTACCCTATACATGGCTAGAGATACGTTTGGCTAAACGTGGAAAGTGTCTTGCACCATTGTGACAACCTCATGATCATGGCTCAAGTGATCGTTTATTTAAAGGTAAAATCATTTCCAGTGAATGAAACAGGCGCATTCCATCCAATTTGAGGCTTCCTCGATTATCATCATCACGTTGTGGACCAAGACATAGCAGTGCTGATGTTGGTGTTTTTATTTGTTACTCAAGAACATCAGAGAGTTCACATTCAAATGGTCTACTGAGATCACCTGAATTATCAATTTTACATTAGTCCATTATTTTATTTATTTTTTTATCATTCGAACTTATTGAATACATTTCGAATGTATTAAGAAGAGACTGGGACAGAATTTTTTTTAAGAGAGAACGCCTTTTCGAAAAAATCTGAAAAAATTCAGCAACAATCTTCACATATTGGAGCATCTTCTCAAATTTTTTCAGATTTTTTTACGAAGTCCTTCACTCCGAAAAAAATTCAATCATATTGCCCTGGAGGTCCATCTTGCTCCAGTCTTTCCTACGAGTAGGGGAAGATGGGGCAAAATGGAACTCAGGGGTAAAATGGACATATCTAAAGTTTTAGACAAATATTATGGAAAACTCTTGAAATCAATAGAAATATTGGCGGTAGACTGTTTTCGATAATTTCATTGGAAAGCTGAGGAAATTTTAGGCAGGAAACAAGTGCCGGAATTAATTTTTTTGAATTTTTGGCGATTTTGACTTTTTTGAGCATTTTAGAGGTAAAACCCTTCCTTTTTTCGATAATTTTGAGTTTTTCGAGGATATCTTCGGTTCTATTTGTCGTAGCGTAAAAATTCCAAATGGAGGTGAAAGGTGAGATCATTTTCCATCGATTCATAAGGTTTTCAATTTGAAAATATCGATTTTTAAGGTATTTATGGGCATTTTTGTGAAACACTTTTGTGAAACAGTTTTTGGCCCATAACTATCCCAAAAATTGATATTTTCGAATTCGAAGCCCCATAAATCGATGGGAAATGAGCTCACCTTTCATTTGAGATCAACCCCGAATCGCTACGACCAATAGAACCAGAGATATTCGCAAAAAACTGAAAATTTTCAAGAAAAGAAAGGCTTTCACCTCTCAAAAATGCCGAAAAATACAGAATTTTCAAAAAAATCTAAAAAAATACATCTGACACTCGTTTTCTGGCGAAAATTTCCTCAGCTTTTCAATAGAATCATCGAAACAAATCTATTTCTCACCGTTGCATTACAGTGTCCATTTTGCCCCACTCTCCCTTAATTAAAACTCTGTAAAAAAATCATCTTTATACTCTTCTCTTCACAATTATATTCTAAGACTGATTTTTCATTAGTTCAAAGCCTCGTGGATGGAATGTAAAATATCGGAGGTTCAAATAATTCATATGTATCTACGAAGAAAAACGAAAAAAAGTCAAGAATTGGTACGATTATCCCAGTATTAATTTATTGAATTTTGAAGTAATCTTGTGGCATACAAACAACGCAATTAAAGTGTCGAACATTGATTTCTAAGCTCTGATAACAACATCATGATTAACAAAATTGTGCAATTTCGAGAAAATTAATGTATAAACACTGTCTCCACAAGCTTCGAACACTGCCTAAAGCCATAATTAATGAGATTAAATGATTAAAGAAATTGCCAATTTTAATTATTGACTTTTTATCAACACAGTTGATAGATAAATAATGAAGAAAGTAAGAAAAAAAAAACTTATTATATTGTCAACTCATTGGAGAAATTTGAAAAAAAAAACATATGCAGTTATAATTCTACTATATTTCCGTAATGAAAAATAATTGAAAATGACAAATTTTATAATTGATTAAAATTTATGAGAAAGTGAGAAATAAAATTGTCATAATTACCGTGTTTATTAAGTATAGTGTAAAATTAATTGTGAATATACGTAAATCCAATTATTGGATTTCTTTTAATGCAATTGTATAGAATAGATTCAATTTCCGAGTTAATTTTCTGTTCATGCATGAAAAGAAAAGGAAAAGAGTGAATAATATCAATCTCTACATATCGATAATATCAGGAAAGGATTCCAAATCAGATGGAAATTCTGGGAAAATCAATTACATTCCAAAACAAGTTGAAATTCAATTAATTAAAAAAATAATGATGAGAAATTAGCATACATTTAACAATTTTTTTTCAAATATTTCCTAAAACAAATAAATTATTATAAAAAAAATATTTGGAAATTTTGAACTTATAGTTTTTTAAATTTTTTACATGTACATATTTTTAATTTTTAAAAATAATTTATTATTTTGAGGAAAAAAAAAGAATTGTCAAATGTCTGCTATTTTCAGTATCATGAAAAAATGATAATGAAATTAGCACAAATCTAACAATTTTTTAGACATTTTTTAGAGCAAATAAATTATAATTGAAAAAAAAAATTGCACTTCTAATTTTTTAAATTTTCTACACTTGCTTATTTTTCATTTTCTGAAATTATTTATTTGTCAAGGAAAAACGAAAAAAAATTGTCAAATATCTGCTATTTTCAGTATCATAAAAAATGTGTTTTATAATTTTCTATCCACTTCAATTAGTGATTCTCCTATTGTTAATTTAGGGGAGACTAAAAGAACCGCTCAATACTAAAAATTGTTTTTCTTGTTCATAATGTAATAATTGAAGAAAAAAAAATTGGAAAAAAGGATTATTGTGAAATATCGTGCAATGGAGGATATATTAATAATTGTATTTCATGAGATAATAAATACTAATCTATTTTATACATATTTGCTCATGAAATTACTTTCATACGTTTCTTTTTTTCTCTTTCTCAATAATCATCAACGTAAAATTAATTTCAGGCGAGGAAACATGAACAATAAGTTGCCTTTTTCCCTCATTAAACAGAAAACTTTCATTTTTCTTTAAAAAAAAAAAAATTCATCTCTATTATTGTCATCACGCCATACACTAAGAAAAGACACAAAACGATACATGTATATTAGGCAATTCAAATCTAATATTAATTTTCAATGTTACTCAGCTCAATAATCACTCTCTTCAGTATTGTTCACAAGCCTAGACACAGAATAAAATATAACTCCATATAATTTAACACATTTTATCCCAATAAATTATTTTTCATCAGGGAAAGAAATTATCCTATCTACTCTCTAATTCTCTATCATTTCTCAAATAATGAAAAAGCAAAAGAAGAAAAAAAAATGAAATTTACTTAGATTTATTTTTCAAATCTATTTGAATTATTCAGAAGAATGAATAAAAAATTAAACCAGCTATGTACATATGATGTAATAAATATTAAAAATAATGTTCAAAGAATTCAGAGTTTTTTCTTTCTCATTCTTGTGTTTCGCTAATTCTTTTGATTCCTGTACATTTTTTTTTAATGAAAATTCATAATAATTAAAAAAATTAAATAATAATATGTATTTTTTTACATTTCTGTCTGAATTCTTGCTGTGTTATCAATACTTGAGATTCTTAGTTTTAAAATTCAAAAATGAAGTGAATGAAAATTATAAAAGCAATAATATTAGAACAATTAGCCACCCAATACATGATTTCTTAGATTTTTAATGGCTCTGATCGAATAGAAAGGGTGACTGGGGTTCAATCATTCACTAAATTTTCCAAACAATTTATTACTATCATCATCATTATTATTATTATCATTTTCATTATTATTATTGTTGTATTTAGTTAAAGACACAGAGGAAAGGGCAATTAAACGGGAGTGTAATTGCCCTTTGGGGTATAAAATATTTGGCCAGTTCTGAAACGCCTCGTAATTTCACTCAATAATAGACGTTTTTCTTTCTTAATTTTTTTAAGAACTCCACGATTTTCTTGAGCCCGTCGAGATAAATACGGGAGTACTTCCTTCACTGGTCCATAGGGGATGTATTTATAAGCGGAATATCCTGATTGACCTGTTTAATAACAAAATGTTAATATAATTATCATTTTTTGTTCATTTACATGTGGGAAAAAATGAAATTTGATGAATTACCAAGAGGGAAAGTCAAATAATCACACATTCCGAATAATTGCCCGAAACATATGACTTTGTCTTCTGGGGAAATACCAATTTCTTTCATCCTAAAATTTGAAACAATTCGAGTAATTAGATCACATAATTAATTAACGAGTTGTTGGAGATATTCTGTATCTGTATTAAAATTGAGATGATTAATAATTACTTTTCAATTGCGAAACGGACGGTATTTTCGTTGTGTGAGGCCACCATAATACCGATTTTTTTCGGATCCTCTCCTTTATCTTTGTACTGCTTCATTCTTCGCAAACATTCCATCAATGTTCTGTGATAAGATTCAGTTGTTGCCTCATATGTCGGGCAAGTTGGATCTGCGTAGCCCATTGCAGCTGCTCTTGCTCGTTCCTGAATTATCAAATGAAAAAAAAGGTTTTATACTATGAAAATCACTCGAAATTAAGGGAAATATTTGAGATAGTGTTTTTCTGATGATTCCACTGGAAAGCTGGAGAAATTTAGTATAGAAATTATGTGCAGGAATCGATTTTTTGAAATTTCACAAGAAATCAGTTTTTTTTAGGTCAAAATTTGAAGGCGAAACTCTTTACATTTTTGATAAATTGCACTTTTTTGGGGATATCTCTGGTTCTATTAGTCGCAGCGACTCGCAGTTGTCTCAAACAGAAAGTGACATCATTTGCCATCAATTCATTCAATTTTGAACGAAAAATCATCAATTTTTGAGGTATTTCTAGGGCAAAAGTTGATTTTAACAAAATAGCCCATGAGTACTTCGAAAATTGATGTTTTTTCTATGAAAACTACATAAATTGATGGGAAATAATGTGATCATACATTTATAACTGACCCCAAATCGCTACGACGAATAAAACCGGAGATATCCTCGGAAAAGTGGAAGAAGTCGAAAATGAAAAAGATTTGACTCCTCATCCGTGCCCAAAAACATCAAATTTTCGAAAAATTCAAAAAAATCAATTGTTACACATGCTTTCCACCGGAAATTCTCTCAACTTGTCAATAAAATCGTTTAAAAGAATTCATCTCAAGCCATTTCATCTCTTTTTCCCCTATATTTATGAAATATAGTGTGTCAATTGGGGATTACCTGTTCGATGTAAGCTCCTCTAACGATTTTCGCCCCAAAATAGAAGTTTTGACGCTCAGCCTGCTCAAGATCTGTCTTCACTTCATTGTATGCATCCTTGAGATACGTCTGATATGTATTGAACACGACTGCCTAAGAAAAAATTAGACCACGTTCAGCCATCTCTCAGTGCTTCCTCAACACGGTTCTATTCAATCTCTGCAATGATACTTCAATGACACAAACCGTCTAGTAATAAAAAGTTAATTACCTTCTTCGTATTGTACTTGCGCATCATTTCAAGGGTTAATCTGGATATTGCTGGCTGGAAGTATGTCTGTTCTGCATCTATCATTATCCGTAAATTAAGTTTATCTGCCACCTAAAAACAAACACAATATTCAAATTTATTATAGAACATCTATGATCTAATTAATATCCAATTATCCAGTTCATTACTTACTTACCGTTACAATACTATTCAATCGTCGAATCATGTTCCTGAACATTTCCTCTTCTTTAGCTGTCAATTGTGTCATCAATTTCACCATCTTACCTGTCTTGATATCAGGTACTTGGAATGTCTCACTCAGCTCGTAATTCTCGTCTAAAATTCCACTCCATGGGAATAAATGAATGACACTGAAATAATCATACTTTTATTAGTTGCCTCTGTTCTCTCTAAAAAAAAAAAATAATAATACAGTTCAGGTACTTTGCTGATATGTACTCCAATCAAAATTACACTCTCTACAAAGCTTTTACACATCCAAGTTCTGTAATAGAAATGTTCTGCAAAATAGAGCAAATTACTCTACTCATTCAGCATAATTATCGCAAATCATATTATAAATCATAAATAACTTACGAAGTTGAAAACATCACATTCTGGCTAACAAAATGAAATTAGGATAACAATTATAAAATAATCAGGGTAGAAATACCAGTTTTGGTAATTTTTTTCACCTTTTTTTGTCATTTCAATTTAGAGTTCATTGATAGAAATAGAAATCCTAGATCAGAATAATATTTTTATAGAATTTTGAAACCTTCATGATTATACGAGTCTAATTTATAATGTTATTCATATTTGAATTTGGATATAAAGTAGTAAAAAAAGGTACACTAGCCAAAAACAGAACTTCTACCCTATAACAATAAAAATTACTAATTACAAAAATTCGAAATACAAAAATAAATAACTGAAAAAACTGAAAAATAATTTATTTTTTTTGAAAAATTTGAAATAAAAATTCTGGTTATAATCTATTTATCATGCACTAAGAGACGCCGTATTTTTTCTGTCTCAAATTGAAATACAGAATGAATTGCACAAATTTTCTGTTCAGTAAATGAGCAATTCATTTCTAATGGGATAATTATAATTTTGCCCTTACTTTCTGTATTATTCCGTCGATCATCAGTTGGAATCATGAAAATGAGAAATTCTCTATTGAAAGAACGGAACAGGTTGATTTGGGAAAATGCTAGGTAGGAGAAAATTTTTCATAGTAAAAAATGGATCAGTTGAAAAAACTTTTCGAGATAGAAACTTTTCCAAATATTAGGAAGAAAAGAAACAAGGGAATATTCTTTACATACCCTTCTTTGTCAGATTGAATTTTTTCCAAGAACTTCTGTACAGGTACAGCATCTGTAATGTGGGCTTCTTCGAATTTTTTCTTGAAATCATCGGGTTTTGCATGATGAGCCAAAACAGCTCCTTCACCACCAACAACGTCTGACATGTATTGCCGAGCTCGCATGATTACCTCCGACAATTGAAGCTAAACATGATAAATGAAAAAACTAACTGAGTTTCGTAATTTTATTTTGAGTGAATATAAAGAGTTTTTAGATATTAACCAGTAATTGGGGTCTTCCCAGTGCTGTTAGCTTCACTGCAACAATTCCAGCGCCCATGGATGCTCCTGAAGTGATTATAAAGTAAATTTAGTCATCAAAGAATTAAAAATAAAGGGGATATGTACTGTCGCCTCAGAAATAGTGATTGGCAATCCCGAAAAAAATGATTCTCAAATATCTAAGATCGATTGATCTTTAGAAAATGCATTTTTTTAAGAATCAATTTTAAAAAAAAAATAAAAACGTGCAAATCGACAAATTGATTTTTTCCAATAAAAAAAAATCATATCCCATTCACTTCCAATCGATCATTTTTAATATCGATCAAGAGAGGCGATACGTTGCATTGAATTCGAGATATAGCATGTCATTTGATAGTTTCATTACACTCGTTCTAGTTTCAAGGGCAATGAATCCTCTTTTCCTTCAGAAAAAAAATCGAAAAATCGATTTTCCTAAAATGTCCCCGAAAAAAAAAGATTTTTGAGAAACGAGAATCGATCTCGCAAGATCGATTAGAAATCGTCCATCATTACCCAGAAACAAAGTGGCGGAAGTGCTATGTATAAGCCTTGCACTCACGCCACTTTGTTTCCAAGACAACAATAATTTTTACATAATTACCTGCAACCGCTTCCAAACATTTAATAAATATATCCATATTTCTCTCGCAAGATGCCTCATTCAGATAAAAATACGTTCTAGCCGATGATACTTTGTATCTTCTATCAGCAAATGATTTCTCAACATGATACTTCTTCAACGTTCCCTCCTTCTTCTCGTCTCCAGCTTCAGAAACTGATGCTCTGCAAAAAAAATAAGAAATCATTGATATTCCAATGTCTTTTTTGATTTCTTTGTAAACTTTAATGTCATTTTGCATTAATTTTTTTTTAAATATTTCTACGCACTTGAGTTCACGTCTTTCTGCCTCTTCCTGTGATATATCCTCTTCTACCGAGTAATCGAGGATTGGCTTAACACCAAATTGACGCAATCGTTCAATTACTGGCTTGATTTTTTCCTCATTTTCACCAGCTACAAAGTGTCCGTAGAATGTTGATTTTAATAACAAAGTGAAGAGTCTTTCACCGAGCATAGTTTCGCCAACTTTCATAAACTGAAATTTGAGAATTAAGAATGATAATAATGCAAAAAAAAACATTCATCAATTATTGATTAAGTTTGTAATTGTTATTAGTATTGGGCACGAACTGTTTGGAGTATTATCCTTCAGTTCAATCTTGATAATGAAATCTTCAATTTTAAAATACGAATATAATGGCAAAATGAAATTCAATCATTTCTATAAAAATTCCCCAACTTTTTTGTGACTTCTCTCTGACTAAAAATAAAATTCCAGGACCTACAAAAAAAACTATTCAAATATACGTTAAAATTCTTAATTATTCCTGAAAATAAGTTTTTATTAGAATTTGAGAATAATACCAGAAATTGCGTTAAATTTTAAAAAGTATGATTTTCTGTGAACTTTTTTTTGCAGATTTTCGATTAATCGAAAAGTTCAATTTTTTCGATTAAGTATCTGTAATTTTCAAAAATATGAAGATTATAAAAAATAAACTAAAAATTTCCCTGACGAAAATTAAAATTCCCTGACTATTCCAGAAATTTTTAATTTCCTGACTTTTTCAGATTTTTTTAGAAAAAAAAGGCATTTGCTTTTACGTATAACTTGGAGTATAGAACAACACAATAAAAATAGTAGGACTTTGAACATTATGCAGAGCTATTCATCGCATATGCCGTGACGCAGATTTTCCCCAAAATTCGTAGCCAAAATTCTTACTTTATTTTTATGTTTTAGGTCATGGAATGTGTTTCACAATGTTTGGTGTTTGTTGGTCATCTTGAGAGATCGAATGAAATTGGAATAGATGAAGCCCTAGTGATTTCTATTGTAAGTGTTTCGTATACTGTGCAAGTAATTACTTTTCAAGGGATTCACGAAGTACACATGTTGATTACGAATCGACTAATGAAGTGTGACATTCTGATTTATTTTGAATCCTCATTCTGTTGCAATAAAGAATCAAAAATGAGAAGAATATCAATTTTCGCTTATTATATAAAGATTTTGAGAGTATTTTTTTTACAATTATCAAATTTTAAGAAAAATCCATTTTTTTCATTTTCAGTTTTTCAAAAATATCTAGGAATTTGAACAAAATAAAGCAATTTTCATAATGATCTTCTGCTTATAGAGAACTCCAAGAGCTAACAAAAAAAGAAAACCCTAAAAATAGCAGAGATTTGTCAATTTTCCGATTTTTTTCTCGTTAAAATATAAATTATTTTTGAAAAAAAAAAATATGCACATTTGAAAAATTGTAAAAACTGTAAGGACAATTTTTTTGAATTGTTCTTTACAATAATTAGTTCGTTTAAAAAAATCCAAGGAATTGTCAGATGTGTGCTAATTTCATTATAATAAAAAATGTCATGCAAACTGCTTTGTCTTGCTTAGATTTCTAGACATTTCTGGAAAAACTTGTGATAAATAGAATCTAGTTGAGAATACTTGAGACACAATATTCTCGGGAATTTAATTAAAAAACTAAGAAAATTTCTAATGAAAAACAGATTTTATCTCGAGTGTATTTTCAATCTAATCACCATTATATCACACTTTTCCTTATATTACCCTTTTATCTACTCCATAAAAGAAACAAGTTTACAAATTGATTTGATAAAGTATCCAAGTATCTAGTATCCGGAATTAAATCATCATATCCGATGATAAACCTTCACTTTTTCTTCACCGTTTTTAATCGAGAGATATGAGTCATATTGGAGTTCATTCATAAATGGTTTTAACAGACGTAAAGGAAGAAGCTACTTTCAAACAGCTGACATATCACAACAGATTATCCATAATCTCATATTACTTTACAGCGTCTATCATTTGACCGTGGATAACGATTCATTTTTTTTTTCGAATGATCATAATCTTTTCTAATCTGTATTTTCTCGTGTCTGCAAAAAAAAAATAAAAAAGAGTCAAGTAATGATCATTACTCAATGTTTCAACACGTCAAGGCCTTCATTAATCGAAATGGAAGCAAATAAAGATTATATCTTCATCCTTATATCCACATATTAAACATTTGCATTTCCCTATCATTTTTTTTTAATAATCATAACAATAATAATGAAAAATCGACGAGGTATTATTTAATATCAGTTAAATGCTGTTTTTACGGTGATAAACAGCTGTTAAACTGAATTACGAGAAAAAGAAGAAAAAAAGCTGCTGCTCAGTCAATCGGCAACTTCCAGTTTAGCATTTAGCATGTATATATATATATATATTTAACCTTGGAAATCATGTAGAAAGTTGTTGCATAATTCTCTCAAAATATGATGCTATTTTTTATTTTATTCACTCTTTAATCCGCAACTTTGGGATGAATGAATACAGAATTTCTAGCGAGTGAATTAGAGTAAATTCATATTGTATAACTTTTTTTTATCATTTTTTCATGGAGATTCATTGTGGAATGATTTATCATTATAAAATTAGCACGTATCTGACAATTTTTTGGATTTTTTCGAACCAATAAATTATGATGAAGAAAATGTTTCAGAAATTTCATGTTTTTGAATTTTCTATGCATGCATATATTTTTCGTTTCTTAAAAAATAACTTATTTGTCAAAAGAGAAGAAAAACTAACAATTTATCAAGTGTCTTTTTCTTATTATGAGACTAAAAATAGAAGACATCTGACAATTTTTAGATTTTTATTCCTTTTAACAAATAAATGATTTAAAAAAATTAAAAATACCCACATATCGAAAATTTAAAAAGCTATAATTCCTAATTTTTTTCAATATTTTTTAAAAAATGATCTATTTGCTTGAAAAAATCGAAAAAAACAGTCATATATGTGTTAATTTCATTATAATTCCTTTTTGCAGTATCATTTAATCGGAATTCTTCTAAGTTTTTATAAAAAAAATTGTTTCGAGACTTTCGGAATTCAAAAAAAAAAAGAATCGAATGAAAAAATCCCAAGAATTCGCAATTCTTAGCATTTCGAAATACGTTCGAAAACTGCAATGGAAAATAGCTAAATGGCAATGCGGCTATCGCAAAGATTGCCTTGACAGTAAATGGTCAATTAATAAAAGTGGCAATGAAAAAAAAAAACCGACTAAATTAATAAATACTTATAAAAGGCGAAGAAAAGGGTAAAACGCAATGTTCCAATGTGTTACAACAATGTAAAAAGTAAGTAGGAATGACGATCAGAAACAGTAACAAGCGGGTGAACAATGCGGTTTGTAATTAAAAACGTCAACGAAGAGATTGAAGTACATGTAAACACACAGACGTGCCAGGGTCATGATATATATCCATTGACGTTTTCTGCGTCATCACCAAGCGTTTGCCACTAAATTCTGATCACCGGCAAAAAGTAAGCAAAGTTGTGAGTAGACATGCCTACTGATAAATCAAAAAATTAAGAAAAAATCAATAAAATTAAGTAGAAAAACAATAGACAAGTAAAAATAATATTAAATGGAACGATAAAGCTAGAGGTATACAAAAGTGTCCTTTGCGTGTATTTAAAATGCCCTTTTTTGATTATCTTAAATTACTTACACTTGACACACTTAAATGACACTTAAAAACACTAACATTAAATACAGAATTCAATGCATTTATTGAACGACAAGGCTAGAGGTACAGCAGTGCCTTTAATAAATGCATTGAATTCTGTATATGATGTTAGTGTCTTCAAGTGTCATTTAAGTGTACTTAAAGTGTAATTTTACATTTATTTTTAAAGGGCATGTTAAATACACGCAAAAGGCCCTTCTGTACATCTACTCATCGTAAATAAAATAAAAAAAAAATTCTTACCCTCATATTATTTTCAACGACATACTCAAGCGAACAAATTTGATAAACAATATATGCCCTAAATAATTCCAACGTTGTTTTACTCTTGAATGATGCTATTGGATCGTCAAATTTGAGGTCCAGTGGATCGATTTGCCTCATTACCGGCTTAGTGCCAGCTTGTTCATTCGTGGAAGAAGAATATCCACGTTCCACTTGATTCACCAGCTGCACAGCAGTCTTACATCCATTTCTCATTAATTCTGTTTTAAAGCACTTCAATAATTTTTTGCTGGCACAACAATGCGGCACTCTTCTCAAAAACGCCATAACTATGCTCAAAAAAAATAAAATATTATTATATATTTAGAAAAAAAACTCAAAGATTCACTGGATTTTATGGATATAAGCCGAAAAAAATGGGGAAAATGTATAAAAATAAATATTAAAAAAAAAAAATAATTTATTATCACTATTGCCTCACTCAAGTTTATGCGCAGATGAATTTTCTGAGATTTTTCGATTTATAGGCCTTTTTTAAAATGATTTTTTACTAATTCAATTGACTACTTGAATATGGGGGATTTCTTTTCTTTTTAATGAGCGAATTATTGTTTTTGCTTTCGTATTTCTTTGGCGTGTATAGTCTCACACCTCACTGGACCTCATGCGGCCGAACTCGTAGACCCTAATTCCCCTCTTCTTCTTGGTTTATGGCTCTGAGGACGAACTCATTGGGCGGTAATGTGTAATTCAAGCGTAAGAGCTCACGATGAATAGAAGGAAGGAAGTGCAGAGAATACAGAAGCAATAGAACTTTCTGCCTCTACTGCTGGAATGTGGAATTGGTGGAATTCGAGGGGAGTTTTCTGAGAAGTCTACCTGAGTTAATTCATAGTTTTCATAGTTATTTTTCATTGGAGAAGAATTGAAATATACATACACACGAAATACGTGGATTTTTGAACACGTCTTGTGTAGCAGTTTATCGATCAGGTACATCACTTCACCGAATGGGGGGGCGTTGAACACCTGGCGCTAAATACAAATGCTACTTTTAGTTCTCAGTTTTCGATTTTTCAGTTTTTTTTTTTATAAATGAATTATTAGAAAAAAAAAAGATTTAAAAAATTCGGATGGACAATTTTTCAAATTTTCTATGTGTGCATATTTTTTTTTTTAATTCATTTCTTGAATGCCATTCTCAGGCTGATAACAGAGTATTGTTGTGATTATTTTTAAAAAACTTGCTATGTATTTATTAATAAAACTTGCTAAGTTGTTGAAGCTCTGAATATCTATGGTAATGGTTTATATTATTTTGAGGAATTAAAAGTGATAATTTTGTAATTTTACTGTATTACAAAATTATTTTTGTATTATTGTGTTTACAGAGCCTGATGAAGCTCAATTTATAAGCTAAACGTCGAAAATTGACAATCTTTTAGTATTGTAATTGAAAAAAACCTTCCAATTTCCCATGATACTTGCTGTATACTTTGTTGTAATTATTTTTAACAAATTTGTTATTATTGATGGATAATCTTCGAAAAAATCCTCTTCCATTACTTTCAAATATTCGATTAATTGATGCGATATAGCGCTTTAAATTCGATATATCGTGCATGATTCGATAGTTCCGTTTAACCAGATTTAGTTTAGGAGAAAAATCCTACATTCCATTTTTTTCAGCAAAAATCGATTTTAAATCGACCATCACTACCCATTATTCGCTTATTCATCTGCAATGCTAATTCTACTTATGTAAATTTTACTAATGAATTAATTTTAATTTATATGAATAAAAAAAATTAATTTTTTCGATATAAATGTATTTATAGAAGAAATTGTAAAAGGCTGAAAAGCTATACATGGCTCTAATAAAATAAATAAAAATGAATAAATAATTTATTCTCCTTTAACGAATAAATTCATTCATTGGTACTGTCTTCGTTGGAAAATGCGAATTTTGCCAATGAATGAACTTATTCTCGTTTGAATTTGCCGCCAGTAGACTTGGTGTCATCTGGGCGGAACGGAGACGCGCGAAATGACAGTAATAAGACCGTCATGTGGACATAAAGACACTTTCTCACTTTCAGAGGACTGAATTATAATCATTATAATACTGGAAACATGCGCAGAGTGATACTAAACTGATGGGACGAAAAAACAAGACACCGAATACTTGATGTGAATTCTATGGTGTTTCAAATAATTTAATTATAATAATTTTCTTTGATACCTCATTAATTTTCTCGTAATTTCAGAATTGAATGAAAGTCATTGTTCATCCTCATTTATTTTCTCATTTATTCGGTGGAAATGGAAATCATTTTTTTTTCATTTTTGTTACCAGCAGTTGAAATTTTTATTATCATCATTATATTTCAATTAAAGCACCGATTGATTATTCTTCGTTCAACTGTTGCAACGAGCAGCAGAGGTAATTATTCCACAGGGGATGATAATAATAAAAAAAGTCGACAATGTGAAACGAATATCTATGGAGGAATCCTAAGTTTTAAAATCATTATCTGTGCAATGAATTTTTACCTGCTCCAAAGCCTCCTCTCGCAGCCCATCCTGAGTTGGGAAGGTGGAAAGGAGGTTCTCTAAGAGAAGCTCCACTTCCCGGCGAATCTCCGACGTATCTTCCTGGAAAGGAGGTTCTCTAAGAGACGCTCCACTTCCCGACGCACCTTCCTGGAAAGGAGGTTCTCCAAGAGACGCTCCACTTCCCGACGCACCTTCCTGGAAAGGAAGTTCTCAAAGAGACGCTCCACTTCCCGACGAATCTTCCTGGAAAGGAGGTTCTCCAAGAGACGCTCCACTTCCCGACGCACCTTCCTGGAAAGGAGGTTCTCCAAGAGACGCTCCACTTCTCGACGAATCTTCCTGGAAAGGAGGTTCTCCAAGAGACGCTCCACTTCCCGACGCACCTTCCTGGAAAGGAGGTTCTCCAAGAGACGCTCCACTTCCCGACGCACCTTCCTGGAAAGGAGGTTCTCAAAGAGACGCTCCACTTCCCGACGCACCTTCCTGGAAAGGAGGTTCTCCAAGAGACGCTCCACTTCCCGACGAATCTTCCTGGAAAGGAGGTTCTCCAAGAGACGCTCCACTTCCCGACGCACCTTCCTGGAAAGGAGGTTCTCCAAGAGACGCTCCACTTCCCGACGAATCTTCCTGGAAAGGAGGTTCTCCAAGAGACGCTCCACTTCCCGACGAATCTTCCTGGAAAGGAGGTTCTCCAAGAGACGCTCCACTTCCCGACGCACCTTCCTGGAAAGGAGGTTCTCTGGAAGAGACGCTCCACTTCCCGACGCACCTTCCTGGAAAGGAGGTTCTCCAAGAGACGCTCCACTTCTCGACGAATCTTCCTGGAAAGGAGGTTCTCCAAGAGACGCTCCACTTCCCGACGCACCTTCCTGGAAAGGAGGTTCTCCAAGAGACGCTCCACTTCCCGACGCACCTTCCTGGAAAGGAGGTTCTCAAAGAGACGCTCCACTTCCCGACGAATCTTCCTGGAAAGGAGGTTCTCCAAGAGATGCTCCACTTCCCGACGAATCTTCCTGGAAAGGAGGTTCTCCAAGAGACGCTCCACTTCCCGACGCACCTTCCTGGAAAGGAGGTTCTCCAAGAGACGCTCCACTTCCCGACGAATCTTCCTGGAAAGGAGGTTCTCCAAGAGACGCTCCACTTCCCGACGAATCTTCCTGGAAAGGAGGTTCTCCAAGAGACGCTCCACTTCCCGACGCACCTTCCTGGAAAGGAGGTTCTCTGGAAGAGACGCTCCACTTCCCGACGCACCTTCCTGGAAAGGAGGTTCTCTGAAAGAGACGCTCCACTTCCCGACGCACCTTCCTGGAAAGGAGGTTCTCTAAGAGACGCTCCACTTCTCGACGAATCTCTGCGGAGGTACTTGATTGCTGTAAGTAGAGTATGGGAATATCTACATCAGAAAAGTATTTTCCGGAAAAATCAAACTTTTCCTCGGTTAAAGCTCCATAGATATTCGTTTCCTTCGTTATTTCCGATATTGAGTGATAAATGAACGAAGCGGGAATGATTTGAAGTTTTTAGCAATTTTTAGAAATTCTCCATAATATTTTTAGTGAATGCAATCATTAATAGATAGAATAAATGTAATTGAAGTTCACTCCCAAAAGTGATACACGAGCACAAGAATACTTACAGTGATTGCATCTTCATTGGTGACTGTGGAGGGGGTAAAAAAGTAATAATAATGGTACTCAGGTATGTGTTGAGTTAATTCCATTACGAAAGAATCTCGCTGATCACACAATCATTATTGAGATTGCTAGCCGAACGACCTTGAATGATAATGATAGATTATTGTCGACCGAGCTGAAGAGGGATCTTCAGAAATATTCGGGTCCTATGCTATAACACATAAATTCCAGCTCTGGGTCGACTTTGGCAGATTCATCTTTGACCAGTTCGACAGCAGAATGAAAAAATTCATCAGTATGATCCTAGCTCACCGACACTCTTCTCCATGCAATATTGCCTATTAATATATGCTAGAAATTTGGAAAATTTCATTGCCGTCCCAAATGACGGCCATCACTTATTTCTCTTTTTTTCATTTTCAGAAAAAAAAACACGAGAAAAAAAAACAATATCACTTATTCCCCCTTTTCTTTATTCTCAGGAAAAAAACGATAAATAAAATAATTAATTAATTGGAAAACCCCTCAATATATCCCTTAATCCCCTTTTTTCAAGAAAAAAAAATGCAGTTGAAGAAAAATTCATCAATTCAATTAACCCCAATATTTCCATGAAATAGGATTGTTTTACCTTTTAATTATCAGCAGCTCTTAATTATTCAGTCATGTCATCATAGGAAATGATTGGTAATTAGTTGCAAAGGAAACAATTGGAATTAACTGCTGCAAAATAAAGAAAATTGAAGGAACTGATGTTGTCTTGTCCGTGGAAAGGCGGGATCTGATGTTTTTGCCGCCAAAAAGGAGACGCTAATGGCGGTTGAGAATGACGCAGTACCTCAAAAAACCGTTGAATTTCAACGACCAATGAAAAGTCGCCAAGCTGCGCCATCTTTTTTTCACTTTCACTCGCCAGTGTTTGGCGGGATTAATTCAAAAGTTTTAAGCAACTATGAGTAGAGTAATACTTTTTAATTTTATTTATTATTTATTTCTGTGATATATAATTATGTACTGAGGAAAGCTTTGACACGAAGAACGTTGGGGTGGGGGAGCCGGACTCATATAGGAAAACATAATGGTAGGGGAACCTAGCTCCTAACGTTCCCCGTGTCAAAGCTTTCCTTAGTACGACCATAATAAGACCGTCATGTTGACATAAAGAGACTTTCTCACTTCCAGAGGACTGAATTATAATCATTATAATACTGGAAACATGCGCAGAGTGATAGAGACAAAGAATTGAGAAGGAAAACAATACACTTCACTCGTAAAGTCTACTTCGTCTCATTTTTAGGTTATGTATCAATAAATATTACGATTTTTTTTTATTTCCTTTCGAATTTTAATATCAGTGTAATGCTCTGTGCAGAGAAAATTCAAATGTGGAGACTCAATTAACTTATGTTTTTTATAAATTGAAGAGAATTTTGACTTGAACGTTTTGAAAATGACTAGTGCTCCAAAAGGAAGGGCAAAAATTCCCTCGATACCCGGTACAAAGCCGTCAATTCAAAATGCACAATTGCTCATATCAACAGGAATTCCATCGTTGGATGATATTATAGGTGAAGATTTTCTATAATAATAACAATAATGATAAACTTAACTCATGAAACAATTTTTTCTTTTTTTTCTTTTCAATAAATGAATTATTCTAAGAAAAATATTTGAAAAATTCAGATTTATGATTTTTCAAATTTTCTACATGTACATATTTTCTATTTAAAAAAAAAATAATTCATCTGTTGAGATAAATGTGTAAAAAAAACGTGTAAATAATTGTACATTGTATCTAGTTATGTTAATAAACTCTTTAAACTGTATTTTCTGTTCTTCAAAGGTGGAGGATTGCCCATTGGTTCGATTCTCTTGATAGGTAAGTGAATAAAATGATCCTGCATAATTTACTTACCTCATTTTATTAATGAAACTTTAATTGCAGAGGAAGACACATATGGAAGTTATGCAGAAATAATGCTGAAATATTTCCTGGCCGAAGGAGCTGTAGTATCTCATTCCCTTTTAGTTGCATCCCAAGACGTAAAACCTGACGAATTGATCTCCGGAATGCCTGCAGTTGTTACTGAAGCACCAGCACCACCGCCAAGTCATCTCGACGAAAAAATGCAGATTGCCTGGCGTTATCAGAACATGAAAATCATCGATTCTTCACCTAAGAGCAGTCAAATATACGGACACTTCTATGATCTCACAAAAAGAATGGATCCAGATGTTGTAGAGAAAATTGATATAACTAAATGGGATGGAGAAGCTGTTGAATACTTTGAAGGCTGTGGCTTCAAAAATTACGCTTATGTCGATTTACTCAAGACCGTTCAGCAAACTCTGAAGGAAAAAAAATTCTACGTTACTGCAAATCCAGAGAAAAGAAATATTTTGAGGATAGGCTTACATTCATTGGGATCGAGACTTTGGTTGTGCGATACGCAAGATGCTACTCATGCTGATTTCCTCAAATTTCTCTACTATTTTAGAGCACTTTTGAGAAGTTCATTTGCAGTTGCAGTAATTACAGTTCCATCTAATAATTTTGGAAATCATGTAAGAATTATTGGGATTCTGGAATGAGTGGTCCAGTGGTCGAACGAATAGGACTCGTTAAATACCAGTGATCGAACAAGATAAATTCGATTATTACTGATATATCGTCGTCTTAGAAAGAAAGAGGCGTAAGTGCTGAATATAAGCATAGCACTTAAGTTCTTTTGACTCTAAGGCAACGATATTTGAAAATTTCATAAGCTCTTATTTGAGTTGATGAATATCACATTATATTTCGAAGATTAGAAAAATGAATATTATCGAATAATCAATTTTTTTTCAGAATAAATAAGTTGAATTGTTCGATCACTGTACGAGTTCGTGCACTGGTCATCTCACCCTATTCAGGAGAGTTTTCCTTTTTTTAAGACTGAGAACAATGTTGATACTATGTCTTTTTTTCATTTAGAATCATGTCATGGGGCGAATGGAACATCTCGCAGATACCGTAATATCTCTAGAAGCATTTGCCTCTTCTTCCAAAGAAACAAACGCCGTATTTAAGGACTACCATGGGCTTCTTCGTGTGAAGAAACTGTCTGCCATCAACACATTAGCAGCGCATTGTCCAGAGTCATTCGATCTTGCTTTCAAATTGAGAAGGAAAAAATTTGTAATTGAGGTGAAAATTCTTTTTTCCACTTCGATCATACAAAAATATCTGAAAAATATTATTTTAGTCCAAATGACAATTTATTAGATTTCTGGGTCAAATAACAATAATACCTTTTCCTTTCTTCAGATTCTTCATTTACCACCACAATTGGGTGATTCAACAGAACGTGAGCAAGATGAAGCTGCTACTGCAACTGGTTGTGGAAGTGGTGTAAAAAATTTATTAGAATTCTAATTGAAATAACATAGTAGAAGAAAAACTCAAGTTATTGTTTGAAAAAAATTAAAAATTAAATTGTTTCTCCGACTGCCTGCTCGCCCTATCGACACTAAATTTATGCGGTAAGGCCGGAGATAGGCTTGCTGAACAGCACACAAAGTACTTGACCAATAACATAAATCGCCTCATGCCGTTGTGTGTTACCTTTATTTTTTCAAGGTATATCCACTAATTTTTTTGTAAATTAATTCAATAATAGATTTTCATGAAAATCATAGGAATACATGAATTAATGAGAATTTATTTTAAGAAAAATAATAAATATTTAGGTATTAGCATGTTCTGATAATAAAATAGAGGATTTATTTATTTTTATATATACCCAACAAGTCATCCATGAATCGACATACAATTCAGCCTACTTTTTATTCTAGTAATCCCCCCTGTTGAGGCCTTTGTAAGTCCATGTGTTTCCTTCCGGTTTCGTCCGGAGTGTCGACACGCATGGAAGAATCCTCTGCGTGTTAAACCATGTTTACCTAGCGACTTGTGGAGGGTACATCGGAATTGCAGGAGAGCAAGTACCTGTTTGGGTGTCAGTCGACTTCCGAAACTCAAATAGATTGTTCACACTGTGTTTTTCGATATAAACCTTTTTTTTATACTGATATTATGTGTATTGAAGGCTGTGCCCTTTTTTATACCATTTTATATCATATATATTGTATAATTCAGTAGTCAAATATGTAAAATCTACAATTTTCCGCTTTTCATAAGTACTTTAGTTTATAAACTTCTTAATAAGTTGGATTTTGTGCTCATTATGTGTTTGAATTGAAGAAATATGGATACTGAGAGACTCACTGTATCTAGGACTTTCCTATGCTGCACGAATTTCATCTTCTTGGTAAAGAGAAAAAAAAGATAAGGGAAAGTGGGGTAAAATGGGGTAAATTCCGATTGAATGGTTCGAGATAGAGATTCCCCATTGATCGCACTGAAATGCTGGGGAAATTTTAGTTGGAAAACATGTGAAAAAATTAATTTTTTACATTCTTTGGAAAATTCGACTTTTTTGGACCAGATTTGAAGGAGTTTCTCTTCCCAAAATCGAAAAAATTCACGTTTTCGAAGATATCTCCGGTTCTATTGGTCGTAGCGATCTGGGGTTGATCTTAAATGAAAGGTGAGCTCATTTCCCATTGATTTATGTCGTTCTAAATTTTTTTCATCGACTTGCCAATTACTTATATCTCATTTTCCGAAAATCAGTTTTAGCCCTATATCTATTTGAAAAATCGATATTAATTTTTTTGAACAACATGAATCGATGGGAAATGAGCTCACCTTTCATTTAAGACCAACCCCAGATTGCTACGACCAGTAGAACCGGAGATATCCCTGAAAACGTGAAATTTTTGGAAATCGAAAAGGATTTCACCTTCAAAACTCCACTAAAAAATCGAATTTTTGAAAAAATTTCAAAAAATAAATTGTGGCACATGATTTTAATCTAAAATTTCCTCAGCTTTCCAATGGAATCATCAGAAAAAATGTATTTCCAATATTTCCATTGATTTCGAGGAATTTTCATAATGTGAAACATCAAAACTTAGATGTATCCGTTTTACCCTTTGTGTCCCTTTCACCCCACCTTTCCCTGAAGTAAATCGACAATTCTTGAAACAACCAACAATTGAAAAACCATTTTAGATGTCAGGATTCGCATTGATGTCACTTGGAATCCTCTTGCTGATTGACAGTGAACGAGTCCTGCTATCAAGACTCCTTGGACCAGATGATTCTCGAATAGATCAGCCACTTTTTTACTATCTCTCATTTGCTGTAGTAGCTGTAGGATTTTTCAATGCCATCATGGGACTCATAGGCTGTTGGCTTACCTGTCTCTCCAACTGTTTCATTACCACTTTAGTAAGTTTATAAAAACGAAATTCCATACATTTTTTCTGGGTGTGTACGTAGAACCGTCACGTGTCGGTGCCAGCGGAAATGGATTTGAAAATGGGAACGTGATTATTGCCTACTTTATGGTAAAAAAAAGCGCTAATTATTCCGTAATTATTATTGGGTCATGTGCTATGTAACCGAATAAACAATGCACATTACTAAAATTGTTTATAAAATAATTGGAGAAGAACGTGGATAAAATCTACATGAATGCGCATTTCCAAAACCAAAAAAATATCAAATCTCCTTTAAAAAATATGGAAAATAAATAAAATGAATGATAATAAAGTTATCACATACGTGGCAATTTTTTAGTTTTTTTTTTTAAACAAATAAATTATTATAGAAAAAAATATTTGAAATAAATCGCACTTTTAGTTTTTAAAATTTTCTATATGTGAATATTTTTTTAAAATAATTTATTTGTTGAAAGATAAAAAAAAAAATGTAATAATTATCAGATTTTTGCTATTTTCAGGATCATGAGAATAATAAATTATGATTTTTAGTATGTCACAGGAATAATTTTCCTTCTGATTGGAAAATTTGCTGTCTGCGTTGTAGGAGTTTTCTGGCCACAATTAATAGGTATCGATCTTCAGGGAGGAAAATTAGTGAGAGCATTGCAAAGGCATTATGCGTTACCAGGACATGAACAATTCACTGCAGCTCTAGATTTCGCACAAACTGCAGTATGTATACATTCATTTGTTATTTTGGGCTGTTCCGGTGTTGTAATGTAAGCAATAATGGATGAATGATTTCCGGCTAGTTCTCTTGTTGCGGAGTAAACGGAAGCAACAATTATGGTACCTCGTGGTGGCGACTGCAGGAAGTTGGGCGCAGAGATTTCGTTGTACCCCTTACTTGTTGCACACTCAACAATACCCAGTCACTAGATGCTTTTTTAAATCCAGAACCGAGGAATCTGCAATTGTGTCAGTCGTTGAATCCAGCTGAGCATCAACGTGCACGACATACTGTGGTAATGTGGAGTTTTATGATAGAGGAAATAGCACATATCTGACAATTTTATCGAATTTCTGGAATAATATGATACAAGATTTTTTTTTCAAAATGAAGGGATACATGAAAAAATCTGAAAAAATTTGAGAAGATGCTCCAATATGTGGACATTATTGTTGAATTTTTTCAATTTTTTTCGAGGAAGCCTTCATACTCAAAAAAAATCTCAAATCATTTTGATCAACAGATCCATTTTAGCCTCGTCTCCCCTATTTTAATTAAATTTCAACAAGTAAATTATTACATAAAAAAAAATAAAGAATGTATACTTAAAGTTTTTCGAATTTTCTACATGTGCATATTTTTTAAATAATTTATTTGTTAAAAGATTTTGAAAAATTTTTAGATTTCTGCTATTTTCAGTATCAGGATTTTTTTTCGATTTTTCTTCAATCTCATTTTAATTTTCCAATAAAATAAAGTTCTTTGAACTATTTTTAGGGCTGTTTCGAAATGATTGAAGAATGGACACAGAATCAAGCTCTAATTTTTTTAGTCATTACTCTTATCGTCATGTTTATCGAAATGAGTGCACTATTCAGTATAATACTGTCCAGTTCAAAGTCTAGTGCTCGAGAAAAATCGCATGCATCGAAATTCACATCGACTCAGACGTTAACACAAGCACCTGATATTCCTGAGAGCCATCATACTTTTGGTAAATAAATAAATGAAGATTTTCTTTCAATTATCAGTACATTTCTCTTATTTATGAATAAATTTTTCCTTTTCAGACTTGAGGATAGAGAATAAAATGGATATGACTCGTTCAACATTTGGTGCAAAGTCCTGAAAGTGGCACGAGGGTAGCGATAGACGAATTTCAAACAAATTAAGCGTCCAAAATTACAAAGACTACGATGTCTGCAATTTGGAATCGGGATTATCAAACAGAAGTATAATTGAAGAATGGCAAGACAGAAATAAAGAGTTTGAATTCGAAATTCTTCACAACGACGAATTTTACGAGGAACGAGGTGTAGACGTGCCCAGTGAATCCTTGCCACTGAGCCCAAACAGCCAAACACAAGCGAATAATAAAACCGATGAAAATCTTGGAAATGACAATAGCAGAACTACAAGTATCCCACTAAAAGATTACAGAGCCTCTTTGGTCCAAAACGTGGGAACTCTACGAAAATCTGTTGTTGCACCTCAGCAACAATTCGAATCTCTAGTTTCTGAACCAGAAAAACGCCTCAATACTGAAAATTCCCCTAAAAAAAATCATTCCCTCTCCGTTAAATTCTCGAAAAAATGCAGATATTGTCACAACAGCTCGAAAAAAAATACTCTCGCACGAAATAAGAAGAGCAAATCATCTAAAGTCTCATGCAAGCACTCTGAATTCGTTCCAACACTAAAATTCCTCAATGAGAACTACGAATTTCCAAATCCCATTGACTATTCCCATAATGATCGAATCAATTTCTCAAATAAATGGAAGAATGATCGAAATAACAGATCTCGAAGAAGCAATGTTCTCGAGAAAATTTCAGCCTACGAAAATAACGCAGGATCTAAAAAATTATGTGGAGTTTCTAATAATAAAGAAAAACATCAAACTCTTGGAGTGCCACTTGTTGGAATGCACAATGCATGTGGTTTGCCAATAATTGCATCTTGGTCGAATGATACTGGTCCTCTTCGAGCATCCAATCATCTCGTGGGTCAGTTCAGGAGAGCTAGAAAAATATCTATGCGAAAGAATGAAAAAAGTCCGATTAATAGGCAAGGTTCCTGTGATAGACTGCGGAAACGATCCTTAAGAATATCTTCATCTGAAAATAAGAAGAACAATACAGGAACTATATCTACGTATAAAAAGCTCCAAGTAGGAAAGGACAAAGAATCTTTACGAAAAAGGTCATTTGGAAGTAAAAGTCTCAAAAGAGCTACCCTCTACGCTAAAGATGATGGCAGTGAAGCGGTTGATGCTCTGAAAAATCTCTGTTTAAATCCACTGGCCAGAAACAAAAATTCTGCAAATATGATTTGGTGATGATTTTCGAATGAAAATGTTCGCTACCCTCAAAAATTATTGAAATAATGTAAAAATACTATTTTTAGAGTGTATAATCTATTGTTTTGATTCAATAAAATAAATAAGAATCAAGATATTTACGAATGAGCTTTTCTCGAAATGAGTGAATTAGAATAGTTTCGGTCTGCTTTAGTTTTCTTGCACTGCCATGAAAATTCTGTTTGTGTAGAACAGTGATGGCCCCGGTTTCTGACACTTTGGAGCCTATTTCTGACAGCAAATCGAAGACAACAACTAAATGAAGGTAATTTATTTATGTTAAAACATATTTGTTGCGCTAAATGCACTCAGCTATTGAATATCAAATAATTCAATTATAAAACAATTATTAAAAAATTTTTAAACAAATATTGAAGATTTGAATAAAACAGAAATTTGCAAAAATTGTCAGTTACTGGGGCATTGTCAGAAACCGGGGCCAGGCATAATATATAGACATTCATAACTAATTAAGTTTAAGATGAGTTTTTCAAGATGAAAAATACAATAAAAGAGTAAATCCATGAATTTATAAAGAAAAAGTAATGAGTTCTTTATTTCTCAGTCCATCAACATAATATAACAATGACTGCTGCTCTCAAATTGATCCATCCGCATCTATCGTCTACTTCTCCTGATCAAAAAATAAATATTCCTCTCAATTACGCACTTCTCGATCATGCTCCATGGTATAAAACTAAACTAAATACTTCCCAATAAAGTAGTAAGCGAAAAAAAAAATAGATTGTAACGGAATAACATAATTAAATCAATTTCATGTAAATATTGTGACAAAAAAATCAAGGTAGATGCACCGGATACATACTTGGGTCTTTATTAACTCTTCAAGTACGGAGTCCATACATCCTATCGACTCTTCCCCTCAATAATAGAAAGAAAAATCATTTCCTCAAATACTGTCAGAGATATTGCCTCTAGAAAAATTGATTTGGATAGACAAAATTGTATTTGCAATGAAATTTTTGAAATGGTTCTTTCTTCAATATGTTCATAATATTTTCTTTTCCCTAAAAAAAACCATGACAGCAGAATCAGATGGTCAAGTCCCAATGGACCTTCTGGTCGATGGAGATAGGGACCGCGATGTATGGGCACCGTACTTGAAGGGTTTAAGGGGTAACAGAAGACCAAAATTTAAAAATGTCCAAATTTCAAATTTTCAAATCCATTTTTTACCAATAATTAATTTTTTTTTCATGAAATAACAGAAGCATTGACTTTGCAATGTGTTTGCCCAGTCGTTGAAACATTTTTTATAAGTGAAATATTAATAAATATCGTCAAACAATTGATTTGAAAATTCAGTACATCCAAGCCCTTCCATTACCCCTCAATTAAAGAAGCGTTAGAATCACTCGTCTACACCAATATAAAATAGCCACAGCGAGATCCTGCCACGTTCCTATTCAGCGATCTGAGGCCGCAAAAAAATTCCCCAACTCTCTGTGATGAGTTGCTCGTGTTTGATCTTTCGAAAACTATAAAAAAACCGCTTTTCATATTTTCTTATATTAAAAAAAAAAAAAGTGTATCAAAACTCACAGCGGTCGAGTCAGATTTGAGTCGAGAATCTTGGACGCGGTAAATCGCCGAAAACCGTGTCTCCATGGACACTTTTAGCGAGTGCTTTTATGGAGGCTCGAATATTGTGGGGATCGAAGGAATCTCTCGGCAAAGGATCGTCATCTTGGTCCTGAATAGTACGTCGTACATAAGATGGGAAATTCGGCACACTCACTGGAAGAGACTTTGCCAGTGTTGGATGACCACCACGAAGTCCTCTAGGTATGTGAATACCTTCTTCTTGTGCATCAGTATCCGATTCGTCTTCTGATGGATGTGAAGGATCCTGGCTTATCGAGTCGTCCATTCCCTCCAATGAGAAAAGTGCCTCAGCATCGAAACTCTTTCTTTCGGTGCGGAATGTTTTCTGCATTTTGTCTTTTTCTTCAGTTGCTCCATTAACTAAAGATGGATTTTTAATAGCAGCACGTTGTCCATTTGAACCTTCACTGATTCCTCCAAATTCATTGGGTTTAGCTGGAGAAGTGGCATTCACAGATTTAATTGGTGATGCATTAAAATTTTCTGCACTTTTATCAGATATTGGGATATTCGATTGAACGCTATCACTAGCTGCCTTTTTCTCCTGTTCACCGCAAATTTTTCTCGTTAAAACACGATACTCAGTGTGAATACGCTCACGAAACTCTTCTAATAACTGATACTGTTCAGCAGTGAATGCACGAATTTTTCCCTCAGTTTCAGCAGATTTTCTCTGCACAGATTGCTCCAACTGCTGTTGAAGATTTGTTAATGCTAATTGTAAATTATTCGAGAGCTGAGACACTGAATACTTTGTTGGTATTTGAAAAAGGTAGTTGTCGTCAACACTGTGGTCTATTATTATTCTGAATATTGAACTGTAGTTTGAATTGGCCTTCAACTGTTGAATCTTGTCAGGTGACATCTAAAAAGAATGAAAAATAGAGAAAAATAACAAATTATTGGTGAGAAAAAATAAGGAATATCAGAGAAACGCTTTTCTCTTTATTTACTGATTGAAATGAGGATAAAATGAGCCATTTCTCACCACCAAATCAGTGTTAATTAACACCATAGCAGCCCCGTGCACTTTGTGAACAGCATGTGTATACATGGAACAATTTAAACAGCGATTCACGATCCAAGAGCCAACATTTCTGCTCTCAACGAGACCTGACTGCTCTTTGGTGATCCCATCCAGCTCCACAGCAGTCGCCAGATTCTGGAAAAAAAAAGGCAAAACCATTTAGTTAATTAATGACGACTATCACAAGTTTTTGGACAAATCAATTTTGTTGATGATAATGAAATTAGCATAAATCTGACAATTGTTCAGTTTTTTTCTAAAAATAAATTATTATTCGACAAAATATTGAGAAAAATTCAATCTTTCAAAATTCGTTCATTTGACAATGATTTAGTATTGTTAAATTAATTTCTTCCAACGTCCCATGATCCCAGAGATAATAATGATTTAATATGGGAAATGAGAAACATAATTGATTGAAAGATGTGTGAATTTGCTATTTTTTTAGATAATTTATTGCTTGGAAAAAGGAAAAAAAACATCGAAAATTGTCAGAGTTGTCTGCTCCATTTTTAATCCATTAATATTTTGGAAATAAGCGAGATAGAGTGATTTTGCGATAATACTTTTTTGCAGCCCTTTAAATTCTCTCCAAAATAGAGGAAAATTGCTCCGATTCCCTTTGGATTACGAGATATTTCAAGAAAATTTAGAAAAAATAAGATAAAAGCAAATCATTTTGTCTAGAAACTTCATTTTCTTGATTAATTCCATTCTCCCATTTGTTTTCCTCTTTTTTTCAGAAGTCATAGGGTTTTTTTCTTATAAATTGTTCCCTAAAATTTTTCTTCTAAATTTTTCCCCCGAATTTGTACTCTCAAGAAAACACTCAAGTTTCATCAAAATCCACAGCAATCACTTGAATATAAGTAAAAGCCTGCGAGCTATAACTATGTAAATAGTTAAGATTTAAGAATCATGGGACGTTGGAAATATTGAATTTAACAATATTAATAAAAATCATTTGAATTTGATTTTTTCAAAAGCGATATGACTCACTCCATTGAAGAATTCGTCAGTCTTCTCAATATCATCAAATTCAGCATCCTCAAGGCTGAAAGAGCCAAGATCACTTCCTCTCGTTTTAATAGAAACATTCAGACACTTGCACGTCATAAACATGATGAAAAAATATCTATTAATTCTATTTTATTCCTTAAATCCTGGAGAAACCTTATATTTGTGTGTTGGTGTTGATAAAAAATGGAGAAAAGCCAATTTTGAATGCAATTTTTCGGTGAAATGGACCACAATTCGAACTGACAATTATTGCAGTATTTTTACAATAATCATTCCATGAAATTTCACAGAAAAATAATTATTTTTACAATAGAAAATTGAAGATTGAATAACTGCAAATTTTTTTTTTATAATTACTATTTTATCGCAAGTTGCCGGTATCGAACGAGCTATTATAAAACGACTGGAATGAGAATATTCCAATGAAATAGATGAAACTTTTCAAGTTCTTGGATACATGGTTATGTGCAGATGTTTTTTTTTAATATCTTTGTTGCAGAATTTCCTCCAACAATTGGAACTCGTCTATAAAATTATTAATTTTAATTTCATTACTTGATAAATCATTAATTCTTTAATTCACTTTGAATTTTATATTTTCCATCAGTCGTTAATTCCATTAAATAATGAGAAAATTAAAATTTTTTTGCTCCATTTCTCTTTCATTTGATGAAGACAAGAAAAACCTTTTTTTTTTCAGTCACTCATGAAGAACAAAAAAAATAAATTTCGTCTTTATTTTTTAGTCTAGATGAAAAATCAACGATTTTGTCATAATTGTCATTATACTGCTTGAAGTCATTGAACTTTGGATAATTTATTTTTTGTTTCCCACTTGTAATTTTTTTTTTTACAACAATACTTGGACTGTTTTGTTCTTCGTTGATTGTTGATTTGCGCACTCGGTCAGATTCTTCACATCGTTTTTCTTCCTACGACTTAATTATTCTATTAAATTAATTTTCTCTTCTCCTCAAACGCTATTATACCGAATGAACTTTCATTTTTTCCTGTTGTTGTTGTTTTTCGAGGAAATTTAAGCATTTATTTTGACGTAAAAAAACGTATTTCAAGATGGATAAATAACAAATCAACAAAACATTTTTTTTTTTTTTTATATATATTCGAAACTAAAAATAAACACTGATTTATGAGTCGTCGTGCGTATGTGACTTTGTGTGCAGACAAAAACAGACTGTGTTGGTCAAGTGCAAGGTGTTAAAATGTGAATTTTGGAGGAGGGGAATATGAAAAGTTGTGGCAATAATCATTTTTGATTTTTTTAAAATGAAGATTCTTATTTTATGGGATTTTTTGAAGGTTTTATGGGAATATTGATGGAAATTAGGTGTTAAACTGAATTTAGTGGGTTTCGAGATGGTGGGGCGCTTTGTGATGAAGATAAAAGGGCGCCAAAATTTGATTTACTTTGGTTCAATTTGAAAATATGGAGGGAAAGAGGGGATGATAATAAAATTAGCATGATAATGAAATTAGCACACACATCTGACATTTTTTTTGAATTTCTTTGAACAATTTAAGTTTATAAATTGTTATAAAACAAAAATATTTAAAGAATTTGGTTCTATAGTTTTTTTTTTAAATTTTTAAGTCATGCATGTCTGTACTTTTTAGAAATAATGTATTTTTTGAAAAGAAAAAGAACTAAATATTGTTGGATATCTGCTATTTTCAGTTATATCAATTAGCACACATCTGCAATTTTTGGGGATTTTTTTTTTTATAAACAAATCATTTAATATGAACAAAAATATTTAAAAAATGCGCACTTGCAGTTTTTTGAATTTTCTACATTTGCATATTTTTTTTTCATAATTTATTCTTCATAAGAATAAGAAAAATCTAAAAAAATGTCAAATATCTGCTATCTTCAGTATCATAATAGGGGCAAAATGGGGGTTTTGATCAAACGATCAAAGTATAGTAGGTAAATGTTCATGTCGAGACATTTATTTTGAAACAATTAACAATTAAAATCTACTCCACCTGCAGCATATAAAATTTCAATTTATAACAATTCGTGAGAGATAATTAATTTTGTTTAACAAAAATATAATAATACTATATAATCTTGTAAAGAGTAGCTTTTATAATTTGATAAAATGCATCGATATTCATGGAATTCTTTGCAAAAGGAGAATTTTACTTTTGATCCCCTGGAAATTAATCGTCTCAGGGACTGAGGACTGCTTTCCGTTTGAAATATTCATTAAATCTATCGGCAGCGAATCTGTAAAAACAATGAAAAAAAATTCGTAACTCTCCCAGGAGCTCGTTATTACAATTATTATAATTATTATTATCATTATGATATCATGAGAAAACTTACTGCAGAAAATCAAAGTCAATAGATGAATTATCGTACTGAACAACAGCCCAACAGCCCCAGAAAAAATGAGCAGCAACAACGAATTTCTCTACTTGTTCATAAAGTTTCGTTACATCATCCTCAGATACACTACTGCATTCATTGTAAACTTGAAGATATACTCTGAGCCATGATCTTTGCAAACTTTCGTCTGGGTACAGAGAATAATCTATATTTTCAACTCCTGAAGCATAATAAAAATGGAATTATTAAAAAAAAAATTTATTATTGAAATGAAAGAACGAATAACAAGAAATTCAGTCTATTAAAAATTTATTTCACGAGAAATTCATTTCATAAAAAATTCATTTTATGAGATATTTGTTAAATATACCTGCGAATTCAGCAAAATGATTGGCAATATCAAATGCCTGATAGTTGAAAGCTGTGTACTCGAAGTCAATGAATGTAATGGATTTGTCTTCTTTATTATAAATAATATTTCCTAATAAAAGATCATTGTGACAGTATACAATGGGACTGTCCACGTTTGATAATTTATCCTTGAGCAATTTATACTCTCGTTTTAGTACCTCCAGTGGTTTCAGCATCCTCTCATAACTGAAATCAAATAATTGCTGAATTTTCAATTTCTAGAGTTTTCAACATTCAATTGAGGGGCAACAGAAGACCTGTATTAAATTTTCAAATCAATTGTTTGACGATATTCAATAATCTTCTTATCATTAAAACGTATCAATGACTGGAGAAAAGAAATGAGAGTCAATCTAGTCAATCTTTCCATTATTTTATGGAAAAATCGTAATTATTGCTAAACTATAAGTTTGAAAGTATGGAAATGTTTTGGGATCTTCCTTTACCCTTTAATACGTATTTTTGAAAGAATTACTTGGCCTGTTTGCTGCAATCCTCAAAACGTCTAGGCATCAAATTCATAAATTGTTCTGTTTTCTTCCAGAGCATCGGCTTTTTTACAATCTCTGTTCCATTTGGATTAATCCTGTGCATCTGAGCCATACGTCTTGCTACTAAATAATATATTTCTGGTTTTCTAACAGTTTCAGTTGTGAGGATTTCGCCTGGCAGATACTCGTAAGCCAGACCATTGTTGAAAGTAGCGAAAAGTCGATATGTATGTCCTGCTTTGTTCAATATCTGAAAAAAAAACATTTTTTTTTCATCGAAATACCCTTTTCCAATCATTTTTAGCATAGGGGAAGGTGGGGCAAAATGGACATCGGGGGTAAAATGGACACATCTAAATTTTCAGGCAAATATTATGGAAAACTCTTGAAATTGATAGAAATATTGGCGATAGATTGTCTTCCATGATTTTATTGGGAAGCTGAGGAAATTTTAGGCGGGAAACAAATGCCGCCATTAATTTTTTTGAATTTTTGGCGATTTTGACTTTTTTGAGCATTTTAGAGGGGTAAAAGCCTTCCTTTTTTTGAAAATTTTCAGTTTTTTAAGAATATCTTCGGTTCTATTTGTCGTAGCGTGAAAATTCTGAATGGAGGTGAAAGGTGAGATCATTTGCCATCGATTCATAGGGTTTTCAATCGAAAAATATCGATTTTCAAGGTATTTATGAGCATTTATGTGAAACAGTTTTGTGAAACAGTTTTTGGCCTATAACTATCTTAAAAATTGATGTTTTTAAATTTAAAACCCCATAAATCGATGGGAAATGAGCTCACCTTTCATTTGAGACCAACCCCGAATCGCTGAGACCAATAAAACCAGAGATATTTGCAAAAAACTGAAAAATTTCAAAAAAGGAAAGCCTTTTACCCCTCAAAAAAGCTGAAAAATATCGAATTTTCAAAAAAAATTGAAAAAAATACATCTGACACTCGTTTACTGGCTTAAATTTCCTCAGTTTTTCAATAGAATCATCAAAAATATCCATCTCTAACCGTTTCATTACAATGTCCATTCTGCCCCACTCTCCCCTAATTGAAATTTAAAAACATGTGTACCCTTATATTTTGCACTTCCGCCTTTCTGTCTATCAGCAAATCTGTTTTGTTACCGTAAATCCTGATCAAAACCATATCATTATACTCATCATGATAAATTCCAACCAGTCTGTTGGTAATTCCGTCTGTAAATATCTGAAACAAGAGAATAAATCAAGTCAATTAAGCTCAAGAGGCAATCAATCCTAAAATCTGTGTACACTAAACTTCAAATTGCAAAAATTCAAGGATTCTCGAATTTTCAGCAGAATTCATGAAATTCCATGAAATTTCTTGAAATTTGTTTAAAATCGAACGAATTTCTGGAGATTTCACAGATTTCTATGAGAATTCAAGAAATTCCAGAAAATGCTAAGAAATTTCAAGATTTCATGGCAGAAACAATGATTTATAAAAAATAAAAATTTGATTAAAATAATTTTCAACAAAATTCAAAATCTTCTATGGCTTTTTTCAATTTCTCAAATGAATTTTTCAGATATTTTCTCTATTTATTTTAGATAAAACTCCAAAGAATCCACAGATTTCATGAAATTCCCATCGAATTTTTCTGGTTTTTGGGTGATTTCAAGACTTCTTTCCAGATTTTATAAGATTTCGAAAATTCCAAAAATTTCAAGAATCTTTCAAAGAATTCTGAAATTTTCTTGAGATTTCTGATTTCAATGTACACCAGATTTCATCTTCTAATGTTTAATTACCCCCTCCAATCAATCATGAATCACTGAATTACTGTGATTTAATTCACTGTTTAAATGTCTCAATAATTTTTTTTTCTTATCGAAAAAATGCTATCATTATTTACGAACAACACGATAAGTAATCAATGAGCAATAGAATAAATTGAAAAATTTCATACCTTAAATTTCAATTTTTCATATGGCCAAGTTGGTCTCAATTCTTTCACAATTTCTTTGGCCCCATCAACGAAATTATTTTCATCAATTGTTATATTCAAATGCACTTCATCAGATAATGTATCCATTACTCAGATAAAATCCACTTTTTATTCAATCAATCAGAATTATTATTTACTAAAAAAAAAATTAATAATAATCAATTTTATGTATTTCATTAAATTCAAATTAATTTAATATAAAATTACTGACACTATATTGAATTTATTGACATATATTGAATTTATCTCAATATATGAACTTAGCGTCACGAGTGTTAGAGAACAACTGATATAACATTTAACTGTCAAAAAATTTTACGATCAAGCGTTGATCAATTATTATCAGTTGAAGACTGGACTTTGCTCTCTTTCAGCATTCCTCCCTTCTATTTAATTAACTGACGAAATTATTGAGAAGTATCGACTGTCATGATTATAGTAAAAAAGACTAAAATCGAAATTTTCATTAATATACTATGAATTTTTTTTTTAAATAAAATTTTTCAATTTTTTTAAAATAAATTCCATTCAAAATTGCCATTTTTGGAATTTCTCCTTCGATGATTCCATTTTAATTGTTTTTTTTTCAATAAATCCCTGTATATTTATCCACTTTCCACAAATTCTATGTTTTACTTTTATTTCGTCAAATTTAGAGAATCTTCCTTTACTATTACTATCACTATTATCAATTACTATTATTTAATCATTATTTTCCTCTTTTTTCACTCGACGAAACATTAATTTACACTGATTTAAAAAAAAAAAAACACGTCTTTCCTCTCTTTGCAGCTCAATTCTTCATAGAAATATTCAAATATTCAAATACTCTAAAAACTCATGAAAAATACATGTCAAATTGACTGAATTATATGAAGGAAAAGACTTCTACAAAACACAGGATGTCCATTTATCTCATTACAATGCTGTGATGTAATCTGAAGAGGTGCCTCTTATTTAACGAATTAACAGAATTATCATTTTCTGAAGGTCCACTGATTATCAACTTAACTTCTCTTCTTGTTGACCATCAGAATTAACATATTTTGAGTTTGAAAAATAGGTCTGGTTGTAGAGGAGTTTATTTATTTGTTGATAAATTGAGAAAATATAGCAATTGTTATTATGTCATGCGCACTAGGGACTTGCTGAGCCACGTCATGACCAGGAACGTAATTGTCAAGAGCGAAATACCATGGTAGTCCCTGTTTCTGACACTTTTGAGCTAATTTCTAACAGGATGAATCGAAGAACAACTATTTGCTTATAGAATGTAATTTGATTAGGGGAAGGTGGGGGCAAAATGGGCATCAGGTGTGAAATGGACACGTCCAAATTTTCAGGCAAATATTATGGAAAACTCTTGGAATTAATAGAAATAAAGGTGGTAGATTTTTTTTTTGATGATTTCATTGGAAAGCTGAGGAAATTTTAGGTGGGTAACGAGTGCCAGAATTAATTTTTTTGAGTTTTTGGCGATTTTGACTTTTTTGAGCACTTTAGAGGGATAAAACCCTTCCTTTTTTTTTTAATTTTCAGTTTTTTGGATATATCATTCGGTCCTTATATATATATCTTCGGTTCTATTTGTCGTAGCGTAAAAATTCTGATGGGAAATGAAAGGTGAGATCATTTGCCATCGATTCATAGGGTTTTCAATTTAAAAATATCGATTTTTAAGGTATTTATGGGAATTTTTGTGGAACAGTCTTGTGAAACAGTTTTTGGCCCATAACTATCCCAACAATTGATATTTTTGAATTCGAAACCCCATAAATCTATGGGAAATGAGCTCACCTTTCATTTAAGATCAACCTCAGGTCGCTACGATCAATAGAACCAGAGATATCCTCGAAAACCTGGAATTTCGTAAAAACAGAAGGCTTTCACCTTTCAAATCTTGCGCAAAAAATGAAAATTTTGAAAAATTTCAAAAAATAACTTCTGACGCATGATTTTCATGGGAAATTTTCTCATCTTTCCAATGGAATCATCAGAAAAAACATATCTCCAATATTTCTATCCATTTCGAGTAATTTTCATAGTATAAAACTCCAAAATCAACCCGTGTCCATTTTACCCCACCTTCCCCTCTATTGTACATTTAAATATAATTAGAAAATTTTCAAAAATTGTCAGTTACTGGGGCACTGTCAGAAACCGGGGCTACCACGTTAATTGGGTTTTCGTAGGAATTTTCATGAAATAACGCAACATGAAAAAATACTGGGATGAACCTTTTTTATTCCTAAGTAAAATGAAAAAATTCATAAACCACTAGTGTACCGTAACAACAACTTTAATATTATCATTATCATTATTATTCTATTTTTTTTTTAGTAATCTACGTATTTCTTGTCGTTTTAATGCTAAGTGTACATATAGCAATATATGTAGGCAGCATTCATTCCTCGCATTCACGCCAATTTTTATAATTCATACATTCATTCATTTTTTTTCCTTGATAAACTACAGAAATGTTAAACTCAGTTTAATTAATAAACAATTTAATTGCTCGAATTGAAAAAAGAAATTTCGAGTAAGCTCTTCAGCTCAAAATTTCCATGGACTCTGAAAAGAAATTAAATTAATTTCTATCATTTTTTTCACAGATTAATGGAATTAAGTTTAGACAAATGAAAATTTTTTTACTCAAAAATTAGTTGAAATTTTTCTGTCAAATCAATTCAGTTCATTGTATTAAATGATAAAATTTTGATACATCCCCCGCACTTTTTTTTTCCTGTTTTTTTAAATAAAAATATTCCAATAATTGATTTTTTCAATCAATAATTGGATGAAAAATCATGTATGAGATGCGAATGATTTGCAAAATTCACGAAACCTCAAGCTTGTTCGATCATTTTCGACAAAAATAAAGTAAAACCCTGAGAATGTTTATCGGCTCAGCCGACCACAAGACAAGGGTTATACATGCGTTTTGTGTGATTAATGGCTTTTTACCACTGTGCAGAGAGTATGGTGATGATAAACCTCTGTCTCCAGTTTAAACAAACATTTATGTTAACATGAAGACTTTAGTTATTTGAAATGGCTAATTGTGTGTATTTAGTTCTTTTCCTCTTTCTTCTGTTCGCCTTCCTGCTGTTGGTCTTGTTGTTGAGAGCTTCCTTGGCTTCCTTCACGTTCAGCAGCCATCTGAAGAAGCAAAAGATTGATATAATTTCATAAATCGAAGACTAATGAGATGATCAATCAAATGATAATGCAATTAGCATACATCCCACAATTTTTTTCATTTTTTTCTTCAACAAATCTTGTAGCATTTGGAATTGTCTAGATGTACATATTTTTCATTTTTTTCAAAATAATTAATTTTTTTAATGAAAAAATCTTCAAAAAATTGTCAAATGTCTGCTATTTTCAGTGTCATTTACTTAATATCGTCGTCTTAGAAACAAAGTGGCGCAAGTGCTATGTATAAGCACTTGCATAACACTCATGCCACTTTGTTCCTAGGATGACAATATATATATATATCGAGCTACCTTTTTGTATGCCATTTCAAAGAGTTTTAGACTAGCTTGCTGGAGTTCATTGGTCTGTTTCTTGATTTCCTCTGGGTCCATTTCATCTTTCTTGGCGAGAACGTCCCTAACTTTAGTGATAAGTTCCCTCAATTTGTCACACTGCAATTAAAAATGAATAAAAATTAATGATTCTCCAATTGGAATGGTTGTAATAGAGGCTTTTGAAGTATCTTACCTCTTCCTGTGGTAATTGTGTCTTGAATTCTTCGATCTTCGCTTCAGTATCGTGAACAATACCTTCGGCCTGATTCACAGCTTCTACACGATCTTTCTTAACTCTGTCTTCTTTGGCATACTGTTCAGCTTTCTTGACCATGTTCTCGATTTCGTCTTTACTGAGACCACCGCTCGATTGAATAACAACTGGAATTAGAGATTAAAGAAGAATTTTAATTTATGCTTTTATCAAATTGCATTTTCATTATTACAGAAATGAATTTTTTTTGTGTATAATCAGTTAGGTTTTTCCACAGACATTGCAAATTTACTGCAATATTGAGAGACGAAAAATATGAAACATCATTTTATTGATTGAAAAATGAAAATAATCAACTTAAATTGTCATTGATGAATTAATAATTAGTTCATACGTACTTTGTTGTTCCTTGCCAGTTCCCTTGTCTCTAGCAGACACATGAACAATTCCATTGGCATCAATGTCAAAGGTTACCTCGATTTGTGGAACACCACGTGGAGCTGGTGGAATGCCAACAAGAGTAAATTGTCCAAGTAATTTATTGTCATTTGCCATTTCACGTTCACCTTGATGTACTTTTATTTCTACTTGAGTCTGTCCATCAGCTGCTGTTGAGAATACCTGGCTCTTCTTCGTTGGAATTGTGGTATTTCTGGTGATTAACTTTGTGAAGACACCACCAAGTGTTTCAATACCTTTAAAAAATGAAGAGTTCATCATTTGTGGATCAATTGAATTGTGAAATTTCAATTAAAAAGGAATTGACTAAATTAAATTCAGAATTTGAACTGTTATCTTCAAAATTATGTCAGAGAGAAGATTAGTATTGAAACATCATAATTGGAAATTTGAGAATGGATTAAAAGCATTTGTGATTCGATTGATATTAACTATAGTGATGGGCGATTTTTAATCGATCTTTGGAAAATCGTTTTTTTTTTGTAAAAATCGATATTTGAGAGTCCTGAAAAAACAATTTTAAAAATTCAAAATTTCGAATAAATTGAATAAATTGAAATTAATTTTTACCAAGTGAGAGTGGAGTAACATCGAGCAGCAATACATCAGTGACATCTCCAGCGAGGACACCACCCTGTACAGCAGCACCAACAGCCACAGCTTCATCAGGATTGACAGCTCTCGATGGAGTTCTTCCGAATATGTCCTGAACAGTCTGTTGGACCTTAGGTACTCTAGTCATACCACCGACCAGAAGAACTTCCCCAATATCTGATTTTGAGACTTCAGCATCGGAGAGTGCCTTCTGACATGGCTGGATCGTCCTCTTGATGAGATCTCCGACCAAACTCTCGAATTTACTACGTGACAGCTTCAGGTTCAAGTGTTTTGGGCCACTGGCGTCCATCGTGAGGTAAGGAAGATTGATGTCAGTCTGTGAAGAGCTTGATAATTCGATTTTAGCCTTTTCTGCAGCTTCTTTGAGTCTCTGCATGGCCATCGCATCTTTGGCAACATCAATTCCCTGGTCTTTCTTGAATTCATTAGCAAGATATGTGACCAATGCATTATCAAAGTCCTCTCCACCAAGGAATGTGTCTCCATTAGTTGACTTGACCTCAAAAACTCCCTTCTGAATTTCAAGAATCGAAATATCGAAGGTACCACCACCAAGATCATAAACTGCTATTATTTTGTCGTCTGTTTTGTCCATTCCATAAGCAAGTGCAGCGGCTGTTGGTTCGTTAATGACTCTGAGAACATTTAAACCACTGATTTGACCAGCATCCTTAGTTGCCTGTCTCTGCGAGTCATTGAAGTAAGCTGGAACCGTGATAACTGCATTTTTAACTGGTGTATTCAAGTAGCCCTCGGCTGTTTCCTTCATTTTCATGAGGACAAAAGCCCCAATTTGACTTGGAGAATACATTTTTCCATCGCTTCCCTGAACCCAGGCATCACCGTTTGATGCTCGAACGATTTTATAGGAGACTGTCTTCATGTCCTTCTTCACTTCTGCATCATCAAATTTTCTACCGATTAAACGTTTTGTAGCGTAAAATGTGTTTGCGGAATTTGTAACAGCCTGTCGTTTAGCTGGCATACCCACGAGTCGTTCTCCATCTTAAAAAAATACGGAAAAATCATTAATACTGTTATTTTATCTTAGAATTCATGAATATCATCATCTTAGAAACAAAGTGGCGTAAGTTCTGCAAATGGCACATAAGCATAGAACTTACGCCCTTTTTTTTTTCTAAGGAGATGATATTATGCATGTTTTGAATTATAGACAATTGTGATATGAACCTTTTGTGAAAGCTACGTAAGAAGGAGTAGTTCTTGATCCCTCAGCATTCTCAATTACTTTTGCCTGTTTTCCTTCCATAACAGCAACACAGGAAAATGTCGTACCCAAGTCAATACCGATAACAGCTCCTTTGACTCCATCGGAGCTTTTGAAAAGAATAAATCAGTGTTATTAATGAAAATCTTCTATTTATAGGGGAAGATGGGGTAAAATGGGCATCAGAAGTGAACTATAATGTTTTAATTAGTGAAAATCACATGAAACTAGTGGAAGTACTGAAAAAATGTAATATTTTCGATGATTTCATTGAAAAACTGATGAAATTTACATTTAAAAATGCAAATTTTTATGTCAGCACATGTTTTCCAACGCAAATTATCCCAGATTTTCAATAGAATCATCAAAATAAAACTTATCCCCCATCATTTTAACGCAAATATCCATTTTACTCCTTATAAAATCATTTAACATGCTATTCTTACCCATATCTGTACTGATTAACCTCATATTGTCTCTGAGATGCAGATAAAGTTGGCGCAATAGTCTGTGAAATCATAAAATACTCATTAAAAACTCTCATCACCTCTTTTTTTATCCATCAAATTAGCATTGCCTATTAATTCCGCAGTAATTCCAGCATTTTCCAATGAATTTCGCATTTTTAAGGGTTATGTAACTATTTTTGATCTCCGAATTTAATAATTTCTGCATTTCATCATCGACGAGATGGGAAAATCGAGAAACCAAGAAATTGCGTTTTTACAATTATTATCCGTTAATTAAATTAAAATTTTTTTCTCGAAAACTTTGGACCCTCGAAGAAGTTGCACGTGTTAGCCGGCATGGGTCCGCCCTTTCATCATCATTAATTATCATTAATTACATAGATTGAAAAAAATATAAAAATGCGTTATTAAATAAAATTAGCAAACCAATACTTTAAAAACAAAAAACACGAGCTTTTGTGGCAAATCAACTCGAAAAATCATCGAAATTTCATCGAAAAATGAGAACTCCAAGAAGATTGTAGAGGCGACATTTTCTCACGTGTTAGTAATCGGCCATAAACGCTTGGCCAACGATTATTACAGCTCTGAGAACAAAAATTGCGGAATTAATAGAAAAAATGCCTAAAATTTGAAATTTCGCGCTTTGATATGAGAAGAAAAAAGCAAAAGAAAAATAGATTAGTATTAATTTTTTTTAGATTAATATCGAAAAATGGTTAATTTTCCTTTTTTCGGTTTATAACGAAAATAGAACTTACGTTTTTTAGAATCGTGCTAAATCGTCTTCTCCTGTTAACCTCCTGCACTACTCCATTGCAGCTACGTGCTAATAGTCTCGATGCACCCAGCATTTTTGTTAATTTTCTTTCGGTTAATTAACTACCAAGTTCTTGGTAAACAGAAAAAAAACAGCGGACAAAAGCACTGCCGGAAACGTGCCAAAGGCCTCTACGACTTCACGTGTAGTGATGCAATCTCTGGTAATATGCGATTGTGAGAGAAAAATGAGTCGGAGAGTGTTAAATGCGCATGCGTCAGTTTCTATGAAGCGTGAGAGGTTAGTGAAGAGTTTTCGGCCAATCAGAGAGCTTCTTGGAGGAGGGAGCAGCCAATGAGAGACGCGTGTGGAGTAATTTGCCTGAAATTCTTTTATCGAAAGAGAAATCCCGAATGTTCTATTGCTTTCTGGTTTTTTCTATCAAGTTCCATGTTAAATTGATTGAATTAAAAAAATTGTGGGGTAATATTCTCGTTTTTTTGATGGAGCATAATTTTTTAATTGGAGAAATAAATTTTTTGCCTTGAGGTGAGAGACAAATTTCGATTATTATGACGATTGTATAGTTTTGTTTTGATTTTGACGAAAATTTTCTGCGGGAAGTTGCGCAATTTCCGGAATTTGAATCGAGATATGTGATAATATACAAGAATAATGGGGAAATTTGAAAAATAGATATGCTATGCATATATTGCATATAGTATATTTAATATATACACAGTATATATGATATATATATAGTATATATACCATATATATATTCATATACATTATTATTATACAATATACAGCGATTTCGCAGAAACACAAAAAAAAGTCGTGTTTTTTTTATTCAAAAAAAATTTAGTACATAAGTAATTAATAATTACCTAATCCCCTCTTCTCTGAGTTCCTTTGTGCATCAGAAAAAATTGATACGTCCCATTGGATAATAATGTTCACCAGTCAATTAATTATTCCATACTTCCATTCTTTTACTATTCCCTCTTCCAAATTCAATCAAATGACTCGAATCAGACCCTGAAACTCTCACATTATTAAAGTAATATATCTTTTTTCTTTTCTTTTTTCCTTTTTTTTATTATTAACGTTTTTCATCTGTTGGTTGTTCATTACAATTTTGATTACATACATATAATGTGAATTTTTTTTCTTCTTTTCATCCATTTTTCCTCCTTTTTTTTTTTTATTTTAAAGTTCGACGTATCGATATAATACAAATGATGAAAATGGAAAAATTTTCCACATTCTGTTCATTTCCAAAAAAAAAAAAAAGAAAAAGGAACAAAATTCAGTGGAGTGCATAAAAATTGTTTGGCTATGAATTAAAAACTTTTATCATTTTCCATTTAATTAATTCCATTGGTCGTGGTAATGAGCCAACCCTGACTGCATATTAATATAATATACCGTGCTAGCTCTTCTCCACCTTAATTGAGTAAATTCATAGATTCTTTGTTTTTTTTTTTTCTTATTTTCATTTTTATCAATATTATTATTATTATGATTATTATTTTTATATTCAACGTATTTGATCAATCTCAAATCGATAAATCTAATAGTTATTCCATTTTTTTTCAATTTTTGTTAATCATTTACATTATTAAAAATGTGCACATTAGTCATAAGACTGGTCCAGTATGAGGTTCTCTCGTTTTTTTCCACTACTGTGTGTCTCGACTGATTAAAAAAATTTTCCTATCAATTTTTTAATTTTTTTTTTTCATTTTTTCAATTGTCATATGAATCACAGGCAACAATTGATTAATACCAAGTTCAGATGACACTTAAATTTTCTATATTCTTAATTTATAATTCACGATCAGTCTTCCCTTTTCTTCTTCTTCTATTTTTGTCTGAGATTAACTAGAAGAAAAAACCATGGGATTATTATATATATATATTTATTCAAATCACTATGTGAAAAGAAAAAAATTCAGAAAAATGGAATCTCAATTTAAGTAGAAAAAGGATAAAATATTGGATTGTGAAGAAAAATTTCTGAACTTGGTGTAATTGTATTTTTCAGAATTACTCCAGTATATAGATCTATATATATATATTGATAGTGCTAAATTATTTAATGATAATGATAAAAAGGAAAAATGTTCAAGAATGATCCGGTCAAAGCAACGTATCATTTTTCAACTGCCACGTAATTTAAAAAAAAATGAAATAGAGCTGAAATTTGGATTTTGAAACTGTGATTCTATTTTTATTCTATCAATTAAATGAAATTTTGGAGAAATTCTATTATAATTTTTCCTTTTTCTGAAATTGTTGCATCCATCACTTAAATAATTTAAATAAGCCCTTCTAAATCCTCATAGGATCATTCTTCATGACAAATGAAGATCAATAAATATAATATAATTAACAAAACAAGTGATTTTTTTTTTGTAAATGAATAATAATCATATCAATAATAATAAAAATAACAATTTGAGTAGGTACTTTGAATGTTTTACATTCATAGGATAAATAATAAACTCTATTTGAATAATTTAAGAATTTATTTACATCCAAAGAGAGCCAGACGCTGTTCAATGAACCCTAAAAAAGTGGGAAAAAATTTACTTCACCAAGTTTTTTTTTTTTTTTTTGAACATTAAAGCACATATCTTGAGAATACAGAATTAATGAAAAAAAAAAAAAAAAAAAAATTAAAATGAATAAATGATGATGATGATGACCGATGCATTGAGCGGATCAATTTCTGCTATTCATGTTCCAAACTAAAAGCTGTCAAAACGACTGTCTCATGTGCACTTTATTATTATTTTTTTTTTTTTAATCATTTTTTATTATTTTCATATTTTTACTAACAATTAAAAATTTCCTATTACTTATCATTCACGTATTTTTTTTGTTTTAAGGTCAATTCACATTATCATGGTTTAATCATAATTAATTAATTATAATTAGTATCATTATAATTCATAATAATATACAACATTTTTTAATAAATCATTTATTCTAAAATTCATCGTTCATCAATAATTCACTCGAAATTTTTCATCATTTGATCCATTTTTTGTTTTTTTTTTCACCTTGCATACTGATTTATTACAATTGGAAAAAAAAAATAATAATTTTTTTCATCATCATATTTATAGTTCTCATTTTTTTCCCTATATATGAAATCACATTTCAGGGATAATGTTTACTAGCTTCGTTCGTCATTTACACAATTAATACCGGAATTGATTTGTCTCTTCAATTTTTTTTTTTTTTTTGTGGAATTACGTTTTTTTTTCTTCATTGATTTTGTGCTTTTTCTGTTTACCTGGTTCGTTTTTTTTTTTTCAAAAATTACTTTCCTTCATTCATCAACTACATTGGCTTGTAGATATAACATTTCATACATAGCTGTATTATCGAGAAAAAATCCAAACTAGAAACAGCTTTCTGTGTCTTTCATTTATTCATTTATCTATTTAGTTTATTTTTCTTTCAAATTATTTGTGCTGAGTAAATTTAGTTGGCTTCTTGATTTTGACTTTTATGTTTTTTTTATTTATTTTTTTTTTCATCAAAAAGAAGAGAAAAAATCATTTTGTGTGCGTCAGATACTTAAAAAAAATTATGTTGTTACAATAAAGTGATAAAGAATTTTTTTTTTCTTTTAATATCATCATATAAAGTTTGCAGCAGTAGCAACAAATTATTCAAAATATAATTTCTTCATTTCGAAATAAAATCCATAAGAAATGATTAAATTCACCGCGAAAAACATATTTTTCTGAAAATTTTTCAATTAATTTCGTTTTTTTTTCTATAAAATTGTTATTTCTGTTGAACATTGATTATAAAGAGTCACATGACTCGATGTTGTGATACCTTGCGCATTTTTTTTTGCCGCCAAGGTCTAAAATCCCAAATAATAATAAAAATAATAAGAATATAAGAATGATAATATAATATAATAATATAGTAATAATAATTAATAAACATAAAACATGTTTTTCCTATTGATGCAAATTCAATTCTATCAATATTATAATTTTACAAATGACGAAAAAACTCTGTTTCCTTTGAGTTTCAATTGTTTGTTCTTATTATTTTTTTCTCATTTAATTATTCTTCTTTTTTTTTTCATTTTCTTTTTGTCAATTTTTATTCATTCAAAAACGAAAAAAAAATTCGTCACTCATTCTGTAATCATTTGCACAGTATGTACTTATAATTCTAAAAACTTGCTATAATATTATATTCATTTATTCTATAATTATATCAATACTGTTGACGGATAGAGATTCATTCACAGCTCGCGCAAATTATTCGAGCGTAAACCCAAAAAACCCCCGAGAACTTAATAAAAAAAATCTTCAATTGTTTTTGTGTTGATAAATGTTCTTTTTTTTTTTTTTTATTTTTCTCTTGCTTTTACTTATTATTTGATCAAAGAAATAAGGAGAAAAAAAAAAATTTGCCCACAATTTCTCACTTTTCATTAAATTATTTGATTAAAATCACTCATGCGTCTTCATCAATCAGTTCCTCATCACCTCTCTCTCTCTCTCTCTCTCTTTCTTCTGCACTATATACTTGATGATATAAAAGAAAATTATTTCACATCCCCCAAATATATTTTAGTTATATCACTCGGTCCCAATGAATTATATTGGGCCTAATTAATTGTTTATTTATTTTTCTTCAATTAAAAAACATTTCATTAATGAAATGTATTAATTTAAACTTTTTGACTTTCAATCTACTCGATAGTCTCTATAAATTTTGGAAACGTGTGTGTATTCTTCATAAATTTTCATTAATTGTCCAATATTCAATGTGTTTTTTTTTTCTCTTTCCTTAAGACCCTGAGTCACTCGCGATTTTTCAATTTGAATTAATTGGAATTAATTATTCATTAATTGGTGAATTTCTTCTTTTTTTTTCATAAAAATTTATTAATCAGACCCGGTCATGAATTTTCTTTTTTTTTTTTTCCTTTTATTTTGCTGCGGAGTCACATGTGTCCATGCTGTGCAAGTATGTAATCAAGCTGTTGAAGATAAAGTAACTGCTGTACAATACTCTGCAGTGGATCCTGACCCTGATTACCCTGTGTCACACCTCCACCAGTAGGTTGACTTATTGTAACCGCATTTGAATATCCAGTATCACCAGTATCCATTGATAATGATGATGATATTGTTGCTGTTGTTCTTTCATTTATTGGAATTTGTGGTATCATACCGGTTAATTGTCCATGATAACGCGATGATGCGCTCGATGAGGTCAGATAAGAGGTCGTTGATGATAATATCGTGTTCTCGCCCCGCTAGGGAGCCACGTTTTTGGGCCTGCGCCCCCGACGCCCCCTGGTGGGAGGGCGCGGGGACTCCTGGCCTCACTGGCTCACTGCGGGGCTCTTCTTGTCTTGCTGCTGTTGGCTACCATCCTGTGATCCCTGTACACCACCACCTCCACCACCTTGAGCACCTTGTACACCCTAGAAATCATCATTTACTTCAAAAAAATCCTCTTTCCCCTTTTATTTAAACGTTTTTTCTTTGCGTTTGCCAAAAGAACAATTGAATTTAATGCTTCTATTAAATTTTTTAATTATAAAATTAAATCAAATGCTTTTTTTTTCATAATTATCTTCATCTTCTACAGTTTATTCTAATTTTAATGTCATCGCCTTGGAAACAAAAGGGCGTAAGTGCTATGATTATACACAGCACTTGTGCCCCTTTGTTTCTACGGTGATGATGTAAAGTCAAGATGGTTTTTCATGTTTAGAACATCTCTTTTCCAAGGAAACTATTCATTTTTCCACTCCACCCACTCTCTATGATACTATTTTAATGCAAGTACCTAGAGAAAATGACGAATTACATTGATAATCATGTTAATACGTCTTTAATGAATTTTGTGTACAGCGGAATTATCGAATCATGATGGGAAAAGAATAAAATTTCAATTTTAAAACAAGAATGCTTTTTTTTTAAAACAATAATTTATTTTTTTTTCCAATAAATACTCGACGCAAAGATAAACGTTATTTGAATTATTGGACATTTTTTTTTCTTATTTTTTTTTTATTTTGGAGTTTTATGGAATCAGGAGATAAAATTTTTTGAAAACGTTGAATTATTCATTCATTTTCGAGTGGTTTATTTCATACCTTTTTTGCTCTACTAGATTTTATGGAATAATTATCAGTGTAATGAACAAGTACTATATAGTTAAGTGTTGTACATACGTGTTGAATTGAGTGTTTATCATACATTTTCATTAAATTTCATTTTTTAACTAAAAAACTTATGTTTACGTTATGAAACTTTGGATTTATTATTATTTTTTCCTATTCTCTCAATTATAATTGAGTGATGAAAATACTTGAATTCTTATATATATATAAATTGCTTTTATCAATGTATCATCTTTGTATCTCCTAATTCCAGGAAACGTAAAAAAAACTCCAAAATTCATAATTTTTTAACGAATTTTGATGGATAAATTATTCCCGTACTTTCTAATTATCCTGATGATTTTTTTTTCGGTTGTGTGGTTTAGGAGATTTTCGAGGTTCTGTGTCGAAATCAAGTTTTTCCTGTTTTACCTGACTTCCGGGACCTCCTTGAGGTGGTCCTCCCCCGCGATCAGGTGGCCAGGAATTACCGGGTGTTGGTTCTGAATGAAATTGATGTGGATGAGGTGGTGGCCCACCCGAGGTATCATGACTGTGTGGATCTAGACTATTCGCTGCATCATACTGCGCGTTCTCAAGCCTCGTTATAAGTCGTTCATCCTCATCTCCGAATTCACCTCCCATTAGGGATGGCTCACCCACTACCATCACATCCTGAAAAATTCAATATTGTATTAAAATGCTATATTGAAGACAGAGTTATTATAGGCGAAAGTAGGGTAAAATGGACATTGCAATGGAACGACTGGAGATGGATTTTTTTGGATGATTCCATTGAAAAGCTGAGAGAATTTCAGTCGGAAAACTAGTGTTAGAATCAATTTTTTCTAATTTTTCTAAAATTTAATTTTTTTGGGACACTTTTGAAGGACTAAACCTCTTTATTTCTTGAAAAATTCACTATTTTTGAAATATCTATGGTTCTATTGGTTATAGCGCGAAAATTTCGAATGAAGGTGAAAGGTGAGATCATTCGCCGTTGATTTATGAGGTTTTAAATACAAAAATATGGTTTTTTGAGGTATTTATAGGCACTTTTTTGAAAATAAGTTTTTACTCCATAACCATCTCAAAAAACCATATTTTTTGATTGGAAATCCTTTAAATCTATGGCAAATGATCTCACTTTTCACCTCCATTCGAAATTTGTGCGCTAGGACCGATAGAATTGGAAATATTTTAGAAAAACAGAACTTTTCGAAAAATGAAAAGGGGTGCTACTTCAAATCTTAACCAAATAAGTAGAATTTTTGAAAAATTGCAAAAAAATCAATAGGACACATGATTTCCACAGCAAATTTTCTCAACTTTTCAATGGAATGATGAGGAAAAAATTATCTCCAATGTTTTTAATTAATTTCAAGTGTTTTTCGTAATACAGTCATCAAAACTCAAATGTGTCCGTTTTACCCCACCTTACCCCAATCAGTGACTAATTACCTGAGAGGCTAAGGAAAAATTCGGTCCCGGTGATCTTTTTTTACTAGGCGCGGGTGGTGCATTATTTCCTGGTCCAGACGCACTTGCTTTTCGCTTTCTTCTTTTACTTGCCGGCCTTTGTGATTCTGTAATTTTCCAAAAATTTCATCATTACTCTGTGCTTTCATCCAAACTGTGCTAATGAAAAAAATTAAACTTTGCGCAAAAGTTTTAAGAAAATTATGAAAGATGATTAAGTGAAAGAGAAAGAAAGAATAAAATTATAGCAAATTCTATCCATTTGTGGACCTTTATTGTCATCAAAGGTCTCTTAAGTTATGGCAAATATTCCACTCAGGCATGCAGGCACACCACATACAAATAGACAGATACTTTACGCATATTGTCTTCAAAAAGTAATATATATTTATTATAAATTTCTCTTCATCAATAGTCAATGAACTTTCCAGTTACTTAGAAGTAGTAGGAATTCACTGATTCAGAAGATTTTTATTAAAAAAATATTGTGCATTGTTCTATGGGCTCTTCGACTCTTGATTTTCAATGAAAAAACTCAAATTTATTGGGAATATTTCGAAATTTTCAATAATTTTTATCAATTTATCAATTACTTGTTTCTCTTGAATTTTTGATTTCTTTCTTCTTTTGTAGAAACGGAAGTAAGGTGCGATAAGCTCGTGTGCACATACAGGCCACAGAGTAGTTTAAAAATCACTCATGCAAATCACGATCTGGTGAAAAGGTAAGAGCTTAATCCTCAATACTGTTCTATTCTTTTAATGAAATTGGTAAAAAATAGAAAATGCTAAATTGAGCCTAACTGTAGTAAGTATGACAACTTTGCTCTAAAAACTCTCATAATTCATCTGAAAATTCATCTTCATAAATACTTTAATAAAAGGAGAAGTCACAGCCTCGAATAGAACATTGCACAAACAGCTCTGATATCATTTTTCAGTCTATTTAATTATTCTCGTGAAAATGAAAAATAAAACTAATTTAATCGAAACTTTGATGCACCAACGAAGATCTCTTGGTGGAATTTTGATAACTATTTTTTGATTCCCGAAGCCACTTGCTTGTGGATTCTCATGTAAAGCAACTGTCTGTCTACCTCTCTTACCCGGCGGGGCAACCATCCTCTGCCACTTCTGAAACAGGGTTGTTTTCAAACAGTCACGAGGCGATAATGCGTATGCCTTGTGCCTCGACATAAGCTCTTGCATTGGCTCCAGAATTACACATAACTGTAAAAAAAAGACAAGAAATTTTCATATTATATTGATTTGATTTGATATCAAGGTAATCCAAGTAGCAGGTCCAAATGATCTATTTTCTGTTTTATTGATGTTATCATCAATATTCTAATTATTCCGATTTCGTAACATTTTACCGATATTAGAACAATATCCACCATAGTGAATTGTTATCAAATAATATTATAAATTTCCAATATTGTTCCGAATTTGACTGACGCTGTTCCGGCATCTAGGACTGGGATTGGAGGATTCTCGGATTTTAAATACCCATATTTCATTTTTTCATGTGATAAATCTGCTTAATCGCTATTTGTCCGGTACAGGCGTTCTTCATGATTTAAAAAATTAATAGACATTCTGACGAACAAGAATATTCTTATGGAATGGACTTTAAAAAAGGAAAAGAGACTATTGATCGATCAATTGATCTTTGAAGTTAGTTGAGTAAATTAAATGTCAAAAGAATTTATGGATTAGATTACTTTCATCTTGTGAATCAAATATTTATTATACAATTGATGAATGACCAATTATTCATAAACGAGGATTGAATATTCAACAATATATATAGTTATATGAGGAAGAAATAGGTCTGTGACCATGAATTGTTACAGTGAAACTGAAACTGAATCTCCCTTATGGAGTTCTAATGTTAATTTATTTTTTTTTTAATGTTATTTTTGCCTTGATTTGTCCGGTAACATGGTGTAAAGTAAATTTAAAAAAAATCTTCTCATGCTACTCTATGGAAACTGTCCAAAATTGAAAAAGTAAAATAGATTATCGGAACATACTACATAATTGGATATCCTTGAAGTGTAGAAAAAAATGAGAATTATCAAAATGGAAAAACTCACCCTAAGATAATTGAGAGTAGAATTTGTAATGCCTTGTCTAGTTATATTTTTACTCAATTGCTCGAGCATTGATGGATCCTGCTGTGCTGTATGCATACTAACAACTGATCTAGGTACCAATTCTCGATGTTGCCGTACTGTCATATGCCACGACTTTATCCTCATGAGGTCATCGAAGGTAAATTCTAGTATTAACCTACCCTCCGTACATACCTGAAACAGGAAATCCTAAATATTTTCAATATTTCTTTCATTTATTTCTTTTTCTTATGTACATTAATTGAATAATTTTACAAATTAGTAGAGATTTTTTTACCTTCATGAACGGTGGCTTTCCATGATGCGTAACCATTACACAGTTTTCACAATCCAATGTTATACTCGTATTGTGAAATGACTCTTTCGGATGCTTCATGTGATAATAAAGCTCTGTAACACCTCCCTCAAATATCGAACGAAAGTACCTCGGTATTAGTGTCCTTCCTATCGCTGAAATTACACATTTATTTTTTACTAACAATCACATTTATTCATAAATATTTTTTCAAATAATTTTTGTTGAATTGTCCAAAATTAACTTACTGTATCTTTTGGGTCCATCCTCCAGGCAAAATGCGAGGGTTAGTGTCGCGTCATCCTCGAAGAATTCTGTTGCAAATGAGTCCCACCAAAGGTTATCACTTTCCTGAAAAGAAGATGATTATAATTTTAGAATCAATTAAATGATATAAGGCTGAAATAATGAAGAATAGGTAATTTATTTTTTGTAAGGTAGTATCCCAGCGAACACGAATACAGTTAATTTTTTATTTTTTTGATGCCGTACACGGAGAAAAAAATCCATGAAAATTTATGGTGAAAGTTCCAGAAAAATTACCGGACTGAGCAGTAACCGTGGGACATAGTGCCTTACTATGAAAAAATGCGAAGCCAGTCCGGTAAAATTTGACACTGATGGGTTCCAGTAAAAATTTCAGTCTCTGTGAATAAGAATTCAGTTCTTTCGAATGAAAATGTATTGAGACGTGTTTTATTATATTGATTGTCCTAATTATTATTAGTTCTTCGTTATTCTTATTCATTTTTTATCCTGAAAATAAATTTATTTTACATCCATTTTTAGCAATGAAGACTCTAGCAGAGATTATTGTCTTATGAGTTACAATGGTCGACAGAAATTCGGAGTCCTCCAAAAAATTCCCAAGAATAGTTATTCAAATCATAAATTTCATAATATCCTGTGTGCTGATCTAGTATAAAAGAATTAAATTTTTTGCAATAACAATTATTTCGCTGTTTGATACATTTAAAAACTTGATTTCATAGAACTGTGGTCCATGGCTATCACGATGACAGATCCAATATGGCGATTCTTCCAAATTTCCCATAAGTCCTTGCGATACGCGATCGAATCCGAAAAGACCCGAACTGAATCGATTGACGGACGAGTGCGATAGAAATTACTACTCAGTCCGGTAAAAAGTATCCCGAGGACGAGAAAATTAACGTCCTAGTCCGCAATTTATACGTTTTTCACAACAAATTTTGTGGGATACAAGAAGAAATTTTATGGATGTAGGCACAGTTAGGGAAAAATTACCGACCAGTCCAGTAAAATGCACTCACTCATTTGGTACATATTATGAGACGTTTCTCACTTTTTCATTCCTGTAGGAGGACGTTTTCACTTACGAGCCTCTATGTCCCACGATTACCGGACTGGTCCAGTAATTTTTCATGAATTTTTCTCTCCGTGTATCAATGATGATATTTTTCTACATTTTTCTGAATTTTTTCATAATTTTTGTCCGTGTAGTTTTGGAGACATTAATTAGGGGGAGGTGAGGGCAAAATGGACATCAGGGGTAAAATGGACACCTCTAAATTTTCAGGCGAATATTATGGAAAACTCTTGAAATTAATAGAAATATTGGTAGTAGATTGTTTTTGATGATTCCATTGGGAAGCTGAGGAAATTTTGGGTGGGAAACAAGTGCCGGAATTATTTTTTTTGAATTTTTTGCGATTTTGAATTTTTCGAGCATTTTAGAGGGGTGAAACCCTTCTTTTTTGGGAAAATTTCAGTTTTTTTAGAATATTTTCGGTTCTATTTGTCGTAGCGTGAAAATTCCGAATGGAGGTCAAAGGTGAAATCATTTGCCATCGATTCATAGGGTTTTCAATTTGAAAATATCGATTTTCAAGGTATTTATGGGGATTTTTGTGAAACAGTTTCGTGAAACAGTTTTTGGCCTATAACTATCCCAAACATTGATATTTTCGAATTCAAAACCTCATAAATCGATGGAGAATGAGCTCACCTTTCATTTGAAACCACCCCTGAGATGCTACGACCAATAGAACCAGAGATATTTGCAAAAAACTTAAAATTTTCAAAAAGAGAAGGCTTTCACCCCTCAAAAATGCTAAAAAAATATCGAATTTTTAAGAAAATCGAAAAAAAACACATCTGATACTGGTTTTCCTGCTAAAATTTCCTCAGCTTTTCAATAGAATCATCAAAAAAAATCCATCTCTAACCGTTTCATTACAGTGCCCATTTTGCCCCACTCTCCCCTATCAAAGTTACTGAAAATAGCGTTGGTGGGGATGAAACGCCCTAAATCGAACAGAAATAACGAAATTACTAAAAAACCACATGGTTGACTCATTATTTAAAAATTATTGGCAAAGAGAACAGCATTCTAACTAAATAATAGAAGAAAAAAATATTCAATTCACCGTATAGTTATTGAGAAATTTTAATTAGAAGGTAGGCGTAACTATGTGCCTCTCTCTCTATCTCATGCACGTGATAGGCGATTCATGTAAAGAAAATTCGAGGAAAGAAAAGTATATTGACAAGCTGAAGATCTGATTTTCGAATAGTTTAATCACTTTTTCGAGTAAATTAAAGCACATTTTCCCAAATTATCAGCAATTGATTGGAAACTAGTCTACAAATTCTCATTTTCTTCCTGTTTTATAAACCGTAGTCTGGGATATTAATACCTTAATGAAAATAATTTCAGGCTGAATCTTTGCAATTCCAAAATATCGAAAATCTCATCAAGTTCATGAATCCCAAAATTTCAAGAATTCATTTAGTAATTAATATTTTATTCCCTATGAATCTATTGGAATGAATTATATCCGACTATTTTGAGAAATACAACGAAGGAAAGGGCTAAGTCAAGTCAGTAAGAGTTGAATAACACATGACTGTCTGGCTTGGAATTATAGCTGGATTCTCGCTTGCAACTCGGTGAAACGGGGGTAAGAAGGATATATATATGTGACTCAACTTCCACTTGCCCTATTCGCGTCTCCATTCAATTATGCACTCGAAAAATAAAAAAAAATCAGGAGAAAAAAAAGGACAAACTTCTCATAACTAATGATCATATCATTTTTTTAGACTTCATGATAATCAACTTGTGATAAGTGGAAGTAGGCGCCAACAAGTGTATGAATGCACGTGAAAAGTTTCGAAATGCGGGGCCACAGGTAACACACAAACAGTGTGACACTCAAAGGAATAAAAAGCCTGTTCAGATTTTCTATGTACTTTTTACATCAAACACACGAAGTACAGTCGTAATACCGCTCAATTTTTCAATTGCATTCAGGGAATTTTGGAAGTATCGAAAGTTGAGGATAATTGTGGAGTGGACAACAAAATTTGTCAATTATTGATGGGACAATTGCCAGATTGAGCTGATCCTATTTCAAAAGCTATTTTGAAAGCTCTATTAACAATAGAATGAAAATTCATTAAAACTATTATAGAAAGGTTTTCCCTTTGATTTTCGAGGTTTCGATGTTTTGTATTATGATGAAAATGACTTGAAATCAAAGGAAATATTGAAGATATGCTTTTCCTGATGATTCCATTGGAAAGATGAGAAAATTTCCTACTGAAATCATGTGCTAGACTTAATTTCTTGGAATTTTTCAAAAATGCGAATTTTTGGTCAAGATTTGAAGGTGAAATCCTTCTCGTTTTTGAAAAATTCCACTTTTTCGGGGATATGTCTGGTTCTATTGGTCGTAGCGAGCTGGGGTTGGTCTCAAATGAAAGATGAGCTCATTTCCCATGGATTTATATAGTTCTAAAAGGAAATTATCGATTTTTCAAATAAATACAGAGCAAAAACTGGTTTTTAGAAAATGAGCTACAAATCATTGAAAAATCGATGAAAAAAATTAAAAACTATAGAAATTGATGGCAAATGAGCTCACCTTTCATTTAAGATCAACCCCAGGTCGCTACCACCAATAGAACCAAAGATATCCCCAAAAACGTGATTTTTTTCGATTTTTAAGAGAATTCACCTTCAAATCTGGACCAAAAAATCAGAATTTTCAAAAAAATGAAAAAAAATTATTTTGACACATGTTTTCCACCTCAAATTTCCTCAGCTTTTCAATGGAATCATCACAAAAAATTTATCTCCAATCGTTCAATTGAAATATCCATATCATCCTCAATTTCCCCTACAATATCAAAAAATTGCATTTTTCGAACACCTTTAGTAAAAGTTGGACATTTCATACGCCTGACGAAAGAATAAAAGTTTTGTCCACTCCAATAGATGAGTTATTACAGAGCAGACGTAAAAATAATCATGATCTATCGAAAAAAACCTTGTGATAATCAAGAAGCTCTGACAATTGGTCACTATATCAGAATGAAAAAAAAAAAAAAAAACGAGAAAAAAAAAGAAAAAAACGATTAACAATTTATTTTTGCACCGTTTGTACATTTGAATTTTTTTCACCGAGTGTACCACCCCACTGTTGTTCAGATGGGGTGAGTAAAGGGAGGATGGGATAGAAGAGTGCGAGAAAGAGAGAGAGAGAGAGAAAATGAGCAAAAGAGATAGAGTGAGAAAGGACGATGGAGGCAAAAGGGGGAAAGACCTAGGGGTGGTATATGATCGTGTATATAGCGACCCGGAAAACTATTGTCCTGGCATTCTATCTCACGATTTTTCATTCAAAAATCGTTAAAATATCGTTAAAATAAATGAATTAATTGGCAAAAAATATGTAAAAGTTTGGAAAAATCCATAGTTTATGGCCATCAATTTTGGTTAATTTTGGATTTGTTGAAGTTAGTTATAATGATGTTGAATGATTTGTCTCTGGTTCATGATGAGGAAGACAAAACTGGTTCGGCTGGCTTGGATATGTACAGGCGAATGGGGCGGCAACGGCGGCGGTGGGAGGTGGGTGGGGGGAGGGGGGGGGGCAGCAAAAGCAAGAGAGAGATGAGGGATATGCGGGGGTACAGGAGGACGCAACAGCACTGAGCGGTGCTGGCAATGTGGAGGGAGGTACAATATGGGTTATCGAGGGAATGAGGAGAGGGAAAGGATATGTAGGGGGACGATCTCCACCCCAGGAGGAAAGCCAGGGGCCCTCATTTTATTACCCAGACTCCTCAAACTGTGGCTCTCAACTTCTACAAAACTTCCAGCATGCGGATTATGTCGTGTAAACAAGACTTTCTTTCCCACTCTTTCAATTCCATCTCTCTTATGTAGTAGTCTTTCCATGGTTTTTTCCCTCTATACACGGACTACTCTGGAGTATCGTGGTTGAATAGTTTACTCTTTTGTCAGTGCACTTGGTGGGCTTTATCTACTTAGTTCTTGGTATCATTGAGATGACAATTTGACCACTGGCCGAGTCCAATTACATGTCATCATCATCATTTGCTGAATGATGGAAGAGACTGGGGCGAAATGGACCCGTGAGGAACAAGTGATTTGGGATTTTTTTTGAGACGGAAGGGCTTTTCAAAAAAAATTGAAAAAATTCACGAACAATGGAGACATGTTGCAGCATCTTCTCAATTTTTTTCAGATTTTTTCACCGACTCCTTCACTCCGAAAAAAAAAATCCTAGATCATTTTGCAGTGAAAGTCCATTTTGCCCCAGTTTCTCTTCATTGAATTAATTTTTTTAGTGATTCTCTGTATTTTGATTTTTCCTTGTATAAAGTTCAACTGGAATAATTAATGCTCTCATTGCGTGATAAACTCTGGGTCTCCATCTGATGACTTCATCTCAAAAGCTGAGATGATAAGAAAATTTCTGTTGAGAAATTTCATAACAGGAATGGAGATAATCCCCTGGGATTTCAGTTTTTCTGTCCATTTTTTAAGACAAATATTATGGATTCTTATTCTTTTAATTTAATTATTCATCAATATATTCCGTTATTCATGAAAATTTTCAGAATTTTCATGTTCATTAGTTTTGCCTACTTAGCTTCCGAGAATAGATGTTTTTATTGAAGTTTGTTAAATAAAGACGAAGACTAGTGCTTCAATGGATGAGCAAATTCAGTTAACCCAAATACTCAAGTATTGCAATATCCAACTATTAATAATTCGTTTAAAGACCTAGTAACGTCGTAAAATCCGTATGCCTTACGTCTATGAGTAAAAACTATCCAGAATACTATAAAAATTAATGCTCAAAAGAAAAAACAGTTGAAATGAGGAAAAAAACGAGTATTAGCGGTATCGAATCACTGTTCCATCCTGATTTCACCTTAAGGTAGTATCCCAGAGTCCGGTCGATAAAACAGAAAAAAAAATGAGGATTCATAGGTTAGTTTCCAATAAATTGCTGATGATTCGGAAAAACTGGCTTTAATTTACCCTAAAAAGTGATTAAACTATTCGAAAGTCATATCTTCAGCTTGTGAATATAATTTTTTTTCTCCTCGAATTTTTTTTTACATTAATCTCCTATCACATGCATGAGATAGAGAGAGAGGCAAATAGTTACGACTACCTTCTAATTAAAGTTTCTCAATAACTATACGGTGAATTTAATATTTTTTTCTTCTATTATTTAGTTAAAATGCTGTTTTCTTCGACAATAGTTTTTAAATAATGGATCAACCCTGTGGTTTTTTAGTAATTTCGTTATTTCTGTCCAATTTAAGGCATTTCATCCCCACCACCGCTATTTTTAGTACCTTTGATCATTCATATCTCATAAATTACACGAGCAAAAATTGTGAAAAAATTCAGAAAAATGTAAAAAAATATCATCTTTGATGTGGCATCAAAAAAATAAGAGGTTAGCTGTGTCTTCACTTGAGTTCGATGGGATACTACCTTAATACCATCATTTCTAATATCGTCATTCAAAAAAGCAGGGGTTAAAGAAGGGAATTCACGAAAAAATACGATGGAAAGAATAGCAAAGAATTGATGAATAGAACTTAAAATAAATTTGTAAATAGTATAGAACGAATGCTAAGCGACATAGCTTGTCATTGTCATGATAGAGAAGTGGGAGAAAGAGGAACCACTCCTGGTCAGGGCCAACAAGTGTGGCACGCATTACCAGTAGGGAGGGAAACGAGGTCATTCAGCAGCCAACAATGACCTCGACAGTATGTACTTTAGGGTTTACAGATGATTCACTTTATCATTTAGTTTCCATGAATAGAAACAGATGTAAACAAGAAAGAGAAGAAAAAAATAAGTGAAGAGAAAAAATGAATTATGATGAATGCAGAATTGAGGACATAAGAAGTCTAAACGATTCTGAGACTTTATATTTTCAATGATGCTATTGAAAAAGTCATAGGAAATATGCATGCATTTTGTCGCATCTGCTTTTTCTTTTCGTTTGGAATTGATGGCATATGATCTTTCAAAAGAGCTGAGAGAGAAAAACTTTGAGGAAAAATATCGGGGAAACTATTATTTTTTTTATCACGATCGAATTATCGAAGAAGGCAGAGCGCAGAGGGAGGGTTGGAAACCGCAGGGAGTTGTGAATCCGTTGAAAACAGGACGGAGGAAGTGTAGGAGGGATGAGAAGAAGAAAGGTGACGACCATGGGTAAACCGCGGACGAGAATCTCGGTTCGTGCACTGAACCATCAAAAAAAAGCGCAAAACCATGGGGGAGATGGGGTAAAATGGACATTAGGGGGTGGTGAAGCTATCTCTAACCGTTTCATTGAAATCTCCATTTTATCTCGCCTATCCCTATTTTTTTTCGTCTCATGTGCTAAAAGGAGGCTTGCGTTTTTATTGAGGGATAGTGTAAGCTTCCTAACATGAAATATACTTTATGGTTTTCGAATCCCCAGATAAACTTTATGATAAACTTAATATTGAAAAAACAAATATTTTTTGACCTTTGATATTATTCAATGAAAAATTTTCTCAGCTTTTTCAGTCATCATCTTTTAATGTTGGCAAAATGTGCGAAAAATTGTCCTGATGTTTCGGCTTTTTTCGATAGCCCTTGTCATTTAATTAGAACCCTATAGCGAGTCATATTGCTAAGATAATGACAAACTGCAAATTTTTATATTCTATTTCAATAAAAACTATCTAATATTGATGCCATTCACTCTTATATTCAATATTTTCTTCGAAATAATTAAAAAAGTTGTTGAATTTGCTGAATCTAGTTAATTCAAACAGATTAACTAGTGAAATTGACTGAATAACATCAACTTCAACAGATTTTTTAATTAATTCAAAAAAATATTTGCTGAGGATCAATAGCATCAATGTTTAATAGTTTTTACCACTATTTTTTCTCAGCATGAGGACCAATTACTATTCCTCTATGAAATCTACCAAAACAATCCGCAAAGTCAGGACAATTTGTTTCTAATTTTTGTTTGACATTTAAAGCATTATAATCGAAAAATCAGAGAACATGTTTCATTGGATCATCTTAATACAATTAGATTGAAGTAAAAGTTTGACGACTCACCTCAGTCCGCTGCTGCAACCTCTTATTGAGCTCGTAGAGTCGGATGTCCGGTTGTTGGAAGTACGGTGTATGCCTCCTGGGGACAGGTAACGATCTGTCAGTGCAGACCGATGGGTCATGTTAGGGTGCGTGTATCACTGTATTTTCATATTATTGTGTAAAACTCGTGTATGTAGTGTTTTTATTAACATGCAATTATAAGCTTATGAAATTGCACGAGGTACAATTACAACAAAAGTAGAACTATTAAGAAAAATAAGAAGAAAAAGAAGAATCAACATGATTTTTCAATTTCCAAGGGACACACTTAAGTGACCCTAACTTTGGTTGAACTCAAATGCATCAGTCGTATCATAAAGACGCATCCTGATACAAAGTTAGCTATCAGGCTTGGGTTAATGGGTTTAGTTGACTAGAGTTAATGGACATATCGCCACGGTTTTCGGCCAAGTTTACAGAAAGGGATGAAGGAGGAGAGAGGGGAGGGGGCGCAATCAGCTGACAAGCCAGCTGGGGTCCAACATTCTAAGATTTTACATGTCTGTGTAACGAGTCACGTAATTTTGACACTACACTTTTGGGACAAAGTTAAAATGAGAGCCACTGCTTCTGCAGAGATCTCAGATTGGGTTAGCAAAGGGTCGGCTAGTTGTGTGCGTTGGGAAGAGACAGAAGCCAAGTGCCAGAAAGAGAGAGAGAGGAGAACGAGAGAGGGAGGGGGAGGGGGAGAGGGTGTTATTACGGGCTGCTCATGGGGCGGTCGTACGATCAATGCCAGGGAGTCATGCTAGTAACCCCTGGAAGTCTCTATATAGTCTCGTGTGTTATACATGAACGGGTAGGTATGTACAGAGGTATACCACATCCATATGCATGTGTGACAACACTCCATACACACTGTCATATACATGGAATATATCTTTTTATGTGTATGTCAATTCTATGCATATTCAGGGAGAAAAAAAAAACAAGGAGAATACATTATTTTCATTGGGTTCCTTTAATATCGAGATGTCTAATCAATGGAATTTTCTGGTATCGAAGTAGATATTGAATCTACAGTGTTTCAGTTGATTTTTAGCTTTGAATGATCATTTCTTGGTGGAGAAGGTATTCGCTTGTTGCGCAATTTTGACAGAAACTTTGAGAATTCTTGAGATATGTCGATTACCATATTGGTGGTATGAGATGCTGAGCTTTGAGCTATGGGTCTATGTACGTGAAGGAAAGTGAACGGATTTAGCCCGCAGCGGTGATATCGAGTAAAAATAACTTTGAAAGAAAGTTTTTTTTTTTTTAAACTTAATCTATTTTTTCATTTTCCCTATTCTGATGTATTTCTGGCAGAATACATGGAAATATACATTGTGAGACTAAACGAATTTGTATTTTTTTGTGTTTCGTTCAGTTTTGAGTGACATTTGGAGGTCAGAAAGAAAGAGAAAGAGACGTTCACGAAAAGCGGTCGATTTTATGACCCCTGGGCAACGATTAATAGTATCAATCGATAGTTTTGCACTTGCAACTTTTGATTCTGCCTCAGTCCAGAAGGCATTTTTCATACTTCGAAAAGAATCTTCAAGTGCAAATGTTGAGGAGAAAAAAATTGATTCGATCCCTCTTGGGAGTTTGACGAAGTGTCGGATTGAGAGAAGAATGAAAGAATGCGGTATAAAAATTTCATAAAAATTATGTCTCACTGCATTGCAAACAGAGAACATCAGTTGTACAAGGTCATTTTTATTGAATCGTGATAACGTGCTAATGAATACCAACGCGAGTGGATTCCTTACATTTTAGATTCCAGGCACGCATTCACGCGGAATACCCTTATACAGAAGTCAATCAAACCAGATTCTGATTGAGTCACTAACTGTCATAACGAGAACAGGATGGATCGTGTCAATCTAACTATTTTATATCACTTCATTGAAGGATCTGTTTTATTGCTCTCTCACTATCTTGATAGAGGAGGATATTCATCAAATTCCACCAATATTTGATTGCTTATGGTTGACTATAACAGCTAATAACTTTCGAGGATACAAAAAGTAGGGAAAATCGATTCAGAAGGAACGAGATTTTTTTTCGGAATGAAGGCCTTCACAAAAAAATCTGAAAAAAATCATGAAGATGCTGGAAGATGTCTAGATTGTCGAGGAATTTTTCCGCATTCTTCTATAAAGAACTTCAATCAAGAAAAAAAATCCTTTTGATAGCATCACTTCCATCATGAATTTTCATTTTCTCATCGATTCACATCATATACTAGACAAATTCAAATTTAACGAAAGCGTGTACAGATATATATTTTGCATATACGATGTAGCATACGACATCATGAGCATTCTCAAAATAAATCAGTACAAGAATAGATTTTGACGGGTAATTGGGAACGTCTAATTCTCCTTCCGGAGAACCAGAAGGCAGTTAGAAGTCAGCATAGACACATGTACACTTGGATATTACTCTACGACAATAATCAATCGAAAAAATGGCCTAATGCATCAAGATTCTTTCTGATAGCAATGAATTATTGAGAATATCAATACGAAATGTGCCTGAATTATGATTATTTTTCAAAGCCTTTCCCTGTATTTACGTGCATATAAGTAGAGAAAGCAAGAGAGAGAGAGAGAGAAAGTGAGGGAAAGATGAAGGGAGGGAGAAAGAGAGGAGGGCATGTATACAATGCCGAGAAGCGCGTGCGGCTCACTCGGTGAACATCGGAGGGAGTGAGGACGTGCCCCAGAGTATAGTCGTGTGTTAAATTCTATATAGTAGAGGCTAAGCACGTGCTTTTCTCCCTGTGTACAGCAGTAGCAGCAGGTCTGTTGCATAGTCATCACAAAATCATCATCAGATGTGCGGATGTGTTTGGAAAGATAAAGAAGCGCCAATCCATATCGATTCAGTGAGAATAATACAAAATTTCAAAATCTTAACTACATTGGAATAGATAAGACTTAGTTTTGTCTTTGGTCTCGTGGAGCAGTTGGTTTAAATTCGGAGTGACGGACCAGGGGGCCGTCATGCGGGAGGCATGGATGGTATTTTTATCAATCTAAATATAGTTACAGCAGTGCCATAGCATTTACCAAACGCCATACCACAGCTATAGGAGAAGCAAAGGGGATACAGAGTAAGAGGCAAGGCAAAACTAGTAGATAATCCGAGCTCAAATCTTTTACCCCAATAGAAATACCGTACAGTCTGCCGTATAAGGAGAGTATACAACGGAGATATATCCTTCCGGGATCGAGGATATTTGGGTCTGAATAAGAACGTGACAGATTCACTGGTTGGAATGAGGAAAAAAATCATTAAAATATGAGGAGTTTATGTAATAACAGGGCAGACCGAAGTCTCTAGGACACAAGAATCCAGGATTTTTTTAAGAGTAAAGGCCCTTATGAAGAAAATTGGAAAAATTCATCAACAATGCAGACATGTTGAAGCATCTTCTCAAATTTTGTCAGCTTCATTCAAGCAATTTTTCCCTCTGAAAAAAAATTCTGAATCTTTTTGAATTAGAGGTCTATTTTACTCTGGTTTCCCTTATTCATTATTGGTATCATAACTTCAACAGCAAATATAGCGCTCATTTATGAGATTTCAGTAAAACGCAAAAAGAGAAGACTCAAATCTGATTGAGTCCAACTTCTGACCTATTCAGGTTTTATTAGGTGAAACTCATATCACCGCGTAATGATGAAAATTTCGAAGAATCAAATTAATTAAATTGAAGAAATGAATCAATTGAATGAAGAAATTATAAAGTAGAAGTTTGAAAAATTTGGAGGAGCTCGGAATTGATCTCGAATAGGTATCGAAACTCACATCTTTCCAATTTCGGAGAGGCTGCTTGACCATTAAGCTACCTGGACACCTGACAACTCAAAACTTCAGAAATCCGTACATATTGTGACTATTTTTGCCAATTTTGGGGACGACCAGAGCAAAATGGACCTAGTCGCAAGTCAAGATGATTCTGGATTTTTTTTTGGGTATGAAGGCTCCTTCAGAAATATCTCAAAAAATTCATCAACAATCTCTACATCTCAGGGCACCTTCTCAAATTTTTCCAGATTTTTTCGCAATCTCCTTCCCCCCGAAAAAAATTCATGAATCACGTTACCCTGAAGATCCATTTTGCCCCACTCTTCTCTATCATCTAGAATTTATGTAACGATGTAGAAGCCACGTACAGTCACCTATAGTCTCTCAAGAATCATAGTTCTTCCTCTTTCTCTCTCTATCTATTCAAGTGAGGGGGAAAAGGCGAGGTATTGTGGCACGCGCGATCACGAGAAAGCAGCGATAAATCATTTGAGATGAGGTCGGGAGTCGCGATCCCAATGTGCCACATCCAACGTCCGCCAGATTGCGATCAGATTCGTGTTGAACAGATTATTAACAGTTAGCCTCAGGTATTCATAGAAAAGCGTGTCTTCGAAAAAATGCAAGAAAGTTCATCTAGGATTTTTGGAGACTTCTTCAAGTCTACTTGATGCAATTGAACCCCACACGATTATTTCCTCCAATATATGGATAATATCGGCGTGTTGTGAACGAAACGCAAGCAAAGTATCAGAATTGGCGGTAAGCTGAGAGCCGAGGTGAGTCGAACATGGTAGAGGCGATGGCGGCGATTTAGAGGAGGGAAGGGGAGGAGAAGAAATGAAGGAGATGAGAGGAGGTGGTAGAGAGAAGACAAGGAAGGGAGATGGCGACAACGATATTTGCAACAGAGGTAGGAAGAGAATGAGGGGCAAGTCTGAGGTGGATTCGAGGAGGCGGCCTTGAGAACACGTACCGCGGAGGCCCACGTTGCGAGCGAACAACAAGAGCCAACTCCAACGTGAACGAACTGCTTCACTGGCAAATCGTTTATGGTTCTCATTCTGCTGATATTTCATGTTATAACAATCTGCTGATAGAACCTCATTGTATCCTCAACAATGCTCTCCTATCCTTATTTTTGTACATGAATAATTTTTTGAATTAAATGAGATTTCTAGTGTTAATTTTCAAAAAAAATGAAAGTCACGTTTTCATTTAGTGAAAATTGTAATGACATTATAGATTGTTTTTATTGAAATTCCTTGAGCATACTTTGATAATTGTAATCCTTACTTGATGTGTCATCATCGATAGTGAGGATAAATTCTCAATTAATCGACAGGCTCATTTCCCTCAATTTGAGATAAACGCGTCAACTTGAGTTACAGAGACACACAGAGAAGTGATTTTAATCTCTAATAAAAAAAAAATCATTGCTAATAATTCTGATTTTAAGGATGATAAAGGATCATATTAAAAAATCGTAAAAATTCATCAGATTTCGTGTCTATAAATTTTTTTTTTATAGATCAAAGTTTAATGGATGATGATTGTTGAGAATACTTTATGTTACTCTAAGGAGTAAGTTGAGAACCACTGATTCTTGCTGCCAGAACGCAGATACGCAGGTAGGTTGTAAGCAGTCTAGCTTGACTGTACAGAATATACAGACACTTGGCGGGGTTTGCGAGGTCATGTGCTTCTGCATTCAGATGTGCATCACTAATTTTATTATTTATAAAACACATCATCTTCGACTTGTTGGCTCATATGAAATGTGCCAGACTTGTATCAAAACACACATTGCTTTCAAAAATTAACTAGATTGTTGATTAAATTGATCATTGATTCATTTGGAAGAAAAGAAAGATACCTTTTGGCTTAAAATTGATTTCAACGAATTATTCGCATTATTAAAGCTAATCCGTAGTTGACGGTGCTATACTCTTCATACACGATACTTGACATCTGTTATCGAAATAACGATAAACCTAACATGCTTATCACAAATTCCTGATAAGCCATATCCAACGATCCCTGAACCACTAACAACGCTATTCACAACTTGGTATTTAATATCCTCACGAATGACACAGATTTTCAAATATTATGACATAAAAAAGAATTATTGTCTACAGGATTCTGCATAAATTTGTGGAGAATAGAAATGGTTATTAGATCATCTACAAAAGTTGACCATCTGATTAGCATTTGAAGGCAGAATAACATATATAGATTAATTTAGATTTTTATTCAAAAGAATGTGATGTCATATCGTCGCCTTCAAATTGAAAGGGCGTAAGTGATATGCTTATGTTTAGAACTTACGCTACTTTGCTTCTAATGTAACGATATGAATTGATAATGACGCTAGTAGATGAATCCGCAGAATGAAAAATTTGACAGTCTTGGAGGTCCAGTTATTATTATAAATTTTTGAGGCTGAGAGAGAGCTCGAGGCCGTGAGAATATCCCCTGGTCGCTAGCAATTGTGTAGCAGAAGCAGCGCGCGCGCAACATCTTTGATATAACGCATACGATCGTGGGAACATCCAACCAACCTTATCATCACGATAGAACTAGAATATATGAGGAGAAAGACACATGAATTGAAGGAAGGAAAAATAAATGAGATCAATAGATTGAAAACGAGTTTTTTGAGTGAATGACATCTGATAGTTTAGCGTTTAGTGGTGAATTGAAGGATGCGCATGTTTGAAGTGAAGAACAATTAGTGCTGAGAAGTAGCCAATATTTTCGAGGGACACCTGTCCTTCTGAACACCTGCGAGAATTTTTCTAGGTAGCATTTGGGGTTAGATACTTTGTCATGCTACCGGATTATCCACTCTTTGCGCTTTTAAGTGTGATTCAATGGGAGGAAGGGTAGGGTGAAGAGGACTGAAAGGGTGAAAGAGAGAAACTTTAGTTTTGATGTTTTATATTGTAAAAATTGTGAGAAATTAAGGAAAATATTTGGAATGGGGTTCTTCTGAAAATTCCATTGAGAGGCTGAAGGAATTTCTGATGGGAAACATGTGTTGAACTTTATTTTTGGGAATTCATTGAAATTTCAACCTTTTTAGCGGGAATTTGGGGCTCTGACTCTTTACGATACAGTAAAATTTCATTTTTTCAAAGATAACTCTGGTTTTATTGATCATAGTGACTAGGGGTTGGTTTCAAATAGGAGGCAAGATCATTTGCCATCGATTTATGTGATTGAGGAAAGGAAAAAATAGTAATTTTTGAAGCATTTACTGGAAAAAAACTGACCTCCACGAAATAGGCCGTGAGTACTTAAAAAATCGACATTTTTATTTTTAACCGCAGAAATCGATGGCGAATGATCTCACCTTTATGTCCAGAAGAACTTCAGGCTACTACAACGGATAGAATTGGAGATATCATCGAAAAAATTTTGAAAAAATGGAAAATAAGAAGGGTTTGTCCCCATATGCATGTTCAAAAAAAATCTAATTTCCAAAGAAGGGAAAAATAATAATTCTGACACATGTTTTTCACCGGAGATATCTTCAGTTTTTCGATAGAATTGTTAGAACAATTCTATTCTTAGCTGTTCCATCAGAATCCTCATTTTCCCAGTATATTCAATACCGGGTATGAATCAAAACACTTTTCTTGAATGCATGTGGAATCCCCATAGGATAAATTAATCATTTCTTTTCAATTATGAAAATGATTGAAATGCCATACAGTAATTCAATTAGTTATTCTCGATAATCTCTGATGCAGAATAGTCAGGAGGAAAATCAAGGCCAGCCTCATCCCAAAAAAAGTATATATATTTCCGATAAGATAACAACTGCTATGAAAACATTAATTTTGATTGAATTAACGTCATGAGAAGGTCAAAGTGCTCATGAACCGAGACAATCCCTGATTTTTTATCCACAGACTAAAAATTTCATCCATTCAATGACAGCTCTCAAGATCTCGCATTTGTACGAAAAAGATAAAACCAACCATTGCCATATAACGATTATTACTTTTTACTCAGAGAGAATAGTACGAGTTTCCTACGTGCATGTTTCCGGAACGATGGAAGGAATATATATGTCCCTGAAGTCTGATTTGTCCAATTGAGATGAGTAAGTAAAGCAGTAATTCCCCAGTGGAATGAGATCAGACTTATCAATATGGTGATGTTCCAATAAAACACAGACCATTGCCTCTACTCAATCTCCGAAAAAGCAAAAAAAAAATTGTACCTCGTGTAATCTAAGCGTTTCGAGCTTTTTTTTTTGCCATTACTGTAGATGGATAAGAGCTGTCTTTTACCTGTAATAGGGTGTTCCAAATGGCGAACAGTAAAAAGGATCATTGTGTATATGTGGTTGGCCAGGTACACCCGGGCCCTGACCCGGATGAGGATGTGGCCCCATAGGTGGCCCACCACCAGGTGGACACATTCCAGGTCCACCCTGTGATTGCATGCCAGGTCCCATTAAACCAGGAGTCATATGTGGTCCTGGATGATGAGGTGATCCAACCATATGTGGTCCAGGATGATGTGAGTGAGGTGAAGGACCACCGCCACCGCTACTACCACCACCACTAGCACCAGCACTACCACCACTACCAGCACCACTACCACCGTTACCACTACCAACACCACCACCCATGTGAGGATGTTGCGGATGAGGTGAACCACTCATCATTCCATGTGACGGTATAGGATGAGGACTCGGAGATGCGCCATTAAGATGGGGTCCTGGGCCAGAAACACCATGTGGAGTTGGTGGACCACCATGTGTTGGTGTTGTAGCTGGCTGCGGAGGTGGTAAACTTGGTCCAGTTTGTCCACTACCCAATGGGGGCAATGGCCCATTTGCCATATTATTCAATTGGGTTAGTGAGGCAGCAGCTGAGGCCATTGCCTGCAATGGATTTGTCCCACTTGCCGTTGTTATTATTGTTTGATTCTGATTATTATTCAAGTGATTATTGTTTAAACAATTGTTGTTGCTGCCGGCAAGTTGGTTAAGTGCCGGCGGCAATGGTGGGGAGCCACTAGGGCCCCCGAGGCAACGACCCGTTGATACTTGATTATTTGGTCCTGTACTTGGCACAAGCGATATTGGGCCGGAGTGGAGTAAACCACTTGAGGGGCGTTGTGCTACCCTCACCGGCATCACTCCCCCATCCACGACGTTCGCTGTCCCACCGTTCCGTCTACGATCACTAGGATTTTAGAGAAATTTTTTTTATCGTCTCAATTCTCAATTTATCACACTCGGATTAGATTCACACTTTTTTTTACTATTCAACAGCAATTAAAAATTCAATATCTTCATAAAACTCGATTAATAAATTTGTACACTTGGCTCAAATATATCACTACTGACTCCACCAAAACATTTGCAGACACATAATACATGAATTTTTCTATAACCTGTTATCCTAATGCAAGGGCTGATTCCTTGGGAACAACATAAATTATCAACATCACAAGCACAATAGCACGTGGCTATTACGGAACCCTCCTCTAAACACACACACACACACACTCTTTCTCTCTTATAATTCTGTGATCCACCAATCAATTACCTTATTCACTAATCACATCTATACATGCGTTATTCAATTCCAGAACTGATGATGGATATTCACTAGAGTCCTAGATCTATCCTCAAACCAAGCCTCCTTGTTTACGTTTGTTTTTTGAATTGATTAAGGAGAATTTGATCAATCACCACTCGGTGTTCTGCAAGGCCTCCGAAAACCACCTAAACAAACATCACGCAAGCGAGATCTCGACATTTCCAAACTATATGAGCATACAAATCTGGAGGACCAACTGAATTCACAGGTTCACCAATAACATTCATTCATAACAAGCCAGAACCTCCTTTTTTTGCTATTAGGATGATTATTTTTGCTCCTCAAATCAATCTTAAGACACTGTAATAGACGAAACAATAGCTCACGAGTAATAATCCAACAGAAAAAATTAATTACAACAATTCGTGAGATTGGAGAATTGACAACAACTTATTCGTGACACTGTGATGAATGAGAACAAGCTTCACTCGAATCAAACGACTATACTCGACGAAAGCGGTCGCGTTACTGCGGAGCAGCATGCGTGGCGGCGCTGTTGTCGTCCTCACGCTAGTTTGGAGCAGAGAAGGGGAAGGGGGGAGGAGAAGTGAAGAAGCCTGCCCCGCAGGACTATGAGGGGAAGGGAGAAACTGGATATATAGAGGTAGAAGAATGCCACGTGAGCCCGAAGACTCTTTGAAATTCCAGAAATTAAGACAGCTCAGTTCAACTTTCCAAATTTTCAAGAATTCTTATATTTCTTCATTTTTTTTGTCTTTGTTATTTCAAACTTGGTCGGTTTTTTTTCCTTCATTTTTTGTGGATTCTTGTGTTTCAAATTCTCTCGATATATTTTGGAGTATGTAAGTGCATGAGATGCAGTGTCCTTGAGTTTTGATACACAAAGGTCGATCGATAATTTACCAAAAAACCGGTTGAAGAGAGACAAAGCGGAGGAGGTGCGTCTTCAAAATTCGCCTTTTCGGGGATTTGAAGTTTTTATTGAAAACTCAGTACAAAACTGGAAGAGTTTGGGACTTTAATGTCGATTGAATTGTCAAGTGCGAATTAGAAATGGAGTAGTGATCCTCGAAAGCTTTCAATCTTGAGAAGAAATTTCAAAATAATTTCGAAAATTATGGAAAATCCTGAATAGTGAAATATAACAGATTTTCTTTCCTCTTTTTTTTTATTATTTTTTTTTTCAAGTAGTGACCCTCAGAAACAATTGAATTATGTAATTGTAACTATAATTTTATAACCGAATTAATTTGAGATAAAATTATTTTTCATTCTCTTTATAAACCAAAATAATTTATTAAATAAAAAACAAATATCCTTGTTTCAAGTAAATTAACGAGTATTTTTTCCTTCCTCAATTATTCTTCGTTATACTTGAGTGGAATGATACACCTCAGCTCGGTGCATGCACCTAAAATGTTTTACCTGAGAAGTTAATCTCGGGTCGTGGTTGAAGTTGCTATTGCCGTTGTACCGTTTTCAGGAATGTAGTGGGGCCACGTACATACCGTTCTAATCTATGTAGGAAGATATGTACCTGAGGCTACAATATAGTCCTCAATTTTTTTTCAGCAGTTCATCGGTAAAAGAAAGCTCAATTGATTCAGTTGAAGTTCCATTCCCGCCCAAAATTTGAACCGCTCCAATTTAAGGTAGTATCCCAGCAAACTCGAGTACCGTTAACCCCTTATTTTTTTGTTGCTGTAGCAAAGATGACATTTTTTTCACATTTCTCCGAATTTTTTCATAATTTTTGCCCGTCTAGCTTATGAGATATGAATTATCAAGGTTACTGAAAATAGCGGTGGTGGGGATGAAACGTCCTAAATCGGACAGAAATAACGAAATTACTAAAAAACCACAGGGTTGACCCATTATTTAAAAACTATTGGTGAAAAGAACAGCATTTTAACTAAATAATAAAAAAAAAAATATTAAATTCACCGTATAGTTATTGAAAAATTTTAATCAGAAGGTAGCCGTAACTATTTGCCTCGTTCTCTCATGCATTTGATAGGAGATTGATTTTAAAAACATTCGAGAAAAGAAAATTATATTCACGAGCTGAAGATATGACTTTCGAATAGTTTGATCGCTTTTTCGAGTAAATTGAAGCACATTTTCCCGAATTATCAGCAATTAATTGGAAAATAACCTACAAATCCTCATTTTTTTCCCTGTTTCATCAACTGTATCCTATGATACTACCTTGAAATATCGGAACTAAACGAATCCAATGGAGTGGAAAATTTCATTCATTATTACAAAGTGTTAGAAAAACTATCCTCATCCATCAAAACCGATGGGTCATTATAATGGGTTAATGTTGTCAGTACTTGGATATAGGTAATTGGTATCGACAAGTGCAATACTACCTGATTTTATCGTGGGTGCATATCACTTTACATGGAAAATCACGTTGAAACGATACATGACATGATATTAATCAATTCTTCTCATGTTGAGAATTTAATGGAATTATTAATTAGCAGATAAGTAGCTGAAAAAGGCGCGAATGACATCCATTTGAAGTCTAGTGTCATTTTCACTTTTATGTAATTCTTTCAATTTACCTTATACACATAAACACGCACATAGAAATATAAATCTGGGGGCCGGTTTAGAAGTTGGACGCGTAGACTACCAAGAATTCCCGGGGTATACTATTAATCTGGTCTCTGCGACACCCGTGGGGCCGCCCCCGTCTGAGGCTCACTCAGGTATGTGATATTCCTTCGTTTTTTGGCCTCTCAACCTGATTTAGAAGAAGTTAAAACGTACACGATGAAGAAAGAACAATAATAACGTATCGGACCAATGATCACACATCTCACGGATAATAATGAGTCAGGATTTTTTTTTTAGAAATAGAAAGTCTTGTACGGAAAATTTTGAAAAAATACCCAAAAATGTAGACATACTAGAGCATTCATTCAAATTTTTTCAGATTTTTCGTCAAGTCCTTCACTCCGAAAAAAATTCCTGGTCCAAATATCGTTTGCTTCGCTTTTCCAAATTCTGAGAAAATTCTCTCAAATAAAGACGGAAGTTTTGGGGTTTCATGGAGAATAAAAGAATGTGAAGAAAATGCACTCAATAGGGACAGTAGTAGACGGTTAAGTGGTCAGAAACGGTCAAAATATCTTTTTTATTTGGCCGGATACCCCAATTTTTCTGTCGTTCGATCCAGCGCATCTTTCAATTCTCATCCTGCGTTTCTCCAGGAAGTTTACGGAGGAGACATATATCGTTACCATTGAATTGAAGAGGCGTAAGTGCTTTGTTACTAAAACTGCGATATATGCGATTGATATTTTGTTGATTTATTGTCTTGAAACAGTCCCAACTTCTTTCAACGGCATAATAAATTCACAATGAATCCTGATTTATTGGAAGGACTCCCTCGTTTTTGACTAGAACATCATGCCATCATTATTATTCCGATAATTTCATCCAAAAAAGAAGTGGGGATTAGAATAATGACAATTAAACTCCAAATAAAGAAGACAAGTTAGAGTCACAGTCGAGTGGTTTTTGCCACAAGCGTGTGTGTGATTTCGGTCACGGCGTACCGCCTGTACATTGACCCTCAGTGGTAGAACCATTTGCTCACCGTTTCTTCGCGTGTGTTCTTTTTCTTTCCCCACCTTTAGCATTCACGTACAAAAGAGCGAGAGAAAGAATGAAGAAGAGAAGAGAAGGAGGGAAAGGGGAATGGCCCCTGAGCACTCTGCCCGAGGTCTCCTCTGGGCTTTTTCAAACTAACCTCATCGCTGTACTGATTTAACATAAAATACAGAAGACCTTTCGATATGTCGAATTCATCATTAATGTCATCACTACATAACTGTCATTTACTCAGAAAAAAAGAAGAAGAACTAAAGCGCATGAGATTTGAATTGACATATGTAAGATCAGTTTCAAAGGAGAGTTTTTTTTGAATCTGTCTGTAAAAAAGGCGCCAATAATTCAAATGTTGAAATTTTTCGATAGCGGGAAACTCTAGCGATACAAACACGAGAAGAAGCGACAGAGTGGGTTAATACATTTATTCCCACGTCGGATTTCACGCCACTGTTGCGGATTTATTTTATTTATGTATAAACACGTTCATTACATGTCTACGGATACAAATTATGTCATTTACGCGGTCAAGCTAACTGCGGTGATTGGTAATATCAAAAGAAGAGAAAAATAAGAAAGGAGAGAAAGAGAGAGAGGCTCAGAAAACTCCTTTCACAACTTGTCACGGAGGTAATTAGTGCAGAGTGAATTTCAGGTGCAAAGAAGAGAGGCGCCTTATCCTGTTGCTTCTTCTACTTTCCTACGGTACTTGTTTTTCCTATCCTTTTTCATACCTCACCTCTATTTTTCACCTTTATGCTGGCGACCAACGCGGCGGTGGCTTCTGAGTCATTAACATGGCCCCGTGGCTTGATACAACTGGAAGGATTAGGGCATTGTAATGGAGTACCAATGTCGTGTATTTAGTGGTGAAGTAAAAAAACGGAAGTAGTTCATTTTTCTTGGTAATTTTTTGGGGAATACCCCCGGAAATTAAACGAGATAAAGCGATTTGGTACAAATCCTTCTATGTCACTCTCAGAACTCCCTAAAAAATGAGCTTTGAATGAAATTGCACTATCTCGCTTAGTTTCCGAGATATTTCTGATAAAAAATTAACAAAAAAATCAACTTGCTCGATTCGGGATTTTTTTTTTCAACGAAGACTTCCAAAAAAAAATTGAAAAAAAATAGCACAGTAATGGACACATGTTGGAGCATCATGTCAATTTTTTTCAAATTTTTTCATGAACTCCTTCACTGTGAAAAAAATTCCTCGATCATTTTTTCCCAAAGGTCCATTTTGCCCCATTTTCCCCCAGGGACAGGCGCAAGGAAAAACTTTCGAGATTTGTCCGAAAGTATTTATTCCCTCGGTCTGATACTGCTCCATCACGTAGATGTTTCAATCAACACTGGCGAAACTGAATAAATCCATCTTTCCCGCCTCCCTCGCACCCCATGAGTTATTTCTCCTCCGCATCAAATCCCCCCTCAGACTCCACCTCATCGCAAACATTAGAAGATCCTATGCATCCTCACGTGGGAGAAGAAGCATTTTTCTTTTCTCGTGGACTAATTATTTTCTTTTAATTCATAAACTTATATTGAAAAGTAAAATGAGAACCACTGGGTGCGCTCAGTCGGGCTAGAGGGATGGAGATAGGGTAGCAGCACAGACGAGGGTGGCAGTACGGGAGTCCAGGAGCGAGCGAGAGGAAGCCACAGAAAGAGAGGGAGATAGATAGAGAGAGAAAGAACAAGTGGTGCAGGAAGGGGATGGTTGGTGCCAGGCTAGGTTTTGATCAATATCTCGACCCCCCCGTTCGTCCCTTTGCTGCTTCTCATTCCCTTCGCGTTGGAACACCATGTACCTTTCTCCCTCTCTATTCACCACCATCGTCCAACCACCATGAATAACCAAAACTATATATATAATATATATTTATATATATATATATGCATCTGTATATATCTATATGGTAGTCTTTAGTACCTTTGGTATCGGCGAATTGAATGCACGTGGATGACAACAGAGAATATCTGGATCATTTCAATGATTTTTATATTATTTTTCATCTAGACTTTTTTGAGCTTCGGATGAGTTGAAGTTGGAGTGACTCGTTGTGATCTCTCCAAAAACTTCTTAATTTTTCTGTATTTACACCAGATCGTGTCATCGTCTAAGAAACAAAGGGGCATAAGTGCTGTGCATATATATAGCTTTTATGCCACTTTGTTTCTAGGATGACGATGTCCATTTTTTAAAATAAAATCCAACTCGATTGATGATGATCAGAATATTTTCGCTGTTATCTAGACTTCTTTAGACTCCAGATCAATCGAAGTGGACTGACTCTTTTGTGGATCTTCCAAGAACTTTTTTTTTTTTAATTCAAACTTGTTCATTTTGGGGGTTTAAGAAACAAAGGGGCGTAAGTGCTATGCTTATAGATAGATGCTTTGTTTCTAAAGTGACAATGTCTATTTTCTTAATGAAATCCCATTTGATTGATGAGAATCAGAATATATTCGTTATTATCTAGACTTTTTCAAGCTTCGGATGAGTCAAAGTGGAGTGATTCTTGGTGACTCTTCCAAAAAATTCTAAATTTTTTTGTTTTTACACGAGTTCATGTCGTTGCACTTACGCCACTTTGTTTTTAAGGTAATGATGTCGGAATTCTTACAATCAAATCCAACTCGATTGCTGACAATCGGAATATCGCCCCAGCTAAAAGTTGATAACATCTGCGAGAAAATATTTCTAAACCACCTACATTGACAAAAAAAAAGATTATATTATCAGTAAAATAATTTCTGCACCAAATATATGAGTTGGTGGATGCGAAACGATTGGAAGAAGAATACTATTTATTCTCACAAGAGATTATTAAGAAAGTATTCTCGCAGAAATATTCGCAATCCAGACACATCTTATGGTTCTGCTGAAGACATCGTGTCACTAATTTCTCATAATTGTAATCATATCTGTATCGAGCAATATGAATCCTATTATTGGCTTCAACTGCTGGGTTGTTGTTAATCAAGAAATGAATAAATAGATGAACTTCATGGAAATCCATCGATCCTGTTATTGGTAACTTCAAGTGCTGTATTGGTCTCCGGAAAATTCTTGACCACAATTATGCGCGCAAGAAAACAGACAACCGCAACGTGGATATGAGAAAAACAGAAGTTTCTTCATCCTCTGAGCAAATTGAATGACTTTCTTATTGAAAAGGATGAAAAATATCATTCGAAACTTGCAGAAAAAAGAAGCTTATTCTAAATAATTTATTATGAATGATCCCATGAATTGTGTTTGATCAGTGGATTTGAGGTGTTGATTATGAATTTCATAATCAAAGCATTCATAATTGAAAAAACATTCAATTTATGAAGGATTACGAAATATTGCTGTGGAAAGGCAAGTAGGTATACCCCGAATCAGCCCATCATCAATACAACACAATAAAATGATGAATTATGTGTTATAGAGCTGAAGTGAGATATAGCTCTACCCAGAATGAGAATGGAGGTGTTGGAGAAACGATGGTTCATTTTGGAAATTAGCACTGGGTATTGTAGTACTTTACTGAACGCCCACATTGTAAACATAGAATTCCATTCATTATTCCCCTTGAATTTCTCCCTTTAAACCAAAAATAAACTACCCATAATCTCGTAAACTATAAAATTTTCCGAATCTTTTCGAAAAAACATTAATTGATGATAAAGAAAATGAAAATGACGCGTGTTTACCAGTTTATGACTGGCGGCAAATTCAAACGCAGCGTTCAGACATGTGGGTACGATGATCCAATGTTTCTGAATTAATTAAGGAGGGATAGGAGTAATTAAAAAATCGAGGGAAGAATCTGAAGCCACCTGACTCTATTTTTCCCCTTTTTTCAGGTATATTTTAATTGAATAGCGTTTTTCAGCCGAATTCTTATCTCATATGGTGTTGGATCCATTGATCTAAGATTCACCACTTCCAAAAATCCGAAAATTTACCAAAAAATTAATAGAAACTCTTCTAATTTCAAAATAAATCCAGAAATGATCTATCGCTTTAAGTCAACAGAGGTTCTGTCGTGGCTACGCCGTTGCTACTCGAGATTCCAGTTCTCCCCACTATGTTCCTCTCTCTCTTTCTCTCTTCGTTGCCCCCTTCAGCATCGTATCGTCGTCCTGACTGTACCTCTCCTCCGGCGTTCACCAGCAGAACCTGTTCTCGAGCGCTCTTCCTCGTCCCCATGGCTCCTATAGTACTCATTTTCCCTTTTTTTTTCTTCTCTCCTTCTTCTTCTTCTCTTTATTTCTTGCAATGGGAACAAGTGAGAGGGCGCCAGCATAGCGAACGGATGAGAATGGCAGTACGAGGGGAAAGAAAGGAGAAATGTGCACGCGCTGCCATTGTTTGCCGCGTGTGTCTCTACGGCATCTTTCTTTTCTCCCCCTGTTTCCGAAGACTCTGGAGGAGATCTCTACTTGTTTCGTCGTCCTCATCCCAATCCCCACTCCTCTCATAGGCTCAATAGGTCTCTTTTTTTTTAAACTTTCTATCCTCTTTTTTTTATTATTTTTCTGTAGATTTTTTTTATCAACCACGTTCTCTGCTGTTTTCTCTCTTGACGAAGAGCCCCAGAGGTGAGGTTTGTCTTCTCAGTAGAAAATTTTCGCTCCTGGGTGGCAACGTGCAATTTACTATTCATTATTCTTCAAATCGTTCTAAATTTCCGATATTGTTAGAAACATTTTTCTTAGCTTTTTTTTTTTTTTTTTATTTCATTAATCTCCTTCTCTTTCATCACATTTTAAACGGAGGAGAGACGTGACGAGGTCGCTCTGCTCATCCTCAAGGGAAAATATGGAGTTTACAGTTTTGTTTTTGTACTTTTGCGCAATTATTTTTTTTTAAATTACTGGTATCATCTTCAATCACTTTCAAATATATTAATTTCTGTGGGACTCATAGCTCTGATGTAATTAATTTGTTATGATTTTTAGAAAAAGGAGCAGTTCTCGATAGATCTCAATAGGAAATATCCAAGTACTTCTGATAATCTATTTTTCTTTTCCAATTTTGAACACTTTTGATAGAGTAGCATGAGGAGATTTCTTGGAAATTTACTTTACACCATGTTACCGAACAAATTGAGCCAAAAATAATTTTTGAAAAAAATTAAATTAACACTAGAATTCTGTAAGCGGGATTCAGTTTCAGTTTCACTGCAACAATTTACGGTTACAGACCTATTTATTCCTTATAGGGGAGAGTGGGGCAAAATGGATCCTCATAGTAACATGATTAGGAATTTCTTTCATAGTATAAAATACCAAAATCAACCCGGGTCTGTTTTACCCTTTGTATCCATTTTACCCCACCTTCCCCTATTTAAAATCCCAGGATTTCCCAGTCCAGTCCAAGATGCTGGAACACTATGATTTTTTAATCTATTTCAATGATTTTTCGTGGAATTTAATTTTTCTAGATTTTTCATTATATTTTCAAAAGCAAAAAAACGAGAATATATCACTTAATAAAAATTATATTAAAATATAAAGCGAAATGAATGGATAGGGAAAGGAAAATTGAAAATAATATAACTTCTCTTTGGGCTTTTTCTATGATAAAAATGCATGGAGTCTCATTTAGAAAGATCAAAGCGCATCATGCCATCAAAGTTATGATGAAACGGGAATAATTACTATTTCATTACGAAAAAAAGTAGAAAAATAATCTTCACAATGAAGATAGTAAATTAAAAACTTCATGACGCCAAAAAAAATTGAATAACAATAATGTCCAAGGATCATTCGAACATGAATCAACTATAAAAATTATTAAATGAATATATTTTCAACCAAATCATCCAACTGAGTATCAAATTCATTCAGAATACAGTTGAATACTCATCTATTATCTTCTGCAATTTTTCAGTTGCATCTGATTGTGTCAGTGACTGTATTTTTCCAGAAAATTACAGCAGCTCGAGTGGAAAGTAGGAGTAATGGAATCATAAATTCGTAGAAGACGAGCAAAGGAGGAGCTGAGAAGTTGATAATTTAGTACAAGTACATCCGAATATGGATCCTTTTCTGCTATCTTTCAGACTCCAGAAGAGAAAATCTCCATTCTTCAAAGAAAAAAATTAAATATTTTTCGAAAACGGAGTTTTAAAGAGAAGAGAACATTACGAATGAATGAACATGGGGGCTCCTAGTCCAGAGGGATTGATAATGTGGTTTACCATCATCTCAGAAGCAAAGAGGCGTAAGTGCTATGCTTATATATAACCTTGGAAAAAAAATAGCGTAAGTGCTATATATAAGCATATAGCACTTCCGCACCTTTAATTCTAATGCGATGAGATAATGATACAAGTGCCGAAAAGTCCGAGCTTAAAGGTTGAGATTGTAGAAGGAAAAATGGGGCAAGATGGACCCCCAGGATAACATGATTCATCATTTTTTTCCGGAGTGAAGGACTTTGTGGAAAAATCTGGAAAAATTCGACAAGATACTGCAATATGTAGACATTGTTGGTGAATTTTTTGAAATTTTTTCAAAGAGGCCTTCCTTCTTAAAAAAAATTCCAAATCATTGTGACTTTCGAATCCATTTTGCCCCAGTCTCCCTTAATAGCAAGAGTTCAAGGAAACCTTTGGACACGTGTGTCGCACAACATTCCCCGGTACTCCCGTGGGAGAAGAGTGCGGTAACCTCACGTTTACGCACAGTGACGTGGGAATATTCCCTTTTCGCGCAGATGCAAAAAGGGAGAAAAAGTACAATACACATTTTGCTTCAGAGTATCTCCTTTAACTGGCGGATTGAATTTTTCCCCAACTCAGAGCTCATGGTATGGAACGCGCAAACTCCTTCTCTCTTCATAGATCTATGTATATATGTATATATATATATACATATATATGATCTATGTATACATATATATATAAATGTTATATATATACATAGCCCCCCTTCCACCGACCCTCTCGAGTCCATTCGCCTACGCCCGGTAAACCCACCCCACTTTGCTTTTCCGGGGGACAATACTTACACCCTCGGAGTCCAGGGTTGCCCCTGGCAACTACTCGTTCCCCAGGGTGAAAATATCTCACCCCAATTGCAATGGAATTGTCCTGCGGGGCATGAAATGTTCGAAAAAAAAAGTGAGACAGAGAGAAAATGAAAAAAAAAAAAAGAAAAAAAAAAGATGAAGAAAGGAAGAAATGAGGAGAAAAAGAGTGAGATAAAAAAAACCAAGGAATAAAAAAAAACGATTAAAAGACATTTGCAAGCAAAGAATGAGATTGGTGGAATTGGGAGTGAATTTCTTGCCTAGTCTACTATTTTTGAAACTATCTTCTTCGATTAAATAGGAGAATTTTACTGGATTCTTTGGGTCATCATAGAGATAAAATAAGACAAATCGACTTGTTCATCATTCTCAATAGAATATGTCGGAAACTAATGGAGATACGCCCTTTTTGGACTGACCTATTTTGTAGAATTTTAAGAATTGAACAAATGGCTCGGGGCATAAAGGGCGTATCTCCATTAATTTCCGAGATATTTTTCAAAAAATCGTCAAGAAGATTTCGAATTTTATTAAAAGATATCAACTCGATACATCAATAAAATTCTTTATATTTACACGAATTATGTGTCAATACTGGGATATGAATCCATAATCGTGGAGAGTAATAGGCCCCATTGGCTAATGGGGAATCTAATATTCCAACACACGCAAACAATTGGTACAGTCATAGTTCGTTTTGACTCTGCCCTTTATGCCCTTTCCTCACTTCTCTTTGAATATCCTCATGTACTATCTCGGTGCATATAAAATACTAGATACTAGGTATGTAGACAAAGCACATATGTACAAAGACCAAGGGACTTGAAATACGATATAGGCAATATCGACTTTTCTGTGTCGTAGTAGCATGAATCCCCTCACTTATATGCGAATATGAACATACACATCTCTGAACTACAGATGTTCATATGCATATGTACAGTTTATACGGTTCGTATGCATTTGCTATATGGGGAAGACCAGGTTAAAATGGACCTGCGAATCGAAATTTTCAGAATTTTTTTTGGAGAGGAGAGGAATCTACAAAATATTTAGAAAAAATTCATCAACAATGTTCATGTTTCGGACAATCTTTCCAAATTTTTTCAGATTTTTTCATGGAATTCTTCACTCCAAAAAAAAATCCTAGATCATTTTGCGAGAAAGGTCCATTCTGCCTCATTCTTCCTTACATATCGTTCCTTTAAAAACAAAGTGGCGTAAGTTTTATGCCTATATATAGCACTCGCGCCACTTTGTTTCTGAGATGACGATATAATAACAGATATCTATAGAGCAATTGATGAGATCTATGAAAAATATAGATCCTTGGGATTCTCAGAGTCGAGCAATCAGTGATCAACTGACTCAGCAGTAACAGTTCAATCTTTTCTCTCTTTTTACATATGTCGTACATAAAGGGAAGAGCATCGACTGTTTCCTTCTTTTCTAACTGTTTCCCTCTCCTGTTCTTCATCCTCATCAAGCACGAAAACATTAGATCAATACATTTCCCAATGATCCCCATGAAAAATAACGTATCCACATTCCGAAATAATGGCTAAATCCTATCACGGCTCGTTTATGTCCAGAACTTTATTGAATAGCCAGACACAATACCCACGAAATTTCTCAGTGCTTGCAGAATGCCCAAAAGGATAAAGTAATTGAAGAAGACATGGAATCGTGTTACTCAGGATGAGGTATCTCTGAATTTCCTGAGATAAATGGTTAGGTGGAAGGTCTACGCAGCGTCCAAAGTAGCTGCTACAGGTGGTTGGGTCGTTGGCTGACCTCATACTGGTCCAATGTTATTTTGTTAAGAGAAAGAGGGTCTCAACATGACCGACACTGCCTCAAGGTATCCGAAGGGATTCAATGTGTAAAGCACTCATCATCTGTATCTCATCGAGACAAATCCCATTGATCTGTCTACCAAAATTCAATAGTAATTCACAATTTATGGAAATCTTAGTTTTTCGAATCATTTGAAGAAATCGATAAAATGTTCATGTTAACGTGAGATTTGATAATTTTTCGGGATTTATTTCAGAACCATTTGCATCTTTATTCGAACAGGAGAAAAAGTTCAAAGGAATGACTCAAAGAGTCCAGTCTTGTTTCTTCCCTTGTTTTCTAGGTAACCCTGGAGGTTAGTGAAAAGACGCCCCGTATCTTCCTCCTTCCTCCTTCTCATTCTCACTCACAGGCGTGGCACAACCGCTCACTTGTTGCTCGCTCGACTAATTGCCAAGTAATTGGCCCCATACCCACTGGTCCCGTCTAAAGTTTGCTTCATTGTCTTTAATAACACCATGACCCCCCAAGCACTAATGGTTCGCGACGCATTAATCGTTCTGTACTCTAGGTAAAAAGCAATTTATAAACACATGTAAACAGTCCATCCTCAACCTATTCTCCTCCTAGAGGATAATCTGTATTAATTTGAGTATTTAACCTCTTTTTTATGGCATCCAAGTGTTATAAGTAGATTTTCTTTCGTCTTTATGAATAACGGAATAGAGCAGAGTTCTCTGAAAATGACTATACACGTGAATTTATGAAAAACACCAAGTGAATACGAGAGAATCAAGAAGAGTATAGTGAAAAAGCACATATAATGGTAAATACATGAAGATGGCAGAAAGAATCGCGCCAAGACGGCTAGACAGCGTCATAAAATTTGTCCTCGTCCCCCCTACTCGTTCGAAAACTTTGAAAATTATATAATTTTTCTCTTTCAGTTCCATAATCATCAATAGAGCATAATTTTCATCAGTATTCTAAAAATCTCAGCTTCAACAGTTCATCGAGAAGTGAAAAAGCGACAATGCAAGTCTTTGACAACAACAAATTTCCTCGGGGCAACTATAATTTCTCCGGAAAAGAATGAGGAAAAGAAATAAGAAGAAAAAAAAAAAGAGAAGAAATATCGAGACTCTGGAGATTGACGACACACATAGAGTAGAACGTGCAAGATCTTCTTGTGGAAGAGTGAGAGAGATAGAAATAGCCGGATCTTGTTCGCGCTCTACAGCCGGAATACAGTAAACTGAGGTAGCCAATGCGCCTACCAAACCTGATATGTGCTCTGTATGATACTACCGGCAGTGGTAAAAAGAACGAATGAAAGGAGAAAAAAAAATTCTTAGACTGTATATAGGTATAAAGAAAAGGTGATGAGCTCCACACACCGATGATGTTTCTCCCATTTCAATCATTCAATTTTACACAGTAGTTCACAGGAATTTAATTGCCTCTAGGAGGTTTTTCGCGCCAAAAACAACACATAGGAGGCAAAATTTTTCATTGAGAGTCTGACTTCAGTTGTAGGCTCGTGCTGTATAGCTTCTTCTTTGCTCTCCTTTTTTACATTTTGGCCCCCCCTTGAATCCCTTAAGAATAAACGCTCAATTCGTTCAGGTTATCAATGAGAATGTTGTTTGACCAGAATGGACGAGCAATAAATATATGCTTGCTACCATTGGTCCCTCCTTCAACTGATATGAGGAAACTTTTAAAATACATGCAGAGACGAGATGTTTTTACTCTCTAACAAAGTCACTTCAAAATTGACAATGATTATTTATCTATTTTCAAGTGGAAAAGAAAAGAAGCAGCAGAAGAATATTCCAATGTAATCGTTCAGAGATTAATGACCGTATTAAAAACACAACCATCTCTCTAATTATCAAAGAGAAATTGAGATAAATACATCGAGTATCCTATGTTTCTAGTATTACCTATTTTCACCTGATAATTTCTTTGTCTATTGGGCGTGACAAGAAGAACACGACAAGAGTTTCCATTGATTACGTCAAATCGAGAAGAAGAAAGAATAATTAAACAGTAATAAGCAATAACGTCTTAACCATCATCAAAAATATATGTATATATCTTCACAGTGTTTTTTTAGTAAACAAGAATTTCTGAACCCAAATAAGCCATCTACAAAATTCCGAAAAAAAATTCTGGTTAATATAAATTAAAAGTGTTTTTCATTTTCATGTTCGTGAATTATCATGTAGAGATCATGGGACATTGGAAAAAATTAATTCAACAATACTTGAACCTCAGAAACCCTCAATAAAGCAGGCGAAACGTTGTTCATTTGACAATTGATTAATATTCTTAAATTAATTTTTTTCCGTCTGGTTGATACGTTATTGCCTATCACCATCCATTTGATTTTTTTAAGAATCAAGAGTATGGAAATGTAGTGTTTAATGATGCTGCGACTTACCCTTGATCAATTCTATCAACTGGACCACCTGGTCCCATCATCGGATGTCCAGGGCCCATTGGTCCTGTCATAGGATGTCCTCCACCTCCAAAGGGGCTTCCAGGTGGCATTCCATATTGTGGTCCACCGAATGGTTGGCCCGGTGAGGGAAAATGAGGATTACCACCACCAGGAGGTACGAAAGGTGGTCCTGAGGAGCCAGGTCTACCAACGAACTGGGGAGGACCACTCGATGGTGATCCAAAGGGACTTGGACCGGGTCCATTGTAGGGAGGTCCTGAATTATTTGGTGGAGGTGGGAAACCGCTGGGATTCTGCGGTGGACCAGGTCCAGGTGTGGAGGAGCCACTTGGTGCTGGCGAGGCTGTGTACTGAGGTGTACCAGAGCCTGGTGGTGGTCCTTGATAAGGTGCTCCACCAGCAGGACTCCCTGCACCACCTGGAAATGGTGAGGGACCTTGAAAGGCACCTGCATTACTTGCAGGTGGACCTCCAGTATTGTTGTAAGGACCACTACCAGGACCACCACCTTGGCCAACGGAGTTTGGTGTGAATGGCGATGCCTCCGAACCTGGCGGTGGACCTTTCCAAGATGCTGGAGTTCCTGGATCCTCCAGTGTCGTTGTAGCAGCTAATGGTGTATTCAATCGGCTGCAGCCTTTAATTTTAAAGAAAATGGAAAAATTATTAGTCCTCAGTAATTTACGTGTACTACATTTATATGTGTTATTTGAAATTCGATATTTAAAATGAATATTGTTAGAAAAATCCAAGAAGTTAACAAAATATCGACTAATGGTAATGCAATACTGCTTATCCTAGAGGATAATCAATTTTTCAGACAGTCTGGAAGACTTTCTCATCCAAAATTAATAGAAAATGATTCTTCAAAGTGCAAGAATAGGTTATAATTTTGTTTTTAGTAAATATAGATGACCCCATCTGGCATTCCAACCTCTCTATTGGTTATACAGAACTTCAAGTACACAAATATACGTAAACTGTATATACATGAAAATAAAAAGATAAATAAAATTTGAAATTACCATTGTTAGTTCCATTGGCCTTCATTGTTGCTATAAAATAACCTCACACTACCTCACCCATCGCACATTCATTTATTTCTTTTTGCAATAAAAATAAAAATGAGAAAAATAATTCACCCACAAATATCACTCTATTCAAATTCACAAAAATTTTAATTAAAAAAAAAAAAAAAAAAAAAAAGAGAAAACCACAAGATTTTCACTCAATTATGATGATAATAGCGAAAATAGGAAAAAAAATTAATTAAAACTACATTTAAAACACAAACATTTCGATGTTTAAGTGGGATTATTTTCTTCCTTTCAACATCACTTTGGATCCAAAATGCCTAACTGAGGTTATGTACCGGCTACCTAACCTGAAACACTTTTGTGCCTATGTAAACGCGTTAACGCGAGTCTCACAATATTACACTTAAAAAAAATGACCTTTTCTCATGATTTTCAGATTAAAAAAAAAAAAAAATTTCTTTTTCACACTATTAACACCTAAAACATCACTTCCATCATCAGAAGATTTGTTTTTCATTTTTAACTCTGTTTCTTGTTTCACAGAAGCCCAAAATTTTTATCATCAACATCTTACAATGAATTATGTATCCCATTGCCGGCGTTTCTACAATTATTTAATTGAAATTTAAAATAAATTCGTGTATATCAATGACTGTTTGAACACATTACTATTAATTTACGTTTATACACACCCTATTTTCATTAATTTTTTACCACTGGATTGAACCAAGTAAAGTATTATAACAAAAAAAAAAACTTTTTTTTTCTCCTTTTTTCCTGGGTTTTTTTTTTCACCTTTTTTTCACGATATCACACAAACACCACAAATGATCCGCTTCAGAGTGTGAGAGAGAGAGATGGAGTTTACACTACTGGAGTCAACAGACAGTCAGTTTCAGGTACGTCTATTACACACCATGGTGCCCCTGGCAGCTTTTTTTATTTCTTCAGTGGAATTAAAATGTTCTCATTCGATAATTCGAAAAAATTCTGCGCAAACCCCAAATGTCGTTTCATCATTTTTAAAAGAGGGAATTTTGAATTCTCCATTTTTGGCGCCTTTTCCTCGAATAAAAGCATTAAAGTCCAAAGTTCCAAAAAATTTGCACACATTTCATTGCATAGTTGCATAATTGCATAATTTGTGCTCTATTGCTCTTTAGTTTCTCCATTTAAGAGAAAAATACTCCATTTTCCTGCAAAAAGTCCTCGCCACCTATTCCTAGACAATTAATTCAAAGAATTTGATAAATAATTTAATTTAAAAAAAACGTTAAATATGTTTGAATTTTACACAAAACTCACGGAAAAGTCTTTCGATTGATCAAACGTCAACTGAATTTCTTCTTTATCCAATTACTGGTCATTGTTACTTCTGTCCAGAAATAACGCAACATAGTATTTCATAGTCCACGTGTAAGTGCGATAATCTGCATATAATATTGCGTAAAAGTGGAGTACACAGTCGTGGGCTATAAATGAATTATTGAGAACAATCGGAATAATTTGAACGTTTCATTTCAAAGACTTTTTAAAAAGACTTAATAAAAAATGAATTATTAAATTTGCCTTTTGATGAAATTTTTCGCTCATTTCACACTTTTCACTAGTTTCTCACTTTTTTTAGAGATTTTTCTGGCTCCAAATTCTTCTAATTTCATTTACAAATCACTCCTTTCTTCTCATCTCACAATTCATCATCTTTATCAGGAGAAATAATAAAATGTTATCATTTTGTGATCATCGTTCTTGAATTCTTTCATTAGAATTCAAAGTTTGAAAATGCGGAGTCGCCTGTTGCATGCGCAACTCTACGTAGATTGTTACATTTTCCTGACACAATTTCCTATTATCCATAGTCAAGGACAAATTTTGTTTATTTCAAAAATTTTCCAAAAAACGAAGAAAACCTCCAAAAAAAATGATTGAAGAAATTCAAATAAACTGCTTTTTTTTAATTGATGCTTCTTCGTTTCTTTCAGAGTTCATTCAAAAAGTCCTGAGTTCCTTCAGCCAAGTTTCAAACAGAGAATAATGCATTCAACTGTATATATACACATATATATGTGTTTTTGTGAGTCTGTTTGTGTGGATGCTAGAAATTTAGCTCACTGACAATAATTATTTGGTAGAGTTGAGATCATTCACTGTGCAGACTAGATTTTTCCTTCTTAATTCTCAATTAAATTTTTTTTTTTTATTAAATTAAATTAAAAGCACGAGTCGATGAGAAATTGTTAAAATTGATGAAAAGACGTCTTCCATCAATTCCTTCCTTTTAAAAATGTCCAATTGAACATTGTCTTCATTTCTTCAGCTTCCTCACCGGTTGGATCCATCAGCCAACGTGATTATTTCATCAAAATATGAAAAAAAAATATATATATACTTTCCAAGCTAAAACGCGTGTGTTTCCACCCCTTTCCCTTCGCCCTTTCACCACGCACTCAAGATCTCCTCTTTTCGATCCAATCCAAGCGAATAGAAAAAGGAATGAGCCTTCCACAATTATTAAATATATATATATCACATATATATATCTATACATTAGATGAACAAAACCATGTGTTCAGTCTGTTTGTATCCACATGCCTTTTATAATGTTTCCTTTTATTATTATCAATAAATAGAGTATTTAGTAACGTAATCGTGTTGTTATTTGTTTGTGTGTGTGTGTGTATGTGTGTGTTTTGGATAAAAACGGAGCGGAGGCTCTCGGAGAAAGTGAGAGGAATCTGTACACACGTGACACGACGTTTGAAGTGTCGCCGAGTGTGTACGGCCCTGTCACAGTCCTTCCACTGTTCTATGTGTGTACGATTGTGTGTATATATGTGTGTATATGTGTGTTTGTGGATAAAACGTCAGGGACGCACCAGGGAGAAAGAGGCAGCAGCTCGAGGGAGGGGCAGAGGTGGCAGCACCCCCAGGTACGTTTGTGTGTATATATATATGTGTGTGTGTCAGTGTGTGTTTGTGTCTGTTTCTGTGTGTGTGTATGCGCGCTCTTCTTTTTTCTTCTCGTCTCTGTTTTCTCGTTGAGAAAAAAGGACAAAAAAAAATCATGAAAATAGTAAAAACGAGAGACACACTGCGCCGTCTCGTGGCTTGCGAAGGGGGTTAAATATGGGGGGGGGGGGAGGAGTTGAGAGGAGAGAAGAGACTATGAGGCTTTTTTTGAGACTGTGAATTTTCTTGGCTTTTTTTTTTCATCTAGTCATTCTTTCGTTCTTGTTCTCGTTTTTGATCTTCATGCGACTCTTTTATTTTTTTTTTTTTTTCATGGAAAGGGAGGAGGGGGAGGGGGAGGTGAAGTTTCAATGTGACTCGAGGAGTTTCTACCAGTTGACAGTATCACCCTAAAAATCAATAAGGTTCTGGCTTCGGCCCTTTTTTTCTCTGCCCCACTCTTTCGCACACTTTTTGCATAGGAGAGAGAGAGAGGGGAGGGGAATGATACTTTTTGTAAGAATTTATATGGGAGATTGTGATTATCTAGGGAGAGAAGGCTTTGTTTGGTGGATGGATACTGTTTTTACAGGGAAATAGAAGGAGGAAGAAGAATTCTTTGCTAATAGATTTTTTTGGATTTTTTGGAAAAAAAAATTGAATGAACGAAAATCAGTTTTATTGTAATATTTGAAATTTTTTTGAATTTTCGAAATTTGCATGGAATTTTTGTGAAATTTTTAGGAAATATTGCAATAGAAAGGTTGAAAAATGAATTTTGGTAATGATTTCGTTGAAAAGATGAGGAAATTTTGGGTTGAAAACACGTGTGAGAATTGATTTTTCGGAGTTTTTGGGGGATTTCATTGTTTTGGAGCAGAAAGCCTTTCTATTTTCAAAAAAATTCAATATTTTGGGGATAGTTCGAGCTCTAATGGGTTCAATGTAAATATTTGATGACGAAGGGAGAGATAAGCGCATTCCCCATCGATTTATGGATTTTTGAATCAATTTTCATTAATGTTTAAGTTACTTATAGTCAATTCTATGAAATTCAGGTTTTACTCCATAAATAACTTGAGAATTATAATACTGAGAATAGCAGATATCTGACAATTTTTCATTTTTTCAAACATTTCAAATAATGTCAAATATATTAACAGAATAAATTATTTTAAAAAAATTTAAAAAACATGCACATTTAAAAAACTTGAAAATCTACAAGTGTGCATTTTTTTAATACTTTTTCTTTCTCATTATCACTTGAGCAGCTTGAAATCCGTTTTTCTGAATACTTATAGCAATTTTTTTATTTATTTTAAGAATTGTTAGGTCCCTGATAGTTTCGTTATCATTTAAAAAACGATCATTTTCAAAAATATTGGAATTTTTTGAAAATAGGAGGAACTGAGCTCTTAATTTTGCTCCAAAATAATTGATTTTCTAAAAAATTTCCCAAAAATTAATTCAAACACATGTTTTCCAGTGGAAACTCCCGCAACTTCTTAATGATATCATTAAAAATATTCTATCCCAATTACTTTAATTAATCTCAAGCGATAATACGGAAAATAGGGGTAAAAAAATGATTTTTTACCAATTTTTATAGACTTAAAAAAAGAATGGCAAAAAATTAATAAAACTCCATGGACTATTAGATTTAATGAATAATTTTTATTCATTCATGTACGTTTTTTACGTTTACTTGTATCATTTTCTCTTGAAATTGTTCTCCAATTTCTGATCAGAGTATCCTAGAATTAACATATTCGTTAATATGTATAGGAATCATAAACTCTCGAATAAGCACGCGTCGAAAACCCCCTGTATCCCTTAATCATACATACTTTTACTATAATTATATAAGAAAACAATTTTTTATAGAAAAAACTGACGAAAAAAAAAAGGAAAAGAAAAATCATTTTCTATTTCATTCTTCATTAATTAATAGTAAGAAAAAAAAACGTATTCGAAACAAATTCGAGGGTTTTTTTTTACGTGGACGGTTCGTTTTTTCTGTAATTTACTAAAAATTAATGAAACCGATACATATCAACGCGTGCTTCATTTCATCATTACAGTCTGTACATTTTATTTAATATGAAACTCAACGTTATTTATTCGTTTTTCATTTAAATACAGAGCTTGACTTATTTTCTCTTCAACTAATTCATATATATTGTTCGAATAATAATATTTACACTATTTACATTTTATTCACTAATTTTTTATTTTTTTTTCTCTATTATGTTGCTTCTCTGCACTCAGTGCTCACACCACTATTGTTTTTTCTTCTCACTTTTTTTTTTCTAATTCAGAGAGGACAATTATATCAACAGAAGGGGAATATCATTGCACACAAGACAAATTTACGTGTTTGCAAATTTTATTCCATAATTTATCTCTATTTTATTGTAATTTATAGTTGAAAAATTATTCTTATCAACTGAATTCGAGATTAATAGAAGTTTTGATAGTCTAGTGGAATAGACAATGACAGAAAAAAATCATAATTGTAGATTCAAACAGAACAATTAATTTAAATATTCGCTCCAATTTTTTTTTAAATTAAAAAAATCATATTTGAAAAAAAAGGAAAAAAAAGATAAAATGCGGAGTAAAAAGGATTCAATGAAAATCCATCTCCTCAACTCGTCAATCACAGGTTTTGCATGAAAAGGCAAAAAAAAATCATTAAATTTTCACAATAAAAACAAAATGTTACATATAATACATATATATATATATCTGTATTCTCTTTTTCCACTTTTTATCAATTCAAATCTCTAAAATCTTTCATCTCTGCATTATAACATCATGATGATTAAAAAAATCACCTGAAATTTCAATGAAACCACAGTAAAATCAGTTTAAGAAATCTTTTTCATGTGCCAAAAAAAAATTTAATAACGTTCAACACATCAAGAACGTTAATTCTTAAGTTCCAAGTATCCTCTAGAAAGAATCATAATTCTGAGATCAGCAAAGTAAGAAGATCACGATTCCGTTAAAAAAAAAAAAGCTATCAATCGTTTCTCAATTGTAAAGTAAAAATAATGTCTGTTCAGAATGTTTTGTGTATTAGAAACGCGAATTTAATCGTTAAATTCAAGAAAAAAAAAAGGTAGAAACGCGAATTTAATTGTTAAATGAAAGAAAAACGTAGAAATGGGAATTATAAATAATGATAGTAATAATAATAATAGTAATAATAATAATCTCTTGACTTTGGTAGATCTCAGAAGCCTTGTAAAGCCCAGTCTTGATTGTACAGAGAAAGAGAGACATCCTTTTTTATTTTTATTTCGCAAGATTCATCAGTCAATGATGATCTCATTTGGAGGTAGGAATAACAGGTTGGCTCATTGATGGCATCCTTTTTTTTCTTTCAAGTAATTCCTTATAATAAGCCCTTATTTCAGGTGGCAAATATGGACTAGGTGGTGGTATATGCGGTGGAAATAGTCCATTATAAATGGCAGAATAATAGACAGGATCGAGCATTGTCATGCTACCTGGTAAGTATTTTCCAGTATTTGGCAATTGATTGATAAAACCAGAATTTTGAGGAAGACTTGAAACAAAATTGGAAGGAATATTTGGCATACTGTGCCTTCTGTCCTCTCTTCTCTGTGCTTTATGGGCAGCAGCAGCAGCGGCAGCAGCAGCAAACTTGTCATTCTCAATTGACAATTGATGATCTCTCATTTCACTGTTTCTCTTGTCTAGTGCAGCAACTTGTTGATGAAGAACTCTCTGGGGATAGGCGCCAATGTGATTGAGATTAGGAATATTCGGTATAACTTGATGACCAGTTGATTTTCTCGATGAATATGGCGTGGAATTATCAGCCAGTTTAGATGAAAATTTACCATTTTGCTTCAATCCTGGACCTTGCAAACTCACATTAATATTGTTAATATTAGAAATTGAATTTCCATTTTTAACTGGACTAGGTAGTTGGCTTGATGGCTTTAATTTTGGATTGACAAGAGTTATTTCAAGATTATTCGAGGCCATTGTACGGCTGTCAAGCATTGGATAATTGAATGAATTCTTTCTCAATGGATCTGATGAATTATCCTTCATTCCTATGGGTTTCATCTCTAGATTCATTGGATTTGGCCTTGGTACAACTGGTACACGTACTATCTCCAAATTTGGTCTTGTGAATCCTTTATTTTTGTCCAATTGTTTTGCTGTCAAATCCAAAACACTACCAGTTGGTATTAGCGTTGAATTGACACTTTGCTCAACTACTTGATGATGATTCATATATTTTTGATGTCCTAAAATTTCTTTTGGATTGCCATAAACTGTTTTTTCATTGTGAGCAAATATTGATCTTGATTGTGTTACTTTTGGTGGTAATATTCTGTCACTGGAATTATTGAATCTACTAGATGATACTGGTGAACTTGGTAGACCAGAACCAGCACTAGCATAAAGCTGAAGGAGATTTGAATTATTTGATGTTCCTAGATTAATGACTCTGTTATTACTACTATTTTCATTAATTATATTTTTTTCACTATCATCTTCTATATTATTACTATTATTACTATTACTATTACTATTATTATTATTATTATTCACGATTGAATTACAATTGTTATTGTGTAACTTCAGAGATCGCGATTGATTATTTATTTCTACTGGTGATGGCAGCATATGTCCAATATCTGGAGTTACTGTTACGGAAATGAGTTTTGGTACTGAAATATTTGGAGTGTTTCCAGATGATGATGTGTAGGTCATACGATCCTCTTTTTTTGGGCTCATTGGAACTGTTACTGGAGTTATTGTTGCTTGTATAACACTTGGTCTTGTATCTAACTCAACTGCTGTAACTTCGAGGCCACCTTCTCGTAGAATTTCAAGTTTTCGCTTTTTAAATGATGGAATAATAATTTTATCTCTACTTGTATCACTTTCAGACTCGAGATCAATGACTTCTGGTGATTTTGGAGGATTTATCCTTTCTGAGCTTATAAATTGTGCTTTTTCACCAAAAAGAGGTATATTTTCTTTTCCCTGAGCCAGCAGGTTGACAGTGGTGGTTGTTGTAGTGGTCATGATAGTAGGAGTTTGCTTCAAATTTTCACTATCTAGTCTCATTTCTTTTAGATCTTTCTCTGGTGGTGGAGTCAGGGTTATCACTGTATTTGGATTTTGTGAGATTTCTGATGGAGGCGATGGAGAAGGAGTTGACTGCTGTTGTTGGCTCATGAGAGGACTGCTCAGTTGTCTTTCTAATGCACTCGGATTTCCTGTTGGTGTTGTAGATGGAGTTGTACTACTTGATGAGGTATTTGATGTATTTGATGATGGTGGAGGAGTCGGTGGATTTGATGGATTCAATGAAATTATTGTATTGAGGGATTTAAGACGTTCTGGTTTAACTCGAACACTCCGCAGAGATGAGGGTTTCACTTCAGACTTTGGCTTATCGAGTCCTGGGAGATTTGACATTGTTGTGAATAACTTTTGCATTGGAGGCGAAGTGGGAGAAGGAGTGGAGGTTCGATTCTGTGGAGGAGAGCCAGCACGTTCAGATTTAATATTTATGGATTCCTCCCACGTGCATTTTGCTCTTCTTCCTACTGGTCGAACTCGCGTTTCTGAACCCTTCTGGTGTCTCTCATACGGCAACAATAATCTGGAAGGGTAATCGAATTCATACATTAGCAATATTCTTCTTCTTATTATCGAGATAATCATTGTGTTTGAAGAAATACATGTAATTTACCTTTCGTAATGACGTCTCGTTATTGTAGCAGCACTCGTTGATCCCGTATTACCACCCATATCGTCGTAAATCGACTTCCACAATCTCCCAGCACTGACTGATTCGTATCCACCTAATTTTTGTACTTTCGAATAAAACGAGTACAAGTCAACTGCAATTATTAAAAATTTTCATTAATTAATACAATTATAGAAAGGAGAATGAGAATGTTTTTAAAAATGAAAATTAACAAACTTTGTCTGTATCCAAGTAATGGCATTTTTCCAACCGGAGTTCCCCGTGAGCTCATGAAATTCTGCACATCAACAAGGAATTTCTTCTCATCGAAGCTAGTTTTTCTCTCACTTCGTCTCACGATACTCGACGAATCTTTGGACGTAGAATTTGATATAGAACTCTGTGAAGTTGAGGCTACTGATGCTTCACTCTCATTGCTAGATTCGCCTGGTGAAGCACTGCGCTTTTTGCGTTTTCTCCGTGGCCTTCCTTTCAATTTAGGCGCTGGAATAATAATTCAAATGTGAAATAAATTCTCATCATCCCTCTTTGCTCAGTATTATGCGAAATATTGCTCAACCATGAAATAATGAGACAAATTGAGTTTATTCCATCATCATTTTCTCAAGGAAGTGTCGGAAACTAAGCGAGATAAAGCGATTTTGCTCAAAATTCCTTTTTAAAGCTCTTCAAGTTCTTTTCAGAGGAAAGAATTAGAGCAAAATCGCCATATTTCGCTTGAATTACGAAATATTTCAGAAAAATGGGAATAAATTGAAATCAATTTGTCTAAAAATTTAATATCGTTATTTCAGAAACAAAGTGGCGTAAGTGCTATAGCTTAAACATATCACTTGTGCCCTTTTATCTCCAAGCTGACGATATTTGTAATATATTCTTACCTAAATGATTGCACAGTAATTCATGTGTCTCCAAATCCGGATAATCAAAAGTATCTCTACAAAAGAGTACTCTTGTACCAGGTAATGCAGTGAATCCTCCAAGTGCAGCAGCAATGGAAGAGCATAGCCAAGCAGGCTCAGCACCCTCTAGTCTTCTCAATAATGCTCGATATCTACAGTACCTTGGATAGGACAATACAACGACTCTCGTTTGTGTACCACCCTCACTTTTCACCCCATAGCTTTCATTATCCTCGTAATCTTTTTGCTGCTTATCAACATCGGAAAAATCAATGCCAGGATCAGTCAGGACCTGTGGCTGTGGTTCAAATTTCTCCTCGCTAATTTGTCCTGTCTCAGTTGATGGAGGTGAGGATACCTCTCGACCCCATGACCACTCCAAAGAGGGTGACAGCCACGTCACCAAATCGTGCACACGAACAACGATCTTTTCCGATATTGTTAGAACTTCATCCTGCAATGAAAATCAAAAGAAAAAAATTATTTATCAGAATTTTTTTTGCTTATTGAGGAAATATAATACAAAATACTTTTAAAATTGTTTGAGAATTTTTTGATTCCATAATAATGAGGTTGTTGATAACTTTGGAGGAAAAGGTGGATACTCAATTAAAAGTTGGGGCACATGCAAAGAGGGAAGGGGGGGGGAGGGAATCTATTGCGAGAAGTTTTGTGTGTGTATGTGTGCTTTCGAAAAGTTTCATGAAGTAGTCTTTATTCACACTACATATCGTCTGCCTCATGTACTATAGATCCAACTCTTCCATCACTTCTTCTACCTCATGGCTCATCTTGGCCTTCATCTTTGAACCTACACTAGCCTGCCCCTTACATTAAATTTATTGCGATTCGTGTCTCGTGCTGGTTTTTCATCCTCAATTTCTACATTATATAGTAATAATATGTGCACATAATATTCCCAGTGGATTTATTAATCACATCAATTCCTTTTTTTTTTTTTCTTTTTTTCTTATTTTATACCTGTCAAAATTCTTAATGACTCCCCATTTGATGCTAAATTCTTCGTTCATTATCAGTAATGATGGCAATTAACGGAGATTATGAATAGTGAAATTATTGAACTGTTATGCATTGACTAATCCACGTGTATATGGTATTGAATTTGCAATTACGCAACGTTGGATGTTTCTGGTGCCCCCGTGGGTGGATTATTGATCGCACAGTTGTGATTACTACCAGCTAAATTTAATATTTCGTGTGGAATAATATTTTTTTTATCAAAAAAAATTAAAGGGCACTTTTTATTTTCAACGATTTCTCCGGAGGGCTTGTCAAATTGCATGAATAATTCATGAATTTAGGAATAGGATAAATGCTTCTGGGAACATTGTATTCTGTTACAGAGTAATGATCGACCTGAAAAGCCTGGAAAATCTGGAAAAGTCAGGGAATTTGAAGTTTATTTTTTAGTTTCGAGGATTATTTTCAAATTCTAATGAAAGAAAATTGTTTTTAGAAATAGCTATGAATTTTAATGTATATATTTAAATGATTTTTTGTAGGTGCTGAAATTTTATCTTTAATCAGGGAAAAATCACGGGATTTTGAAATTAGTTTTCAGTCGTCACTCTGTATTATTCTCAATTGAAAAAGTTTTTTCGAAAAATACTAGTTCTCCAGTTTTAGAGCAATAGAGATTCGGAGAAAATTGTTGCCTCACACTTGGAACATGATATATATATATCAATAAAATTTCAATAGATTTCAATGAATTTTGCACTATTCACGGACAGTATAAGCTGTGAAACATTGCTATCTAGTGGAATCATGTTGGATTACAAAGGAGGAGTAAGAGGTGAATGATGATATCAGTGTGAGAGAGGAGAAAGCTGAAGAGGGAGAGACTAATTGGAGAGTGGCCCTTGTACGTTACCGATCGAATTACAATGCCACCACTTTGATTAAGCAGTTTAGATATCCGATCGATTGATTTCCACGATTAATTATTGGAGATTATTCGTAGGCACTACGGTACTAGTTCTAGTTCCAGTATTACTGGTACTGGCACTATTCTTCGATTATTGGTTTTTGCTTTTTTTTCTTCAATTCTTTCATGATGAATTTCCTCAGAATACACAATATTTCTTCTTAAATAGAAGAAAGTAGGATAACATAGGAATTAAAATAAAAACGGCTGGAAATGGAATTTTTCTGATGATTCCATTGAAAAGCTGAGGAAATTTCCGATGAAAAACATGGTTTAGAATTGATTTTTTTTATTTTTTTGAGAATTCGACTTTTTGAGCTGAAAGTGGGGCTCTAACCCTTTGGAAAATTGGAAAATTTCACGTTTTCGAAGATATCTTTGGTTCTATTGGTCGTAGCGACTTGGGGTTGGTCTTAAATGAAAGGTGAGATCATTTGTCATCGATTCATGTGGTTTTGAAAGATAAAATATTGATTTTTGAAGTATTTATGAGGTACTTTGAGGGTAAACACTAATTTTCACAAACTAGTGCATGAATACTCCAAAAATCGATAATTTTCTTTTCAAAACCATATAAATCGATGGCAAATGATCTCACCTTTCATTTGAGACCAACCCCGAGTCGCTAGCACCGATAGAACCGGAGATATCCTCGAAAAAGTGAAATTTGTCAATTTTTCAAAGGGTAGAGTCCTTAATTTCAGCTCAAAAAGTCGAATCTTTGAAAAAATTTCATAAATAAATTTTGACGTATGTTTTCTGACTGGAATTTCCTCAGCTTTTCAATGGAATCATCAGAAAGAACGTATCTCATATACTTTCCCTAATTTCTTCTGATTTTCATGATAGAAAACATAAAAACTCAAAAATGTCCATTTCACCCCTTTATGTTCTCTTTCACCCTACTTTTCCCTAGATCAATTGCGTGATTGATTACTCTCATAATTTCGTATGAAGCAAAAGCATTGTGAACCCAAACCGACAATTACAATATGTAGAGAGGGGGAAAAATCAATGCACCAGAGCTAGACTTTTCTTTCAATTTGGACTCTACTATTCGATCTTTCCTTTTCTCTCTTTTATCCATCGAAAACTGGTACAACAAATGAGTTATATTTCAAATTAATTATAAATATAGAAATTTGTAAATTATAAGAGATTTTTTCAAATTTTTTTGTTAATTTAATATTTTTGCCAAATTTTCCTCGAAATTTCTCTGAAATTGAACTCTGGCAACCTTTTTTTGCCACTTGAACCATTAAAAATCAGTTTTATTCCAAAAAAATCTAAAATTAACTAGAAACCTGTAATTTCGAATAATTCCTTGAATATCACGAATAATTTTCTGTCCCCGAGAAAGTAACTAATTCCGTTAATCGCAACAAAGTGATATCAAATACCGTAATTCCATTAAACGCGAATTTTGATGAGAAAATAATTCGCACCAAATATTTTCCCATTCTCAAAATTAATTGAATACTCTCTGCAAGTATCAAATATTTGAGTTATCAAAAATGATGCATTATGCGAATTAATTAATTAAACTAGTTGCGAGAACCAAGCGATGGAAAATGAACCTGCCAGTGGTTCTCAAATTCAATTAAATTAATAATTAATAATCATTAATAATTCCAACTATCGATTTTCCAATATTGAAAAATAAAAATTAAATAAAATTATTCATTAAATTAAAAAAAACATTAATTCTCTTTTTTTTCTCTTTGAGGAGGGGGGGGGGGGGGGGATAAGAACAAGTGGAAGAGCCATTGGACGAGGCAACGACCGACTACACTCGGATCTTCTTTATCTCATCTCTTCGTCTTCTCCTTTTACTTCTTCTTCTTTTCCCACTCTGTTTCTCTTTTCCCCTCTTCTCCTGAATCTATACACGGCACAGTACTCAATTACGAGTACTTCAAAGATTAATCTCGAATTCATTTCATCTTCGATATTTCTCCAACTATTTTTTCTATAAATTTTAGAAATCCGACATTCCAAGGCCTTTTGCTTCGAGACTTCTGCAACTTTAGTGTCAAAAAAGAAGAAAAAAAAGTCACTCCTCCACGATCTTCTTATTCAGTGAAAAAAGAATTTTTCTATTTGTCGCTGAATAGTTTATCATCTCGGACGGATTTTATCGCGAAAAGAATTCAATAGTTCCGGGCCCCCAGCATGTCACGCGGCATTCCGCGCAATAGCTTTTCTAACTCGTTTGCCTTCAAAAAAGTCACTAACATGTGATTTTTTTTTCTCCTTTTTTTCTCTCAATTATCCTCAAAAATCATTGAGTTTGCAAGTAAAAGTGCAAATGCTATTCTTTTATTTTTTTGTAATCATGTCGTCGTCTTAAAAACAAAGGGACGTAAGTGCTATGCTTATCTATAGCACTTACGTCCCTTCGTTTCTAAGATAATCATGTACTTATCTCATTTTGTGCATTAAGCATTATAAAAAAAGGATTTTTTTGTAATTTTATTCATCAATTATTGAAATAATGATGATGACATACAAATTTTACTTTTATTTGCTTTTTCATTTACAAATTATTTAAAACAATTCAATTTTCAAAATGTCAATGAGGAATCGCTATTTTTAATTATTACTTTTAAATTGAATGTAATTATATTATATTAAATATAATTATATTTAATTTTACAATTTCTTTTTTATATTCCTTTCGATTATGGTTCAACTCGAGATAAATCCGCCACGTCCCACTTTAATGCCCTTTTTTTGGCAATAAAATGTCACGTCATTTATCTTTCATTTTATTATCAATTAAATGTTAAAAAAGTAAACAATGAAACAATTGAGATTCGTCATTTTTTTATATTTTCTTTTATGCATTATTATTTTCAAGTCGCTCGCAATGTAATGAATTCGCCAAATCCGATGCTTTTAGTAAGGATCTCGTCACTAGAAGATAACATTAATTGTATATAACTACATACGTGTATTTACTGTCAATTATATACGTACCGACGAACGTATATCACGTTTTAAAATAAATTTCATGTGTTAGTTGTCTTATCTGATTACAGAGCCTACGATAAAATAAATCTGCATCGAGGGAAAAATATGTATTATGATATACCTAGATATATTAGATATATATATTTATCAGAGTGATTCATTACCGAAAAAATGATTTTTTTTTTGTTGGAATTTTTAAAAAAGAATTTAAATTTATCGAATACAAACATCTCATCATTTTTACCAGATTTTTTGCCAAAAAAGCTTTTAATCAAAAAGCAGCTAGAGCAGTCAATGGACTCTCCTCCATCAATTCATTCAAGATTTATCGACGAATTTTGTGAGACGAGAAAAAAATAGAATCAGTCAAGACAGAAGTAGAGGAAAGATAAACACGTTGAAAAAAAAACGCACACATTTTATTGAATAGAGTCTCACGACTTGTGTCTTTTGGCATGTTATATTATCATAATAACTTTTCGAACTCTGCAGGCACACGACTTTATCATCTAGACTGTTGTCCGTGAAATATAATTTATAATGTCATACTTCAGCGATAAAATACATTTTCAGGTACATATTAAAATGTCTGTTACAAAAGGCGCAATTGCCAACTTTGTGCAGCAGTGTTCGAATTAAATCCATTTGTTTCATTTTATATTAAAAAAAAAAAAAAACTTCCTTTAATTGGCGAAAAATTTATTATTTCCCCGAATTTTCCATGAATATTCAAATTAATCGCTGATACTCAAGCACTTTCAGAGGGAAAATCCCTTTTTTTTTTTTAACGAAAATAGGAAAATCCGATAAAAGAAAATGACTCTGTAATAAATTGCGGTGCGATGGGGAAATGCCATAAACTTGAATACCTCCTCGGTTCCCTATTCCAGTAGCAATACCCCTTCTTTTCCGCCCCACTATCAAACTCACACACACATACACAAGTTTATCCTCTCCTCCGTTTTATGCTTCTCATTTAATTCCATCTCTTTTTTTTTCATGTTGATCATTTTATTTTCCTTTTTTTCCTTCAGTTAATAGCGAAGAAAATGTTTAAAAAAAAAATATGAACATTGATAGAAATTTTCTTACATTTATCATTTCTATATCTATTTGTAGTGCATGATAGCGTTATCATTAACTGATAATACTTTAAACACCTTCGAGCCCCTCATTAAAAATAATATTACGTTATTATTATATTAGTCTTCCCACGAAAGACGATAAATCGAATTAATCGACAGAGTGTGAAGAAGAAGGAAAAAAAAAAAACGTTTGTGAAATCAAATGATTAAATTGACGAATAAATTTAATCAATGGAATAATGATTTTTAGACATCGATGAGATGCTGCTGTGTTGAATAAAAAAACAGGTGGGGGAGGAGGAGGAAAGGGGGGTTGAGGTAAAAAAGAGATGGTTGAGTTTGTAGACGTAACCAGAGGTTGGCTTGGCATGACCCGGCTTTCATAACGGTTATCGATTCTCAACCATGTCATCGTCGTTCTAGCGCACAATCGTTGGACTATTTCTTCGCTTTTTCACTTTTTGCAAGCCTCCACCCCCTTCTCCCTCATCCCGCGGGATACAAAGACATCACTTTGATCATCGATGTCTCACTGTTGTCAAAATACTTTACTGCATATGGCCTTTTATAGATCTATATTCCCCTACAATCTTCCCAGAGTCTTCCGCTTTTTTTTTCATTTTTTTATTTATTTTTTATGTCCGTTTGAAGAGAGGGAAAACGTGGAAAAACAATAAGCAGTAATAAAAATAAAATATGAAATTGAATGCTATTGTTGGCTCTTTCCACTTGAATCTCTGTGACTCAGTCGTTTGAATACAACATTAGCTTTTTTTTTTTTTAGAGGAATATGCGAAGAAGACAGGCAACTCGTCTAACTAACTGGGTGTTTAATTAGCTTGATGTGTCCCATTAATATGTCCATGAGATTACTGCTCGTGCATCCAAAGTGACATCGATGTTGATGAAACTCTGAAGCTTTGTACTTGCAAAAGTTATTCATGCTGTTGGATCAGTTATAAATAATTTAGGGTAGTCATTCCAGCAAACTCGAGTACTATTGAACCCTTATTTTTTTGATGCTGTATCAAAGATGATATTTTTTTTTACAGTTTTCTGAATTTTTTCATAATTGCTCTTGTAATTTATGAGATATGAACTATCAAAGTTACTTAAAATAGCGGTGGTGGGGATGAAACACCCTAAATCGGACGGAAATAACGAAATTACTAAAAAACCACAGGGTTGACTCATTATTTAAAAACTATTGGCGAAAAGAACAGCATTTTAACTGAATAATACGAGAAAAAAAAATTAAATTCACCGTATAGTTATTGAGAAACTTTAATTGGAAGGTATGTATATAGGACATTAATGCAAAAAAAAATTAGATAAAAAAAAATTATATTCACAAGCTGAAGATATGATTTTCGAATAGTTCAATCACTTTTTCGGGTAAATTGAAGCACTTTTTTCCCAATTATCAGCAATTAATTGGAAATTATCCTAGAAATCCTCATTTTCTTCTGTTTCATCAATTTTACTCTAGGACACTACCTCAAAAAAAAGGGAGTTTTTTTAGCATTTGTAGCAAGACTCCAATAAGGTCCAACCAGTGAATCACGAGTAATTCTTTATGAATGATGTTATTATTCAATAATTATACACGTCTTACGTAATCTTCGTACACCACAAAGTTACCACATAGCTGCGATAAAATACAATGATTTCCGAAAGTATATTTTTGTGCACTTGTAGACGAAAAAAGAAAAAAAAAAAGAAAAAAAGAGAGTGATTGAGATTCAGATTGTGATCGATAGGAGGCCATATCCGGACCGAATATATCGTCTTCCTATACCGATTGAACAGAGTGCATATATATATTCCCCATTCCACTTTGTCCTATCGGTGCTTCATATATTATGTATAAAATCGATCAGATATTAATTAATTCATACTTTCTCTATTCAGCATTTATGATCATTTAAATTGAAATATCACGTCTATTCCAAATATCAAATCAAATTTTCAAAAAATTAAAAAAATAAAACAATAGTCCAAATGCAAAAATTCATAAATTCAATTAATTTCATAAATGGAAGGAAAAACCTTTAGTATAAAATTATCCAAAATATATATATATATATATATACTGCTATTAAATTATAGAAAGAAATAGCTGCTTTGGGCGAGAATAGATGTGAACGAACGAGGACAAAAAAAAAGAGGATAAAAGAGGTTGGTGGGGGGAGGGGGAGGGGGAGGAGAGGGGGGGGGGAGAAAAAAAATAGTATAAAAAAGAAGTAGGGGAAACGAAGAGGTGAAAAGAACGCACGACTTTTTTCCTATTATTGTGAAACCCTCGCCTTCCTAAGGACAGAACATGTTTTGTCTTGAATTTTGCAAGCAGATCAACGAAAAAATGGACAACGATTTTTCCACTCGACGTGTGCCAAGGACGGCACATAGGCGCCAGTACCAGTGGCTCTGACTTGCATTTTTATTATTATTATTATTTTATATTATTATTTTTTAATTGAGATGTTTTTTATAGATTTCATGAGTATATGTAAACGATAAGATTGATTTATTAGATTTTTTTTTATTTATAATACGATTAATTGAGATAAATTCGTGGATAAATGAATGATAATTTTAGAAATACTCGAAATTTTTGAATTCTAGAAAAAATAGAGAATTTTGAAATATGAAAATGTGAAAGTAGAATTTTGTTAGATGTTATGTCACAAATTCTTACCAATTTGAAATTATAATAAAATAGTCGAGTTATTTGAGAAAATCTGTGGGAGGTAAGTACGCCAATGGCTTTGAAGCGTCAAGCACGATTCCCAAAAGCATTGGCGTACCAAAACTAATCAAAGATATTTCGAATGATATGCATTATTTATTTATTAGAGAATATATCTCATTTTTACATTAAAAATGAATTGCAGGAATTTTATTCAACTGGGAATACTGATATTCAGTTTTTTTACTTGAAATTTGCGAGTAGATGAAGACAATACGAATCAGACTAAAATATGAGAGAAAAAAGTACTGAAAGGAGAAAAGAATAGTCAAATATTGATGCTATCGTTCTTTTCCAAATAAATTTTTTTTTTTAATTAAAAAAAATTGTTGAATTTACAGAATTTAGTTAATTTGAATAGATTCACTAGTTGAATTGACTAAATTCAGTGAATTTAACAGCTTTTTCCAATTATTACAAAAAAAAATTCGCTAAGTACCAATTGCATCAATATTTAATAGTTTTCACCAGTATTTTTTTTTCTAAGTGTATTCATTTATTTATTTATTTACGCAATTCTGCATTTTTCATTCTTAGTACATTTATTAAGAAATATTATATAATTTCTTGATTTTTACTTCTCTAATTACATTATTATGGATTTTGAAAAAATCCGATGAAATTATCTCGATATGAAGGAAGAATGATATAATAATAATATTTATTTTAATCATTTAATCAAATTTTTCGAATTATTATTTTTTTTTCATATAATAATAATCAATTGAAAAAACAAGAATATAATTCTCCTTGAAAATCTCGTAGTTGTATTGAGTTCATGAAAAATCTGTTTTTTTAATACACAGTAGTATTGTTATTTTGGCGCATCAACACAAATAACAAGTATGCAATGAGCACGCACAGATGAAGAAGAATGAGACAGACGAGAGTCACAGATTGAGAGGAGGGGATAAAAAATAGTCAATGTGGGAGGGGGGGGGGGGGAGGTGTTAGAATAGTCGTGACCATTTGGGGGCTTTCATGGACCCTTTTCAGAAGATAATGAAACTACATCTTTCTGAGTATTAATCAATTATAACTTGTTTCGTAAGATCAAGATGAAAAACAAGGAAATTATACTGGTAATACAATTTTATTATGAAAGCAAGAAAATTACTTCAATTTTCTCATATAATTTTTCAAATTAAATCGGGGAAAATGAGTTTTTTGATTATTTTTCTTTTATTTCATGTTTTTTTTTTACCAGAAATATTTGATAACAATGGTAGAGACTGGAATAACTCGAGGACGGTTGAAAACTTTGTCGATTAGACGCTAGTATACACAAGAATTCGTGTATTAACAATGTGAATAGTTTCTTGGGTGCAAGTGGGAGAGAAAATGGCCTGGAAGAAGAGAGGGGATATGACGTTACCATGGCTACGCATCTCTCTCTGGCTTCTCCCTCTTGAATGTTTATATGTGTATATGTTAGTATATACACATATATAAACATTCAACCACAATTATAGCTATACACAAACTGTGTGTATTTGTATTATACCACTGGCTGACAAGTGTTGGCTCTTTCGATTGTATCTACTTGTATTTTCTAACTATAATTTTTACATTTCCGAGAATTCTCAGTGATTTTTTTTTTTGTAAAGAGTTTAACAAGAATGTTTGCACACACACACACAATTATGAAAGAAATATCTATATACTTCATTTAGATAATCGAATAATTCGTGAATAGATTGATTTTTTTCTTTTTTCATTTTCATTCTTTTATTAATTTTTTTTTTTAAGAATCATGAAATGTAAATTGATTTATCAATTTTTAAATTTCATTCTAGCTCAAATATTGATCCAACTGGTCGATGCAGCTGTCATATACAGTTATCTTTGATCAGAATAATCTGAAGATTTGTTATAATTACACTTCATATCGCCTCAATTTAATTGGGATATTAAAAATATAAAATCTATCGTTTTGGAGTTAAAAAAATTTGCGTTGAATGAGAAAAATAATGAGATCAAGGTAGTTTTCCAGATTACGGTTCATAAAATGGAAAATAATGAGGATTTTTCAGCTAATTTCTAATTAATTTCTGATAATTCAGGAAAACCTGTTTTAATTTAGCCGAAAAAAAGATTAAACTATTCGAAAGTCATGTCATTAGCTTGTGAATATAATTTTTTTTCTCCAATTTTTTTTAACATTAATCTCCTATCACATGCATGAGATAGAGAGAGAGGCAAATAGTTACGAGTACCTTCTAATTAAAATTTCTCAATAACTATACGTTGAATTTAATTTTTTTTTCTTCTATTATTTAGTTAAAATGCTGTTCTTTTCGCCAATAGTTTTTAAATAATGAGTCAACCCTGTGGTTTTTTAGTAATTTCTTTATTTCCGTCCGATTTAAGGCATTTCATCCCCACCACTGCTATTTTCAATAACTTTGATAATTCATATCTCACAAACTAGACGGACAAAAATTATGAAAAAAAAATCATAAATGTGTAAAAAAATATCATCTTTGATACAACATCAAGAAAATAAAAGGTGAACTGAATTTAAAAATTATCCCCTTGATTCTTAACTCCTTTGAATAAACAGTTTTTCTCAATTTGATATATAATAAAAAAAAACAAATTGAATAAAAACCTGTAAACATTAAAAATAAAAGAAACACCAGCACGAGGAAAATCATAACTAATTTTTCGAGAAGAAAGCTTCACTCTTTTCAATTCTAAATTTCTTTGTCATTAAAATCAGATTCTCGGTTGATTAGTCCTCCGGACATAACAATTGTCTTAAGAAATATCGAACCTATATTTTTTTTTAATTGCACTATAATAGCTCTCCTGCATTTGGTCGTTGGAATGAACCCAAAAATAAGACACAGGGTTCGCTACTAAGGCATAGGGTGTTTAAAAAAAAAAAAAAAAAAGAGGAAAGCGAGAGGGACGACGCATGTTTAAAATCCGCAGTATCGAGAGTCAATGAAACACACTTTAGAAATACTTACTCACCATGGAGGGACTCCAGGAGGGCGCATCGGCGTAGATATTCAAGAGGGAATGAAGAGAAATTGTAAGAGAAACAGAGAGAAGACTTAAGGGACATGGGAGGATACAAGTAACACGGCGTGAACTGGTTTTTGGAGGCTCTCCCACTAAAACATATACCTTTTGCCTTTTACGTTTACTGGTTTTTATGCCTACTAAAAGTGGCGGGAGAGGACAAGGTATATATGTACCCCTTAATGGACGTCAAGGCAGGCCATTGGCGCCGTGTAAAACTAGTTTTTTATTTGAATTTAACATTATTGGAATTCAATTATCAAATTTTCAAACTCATCAGATTCATTGAATAATTGCGGGAAATGTGCTTTTTTTCCCCTATTCGTTAGTCATACCAATTCGTCGAATGAATTATTAGATAATTCTATATGATAATGCAGAATTTATTTAAGTGCATTTGGGCTGTTGAAATACTGCAGAATAATAATCATTACTATTTCGAATGTTTTGATTTAGGTTCAATTTAAACTGCTAATTAATTAATGACGCTGCTCATTATTCCGTTTTAATTTTTGAATCCATTCCAATTGCAAACATTTCAATTTCACCTATTATCCAGAATATCATGAGAAAATTTGAGAATAGAGCATTTTAATTTTCCAATTGCAGTTGATTTTAATTTAAAAAAAAAAAAAAAAAAATTGCAGTTGATTCAAATCTCTTTCATCTCTATTATTTTTCGTCTTTATATCTCTTCTTTATTTCCACTTTAATGCAATGAAAATGATGGAAAAAAATAAAAAAAGATAAAAATTTTCACCAATACTTGAACAACTTCAGAGAGAAAAAAAATAAATAAAAAATGAGATGATAATTGAAAAGAGAGAGATAAAAAAAGAGCCATGCACAACGTGGAGAGCTCCGATCGATGAGTGTGCTCGTATGGGTTTAATGATTACATGTGTGTGTGTGTGTATGTGGACTTTATTGCAACTCGTCCCGGTGAACATCAAGGCCAGGCGTACAAAAGTATTATGTGTATTTGTGTATTGCACTTGTGTGTATGTGTCTAAGTGCTAAAGTTGAATAAATTTCGAAATTGAAATCCTTTCACGTGTCAAGTGTGAAAAATAATGAGAATATTAAAAAAATATCTCATTAACCAATTATTTTATATTTTCATAAATAGACATTGAAATTAGAGAGCATTTTTTTCATCAAGTTAATTTTTGATTAATTACTGACAGTTCAAAGAAGGTGCATTACTATTCAAGAGGTTCTATTTTCAGCTTGGAAATTGAAATTTTCCTCTGAGAAAAAACTGTCGCAATAAAAATATCTCAATCAATTCAGAATCCGAGAAAATGATGAAAAGAAACTTTAGATCGTAGCAATACTTCGGATTTTCTTTTGAGGGAATAATGACTCGAAGAAAGTATTCATGCTCAATGACCTCTCATATCTCTTTGCCTTTGATGCAGTTGCCTACAAGGTTAAAGGTCCTTATTTAATTTGAATTCACCAATTAAGGTAGTTTTCCCCAGCGAATTCAAGTACAGTTAACCCCATATTTTTTTATTAAAAACTGAAAATAGCAGAAATCTGGAAATTTCTTCTTTGATTTAAAAAAAAATGAATTAAAAGAGAAGTGAAATAGATGTCTATGCTAAAAATTTTAAAAATGATGGGGAACTTTCATAAATAATTGATTTTTTTTTTTAAATCCATAGAATTCGCTATCTTAATTTCATTATCGATATATATGATATTTTTCTACATTTTTATGAATTTTCTCCTGATTTTTTCTCGTGCAGTTCATGAGATATGAATTATCGGAGTGGAAACCGCAGTGGTGGGGATGAACAGCCCTAAATCGTACGGAAATAACGAAATTACCAAAAAATCACAGGGTTGATCCATTATTTAAAAACTATCGGCGAAGAGAACAGCATTTTAATTAAATAATAGAAGAAAAAAATATTAAATTCACCGCATAGTTATTGAGAAATTTTAATTAGAAGGAAGTCGTAACTATTTGCCTCTCTCTCTCTATCTCATGCATATGCTAGGAGATCAATGTAAAAAAAATTCGAGAAAAAAAATTATATTCACGAGCTGAAGATATGACTTTCCAATAGTCTTATCATTTTTTTGGGTAAATTAAAGCACATTTTCCGGAATTATCAGCAATAAATTAGAAACTAGCCTACAAATTCTCATTTTTTTCTGTTTTATCAACCATACTCTAGCATAGAACCTTAACGTTTTTTCATTCCAAGTGATTTGAACGAAAAATAAAGTTTTTATTATTTCATAACATCACTTTTTGCGACAATTTCGGTCATTTATGCGTTCGTTCATGAGAATTCCATCTGAATTTAAATGGAGAGAAGGCCCAAAGTGCTTGAAGGCCCTAAGTATTTAAACTTTTAACCTATTCCGGTTATAGTAGTTGAAATCTCACATTATCGCTCAAAAATGAAAATTGAATTATTAAACGAATCAATCAAATAAAAGAATTAAATCAACTGAATCAATTAAAATGCACCATTTTCCTAAAAAAAATTGGAGGTTCTCGGATTCGATAAAATCAGAACTCTGTAAAAAATAGAGTTATTCGAGTCAACTACAGTTGATTTGAGCAAAAAATAGTGCAACTGCAGCCAAAAATGAAATAAATTTACACTGATAATAGAAAAGTATAAGAATTTACAACTCAAGTTGGACGATGATAAAGCCCAGCGTCGTTGTAATTCCTTTTGGGGAGAATCGAAATGAGATTATACGGAACGATAAATTTGAGTTTACGTTAGAAAACGAGCATGACCCCATATATATACATAATACATATCTGGTGGAGGATTGGTGTAAGGTATGAAGCTGTATGAACCAAAGGGGGCTGGAAGAGGAAAGGTTCAAACAGGGTGGCTATCACAAGTGTATGTGTGGGTGTATATATATATATATATGTATATGTATATGTATATATGTGTGTATTATTATATATGAGTTGGGAAGAATAAACGTTGGTGGGAGAGTGGGTGAAATTATACATCGGTAGATGAGAAGAATAGAGATGGAAGATGCCAGAAATGTATGGGTAGAGGACTAGTATGTATGTGTTATTGGTTTTTGTTGCGCATGCTCAACAGTGGCGCCAATCTGGCGAATTATTAGCCAAGTTTACCTTCACCCCTCCCCAATTCACGTACACATACACATACACATACACATAAAAAAAGAAAAATTCTCTCTTCATCTCTCCTCTCTCCTCTCTCATTCACACACACACACACATACACACAACTGCAGATTTATCCAGAAATTGTGTGCCCCATCATTGTATTTTCGCATAAAAAAAACTCTTTTTCCCCCCATTTATTTCGATATAATCTCTGATTATTCAGCAATTGTGGACGAAAATATTCAATTGATACGATGAAAATTGAAATATTTCATTTTGCAATTGTGTTATTCATTATGTATTCTTTGGGATGAGCATTAATTATTCATTATCATCATGAAATACGAAATACCTCGATAATTTTCAGTACTTTCAACAAAAATTAAATTAATATGAATTTTTTTTTTATTTTATTCAATATTTCCTCAATTATTGGAATATCGATCGAATGCCTGAAGAAATTCCGGACCAATTCTCTTCCTCTCATTAATTCAACTGTGTGTTTAGAAAATTATGATTAAAATGATAACGTGAAAATTGCGATAATACTCAAATTTAATTCATGAATTCCAATTTCATGTAAAATATACGAAATAAAAGGGAAAAAAAAAAGAAAAAAACATCAACTCGTGTATTAACCACTGAGTACATTCACCCGTTCGCCCGATTCGCTGTTTTATTTAGAACCTTGAAATACCAACTCTGAAACACGATAGAGAGAGAGAAAAAGAGAGAGACACACGTGAACCTCCTCACGCAGTGGGAAAAAAGAATAATAATAATAATAATAATATCAGGGAGAAAATATTGCTCTTTCCAATGTGTTTTCTCTTTCAATCTCTTTGTGCTGTCTTCTCTTATTAAATTTTGTCATAATTCTTTGCTATTCTCCTCCGCATTTTAATCACAATAAATTAATGAAAATGAGTTCCCCCCCCCCCCACACCCTCGTCTCTATCCGCAGTAATTCAGTATTCTTGCATCTCTTCTATTCCCCATCTTTTTTCCATTAAAAACCAAAAAAATATGGAAATTATTGTGAAAATATAATTAGTAAATTTGACCTACCTCTCCGTGTGTATCCCTTCGTCCATCCGGAGTATTTTCAGGCAGGAAGTATAGCCTCAACGATGCTAATGGCTGATTCGAGCCCCTGCTGTCTATCCATAGCAGCTGTAGTTCACCAATACTAACTAAATCTGCATCAGTCCACAATTTTGTTAAAAAAAAACTACCAAGTCTTAGTACACGTCCACTGTTAATTCTCACGGCTTTATAGAATGTGTATGGGCCATGACTGAAACAGGCACCACCCAGTAACTGAAAGAAAAAAAAAAAAAAAAAGTTATTTTTTATTAATCATTCAAATTTGGAGAAAAAAAAAGTTGCATTTATTTATTTTCGTTGGAATTGAAAGAGAAAATGGAAACGTACAATCATTGGATCATCATAAATCATGAAATGTGACATCAATTTTTTATTTTGTGATTTATTTAATATGCACTCGTTCTCTGGAAACCCTACAATATTAGCCGCGTGAGTCTAGAGTGCAGATTGGGGAATTTTTAAAATTCACTCAGTAAATTCTCTCCCCCTCCCGCTCCCTCCACCCCCCTAACTCTATCAGGTGAGGTTGGAATACACGCGCGGTCAATTTCAACTTTTCAAACTTAACCAGAGTCACTGCGCGTCTATATTTTCATCGTCAAACGCATGCGCATTCCAATTAAAAAGAGATGCAGTAGGAGAGGAGGGTGAATATAAGGGTAGGGAGTGGGGAAGTGCATTGAATCGAGTTGTGGAGGGGAGAACTGCATTGGACCCCCCCTTCCGAAAAAATCATGAGTGATAAAAATATATGAAAAATCCATTTTTTTATCGCGACAATCCACAAATTGAATTTAGTTTGGGAGGGTTAGGGGAAAAGCAAAGAAGGGGAGAGGGGGGCTTTTTTTATTGAACTAATGGGTTAGAGACTCACAGACGCATTTGGGTGAAATGGGAGGAGAATGAGGGTGGTTATAGGGGGTGTGGCACGAGCAGAAAATGCCAGGGTGAGCCTGTAGGACCCACGTTTTTCTCTTCCCTTCTATTATTTCCCCGTGTTACATGTATGAAGTGGACAGAAAGAGAGAGAGAGAGAGGGGTGAAAAGGGGAATGAGGGCTGTTGGTAATTTTATTGCTTCAAATATTGACGTTAATGAGAGTTAATTACATTCTTGATTCCGCAAAAAAAAGTCTTTCATTAAGGTACTATACTGCAGAACTCGAGTACAGTTAGCCACTTATTTTTTTTTGTCGATGCTATATTAAAAATGATATTTTTTTACAGCTTTCTGAATTTTTTGATAATTTTTTATCAGATATTGTCGTCTTAGGAACAGAGGGGCGTAAGTACTGTGTAAAAGCATAGCACTTATGCCCTTTTAACTCTAAGATAACGATATGGATTATTAAAGTTACTGAAAATTGCAGTGGTGGGGATGAAACACCCTAAATCAGACGGAAATAACGAAATTACTAGAAAACCACAGGGTTGAGCCATTATTTAAAAACTATTGGCGAAGAGAACAGCATTTTAACTAAATAATAGAAGAAAAAAATATTAAATTCACCGTATAGTTATTGAGAAATTTTAATTAGAAGGTAGTCGTAACTATTTGCCTCTCTCTCTATCTCATGCATGTGATAGGAGATTAACGCAAAAAAAATTCGAGAAAAAAAAATTATATTCACAAGCTGAAGCTATGATTTTTGAATAGTTTAATCTCTTTTTTTTGGCTAAATTGAAACACATTTCCACGAATCATCAGCAATTCATTGGAAATCAAGCTGAAAATACTCATTTTTTTTTCAGTTTTATTGGAAGAATTTTTATTTCATTCTCCAGAAAAAGAACAATTACATTAAAAAAAAATCCTCAGAATTAATCAATAAAAATGATGAGCTCCATTAAAAACCTATAGGTAAACGATAACGATAATGAATGAACGAGGAAGTCTTCTAATCACCGATTAATCAATAAAATAAATAACAGGAATTAATGGGAAATTGATGGAGCAAACTCGGGAAATAATTAATTAAAAATCTCCTTTTTTTTTCGTTAAACTCATGAATTTCGTTTTTATTAAGTTAAAATATATTCAAGTCGGTCCTATTCGCATGTATCTAAACACAGACGGATGAATATCATTTGACCTCTTTTCCTCGTGGACTGTACTCGTCTCTTTGCCCTGCAGGCACGTTTATCCCCTCTCCTCTATTTTCTCCCTCCTCTCCTCCTCCATTCGTGCTTCTCTTTTTTTTTTCTCTCCATCACACTCATTCTCTTTATTTGCCAGCTATTTGAAATTCAACGGATTCCCAACTGGGAAAGAAGGAAAAAAATTTAAAAGGAAGGAGAAAAAAAAAAGAGGTGGGCGTGTTTTTTTTTGTCCATGGTCAGAAATCACGTCGTGAAAATTTTCGAGTTATGTCGAACATGCTCCTGAAAATTACGATCATATCCAGCACACCATTTAAAATCAATAATTCTCCCTGAACCGCATGTTCCAAAGGGATTATTTAAAATTCCTCCCAATTATTCGCTCTTTCTTCCCGAAAATTTCCAGCAATAATTAATTCAATAACTATTAACGTATCATAAAATAAATCAATGAAATTGCAATTAAATACGGGGAAAATGAGAACCCCTGCGCTATAACTATTCTCAATGTGTTAAAAGTACAGTCAGTGGTAAAAATTTTTCGGTGTCGAATTCATTAATATATTTTGTTTCATTTTTCATCTTCTGTAATAACAACACGATCGTTACGTAGCTCTTTCTCTCTCTCTGGATACAGACGTGTTTTTTTGGATGCTTGTGTGTGTGTATGTGTTGGTAAGCGGAGGTGTATTTATAGAGTTAATCTGGTTTTGCGGCAGCTGCAATCCCTGCACCCTCCACCCATTAATAGCCCAAATACTCTGATAATTTTTATTCATTTCTCTCCCTCTTTTTTTCAGATTGAGGAAAAAAGAAAAAAAAATGATTGTAAATGAATTTTTGACCTCATAAGTAATTGTTAAACCAATGTACCTGAAATCTGCATTTTTGTAAAAATGTCATTCATGTTTTTTTTCAAATTTTTGTAAAACATTATTTTTGTATCTCAATTTTTGTCCATAGGGGGCCTCAAAGCCTTTGAACATCATAAAAATGCTTTTCTTCCTCTTTCTCTGTTTTTCCCTTCTTTTCTCCTTTTTCTCGGGTCTGAATTCCTCAATCTCTCTTTTTTGCCAAAACTAAGAAGCCTTTGTCGTTTTTTTTTTCGTTGCTATTTTGCTTTATTACTATTAATACTAATGATTGTGATCGGATTAGCGTACATGACTAAGAAAAAAGCTATAAGGTTTACGGGGGTGGAAAACCCCGTTGTATTCTGACGTATTACGTTGTGATACCAAATCTAGTAGTAAATATTTAATAGTTATAATTGAGATTCAGTATTGACGTTTAATAGAGATTTAATAATTAAGATTAAGGTTGAACTGATTATAGAATGCTAAAATTAAAGTTAAAATGTAAAAATGTAAAGAAAGAAGGCGAAGGGAGGATGTAAAACATGGAAAATGTAACATCAAAGAAATAAATTCTATTCTATTCTATTCTACTAATAATTGCCTTTTTATTCGTTATTTTCAATTCATATTAACTTGATAATATAGGAAGATATAGCCATGTAAATTTGCAAATCATCAAAAATGTACAAAAAAAGAAATTTATGTACAATTCTTGAAATAAAACTAACTACTAATGATTGCTATTGATTATTGTTATAGTGGTGTTGCCACCCACGACTTTGTTGAATCTATGCTTGTTTTTGTTCTGAATTTGTTAATTTTCTAGATCTGTTAATTGTTTTGTGACATACTGTACAGCAATAAAACCTAAATCAATTAATCTCTCTTTTCAACACTTTGACATTACATATTCGCAATTCATTTCCTTTTATCCGCAAATTTTACATAGATAATCTTTTGTGAATATCCAATCGTCGCTCTCATCGATTTTTTATCCATTCAATTGTGCGAATGCATCTCGAAAGCCCTGAATACTAATGAAAAATTCCTTCTGCTGCATTTCTCCGTATTTTTAACTCCAAATTTTTCACAAAAAAAATTGAATCACACGGATTTTTTTTTCTTTTTTCCTTATTTTTTCATTCAATTACGTACAATTCACATTCAGTTTGATTGTGAATTCCCCAGATGTGATTAGAATTATTAATGGATGGATTTGCGTTGAAGAGGAAAAAAAAACAGAAAAGGATGAAAAAACGTGAAACTGTGATGTCATAAAAATAAATGAAGAGGAGGGATAAACATAAAAATTACAGAATTTAACGATCCATTGAGGCAATAGTTGTATTCGGAAAATGTTTAAGGGGAAGCGTCAGTCCTCTGTGGGGGGTGCAGGGGAAGACGAAGAGGGGCGGTGGGGGGGGGGGGGGGGAGGGGGGCAGGGACGAAGTACATACGAACGAATTGTACGAGAGAACAAACCTCTAGAATTGTCCGTGTGTTAGACAGAGACCCACAAAAATTTTTTTCTTCTCTCTTTTCAATCATCAAAAATGAAATTAAAAAAAAATCATTAAAAATTAAAAACTGGGTGTTAAAGTTTAAAGTTCATCGAATTTCATGCATCGACTGTCTTTGAATCAAGTAATATAGATATGCAAAAAATTTGATAGGATTCTTGTGCATTTTAAAGCTGTGAGAGCTAAATGCATAAATAGTGCAGACATAAGAGCTCTCCAAATAGAAAATTTTTCCGCTTAATTACTCGGAATTAATAGGATGAATTTCCTTGAAATTTTACTAGCAACTCCAAAATTGATGCGACGATGTCTGCGAATTTTTTAATGACTAATTTTGCATTTTGAATTTCAACTGACGATTTCCTTTAAAGTAGTTTGATGAATACACGAATTTAAAGATTAAAATTTGAAAAATGTTTCTAAAAAAAGGGAAAACAAAAAACTTACGATTCAATATGAAAATTATTGACCGTCCGATAACTTTGCATTATTATTATTATTATTATTAGTTTTGTTCCTTGAATAGCCTTTCGACTCTTCACATCGATAAAAACCTTCCCTTTCCATAAAGTTTTTCTTTAAATAGAATATATGGAAAATAAAAAACATATTAGATCTGCTATAATATTGATAATCTAGATAATTTGTAATAAATAATTGTTGTTACATAGGAAAAGACGTGAATACACTAGTCAAATCGCATATCATATTGGTTCTAAATTATTAAATGACAAATAATTGATATAATTCACCGATACTTCTTCAAAATCGCTTTTAATACCAGAAAAAATAATACGTTTCCAATAATGATTCAATTAATTCAATTTATCATTAAAATCTCAATTTTCTGGTGTTTTTTCTGTTCACTCTCTACTCTACACTCAATGACCAAGTGCGACATATGATCAAACTACTTAAAACCCGAAACGATTATAAATCGGGCAATAGCCCTATTCTTTTTCATTCCATTTGATTGTGTTTGTGTGTATTGGTAATGCCATACACAACTGAAGCTCTTTATGCTCCGTCTCATTTTCTCTCTCCCTCTTTCCTCCCAACACCGCCAGATTTTATTTTCTCCGGTTGTTTTCCTTTTTCTCTCGATAAATTCCCCTCTCTTTCAGCCTCTGTACTGTGGCCCCTGACAAAATCACGTGTTATCTCTGTCGCACTCGATGAAATCATAGCCGACGATGTGTGTAACCCCTCTTTTACCCCCCCCCCCCCCCCCCCCCCTCCGAAGACCCCCAGAACCAACAACCTCACTCGACCTTCCACCACTATCCTTACACTATTTCCCCTCTCTCTCCTCTCGTTTCACTCCTGACTTCCACCCTTCTCTCTGTCCAGCTTGTCCCTCGGGCTATCGTCGAGCCAGAACTAACCACCTCAAGGCTACTCCACAACAAGGAAATTTTCGGACTATGTTTCCTTGTACGAGAACAAACAATAAGAAATAAAAAGGAAAGACACTTGTCTTTCTCAAAGAAAAACTGAGAATAAATCCTTTTTTTGTTTTCTCAGAAATTAAAAAATCTTGGATTCGATTTTAATTGGTTAATTTTTTAATTCATTATAGTATAACCGAAATAGGCATTTCAAAGAATTCTGGTGACTTGCTCATTAATTTACATGCAATTCTCAATCAAGTTCCGGTGTATTATAATTTCTTCACATTTATCAATGAAGCTGAATTAATTATCAGTGACTCAGACAATAAAAATAGTTTTGCGCAATAAGAAGTCCCTTTTAAATATTTAATAATCTTATTTTAGTGAGAAAATAGAGTTATTTATGGAGCGTTTTGAGATAAGAATTTTTTTATGGTTTCATTGGAAAAATGAGGGAATTTTGGATGGTGAACATGTGTTAAAATAATTTTTTCTCTTATTTTTCGGGAAATGCTCCAAAATAGGTGAATTCGGTAAGAAAAAATTGAAAAAAAATTAATTATCTATTTTTGCATTGAAAATTTCCTCACTTTTTCAAATGAAATGACTAAAAATATTCTCATATCATAAATAATTTAATTAACTTTAAAATATTTTAATTATGTAAAAAAAAAAAACAAGCAGATAAATATTTAATTCAAAACAGAGACTCTCTCTCGTGCGATCGTTCAGTTTGGCTTTGATGTCAAATTTATTTCTAGAAAATTCAGTCTTCGTGACTCACGAATACTGAGATATTTGTCGATTCTTGGATACTTTTAAAAGCTCCAGGAAAAAGTCATGGAGGAATTCAATTTTTCTTTCTGCAAAAATTATTACAAGTCCTTTTTAGAAAAAAAAAAAAAAAATAACAAATCAATTTAAATTCTCTCTGAGATTCTGATTTTCATTTGATTCTATGTATTTAGATAGAGTATCCACCTAGCGTTCGTAATCAATACTGTATCGGAGTTGAAAAAAAAAGAGAGTAGAAATTGATAGGAAAACGAACTCAAGAAGAGAAAAAGCAGGACAGGATAACTACTCTGTCTCCAATAGTTTTGAGATTAAAAAAAGGTTCTTATCAGTGCTTGCATGACGCAGTCGAGTTAATATGGATTTTTTTTTCGTGAAAAAACACTTTCAATTCATTTTGCTCCAAAAAAAAAAAAGAGAAAAATTCATTATTTTTTGCGAAAATATTGTACTTCAATGATTCAATGAATAGCAAAATGGCGGAGGTTTAAATGTTTCAATTAACCATTAATTTCCGAGTTTTTAGCTCGGTCAGTAAAGTAGAGAGCACGCGAATAATAAAGATTTAAAAAAAACGATAGAAAAATGGGAAAATTCCCAGTAGACACGAAATTTAAAAACCGTTATAAATATTTTGATTCGCCTCCAAATATTAATGCGATTAAATTGAAATAATCGATAGTACAGAATGATATGAATATTGTAATTACATTTTGCACAAAATATTAAAAAACAAAATAATGTAAATTGTTCAACATTTAGTATTGGAAAATTGGAGCAATTGCATGTTTCTATTAATATTATTACAATAATATATATTAAATGATAATAAAAAAAATAATTGTAAAATACTGCATTTTCCATTTGTCCAATTCCCAGCAGTAATTGCATCGGGCCTCGCTATCGGCTTTTCCACTGCTATCAACGGTTCTCCCCCTTTGCACTTCCCCCCCTCTCCCCTTCCTTTTCTTCCCTGACACAAACGTGCCCCACCCTAAACACACCATCTTCCCCACGCGCGCACGATTCGGCTCGGTGCTGTTTCCCCTCCCCCCTCTTTTCCCCTCTCGCCAAGTCCGCTCATCCCACTCCTTCCACTTAGAAACTGCCTTGGACGATTGTATACATATATATATATATATTCCGAGAGGAAAAAAAACTCCAAAAAAATGTAGAATCATTTAATAATTGCGAAAAACAAATTTCACTTTTTAATTTTGCAATTTTTTCTTTTAACAATGATTAAATCCACAAAAACTGCATAATTTGAGAATTATTCGTATTCGAAACAGCAATGTATTAGTAAAATGACGATTTACGCTTTTAATTGCATTTGTCATTGTATTATAAATTGTCTCTTTTTCTTTTTTTCTGTGAATAATTTTTTTTTTATAAATGCATCGAGTGCACGTGCAATTATTAATTAATTCCATCATTAATTTTAGGTGGAACGGGCATACGAAACTCGAAGCACGTCCTTGATGCCCCTTCCCCCTCCCCCTGCCACCCCCACCTCCCCGAAGCGCCTCAGCAGCATGGACAAAAAAGAAATGAACAGAAATACTAACACACACAGATATAGCATATACACAGAAAATATCTTCGTTTTGTATTTGCTGTTTTTCAGTGTGTGTCCCTCCTCGTTCGCTTTTGCCCCGAGATACACTCTCGTTTGTGACTCCATGTAATTTAAATACCTCGGTATCACTTTGGCCATCGCGTTATAAACACACACACAACTGAGAATCTCGTGTTGTCTTCTGCATTTTTGTTTTTTTTTTTTCATTTTTTTTCACTACTTCTTCAGACTATTATTGTATGTATTTGACCAATCAGCCAATTAAATTAATTATATGATCAATATATATATATATATATATATATATATTTTTTTAATATATTTAAATTAGAGTGGAATTTTCCAATTCGTCACTTTCTAATGTTTTTTTTTCTCCTGATTTATTTGATTTCAGTGAAATTCCAAAATATCATAAATTCATTTTAATTTTCGAAAAATAAAAAAATAGAGAAAATTTTAATGAATTACAATCAAATGTTATAATTTTGGTACGCGAATTTTATCGTATCCTAGAATCGTATTTAATCACAACGCTCGCATCGTTACACAGTGGGAGGAGGAGGTGGGAGGGAGGGAGGAGGGGGAGGGGGGTACCTTCTACCCGACATTACGCAATCGTAATCGTTGGTAAATGCAACTCCGACACAAAAGTGCTTATCTTTAAAAATAAACAGTATTTTAGTGAAAAATATATGTATATATATATATGTATATATATATTTTGCAAAAATAAAAACCACGCAAAAAACATTTATTTCACTTAATTATTTTCAATATAACTTCTCTTCTCTTATTATTTTTTAAATTTTTTTCTTCCTTTTTTTTCTCTCGTTTTCCTTTAAAATATTTATGAGACCAGTACAACTCTGGGGATAATAACAGCTTTTATGGCTTCACTCCATGCGGGATCCTCTCAGAGGGTGATGAGAAAGAGAGGACGAAAGGTAGAAGGCAAGGAGCGCAATAGAGAGAAGAGAGAAATCAAGGAACTGGATGGAAAATATGTGTGAGAGAGAGAGAGAGAGAGAGAGATAGGAGAGAAGGTCTCTCGAAAACGAATTCTGGTTTCCATGTTTTCGTGGCTTTGAAAAATTCAGCCATCTTGATGCTCATTTTATTATGATTCATAATTCAATTTCTGATTATTGGAAATGTTAAGAAAATACATGCAATTGATTTTTTTTTTAAATATTAATTTATTCAATTGAATAAATTACTTGGAAAAACTTGATTTCCGCTTTTTTCAGGAAAAAATAATGAATTATTTTTTTTTCACGAATTGAGCTAAAAAGTAGGTTTGATAACGAAATTTGTATGATATTCACGATATCGTCACCTTAGAAACAAAAAGACGTAAGTGCAATGCTTATACATAGCACTTACGTCCTTTTCTTTCTAAGGAAAAAAATACAAATGTACAATTTAATGTATTTAAATATGAAAAAAAATAGTTTTTTATGAATTAAGCGAAAAAAAAGGTTTGATAGTGAAATTTATATCTTCACCTTTAAAACAAAAAGGCGTAAGTGCTGTTATCATATAAATATACATTTAATGCATTAAATGAAGAATTTTTTTTTTATTATTTTGTTTTTCTTTTCCAAAGAAAATGATAAAAATTCAGCGAATCTAGGTGATTAAATTTTATGACTTTCCTATTTTTCACATAAAAGTGGAGAACAAGACTTTTAGGAGTGACTGTACTGACCTGACTAATTTTTCCGATTAGAATTTTAACTAAGAATGAATATTTTTAAAGATTTCTCAACAAAAAAAATGTGAATAAATTATGAATTGAAGCAATTAAAATAGTGAGTTGCTCCGAAACATCATAAAAAGAAGTGTTTTATTTTAATTTTGAAAATTGCCATTAAATCTCAAGTTTAATGCAGAATTCCAAAGAATAAATGTTTCGAAATTAACAAAATTCTTGTGGTATCACGTGTGTGTATTGAAAACATAGAATGACAAAAGAATTCTAAAAATATCCAATTTTTTTTCTTTATGACATAATATTTAACAGAATATAGGAATGAGCTATAAAAGAGTGGAAGTTAAAAAAAAAAAAAAAATAATATACAGAATCCAGAATAATGTGTAAGAGAGCCAGTGTACATTGATGCACGTGTCTCTGTCCCTCTGTCGGAGTAGAGGGCAACTTGAAACTTGTTCGCGCTCTCACAAACACACACACACACAAATCCAGCTAAACATTTTACTCACATATATATATATATATACCTGTATGAGAAGGAATGAGCGAGTAGCTGCATTACGAATAGTTCTCTAACGTGATTACCACGTAAAAAAAATTAATTAAAAAAAAAAATGCATAAAAATTGGAAAAAAAAATTATTTTTACTTTAAAAACGCAATAATACGTAATGAAACACATTTCTCAATTTAAATACATCCTCTCATGCATTATATTCAATTAAGCGAATCTGTAATGCCAATTGATGGACCACTGCGTAGATGTAATTGATAACTTATCTCCCTCATTAATTGATAAAAAAAAAAATGAATGGAAATTGGAAAAAATAATGATTTTTCTTTTGGAGCGTTGGAAATTGATGATAATTAAATTATCACACATCTGATAATTTTTTCATTTTTTTAAGAAAATATATTATTTGAAAAAAAAGAATGCATTTATAGTTTTCTGAATTTTTTACTTTTTTCTCAATTTTCTCTCAAATTATTTTTTTTTTGTTAAAAAGGAAAAAGATTATAAATTATTGAATGTCTGTTATTTTCCTATCATGAAAATTGCGTTTGAATCACTTAAGAACTAAAAAAAACGGAGTTTTATATTGCAGATTCATCGAGAGTATTAAAGTGAATTTTGAGAGAGCTATTGTCTCGAATTCCACGTAATAAAGCATTTTCTCTGTTCAGGAGTCTGTGAAATATCTCTCGTTATTTTTCCTTTATTCACGAATTGATTGAAACGAATACCCCGAAGATGCTACAAAATCGATTATGAATATTTAAAAAAAACATTTAAAACTTTTTTTTGATTCATTATGAATATTTTTAAAGAACGCATTTGAAACTATTTTTTAACCATTCCGAATATTAAAAAAAAAAGTTTAAAACTATTTTTTAATTCATTTTGAATATTTAAAAAACTCATTTAAAACTATTCTTTAATCAATTATGAATATTTCTAAAAAACCCATTTAAACCTATTTTTTTCGAAAAAAAAAAAAAAAAATGAAAGTTGTCGCTTCACAGAAGCGTGGCCCGTTCCATTTAATTTCAATTCTTAAAGATGCGATAAGACAATTTCATTATAAAAAGGGAAAATTTCATGTTCATTCATTTTATTTCAATAAATAATTCATTATTAAAAACAAAACAATACACAGAGAGTCACAGTGCTATTAAATCGGGTTAAGGCGCATCTATAAATATCTCAATAAATGGAAAAGAGAAAGAATTAAAAGAAGAAAAAAAAAAGAATGAGAAATACGTGAGTATTGGAGTTGGAGGGAGATGGAAAATGAAATGGAGAAAAAAAGAAGAGTGTAAAAAAGAATTTCAAAAAAATAATATCGTAAAAACGAAGATGGCACAACGTGAGCGAGGCCGAAATAGGGGGGAGAGATGCAAGGAATCAGTGAGTGCAAGAGAGAAAGAGAAAGAGAGGGGGGGGGGGAGAAAAAGAGCGTTCCGAGATCGTCTAATCGCATACCCCCCCCCCCCTATCTGTTCAGATATTGCCAGATGTCTAACCAAACACAATTATCCCTTTTTTTTTAATTAGATGATTTTACCAGAAATCGAGATAAATAGTAAAATAAAAAAATACTTAGAAAATAACATTAATGTATATAATGAACTCATATATATATATATATACATTTTTCGTATAATTATAATTGCAATTTTATTATATTTAAAATAAATTAAATTTACCTCTATTTTATCCATTTCTTGACTCCCTGATGTCACAAAATCTCTCCACGTTCATCTAGATTTATTTTATTATTTTATAATAAACTAAATTTCACAATTTCACTGAAAAAAAAAAAATTTTCTCCAAATTTTTCCTAATATTTATAAACAAAAAAATTATCTCACTGATTTGCAGAATTCAAAGAAAAAAAAGGAAAACACACTGTCACTCGTTTTTTTTTTCACAGAAAAATATAAACACAATTATGCGAGTTTATTAATTTATTATTGTTTAATTCTTTCGTTTCTTTATCATGAACACTTATTATTGAATAATTCTTATTTTTTTTTTGTTCCTTTTTTGACGCACGCACACAGGACCTACGATTCCACAGTGCGGCGCACGCCACTGTCCCATCAAGACTACTTTGTATTTACTCTAATTATGTGACGTCACGAATACACTGCCTCGGTGTATTCCCCCCACTACCGCGGCATTTTGTGCTCACGAGAGTGCACGGAGTCGTGCGAGCGCTGCCGAATAGTGTTGGAGTGTGGTGAGGGGGAAGGAACTAATGCGCATGCCATCGAGACACAGTCAACCAGACACTCTCATACTGACAGCATCTACTTCTGTGTGTATGTTTTTATATTCATGTTGGTGTTATCGTTTTTTTTTGTTTATTATTATTACTGTTTTTTAGTGGAGTAGAGAGGAGAGAAGTTTATGCTAGAGAATAATGCATTTTAACGGTAATTTTCCTCGCATTTTTGCGCAATACGTGTAATTTATTGGGGGAATTTTGAGGAATTGTTTTTTGGAGCAAAAAAAATTTGTTTTTTTAATTGAAACATTTTTTTTATTGATGAAAAGATGAAACAGAAGGAGTCATCTGAGCATTTAACAAAAAAATTATGATGAATCCTTGTATAGAAATATTTTTTAAAATCGAACTCATTGATTTTTTAATTTTTTTAAATTTGCATTTTTTTTTTAATTTTTTCTTTAGTAATTCATTTTTTTTTAGAGAATAATGCATTTGTACGGTTATTTTCCTCTCATTTTTGCGCAATACGTGTAATTTATTGGGGGATTTTGAGAAACTGTTTTTTTGGAGCAAAAACATTTTGTTTATTGATAAAAAAATGAAATTAGGAAACATCTGACAATTTTTTAGATTTTTTTCTTTCAGAAATAAATTATTTTACGAAACTTTTAAAAAACTTGCACTTGTAGATTTTTTAATTTTCTACATTTCCATATTTTTTTTACTTCTTAAAATATAATTTATGTTTTACAAGAAAGGAATATTTCATTTAAAAAAAATTATTAGTCATTGCATAAAAATATTTTTAAAAATCGCACTTATTGATTTTTGAATTTTCTTACATTTGCATATTTTTTATTTTTTCTTGAATAATTCATTTGTTTAAAGAATAATGCATTTGTACGGTAATTTTCCTCTCATATTCAATGAATACATGTAATTTATTGCGAAATCTTGGGGAATTTTTGTTTTGGAGCAAACGGATTTTATTAATTTCATCTTGAAAAGATGGAATTAGCAGAAATCTGGTAATTTCTTAGATTTCTTTTTTTAATGAATGATTGTAAAAAAAATATTAAAAAAATTCGCACTTGTAGATTTTCGAATTTTCTACATTTGCATATTTTTCATTTTTTGCAAATAATTTATTGATGAAAAGAAAAAAAAAGTGAATTTTTTCGAATTCCTGCTATTTTTCGTTTAATTTTTTGTTTTCTGGAGAAGACAGTATTTTTATTTTAATGAGTAATTTATTCATGATGATTGAGGACCATTGTCAGGGCTAAATACACAATTGTCACTGATTTTTAATAGAATCAAGGCTAATTGTATTTTTCCAATTGTATTTCACAGAATTAGCTATTCTTGAATAAGGAAAATTAATGAAAAATTGCAAAATTTGTGTCATTTTTTTTTCTTTCATTTTCACGTTGATATTCATGAGAATTAATATGTAAATAAATGGCGGGAAAAGGCGATGGATGAATTGTTGAGCTGAAAAATGATAACTGATTATTAATGTTAATGGAAAATACAGCGAGTGACTTGTCGACAGATGGTTTGTACGGTTGTTCTCTTCTTCTATCTTACCAACTGGCACTACTGTCTTTTGTTAGCCCGGAATTATTTAATTTGATGATCGAAGATAAAGTAATGGTATTTGTTAATTGCAGGAAGACAATTGAAGATGCTGTAGCAAAGAAATAAGCTGTTAAAAGACAGGAATCAAGAAGGGGGAAGGTGGGGTAAAGAGGAAATGAGGGGTAAAATGGACAAATTTTGATTTTGATATTGTATGTTGTGAAAAATCACTCGAAACTAGTGGAAATATTTGAGATAAGATTTTTTTGATGATTCCATTGAAAAGCTGAGGAAATTTCCGTTGGAAAATATGGGTCAAAACGCTTTTTTAATGATTTTCTAAAAATTCGACTTTTTCATGGAGAAATTGAGGCTCCAACCCCTTAGAAAATTGACAATTTTCACATTTTTGAGGATATCTCTGGTTCTATTGGTCGTAGCGACTTGGGGTTGCTCTTAAATGAAAGGTGAGATCATTTGCCATCGATTTATGTGGTTTTGAAATGGAAATGATCGATTTTTAAGGTACTTGTAGGGTACTTTAAGGGCAAAACCTGTTATTCACTAAATGGCCCATAAGTATCTCAAAATTTAATAATTTTCATTTCAAAACCACATGAATTGATGGCAAATGATCTCACCTTTCATTTAAGACCGACCCCAAGTCGCTACGACCAATAGAACCAGAGATATCCTCAAAAATGTGAAAAAAATAAAAAATGGAAAGGGTTTGATGCCTCATCCGTGCCCTAAAAAATCAAATTTTCAAAAAATTCCTAAAAACCAATTCAGACACATGTTTTCCATGTAAAATTTCCTCAGCTTTTCAATGGAATCATTGAAAAAATTCCATCTCAAGTCATTTCATCAAAATGTCCATTTTACCCCACTTCCCCCATTTCAAGATAATAAAACTCCTCATATTCTTTTTATTCATTATTATTATTGTTATTAGTATATTAATATTATTATTTCAAGCTTCGAATTTCAGTGTCTGAAAAAAGCTTCAATTTCGTATATTCACTCACACTCGTTCCTTAACTTTACAATTACACATTTTGTTTTTTTTTTTAATTTGAAATTTTCGCACCTGTACACTTTTTACTTTTTTTTTTCAACCTCTGTCAGAGTTCTTGTAATTATCCTCCTTTCTTCAAATACATTATTTTCAACTTCATCAGTAGGACTGTGAGGCAAAGAGTCTTGCACTCACTGGCAAGCGTAACGTGCAAAAGAGAGAAAAAAGAGAAGCTAATAGTTTTTCACACGGATTTGTTCAGTTTTGAGAAAGAAATTACACTGAGAGAAAAAAAAAAGTTTTAATTTAATTGGGATATTTCTTAGAAGAGATACATTATTCAAAGCAATCTCTGATAATTATGCTGAAAATCATGCGAGAGAACTCAATTATTTAATAGCAGCAATAGAATCTCATTGAATGGATGATTTTTTGTTTTATCAAAGAATACAGAACAGGGTGAGCTGACCAATAGTCGAACTCGTTCAGTAATCGAACAATTTACCGTATTTATTCTAGAAAAAATTGTTAATCCAGCCATCATAAAATTTTTATAATTATCGAAACAAAAAATAATTTTCATCAACTCAAATAAAAGGGCAGGAAACTATTAAATATATCAGTAACTATTGAATTTTTCATGTTCGATCACTGGTGTCTGACGAATCTTATCCGTTCGACTACTGGACCACTCATCCTATGCCTTTTTTTTCTTTTCTCTCTGTGTAAATTATGAGGAATTCAATCCCTTCCCCCTTCTTTTCTGTTCGTTTTTAGGCCCCTAAGAATATGAGACAAATTTTTTTCTTCTTAGCACTTAGGGCTAGCAAGCCGTTGACTACTAATGTGGGCTGAAATGTAAATTTATTATCTAATTTTTTAAGTTTCTAGATTCGTTGTTATTGCACAAATTTGTATCTATTTTTTTCATTCTTTCTTTTTTAATGCTCCGCCTTTTCTGCTGCAGAAAAAATTCAAATGTCGAACAATACTTGACATTATACGCCTGGAATGCTTTTGAGAATCGTTTTGATTGAAGTAATTATGGATTTTTCATTATTTTCCTAATGGAAAATAATGCGTTTTTTTTTTGCTGATAATTGCAAAAAACTTTAGCTCTTCTTGTATAATCTTGTTTTATTCATTTAGCAAGCTGATCAAGTTTTTCCCCACCTTCAACACTAAATTTATCCCTTTTTTCTTTTAATTTTTCATTATATATAGTAGAAATATATGGTTCAGGTATTAGCGAAACTTTACAAGGCAGAGAGAAAATAGAAGTGTTAGGTATTATTTATCCTTGTAATTTCGATTTCATTTAGATTTCTTTAACTAGACTAGGATTTTAATCCAGTGCAATTGAAGGGTGGAATCTAATTGACGCGGTAATCCCTGGGATGTTTTTATTTCTTCTTCTTTTTTTTTTTAAATTTTCATCAAGAATCTCGTAATCACCCATTCTAATTCAATTCTTCAAGTTCATCAATGTTTCTTGACTTGAAACACACACAGTTTTTATGAAATTTCATTTTTGGAATCAATAATAAAATGAAAATTCATGAAAAAATCATTCGTTGAGTGAGAAAAGTAATTTTTTTGCAGTTAATCTCAAAATAATACTAGGTTACTTAAACCAGGTGATAAGAGGATTTCCGTTTTTTTCACTTTTAATTCAAGTTTTATACTAGTATTACGTTTTTTTTTCTACTTAACCAGAGCATAATACAATGTATTGGATAAAGTATCACAGCTTGCCCCCCATTTGCGTTTAATAAGTGTAAAAATTTCCATGAAATCATGAATAATTTAAGAAAAATAACATAATTAATATCATAAGAAGATAAATGAAGCTTCTTTCTATTTTTCCAATTTGATTTTTCATATTTTCATCCTTCTTATCTTCCCTTTCTCTCTCAATTTAATTCGCAAATTAAACAATTCATAAATTTCTGCCAGTCCGAGGGAATTTTTTTTTAAAGAGTAAAATTGGGTGATAATTCCAACTTGAGTCCCATCTAACCATTCTTACTTTTCTCTTCATTGTTATTTGTTTTTTTTTTTTTATCATCTATTGAATGTAGAAAAAATTATACAAGTAGCCTATCTATTCTGAAGTGACTAATTTACCTGAGACTCTAGCTGGATCATTTGTCTCTCTCTTTTTGCGCGGTATAATTTCATTGTATTCAAATTTTTAATTATTGTAATAATTAAGAGATAATTAATTCTTTTTTTGTCAATTTTTCTATTTTTTTTTCTCTTTTCATCACTCGAAAATTAAAAATGTTATTGATAAATTTTTCAGCTGTTTGAATAGGCTAGTAGAGCTTTTTTTTTATATTTTACGTATTTCTTTTTTCAAAGCGTTCTAAACTTCGCCCAAGGTCCCAGGCATCGTGTGTTATGTTTTATTTTTTTTTTTTACTTTTCATATTCTTACATATTTTATATAGAGAAATTATAATCACAGATTACTTTCACCGATCAATGTCTCCACTACACGTCAGTGTACTATCAAGGGAAGGCTCGGTTTAATTTTTTTTTTTACACTTTTTTTTCTCTTTTTTCTTCTATGTTCGTTGAACTCTAAGTTTCTCCTAAGTTCTTCCGTATACTCAAAAAAATATTTCTTCCCCAAATAAGTTGGAAATATTAATCTGAGTAAAATCTACATTCGTTTTATCTTTGGTCCTGAGCCTGCTAGGCGATTCTCTATATCATTTTTTAAAAAAATTTAATCCTTTTTTTTTGTTACTTTTGAAAAATATGATATGAGGTATAACGCACAGAGAAGACCGTGTATCTCTGTACATGCATTTTACACACTGGGACCTCAAGCGAATACGCAATTTAATCGCTGAGTGATTTAAAAAAAAAATTTTAGTTTTTTTTTTTGAGAGAATCTCATTAAAATATTTTTATTTTTCTCATTGATTAATATTCATTTAATTTCTTGCAATTCTTTCAGGGTTCATCTCGAAGATAAATTGAAATTTTCTTAATTTCTTTAAACATCTGTGAATTCTATCAGGCAATTAAAAAGAAAAAAATCGTAAAAAAAATCATGGAATGATTACGTTTTAAATAAATGCAATAAAAAAAAATTTCCTTGCCTCTCTGATATAGTGCTGATACACATTGTCCCTAATTCTTGATTAATTGAATTTTGCATATAAAATTTAGTTGATTTTATGTTCAATTTTTGATAAAAAATATTCCAATTTTTTCATCTATTTTACACAATAATACCGGAATAATTGATGTTTCGAGAGGACTTTGAAGGAAAAAAATTGAATTAAAAAAAAAATCCTAAAATTAATACAATCTCTATTCATCTCCATTGTCATGATCACAAACACTCGCATCAGTATCCACCACATCCTGCGTGGTATCGACATTCTCACATTGGTCATAATCCACAGAGTCTGTTTTATCTTCTGGCTGTTCTTCAATAGGCTCAAGGCATTCGTCATCTCTTACGTAACCATTTTCACCACTTCCATCAGCCTCATCATCATTATCTTTCGGTGAATCTGTTGGATCACGTATTGTCTCTTCCCCCTCAGCATCATCAATATCAGCTAAAACAGTTGTATCTTCATCAGGATGTAGGGCATCTATGACCCGTTGTTCTATATTCAAGCGCCTAATTATATTTGAAAGATCAGTATCCTGTATTGTGGCTTGTTCTAATGATTCGGAACAATTAAATGGAGTAAATGTTGCTCTAACAGTTTGATACAATTTCCTAAAGCCAAGCTTTTTGTAGAGACTCTGGCTGGCCTCATTTTCCGGACGTATCACGACAAAGGGAGTGTAACCCCTATCAGCTACTGTTTTTGTCAGGTACCTAGAGGAAAAAAAAGACAAAAAATTGAGTTTTAATAAAGGAAAAAAAGGACATGAGGGATAGAAGTCTCGAAAAAAGCTCGAAATTGGTAAAAATATTTAGAATAGCGTTTTTTCGATGATTCCATTGATATAAGTCGAGAAATTTCGTTCAGAAAATCTGTTAAAATTGATTTTTTTCAGATTTTTTTTTGGAGATTCAACTTTTCCAGCTTGAAAACAGATCTCCAACACTTTGCTAATTGAAATTATTTCACTTTTCAAGGATATTTCTGTTTCTATTGATTAGAAGAACTTGATATTGGTCTTAAATGAAAGGTAAAATCATTTCCCATCGATTCCTGTAGTTTCAAAGAAAAAAATATCGATTTTCGAGGTATTTACAGAGGGAAATAAAGGAATTTTTACGATGTAGGCCATGAATACCTCAGAAATCGATAATTATTCTTTGAAAATTACACAAATCAATAGCAAATGATCTCATCTTTCGTTTAAAACTGACCCTAAGTCACTACGGCAAATAAAACTGCAGATATCCTTGAAAAAGTCAGGAAAATACCGAAAATACAAAGAGTTTAACCCAAATTCGTGCCCAAAGAAATCGAATTTTCAATAAAAAAAAAGAGAAAACCAATCTGCCGCTTGTTTTTCCCCGGATATTTTCTCGACTTTTCAATGGAATCATTTGAAGAAAAAAATCCATCTCAAGCCATTCCATCAGAATTCCCATTTTCCCCTATTCAATTCAGCAAGTACCTTGCAAGTCTCGTTCCATAGCCTTTTCTCCTGTACTCGGGCTTGGTCTGCATGGAGAACATGGCTCCATAATACGATTGTATCATCCAGGCAGCCAATTGACCCTCAACAAAGACACCAGCTGCTGGTAAAATTCGTATCAAACGAAGAAATATTTCATGACACTCCATGTCATTAGCTGGATAAAGCTCGTGTATACTCTCAGCATGTTCAGGGCACAATTGTTGAACCTGGACATCTGGTTCACCCTCAATTGGCTCATCCTCTTCAATTTGTTCTGTATTTTCTGGCTCCTCACATGCCCATACATCACCCAAGACACGTTCAATTGTTCCAGTTTCGTCGTAAAGACGAAATAACTCCTCAGCAATCTCATGATGGACGAAATTAATGTACAGTGCTTTATCCCAATCAATTAGAATATCCTCTTCACGTAATAGATGAAGTTTATCCAGGTTTGCAGTTGGACAGAAGACACCGAAGCTCTCATACAGCAGACCGTGCGGCTGAACACATGCCAATGGATATTAATAACACTGCAAAATTGTTTTTAAATTTTCTTTAGGGCTTTTCTTTTAGTTTAGCTTTTTTTTGCTTCTTTTCTCCAAAAATTAAGAACAATTGGAGAATTTTATATTTATTTTTTCTTGAAACTAAAGTTTTTTCAAGTGGGACAAAAATTAGCAAGTCATCACGTGTTTTTTCCCTTTCTACTGTAAAATTTTTAATAGTTGCTATGAAATAATCGAAAAAAAGAAAATTGCGACCTTTTTTTTTCTTTACTTTTTCATGAAGGGGCATTGCTCTTCGAGTGTCACAACTGCAATAGAATTATCATTAATAATATAATAATGGAGCTGTCAATAATGGACAAACTGTCAATGCCCTACAACTGTCTATAGGCTCGAATCCACATTTAATTCTTTATTTTCTGATGCAGGGAAAAATAGACCTTCTATTCAAAATTCTTAGGGAATTTTTTTTGTAGCCAAAGACTTTTCTGAAAAATCTCAAAAAATTTGAGAAGATGCTCTAGCATGTCTATATTGTTGGTGAATTTTTTCAACCTTTTTCATTAAAGCCTTCTCGTTTAAAAAAAATCCCCTGTCATTTTGAGATACAAATCCATTTTGCCCCCTCCCCTCTCCCATTAGAAATAGTGATAGGTCAATTACTCTTTGCTCAGGTCAGTGAGTTACTAGAATGTGATTTAATCTTGTCGATAGTTTGAATTTCAAAGAGAATCTCCAACAATTGAACAATTCAATACTCTCTAACAGAAGAGACAGGACAAAATGAATTAAATATTGTAGAAGTTTCTGTTTGATGAGTCTGACTGTTTGGAACTGACACCCGAGTAAATATAGGATAATCATTATGTATCATGTCTATAACAATCGACATAGATACTCCTTCCTTTCACATAAAATCAATGAATTTTCAAGCTATTTGCACAAACTTATAGTCCAAGATATTGGAAAAGTTCTAGTTTTTTTCATTTTTAATGACTATTTACTGAACTTTGATGAGACCTATTTTGTCAGAAATGAAGTAATTACTTACAGACAATGTCATTCCGGGAAAATGCAGACATATAGGAACATCCGGCCAGCCGTCAGCTACATAAAAATGAAATTCCCACACTTTGTTTCTCATGTAGGTCAGAACTGTTTGATGAAACTGCACAAATTCAGAAAAAAACGAGGCTTTAAGTACTTTCAACCAACAAGAGTAAAGCTAAAAAGCAGTAAAATTTGCTCCTAATCAGTCAACTTATCAAATCGTGGTGCTAAAGGGAAAGAAATTGATCATTAGAAATTACATTGCCTTTTCAGCAGTCTACACTATAAAAACGAATATTACAAGTTTATTTTTTTTCCCCAACTGATATATTAAATCAAGGTAGGAGGGCATCTTTGAACAAAATGATTTTTTTTTAAATTGATAATATAATTGTCATTTATTTTTGCCTTTTCAATTACAAAGGTATATTATGAACGTTAAATATTCAAAGTATTAATTCGAGATAAGGAATATTAATATTAGTTATTTCATTATGTTAAAATTAATTATTAAAAAAAAAGCAAAAAGTGTTCAAAGGTGCTTTCTTTTTTTATTGAAGTGTAGAGACCAAAGAAGAAAATGCTAAAAAAATAAAAATACCTGAAAAATAAAAATTACTGTGCTCTGCAATAAAAATTTATGAAATTCACTTCAAAAACTTTTACAAAGTGGCGCAGTAATTTCTAATGATTTTTCCTCTTCTCTATAGAGTCAAAAGGACCTAAAAATATAGGAAATCTGTAGCGTTTACGTCTTTTTCACTCTAATCCGATGAAATAATGATCAGTTTCGAAATTTTTCACCTTATCGTTTTAATTCGCGTGTTATTCTATACTTTAAATATCTCATATATTATGCAGTTTACATGCTAGGCTTAGAGGCACACTCTCGTCACAAATGTGCAAGGTCATTTTCCAACAAACACCCACCCACCCAACTTGACGAGTCCTTTCATTTTTTTTTCTCTTCGTTTTGTGTTTGAAACCTCGTAGAAACTAGCTCTCGTCTCTGCACCTGTATTTTTTTTTCCTTTTTTTTTGAAAATCGATGAACTTTGCATGTCTCATATCCCCGAGACCTGCTAAAAATGAATTTCACCAAGTTCAACGAGTCTATGTCTTCCCGCCAATTTCTATCGACTACACTGAGAGAAGAAGATATCACCGATGATACAGGGAAAGGTGGGGCAATACGGATATGAGGGGTCAAATGGACACATTTGAGTTTTTATGCAGATATTATGAAAAAAGTCTTCAAATGAATGAAAACATTGGAGATGGATGATTTTTAATGATTCCATCGGAGAGCTGAGGGAAATTTAGTCGAGAAACATGTGCCAGAATTGATTTTTTCAATTTTTTGAGAATTTGATCTTTTCTGGCATTTTAAGGCGTAGAAGCCTCTCGATTTTTGAGTAAATTCAGTTTTTTGGGAATATCTCTGGTTCTATTGATCGTAGCGACCTGGGACCGATTTTAAATGAAAGGTGAGATCATTTCCCATCGATCTAAGGGGTTTAAAATTCAGAAATATCAATTTTTCACATAGTTATAGGACAAAAACCGATGATCATAATTTTTCACAAACGTTCCCATAACTATTAGAAAAAGCGATATTTTTGAATTCAAAACCCCTTAAATGGATGGGAAATGATGTCACCTTTCATTTAAAATCGGTCCCAGGTCGCTACGATCAATAGAACCAGAGATATTTCCAAAAAACTGAATTTACTCAAAAATCGATAGGCTTTTACGCCTCGAAAATGCAAAAAAAAAATCGAATTCTCAAAAAAATTGAAGAAAATCAGTTCTGGCACATGTTTCTAGACTAAAATTTCCTCAGCTATCCGATGGAATCATTAAAAAAAATCTATCTCCCACTATTTCATCACAATGTCCATTTTGCCCCACGTTCCCTACTCCATGGTCCATTTTTCTAATATCTGAGCCTCTAAGTGGTGATAAAATTGTGAATTCTGCGGATTTAGTTGATTCATTAGAATTTTCAATTTATTTCGTTTTTTTTTGTTGTATTTTATAAAAAAAGGAATTTCCTGAGGAAAATTCAACAATAAGAGGTGGAATTCGTTAGAGCCATCGGCATTGCAGTAGTGCACGTGTGGCCTTGGCCTCACGAGGCGCGAGCGAAAGATGAATACAATATGACACTAGTATCCAAAAAAAAAAAAAAAATCAGACACCAGATGCAGAAAATTAATCATCTTTTTTTTGGAGATTTCTGATGATCTCAATTTGACTCATCTCCTTTGGTCCATGTGAATCTGCACTTTTCCTGGGGACTTAATAAATATAACCTTGACTCTCTGCGTGTCAAATTCAAGGGCGACGGCGCATTGGTAGTTTGATAAGAGATAGGGTTGCGTGTACTGCATAAAATGGCCATTTTGCCAGAACCAATAAATGTTCCTTATACATAGTAATTGTGGCAGAGAGAGAGAGAAAGAGTCTTCCGAAGAAGACTTCACTCATTTCAAATTCAGTAGCTATGAATAAACTTTCTTCTCCCTTTTTTTTCCTTTCCAATTTAATTAATTTTCTGGGGGAGAAATTAGATTTACTCTCAAGGAAAATTGGGTTTTTTCCCCTTTTTTCTTGGCAATTCGAGGATTGAGTGCCAGAAATACGTTTTTTTGCTGCTAAATTGTACAGAAAAAGGATCAAATTCGATAAATTAGTACACTGAGAGAAAAAAAGGGGTGGAAACTATTTTAAAAAAACAGATTTATCATTGATTAAATCAGCAAAATATGATTATGCACTGTATAGTGTATAAATATTCTTGTACTTTACTAGGCCAGTCATAAAAGCCTCAATTCGCATATTAAAATTCTTGGAAAAGTGGAAAATCAAAGTGTAAAATATGTATATGTACTTGAAAATGTATTTTCTTTGCTCCCCTTTTTTCTACTAAAATAGGCTTCAAATGAAGAAAATCTCAATAGTTAAAAAAAATAGAAGAAAGTATAAAATATTCGTTTCATTGGTCTTTAGCAAATATTTTTTTCGAAATAATTAAAAAAGTTGTTGAAATTACTTCGATTTTTTCAATTTAAACAACTCAACTGTTTGAATCTCTTGTATTTCATTCATTTAAAGAGATCAATCTCTTTTAATGAATGAAATTCAGTAAATTCGACCATTTTTTTTAATTATTAGAAAAAAAAATTGCTAAAAACCAATGAAACACACATTTTTTTTAGTTTTTTCTTCTTTTTATTCCTCTGTGCAAAACACAAAGTGATGTAAGTCCTGAAGATGAGCTTTTTACTCATATTTCTTTAAAAAACAGATTCAATCAGATAAATGAGAAAAAAATAGCATACTGCGACAAAACTTTTGATCGAAAAATCGATCAGAAAAAAAAACTTACACTACTTTCGATCTTTAAAAAGAGAAAAAAAAATTACAGTAATGAAGTAATGAACTCTAGGTGAGAATGAAAAATTAAGTCATTGCCTTGGGGGCATATGAAGCACATACTTCGTCAAGTACATTTTACCCACCTTGAGTGACTCGGGTAAGTATCCAGCGAGAAATTCCAAGAGCCGAGGAAGCTCCTCATTCGTGAGTAGACGAAAGTTCCTGCCCCTTTCCACTGGTCCGGGGCACTCCATACTGAAACCTAATTAATCCATAAATATTATCACTTTTTTATGATACTGAAAATGATAATGATGATGAAATTAACACACATTTCACAATTTTTTTCGATTTTTTTATAAATAAATTATTATAAAAAAAAATAATTTAGAAACTTTACATTTGAAATTCTTTGAAAATTATCAAAAAACAATTATTATTAAAATTATTTTAAAAATCATTTATTTGTTAAGAGAAGAAAAAATCTAAAAGTTATTAGATTACTATTTTTAACACCAAAAATCTGCCAATTTTTATTTTTTAGAATTTTTTCTGATAAATAAATTAGTTTAAGAAAAATGAAAAATATGTAGATTTAGAAAATTTTAAAAACTCTAAGTGCAAATGTTTTCTTTTAATTATCTTTATAATAATTTTTTTTTAATTGAAAAAATTGTCAGATCTCTGCTAATTTCATTATCATCCCGTTTTTCTCATTACTTTTTTACGATTCGCTAATTTTAGAGATTCCAGAAGAGCCAATATGAGAAAAATACTAAAGTACATCTCGATAGTTTCATAATTCCCCTGAATAAATCAAATTAATCGAGGATTAGTCGAGCGAGTAGTACAACAACAATTTCGATCAGGCGTATAAATTTATTATAATAGGATCTCGAAGGTTTCATATTTTTTTCCCATAAAAAACTACTCCTGTCTCCCAGATCTGAAATATTCAATGATAAACAACCCAAGATTCTCGAATAAAACTTGTGGAGAAGAGATAAAAGTTTCAACAAATAAAAATAGCTCGTATCACTCTTTTGCTGTCCTTTTTGAATAAAAATGAGTTGATAAAAAAAAAGGTATAATTCGTGGCATCAACTCCCCTGGTGATTATTGAATGATAACGATCCCTGCAGGGATGAAAATTTCACGGGTTTCAATTCAATTTTCGATTCACTCTTTTTATTTTTTTTTATCAAACTTTGCAATAGTAGAATCCCAAAAGTTATGAGGAAAATGAATTATTGAGCTTATTTTTTTTCTCAATGACAATCTGTAAAAATTGGTTTTATGAGTAATAGGAAGAATATCTCCAAGAATACCAAACAAACAGCAGTTGATTGAGTGAGAGGGGAAGAGAGAGTAGATAATCATTTTTCTTCCTCTCCATTCGATAGATCAAAGAATATTTGTAATTAATGAAGGATAAAATTCAGAAGTGGAAGGATAAAACGAGATGAATAGATTTTATCGAAAAAACCCATATTTTTGTGAAATAAGAGTTTTCTACTGAGTATTGAAAAAAAGAAAAGAAATTTATAGGGGGGGGGGGGGGCAAAATGGACCTGTTTTTTAAGGTGAAGGTTTCTTGAAATTTTTTTTTTTAATTGAGTAGAGGGAGAGACTAAATAATCATTTTTCCTCTCTCCACTCGATGGATCAAAGAATATTTCTAATTAATTGAGAATAACATTCAGAAGTGAAGAGATAAAGCAAAATGAATAGATTCTATTGAAAAATTCAATTTTTTAATAAAATAAAAATCTACAGAATATTAAGAAATGCAAGAAATTTCAATAGGAAAAATGTTGGCAGAAAGGACCAGTGCGTCAAAATTCTTCGGCATTTTTTTTTAGATTGATATCCTTTTCGAAAAAATTTCAAAAAATTCGTCAACAATGTCCACAAATTCGAGCAATTTCTCGAATTTTTTCAGATTTTTCCACAAACTCCTTCACTTCAAAAAAAATTCCTAAATCATATTACCCTGTCGTTCCACTTTGCTCCAATTTCCCCTATTCAATTATTAAAAATTCTATACTTGAACTATAAATTAATTTCTAAAGCCCAAATTATACTCAATCGACCTTGCTACAATCAATTATCCCAACAATGATTACTAATGATCTGTGTGTAACCCGAGTTGTCATAATTTCGTGAGACACGTGCCAGTAGATACTAGCCAATGTGGGTCAGACTGCGTTGGTGCGAGCAAGACTAGGGTTTCTAATTTCTAAACACACCATGTATAAAGACGTCAAACAAAAAAAAACGTCATTCGATTATCAATGAGAGCCATTAATTGTCTAAATATTCAGTGTCCATAATAATTCGTCTTCCTTTTTCTTCCACTAAGTACACAATACATCTACGTATTATCCCAAATAATAATAATAAAGAAAGGCGTAAAAGTATCATAGCATCAATTAGGTCTCATTGCATCCCGATTTTCCGGGATTTCCTCCAATTAATTCAAAATTTCGTGATTAAAATTCCCCTTAATCTCCGTTTTTCCTCTTTATCTCTCGCGAAAATCACCCCCCCCCCCCCCCCCATTATCGTTAGCAACAAAAAATGCCAAATTCTCGACGAAATTAGAAAAAAATAATTATAACAGGCACTTTAATTTTTTTTTCTTCTGATAAATGTAAATTTTATTTTATTGATCACCTGAAACGAGCTGGGGACGATTAGTGACGGACTGCTTCTCGTTGGATGTTATAACTTTGTGCACACGAGGTTTAAAAGTCTCTTCTTCTTTCACCTTAAAAATTCTCCTCAATCAAGTCTTTGTTAATGGCAATTGCAATTGCAGCGAAAAAAAAAGCGAATCCAGTAACTCTGCAACTCGCGCCTTCAACTTTGTGTAAATTTAAAAACGAAAAGAGTCAAATTTAGAGGGACAGAGTTGTGGCAAGTCCGGTTAACGTTAATCACGAAAAATAATAATTAATGATTTATTTATTTTGACTAGCCGGGCTGCGGGTGTATGTGTTACTGTGTATGTGTGTGTCTGTGTGTATGTATGTGTGTGAATGTGCGACTCCTGTCGCCAAGGGCTCGTTTTGAACGGAGGCAGACCCGCCCGCGCCGCCCCCAGAACCCGCACTGAACCACACCACTGATGCCGCGGCCACCCCCCTGAGCCTCGAGGCCAGACGGTTTTATCAATGCGCCACCAACCGGCAGTTTCATACTATGTAATGCACAGAGTTCTCCTTTTCGCGTTTTTATAGCGCTCACGCATGCGCATCAAATTATGCCCCCCCTGTAAATGGGATTTTACGGAGGCCTATGTGAGTGTGAATCCTTGATAAACTTACTGGGAAAAAGATATTTTTCTAGGATTATTATGCAGTTCATGTCAATCGGAAAATGGTTTGCCAGTGGATTTTTCTCCGTTCAAACGAATTTATGTTTTGGACGAATCCTCGGATCTATTTTGGATGAATTTCAATGCATTTACATCAATCAATAAGATAAGCCTTTTAGAGAATAGTTGACGAAAAATACATTTCGATTTTCAGGCAAATTGAGATAGGTTTGCACTGAGATTTGCTGTTTCGTGCTAATACATTATTTGATAAAAAAATCACGTGATAATTATTAATGGCTACTTTGATCGAGATTGAATCAATGCAGGAGGGAGATTTGGACAAATAATTGATTATTTATCGTCATCAGTTAGCAAAATTTAATAACAATAAATGAGTACGAATCTGGTGCAATTTTAAACTAAAAGCAATTAGTATTGAGAGAAATTGAGTTTCTCTCAATGAAATCATCTACTTTCCTTACATTGTTCATCGCAAATAAGAAAAAAAGTTTTATCTCAAAATTATTTCCATTTCTCGAAAATATTTTTCCTTCCTCAGTGAAAAATACAGGAATTTGAATATATCGAAGGACTTTTTGATTTTTTTTTTTGAAAATTCGCGCAATTTCGCGGGTTTTTCAATGAGAAATTAAAAAAAAACAGTTTTGCATCAAATTCATGCGAATATTTGCTGCAATGACCCAATTCACGTTTTCTTATGCACCCCTGCTTTTTTTAAAATCGAATAATTCAGAAACTCCATATTTTTGAATTTTTTTTCCCCTTGATTCTCATTGCGCGTTAAAGAAAAGAGCGATTAAACACTCGCGTTCCATCAGCAAAATGTCAAATAAATGAAATTAAATAAGGTGAAATTAGCCAAAATCTGACATTTGAAAATGAATCAGGTGAGGAGTATATAAACTTTTGCCATTTGCGCGCACAATCTAATTGTCAGAGCAACACGCAAGGATATTCACGTGCAAGGTCGCTTTAAAAAAAAAGGGGAGAAAAAAGGCGCCAGTCTAGTGTAATAGCGGAGACGAAAAAAAAAAAGAGAAGGTTTTTAAGTAAATGAAAAATAAAGGATAAATGACGAATTCCGCAGTACGAGTGCAATTGTTAAAGCGCCTGCGCAACCACGTCTATGTCCCCCTATATTTTTTCCATTTGTTTTATTCTCCTTCCCTTGTGCACGTGTAGTAGTCGGTCACGGGGCCGAATCCCTGAGTACACAGTTCCTGAGAACCAATATTTTTCCATAATTCCATGTTTCTATTGCACCTGAGAGCTTCTCACCTCGGCTGTCACATCTGCATTAACTGAAGAGGCCTTTGTATCTGAGGCATTAATTTAAAGAAGAAGGCATTTACTATAAAGAAAGGCATTAACTGAAAAAAAAAGCATTAACTTAAAAAAAGGGATCAACTAACTTCAATTAATTAACAGTTAATGCCTTTTTATCCAGGGCATTAACTTAAAAAAAAGGGATTAACTAGAAAAAAGGGCCTTAACTGAAGGAAGAAGGTATCAACTAAAAAAAAATGGTACTAATTTAAAAAAAAAGGCCTTAACTTAAAAAAAAAGGTATTGACGAAAAGAAAAGGCATTAACTAAAAAAAGGGCATTAACTAGAAAAAGAAGGCATTAACTTGTGCCCCTTTGTTTCTGAGACAATCTAAAAAAAACATTAATAAATGGCAAAAAACCTCTAATTCCCCTTTTGATGTTTTTCCATTTTCCATCGAAATTTGATGGAAAAAGGGTCTTTTCTCTTCAATTCCTCACCATTCAAATGCGCAAAAAATCAAAATCACTTCTGCATCGATTAAAAAAAAGACGAGAGAATCGAAAAAAAAAGTGGAGGGCTCAATTCTCCACTTCTTCCACTTCCTCCCTATATTCTCTTCCCTTTTCGGCCCAGTGCCGTCTGTTCGAGGGGAGAATCATCACCCCTTCGCTTCTACCTAGGGGAAAGAGAAACAGAGAGAAAAAAGGAAAAGAGAGAGAAGTGCATCATCTGCAGATCGATTCGAGAGTCGCGCGACGCGCCCCGTTCGTTCCGATCATGTTTTCATGAGTCACTCACGCGGAATTCGTATTCCTTGTTGCGATTTGTTGAAAAAAAAAAAAATTCATTGATTTGGAGTTTATTAATGAAGTAGGAAATTTTTAGATTTATCTTTTTTTTTTCAAGATTAAATTGAATTGTGGAGTTATCAATGCGCGATGTGATAACAATTTGTCGATGTAATGATGAGTCATCGTTTATAAACAATACCGCATTATTAATAATTGTTTACAAACATTAAGTGATTATAATAATTTTTTTTTAAATATTTTTGCACAATTTTTAATTTAATTGAAACGAATAAAAAAGATTTTTTTTTCGATGATTCATTCACTTTTTTTTATTGGAACATTTTTGGAGATGAAACGAATTTTTCTGATTTCTGAAGAAATGATAGAAATTATTACAATTGTGTCGTGAACTGCTTGGGATTGAATTATCCTGTCGTGTCGACTTGAAGTCGTGTGGAAATGTGGAGGAGGTGGTTTGGAACAGGTAATCGAGCCACCATGCAACCCAATTTTGCATTATAATAAAATTAACACGTCATCGAACGATTTCATGAATTTTTTACAGAAATAAATTATTATAGAAGCAATTTTCTACTCTGAAATTCAAAAAAAAAATTTCTACTCTCAAAAGTTCATACACAACGAACGTAATACTTAAAATTCTTGTATATTTTTCTTCTCTCATTAGTTAACAAAAATTGCGCGGTCGATTCAAAAGAAAAGAAAAAACAGAAATCAAGGATAAAATGATTTTTTAAAGTAATTATCAATCATTCCTTATAGTTTTCAATTAACCCAAATAATAATCATCAAAAAAATTGAAAAAATAAATTTGAAAAACAGAAAAAGTGTTATGAAATCATTTTTTACGCGCCAAAGGCGCTATCGGTCTTGTATTTAAAAAATTAGTACTCATAATCCTCTAAATCCTCTATATTCGCCCATTTTTCATTTTTTTTGGGAATAAGTGATTTGTTAAGAATAATAAAAAGTGCGAGTTGTCAAATATCTGATATTTTTAGTATCACAATCATAATTTTGGCCTCAAACCATCAGATTTTGCATTTAGTTGAAAAAAATTGATTTTCACAGAATAAAACAAAAAAAAGTGACATTTTTTTTTATTTTTTCAAAAAATTATCGAGTGTAGACATGAAAATTCAAATAACCCGCTCTCGACCCTGTCCAACCGATAAAATAGTAGAGGCACACTTTGCCGCCATCTGCATTTGATTTTTTGAATTCAAAAATAGATAAAACAGAAAGTTCCGAATTTTAATGACACACACAAGTACTGTATAACAATAATATAACACATTTCCCCAAAATAAACATCAGATTTCAATCGCAAGAGTTTAGTTCCTCTAAAAACTCAAAAATTAATTAATAAAAAAAATTTTAATATTACTATTTCGCTTAGGAATGAATTTAAAAGTGCAAATCTATTGTCACGAGTTCATTTTATTGTGAAATTCAGAGGAAATGACATAATTGAGGAAACAATTGTGTGTTTGCATAATTCAACAGGTGTTTCTGAATTTCGGTGAATTCATTTTGTTTACCGAGAAAATTGAAAATTTCCGTTGATAATATGTAATCAAGGATAATTAGTTTTTATTGATAAAAAACCATAAATATTACTGCGCAAGGCGAGTTCTATTTTAGTAACTAAAAAATATCTTCATTTTCCTACTTAATAATTCTCGTTCTATCAAAGGCAAATTAGCTAATCGGCAATCAGTAATCACGTAATTCTTAGATAAGAAATTACGATACTGATAAATACACAATTTGCTCTCATTACAATTAAGAAAATTTCCATGTTCTATTTCAAATGATTTTCTTTGATAATAATGTATTTCTGCAGATTCCATTTATAGGCTGAGTATGTCAAGAAGAAAAAACGTTGGAAGAAGTGGACCTAAATTTGACAACGTGGATTACACTCAGTTGACCGAAACCGATAATGGTTTCGTTGATTCACAGGTGAATTTATATGATTATTATTTATTTATATGATTTTACTAGAAATAGCAGACATCTGACAATTTTTAGATTTTTTTTTCTGTTAATAAATGAATTTTTACTGTACAAGTGCGAATTTTCTTGAATATTTTTTTAAATAATAGTTTATTTTTTTGAAAAAATGCATAAAATTGTCAGATGTCTGCCAATTTTATTATAATAATTGCTAAATTATTAAATTAATAAGTTTAAATCATCAATCTTTAATTTTCTAAATTGCTAAATTTTCTTAATTATAGAAGAGTTGGATCTCATTTTTTGTTTAATGAGAATTACTTTTTATTGCAGTTTGCAACACCTCCAGTGAAGATACCATGGAAGGCAATTGGCCTAGCAACTCTCCTCTTCATTGGAGGCACTGTAATGCTTATTATAGGAAGTCTCATTGTCAGTGGCCACATAGATTCAAAGGTAAATATTTCTTACAAACACTTATACAAAACGAAATCATTAATGATACATGATAATCAAATTAGCCTACATCTAACTAAATTTTTGACATTTCTTCTAAACAATTAAATTATTATAAAAAAAAATAATTAAAAAATTTGCTCTTATGGTTCTTTGCACTCCATTTTTATAATTTATGCTTAAAAAATGAAGAATAACGAAAAATTGTCAGATGTCTGCTATTTTCAGTCTCATGATGGTACTAAAAATAGCAAACATCTGAAAAATTTTAATATCCTGTTTTCTTTCAACAAATAAGTTATTTTTAAAAAATGTGAAACAGCACATGTTAACAATACAAAAAATATAAGAACGAATTTTTCAAATGTTTCATTTATAATTATCATCTTTCACTTTAAATTTGTGTATTTTCAATGTTTCTTTTTCTCTTGCAGTACAAGGATCGAATGTGGCCAATGATAATTTTGGGTATTTTGATGTTTATACCTGGTGCCTATCACGTTAGAGTAGCTCTAATGGCATACAGAAAAGTTCCTGGTTATTCGTTCGACGATATTCCAGAATTTGATTAAAAATTTCTTGCCGAAAACGGTTGTTCAACAATTATCTCAATTATAATTTTCATTTCAATGATAATAACACTAATGTATACTTGTGGAGAATACCATAATGTGCTTTTTCGTGTGTGTTTACCAAAAAAAAAAAAAAAAAAAGAGAATTTATTTAATATGTATTTATTTCATGTTTATTTGTTAAGGTACAAGCAATGTTTTCATGTGATTATGTTTCGTTTCAAATGTGTATTGGATAAAAGTGTTAATTAATTTTCAGTAATCGTCACATATAATGTCATAATTCTCTACTTCAGAGATACTTCTCATGATTGAAAAATGATAAATAATAATAACGTTTATATCTATTTAAAAATGTATATGAGAGTTTGGTTAAACAATTAAACTGTGATATGAATAATACGAGGTTTTTCTATTTTACCCTGAAGAAACTAGAGCTTTCATTGATTTCAGTGAACTAGATTGTCAGTTGAATTTATCAATACACTTGAAATATCCAATATAGAAAACTAAAAAAAAAACTATTATTTCGTCAATTGTTCGTTGAAAAATGTCTAAATATCCTGATAAATATCCAAAAACTATAAAATAATCTGTCTTCGTTGATTACATAATAAAACCACTAATTATGACAGTTTTTCCTCTTATTTTTAATGTTATTATATCTTTAAGAAACTAAAAAATCCTCTATTTTTGATTCTGGATTACAAAAGCTCAACTTTTGATCCAAATCAGCTTTCTTCTACTTTCTTACTCAATAAAAAAAAAAAAAACGACTTTATCTTCTACATTTGTCTCTTTTTCATTAAATAAAATAAATTGTTATAATTATCAAAATTATATTCGACTTACTAGAATCATTTTCTTTAAATATCATAAAGATAAATTAAAGTTGAAAAAAATGAAAAAAAAAAATATATAAAATTATATATTATGAGAAAAAAACTATGCATTAGAAAAATTATTGAAAATAAGCTGTTGACATTTTAAAATATATGGTCAGACGTGAGAAACTCGATAATATCTTGGCTCATGAGTTTAAAAATTCTTTCCATATCACATGCAACACGTATTTCCGGATCAAAACGTTTTAAAACTTGTCTCATCAAGGTTTTTGCATTTTTCAACAGGACATCATTGTACTCACCACCAATAGTATCATGAATCAGAGAAAATTCACCATTTGAATTGACATTTTCAAAATTAAGCCATACAGATATTTCCTGAGGAGAATTTGTCTTATTCAATGGATCAAAGAGTTTCCGCATTCTAGTGAGTAAATCGGAAATTTGAAGGAACATCTCTTCCTCTACCCAATCAGTATTGACACGAAGATAAACAGGTGATTCGAATTTAGTAATTGGATAAATACCAATCCAAATAGCATACTCGTATAATTGTCGTGATAAAACAATATCATGATGAAATATTCTTACGAGAATTGATCTTAATGTTATTTCTTGAATTATTAAGTTACGATGAATGACGAGCCGTGTCATTTCTATCAATTCATCAGTTTTATTGAATTTTATCAAGGAATAACAAACATCATCGATATATATCGATAAATCTGGAAAAAAAATTAGGAAAAAAAATAATTAATTCCAGTGGGCTTCGTCAAATTTTTTTATAGGGGAAGATGGGGTAAAATGGACACTCTAATTGAACGGTTCAAGATTGAAATTTTCTGACGATTCCATTGAAAAGCTGGGGAAATTTTAGGCAGAAAACATGTGTCAGAATATTTTTTTTAGAATTTTTGAAAAATCTACTTTTTTGGCTCAGTTTTTAAGGGATTTTCCTTTTGAAAATCGAAAAAATTCACTTTTTCGGCGATATCTCCGGTTCTATTGGTCGCAGCGAGTTGGGGTTGATCTCAAATGAAAGATGAGCTCATTTCTCATGGATTCATGTAGTTCAAATTTTTTAAAAATCAATTTTTCAAATATTTATAGGTCGTTTTCTGAAAATCAGTTTTTGCCCTATAAGTACTTGAAAAAATGATAATTTTCATTTCTCAACCATATAAATCGATGGGAAATGAGCTCACCTTTCATTTAAGATCAACCCCAGGTCGCTACGACCAATAGAACCAGAGATATTCCCGAAAACCTGAAATTTTTGAAAAACAGAAGGCTTTCACCTTCAAATCTTGACCAAAAAATGAAACTTTTGAAAAATTCAAAAAAATAACTTCCGACATATGATTTCCATGTGAAATTCCCTCAGCTCTTCAAAGGATTCATCAGAAAAAATCTATCTTCAATATTTTTATTCATTCCGAGTAAATTTCATACTTAAATAAACAACCAATGTCCGTTTTACCCCTTGTGTCCATTCTACCCCACTTTCCCTTATGAAAATTAAAAAAAAAATGAACTTTTCAATTTTACCGAAAGGCGAAAAACTGTTATTCTGCTCCTGCAATATCATCTTGAAGACATCGAATGCTTGATGTGGATTATTTTGACACAAACTCTTGATTAAACTTTTCGCAACCGAGATTCTCAAAGACTCATTCTGCAAATGGCTAGTGCGGCTGGATTTATCACAGCGCATGGAGATTAATTTATGCTCTGTTAACAAAAACGATATTTTCCTATTATTACCTCAAAATTCTAACTTAGAAAAAACTAATTCCTCTTTTTTTTCATTTCTTTTCGAAAGAAGACTTACGTTTTAATAGAGAAAATGCTTGTAATGGCCGATGATTAGCAATCAATATCTCTGATGTTAGTAAAAAATATTTTGTTGATTTTTTCATTAGAAATATTCTCTGTAATGTTTTGAATAAACGATAGGCAAGTATCCATAATCCTCTGTCAGCTAATTTCATTAACAATAGTGCTCCAATCTCGGATAACAGTGGAAGAGCTCGAAATCTTCTGCCACCAACTGGAAAAATTTTAATGGAAAAAGAGGAAAAAAAAAAAAAAACGTCTCGCAGATCGTGAGATTCATGTTGAAGGAGATTTACATTAACATTATTAATATTATTTGTTAAAAAAAAAAATGAATGAGCAATAAAGAAAACATGTCATTTTTATAGATGACAAAATTTATTCAAGCAGTGAATATACAGGTTTTCTCGCTAATAAACTCTTACATATTAATAAAAAAAAAAAAAAATATTCTACAATATTTTTTTTTGGGTGGTTTTCATAGTTAGGATCATTGACTCACTGAGGTTTTCCCTTTCTTCTTTGTTTTTTTTTTCAAAATAAAATTAATTACATATCTTTGTTTTCTTTTTTCTCCCACTTTATGATAGAATGAAATTTCATTTCAATATAATCATCAGACATAGCTGAAGGCACGTAAAAATTTATGAAAAAAAAAAAAAAAAAAAACAAAAACAAAACATAACGTTTTTTTTTCTGGACGAAAACCAACTTTTATTGCCTAGCACATTTTTTTTTTGAAAAAATTTAATTAATCATTGAAATATGTTTATAATAATACAAAAAAAGAAACATATCGCGGAGAATTCACCGTAAACAGTTGAAAAATGGATTTGATTGATCAAGCATAGGATAAAGACTTTTTTCTACTTTTTCAATCTCTCACGCGAGAAAAAAATCATTTAATTAATAAGAGATTGCCAAAAATTTCGTTTTTAAAAAAAATTACCGCTAAATTAATATATATATCCGGCAGTTTTCTTGTACTATAAATTTTATTTCAAAAAATTTTTTCATAATAAACATCTAACTTTCTCTAATCAATTACGATTTCATATTTGCCGGTATCTAATTTAATGAAAAATGTATTACCTGAACATTTGATAATAGCTTCAAGATGATCAGTTGATGTCATAATTTCTTCACACAGAATTAAATAGAAACCCTGTGCAAATGGCTCAACAAGTTCCTTCTTCACACGCGAAAGAATTTCAATGACTCTCTCATATTCACGATGTTTCAAATTAGCTTGGATACTCTTCAGATCTATATGTAGTTTCCACAGATATTTACGATAAACTGATTGTGGTTTCTTTACTCCATCTGAAAAAGGAAATTTAAAAAATAGTGAATTTACAAATTTTGCTAATTTTTAAAATTTGAGAAAAAAGGAAAAAACTACTTTTGCAATGAGAAAAAAAATCAAAAACTGTGTAATAAAAAAAAAAAAATACAAAATATATTTACCTTACCTATGGGGATCAATTCAAGTGGTTCGACTTTCTCAACATTTCGTGAGGTTCTAATCACTCTTGGACCCAATCTCTCCTTCACATGTTTCTTCTTAACTTCTGGGATATTCTCCTTTTGTTTCTCCCTCTCAACAATTCCTGCAGGTTTAACGCTGTCTGGAGAAGCAATTGGCGAAATTTCTTTGGTCTCACGTGTTTCTGGTTCCGGTGAAGCTGGTGGATTATTGTCATTTGCATTAAATTCTTGCAGATCCTCAGGCACTGGAGTGCCACTGCGCTGAGGTGCTTGATGCATCTCCGGAGGCTGCAAGAATTGCTCGAATGATCTGAGAAGTCCTCTCTCAGCAAAGTCTGTGAGCATTGTTTCCGGTGTCCTACGAATGACATTCTCAAAAACAGCTTGCAAATATTCTCTTGACTTCTCAAATCTCATACAATCTTCAAGAATAGGAGAAATTGCGAAACCTGGCAGTGAAGTTGTGAACTGTCTTATCAAAGGCTCAAAAGTGGTCCAGTGCTCACCAGGCGGCACTTGTTTAGTACTGATTAGAGCTCTCATGAGCTTTTTCCTTTCTTCATCTTCCGATAGTAGAAAAGTATTGCTCAATATATTTAATATTGTCATTGGTGTGTAACCTTTTGCAGTTAAAGCATGAACTGTTGGATTCATTGCAGATTGATAAAATATCCAAGCAGATGAACTAGTTTTAATGCCATCTCTTGTTCTAAACTTCACTACTTCGTTTCGAATTCTCGTACAAATTCGCTGTATTGGTCTCAACTCTAGGCTCTTTATCGCTTCTGGATATATCTCTGTTAATACATGAAAGAAATTCTTTTCCAGAGCATGACTGAGGACTTTTTCGATAATTAGAGCTGGAGCTTTCGGAAGATTCTGCAAATAAACTGTGTACTTGTTGTTGTGATAGTGACAATCAATTCTGTTGCACTTTCCTGTTTTCAAGTTGGCCCAACACAAATTCTTGAAGTAGGGTTCAGGAGCTTGAGGAAAATGCATCGATGGAGCTTGCTGTTGGACTGGAGCATAAGGATCATAGTCATCGCCAGGCTCATGTACATCGGCTTCATTACTCTGAGAATATCCATAATAAGCATCATTGAACTCTCTCCGATTTTGACTGGCATATCTCTCGACATTTCCCATTTGATACAAATCAGAACCAGTAGATTCACGATTCAGTACTCCATTTCCTCCATTTTCTACATTTTCTTTGTTAACAACCCTTCCATTATTCCTCAAATCCGCTGAAAAATTACCGCTATCTGTATTCGAGTGAATTCTTCTGACCAAAGGTTCAATTATCGTCTTTTTCTCGGTAATCGCAGGTTTTTCAGGTGCAGTTGCCATCACGATTTTTCTCGTCGTCACTAGTCTCTTTTTCAGAGCTGCGTCATTCTTCTCGATTGGGGGTTTTGCTGCTGCAGGTTTTTCCTTAATTGGTTTAGCCTTCATGTCTTCGTTGGAAACTGATCGTTCGTCGAAAAAAAGATCGTCTTCCTGGCAGTCCAGGAAAAGAGCATCATCCTCCTCCTCTTCTTTTTCCTCTTCCACCACATCTTTACCCTTTTCACCTTTCTCCTTAGATTTTTCTTGTCTCTTTGGTATTTCCTCAAGTGCATCTCTCGTGTTACCATTAACATCGACCTCTAGAGAACTTCGTTTCTTTTCTGCGGCTTTTCCCTGACTAGGAAATTCAGAATGACTGTCACTCAATGACTTCGTTGCTGTTAATGAGGATGAGGAGTGTGACGACTCATCATCAAGCTCATTATCCTCATTTTCTCCACACTTTTCATTACTATTAACTCTTTTTTCAACAATTTCATTCCTTTTTCCAGAAATATTCTCATTATCTTTGTCAGAGTCCTTAGGTGAGTCAAGTGGTGCTGTTAATGCTTCTGAAACAGTCTTTTCTTCTTCTGGAGGTGGAGAAATCATAAAAGTCTTGGCGGAATGTGGAGAGTGAGAATTTTCATCCTTACTCTCATTGTTCAATGTAGTGTCCTTGTTCAACCAGGAATCGATTAGCTCAAATTTTTTACCAGCACCATTTCCTCCGAACTTGATCGGAGAATACGTGGAACTCTTGTAACTCAGCATTGCAGAGGGATGAGTCTCAGTCGAAGTTGCAGAACTATTGTCATCGTCATTCAGAGTCCACCGGCCGTTTCTCTCTTTTTTCTTTTTAATAGGTTTTTTCTCTGGACCTTGCAGCCTCGTCTTAATGAGTGCACTGCACTCATTCGGATTCCTAATTTTCTCATCTTTTATCAAATTTTTTCTCTCAATTTTCGAAATTCCCGGAGATATTTTAAGGCGATTGGAAGGATCAGGTGTTTTGTTGGGAATAAGAGACTTACCTGGTGGCTGCATTTGACTCATTATATTAGTTATTACGTCAACACTTGCTTTAGAGCTACAAGACTTGTCTAGTGCCTCTAAATTTGCTCTCGTTAAAGACAAAAATTTATCTCTCTTCTCATCTGCATTTTCTTCGCGTTTGTTCTTTAATATTTCTTCATTCTTGTTCGGGGCATCTTTCTTCTTGGAAGACGTCTCGGATCTTCTCGAATTTTTCTCAGATCTGCGACGATCTTTGGCTGAGGATGATGGGAGAATATGTGGATCACTGAAGAGGCCCTTTAAAACACTTGAAGAGTTAGTTATTATACCGTTATTCAAATCAGAATTATTGACCGACTGCGAAATCAAAGATTTCCGTTTCTCAGGCGCTTTAACGAGAGGAATATCTATATCCATGGTTTCCTCATCTAGAGGTCCTAGGGGTCCTAGAGGTTCTAAAGGTTGTTCAACACGGAATTTCTTCGTGGGTGGTTCTAAAAGAGCAGCAATTTCCGGAATTGCCTTCCATGTGGATAAAGCAGATGATAGCTTCGAAGCAATGCTCTCCAAGTCAAAAGACTTGGAACTTTTTGGAGGATTCAGGCTTTTCTTACAAGGAATTGTGGATTTGATGCCAAAGGATGATGTTCCTCCTGGCGGTTCTGAAGCTGACATCATCTCGTAAGTTCGTTTACGACTCGTACTATCTTGAGCATCAGAAGAAGGTGTAAGAGGAGACTGGGCCATCTTGGTGGGTAAATCAATGGTGCCTTTAGGCAACAATTTCTCCTGAATTATCTTGGGCTTTCCGTGATTTCTGGTGTTGTAAGTTCGATTTTCTCTGCTGTCGGGAGAACTGTCGATTCCTTCATCGTGACCCAAATCATCTGATACTTTGTCCTCGATGGAAGAAACTTGCTTGACCACTGTTTCTGGAACCAGGGGCACTGTGAAGCCGGTTATTGCTTTACCATTTAGATCAGGATCACCAGAGATCACTATAGGAGGAAATTCAATCACTGCTGCTGGTCGTGGAGCTGGTTTCGATGCTGTATGATACGTTGTAGTATCTAGAAAAGGAAATACATCAATTATTCACAAGATGAAGAGACAGAAACAAGTGAAAAGGGAAATTTTCAGTATTCTCAATGACATCGTCGTCTTAGAAACAAAGTGGCATAAGTGCTATGCTTATACATAGCACTTACGCCACTTTGTTTCTAGGATGACGATATTGAGAACAGCAAACATCTGCCAATTTCTATTTTTTTTAAATTAACAAATAGATGATTTAAAAAAAAAAGTTGAAAATATGAATATGTAAAAAATCTGAAAAACTATTAACGCAATTTTTTTTAAATATTTTTTTTTGCAATAATTAAGGTGTTTCAAAAAATTCAAGAAATTGGCAAATGTCTGCTATTTTCAGTAATCATGATTCTCAGTACACTTACCATTATTGCAACTCATGCCAAGAAGATGAGAAGTATCAGATGTAAGACTAACTGTCTCGAGTTCCTGCTGAGCGTGTAATTGTGCATTTTTCTCTCGAACAGCAGCATCGAACTGCTGTTTTTCGAATATATATTCGGTTTTTTCTGGTAAAGAGGGCAGTCTTCCAGGTCGTTTGTGATTATTACCATGAAGACATCCTGTTGTGCAACAGCAGCCTCTCTCAATACAGCATGGCACATCAGACTGATCATTGTTGTTATGATTCTGCTCGGCATTACTTGGAATTTTCTTCTTTCTTCCCCGTTTCTTTCCTCCACTAGGTCCACTAGGCCTGTAATTACTATCTTCATCCCTTGGTTTACTCCTCGGCTTGTTCTTCGTTCCAGCCTTTCTTCCCCTCTTTTTACCGCTGATTTTTGCAGCTAATTTCTCCTCTTTCTGTTCAGCTTTCAATCGTGCCTTTGTTGCCGGCCTGATTGCATGACCAAGTTCCTCTGCTTGATCCACCGTCAGAACATTAATTTTTGGCAGAACAGGTTCACTCAACTTTTCTGATATTTCCTCTGATTCCCTCCGGACTTTCTCTGCAACAACTCTCTCAGATTTTTCTGATCCAACGTCAATTTTTTCCATTTCTTCAGGTTCTTCAGGTTTTTCAATTTCTTCAAACTCTTCATTTTTTTCAATTCTTTTACTTTTCTTAATCTTCTTAATTTTTTTGATTTTCTCAGTTTTTTCAAAACTCTCCATTTTCTCTTTAATTGCTGATAATTGGGCTTCGACCTTCGTTATCTCATCATCTTTCGGTGTTTGTTCCTCCATGGACCGTGTTCTAGATATGTGAGCGTCACAAATTAACTTGTCTTTTGAAAGATTAATAGACAGCTTCCTTAGTTTTAGATCAGACGAAGTAGCCTTTTTCAATTCATAACTCGACGATTCATCATCTGAGTCTGTGTCATCATCTACTTTATCATCCAAATCAACAACCTCAATTATTCCACTGTCGTTCTCTTCATTATCAAGTAATTTGTGACACTTTGGCTCAGGTAATTTTCTCTCAAATTCACTGAATCCTCGCAGCTCTTCACACTCTATCGACTCATGCGAAACAGCTTTACGTCTAAAGCGCAATGATCTACCCGATGATTCTGATGAAGAGCTATGCACCAAAATGATGTTCTCCTGCTGCTTTTTGACTGGTGTATCTGAGATAGATTCTTCCTTTCCATCTGACTCGGCCTCAATGAGCTCCACGTTTTTCCTACCATTTCTACCATTAGCAGAATCACCAACAACGTCAATAGCTTTGTCGCAAGTAGAAGTAACAGATTCTTCATGATCAGACAAATCAATTACCATATCCACACTACTACTGACTTTTTCTGATTGTCCTTCAGGACACTTGACCTCAGAATCTCCCTCATCGATAATTATCTCCTCGTCACTAACAACTTTATCTCTGACAATTGGACTCTCGAGTCCATTCTCCAAGTATTTGTGAGAAGGAAACAGTGATCTTATATGATTTACCGGATTCATTGGTCGTTGTCTCAGCTTTCGTAAGCGTTCAGTTGATCGAATCACGTGTGCAGGACTTGGTGAACTGTCATTAACTGGTTGAGACATTGTCAATTTTTTCACAGCTTTTTTCGGGCTTTTGAGCTTGTGATCTCGCATAAAACGTGGTCGATGATCCTGAGACAAAGATCGATACAAATCTGGCTTTTCTCCACTTCCAAGAATGTTACTGTACAGAGATGTTACACTCTGGGCTTTGCCCGTTTTAATCAAGTGCTTTTTTATCCCAGTACGACAACACTCTCGTTCACACGTTAAATCATTAGCCTTTTGTGTTTGTGCCTCCTCTGAATCTGTTTCTGATCCTGATTCTGGTATCACTACTGAGCTTGCAGTCGGTCGACGTCTGAATGAACGTGGTGATGATTTGTCGCTGTCACTTTTCTCGCCATTCTGTTGATTCGAATGGTTATCCTTGTCGAGAGACTTTTTCTGGAAAATGTCAACGAGTGTAACACGTGGCGTTTTTTTGACCAATGATTTATCTGCCAGGGTGACGGCACCACTGCTTTTCTTCATCTTCGGGGGCGAGGGAATCGACGAATTAAGCTAAAAAGCAACGCGACACACCTTTTTCAAATTTTACTTTCTAATATTTTCTACTCAAAGAAGAACAAAATAACAGAATCATTCAATAGCTTCAGGCTCTCCAAGGTACTAGATGAGTTTGTGGAATTGACTTTGGGTTCAATTAATTTGTTTTTTTTTTGTTGGCTCTTTTTCCCGAGGATTATGTTAGATTGAGGTGTAATTATGGATAAATTTGGAATTTATCGGAGGTATCGGTTTTATTTTAATTAATTAATTAATGTACTTTGGAGGATATCAGGTGGAAGAGATAAATAAAGCAGTGGTTAATTTGTCAATGGCATTGGATTCTTACTCAGTAGTTCAGTCATTCATTTTATTCATATTATGAGCTATTTAAGAGTTACCTTTTGATTTTTATGTATATTGTTACTTTTTATGTTTGTATTTTTAGGGGAAAGTGGGGTGAAATTGGATTTCTTATGAAACGGCTTGAGATGGATTTTCTTAAAACGATTCTATTTCAAAAATTAGGTAATTTTCGGTTAATATTATAGAATACTTTTTGTGAACTCGCATTATTCTTCATATGTTATTGGGGAATGTGGGGCAAAATGGACACATCTAAATTTTTAGACAAATATTATGGAAAACTCTTGAAATTAATAGAAATAGTGGCGGTAGATTGTTTTCGATGATTCCATTGGAAAGCTAAGGAAATTTTGGGTGGAAAACAAGTGCCGGAATGATTTTTTTTTTTTATTTTTGGGGATTTTGACTTTTTTAAGCATTTTAGAGAGGTAAAATTATTTCTTTTTTTGAAAATTCCCAGTTTTTTGAGAAAATCTTTGGTTCTGTTCGTCGTAACGTAAAAATTCCGATGCGAGGTGAAAGGTGAGATCATTTGCCATCGATTTATGAGGTTTTCAATTAAAAAATATCGATTTTCGAGGTATTTATTGGCATTTTTGTGAAACAGTTTTGTGAAACAGTTTTTGACCTATAAATATCCCAAAAATTCATATTTTTGAATTCAAAACCCCATAAATCGATGGAAAATGAGCTCACCTTTAATTTGAGACCAACCCCAAATTGCTACGACCAATAGAACCAGAGATATCAGCAAAACACTGAAAATTTTCAAAAAAGCGAAGGCTTTTACCCCTCAAAAATGTCGAAAAATATTGAATCTTCAAAAATTTAAGAAAAATACATCTGACACTGGTTTTCCGGCTGAAATTTCCTCAGCTTTTCAATAGAATCATCAAAAAAAATCTATCTCTAACCGTTTCATTACAGTGTCCATTTTGCCCCACTCTCCCCTACATTATATTATAAAAAGGGAAAAAATGAGGAAATTTCCAAGGGAATCGATTCATATTTACAGAAATTTTGGGAATTCATATCGATCAAAATTAGTAGTACTACAAAATAAGAATATTTTTCAATACAGTGGTGATGCCCCGGTTTCTGACACTTGAGAGCCAATTTTCTAGCATCACAAATCGAAGGCAACAATCATTTTACTCAATTAGCGCAATTAATTAATTCAATTTACTCAATTAATGCAATTTAATTATATTAATATTCATTTCTGCACTCAACGAGCTCAAAAATTGAATATTAAATAATATACTGTACATTTCAATATAATTAAGAACTTTTGCCATGCCGAATGGACCAAAATCGGTCTGAAGGCAATATAATTGAAAAAAAAAATTGAGAACTTTGGGAAAATTCTCACTTACTGGGACACTGTCAAAAACCAGGACAACCCCTATAATCTCCCAAAAAAATCTGGCAACCATTTTACGACTCAAATTTCCTAATTTTTCCAATAGAATCATCCAAAAATATCTATTCTTCACTTTCCCTCGAATGCCTTTATTTCAATCCACCTAAACCGAATTAAATTATTATTATTTTTTCTACAATAAAGTGAGTCAGTTCTTCTCAACACTTCTTATCACAAACACGGGGGGGCTCATGTTACATGACCTTGGTGTTTAGTGTGGCGGTGAAAAAAAAACCGTAAATTAATAAAGGAATTACCAAAAAATTCTAACTATCAAAATTATTTTGTTTATCTTCTATATATACCCCTTCAAATTCACAAAGAGAATAATTATGGATTCGAAGGTAATATATTCAATATACTTACATTGTTATTAAATCTGAAAGGGTTCATGAAGATGCTCGACAAGTTGGCGCGTTTCCTGTCCGCCACATTACATCATCTTTGTGTTATTTCCCAAAAAATTCTCGTGGTCGTCCTGTTTGGCTTTGGGCTTTTGCGAAGAAAAATGCCCAATTGTCGATGCAATCAATCTTTCTTATCCCTCAATGAAAAACTTGAAAGCCTATTTTGGAAAAATGAGAGAAATGTTAAAACGTAATTGGAAAATTTTCGAGACAAGTTTAGACGCGTTCGAATGAATACTAACACGTTTTGATGATTTTTCACAGGGCCCTCAGGGCAATGGAAGCTGCTGGCAACGCTTGCATCAATTCGCATTGATTTTAATCCGAAAAAAACAAAGAAAAACTTAAAATTACTCAACAATATTCTTTTCCAAATTTTTTTCTATTAATTTAAACGATTTTTGTGGATATTAAAAATGATTATTATTGTTTTTCTACTCTTTTGTATTTTTTTTTTAACGAGAAAATAAAGATTGCAGCTTTCGCAAAGGGCACAACTCTACTGAGACAAGACGAAGAAGAAGGAACAAAGAACTGAATTCATGGTTGCGCAGTTCCGGTTACAGGGCTACCAATAACCGCTATGTTCCGGTTGATTTCAAATTTTCGCGCCATTCCGTTGATTTTGAATGTCGGAGAGAAAGGGAAAAGGATAAAATGGGGTTTTTATTATTCTAATATGAAAAATGATAGATTTAGTTTAATTTTGGTTTATTATTTCGAATTTTATAATCAATTATAATGAAAAAAATGGCAAACTTGCGAATTTGATAGTTTAAATGACAGAATTAATAAATATGAGATGAGGAAGAGCATATTATCTGGTTGCTTGAAGCTGAATTGAACATTCAATTTAAATAAAAGCAACAAAATAATGAAAAATTTATAATAATCCTTTTTTTTTATTTTTGAGAAGAAAGAAGAGAACACTTATTTCCGATAAAATAATAATCAAAACTCAGAGCTGTAGTCGATGTCTCCAGGAACGAGAAAAAGAATAAAACTGAAAATAACAGGTATTTGATAATTTTTAGTTGTTTTTATCTATTTCAAAAGAAAATTATTCAAATAGTAATTATTCAAGAAAGTCAAAGTGATCATACAAGAAAATATTCATTGAAATGAAGAAATTATTCAAAAAATGGGAAATATCCACATGCAAAACATCCAAATAACTATAAGTGCATTTTTTTTTACAAATATTTTGTTTAACAATAATTAATTTATTTCAAAAAATCCAAACAATCATCAGATGTCTGCTAATTTAATCATTATTCATAGAAAAGAAAATAGGAGAAGGATAAAAAAGGATTTCTATTATTATAATAAAAATAATTAATAAAATCAGTTTAGTTTCATTTTATTCAGATTGAATTTGAGTATTAAATTTCTATAATCATTAATAATTATTTATTTCATTGAGTTACTATGATTCAAGTAAATCTTACTTGTTACATTTACATAATTATTCCTTTTTCTTGTATAAACATCTATTTCTGGATGTAAATTAATTATGTACACGAAAAAATTGTGGAGATCGGTGATAGAACGATTCTTTAGTGATAGAAGAAGATAAATATAATTTTCTTTTTAATCTCTTCAAGTAAAAAACTAAATAAACATATTTGATTTCGATGAATTTATGGTACTTATGGAACATAAGTACGTGTATCATAATTACTAGAAGCGAGTGTTCGATCGATCCAGAGGCGGGCCTCAGCAACATTGGCGTAGACACCGGGAATATTTTTTTGGCCACATCCAATACCCCAAGAAACAATACCAGCCTGAGCATAACGAGTAGGATCGTTGCGAAGTGGACAGACTAGTGGGCTTCCCCCATCTCCCTGAAACATGAAAATAAGGAAAGAAGCATTAATCAACGAAATTATTGATAAATGAAAATTTTTCAATGAAAATTTTAAAGAAAAGAAAAAGATTTTTACCCCGCATGTGTCTTTTCCATTTTCACCTCCAGCACAAATGAAGCTATTGTGAAGAACAAAGTGCTTTCCAAGACGAGTTGTACGAAGATTGCTCTCACAAGCTTCAGAAGAGACTACTGGAAGCTCCACACTCTTCAGAATCACTTGATAATGACCCTCTTTACCTGCAAAATATCAAGACGAGTATGAATACAAAGTTATTTTGGAGTTGGGTGGAAATTTTGAGACCTTGTAATTAAAGGGGCGTAAGTCCTGTGTTTGAGCATAGCACTTACGCCCTTTTGTTTCCAATGCGAAAATATAGAAGTCAAATTTTAGCAAAAAATGTCATTTTCTAAATCAAATTTAACAGATTTTCGAAGAAATTATGTCATGATTTAACAGATTTTTACAGAATTTATCATAAAATGTGATAATTTGACCTTTTTTTTGGGTCAAAATATGTTATGTATGTTTTTCCAGAATAACTGCAGTATGTTGAGGAATAAGCTGTTGTTCTAGAGTGAAAAAGGCGTAAGAAATATGGAAACATGTCCCATTTACGCCTTTTTTGCTCTAGGATGATGGAATAATAATAAATATACCATAAACATCTTTGCCCCATCCACTGGCGAAACATCTGGATCCATCAAAAAGCTCTTTCTCCTGGGGGAGACAGACAACGTCAACATTTTCAGCGAGTTCAACAGGTTTAGAGAGATAGAGAAGAGCAAAGTCGTTGCGTAATGATCCAGCATGATAATTTTCATGAATAACGAAGTTAGCAACGTCACGGTCCTGATGAGGATAAACCTCGCTCTTGGTTTGAGTGTCCCACTCGCCTGCACGAATTCTCAATTGATCGGGTCTCCTTCTACAATTCAAATGATGGTTTTGAGAATTTATGTAGGGAAAGGTGGGGTAAAAGGGGCACAAGGGGTGAAATGGACACATTTTTGGTTTTAACATGATATATTATGAAAATGACTTGAAAACGAGGGAAATATTAAAGATAGATTTTTTCTGATGATTCCATTGGAAAGCTGAGAAAATTTACGATGGAAATCATATGCCGGAATTTTTTTTCTTGAATTTTCAAAAATTCGATTTTTTTGGTCAAGATTTGAAGGCAAAACTCTTCTCATTTGGAAAAAATTTCACTTTTTTGGGGATATCTCTGGTTTTATTTGTCGTAGCGACCTGAGGTTGGTCTTAAATGAAAGGTGAGCTCATTTCCCATCGATCTATATAGTCGCCAAAAATAATTATCGATTTTTCAAATAGATATAGAGCTAAAACTGATTTTTAGAAAATGGACTGAAATCTGATTGAAAGTAATTGAAAGATCTGTTGAAAAACATTCTGAACCTCTTAAATCAATGGCAAATGAGCTCATCTTTCATTTAAGATCAACCCCAAGTCGCTACGACCAATAGAACCAGAGATAATCACGAAAAAGTGAATTTTTTCGATTTCGGAAAGGAAATCCTCTTCAAATGTTAGTCAAAAAATCCAATTTTCGAAAAAATGTCAAAAATAAATTTTGAAACATGTTTTTCAACTAAAATTTACTCAGCTCTTCAATGGAATCATTATAAAATCTCTATTCCAAGCCGTTTAATTGCAATATCCATTTTTACCCCATTTTTCCTTATACATAATGAGATGAAAATTAATGCAAAAATTAATTACCCAACAATACAATGAGCTGCAGTGAGAACTACACTTGGATGAATCAAAGATCCTCCACACTGATAGACATTCAATTTTTGTCCATTAACATCTTGATCTCTCAAAATAGCTACCATCCATGGAAATTCACCGAATTGAGCCTCATTATTTTGATCTCCACTGATTCTGAAGCCAACTCCATCAGGATGACGTTGTCCACAGCCACGACGAACTATTGGTCTTGGAGTTATTCTTCCCTCTGGATTTCTTATGACATCAGGAACTTGACAGCAAATGTCTAAATAATCCTCGCAAACTCGGAGCCTGGAAAATATTTAAAAAAATAAAGAAAATCCAGGCTATTTTTCTCAAGATTTTCTCTAAAAACATTTCGTCACTTCAGAAACGAGGAGGCTTAAGTGCTACATTTATCCACAGCACTTACGTCCCTTTAGCTCTAAGTCGACGAAATTTTTGACAATTGGTTTAAAATATCATGGGAAATTAGAAGGTTTTTTTTTTTAAAAAAAAAGCAATATTATCAGTATTATTTAGTATTGTTTAAAAAAAAACCTTCCAATTATCCACGATATTTTGAACCAATTATTATTAACATGGAAATGAGTTCGATTATTGATTAATTAATTAATTAATTGATTAATTAAAAAATTACAAAAAATTTTTATAAAAGTTTTATAAAAAAATTCATAGAAATTTCATAAAAATTTCGAAAAATCTTAAATATTAAAATAAAACTGATTTTTTTTTCCTCCCATCAATTTTTCGAAAATCTTGATTCATTCTATTCTCTTCCGCATAATTACCTAATGTCAATTAGTCCAATACCCTCAGAGTTAATAGTTCCATTCTGACATTGATAGTAAGGTACGCATTCACAGCCATCATCGCTCCTCTTTTCATTATTAATACCTAAAAAAGTATCACCTTGAGCTTTCACATCGATTTTACTGTTACTGGACATTTCTTTACGTTGATATCTATTAGCATTCTGACCATTTCCATTAGTGAGCTGACCATTTCCATTGTTCTGATTGAAAATTTGATCAATTAGATCTGAAGTATCTTTATCCACACTTCTTATTGTAGTTGGAATTACTTGAGGATTCTGAGGACTTGGAGTACCATAAACATTGTCAATTAATTGGTCCAAAGTTTGTGGCTTGGCTATCACCACTCCAATCACTAGGAAAACGCAGAATCCATTGAACTTCCACATGATCAATTCCTATTCTTCTCTTATTCTAATCTGAAAGAGCATGAGGAAAATATTTATAATTTTTCATATTTCTCCTTTTATTAAGGATGATTGAAAGATAGAATCGGAAAAAAGTGAATTTTTTGCATAAAATGTTCAATAAAAACGTGTATACAAGATAAATGTCTTAAAACTGATTTTGCAAGTCTTTGAAGAATTTAATAAGGAACAAAATAAGCCTAAGAAACAAGAAATTAATTGAAAATTGAACAATTTGTACTATTTTCTACATTTCTTTGCACAAATTTTCAAAATTCAAAGGAATTAGAAAAAATGGTAATTTTTCAGTTTTCAATTGATTTTGTGTCTTTCTTAGGCTTATTAAAATAATTATTATTATATTATATTATGATTATATTATTGTATTGTTATCTTATTCCTCATAACATTCTCTAAAGACTCACTGAATTAGATTCGAGAATTTCATCTTTTATAAGTCGTTATCAACAATTTTTCTACAAAAAATTAGTTTTTTTTCCAATTGTACCTCCCAAACATCCTTAATATCTTCAGAACGCAATAAAATCATCGTCATAGAGTTAAAAGGGCGTAAATTATCCCCATTTTCTATCTTCTTACACCTTTTTCACCTCAAGTCATCGAAATCTTAAAAAAAAATGGAAATGATCATATTATCCTGGTTCTTCTTCTTGCTCCATCGCTTCTCTCAATATCATCGACTTAAAAAAAAAGAGGCATGAGTATGGCACTTATGCCACTTTGTTTCTAAGCCACTGATACTTTTTTTTTAGTTCTGCCACTCGAATCTGCTGTGTATTCGACTAATTACCATAACTGGTATGGGATTGATGGACACGAGAACAAGTAATTTCAATTCCAATCCGAAAATAATCGCTTGAATTTTATTTAAAAAAAAAAAAAGAAAAAATTACATTTTTCTTCAGTATAAAGTTCACATAAATCATAAATGGATAATAATAATGGTAATAAAAATACTTGATTGTAGTGCATTTTTCTGTTTTTTTTTCATATCAATTGTATCTCTGGATTTTATACATTTTAGTATTCAGAATTATTAGAAAGGCCAGATTGACCTTAACTCAAATGCCACTAAATATATTCCAAGAAGAGGTACACTGGCGTGTTAATTCATGACGTCAAGGAATTCCCGATTGTGTGTATATGATGAACACACTACACCACAAATCGTTAAAGTCAATTATTTTCAGCAAAAATCAGTATGAATCACTTCGTGAACGATTTACGCATTTGCAAGAAGAATAGATACAATGCGAACACAAAAAAAATCTGTAAAAATCTGAAATCACTTGAATTAATGAGTTAAATAGCACTTTGTTGCTAATGGCTATTCATTATAAATTCAAGGTAATATAGAAAATTAATGGAATATCCAATAAAAAAATGTTTTATGCGTAATAAAGAAGTATTTTTCGATGAATAATATTTCCTAAAATGGAAAAGACCGGAAATTTAATTTATTTAATTTTTTTTCGATAAAAAGTCATTTTTGCTGACCTTATATCTATTTTCTGCTGAATTTTTTATTATAATAATTATAGTAAAAATTAGAGAAAAAAATCTTGAGCACTCGAATTCGATAGTTCAAAAGTCAGAGTCAGAGAAGCTGATAAATACGCTGAGATGAGGAAAAGATGATTTAATCATTGCTTAGAGCTAAAAACTCTAAACTACTTCTTTATTTCTAAGTTACATTTATTTCGTTTTATTTTCAGAAATTGTAGAATGATATTTACTTTTATTATCATATTTAAATATGTAAAACGAAAATTATAAGATCAATAAGAACTTATCAATCATTGCTTAGAGCTGAATTAGAATTTTTTTTATCAGGAATTAGAAATTTAATTTAATAATTTAATAAAAAGTAAAAAAATAATAGAAAATTTTAGAATAATTTTTTTTTTTTTACTTTTCAGGAGAAAGAAGAGGCCTCACTTGTGTTCTTCTTCCCATAAAAATAATGATAAAACTCACAGTGGTACTTGATGTCTGCAGGAACGAGATGATCACCTTCTTGTTCGAGTGACGATATGCGATTACTACGACCCTGACTGGTGCTAGCAATCCTCAAGTATACTCTCACTATCCCCACTCCAGTAATTTTTTTTTCGCTGTTCCCCACTTCGATTCTCACTTGATGTTTGTGATCATTAAGAAGAGAATTATTAGAATTTCAAATATTAGAGATTAATTTTGTTCTTACGCGATTGATAGATTGTGTTTGTGAAGTTATCATACAGCTCAGAACACTATATGAATGAAGATGACAGAGGAAAACTCGATGAATGAAGGAAAAAACTGTTGCAATTGTCTTTTTACTGTTTTCGATTCGAGCGCATTTCCTCCACTCCAGTCTCGAAATTCGGTAATCCCCAACGTGCACGGTTCTCCGGCTACTCTCGAGACCTCGAAAAATACCTGGAAAAAAAGAGAGACCTTTCAAAAACCCACTCAACTTTTAATTCAAATAAAAATAAAAATCGAAAAATATTTTACCTCCATCGCTGAAAAAAAATTCTCGTTGACCAAGGAAATACCTTGAAATTTGAATTGAGTAATCGGAGTCATTACCAAAAATTTTGGGACTCGAGGTCAAATGGACAATTTAATTTATGAGATTTTAGAGTTTATCTTACTTTGAGATAAAAAATAGTGGGAAAAACTATCGAAATATTGATAGCATTGATCCTCAACAAATATTTTTTCTAAATAATTGAATTTTCTGTTCATTTTGAATTTATTTAGATTAATTTAGTTAATTTGAACTGATTAATTAGTTGAATTGACTAATTTAAGTTAATTCAACAGGTTTTTAAAATAATTTTAAAAAACACGACAGATTTTACCACTATTTTTTTGTCAGTGTACAATAATTGAATTAATAATTATCTAAATTATGAATAATTTAAGTGATAAAATCATAAGAATGGCAGTATTCAATAACTCTGAATATTTCGAATAAACTTGTTGATTTTTTTATTTAGCACTACTATTATAATGCATGTTTATGATAAATTCCGCACACGAACTCTACTCGCTTATATTATTATTTCATTACATTTCCCTTTTTTCTGCGAACAGTCACCGTGGATTTTTCGGTGTACTTGGGATTTCCATGATTATTATACACGTGCTGAGTCATATTAGTGAGTGATTTCATTACAAAACGAGAGCAATTTTAGTCATTTCCTTTTTTTTTCATAGACTAGTACAATTAAATCGTGCAGGAATGATTTATGTTTTAAAGAAGAGATGAAAATCGTGAAATTTTGTTTTTTTCATTGATAAGCAACGTATTTTTTCTTGTTTCTCGTTGATTTTTCTTTCTCATTCATTGATAAATAATTCAATGGGGAGTCTACAGTTGACATTATCTCTTTTGACTTATGACTTTGTTGCGCAAGAAAAATAGAGCATGCACGATACATTCGTCACCTCTGACCCACAATTCACGTCTATGTACAAAGTTAAATCAAGTAATTGCTACTACTAAATTGATCCGAAAATTCGGACAGTCTTTCTTAAATGCTTCTCAGGTAGAGTAGTGATAACTTTTTCACTACGTTCTTATTTAACATCAGGAAACTCCGTAATTTGCCAATTGTTGATCGATCCATTGACGATGCTGGGCCACGTCAACGTAAACCGCAGGAATGTTCGTCTGACCGCAGCCAATTCCCCAAGAAACTATGCCGACCTATTAAAGAAAAACGATAAAATTATGGAAAATAAGATCTTATGAATAGTGAATTATTCAAGAACATGAAGTTTTCCGATAAATTGATTCAATTGTATCAGCAGTTTTTTTTAGAAAATGATATCTTGGAATTTAAGCGAGATAAGGCAATTTTGCGCTTTTTCTTATAAAGAATTTCAAAATCTGCAAAAAAAGGAATTGAGCTAATTGCTCTATCTCGCTTAATTTTCAGGGCAAAATGGACCTCTGCAGTGAAATAATTGAGGATTTTTTTTCAAAGTGAAAGACTTCAGGAAAAAATATGAAAAAATTGAGAAGATGCTCCGGACATGTCTAAATTGGTATATAATTTTTCCCATTTTTTTGGTAGGAACCTTCTCCCTCAAAGAAAAATCCCACATCATTTTGCCCATAAGGTCCATTTCAACCTGGTTTTCCTTATATTCAAAAAACTGACGATAAAATGGATAAAATAAAAAAAAAAATAAATAAATAAATAAGATTTTTCTGGAAACTTCACAGTTGTATCTATTCACGTCATTTATCATTACTTGAATGAATTGTCCAGTAGCTGTGGGACAAATTAGAGGACCTCCACCATCTCCAGTGCAGGTGTCTTTGCTGGCTTCACCTCCAGCACAAAGAAAGCTCTTATGTAACTGGAAATATTGACCCAGCCTCGTTGCTCTCAAGCGAGATTGACACTCGTTTCTTTCTATTAGAGGTAAGTCTACTTTTTTCAGAACTGCTTGATACTGCCCTTCTGCAAAAATGAGAAATAAATTACTAATTAATGTGCAAATGAACAGATGATGTGGAGAGAAGTGCAAGGACCTTTTCCTACGTACCAAAACCACTTCTGCCCCATCCAGAAGCTAAGCATCTTGTCCCAGCTGTAAAGATCACCGTCTGTTGAGGTAAACAGATGGGCAAGACGTTGACATTGTAGCTGATGGGCGTTGCAAGAATTAAAACAGCTATATCGTGATATAAACCCGCAGAATAATAATTGGGATGAGTAACGATTGACTGGACCTCAGCCTCTTGAAATGGTGCTGGTTCGTTGTTATTTGCTGTGTTCCACTCGCCAAAACGTGCAACTAAGAGTCCCGTCTTCCGCCTATTTTCAAAAAATATATTTAAATTTATTAAATTAAAACTCTAAAAATTAGGGGAGAGTGGGGCAAATGGACCATTTGGATAATACGATTCAGGAATATTTTTCTGAGTGAAGAACTTCATGAAAAAATATAAAAAAAATTGAGAAGATGCACCAATATCCGGAAATTGTTGGTGATTTTTTTCAAATTTTTTCTTAGAAGCCCTCACCACCAAAAAAAATCCAATTCATTTTAAACAACAGGTCCGTTTTGCCCCCGTCTCTTCTGTGACAGTGGGAGATGAAATTGAGTGGAATTTATACTTCAAGACGCAATGAGCTGCGGTTAGAACTGCCCTGGGATTGATCAAGGACGCTCCACATTGGAAAAAAGGCACTCCGTCCGGTTCCTTAATCAGAAGAGCTACCATCCAAGGGAATTCCCCGAAATAACTCTCTCCGAAAGATACACAGCTTGCTGAAATAGTCAACATCACGTATCATTAAAAATTGTGCTGTGATAACTCATTAGTTAAGAATAATTCAGTAATGAAGGGGTAAAACAGGACAATTCAATTTTTTTTACCAATATTTTATTAGGAATATCTCGAAAATTAATGGAGATACGTCCTTTCACTCCAATCCTTTTATGCAAAAAATTTGAAGAGCTCCAAAAAAAAAAATTAGAGCAAAAAAGGCGTATCTCCATTAGTTTTCGAAATACTCTTCATAATAAATTGTTTGAAAAAAAAATTGATTCATCATGTTTTACCTCTTTGCAACGAATTTCAAGATTAACAAATAATTAATTAATTACCAGAAGTGCAGGAAGCTCTTCTGACTCCACAGGTACTTGAATCCCCATAAGCAATGCTTCCAGCATTAACAATATGTGTTTGAGCAGCATCCACCATCGGTACATTCATCCTCCCCTCATCTCCAATGATTCCAACCAATCTACAGCAGACTTGATCAGCAGTCATGCAGAGTCCGAACCTGGGATCAATGACCCCACCTCCATCAATAGTAACAACAAAACCTGCACCGCAGCTCGTAGTTTTAACACAAAGGCACTCCTGAGGTGTCCCCGGATTCTTCAAAAGCTCGGAGATATTTTTCCTCGGATCAATTCCAGGATTCGGTGGATTCGATGGATACTGAATGGGCGGCACCTCTTGAATGGGTCGCACTGCCACAGGAGCAACCTGCCCTCCAGATGGATATCTGCAACAAACCTCGTCGATACCACAAGTATTGACGATCTGTCCTTGTCTACTTCCTGGAAATCTGGGATTGATAGAACCTGCTCCAGAGATAATTATGAATCCATTTTCATCGCATTGATAGGTTTTCACGCATTGGCATGAGCTTGCAATGGGTGGGAGAACGGACGTGAGTCTCGGAGGTGTCGGGAAATTAACGGAAGTCGAGGGAAGATGACAGCAGACCTTGTTTGGTGCACAGGGCAGTAAAGTTTGCCTTGGATTGATGATTCCTTCTCCAGAGACGAGGAGAACTCCGTTAGCATCGCATTCGTTTGGCGAGACACAAATGCAGTTGGCAGGAAGTGTAACTGGAGGCTGGGTTACAGTAGTGGGTTCTTGGGTTGTGGTTGGAGGAGGTGTTGGTGGAGGAGTTGGAGCTTCAGTTGTAGTTGGAGTTGTGGGTGGTAGAGTTGATGTTGTCGTTGGAGGAGAGGTCGGAGGACTTGTTGGAGGAGATGTTGGAGGACTTGTTGGAGGTGAAGTCGGTGGTACTGTTGGTGTTACTATTGGAGCCATTGAAGAAGGCATCTGCGTTGGTTTTGGTAGCTTACAACAGACTTCAAGATCACCTGTACATCGACGCATCCTGAAATGGAAACAAAAACCCCAAAAAATTAGCAAAAATTCATCTTAAAATATTAGTTTATGAAAAGATTATGAAGAATTACCTAACATCAATGATTCCGATTCCATCAGTGATGATAGTATTGTTGTTATCGCACTGATAATACGGAACGCAGACACAATCCGATGGTTTTGCTGTAGTTGGAATCTTCTCGAGTACATGAATCTTGAGCTTGTTCTTCAGCAAAGGAAAAAAGTGGGGTTCCTCCAATTTCTCCGATTTTTTGGAGTCCTCAGGCCATTTCCAGGCACTTCTCAACGTTCTCCAGCGAGAGAAAGGAGAGGAGATGTAATCGAAATGAGATGAACTCGCGAAATTTAAGCACTGAATGATGAAGAGGAGGATTAATAATGCAGTATACATCTTGGGGTTCTTTCTTCCAACGAGAACATTCATCTCGTCTGATGGAACTCAACGAAATGATCGGATTGCGAGGAGTCGGTGGCTTATATAGCCAGGATATATGAGGTCGAGTAGAGCTGAATGGTATAGTCAGTGGTGACAGGGACAGGTCAACACGTTCTGTGTTTGTTCGTCACGAGTGGACGATCAATCGTTTGAAGCCTGACCACAATAATTATCTTATTGTTGCACGATCATTACAAATTCATTACAGCATTAAATTTTTCGGTTATCAAAACATCTCATATATCAGTAATTTATTGCATTTGCAGGAACAAATTATTAATTTTATCTCTCTTATTGCGTTTTTTTTCTAAATACAAAAGGGCAAGCAGACACGAACGCTTTTATTCATTCATTCATTAAAAAAAAAATAATTTAAGGTCATTTTTCACTTTTTTTCTCCGTAACTCGTGGATCCTTGCCGAAATTACCACGTGGTGACCTTGTCGAGAGATGATTCACAAAAAAAATTGCGATTATGGGTTTTTTTCATAACTAATGCAAGTATTACTACGTGGCGACCCACTTTTTATTCGATGAGGTGACGGGAAAAGCGACGATATTGTGTAATAGTTAGTTCCGAGTGCCTGATCACTAATTTCGATGGGGAATCATCATACAAATGTTAGAAATTCTTTAAACGGACAATGAACTTAACGAAAATGAAACCCTATCAATCAATAGTTTATTATAATTTTTTTTTTTAGTCGAAAAGGAAGAAAAATAATGTGATATAGGTCAATGTTATATCTGATGCGGAAACTCGTAGAAATGAAAATTGAATGAGGGGAAAAAAAATGGAATTGTTGAATTGACACCGTTTAAGGAAGTGTTCTGTGTCAGGTGTGAATTATTAATAGTTCAGATGTCGATTACTGATGATGATAGTGAAATGCAGTTTACTCTGAAAGGGGTTAACAGATACTCTACATTCGCAAATTATCGGAAAAGTTGCAAGTGCATTCTGATTTCAATCGCAATAACACATTTTAAGAATAAAATTATAAGGAAAGATGGGGGCAAGATGGACATCAGGGGTAAAATGGACACATCTAAATCTTTCAGCAAATCTTATTGGAAAACTCTTGAAATTAATAGAAATATTGGTGGTAGATTGTTTTTGATGATTTCATTGGAAAGTTGAGGAAATTTTAGGCGGGAAACAAATGCCGGAAACAATTTTTTGGAATTTTTGGCGATTTTGACTTTTTTGAGCATTTTAGAGGGGAAAAACCCTTGCTTTTTCTGAAAATTTTTAGTTTTTTGAGAATATCTTCGGTTCTATTCGTTGCAGCGTAAAAAATCCGATGGGAGGTGAAAGGTGAGTTCATTTGCTATCGATTCATAGGGTTTTCAATTTAAAAATATCGATTTTTGATGTATTTATGGGCATTTTTGTTAAACACTTTTGTGAAACAGTTTTTGGCGTAAAACTATCCCAAAAATTGATATTTTTTAATTAAAAACCCCATAAATCGATGGGAAATGAGCTCACCTTTCAATTGATACTAGCTCCGAATCGCTACGACGAATATAACCAGAGATATTTGCAATAAACTGAAAATTTCCGGAAGATGAAAGGCTTTTACCCCTCAAAAATGCCGAAAAATATAGAATTTTCAAAAAAAAATCGAAAAAAATACATCTCACACTCGTTTTCCGGCTAAAATTTACTCAGTTTTTCAATAAAATCATAAAAAAAAATCCATCTCTAACCGTTTTATTACAGTGTCCATTTTGCCCCACTCTCCTCTAATAATAATATAAAACATATGTGTCACGGATCAATATGAAAAAAATCCCTACTTTTCCTTTTTTCTGAGAATGTTAAACTAAGTGAGAATGTAATAAATTGGAAATTTATAAAAGATTTTTGATTACATATGCACTGTATTAAAAAAAAACACTCTTACAAAATCTTACAATTAATAATCGCTAATTACTGATAATTATACGTAGTAATACAATTGAATTAATGAGCGTACGGTGAGCGGCATTGAATTCTGATTACAATTATCGTTATCATAAAAATGATACATCTTCCAGCTGCATTACAAAGAAATTAAAAAGGATATCTATACAAAAAAAAAGAACAGGAGCGTACAGTTTCGAAAAACTAAAAATTTGTTTAACCTTTGTTCAAATATTGAGTGAATATGTTATTTTTTTTCTTTTTATTTTCTGTCAAATTAATTTCAAATTAATTGGCTCTTTAGGAAAGCAAACACATCCGCTAATGCTTGCAGAATAATCAGAAAAAGAAAATTATTGAAAAAGAAATTGCATTTGTACAATTGTATAAAAATGTGCAAAATTAGTTGATTGCTTGAATTTTAATATGTAAATTATTGAGAGTATTATGTATGTAAATTCTTCTCATTGGAAAAATTTTTCAATAAAAAGAAAAAAAACATTTTGTTTCTTTTTTTTTTTTTTGGCCACCCCCGTCGTCAAGTTGATATCTTAAATTAATATTACTTTATTCATATGAATCTTATGAAGAAAATTAAGTGCACTTCTCGCTTTGCTTTATATTTATCATTTGTACTCTGCACTAATTCGCTGATTTTTGTACTTATCTCTTATCTTAAGCAATTTATCTTCTAATGATTTTTTATAGTCTCAAGAAAAACAAAATTAATTGTTGGGGAATCATTTTTTCGTATGAAACTATCATATAGTCAATGAAATTTTTTCCAAAAGCAGTTTTCGTCAATAGAATTCATAGTTATGGCTCAATAAAAAATGAAAAAAAAAAGCTGAGGAAATTTTTCATTTTTTTAGAGACATTCCGATTTAAATTTATCGAAAAAAATTGAGTTTCCAGAAAAAAATGTTGACTTAGAAGCAAAAAAAAACAATGATACGGAAATTTCTTTAATGAGGAAGTTTTATGCTGTCAATGAATATTTTTTTACAAAAATACTTTTCTCCAGTGAAATCAAATGTTATGGCTCAACAAAAATAAAAAGAAAAGGCTGAGGAATTTTTTATTTTTTTGAGTCATTATGATTTAAATTCATCTGAATTCATTGAGAAGCAAAAAAACCGAGGATGGGGAGATATTTTAAGGATCTATGGACTTGATGAATTTTCCTTTTTCAAAATTAATTTTTTTCGATGTAATTCAAACTTATGGCTCAATAAAAATAAAAAAAGGCTGAGAAATTTCTCATTTTTTTGAGGCATCAAAATTCAAATTCGTCGAAAAAAATTGACATTTTAGAAAAAAATGTATACTGAGAAGCAAAAAAAAAGGGGACACGGAGATATTTCAATGAGGAGGTTCTAATTAACTAGTGAAGAGGTAAACCAAGTCAAATGAAGTGATTTTTTCGATCATTGTCCGGAAAATATCCTGTCAATCTATGCAGAATGGTGGAATTACCTCGGAATCTTTTTTGTAGAGAATTTAGGGCTACAAAGAAAGGTCCTTACAATAATTGCGTTATCCCGCATAATTTCCAAGATATCTTCGAAGAATAAACTTCAAAAAAAAAATTGAATTGTCCTAGTTTACCTCTCCGCTACTAAATTAATTCTGTGATGATTTCCTCATAATATAAAATTGAATTTCGAATCGATTGAATTTTCAAAAGCATCAATTGTTCATTTCTTGAGACTATTTTTTGACTTGCTTGATTCTATAGTTAATTTTAAATTTATAGCAAAATTTATTGGAATAAACTAACCGAATCAATCTCTCGAGAAATTCTCGCTTATCATTAAATGCAAAATTAAACGTATATTCACCGACATTGACGAAATAATTGGCACAATTAATTAATGTTCTCCATCAAACATTGAATCTGCCAATTAAAAAATTAGAATTGCCTTAATCCTTTGACGATCAACTACGGATCTTTATATCTCTATAATTTTCATAATTTTAAGATACATTATCAAAAATAGTCTTAAGCTAATCGAGCATTAAACGACACTTGGTAAAATTTTTTATCAAAAAACATGATGTAGAATTAAGCTTTCTCTTAAATTTCAACGAATGATAAGAGCTTTCCAGAAGCTTTAGACTCTTTGGGAATGTTTATCATTTTTCTTAATCGCGAGGGTATTTGGTAAAACTTTGGGGGGGTCATCATCATTTAAATTGTAAAATAGTTACAGTATCTAAAGTTTACAGTGAATAATCTGTGCTTATTTACTGTAACGGCGCTTTCCCGTTGAGTTGCGCAGGAGTTTGGTGTTGTATGTAGCAGTGATTGGTTCTGCACTCTTATTCAGAGGGCAATACTTGACGGTATGAGCCTCGTCCTCATTGGCACCACAAATTGGGCAAGTGTAAGCTCTGAAATGAAAATTGATATTGAATGAATGCAGTCAATAATGATACGGAATGATAGAGTGAATGAGACACAAGGGGTAAAACGGACACGTGTTAGTTTCGGTATTTTATACTGTGAAAATTGCTCGAAATTGATAGAAATATTGGAAGTAGATTTTTTCTCATGATTCTATCGAAAAGCTGAGGAAATTTCAATCGAGAAACATATGCCAGAACTAATTTTCTTCAATTTTTGGAAAATTCGATATTTTCTGGCATTTTTGAGGGGTGAAAGCCTTTTGATTTATGAGGAAATTCAGTTTTTCGGGAATATCTCTGGTTTTATTGGTCGTAGCGACCTGGGACCGATTTCAAATGAAAGGTCAGATCATTTCCCATCGATTCATGGGGTTTTGGATTCAGAAATATCGATTTTTTACATACTTATAGGACGAAAACCGATTATTATAATTTTTCATAAAAGATCCCATGAATATCTGAAAAATCGATATTTTTTGGATTCAGAACCACATAAATCGATGAGAAATGAGCTGACCTTTCATTTAAGATCAACCCCAGATCGCTGCGACCAACGGAACCGGAGATATCGCCGAAAAAGTAAATTTTTTCGATTTTCAAAAGGGGGATCTCTTCGAAACTTGGTCAAAAAACTAAAATTTTCAAAAAATGTTCAAAAAATCAATTTTTACACATGTTTTCCTCTTAAAATTTTCTCAGCTTTCCAAAGGAATCATCAGAAAATCTCGATCTTGAATCGCTCAATTGTTATCTCCATTTTACCCCACCTTCCCCTATGCTCATTCCATTATCATGCTCAAGTCCTTCCATTTTGGAATCCCCAAATTATCCGAATTTTTTCTAAACCGATGCTGCAAACCAGGTCAAGGGTTGATTTCTCCAATAAATAAAAAAAGCATTAGAAGGGCTACCTTAAGACTGGACAGCGTGTCTTGCCACTGGCATCTTTAAGTAGATGAGCTTTGTAGTAAGACTCAACTTCCCCATTGTTCTTGCAGAAAACACACTCAGTAGGCAGTGGCTTCTTGTTCTTCTTGCGGCGACTGCTCTGGACCGGCACCTCCCCACTCTCCAACTCGGGACAGTACTCAGTATCTCTTCCATTGTGCCTGAATTCCTCCATAACGTCTTCAGCTAATTAAAAAAAAAAGGAAAAATACAAAATTATTTAGTAAATAATGTAATAAATAGTAATAATTAATTCTGAATTTATTATTATAAATAAATAATATATAAATATATTTATAGATAGGGGAATGTGGGGCGAAATGGGCATCAGGGGTAAAATGGAAACATCTAAATGTTTAGGCAAATATTATGGAAAACTCTTGAAATTAATAGAAATATTGGCGGTAGATGGTTTTTAATGATTTCATTGGAAAGCTGAGGAAATTTGAGGCGGGAAACAAGTGCCGGAATTAATTTTTTTGAATTTTTGACGATTTTGACTTTTTTGAGCATTTTAGAGGGGTAAATCCTTCCTTTTTTCGAAAATTTTCAGTTTTTTGAGGATATCTTCGGTTCTATTTGCCGTAGCGTAAAAATTCCGATGGGAGGTGAAAGGTGAGATCATTTGCCATCGATTTATGAGGTTTTCAATTGAAAAATATCGATTTTCGAGATATTTATTGGCATTTTTGTGAAACAGTTTCGTGAAACATTTTCTGGCCTATAACTATCCTAAAAATTGATATTTTCAAATTTAAAACCCCATAAATCGATGGAAAATGAGCTCACCTTTCATTTGAGACCAACCCCAAATTCCTACGACCAATAGAACCTGAGATATTCGCAAAAAACCGAAAATTTTCGAAAAAAGAAAGGCTTTCACCCCTCAAAAATGCCGAAAAATATAGAATTTTCAAGAAAATCGATAAAAATATATCTCACACTCTTTTTCCGGCTAAAATTTCCTCAGCTTTTCAATAGAGTCATCAAAAAAAATACATCTCTAACCGTTTCATTACAGTGTCCATTTTGCCCCACTCTCCCCTATATTTATAATAATATAAATATATTTATAAATAATAAAAGTAAATGTATCGAATGATGACGTCAGAAGAGGGGAAGTGACGTAAAAAGAAAAGAAAATGGTAAAAAAATTAAATAAAAAAAACCCTCTATGCTATCGCAAATAGAAAAAAAAAAAAAAAAAATAAAACATCTCGATGACATAATAACTAAAACAAAATGAACGAGAAGAAAAAACAAAAATCGTGGCGGAATAAAGGATGAAGTGAATTCCAAAGGAAAAAAAAATAAATCCAAGCGACAATGTAAAATCTAAAACGTGTAAACAAATATTCGGCACTCATAATAATCATGAAAAATAATACAAAATGGCGGCTGGATGGCAACTGTGTACTGGGTAAAAGGACTGAGAAGGCGATTGAATCGTCGACAAAGAATGTAAACAAACCAGAGCTATTGCTAATCCCCTACTTCTCTTTTCTTCTTCTCTCGCTCTCTTTGATCGAGTACCGCACGGACACTATTTCCATGTAATTCGTACACAGGCTTCTTGGAATTTTTAACAGAAAAACAAAAAGTACGCATTTGTGTGTCTTTGTGTTGGAGATTAATAAAATTTCACCGCTTGCCTATTTACTGAGTGATGAATTTTCGATTGATAGGGGAATAAAAATACAAGAAATATTTAAAAATCTCGTCACTTTTTAGATTTTTCACTCTTTTAACACAAAAAAAAAAAAAAATTATTAAAAAAAAATCAGAAATATGCATTTGAAGAAAAAATCTAAGAAAAAACTATAAGCGCGATTTTTTAAAAAATATTTTTCGTTTAATAGTTCATTTTTGTTTAAAATAATCCAAAAAATTGTCAAATGTTTGTTCATTTCCTTTTTTTCCGAAAAAATAAATTATTTTTTGAACAATAAAAAATATGCACATATAAAAAAAATCAAAAAATAATAAATTTAAATTTAAAAATCGAAAAAAGAAAATTTATAATAATTTATTTGTTTAAAAGAATCTAAAAAATTATCAACGTTGGTTAATTGCATTAATAAGAGAAAATAAATCAATTACATTGTCATGAATAAGATATTCGAGAATTCAAAAAGGGATTTGATTGAAATTTTTAAGAGTTTATCGCCACATTTGTGTATATAAAACATTTTCTCACGTCATCTAAATATTAACAAGAGATTACAGCATTTGCGATGAAAAGCAGATACTATTTCGTTGGCCCATGATAGTTCGAGAATCGATTATTCTCGAATTTCAAAATTAAAGTTATGATGTTTATTTCATCTCTAATGTCAAATAGAGAATCTCTGCTGTGTGTTGTGCACTAAATTTATTTCTCCTCTACTTTTTCAAATTAGGGTATAAACAAACGCAGCAAGGAACTGCGTGTGTCCTCTTACGTAATAAAAAAAAAAAAAAAAAAAACACTTCACAACGTTCTCTTGACATCTCTCTCTCTTTTTTCCCCTTTTTCCTCATCCTTCGTTCTGTTCTCTTAATCCCACCATGTAGCTCTACAAAAAAAAAGGACAAAGGAAAAGAAAAAAGGAGAATTCCCCTCTTTTTTTTTCTATTTTCTTTCTTTGGAGTCCTCAGAGGGCCTGAAAATCGACTCTGCGCGTGCCATGTCTGAGCGAATGCAGATGGGGTTCAAGTGTGCCCACTAAATTTGAAGAATGGGTCATAAAATGCTAAAATTTTTCTCAAAAATATATTTTTCTCTCAATTTTTTTCGTAAGGGTAAATCCCGAAAATTCCCTCTTTCTTCTCCTCTTTCAGTTCGACACTTTTGAAGAATCCTCCTCATGTGTTGGGGGGGAAAAAAGGGGGAAAAAGGGAGAAAAAATGGGGGGGAGGGTACGATTTCTGGACAGTGGACAGAAGAAATTGAACGTATTTTTTTTTGTCTTTTCTCCTATTTCTTTATGTCCTTTATGCTTTCTTTTATTTATGACTGTTGAAGTGTCAAAAGTTTTCTCGAGAGAAATTCCAAAACTTGAAAAAAAAAAAGAGAGAGAGAGAGAGGATCAGCATGAAAACAAAGATGGGCTTTCAAAGAGGCGTTGTTTATTATTTATATACAAATTTTCAGCTGTCAAAAATACGAGCAGAAAAGTGACACGAGAAGTCAAGGATTTATTGTGATTTTGTGACATTATTTTTTTTCAAGTGAAAATATCAAAATTTTTATTCATTTGTCGTCGATTTTTTGAAGGAATATCTCGGAATTTAAGCGAGATCGAGTCATTTTTATGAGGACCTTTTTTATAGTGTAGAATTCTCTATAAAAAAAATTTCATAAAAGTCGCTCTATCTCGTTTGAATTCCGAGATCTCTTCAAAAAATGAAGATGAAATTAGAACACATCTGACGATTCTTCGGATTCTTCTCTATTTTAAATAAATAAATTATTGTAAAAAAAAAAAAATAATGAAATATTTGCACTTGAAGTTTTTTGAATTTTCTACAAATGCGTAATTTTTAGTTTTTAAAATAATTTATTTTTTTAGCAAAAAAAACAGAAATTGCCAAATGTCTTTAATTTTTAGATCATAATGAAAATAGCATAAATTGACCAATTTTTAAAAAATTTTCAAACGAATAAATTATGATTACAAGAATATTTGAATAATTTGCACGAACAATTTAAAAAAAATTTCTATATACGCTTATTTTCCATTTTTCTAAAAATAATTGATGTAAAAAATTAATGTAATAATTAGTGTAAAAAATTATGATTGAAAAGATAATAAAATAATTTACACTAGCAATTTCTCAAATTTTCTATATGCGAATTTTTTTCATTTTCTCAAAAATAATTAATTAATTCAAGAAATTATGATTGAATAAACATTTAAATAATTTACACTAACAATTTTTCAAATTTTCTGAATGCGCATATTCTCCATTTCTTCAAGAACGAATAATTAGTCTAAAAAAATCATAAAAATTGTCAAATGTGTAATCCTTTCATTATTATCATTTTTAGTCTTCATTTCGAAAAAATAATGGCAAAATAAAATCGATAAATCTGAAAACTTCATCGGCGTCTAAAAATGGCGATAGACCATTACTCATAAAGAAACGACGATTCTTCCATTCCCGAAACATCGAAACCGAGACTATGTCCCCTTAATTTCGTTGATTTACACAGAGAAAAATGTTTTCTTAATTAAAAAATGTGCAGTCACTTAATTTAAGAATGTGCAGGTCACTTAAATTAAGAAAGAAAAGCCACTTGATTTAAGTGAGAAAAGTCACTTAATTTAAGTGAGTTTTACTTTCTTAAATTAAGAAAGAAAAAGTCACTTGATTTAAGTGAGAAAAGTCACTTAATTTAAGTGAGTTTTACTTTCTTAAATTAAGAAAGAAAAAGTCACTTGATTTAAGTGAGAAAACTCACTTGATTTAAGTGAATTTTACTTTCTTAAATTAAGAAAGAAAAAGTCACTTGATTTAAGTGAGAAAAGTCACTTAATTTAAGTGAGTTTTACTTTCTTAAATTAAGAAAGAAAAAGTCACTTGATTTAAGTGAGAAAACTCACTTGATTTAAGTGAATTTTACTTTCTTAAATTAAGAAAGAAAAAGTCACTTGATTTAAGTGAGAAAAGTCACTTAATTTAAGTGAGTTTTACTTTCTTAAATTAAGAAAGAAAAAGTCACTTGATTTAAGTGAGAAAACTCACTTGATTTAAGTGAATTTTACTTTCTTAAATTAAGAAAGAAAAAGTCACTTGATTTAAGTGAGAAAAGTCACTTAATTTAAGTGAGTTTTACTTTCTTAAATTAAGAAAGAAAAAGTCACTTGATTTAAGTGAGAAAACTCACTTGATTTAAGTGAATTTTACTTTCTTAAATTAAGAAAGAAAAAGTCACTTGATTTAAGTGAGAAAAGTCACTTAATTTAAGTGAGTTTTACTTTCTTAAATTAAGAAAGAAAAAGTCACTTGATTTGAGTGAGAAAAGTCACTTAATTTAAGAATGGCAGGTCACTTAAATTAAGTGACTGCACATTCTTAAATTAAGAAAACATTTTTCTCTGTGTAATGCATCGATTAATTTTAACCGATTTTCCCTCACAATTTAAACCAAATTTTTCCTTCAATATGAATAGAAAAAACAAAAATTAATCAAATAATCAATAAAAAGAAGTAAATTAACTAAAACGTGAACGATTAAAAGAGATTTAGTTAAACTGTAGTAAATGAAAAGAATTTCATTGAGAAAAATCTACGCTGGACTTGTTATAGCATCATGGTATATAAGAATGCATTAGATATCTCCTGTCAGACGAAATGAAACTTGAGAATTGCGCGTTTGTGATAAGAAGGTAATGCCGGCCGGGCAACATCATCGGTAAGGACAGAAAAATTACTCGCGTCTAGTTGCGGAAATGGGTAAAAATAATTAATTTAACACTATTTAAATCGCATAATTATGAAGAAAAAACAGTTTCAAAAAATTCAAAGATTGATCGATCGTCAATTAAAATTGTTTTTTTCCATAAAAATGATAAAAATGAAATTAAAAGAAAATTATAACAGGAAAAAAAGAGAAAAGCGAGGGAAATGAAAGAAAAAAAAATTAAAAATGAGCAATTGATGGAAATTTAATGGTGACTTCATTGAAAATTTGTTTTACCATAAAAATAACAGAAGAGAAAAAGAAAAAAAATGATAATGAAGAAAAAAAATTAGAAAAATGAGGAATTAATGAAAATTCAATGGTAATTTCAATTAAAATTTGTTTTTCCAATAAAAATGATGAGAAATAAAATTTAAAAAATGATCATAAAGAAAAATTTAAAAAAATGATAGGAATTAAAGAGAAAAAAAAATTTGAAAATTGGGGAATTAATGAAAATTCGATGGAAACGTCAATTGAGATTTGTTTTCCCAATAAAAATGATGAAAAATAAATTTAAAAAAAATAATAACAAAAAAAAAAGACAAAAATTATTGGAATGAACGAAAAAAAAAAATCAAAAAATGAGGAATTCATGAAAATTTGATGCTAACGTCATTGAAACTCTGTTTTTCCATAAAAAAATAACAAGAATAAAATTATTGAAAATTATTAATGAAAAAAAGGGAAAAATGATAGAAAATGAAGGAAAAAAAAAATTCAAAAAATGAGGAATTAATGAAATTTTAATGGAACATTTAATGAAAACATACCTGATGGCTTTGGACGAAAATTGAGATGTTCAATTCGAAAATCGAAGAGTCGTTTTAGCTCGTCCTCCAAGCTCGTGTTGTAAGGGTAGAATGAATTGGCGAGAGTTGGCATTGGAAGCTGCGTCTTTACGTCTTTCTCGCTGCTTGATTTCCATGGAGAATAGGCCCTCGTGAACCTGGTGATTGGTGGCTGCTGTCCAATGACCATCATGATTGTTGTTAATTATTTTTATAAAAAATCTTCTCAATCGAATGATTCTTCTCGCGAGCGTTTCGCGCAAACGTCAAAAACGTATTTTATTTCAAAAAAAAAAAAAAGGTAATAAAAAGTCGATAAAAAAAAGCAACTCTTTCAAAGACTCGAGAAATAACTTGTCAATTTTCTTCGGTAAATAAATTTTTTTTCAAGAAAATAATGGAAGATGTCTTTGGTGGAAAAATTGATCAAAACTTCGGGACTTGCGAACTGAAAGTGAGGAGAATAAACTGAAGACGAATCCTCGAGAACTCGATGGCAACAAGTTGAAGGGGGTGGGGGGAGGGGGGGAGGGGCGGTTAGAAGACTCTCGATGCTCATTGGTTATTTTGGAGCAGCTTTGCGAAGAATTAACCAATGGTAAGTGAAGACACGACAATCACCTTGGAATCTCACTCATTTCTTCGATGGAAATATTAAATGAAAGAGATTATTTATTATTATTATCATTATTATTATTGGAAATTGAAATCTACTCTTTTCTTCATTGTATTGAATTGAAGATAGGAAAAATCTGTGAATTTCGAGTCTTGACGAATGAATTATTTTAGAAAAATGGAGAAAAATATGCAAAAGTAAACAATTTAAAAGGCTGTAAGTGCAAAAAAAATTTAATGCTTTTTTTATAATGATGATAATAATAATTCATTCGTTTTGAAAAATTGAAAAAAAAAAACAAATTAAATGTGTGCTTATTTTGTTTTCATCTTTTCTTCTTTGGTCTCTCTTCAATGAGGCTTTTCAAATTTTTTTGTTTTTTATCAAATTTTTCAATCATTTAAAGAAAGGGTGGGGTAAAATGGACACTCCAATTGAACGGTTCGAAATAGGAATTTTTTTGATGATTCCATTGAAAAGCCGAAGGAATTTTAGGAGGAAAACATGTGTAAAATTTATTTTTTCTCAATTTTTGGAAAAATTTACTTTTTCAGCCAAGTTTTGAAGGGGTTTCCCTTTTAGAAATTGAAAAAATTCACTTTTTCGGCGATATCTCTGGTTCTATTCGTCGTAGCGACCTGGAGTTGATCTTAAATGAAAGGTGAGCTCATTTTCCATCGATTTATGGGGTTTTGAATTCAAAAATATCAATTTTTGAGATCGTTACAGGCCAAAAACCGTTTCACAAAACGGTTTCATGAAAATGCCCATAAATACCTCAAAAATCTTTTTTTTTTATTGAAAACCCTATGAATCGATGGGAAATGATCTCACCATTCACCTCCCATCGGAATTTTTACACTACGACAAATAGAACCGAAGATATTCTCAAAAAACTGAAAATTTCCAAGAAAAAGAAGGGTTTTACCCCTCTAAAATGTTCAAAAAAGTCAAAATCGCCAAAAATTCAAAAAAATTAATTCTGGCATTTGTTTTCTGCATCAAATTTCCTCAGCTTTTCAATGGAATCATCAAAAACAATCTACTGCCAATATTTCCATTAATTTCAGGAGTTTTCCATAATATTTTCCTAAAAATTCAGATGTGTCCATTTTGCCCCATCTTTCCCTGTTATAGTATTTGTTCATTAAGAACGAATAATAACGAAAGTCCATAGAATAGAAAATCTGATTTTTCCTAAAAATCGGAGAAGGAAATGAATTTAAAGAAAAATAATAAACTCGCTTTATTGTTTGTTCACTAATTTTCATCTTTATTGTTGTGTAAATATGTAGGCACTGAACAAATAATGTTTCATGATTTGTTTACAAACATTTACACGTACAGATCTTCCATTTTTATTAATTTACTTAATTATTATATCATTCATTCACTCATTTTTATTCCTCAATTTCTCTTGTTCTTTCTCAAATATTTGAAAAGTTGCTGCGATTTACACTCGAATCAAAGCCATTGAGTTAACTAATGCAGTTTTTTTTAGTGTCATCTCATTTTTTCTGCTACTATTAAATCTATTTTCTTTTTTTTTCCTTTCATTTGTGTGCAGTCACTCCAATGCTATTTTGTTCTTCACTCTCAAGTCTAATTGCAATCTCATTATTTCCATTTTTATTAATATATATTTTATTTATTTTTTTATCCTTATTCATTCATTTTTTATTTCAATTATGTATACACTTTTTTTTTCTGTCGATTCAAATACTGCTAATAGTTTTTTTTTTTTTTTCTATTCTATAAATTTACCACAATTAATTTACTAAATAGTTTATATGTATACTCCGGTAGAATTTAAAATTAAAAAAATATTCATAACAGTTGAGAATTCATTTTTTCTTTTCATTCTTATTTATATTGAATATGTTGAGTGACTTGTATTTTTTTCCTTTTTTTTTTTTACTGCGTTTATTTAGGAAGTCAGTAGAAATTAACTGCAATTACATAAAAATGAGAAAAAAAAATCATCAACTTGCCTTTATTTTTTTTTTTTCGGGTTTTATATGAAAATTACTATTATCTACGAGTTTCTTTATTAAACTTCTCTTTTTTGCTTTATTTTATTTTCTTTCATTTTCTTCATCATGGTGATTATTATCGTTTTTAGATTATAATGAAATATACAAAGGAATTGTCCAAGGATTTTGTACATTTAACAGTGAGTTTTATATAATTTTTTTTTGTTTTATTTCAAATTTATTTTATTTATAGTTTCTTGTTTAATGATAGGTGAAAACATTTGACGTTAAAATAGCTGCGAAATTTATTTAATTGTAATTTCTTTTTTTTTTTTTTAATCTGACAAATTGATTACAACAGAATTAACGATCAAGTGGAGCGAGGAGATGAGATAATTCTGTTTTTTTTTTTAATTATTATTATTATTTTTAATTTTATTTCTATTCTGCTTTTAGGATGTAAATGTAAAGAAGGCAGGATTTTGGCTCAAAATAGCCTTACGAGAGATATAATTCCAGGATGATAGCTGAATAATGAAGAATCCAAGTTCTTTTCTCTTCCATGTAGAGTTGTGAATAATTATCATCAGTTTTTTCTATCTCTACTTGCTGTTTCAGAGGTAATCAATCACATATTATTGGCTCCTCGTTCCACTCAATCCACGAAATTCAATATTTTTATCTTATTTAATTTTTTTCTTCATCTTTGCTTTTTATTCAACAAATTTTATGAATGAGAATACACAGAAATTTCGTTTTGAGAACAATTTTTAATGTTTTACCACAAATTGTCTATGTAAATGAATTTTTATCAATGAAGATATAGAATATTTCAATGATTTATTTATCTTTTATATATATATGCCTCGGTGGTCCGTTTCCAGAGTTTTAATAATTAATATAAATATATATATATATATTTATATGTATTATGTATTTATATAAGTCCATGCAATGGAATTAATTTCGATTTGAAAATGCAACTCTTTTATGCGAATTTGTGTGTGTTTTTTGTGTGTGAAAAAAATAAGAACGTGTAAATCTAGAAAATGTACATAAGTGTACTATTTTTTTATTTTTCAGTGTTTTTATTTATTTTTTTTCTCGGTACTTCATTTGTTGGTGGTTTATTTTTTATTTTTTTCTGTATAAAACAATGATACATACTATTTATTATTCAATTAATTTATTTATTTTCACTGTCAGTTTAATTAATTTTTTTTTTTCAATTTTTTTATATCAAATGACACATAATTATGATATTATCGATATTTTTTTTTTTAGTCTCATGAGTTTTACGATAGTTTCAATAGAGTACTATCGTAATTTTTTATTCAGCCGGCTCTGGCTTCTAAATAGTCTGAGCCTATTTTTTCCTTCTTTTTGCATACGAATTTCATAAATTCACGTATGCAATGAATTGCCTTTTTTTTCTCTTTTTTTTGATCATTGTTAAATTTTCCGCACTGAAACGAGATGTGTTTCCGTTTTCTCACCTAGTTTTTTTTTTTTCATTTTCTCTCACTGCTAATGGAATTTCCAAATGTTTATTTTAGAAAATTAGTGCACACACGAATAATAAGTGATTATAGTACAAAGTAGGTTCAAATGAATGGCCAACACACGTTTTTTTTTTTTTTTTTTTTTTACTTTTTTCTTTCCTTTAATAATAATAATTATTATTATAGTTTTCAATTTTTTTTTCAATTTTTTTTTTTAATAATAAAACGGTTATACTGGGATTAAAGTCAATTATCCATTCATATCAACTTGATTTATCCTCTCATCATATGTAATTCTAATTAGTACCCACACACATCTCTCACAATGTCCTCTCAATCTCTCTGCTCTTTCTCTCTCATTTCACATATTTTTCTTTTAATCATCTAAACTTAATAAGAAAATAAAGATACAAATTTGTACAAAATAAAATAATCCGACGTATTATTTTTCATAATTAATTAATTGATTTTTTTTTTTTTTTTCATCATTTCACCTAATTGAAATCTGTAAGTGTCTTTACGTATAATGTGGGCTCTTAAACATACAATTTTTATTTATTTATAAATAAACATGATATTCAAAAGAATGGAGAAAAAAAAATTAAAAAAAACGTCATCTAGATTGTTAAACGAGTGTGTGACCGGTAATTGTTGCTTTCAAAAATATGGCCACTCATTTTGGACCGTATGTTTATTTTTTTTATTTTTTTTTCTATTTAACGTTAAATATTTATTTTTTTTTCTCCTTTTAATACTTCTAGTCGTATACTCTTGCTAGAGTAATGGTCTTGTTCATTCTAGTGTGACTTCAACAATTTTTATTTATTTCAATTTGATAGGAATAAATTTTTTTTAAAATATTCTAAAATAAATTTTTGTAATTTTTTTTGAAAATCGATTTTTTTCAGCCAATTAGCCCAATTTTTATGTAAATAGCTTTTTTTTCCTTTCATTTTCACTTGCAATTAGTTTGCAATTGCCTATTTGCTATTGTTTTCGTCACACTAGAACACTTTTACAGGCAATACAGAGTGCTTCCAGCATGTACTTTTCTTTTTTTTTTCATTTTTTTTTGTCTGTATTTGCTCTCTTGATATGCGATACAGTACTAAATCTAAAAAAAAATCTTACGTTTCTCATTTGGTATGTCTTAGTCTTACTTTTTAGTTAAAATAAATGATTAACTATCAATAATAGGTTTATTATTCATTTAATTATTTATTTATTTTTTCCTTTTCAATGTTTTTTTTTTTTAAATCACTATTTTGAAAAAAAAATTCATTTCATACATCACTCGATGAGACGCAATGACTCTGTTGGAAGTCTGTAAATTGTGTGATTGATGTAAAAAAAAGGGGGAAAAAAAAGAAACAGGAAAAATCAATGGTTTTAATCGAGTAATTTATAATAAAATGAAGATACTGTAATTGAGTATTTGAAAGAAAAGACATTACCTGTCTATCCTTCATTTACTTGAATTTTATTTTTCATTTTTTGCTTTTTTTTTCGAAGCATGTGAAGATTTCGATGGAATATAAATGCAATATAAATCTCTTTCCTCTCATTTTTTATTTGAAAAAATCACATTTATCGTGTGTGATGCTCTTTTAGTTCGATGAGAAACGATTCTTCATGGGAAAAAAGAGCAGATCCATAATATTTGAAGATTCTGTGATTCATTGAGAAACAACGAAACCGTTTCAGGTGAATTTCGAATGAAAAAAAATTGCAGTTTATGAATTTTTAGGAATTGGAAGGCACTCGTAGGAATTATTGAAAGGATAATATCCAATTTTCCCCAATTGTTAAAGTTTTTTTTTGTTTTTTTCGTTTTTTTTTTTTCATTTCTACTAATGGATTTTATTAATTTGCAGTCTTTGGGAACATAATTTTTATTTCTCTTTCTTTTTTCGTCTAAATTATTTCATTAAATTCCTTATCCTCAAGATAAAAATTGCTTCTTTCTTATTTTTGAACACACACAAAGAAAAAAAAAGAGAGAAAAAAAAATTCTGTCTTCTCCTTCTCTTCAAAATACGTCTAATTAAACACAAAACGAGAAAAAAAATATATACACATATCACAATAATAACAAAATAAAATATGATTAATCTTCATTCTATCTTCACTTTTTCTTAAAAAAAAAAAAGAAAAGAGGGAATAAAATCCTTTCAATTTCCCTACAAGTGTTCAGCCAAGATGAACGTGAATGTAACTAAGTCTTAATTTTTTTTCTTCTTCATTATCTTCTTAATCATCGAAAAATATTCAATGGAAAAAATACCTATTCATTCATAACTCTTAAAATCTTACTTAATTTTTATAATAATCAGCAAACAGGAATACTCGTTTATCCAGTCATTATTACTTTTTCGCTTACAGAAGTACGATTATTACAATTATGACCTAGGTCTTTTAATATTTTACGTTATTTCCTTTTTTTTTCGTATTTTTACATATTTATTTATTCGCTCTTGCTCCACAATTTTTGTATTCAGCTCGAGTAGATAAGAAATTTCCAGAAAATCATTCATATCTAAAAATGAAAAAATTAAGAGAAAAAAAGAAAATAATAGCATAAAAAATGAGCACACAAGGCATTTTCGATGATTCTAATTTTTTCTTTATTTCTCCTCATATTTTATTCATCATCATTAGGACATCATTGAAATGAGGAGATGAAATAGTGTAATAATTAGAAGAAAATTATTCTCTTTAATATTTTGGGGAATATGTTTTTTTTTTTTTCTAAAAACATATTCTTAATTTAGTCACCTGTGTTGTGGATAATTATCTACAAAATAGAGTCGGAAATAAATAATTATTCATCTCCTCATTTCACATTAGATTCATTTTCAAATGCCATTGCACAAGATAGAAGAATAGCAGGGCAATGATTTTCTATTTTAACATTTTGTCATGTAAAAAAATGCGATGAAATCTATCAAATAATATAATATATATATATATTTTTTTCTTTAGGTCTCTATTGCACCGATATTTACAAATGGACGTTTATACCTTATTTTTCTGTTCTCGCAAAAAGAGCAAATAATAATTCTACTGAATAATCCAATATAATTAATTAATAAAAATTTTCTACACTTATTTTGTTTTTTTTCACTGATTCAATTAAATTATTATTTTTTAAATTTTTTCCTTCGAATGAAAATAAAAAATAAATTCACTTAAAATTCCTATAAAAAGCTCGCCATTAAATTTAACACCTAGTAACGTCTCTAAAACATCTACGAGTGCATATTTTTAATTCTATACCGATGGTTTATTTTTATTTTTTTGTTTTTTTTTTTCCTTGATTTTTCCATTTTTTCCATATATATATTTATATATATGTAGATATATATATAAAAAGAGAAAAAAATATAATTCTTCATTTATCGTTTTCTAAACGCTCACACATATGCAAATATATGTTGAATATTCTATATTCGCTAATGCGTTCATTTGCAATTTTCTCCTTCTTTTCCCTCTGTTTAATTTTTGTTATTCCTTTTTTTTTCGTTTTTTTTTCCTTCATTTTTCTTCTTAATTTCTTTTATAATGTACGGTTCAGTCCATTACGAATTTCGTTTTTTAAACGAAAGCCCAGTTCTTAAATTTTAATCGTCTTTAGTTTTTTTTCTCAATGTTCCACATTCAGATCATGAGTTTATTTTTCGTTCTACATTTTTTTCGTTTCCTTTTTTTTTGATAATTATGAAAATGATCACGTGAGTGTGCATGTGTGTTGGTTGTGGCTCATGTAATTACTCAAAGTATCTTGGTACGAGGGATTAATTTTCTGCTGATTAAAGGGTCATGGTTATTCCAAAATGAATTTTCTCAGAGTAGGATAATGGCTTTTTGCCATTAAAAAAAATTTGGTCTATTTAAAGGGAAAAAACGAAATTTAATACTCAAATATTTGCAAAATTCCTATTTTTTTAATTGTTATTCCTGTAAAATATGTTTTTTTTTTCTGTCAAAATATTCCCTGCCACGTTTTTTTTTTGCACAGCTCAGTGATAAAACATGACACGATTGACTTAATCCAAACATAATGATAATAATAATAGTAATTTTATTACATATTTACAAATATCTTTGCCAACCGGAAAAGTAGGAGAAGAGAGATTATTCAAAAAGATCATGTAAAAAAAATCCCAAATAACCAGTTCCTTTTTGTTTTTTTCTTCTTTTTTTTCTAACTAAATGAGAAAGTATACAGAGACATAACTTATTAAACTCAATTCCTCAGAGCCTTTATATTCCTGTGAAATTTGCCCTCAGGTAGTGAATATTGTCGCACATTAAACCTAATTTTACATTACTGACATTTCAGAAAATATTTTCACTGTTTTCAAATTATTACTATTATTTCTTTTTTTCATTTCAATTCTTCATCAAGTTATTTTTTTTTCATTTTTTTAAAATTTATTTTCTCACGGTTTCTATATGTTCTATCTCAATTCTGTTAGTTTATTCCGAAGGCAGATATTGCGATGTGTCAAAAAAATTTAAATACCGAAAAGGAAGAAGGAATAATAATATATATGTAAAAAATAAATTTGATAATTCATTTACTCTCGAATGAACCTCTCAAATTGTGTTCTGCTCTTGTTTTATTCAAAAATTTTCATCGTATTCTCTCGAAGGCTATAGACTAATTGAATGTTCAATTTTTTCTGGAAAACAGCGAAATGATCATAATAATAATAGTTAATAATAAAAAAAAAATTATAATAGCAATAATAAAATTAATGATTTTAATGATATTAATGGGGAAAAAAAAAATAATGAAAAAATTCTCCAGTTTATTTCAAATGAAAATTAGTGAGAAATCTTGTGAATAAATTGGAATAAAATCTTCTTGGATATAGTTCTCTCCTGTAGCCATGAGTCTGTATGAAACGTGGAATATTCGGCGTTAAATAAGGCCTGAACAGTTATGGTTTATTGTGATCATTATTTAATGACAATGGATCAGTTATTTTTTGTTGTAATTCACTGACAACAGCACCACCGCTCATTAATTTTGCATTATTATTTTCTGTATTTGATACCTTTGAGTATTCTCTTTTACGTTGAATACTCTCTGTTTTAACAATTGTAATATCTGGATTATTTTCAAGTACTGAACTTGCTGCCTTTGGTATTGTACTTGGTAAATCAACATATCCACCACCTTCTCTTTTGATAGATGCTGATGTTGTTGGTATCGTTGCTGTTGCACCAGCTGCATTTAATTTTTGTAATATCTCATTGACCGAATCATTTGTTGGATCTGTATCATTACCATCCAAAGGACTTGTACCACTCAATTCACCGGCTAATGATATTCTGTCTGGTCCTTGTAACGTCGATAAATACGTTGCAAGTGTGTGGACGGTGACATTGAGAAATTCTGCAGCTCTGAAGAGTGTTATTTCTTTCCTCCGGAGCTTTGACAAGACTTCGGCGGGTCCTGGCTCTGACCAAAAGTCTCGGACTCTAAAAATACATATTGCAGGCTACACATTATTATTACGTTTATATATTGTATCTTTATATTTGTGATTGAGTGAAATTCTATCTAAATTTGAATGATTTATTTTGTGGAATTTTTTTTCTTGTAAATCAAAGTTTTTTCTAATAACTAAAAATTTTTTTTATAATTTATAGAAATCCACAATATTTTATTCATGAAATTTCCATCAAATTTTAGGTTTATTCCACTCAACCACGGATTAATTAGGTTTAAAAAATCGTAAATACATTTTTAAATACCTGTACGGGTGTTTAAGGCAACCATAACTGTCACGATATCTTCCATAGAGTGTTCCATATGATACACCGAGTATCTCGGCAGCAGTCTTCATCTCAAGTTCTTTACTTTTAATGGCATCCATAACACGTCTCGTGAATGGCTCTTCCCAAAATTCTTGTCGTCTACCAGTTGTCAAATAGTCATTCATTTTTACAACATCACGAAATTGTTCAGGAATCGCTGGATTCATTGCATTTGAATTTGACGGGGTACTTGGAGCTGTAGATGCTAAATTAGAATAAATCAGTCATTTAGTATATGAAGTAGATACGTAATTTTGATGTTTTGCATTATGAAAATTGAGAGAAATCAGTGGAAATATTCGAGATAGGAGTTTTCAGATGATTCTGGTGAGATGCTGAGAAAATTTTCGTTAAAAAAACACATATAAAAATTCATTTTTGAGATTTTTTTTGGAAATTTCACTTTTCTAGGCGAAATTGGGGCTCTAACTTTTTCCAAAACTGAAAAATCTCATATTTTCGGGAATAACTCTGATTCTATTGGTCGTAGAGACTTGGGATTGGTCTCAAATGAAAGGTGAGATCATTTGTGATCGATTCATGTGGTTTTGAAAAGAAAAACTTTTTTTTTTAGCCCACTTATAGTTTAAAAACTGATTTTTACCAAATAACCCATCAAGTACCTTATAAAAACCTCAAAAATTGGTGTTTTTTCTTTAGAAACCACATAAATCAAAGGGAAATGATCTCATCTTTCATTTGAGACCAACCGCAAGTCGCTGCGACTAACGGAACCGCAGATATCTTTGAAGAAATGAAAAAAAATCGAACATGGAAAGGGTTTGACCACCAATTCGTGCTCCAAAAAGTTGAATTTTCAGGAAATGAAAAGAAATGAATTGTGACCCATGTTTTCTACCGGAAATTTTCTCAGCTTTCCAATGGAATAATCCAAGAAATTCTATCTCACACTATTCCTTCGGAATTAGTGTGTTCCCTCTTTCCCTTAATATTCTGGTAATTACAACTTACATTTCTTTTCCTGGTCAGAGTTGCCTTCGTCTTTGGACATGTAGGATAACTGCAAAGCAAAAATTAATCAATTAAATCATCCATTCATCCATAATACATCGTTAATCATGGTTTAAAAAAATAAAAAAAACTCACCACTGGTAGAGGAGGTTCATTGTTCTCGTTCATCATCATTTCATCGTCCCAGCTTTCATGATCACCCTCACTCATCATTTCCTCCTAAATTAAAACATAGAGTTCCTCAGATTATTCGTATTAACTCGAAGAAAATGCAATTTGGCTACTAGCCATTTATATTTGCATAGAAAATCAATTCGTCTTCAGAATAATAGTCTCCAGAATGAGAGACTGGGACAAAATGAATGAGGATTTTTTTTTCGGAGGAGAGAAGCTGCGAAGAAATTCGTGAAGATGCTTCAGCATCGGGGCATTGTTAGCGAATTTTTTGAAAATTTTTTTCCATTTAATAAAAATCCTGATTCATTCTTCTTCCATCAAATGGAAATTTTTTGCACGATCATTGAAAAATCGACAAAGTGATACACTCTAATGAACATGAAAACTGAAATTCTCTATATCACAATAACCACTGGACCAAAAAAAAAAGAAAAAAAAAGGCTCAGTTTATACCATTTGAAATTGGAAATTCTCCCAACTTTCCAATATTGAAGTCAAAAATACCGATTAACCTACTTCTACTGTAGATACTACAGGCAAATAAAAGAAATAAAAAAAAGAAAAGGAAGACAGGAAACAATAGCCTGTTTTTTTCACAATTCATCATGCGAATCAATTTGAAATTTTGATTGATTTCTTTCTTCTATTTCGTTATCTTCATTTCCAGTTGCCCTTTTTTATCATTTTTTTTCTATTTCTCTCTGTTAATCTTCTTATCAATCAGAAACATTCGCAGAAAATTTTTACGTACATTTCCAGTTATGCACGTGACTTTTGGTGTGAATACATCGTGTGCTGAAGGTGGATCGTCGAGGGGCGGTCTACCACGGCGTTTTTGTTTTGGCGGTGGTGGTTCGTCTACATCACCTTCTCTCAGTACTGTTTCAACACCAGGAGTACCAGAACCAGGACTGTGACCACTGTTGTTCAGTTCATTTGATGCTGAATCACTCCGCCAGCTAACTTCCGCTAATCCCTTTATGTGTAAATCCTCTGCAGTTTTCAGCAGAGATGACAGTCTTGTCTGAAAATTATAAAGTTTCATTTATCAACTACTGTTATTTTTTAAATTAAATAGGGGAAGGTAGGGTAAAATGGGCATTTCAATCGAACGCTTCAAGAGGGAGATTTTTTAATGATTCCATTGGAAAGCTGAAGAAATTTTAGGTGGAAAACATGTGTCATAATCATTTTTTCTCAATTTTTTTGAAAAATTCGCTTTTTTGGTCAAGTTTTGGAGGGTTTTCCCTTTTGAACATCGAAAAAATTCACTTTTTCGACGATATCTCCGGTTCTATTGGTCGTAGAGATCTGGGGTCGATCTTAAATGAAAGGTGAGCTCATTTCCCATCGATCTATGTGGTTCAATTTTTCTTGGAATCACTTTTTCAAATACTTATGGGCTAGTTTTCTGAAAATCAGTTTTTGCCCTATAAGTACTTGAAAAAATTTATATTTTTCTTTTTAAACCCCATGAATCGATGGGAAATGAGCTCACCTTTTATTTAAGATCAACCCCAGGTCGCTGCGACCAATAGAACCAGAGATATTCACAAAATACTGGAATTTTTCAAAATCAGAACAGTTTTACCTTTAAATTTTGAGCAAAAAATGAAATTTTTGAAAAATTCAAAAAAATAACTTCTGATACATGATTTTCATGGCAAATTTCCTCAGCTTTCCAATGAAATCATCAGAAGGAAGCTATCTCCAATATTTCTATCAATTCCGAGCAATTTTCATGGTATAAAGTATCAAAACTAACAGGTGTCCGTTTTACCCCTTGTGTCCATTTCGGCCCATCTTCCTCTATTTCAATAATGAAGCATTCAATCAATATTCTATACAAAGAAAGGCCCATTGAAAAAAAGGAATTAATTATTTAAAAAAACTGCAAATAATCTGAAAAGTATCAGGAATAATTTTTTTAAAAATAATTTCTTAGCTTTCAACTCTCAGTTATATTTTAATATGACATTCACTCAATTGCAATGCAGTGAATATTCAATTGTTAGACATACGAAAGCGAATGAGAGAAGTGAAGAGAGAAAGAGAAAGAAAAAAAAAATATAAATGTACAATAAAAAATGCAGAGGGGAAAGAAAGAACACGAGAAGAGGACGGAAAAAGCGATAGTCTGAACAATGGATTCAATTATTGTCCGTTAATATATCCACTAGCCAATATCGAGCAGAATTTGTTGAAAAACTGAGTAGTGGGAGACTTTCTATGCAGCTTTCTATCGTTGTGATTTGAAAAAAAAAAAACATCAAAAAAAGAAGAAAAACGTAGAAAAACAATAAATAAAAGAAATGAAAAAAGGAAAAAATTATGAAAAAAAAAAAAAAAAATCAAATGTGGGTCAGAGCCTTGGCGCGGCCACACGGTAGAATAAATGTATATTTAAAGAAATTTCCGCTTTCGTTTAATGCTAGTGGGAAAAGAGTTTTGTTGTATTTTTATTTCTTCCTTTTTTTTTCATTCAATCAAGAATGCAAACATTATTTATTTATCAACAACAATAACGGGAATTTTTTTTTCTCGAAACTATGTGCATGCCTTTAAATTAATAAATATGTTTGTCATTACATGGAAAATGGTATTCAATTGAATTTTGTCAGTGGATTTGAATCTGCAAGCTTTTTTTTATTCACCCAAAAATCAGTGAATCAGAAAATCAGAATAGAAGATGCAAAATATTTTTTTTGAATGATTTTTCACAATTTACATTTCTATTTTGCTGATGAAAATCTCTCGAAATCTCCGGTAATTTATGTTTCGCATCACTTTTAGTTCAATGACGTCAGACAAAGCTCCGAAGGTTTGCACCAATTGAATAATTTAATACATTCAATAGAAAAAAAAAGGAAGTGAGGAAAGAAAGAGAATTGATGAAATGCAAAAATAGAAATTCGAGTAATCAAATCGATGCTGCATAGTTTAGATAAAAATAGAGGAAAAAGATATATATATGTATATGTGGAATAATGCAATGAATTATCTTCTATTAAAACGTACTCAATACGATATAAATATATTTGTATCTGTATTGTCATGAAAACAGTGATAATTTTGTCTCGTGCAAAGAAAAATGAGAAAAAAACGAAGGGATGAAAAAAAAAAAAATTCTCATGGATTTTTTTTTTTATCATTTACACTTTGATCACGTACAGAATGAGAAAAAAATAAAGATGAGAAGAAGTGAGAAAAAAAAATGTATAAAAGGAAGGAATAAATAAAAGTAACTCACGTGATCGATATTGATCTCCCCCTTGTACATGAATTCAACGAGTACTTTGATGTCTGAGAATTTGACGTCACGCATTATTACTATTGGATCCTTCTCCTCATACTGTGACAATATTGTGTCAAAGTATGTGCTACATGCACTTAGAACAACCTGTAAAGAAAAAAAAAACATCGTATCAGAAAATTCATTTATAGAGGGGAAATGTACTTTTTTCTGTTGAGGGTAACATGACCAATAGATGGATGGTTGAGGGAATATTAGACTTTATTAATTCATATGAAATAGGAAAATCACGTTAAAAAATTGCAGAAAAGAATGATGTACAGGAAAATATACAGTGAATCGGCTAAAAATCAATTAAACTTGAATAATGTAGAAATATTTAAAGAAAATCAAGGAAAAAGTGGGAAATAACTTGCACCCCCAGTAGACGAACAGTTGCATATTTGCAGTGGTATGATTTCAAATTTCTCGCAAATTTCGATCAATCAGTATGTAATAAATAATCAGGAATTGACGTGAAAAGTATAAGAATCATTTATTTGTTTATGAAAATCCTTGATAATAGGAACCGTCCATCTTTTGGTCAGTGTTCATCTATTGGTCGTGTGACCCTATTTAGAAATCTGTTGGAATACACTGGATACTCTTCCGATGAAGAGATGTGATGAATTCCAAGTGTATTAAAAGAAGTTTTACGTGGAGGTGATCAAAAGTTTCTTCATTGTTATTCGATGAATTCAATAAAATCGAAATTTGGAAATTTCCAATAGGAAAAAATTACAAAAATTTTAATTTTCATAATTTTTTTTCCAAAAATGAAGAAAAAGTAAAAAAAACTACTTGTCTTACAGCAAAAACTTGTTTCCAATTATTTCTACCACCAATTTCACTCTTTCCCTCTTTTCGCCTCTCTCGCAAGAGAGAGAGAGAAGAAGAAGAGAAAGCAAAAAGAAAAAATCAACTTTAATTATGCTTTGAAAAGGAAGGAAGCGAATGAAAAAAAAAGCGCAAAAAAAAAGGCTTTCTTCGAAATTGGATTGAGCAAAATCATAAAATGGAAATTTAATAAAACAGAATGAAGAGAAAAAATTGAGGGGGCGGAAGAATAGAGAGAGGAAGGCGATTTAAAAATAGGGAGAAAAAAGGGGGGAGGATGGGGGTGGGTGGGTGGGGGGTTGAAATGGTGGAGTTGAACAAAAATGTGTCTATCTCAGAGCTCCGCCCAAACTACGACGGGCAGTCAATAGCCTGAATATTTAATGGGCAAGTGAAGTCCGTATTGATTTTCCTTGAATTTTACGCCGTCCGCAAATAAGGCCGTAAAGGAAAGCGCTTGGGCAAAAGCCGCCTGCTGGCCGTCAACTTTTCAGTGCCTTCAGCACCACCACCATCGCCAATCCACCCTCTTCCTCCTCCTCCTTCTCCTAGACTCTCTGTATATATCGCTTTATTATATCCACGGACTCTTTTATGGTGAAATACAGCAATAAAGAGGAAAAAAGCCTTGGAATGAGAGGATAGAGAGAGGGACGCGAGAGGGGGGTGGGGGTGGGTGGGAAGAGGAAAGGGGGGGAGGAAAAAAAATTGAAATTATACTCTCCCCGCTTCATATCGAGACATTCCGAGTGTGCCGTGAGCAAGGCGCACAATTTTTTCATCTACCTCTTCCTCCCCCTCTTCGTCTTTTTTACTTCCCCTTCCCCCCCTCTTTCTTTTTCTCTACGTCGTCTTCTTGGTAATAAACTCTATATTTCTTCACTATAACGGCCATCCTCTTTTTCTCTATACACATATATATATATATATTTTATACGTGTATATATATATATAGAGAGATAAAAATTGGAGGAGCAGGATGGATGGAGCAAGGAATTGCAGGAAAAATAAAGAAATGAGGAAATCTTGCAATTCATCTTTTGAAATAAAAAAAATTTGAAAATTGGATCCATCTGCCGATTGAAAAACTGCCACACGAACTGCAAGATATGTACTCTCTCTCCCCGATACTACTCAATTTTTCAAATTTTTTGCAATCCAAATAATTCAATTTCCTTGATTAAATATTTATTTTCATGAAATTGTATTCCATTCATGCTCGTAAATTGAAAATATCCCTCTCTGCATGTTTATAATATCTATCTTTTCATGTGGAGTGAGAGAAATCACTAGAAAATTCATTAAAAACACAAATTCCGTACTAATTTAAAATCGACATTATTGTAATTATTATTATCGTATTATTTGATTTTTTTTTTTTATATGTATCCAAAGTGTGAGTGAGTCACTCTGAACGCCCCAGACAAGGAGAATTGCTACCCACGTATGTCCCTTCAGGCGCAGAATTAATTAACGGTTGGTGCGCGTTCGTTCGTACTTCGTTTCTCATCATTCCTCCTTTTTCTTTACACGGATTTTTTTTTTACCCTTTCTTCTTTTTTTTTTCATCATTTAAAATTTTTTTTTTTCAACTACTCTAGATACTTTTTCCTGTCTTTCCCATCGTCCACAAGAGAGGAAATAATGAATACTCTTTTCTGAACTTTTTTGCTGCTTCAATTTTTTTATTTCCTGCTTCTTCCTTTATTTCTTGCTTTTTTTTTTATTTTTTTATATATATATTTTTTTTTTCTTCATGCACTCTATCGCTTTGTTCTTTTCCCTTTGATTTAGCGCTTTACGTGGCAACGTGAGCGGCAATCCAGACGCAATGGACTGCGCGGGGAAATTAAAAGTGAGGGGAAACGCGGGGAATTCAAAATGAGACACAATCCGCAGAATATCTTTGTACTTCTTGGGATTAAAAAGAATTTTAATTTTAATTTTATTGAATAAATTCTTTAGTTAATGTTAAGGTTTTACGTTATATCTGGACAGTTAAAAAAAGTCAATTTTTGGATGAAATCGTTAATAATTCATAATTACTAATAATAGGAAAACATAGCTTCCATTCGGAAGCAAAGAGAACTCAGAGAACAGATAATGTGATTGTAAATGTTTTTCTATTGAACTACGTGAAAAATAGACAGTATTTTTAATGTACTGATTTAAGTTAATTTTTTGTCCGTATTTTTGGATTATTAACTTTTAATTTTCGTATTATGGTTTCCAGAACCTGAGGAAGCCTCGATAAAGCAGGCGAAACGTCGTTCATTTGACAAGTACTTAGTATTGTTAAATTAATTTCTCCCAACGTCCTATGATCCCAAAAAGAATATTTTCAACATGCAAATGAAAAATATAATTTAGGGGAGAGTGGGGCAAAATGGACACTATAATGAAACGGTTAGAGATGGATTTTTTTTGATGATTCTATTGAAAAGCTGAGAAAATTTTAGCCGGGAAATAAGTCTCAGATCCATTTTTTCCGATTTTTTCGAAAATTTTATATTTTTCGGCATTTTTGAGGGGTGAAAGCCTTGTCTTTTTTCAAAATTTTCGGTTTTTTGCGAATATCTCTGTTTTTATTGGTCGTAGCAATTCGGGGCTGGTCTCAAATGAAAGGTGAGCTCATTTCCCATCGATTTATGGGATTTTGAATTCAAAAATATCAATTTTTAGGATAGTTATAGGTCCAAAACTGTTTGATAAAATTAATTCACAAATATGCCCATAAATACCTTAAAAATCGATATTTTTGAAATGAAAACCATATAAATCGATGGCAAATGATCTCACCTTTCACCTCTCATCAGAATTTTCACGCTACGACAAATAGAACTGAAGATATTCTTAAAAAACTAAAAATTTTCAAAAAAAGCAAGGTTTACTCCTCTAAAATGCTCAAAAAAGTCAAAATCGCCAAAAATTCGAAAAAAATCATTGCGGCACTTGTTTCCCGCCTAAAATTTCCTCAGCTTTCCAATGAAATCATCAGAAACAATCTACCGCCAATATTTCTATTAATTTTAACAGTTTTCCATAATATTTTCCTAAAAATTTCGATGTGTCCCTTGTACCCCTCATGTCCATTTTGCCCCACCTTCTCCTATCGTTAATTACCAATTAATACAAGATAAAATTCTCAAATTTGAGGTGAATCTGTAAAGAATGTATTGAGATATAAATTGAGTCTAAGAAACAAGAAATTGGTTGAAAACTATAAAATTTTCTGTCTTTTTGAAAATCGCTCAACACTTGAAAAAATGGGGGGATTCTTGAAAGCATAGAAAATTTTCCAATTTTCAATTGATTTTTTGTTTCTAAGACTTATTTTATTTATCATTAAATTTTTTACAGATTCACTTCATCAATTGTTTTTAATGATTTCATACAAAAATTGAACTTTTTTTTTGAATGTACACATAGAAACAAGTTAACTCGATATATATTAATTATGAAAATGCAATAAGAAAAAAAAAAAAACACTATTGGAAAATATGCAAGGGAAAATGTATTCTTCATAAATTAAAAAATTATTGAAAAATCGAAGAGATTTTACATTTATCCGATAATTAGTTTCTCCATCTAGTTATCGAATATTGTCAGCTGCAATGGGATTTAATAATGAAAATATCTATATGAATCTTCTTACAGTCCCGGCCCTCCTGATAATTTCAATTTAAATTTTCATTCTCCTTGGGTGATTGGTTTTGTCGAACAGATAGAAAAGAGAGGATAATAAAAAAAAATACGAGCGACAGACATTCAAGTTCGAAAGGAAACTTCAAAGAATGGAAAAAACCGACAGAATGAGGGAAAAAAAGAAAAAAACTTCCGATATTGGATGAAACATCCAAAGATGAGTTTTCAAATTGAATCCAAAAGCTGGTTCGGGCTTGAACTCCAACAGCGCTATTGGCATTCTTTCGAAAGTTTCCAATTTAAGAGGAAAAAAAGAGATATAATACAATTCGTCTTTTGTGACGTTAAGAAATTTGTACAACTATTAAACTAAGTGGATATGATTTCTATTGAAGGTATAATTAGGTATGATTCCATTGAAAACATGAGGAAATTTGCATTATATAATATGTATCAGAATTGATTTTTGTGAATTTTTCCGAAAATTCACTTTTTTTGATAGGAGATTGAGATTTTAACCCTTTCTATTGGTCGTAGCAATTCGGACTTGGCCTTGAATGAAAGATAAGATCACTCTTCAATAATTCATGTGGTTTCAGATCAATTTTAAACGATTTTTACGCTACTTATAAACAATTTTCGGAAAATCATTTTTTGATATATACAAAGGCGAGAGTGGGGCAAAATGGGCACTGTAATGAAACGGTTAGAGATGGATTTTTTTTGATGATTCTATTGGAAAGCTGAGGAAATTTCAGCCGGAAAACAAGTGTCAAATGAATTTTTTTAGATTTTTTCGAAAATTCTATATTTTTCGGCATTTTTGAAGGGTGAAGCCTTTTCTTCTTAGGAAATTTTCAGTTTTTCGCAAATATCTCTGGTTCTATTAGTCGTAGCAATTCGGGGTTGGTCTCAAATGAAAGGTGAGCTCATTTCCCATCGATCTATGGGGTTTTTAATTCAAAAACATCAATTTTTGGGATCGTTATAGGCCAAAAACTGTTTCACAGAACAGTTTCACAGAAATGCCCATAAAAACCTCAAAAATAAATATTTTTTTATTGAAAGCCCTATGAATTGATGGCAAATGATCTCACCTTTCCCCTCCCATCGAAATTTTCACGCTACGACAAATAGAACAGAAGATATTTCCAAAAAACTGTAAATTTCCAAAAAAAGCAAGGGTTTTACCGCTCTAAAATGCTCAAAAAAGTCAAAATTACTAAAAATTCACAAAAATTAATTCCGGAACTTGTTTCCGGCCTAAAATTCCCTCAGCATTCCAATGGAATCATTAAAAACAATCTAGCGCCAATATTTCTATTAATTTCAAGAGTTTTCCATCATATTTGCCTAAGAATTTAGATGTGTCCATTTTGCCCCACCTTTCCCTAATTTAAAAATCGATAAAAATGAATTCACAATCATATAAATTGATGGCAAATGAGCTGATCTCTCATTTAAGACCAACCTTAAGTCTCTAGGACCAATAGAACCAGAGATGGAATCAAATTTTCAAAAAAAAATAAAAAATTATCTTTTCATATTTTAACTGTCTGTTGAAAAAGTCAAATTTTCTGAAAATTTACAAAAATCAATTATAATACATGTTTTCCAACGCAATTTTCCTCATTTTTTCAATGAAATCATCAAAAAAAATTCCATATCAACTATTTCCACTAATTTCGAGCAATTTTCATTATGCAAAATAAAAAATTCCCACTGAAATATTATTCTCTGCTCCAGTATTTCCATGGATGAATTTCGTTCATAATATCTAATTTCTCGAAACCATGTCGAATTGGATGAAGAATAAAAAACCCAAGTTGAAAAAAAAAAAATTGAAAAAGAAAAAAAATTCTCAGAAATTGCTGAGTTGCTGGCCGATGACGTAAGTATAAAAAAAAAAACGGAAAAAAAGACTAGTCATTGGGATTTTTGAAATTCTGAAAAAAAAAGAGAGAAAAAAAATTGAAAGATAAAACGAAAGTACGTCTCAGAACTCGGGGGGAAAAAAAACACATTTCCTTTTTTTTTTCTCCCACTCAAAGAAAATGTTACACTGGATAATGATTAATTTACGACGAAAATATACAAAAAGAGGGGAGAGGCATTGTGATAAGGAAAAAACCTTATTTTTCCGTCATGTTTTTCCCCATTTTTTCTTCTTTTTATTTTCCACTTCAGCGATTATATTTATCAAAATATTCAAAAAAAAAAAAGAAAAAAAAAATCATTCGAGAGATGAAATTGAAGAGCTTCTTTCATTAAAATTGTGACTCATCGAGTTACAGGAAATCACAAGATATATTAACAGAAAAAGAAAAAAAAACATAGAAGATAAAAAAATATTTCTAAGAATACACGTCTGTGTTTTTTAATTTTTGCATAAAACTGACGCAACGCACGAAGGAAGCGAAAAAAAAAAAAATACACAGTGTTCCCTTGCAAAAGGTGGAAGGAATGAGGAATTATGTAGATCGAGATAGAGGATATAGGGGTGACTGGGGTAAAATGGACCTCTGCAACAACACAATTCAGGATTTTTTTTCGATGTTAAGGAATCGAAGGAAAAATCTGAAAAAATTTGAGAAGATGCTCCAATATGTCTTCATTTTTGTATAATTTTTTCAAATTTTTTTATAAAGCTGCCTATTCTCTGAAAAATTCCAAATCATTCTAACGAACAGGTTCATTTTGCTCCACTTTCCCCTATAAAAATGGAAAAGCGAGGAAGTATATGAAACGAAAGAAAAAAAATGAAATCGTCATGTCGATTGTGTGTGTGTGTATGTGTGTGGTACAATAAAACGCCCCAGAAAATTCTCTATTACAACGTAGAAAGAAAATTAAATGTTAATCCAACGAAGTGGACGTTGAAGTATATGACATATAGTATATATGCAACCGTTTCTTGCCATCTCTCCGATAAACTCCAATTAACACGTCCTCGGCTATTGATTTTTTTACGGCCTTTACTCCCCCAGGAGGGCCTTGTGAATAAATCGAATTTGCAACTTATTTCTTCTCACGGGTTCGTTACCAAATTGCGATTTTCCACTTGATTAAATCAAGGAAAAAAAAAAATTAGTTAAAAAAACGAATAAATTCAGTTTTGTCGATTTCTGAAACTGTAAACAAATGAAAAATTGCATTTTTCATTTGCCTGCAATGTTTTCGTTTTATATTCTCAAATTTGTGACCTTCTTTCGTAATTTATTCATCTATTTTGAATAAAAAAGAAAAAAAAAAAAAGAGCGATTTAATTTTTATTACCGTAAACCTCTATAATTGCTTGGATTTCAAGTATTCCATTAACATTTCCATTGGTAATTCATTTTTTATTATTTTTCGGATGAAGAAAGATCGAGTTAGCGACTCGAGGATAATTTATATCTCATTCCAATATAAGTGTATGAAAGATGCGTGATTTTTTAACTAAAAAGTTTCATCATAATAGACCATGGAATTTTTATATACGCTACACCGATGAATTTAATGACTGCATTTTGAATGGGAATTATTTTTCTATCTTCATATAAATTTTTTTTTCTGATAATTTCAATTTTATTCCAATATGTGCTTGTAATGGTTTCTTTCTTCCATGGATTCTCAATCCTTTGAGCTCTTCTTTCCACTCTTATATCCTGTTTTCATTCAGAATTAAACATTAGAGTAGATTTTTTAGGAATAATTTTAAAGGAATAGGAAAATTGATAGAGAAAGGGGTTGATTTTAACATTTTATGCTATGAAATTCACTTGGGATGGATGGAAATATTGGAGATAGATTTTTTCTGATGACTCCATTGGAAAGCTGAGGAAATTTCACATGGAAATCATGTGTCGGAAGTTTCTTTCTTAATTTTTCAGGATTCCATTTTTTGGCCAAGATTTGAAAGGTGAAACTCTTCTGTTTTTGAAAAATTTCAGGTTTTTGGCAATATCTCTGGTTCTATTGGTCGTAGCGACCTGGGGTTAATCTTAAATGAAAGGTGAGCTCATTTCCCATCGACTTATGGGGTTTTAAAAGGAAAATATCGAGTTAATCAAGTTTTTCAAGTATTTATGGGGCAAAAACTGATTTTCAGAAAATTACCTATAAATATTTGAAAAATTAATTTAAAAAAAATTTAAACTACTTAAATCGATAAGAAATGAGCTCACCTTTCACTTGAAATCAACCCCAGATCGCTACGACCAACAGAACTAGAGATATCACCGTAAAAGGAAATTTTTTCGATTTTCAAAGAAAAACCCCTTCAAGACTTGGTCAAAAAATTTTTTTTCAAGAAATTGAAAATAATAAATTGTGACACATGTTTTTCGCCTAAAATTTTCGCAGCTTTTTAATGGCATCATCAGAAAATTCCTATCTCAAACCGTTCTACTGGAGTATCCGTTTTACCCCACTTTACCCCAAGCGAAAAGTGGCCAATTGAAAATCTTCAAGTATTATATTTTGAAACCTTCCAATTTTCCATGATACTTTAAATTAATGAAAAGGACAATATTTTCTCAGCGACTGTTTGGAGCCTCTGCTCGCAAACCCACATTATTCAATTCTATTCATATGGATAAGAACAAAGATACACCAAAGTACCTATAATCATTATTGATTATTACTCAGTTAAAAAAAAAGCCACAGGTCAATGAGACATCAAAAGGGAGAGACAACGACACCTGGAAGCAGGTGGTAAAAACAATCGTCAGCTGTCCTCTTGTCTAACTCCTTTTTTCCCTGTAAACATCAACGACCCTTTGAGGACAATTTTTCTCATTCATCCCCTTACAAAAGTATCGAGACCCCCTTATTGTTTTCCTGTGCAATTTTGCTCCTGCTTTTGAAAAAAAAATGAATATTTAAACTTCTTTCAAATATCACTGACTCCTCGAATTCAATCTTTTTTCCAATTTCGATTTGCTCATTTCGTCTCATTACGTTCTTGTGATTCCCATGAGATCATTAATAATTCATCAAATTGAAAATATTTTCAGTTAATCCCCATGTGTCATACTCCATTCATTATTTCTTATTCTTTTCAATTTTACTTCCGCTTCACTCATTTTTTCTTTTTTCCTCCTCTTTTTTCCCTTTATTGTTATTGTTTTTTTACAAGTTTATATACACGCAACCATTATTATGGCGACGAGGAGGCTCGACTCCTCTCCATTTGGAATTTACTACTAAGTATTGATTTTACAATTTGGAGTCCAACCAAAAGTAAAAAATAAACCAAGCCAAATGTATACTCAACTTTGATGGAGTACCCCCTATTTCCCTCCTTTTTTTTCATTTTTTTTTTCCTATCACCCTTCCTGCATTTTTCCATCTCTGCCCCCCCCCCCTCCCCCACTACTACCCTGAGCTTCACGTCCGAGTACAGTTGCGAAATGTAGAAGCAAAGAGAATGACCGAGGAGGAGAGGAAAAAAAAACGTATAAGACTGGAAATATATAATATGTCTGAACTTGGTAGGAAAAAAGTGAGAGAAGCAGGAGGGAATTACACACTTTGGCCTCTTCCACCACCAATTCCCTCCCCTCCTCCATCCTCCCCTCTTCTTATTCCACCTGCTGGAAACAAAGAGCCAGAAATTTGATCGTTTGTCAAGTTTTATGCTCGTCTGAGACATGACGATGTCTCGCAGTTGAGGATACAATAAAAATGAGGATATTTTGTCGTGTTGGCTTCTGGAAAGAATCCACGAGGGATATTGCTGAGATTGATGGTTTCTCCCAGTTTTTTTTTTTTTTTAACATTTTTTTCCCTTTTTTCTCTCTTTTTCTTATCAAGGGGTCGGAAGGGGATTTAAGGATAGAGGGCAGGAGATAACAATTTCGTGAGAAATTGGAGTGTTTTATGTTGATGAAAGGGATTTTTCTCTCTTACAATGCAAGTTGCAATGAAAAAACATGATTACTGCTGGAGAAATGAGGCTGTTCATGATTTTTTAAATTAATTGATAGATTGATAAGCATCAATTACCTTGTGTGCCCTGAGTGTCTGACCCTCACAAGCAAGTGTGACATCACAGTAGGCCTGTCTTTCTAGCAATTGCGAGAACATTGTCTGCAAATTGCTGTGATGGTACTTCCATCTGAGGCAGTACTGTTGTGGAAACATATTTGACGACATTGTTGATGGTGGCGTTGTCACGGAGGCTGAAGGAACGCCCGAATTCCGTTGTTGTTGCATGCGAGCTGCTTTTCTTGTTCCCTTCAATCACTTGATTATTTATACCAACAACCTCGAGGGTCTCTCCTCCTCTTTGCACGCCACTGGTAACCACGTGGTTCTGGGCAGCAGCTGGTTTATCAAAAATATAAATAATTCAATGAGTTATTAAATTAATCTGTAATAACATTAGAAATTCTATTGATTTTTTTACTCACTAGTTCTACTCTGCTCTTTGATCTTTGTCCTCCCTCCTGGACAATTCCCCCTTTACCCGAGGGTTGGCTCCTATCTGAAAAATAGAAAAAAAAAATCTTTAATTAAAAAAAAAATCAATTTACTTTATGAAATTTCTTTGATTAATTTTTTATTTCTCTGCGAGTTTCGGAAAAAAAAGAGACAATGGCTTCAGTAGCTGCAAGCACTTTCTAGCATGAATATTTGATTATTCATCAGAATTATAGAAGAGGTGGACGAGAAAAAAAAGATAATCTATGCAATACTAATCAATAATTAATACGGGATTTTCTGCAATGAATCACAGGTTTTTTTTCAAAAATACGAGCATCACTGATAAAAGTCACATGTCATCAGAATGAACATAATAATTTTATCATGCGATTAAAGTGTATTTCTGGCTTACAAAATTTAAACTTGATGAACAAATTTATTTTGAGGATTTTTATTTGAATGGAAATCAGTTAATGATGAAAAGTTTTTGACTTCCAGTTCATTTCATTGCTCTGTGTCACGAATGACATTAAATATCGATGATAATGAGTCGTGTTTATTAATCGTATTTATATATTCAATTAATCATGCACAAGCTCATCGAGATGTGCTTTTAATGGAAGTATAAATTTGAGTGGTTGTAATCCTGCACTTTGAGAACTCCTTGGAGTCTTGAACTAAAAAAGTATGGTAGAAAGTCTGCATTGATTATAAATATATTTTTCTCATAAGGATTGTGATCAGAAATCAAAGGCATTAAGCCTTCTGCCAAATAAATCTTCAGGAAAAATTAATATTAGTGAAAAATTAACATAAATAGAATTTTCACTTTCTCAATCATCAATAATTCGAATATAAATTCATGGATTCTGTTCTATCTCGGTCGAACAATCCTCCATGAAATGCGGATTATGATACGGAATTTACTAACAGAACCAGAATATAATAACAGATATGTTACACGTTTTCATTCAATGTCGTGATCTCAAATAGTAACCCTAACATTATAATTCTGGGCGCGATAACTAATTTGAAATATTTCATTTTTTAATGTGACTATTAAACAGATAGTCTTGGCAGGACGAAAATATTTTCTCAATGTACTGTGAAATCAAGTATCTTATCTTGAGATATTAGTTATATAAAAATATCTTAACGTGTTTCTGTCCGTGAAGTCAAAGAAAAAGTTAAATTTTTGTGTAAAATTGTTAATAACAATTCATACAAGATAAAATTCTCAAATTTGATGAAGTGAATCTGTGAATAATGTAAGGAGGAATAAAATAAGTCCTAGCGATGGAAAATCAATTGAAAATTGGAAAATTTTCTGTGTTTTTTACATTCCTTCATTTTTTCAATTTTTAAAGGAATTTCCAAAACAACAGGAAATTTTACAATTTCAACCAATTTCTTGTTTCCAGGACTTATTTTATTTCTCATCACGTTCTTTAGAAATTCACTTCATCAAATTTGGAAATTCCATCTCGTATAAATTGTTATTAACGATTCTATACAAAAATTAAACTTTTTTTTTGACTGCACAATCAGAAAAAAGTTGAATTTTTTGTATAAAATCGTTAATACCAACCCATAAAAGATGGAAATTTCCAATTTATTAAAGTGAGTCTGTGAAGAAATGAATACAAAATTAATTGAGAACTGAAAGATTCGTTCCATTTTTTACGTTCCTTCAAGTCTTGAAAAATTTAAAAGAATGTAAAAAATTGTAGGGAATTTTTAATTTTCAATTAACTTTTTACTTTCAGGGCTTATTCTGTTCCTTATTACATTCTTCGATAATTTACTGCATCACTTTTGGAACATTGATCTTGTATACGTTTTTATTTAAGATTTCATGTAAAAAATCAAATTTTTCTTTGATTCTACCTCCTCATCATCTTTAAAATCAAAAATATCTTAAAATTGTCATTCAATTCAAAAATTTTTAAAAGTGTCTGCAAAAGTATCTTAATTTCAAATATTTCTTTTTGCTGCATGTAAAAAGATATTGAAAGAGTAATATGAAGATCGATGAATCCAAAGAATTAGAAAAAGAGAAATGCGTCAATGAAGAATGTAAATTTAAAAAAAAAAACGAAAAACTTTTCATACACTTAATTTAAGTAGAACCCTTTGGTCATTGCAACGTAAAAATATTTATATATATTTATATCTTTCAACGTTAGAAAGAAAGAGCCTCGTAAATTTTACGAGAGCAAGTATAAATTTTTATTTGTGAATGGTAACGAGTGCCCATCAAAACTGAGGTGAAATAAAAATATTCTAGATATGCAAAAAGTAAATGAAAAAAAAAAAGTTAAAAGTTGAAATAGAAAGAAAATTTTATGGCTTGATTGAACTTTGATGTTACGATATTCATAAATTCCTAAAACTTTAATAAACTGCAGAATGGAATTGACGTGTGATATTCATACACTATTTGAATAATTTCGATCTAATCACGAAAGAGATATTGAAAATTTCTCAATGTGAATTTTATCGGCAATTGCATATATTTTTTTTCGAAAATAAACTCCAATTCACGAAATATCTCATGTAATATTTCTAGACGGAAATTGACCGAAAATCAAGTTACTGGAACGAAATCATTTCGATTGAATTTTGATATTTAATAAAATTATAGCTAGTTGGTATTTATAAGAAGTGAGAAAATAGTCTCTCCATTTATCCTAGATTCGTCGTTACTTTCTATTATGTCGAAGGGGGCTCTGATTACATTCGACTCTTATTTCAAGTGAAAATCTCCCATCAATTTCCAAGTTTCTAAAACTCAACGAGTACAAAAATGAAGAAAAAAAAGTACACTTGTTTACATAGCACTCATTTCCGTTTGGTAAAATTCAAAATTTTATGAATCTATATTTTATCTTTCACTAAAAATTACAGATTTATTTTTTTTTTTCCCCAGTTTAGTCATAAAAATTCCTTTGACACGTGAAAAATAATTTTATTGTTCCACTGGTCTGATAATAAGTGCTCGAAAGTTCTTATCGCTTTCAAACATATGTGTTTTTTTATTTTTTTTTTATTATTTTCATTATTATTTTGAAAATCACTCAGATTTCAGGCAGCTCATTCAAGTTGCTGATAAATCATTCCGAGAAAAACAGTTGCGTCATTAAAAATTTTACGAAATAAATGATTGAAATAAAAAAAAATTCCATTGGAAGAAAAATAATTAATATCTATGAATTTACTTCAAAAGAACTAATTCATTTGAGAAAAAAAAGGAAAAAAAAAATTGATTAAAAATGGTTAAATAATAAATTACCATTGATCCTTGGAATTTGATTCAAAGAAAAATTTGGAAAATTTCCGATAAAAAAATAATGAATGGAAGAAATAATTATCTTACAGAAAGTATTGAAATAGAAAAAAACTTTTCAATACCTCTGGAGGAAACATAAATTGTTTACAAGTCAGATACTAGAATTCCAAGAATTTTCGCATAGAAAATGACGAGGAGAAAATCATAGAGTGACGTTTTAGCTTATTTATGTTGTTTGTTGGTGCCCACGTCGCACATTCAACTCTGCGAGAGAAAGAGATGAAAAAATACTGGGAGAGATGCGGAGCAAGGAGGAGAGAGAGAGAGAAAGATAGTCAAGTACTTGAAGAGGTACAGAGTGATTGAATACGTCAGAAAATCAGTGTCATCGATTACTGCAGTCTACATGACGATGCATCAGAATTAATTCAAAAAACCCGCTTTTTCTCATAGACTCGAGGCGCTTTTTTCCTTCGAAAAAAAAAAAAAACCTTTAATCATTAACATATTAAATCTGAGCAGTTCAATTTCTTTGTCCTGTGAATTTTTTTAATTAACTCAAGCCTCAATATTCATCAGATTAATTAAAAAATTTCAAAAGGGGGGAGAAAAAGAAAAATATACAATGTGATTTATCGGAAATTAAAAAAGTTTCCCTCAATCACGTATCTAATATTCTCTTTTTTTTTTTCCTTCCATTATTATTTTTCGCATGCCTTATTCTCCTCAACAAAAAGGAATTGAGAATAAAAATTGAAAAAAAAAAAATTGATTGATAGTTAAGCAAATAATTGAAAAATTAATTAAGCCCGACCTAAATAAAAAGTGTCTGTGAATTCTCTATCCCAAAAATTCCACATCGAAACACACATAGCAGTATCTCTTGTTCTTCTCTCTTTCTCTCTCTCTCTCTATCACGAATCGTTCTCTGTACTCATTCCACGCAACCTGATAAACACGAGGCGTTATCTTTTACGTCAAAACGTGAAGCTCTCGTTCATTCACAAACCCAACTGGTCGCTTCTCACTCTTCCCTCCTCTTTTTCTCTCTCTCTCTCACTCACTCTCTCGCTCTGCTTCACTCGGTATACCGCCACTCAAAACAAACCGCACGCACTTCAATGTAAAAACACGGTTTACCTATATATATGAATAAATAATAAAATGATTATTAAATACTTTAAATGCCATATAATCCAGAGGATATTTATCAGTAAAAGGGATTAAAATTTTTTAATATCCGAGAGATTGCTCCTTTTTTTTTCATTCAAATTTCATGCAATTTTTTTTTTCTTACACACGAAGGAATTAATTATTCTCCTCCAGCTATTATGTACTATCATGGGAATCAAGAGAATAAGTAATTTTCTTCAACGTGCAAGAAAGAATTATTGAATTCATAGGGCTAATTATGGAATTGCTAATTTTTCTTAGACCGTGAATTTTTTTTTGATTAAAAAAAAAAGGACAATTGATCCAACAAAACTAAAATTAAGAAGTTACGTTATAAAACGCAACGACCTACAATGCTACAAAATGCTTCGAAACTGCCTTTTCACCCTCCCCTTATTTTATTTACTTCTTTTCTTTTATCTTCTGTCTCATTCTATACCGCCTCCACCGTTTACACATATACATGTACATAAAGAGGGAAAAAAAGATGAAAAAAGAGAGGAGAGAGAGAGAAAAAAAAAGGAAAAAAGTGAAGCCATCGTCCAGCAGAGTCTCCCTTGCTCGCTCTTGTGTTGGCTTTTGCCTCATACCCCTTTTTTTTTATCCCGCGCAGACAACGACGCTCCATTTTTTTACCCTTTTTTCCCCCTCTATCCCCACCACGGGGGATTCATCGGACGCGTCTGGCTCCATGCATCTTAGACCACGGTGCACCCCCCACCACTTCAATTCCTCTTCTTTCTCTCTTTTTCCCCCTCATTCCCTCTCTCCTTCTCTTTCGCGTTTGCCCCTCTTTTTTCCTCCTCAGACGCGACAGAGCTTGTGTGTCTCACTTCAAACTTTAACTTCTTCTCCTTCTCTTCTCCTCCCCCCTCCCCCACCACGCGAATACATACAGAACTGCTGTATCGTCCAGGCTGCCTTGCTTTCCCGCTTTCTTCCCCTCTTCTCATTCTCAACCAACACCCCACCACTGTTTTTTTCCCGCCGAGACACTCCAGGGGTGTAGCTAAAGACCAACCAGGGCCTTCGATATTGTGTTTTCTCCTCTTTTTTCATTTTTAATTAAATTTTTCGCCTCCAATGCTGATTTTCCAGGTTTTTGGTTAGAACATTTTGAATTAATTGTGGAGTAAGGGCAATTGTTTTTTTTTTTTTTAGAAAAAACACGTCGTGAGGTTTCATCGAACTGCGATAATTTATATCGAATTTATTGAGGGACTGTAATGCCTGAATTTCATTGGTTGACGAGTTGCGCGGGACATTCAAAATACAGAATATAAGTTTGGCTGGCAAGAACAACCAGAGTTACCTTCTCGTGGCAAATTATTCGAGGATTATATACTACTCAAATGACAATTTGTGGAAAAATGTATTAAGAACAATTTTATGGAGTCTTTGTAAAACAGACGAAATGATATTTTAAATTTACCAGTCATTTGAGAAGAATTCAACAACCTCAACGCAGATAAACAGAAAATTGACAAAGAATAAACGTTTCGTGTAAAAATATTGTGCTCAATATGTTACATTTCACTTCATGGTGGTAGAAACAATAATTTGTGATTCAAGAGAAGAAAAGCTTTCATTTTTTAATTTTGAAAAATGATGATGCAGGAAAACATGCATAAAACGCGCTTAACACGTCGTGAACTAATTGATGAAAGAATGAGGAAAAATTTTCAATTGTTGAATTCTCAAAAATTGAAAATAAATTTCAAAAAACATTCCTTTTTATACAGTACGCATTATCTCCATAGAAAAAAATTGGAGTAAGAAAATGACCTTGGCCCTCAAATCGGAGCAATTTGATGAGAAATTATTGGGTATATAACTATGAGTGATATAGTTGGTCTGTCTTATGAAGCAATTGAATATTAATATCCTCAATGCATCTAAAAACAGAAATAGGTAGGTGGTATATTAATACAAGAGGGGAGGAGGATAAAATAAGGACTATGTAACTTTTAGAACTCGTAACTAAATTAATTCCAAAGAGGGGTCTTTTGATTAATCGATTATTGGAGGAAGTCTATGAATACAACTCTACTTGTAACGTCAATTTAATTTGACATTTCGGTTCAGTACAATTTTAGTTATTTTTTTTATAAAAATGCTCTTTCATATGGCTCAGTTACTAACTTCATGCTCTTCAGAATTTAAAAATTGAACTGTGTCAAGAATCAATAATTACTCAATACAATAGGGGAGATCGAGGCAAAATGGACCAGCAGAACGAATTGATGCAAAAAAATTTCTTTCGGAGCGAAGAACTTCATCGAAAATTCTGAAAAAATTCAAGAAAGTGGTCGAAAATGTTTCCATTGTTGGTGAATTTTTTCAAATTTTTCGGTAAAGGCTTTCATCCTCAAAAAAAATCACAATTATTTCGTCTCATTTTGGTTCAGTGAACTCCTCTTTTCCCTTGAAAAAAAAAATGACTTTTTTGCTTCAATTAACTAATTATGACTGATATGAAATAATTAATGACTTTTACGTGTTTATTTTTGATGCATGATAATGCACCGGTAGTTTTGACGTAGCCCCGATTACAATGATTAGGAAGTTAGGAACAAGAGCCACTTGTTGGTGTGGTGAGGGGGGGGGGGGAGGACAGAAAAAGTGGGAGAAGTTGGTTGGATAAAGGGTGGGAGGAAGCGTGAAGCACGTGAGGCAGACGACGTATACGACTCCTTTACCATACACACAATCCAATGAAAACAAGACCAGACATATGACGTCACTTCCTGTACCGGCAAAAGCCGATCAAACATAACGGGGTTTGCATCTATTCTCGGAAAATATCCTCCAATTAATTATGTACTATCTGCTGATATTAAATTTTAATTAATTTTTTTTTTTTTGTTGAAATTAAATTCACTAGAATTTTGCACTACGTGAAAATTAAATCTTCGCAAAAGGAAAAAAAAATTAATGGATAATTATTGAGATTAATTAATTCAATTTTTTAGATAGAATTTAATTAATTAATTTGGGTTAATGCAGCGTTTTTTTCACTGTAAAGCCTGCAAAGTAATGAATTTTTATACAAGTTTTGTCGCTAATGATTTAGAGAGATATTATATATAGTAATGGCTTGGAATGATTTTTTTTCAGAACACAATCTGAAGATGAAAGAATTATTTTTGTTATTCAGAAGAATAGAGATAAGGATGATTTTAGAACAAAATTGATGTAGTTTGGAGTTACGTGAAACTGGTACAAGTGTTATTGTCATCTCTTCACAATGGTAGGTCGAAATTATTACTCATTTATGGACAGAAATAGATGGAGCCATTCTATGCAGCAGCAATTTTACTCGATTATCTTATTTCACTGTAGATCTTACACTGAGAACAAAAAAAAAAGTTGTAAAAAACATGAAATATTGATGCCAATTGGACTTTAGCAGATACACACAGAAAAAGCTGAGCAGAGAATATGTTTTTTCTGTTCATATTATATGCACTATGCAGTACATATAATATGAACTATCGTTTTTTGCATAGAACATGCGCTATTAGTACATAAAATATGCACTATTTGAGCATATTTTATGTTAAATTTTTTCCGCATAAAATATGCTCATGATGCGCATTCTTCATGCGTTCTGGGAATGCATAGAATACGAACTTATAAATAACATAGAATATGTTCAAAGTGAACATAAAATATGTTCTAAATGAACATAAAATATGTTCTAAATAAACATAAAATATGATGAAAAAAGAACCATTATACGATAAATGATTTAATTGTTCTGTTTCCCAGCTTTTCGTGAATATCTCGGTGAATAAGCGAGATAGAGCGAAATAGATATCAATATTGAATCGGGAGAGAGTTTTTTTCAATTTTTCGCTATCATCTCGGTAAATAAGCAAGATAGAGCGAAATGGAGGGTAATTCGGGAGCAGGAGGGAGTTCTTCCAGCTTATTTCGATTATCTTGGTGAATAAGCGAGATAGAGCGAAATGGACGCTAATCCTGCAGAAGGAGGGGGTTTTTCTAGAGTTTCGTGATTAACTTGGCAAATAAGCGAGATAGAGAGGAATGGACATTAATATGGGAGCAGGAGGGAGTTCTTTCAGCTTATTTCGATTATCTTGGTGAATAAACGAGATAGAGCGAAATGGACGCTAATCCTGCAGAAGGAGGGGGTTTTTCTAGATTTTCGTGATTAACTTGGCAATTAAGCGAGATAGAGCGAAATGGACATTAATATGGGAGCAGGAGGGAGTTCTTCCAGCTTATTTCGATTATCTTGGTGAATAAGCGAGATAGAGCGAAATGGACGTTAATTCTGGAGAAGGAGGAGGTTTTTTCAGTTTTTCGTGATTATCTTGACGAATAAGTGAGATAGAGCGGAATGGACATTAATATGGGAGCAGGAGGTAGTCTCCTCAACTTTTACAATCATCTCTGTAATTAAGCGAGAGAAGGTGAAATGGACGTTAATTTAGTATCAGGAGAGAGTTTTTTCAGTTTTTCGCCAGTATCGGTGGAATAAACGAGATAGAGCGAAGCACACATATGGAATTATGAGGAAGTTTCCAGATGAAATAATATCCTTGACCCCAAATAGAAAGTCCATTTCGCTCTATTTCACTTCTTTGCCGCTATAGTCGCAAAAAATCAAATCAACTCCCCCCTGATCTCAAATTAACGTCCACTCCGCTCTATCTCGATTATTCGCCAAGATACTTACGAAAAACTAGAAAAACTTGCCGATGATCCCATATTAACGTCCATTTCGCTCTATCTCGCTTATTTACCGAGATGATAGCGAAAAACTGAAAAAACTCCTCAATGATCTCACATTAACGTCCATTCCGCTCTATCTCGCTTATTCGCCAAGATAATCACGAAAAACTGGAAAAACCTCCTCCTTCTCTAGAATTAACGTCCATGTCGCTCTATCTTGCTTATTCACCAAGATAATCGTGATAAGCTGGTTACTATTCTATTTCTCTCCGTGTAGAAACAGAAAGGCGTAAGTGTCAAAATTGGAATAAAAAATCCTAAAAACAAAAGGGCGTAACTCCAAAAATTCTCCTGAGATAAAAAAATTTATAAAAACAAAGAGGCGTAAGTGCGGAGATACGTCCTTTTCACTTTAACTTTACCAATTATATAGCGATTAAAAAGGAAATAACAAAGGGGCGTAAGTGTGGAGATACGTCCCTTTCATTTTAGAATTGGTAGTTACGCCACTTTGTTATTTTAATTTTCATTTATCCAAATAATGTTCCAGAGGCCATAAAAAACATTTTGGAGTGATGCGTGGACATACCCCCCTTTCACTCTAAGGCGACGATATGTACAGTAGTACATATTATATGTACAGTAGTACATATTATATGTACAGTAGTGCATATTATATGTACAGTAGTGCATATTATATGTACAGTAGTACATATTATATGTACAGTAGTACATATTTTATGCTAAGGTCGTGTGCATAAAACATGGATAATCAGAGCATATTTTCTGCGAAAAGTCAAATCATATTTTATGAAATGCTCAGTGCATATTCTCTGCTCAGCTTTTTCTGTGTGTATTTTGTTCAAAATAATTTAAAAAATTTGTTGAATGCCTTGAATTTAGTTAATTCAAATCTATTAACTGTTCTAATTAACATAATTCTGTAAATTCAACGATTTTTAAAATTATTTTTTGAAAAATCGTTGCTAAGCTTCAATAATATCAATATTAAAAATTTTTCACACATTATTTCATTTTAATCTCAGTGCAAGAAAATTTATTCATTGAAGAATGAAAATCTCAAAAAATTCTCCATAAGTTTCTATAATTTATTTATTAAATAAATTTACAAGCATAAATCGAGAATATTCCAAATGATTTACGAGAGCGTAAACATCATTTGAGATAAAAACAAAATATCCAGAGACTACAGAACACAACGGAGAGAAGCGTCATTTTTTCATCTCCCACCCTCTCTTCTTCACTGCACTGTCTTCTCTGTTCCATAAATTCCCCCACTATTTTATTTTAACTAAAAAAGACAGAGGGGAAAAGAGTGTACATACCATGTCCAGGCCGTAGATACAACCGGTTTTCGCCTCGTGTTTCACCCGCAATTTTTAGAAAAAAATTGAACCAGTTTGTAAAACGAAAAAAGCTCTCCCCCCCCCCTTCTTTCTTTCTTTTCCAGCATCTCGCGCTCTTTCTCTCTTCAAGACCCCCCACCATAATTTTATATACAGGCATAAACATCATGAGAACGAAGGAGACTCCACAGCGCGTCCCGGAACTTTGGAATGCAAAATAATTACATAAATAATTCTAACATTAATTAAAAAAATTTTAATCAAAATTTTTTAATCTCTTTCTGGATGGAAGACACGGGAGATTCTCTATCTATCTCTCTTTCTCTTTCCCTTCTGGATTTAGGGGAGGGAAAACATCGAGTGGAATATGGAAAAAAAAAAAATGAAGAAAAAAAAAACAAATTGAGGGGATAGTTGAGGGGTTGGGCTCTTTGCAAGCCCGGAGGCTGGCACAGGCATCGGTATTGATTTTCGAATTGGTTCAAAATTTCCATAATGCAGGGGTCGACGTGACGGCGAGCGTGGATATGTCAAGGAGCAGTGAAAACCAGGAATGTAGAGAAGACGAAGATGATGAGAGGAGAAGAGAGAAGAGAGGATGAGAGAGAAATATTAAAAATTAAATGGACTTTCTGTTATTAAGATTATCGTGAAACTTGATATTTTAATCTGTATTAACTTGGGATTTATTATCCTCATTATATATGTATTAAAGTGAATTTTTAGTATACTTTTTTATTTAATTTTATTGAAAAAATCTCTTCAAGTTGGTAAAGAAGAGAGATATAAATGCGCGCGAATTCGTATAATGATGGGAGAAAAAGAGTTTAAGGTAGTATGTTAAGAACGGTCGATAAAACAGAAAAAATGAAGATTTGTTGGGTAGTTTCTAAGTAATTGCTGATGATTGAGGGAAAAGCGCTTTAAATTACCCGAAAAAGTGATTAAACTATTCGAAAGTCATGTCTTCAACTTGTGAATATAATTTTTTTTTTCTGATTTTTTTTACATTTCTAATCTGTTAAATTCTTAGTGGAAATTAATTTTTAGCAAAGATGATAAACGAATAAATGATGCATTTGAACAGCTTGGATTCGAATGCAAAAGAAAAAGTATTTTATTTAATAGTATTATGCTTCATAAAAGCCAAAACGGAAGCGTGAACCAAAAAAGTAAAACTTGCAAATTAGTGTTAGGTTCAGGTCATGTGATGATGACGTATAAAAATGTCTGAAGAAAAGCCATTTGAATTATATAAAAACTTGTACATCTCACATCACATGCATGTCCTGCAATCTCCTATCACATGCATGAGATAGAGAGAGGCAAATAGTTGTGACTATCTTCTAATTAAAATTTCTCAATAACTATACGGAGAATTGAATATTTTTTTCTCCTATTATCAAGTTAACCCTAGACTGGTCCCTCGATGAGGGAACAAGGCAGCAAATCCCTTATGACGAGACCAAAGTCGTAGGATCATGTTATGTGACCAGTTTAGGGTTAAAATGTTGTTCTCTTCGCCAATAGTTTTTAAATAATCGGTCAACTGTGTGCAGTTTTCCACTAATTTCGTTATCCAATAATTTCGTTATTTCCGTCTGGTTTAGGGCGTTTCATCCCCCACCACCGCTATTTCCAGTAACTTTGCTAATTCCTTTCTCATAAACTGTGCAGACAAAAAATTACGAAAACCTTCAAAAAAATGTAAGAAAGAAATCATCTTTGATGCGGCATCAAAAAAATACTGAGTTCACCGTACTCGAAAAGTTCACTGATGTACTACCTCAATCAGAGCGAGTAAATTCACATTGGATCTTATGAGAACAGAAGGTCTTTGCAATCAGATGTACTTCCCAAAGTTTTGTGTTAAATGAATTTAATAAGCCAAAATATCATAGGTAATTGATGATTCGTGTGTTAAATGAGGCGTTAGTTAATCAGGAGTCATGGGAATGAGTGAGAATATATACCCACGGATGAACACCCGCGCATTGCCTGGGTCAACGTTGTTCCGTATGTCGTAGCTCCCTCCGTAGAGAAAATCCAACGGTATAACTCATACCATTAAAAAGCCCTCCGGGAGCATTACTTGTGAGCTTCCCCCCCTTTCATCCTTTATACCTCATATGTGTGTATCGTGTTATTTTCTTTAATGCACACGATACTGTGAAATAATGGATAGAATATATAACCGCATAAAGACGCCAGGAGAGAAAAAGAGAGAGCAATAGAGAGAGATATGGATAAAACGTAAGTAAAACGTGCCGCTAACGCGAGATTCTTGGAAATCGTTAGATCCACCGATTCTGTCCAAAAGGAAGAGAGGGGAATCTTTATTTTTGTTTTCTATATATGTGCACTTCTCTTTCTATCTCTCTTTGTGCATGTGCACTTGTGGAGGCGCGCGCGCCAGCGAGTATGTACTCCTCTCGGGGTCATCGACGAAGAGCCACCACCAATCTCCCGTGCAACACCCGTGTGTGTTTGTTGTTGCTCTAGCTGACGCGCAAAACCATGCGACCGAATGCATCCGGTCTTTGCACTCACACGGAACCTTCGCAAATGCAATTGTCGTTGCTAATAATCAGATGCAGGAAGAGATTGTGGTAAAATGGACCTATGTAACAAAATCATTCAAGAATTTTTTTTTAGAGTGAAGGTGTTGATGAAAAAATTTGTAAAAATGCTCCAAAATGTTGGAATTGTTGATGCATTTTTTCCAATTTTTTCTTTTAAGTCTCTTTCACTCTAAAAAAAAAGCGCAAGTCATTTTGAACATCTGGTCCATTTGGCCCTAATTTGCCCTAATATATAAGATGGTGTAGAACTGAAAATTTTTGATGATTCCCATGAATTTAGAGTATCAAGTTCTAATTAAAGTTCTGACTAACGTTATGAATAATTCGAGGAAATTCATAAATGCATCCTATTCATATCTATTATATTCTGAATTAGGAGAATGTTCTTGATGATAATAATGAAACACATCTGGTTGGACTGTCGTTTAATCAATGAAAAGTTTCGACCTTTTCTCATCTCAGTAAATTAGCAAATGATATTTTCGATTAATGACTTTGCAGAATTTTTGAGAAAATAGGTGGGATATTCTAAAACCCAAGTGATTGAGGAAATAGAGTTGATCAGCTTTTGAATCGAGTTATTTTAATTAGTGTATTCATTCTGGTTACAATAACGGACGGATTTTTATATTGGTGGTTATTCCAATTATATCCAATTTCACGTGTCACTTTATTCGCGTTTCCCTGATTTTTTAATCATTAATTTGTGCTTTCGCCGTTAATTCTGATGATTTTATCAAAAATATCGGTGATTTTTTATTTTCTGATAATTTTCATATTTCGATGAACTTTTAATTAGAATGATTGAATTTCAATTAAGTCATCTCTTGTTCTTCTTCAACACTTTTTGGCTTCTACTCTGAAGAGCATTATGACGACGGTCTTCTCTCATTGTTCAATCCTGATTCACCTCTCTTTCACGAATTTCGCGTCTCTTCTCCTTTGTTCATCGCATTTTCTCCCTTTCCCCTTTTCCTCCTCCATTCTCTTATGTCTTGGATGATACGCGTATAATAAATGAATATTTGAAGAAATTAGATTTACAAAAGAATCCAATTAACCCTTCTGGAGACAAACTAATACAAATCCCAGTCGCCGCTACGTCTGATTCAATGGTGGCAATACGGAGTTTGTGTTCAGAGGATTCAAGTGTTTTTGATTCATTATCAACTTGTCAGATTTTCTTGGTATTAAGGGTAACCCAAAGTTGTTTATAGCATTTTTGTGAGGAGAACAATATGATAAGTGAAAGGTGTTGGATATAATGGGTCAAGTGAGAATATATATGTCTCTATGCCATAGAGTCTATGGTGTAAGGCAAGTCTGCCAAGGACAGCTTATCAAGTTGAACTGACGATATTCGGACACTACCTATGGTCAAGTGCATTCAATGAATGTGTGTGTGTAAGTGTGACTGTCTATGTGTTGTACACAGCAACTTGGTATTATTGCTAATCCCAACAAAAAAAGAAGAAACAGAAGATCATGGTCGTATTGCAGGGTGAGGTCAATAGAACAGACAACATGAGGATTCATGGGTTAGTTTTTAATTAATTGCTGATAATTTGGGAAAACGCATGCCGCACGTTTTCACTGATTTGAGGGTATTTCTCATAATAAACTGCTCATCTCCGTTTTTATTTGAAGAGATTTTATAGAATAGGAGAATCAAGATTGGCTGACAAAAAAATCGTCAATCAAATTTCGTCAGTCAATTTCGTTTTTCCATTTCTACTCTCCTATCACATGCATGAGATAGAGAGAGAGGCAAATAGTTACGACTACCTTCTAATTAAAATTTCCCAATAACTATACGGAAAATTGAATATTTTTCTCTTCTATTATCAAGTTAACCCTAGACTGGTCCCTCTATGAGGGAACAGGGCAGCAAATCCCTCATGACAAGACCAAAGTCGTAGGATTGGGTTCTGTGACCAGTCTAGGGTTAAAATGTTGTCCTCTTCGCCAATAGTTTTTAAATAATTGGTCAACGGTGTGTAGTTTTCCACTAATTTCGTTATCCAGTAATTTCGTTATTTCTGTCTGGTTTAGGGCGTTTCATCCCCCACCACCGCTATTACCAGTAACTTTGATAATTCATTTCTCATAAACTGCACGAACAAAAATTTCGAAAAACTTCAGAAAAATGGAAAAAAAAACATCATCTTTAGTGCGGCATCAAAAAAATAATGGGTTAATTGCACCAGAGTTGGCTGGTATACTACTTTAACTTGAATATTCGTGAAACCATTTCATTTTTCAGCAATATTTATTCGCCTATTTGTCAAAAGTGCTTTTCTTCTCCATCTTCGAAGCTCTATGGGTGTAGGAAGAAAGATCAATATTACAAATTATGAAGAGGGGGAAAAGTGGGGAAAAAAAATTCATACAGGCGAGGAATTCAAGTTCGTTTCGCTAGGTTCGAGGTAGATACATTTCAAATATTCGTTGGGAAGAGAGAAGTGGGGGGGGGGGGGAAGAGCGAATGTAGGCAAGGGTCTCGAAGGAGAAGGGTACCCAAAAAACGAGAAGTTAAATAAAAAGAATGGGTGGACAAAAAGATAAAAAATATGAATGGTCAGAATGAAACGCTGTAGACGCAGTTGGATATTTTGCTCTTCCTGTTGTGTGTGGCCTTGTACACTGTGGGACGAAATTTTAAGGGGTTGCACAAGACTGGAGGGAGCTGGGTGAGGCAGAAAAAAATGGGATAGAAACAAAAAAAATTGGACAGAGGAAAGGGGAGGAGGAGGGGGGCAAACCTCACAGCATTGTACATTTTTTTCAAAATGCAAAAGTTATGAAATATCGTTTCGTACTGAAAGTTTTAATGCGAGTCAGTGCTCTCTCCCTCTCCACTACTGAAAAAATATATACGTCCACACAGAGTAGCACCAGTATTCCTCGAGTATCTGTACCCCAGGACCCAGTATTATACGCCTGGGACCAACTTTTTTATTAAAAAACTTTTTTCGAAATAATAAAAATTAAACTCCACCAAATTACAATTTTTTGTTTCTTTCTTTTTTCGTTTTTTTTTTTTTTTTTTTTAAATATAATAATTTGGAAACTTTACACATAAATGTCGAGAACAGTTATGTCGAAATTTATGAGGTTTTTAAATTATAATTTTGTATTTTTTTTTTCTTTTCCATTGGATAGCAGAAATTGAAATTGGCCAAAGTAATTTCTAACTGCCTTGTATTTTTCGAAAATTGCTTGAAAAATTATACTTTTTTCCATTCACATAGCCGAAAAGGGTTGAAAAAAAATTCCTAAAATACGCAATCACTTTTAAAATCTTTAGAAAGCCGAACTTGATAATTAAGTTCAGCCATTAAAATTCTAGCTCATCAACTACCAAGAATTAGCTTTGAAGAGCAAAAAAAAGAAGGTCTCCTCTCAAAAAAATCAAGCACCAAAAATCGAACTGGAGAGTCTGTGTGGCAACCCAAAAAAGAAGAAAAAAAAAACTGAAAGTATACACTAAAGAAATATATACACCGTTTGTCGGTCTCGCACAGGATGGAAAGAGAAATAGCGTAGGAAAGAGGAAAGAGAGAAGAGAGGGATCTTTATCAAAGTCGACGCACGCCGGTCGTCATGGCAACGAAATTGGATTTTTTTTCCAAGTTTTTTCGGCTCTCTTCGGGGCTCGACGCCCGCTCCTCCACCAAGGGGGAAGAGGCAGAGAGGGAAGAAGAGAAAATAAAACAAAAATGGGGAGAAAAAAAAATTGAAAAAAAAAAAAAAAAAAGAACCAGGAAAAAAATCCAGAAAGAGAAGAGAAATGAGTAGAGGGAAAAAGAGGGATGCGAAAAGGGGAGAAAAAAAAAAAGGTGCAGGGGGAATAGGTGGGCGACAGACCGAGGGGGAGGATCTGACGAACGACGACCGGGGGAAGCCAATAATTCGAATTGAGAACAGCCAATGGCCGTGCATCTGATTTTTTGTCGTATCATCGTCGAGGTCGAATCCCAGGGAGTACTGGGTGGACGTTCTCTCTGTACGAAAAATGGGGGAAGGGGAAAAACTCGATGGGCTTTTTTTTAATGTTAAAAATTCTTCTTTATCCCCCCCAGCCTCTTTTTCATACTATGCTATTGTCTGCACACACACATACACGTTTTCATTCCGTACTTCATCCAGAGGGATTGAGCAAGGGGTCATCTTCTCGTACTTATATACTCTTATTAATTTCATAAATTGTGCAGAAAGATATTCAAAAGAGCCAATTTTCGTCTTTTGAGCCAGTCTATGGGAGAGATTACTGCTCCATGTATTCGAGCATCTTAATAAATGAAGGAGAAAAAAAAGCGCAGATGACCAAATAAGTGAGCTTTTTCTTGCTAAACCCATAAACTTCTTTGGTCTGACGATTCTGCCATTGTGTCTCCTTACCTTCCAAGTGTACTGAGTTGTCTTTTGTATTTCTCTCTTGTACCACCAGTATTCTACACACTGAAGAACGTGGAGGTTGGCTACACTCTAGCTATACTTCAAGTGGCTTGAGTTCAACCACTCGCTCATAAGCCCACATATACCCATAGATATGAATAAAAATAAAAGAAAAAAAAAAAAAACCTACAAGATGATGAAAAATACGAAGTGAAAAAAGAAAATAGCTCGAGTTCACGCGCCTTTCTTATCTTCTCTCGTTAGTTGAAGCCCATTCCTTCTCTGTTCGCTTTTTCTAGGCATCCGTGGGACTATCCAAAGACTCAGGGGCATAGAAATAAAAGAAAAATCAGAAGTAAAAAGGCAATGAAGAACGGGGCAAGCGGAAAAATAATAGAATCATTAGAGTGAGAATGTAGATGAGTTGATTGTTTCAAAAGAAGAATATTTCTCCTTTTTTTTTTCTTCATTTATTCTTATTTGAAATTTCTGCCGAGTAACATATATATATATATATATAAATGGAGGATGGAACTTTGGTTCTTGACCAGCGAGTTACGTACGGAATTCGCATTCCAAGCCTTTTCAAGTATCCACAAGAAATATTTCAAGTCTAACATTACGTTTTTGAGGATTCATTATTTTCCATTGCATTTTTAAGCTCACAATAAGGTAGAATTCATGCTCATCCCCCCTTTTTTTTCATTTAATTTTTTACATTATTTCTACTATTTGTAATTTCGCTGCCGCAAGGTCTTTTCCATCAATTTTTTTTTTTTTCGTATTTAATATCGTGAGAGAGTACCCTTTCGAGAGATAATTTTCGATTGATCGTTCAGAGAAAAGAGGGGAGAGGGGGGGGGGTAGAGATACGTGTAATTGTACTGCCATTATTGTTATAGACCTCTGTAACAAAGAACCTATCGACAATAAAGGCAATCGAGGGTATTTCGATCGTGTTCTTTCCCTCTTTCTTCATTTCTTCGTTTTCCTCATTCTTTTTTTCATCTGAAGCTCCAGCACACAACACGATCGATGTCAGAATGATGTTCAAAAGGCGACTTGAATTGTTGCTTTTTTTTTCTTTATTTTTTTTATTATTATTCTTTTTTATGTTTTTTCTCAAGTATCTATTCTCGAAGGAGTTTACGAGTGAGTGAGGTGAATGAACGTGGATGGACGCTGAGTAAAGAATGCATTATTGATGATGATTCGAGTGTTCACCGGAAATCAACATCATATTGGATAGTTTAATTTCAATATTAACATGATTTTCTTCATATTTTTAAAAAAATTCTGCATAAAAAATTCTATGGACTTCTTCAGTTGTTCCTGTTCATGCACAGGATGAATTAAAAATGAAAAAAAAAAAAATCACCACATATTTCTTTTCATAGCGAATTATTGTTTTACACACGTGTGAACCCTCACACAGGTAACTATTATTTTCATTATGAATTAATCATAGAAACTCGAAAAGATTTTTCGTAATGATAGGCGGAAGTTGAAATTATATATATTCTTTTTTTCCATAAATTATACTAATAGTGTGTATGTATATATGGTACTATAAGTGCGCAATAGAGAAAAAAAAATGAATTTAATGGAAGGAAAATGGTGTGCAGAAGGTAATATTTTACCAATAAACAGAAACGAAGTTGGATCCATCGATTTTTTCAGATCATATCTCATCGTGATTAGAATCTCTAATTTCAAAATGGCCGTTAGTAGCGTTAGTGGGTAAAGAAAAAAATGAAAAATGATGATATTAGGAGCGAGAAAATTTCATATAATACAGCTATAAAAAAAATTAAAAAAAAAGAAACGAAATTACGAATTATGCCTACGGTATTACGACACCTCCTGCCTCTTGAAATACGTCATCCCCATGTGAACGTAAGGGGGAAAAATACGAAAATGTATAAGAGGAATAGAATGAGAAAAACAGAGAGAGAAAAAAAAGAGCGAAATGAAAAAAAAAGGAATAAAAAGAATGATAAAATAGGGGGACACGTTACGACAGCCCGAATTCATTATTCGATGGCGCTCGAGCGAGAAGCGGGGGGGGGGGGGGGGGGGGAGGTGGGGGTGGTAAAGGGGGTGAATGGCTAAGGGATTCGAAATTGTTATCCTGCGAATGCATCGGGGGTCGTTCATCAAGGCACGTATGACACAATGAAGAGACAAAAAAAATGAAAAAGAGAAAGAATCTTGATCGAAGGCTTAATTCAAATTAGTTTTTTTTTATAAACCCCTGGACTTGAAGTAGTAAAATTTTAACTAGTGGAAGAGATCGAGCCACGAGTCAGCGATGAGGGTGCGGCTGCCAACACACAGAGAGAGAGAAAGAGGGGATTTCCACTCGAAAAATCGTGCAAGAAAGATTTTTTACTCCAATCATTCTTCGCGATGAATAAAAAAAAAACCTTGTAACTCCAAACGTATATTCAATTTATAATTGAAGGGAATTATCAATCACTCTTGTAGAGAAAAAAAAAGGAAAAAAAAAAACTGCCCATACCAATAAAACACAAATTACGACTGCAATTTCCTGCAAAACTTTTTTTTTAACAGCCAACAAAACCTCTGTCTATATATACATGTAACACATGTCCCTGAATCAATGAAGTAGCCACAAGTGAAGTACCAATGGGTCTAGTGGTGGTTGTGTGTGCCACAAAATGCAACGATCGTACGCGTAACGTAGGTTACTCTAACGCACGTGTGTAAATTGTATTCACTCTATCTCTCTCTCTCTTTTGCTCTTTCAATGCATGTAATTCTATTGCTATCTTTCTCCCTCTTTTTACTCAAACGTTTTCCCACTGACGGTCAACTCCCCCCTTTCCCTGCTTCTCTCCTCAGCCTCCCTTCCCCTACTTACAGCCGTTCCATTGAGCGTTCTGTACTCGACGTCTCTCCCTTTGAACAACGCGCAACGCCACTGCCACGACAGTTACTCCAACGTAACGCGTACATGAAAACGTTTTACATGTTTGGCTTTGCATTTATATATATAGATATAGATATATATATATATCGTGTATTTTTACTCTCACTCGTCGCTCTTTTCTGTTTGTAAACGTTACACACACACATACAGGTACTCAACCTAATCTTGAGCGTAAAAATTCCACGAGATTCTTTTTATCTCCCACATAATTTTATACTATTTGTCATTAACAGATAAGTTAGTATAAATCAGGTGTATCTTATGCGTTTTAATTTGAGATATTGGAGGGCATCTTTCTTGTCTTAATAAAGACATGAAAAATATAGAATTAATAAATTATCAGAAAAATAAAATTTTAAGACAAAATTTTTATTTTCCAGCATTTTTTTCTTCACTTTTTCAGTGGAATTTTTCTTTGATAAACTTTTTTTTCTTCATAATACAACGAAAAAGAGAATGAAAGAGTTATGGTAATGCAAAAAATGTTGAAACTTCTATGAATTTACTCTTTTGTATCACGTATCAAAAAAAAAAAAAAAAAATAGAGAGAGAGAAAAAAAATTGAGGCTACCACATGCTTGTTTAGTCCATCGACTCACAAGAGAAGATAACAACTATTTTCCTATCTCTTCTACTGAATCATTTGGAAGAATAAAACATGTATTGAAGCAATGATAAAGTATTTTATGAAAAAAAAAAAAAAAAAAATATAATACAAAAAATTATAGAGAATGGTTAAATATATAGATAGATGAAAAATCAAATATGAGGTCTAGAATGTTGTTTACAAAATGTAGAAAATCCCTCTCATGAGGTTCAACTTCTCTTATCTATACCCTACGATCACACTAGTTGGCATTTATGTTATATCTCGTACCGTGAAATCCAAACGTAACACGCTACACAACACTACCACCCATCAGGCGGTTTTTCCTCCCTTCCTCTTTTTCTCCTTCTCTCTCTCTCGCACTTTACTAGTAACCTTCTCGCTCTTGTTGCCCTCATCTTTCTCACTCTTTCTCGGTCAATTGCCTCTCACGCACCTGCAAATTCACACACGTGATGCCCTCCCACCCAACTGAACTCCTCAAAACAAAACTATAAGGTTAAAGATCGCTGAATCAAAACATGAAAAATCAAATATATAGAGGAAATAATGAAAATGAATGAATAATAATAATAAGAAAATGATTATAAACACTGCAATGTTAACGAAAGCTCTTTTGCATGAATTAAATTTTCGATTGGATTTCATTAATTTTATGGTGACTATATAATAATGACAGTGTGAAAACTAATTTTAATATTCCCTGACTTTTCCTTGACTAAAAATAAAGTTAGCGGACCTACAAAGAAAAAAAATTATTTAAATATACGTTAAAATTCTTAGTTATTCCGGAAAACAATTTTTTAAATCATAATTTAACAATAATATCCAAAACTGCGTTGAATTTTTAGAATTGTGATTTTCTCTTAAGCTTTTTGCAGATTTCCGACTAATCGAAAAGTTCAATTTTTTTCAATTAACTATCTGTTACTTTTAAAAATACGGAAATGATGAAAAATGACCTACTTTTAATTGTTAAAGGTTGTTTTTTAGGTATCCACAGAGCTCTGAAAGGCCACCTTTGACAATTAAATGAATTACTGAGGTCGTATATGCTAAAATATTAAGAATAAAGTGCAAATTTCCTTGATTAACGCTAAAATTCACTGACTTTCCCTTGATTATTCCAGAAATTTTAAATTCCCTGTCTTTTCCTGAGAAAGCCTCAATAAAGCAGACGAAATGTCGTTCATTTGACAATTATTTAGTATTGTTATAATTAATTTCTTCCAACGTCCTATGATCCCAAAGAGAATAATTTCAACATGGAAATGAAAAACATAATTGAAATATAAAAGGTTCAACGCATTAATTGTTGTCCATAATTATCATCAAATGTTAATGATTGATAAATGATGGACTTGAATACGGAAGAATAATGATAAGTTTTAAAAAAGTTGGCAAAAAAAATTGTTGAATTCCCCCCCCCCCCCCTGCTTATCTCTCTCTGTGAAAAATATGAAATTTCACAAACTCAATATAGAATTCGAACGAATTTTCAACCAAGCAAGTTTTCAAGGAAAAATTCAAAATATATATAGAAAATTGAGTTTAAAATTGGAAACTCAAGTGAGAGAGATAGAGAGAGAGTAAGATAGATAGATGTCGGGGTACTGTATATAGTTGAGTACGACACTGGCAACGTCGCAAAGAGGCCCGGCCCCCGACCGGCGCGCCGCTTTCCTCGGGAATTCTGTTATAGATTAAAATTTTTTTACCGGGAAGATATTGATTGTTGCTTTTTATTAATGTAACATTAAAGTGGCGGGCTCTGAGCGCTGGCAGAGAGAAAGAGAAGCAGAAAAAAAAAGAAGAGAAAAAAAAGAGTCAAGAGGAAGGGAGATAGGAGAGAAAGAGCAAGAAGACGCGCGGGAAACATTGTCGATGGTGGGGGATGATTCGAGTGGGGGGGGATAGAAAAGTTCCACGAGTGGGGGAGGAAAAGGTGCACCGATGAGGGGGTTGAGAGTGGGGGATGAAAACACGAGTAAAGAGGGGAGAGGATATTTAGAGGGAGGGGGGAGGGGGATGAGAAGGGGGTTTTCGGGGGAAGAAGGATGGCAATAGTATTTTCAACTACATGTATAGAACATCATAGCGTCTTATATGCCTATACTCTCCCTCTATTTCTATAATCATTTTCCTCAGCTACCCACGCCGTTTTCAATCATCATTTTTCATCTCGTAAATTTCCACAAATTCGAGTTATCTGAGTCGCAATTTTTTTTTCCGAAGATACATTCTTCATTAAAGCACATACGAGGGCTGGTATTTTTTTAATTTTTTCTTTTTTAATTCTTTTATACTGAGTTTGACATTTTCTTTAAGTTGAGAAAAGGCTTCTCTTGCAACAAAGCATTCATCTTTGCTATATACAGAGAGAAAAAGAGAAAAGAAGAGAGTATCGTTCTTTCTTCGTTTCTTTTAGCTCTCACATACACACAGGGGTCTCTTCTACTTTGGCTTCATTGAGGGGAAAAAGAGGGGCAAGGCTAACTCGGTTCCACAATTTTTCTCCTCAATTTTTTTGCGTTTTTTTCCCCCGTTTCTTTTTTCTCATTTTTTTTTGTGCTTTTCCTCCGAGGTTGAGGGGAGGCTCGAAGGGGGGAGGGGGGGGGAGATTTGCACCGCCCGTCGAGCCGTTATTCTTTTTTACTTTATTTTCAACGACCGTCAAGGAGCACGGAAGGGATGCGCGGATCGATGAGAAGACTATAAATGGGATTTCCAAGAAATTGGGAGGGAGATTGGAAGAACAAAATTAAAATATAATTTCCTTCTTTTTTCTTTTTATAAATTTCATAGTTGATAATTGATTGCTGGACATTTTTACATTTAGAATATCTTCTACAGTCATTTTATTTTCTTCTCCAATTCTTTATTTCAATTCTTTTTCGATGAAAATTTAATCGATTCATCTCTATTTCAAGCGGATTTATGAAGGAATTTTCCAGGAGTATAATAAATATTCGAATTTTTTTGAGATTTTTTTTGCATTATTGAAATACGACTTGGAGGACATTTGGAGTAATTAAAATCATGACAAGATATTAGGAATGGAGCTAGACGCCCGAGAAACAGTTATCTGACTTGTCTCTGTGGCCAATTAATTAATTTCGATCATAAGCCCATGTCAAACGTCAAATATAAAATATGCATTTTGTCTCGAAAAACTGTGCATTGCAAGTGAAATTTGATTTATCGATTTGAAACTTGAAGAAAACAAAAAAAATGCCTACATGAAATATAAAACATGATTTCACATAAAATTAAACTTGCAAACTACTATTTGCATTTCTCCAAACACTTTCCATAACTTTTTAAAATATTTTCCTGTACACATTTTCAGGGTGAAAAAAAAAAAAAATTTTAATTAAAAATAAATGGGAAAAAAATTGATATTGGAATTTTTTTATTAAGAATATGAAGGAAGAGAACGGGGGAATTATAAATCTTTCGTCTGGAGGGGTTAGGGGGCTGTCGACCCTCTCGCAGATGAACCCCAGAACTGCGCAAACTCCTCTTGGGTTTATTCCGCAAAATTAGATTTTACGGTTGAATTTTTTTTTTTTTTACTTCCAACATTTTTCATTTTTCTCCTTTTTCTTTTCTTTTTTTTACCCCGCCTGTTTTTTATACAGAAAATATATAAAAAAAAAAACCCTGGAAACCCGAAGAGCATCAACCCTTTCCGGCTTAATATGCATTTTTTATATCTCTTTGTAATCTCAGGAAAATAATAAAGCTAAAAAATATATGAAAATCCGGTTTATTTACATCGTCAAAAAATTATTAAACCCAATGCTTTTCTCCTCATACATATATATATACATATATACAGCAACTTTGCTTATTGATTTTTGCTCTCCACCCATGGAATTAGTTTCTCCATAAGAATTTGAATTTGAAAACGGGTAAAAAATAAATTTTCTCGTATTTCCAACTTGGAATAACTAAAAAAAATATTATTATTATTATTATAGTTATGAGGTGCATTTGGAAGCCTACAGTATTCGCGTATCCTTGATCGTATATATATTTTTTTTTCAATTTTTTTGGTTTGAATGGGCTTTTTCCTTTTTTTTGCAACAATACCATTCAAATGTAAATACAAGGGATATCAAGTATCCGTTTCTTTTTTATATTTTATTTCTGTCTCACTATATGTAAAAAAAAAGCCCAGCCAAATGCAACTGAACAAAAAAATCGAGGTTCCCAGCCTATCGTACAATAGAAACGAATTCTCTAAAATAAAGACAAAAAAATAAAATAAAAAAAAAAAAAGAAGAAAAAATTGTGAGTGACATAAAAAACTCAACGGACACAAAATCAATGTTTGAAACATTCATTTCGTGCTGTGAACTAAATGGTGAGAATAAATCTAATGTGTTTGTGTGCGTTTGGAATAAATGAAAATAGGTTAACGCATTTTTCTACTGTAATAAAAAATAACTGTTGGCCCGCCTTATCGATATATATATATATATTTCCGCGAATTGCACGTTTTTCCCCCTTTTTTTTTGGTCTCAGAGAGCCATGGCAATGCTTTGCCAAACGAATGAAAATTCATTGTGCGTTAAAAATCATCTACCCCTTTTAATTTTCCGTAAATTACAGTGTAAATTCGTAATTTCTTCATCTTTTGAGCATTTTCCAGGATTCATCTTTCTTCTTTCCCCCAAATATTGTCGAATATAAAGAATGCATTTCTTTTTTATGTTTCAAATTTAATTATTGTTAAAAAAAAAAAGTGAAATAAATAAATCAAAAAGTTCATCATTTTTCCAATTAACGGCTGAATGGTTCTTTAATGAAGGGAAATTGCAAGCACGGAATTGGAAATTTTGAACGAATGAGGGGAGAATGTGAAACCATTATTTTTAATTGTTTTTCGTTTTTTTTTTTGTCCCTCTACAATTTTAGTTGGGGCTCACTGGTAACAAAAAAAAAGGAATGTAATAACGTAAGTAAATGGAATAAGGTGATTCAATGAAAGAATTTTTGAGAATCATTGATTCAAATATGCTCCAAAAAAAAAAAAAAATTTTGAAATTGAACCGATGATTGAAAAATTGACAAAATAAATTTGCATTACTCGCTTGAAAGTATGTGTCAGTTTGGTGACGTCAGCTCTACAAGGAAAATGAATAAAAAAGAGAATAAGAAGAGTTGGAGTAAAGTGCCCCAGCTCGTCGTCCCGCCAATAGCCCATCGAAGCCTTCACCTCTCTCTCGCCACCCAGACACCCCGGTCATCCCTACCCCTATTCGTCTAGAGCCATTTCTTCTTCCCCTTCTATTCGCTCCTACCATTTTCCCTATCCCCCCTGTTTTTTATCATACTTTTAAGCCTCTCACGGACACACGAGGAAGAGAGTGTACCCTCTACTGGCCAGGCCAGGGGAAGACCCCACAAAACGACCTACCAATTGTCACACACAGGTACCCGGATAGCATTTACAAAAAACTCCTCTATTGATCCACACGAATGAAGAAAACGAACGTGACCATTAATTTCTCACATTTGTCATTAATTTCCCAGTGAAATCATGAATTCCAAGTGTTTAGAACCCTTTTACCCTTTTCAAAAATTCAACTAACCCAATATTTTCTTCTTCTTTTTTTTTTCTTTTTCTATTATTATTTAAACATCTCCCGAAATATCAATTAACGATCAATTTCGAGTGATGATGGAGTCGACCTTTTGAAATTTCCCGGAAATACACTTGTCCTACATTCAAAAGTCTTCTATAATTTTTTGAAAAGGCCACATCGAACGTCATCAATTGACATCATATCACAAATTTAGCTTGTTTCTTCAATTTCTTTATAAAATTATGAATTCTCAAAATATTTTTACAATTTTACTTCGTAACATATTTTATCAACTGAATAAATCATATGTTAACGGAACTATTGAGAGAGGGAGGAAAGAGAATACATACCCCCTTTTATGACAAGAAGCAGAAACAATGTGAGTGTGTTGCTATTAACATGAGATTATGTATGGCAAGCATCTCGTGAATTTGTAAATCGATGTAACAAAGATGTGAAGGATCTGGAGGAGATGAAAGAGGTATTTGTAACCCGGTATGCGGCAAAAGTGTCTGGAGTAGTAAAAGGGGAATCGTTCAACTCCCTTATCCTTTTGTCACCCCTTATTTCTTTTTTTCTTCTGTGAAACTATTCTCTCTCTTTCTCTTACTCATCTTGTGAAAGAAAAAGTATGAAAGTCTCTCCCAGTTTACCTACTAGTTTTTACCTCAGCTGTGTTCTAGTACAATCGATTCTTAAACTTTCTCGCAATTCAAAACTACCCAACAATCAAATGAAACAAAACTAAACAGTTTATGTAGGGGAAAGTGGGGTAAAATGGGAAGTTTGATGAAATGGTTTGAGATGGATTTTTTTGGACACTTCTTCTTAAATTTTGGGTGGAAAACATGTGTCAGAATTGATTTTTGACAATTTTTTGGAGATTCAATTTTTTAGATCAAAAATAGAGTGTAAAAGCCTTTCGATCTTCAATTTTTTAAGGATATCTTGGATTCTTGTTTGTAGTAGTGAAATGATTTGCCATTAATTTACGAGGTTTCTAATTGATTTTCATTGATTCTTCAATTATTTATAGGTCATTCTATGAAAATCAGTTACTGCTTATTAAAAACCTTGGAAAAACGATTTTTTCTTTCATTGAATCACATGAATTGACGGCATATGATCTCATCTCAGCAATGGAACCCGTGATGTCCTCGAAAAAATGAAAATTTTCAATTTTTTAGCGGGTTAGAGCTCTGAGTTCCAACTGAAAAAAATTAATTATCAAAGAAAAAGTAAAAAATTCATTTTTAACCACGTTTTCCTAGGGAAATTTCCTCAGATTTTCAATGGAATAATTAGAAAAAACCTATCTTGAATATTTTCACTCATTTCATACGATTTCTATAATATAAAACATAAAAATTAAAATATGTTCTTTTTTATGATCTTCCCCTAAATTTCCAGAGACAATTAGCGAAATTCTCGTTCAAAATTTCAAAGTCTTAAATTATTTACAAGTAAAGCTCCAAAAGAATAAAAAAAACTGTTCACGGGTATTTCCATATGCGATAAGACTTGAAATTATCACGCATATCAGCTTTTTGAGCGATGTAATTTCCACAAGTAATTGCGTGAGTGGTTAAAAGGAGAGAAAAAAAAAGACGCAAAAAATATGAAAAAAGAAGACGTATAAAAAATATTATTATTTTATACGGACTCTTTCGCATATACATATAGAGGGCTGCGAATTATTATAGCAGTTGGAATTGTTCCCTCTTTCCCTCAAACTGGCAGCCATATTTTTTGCCGCAGTTTTTTTAAACGCTTCGTTTTTTTTTGTTCTTCATCGTTTTTTTTCCACTTTTTTTTCCTTGCTATATCTAAGACTTTTCCGTCGCGCACGCTCGTGGAATTCCAACGTTCATTCGCCTCCATCGGCCATTAATCATAGCCAAGACTTACGCCTCCGGCGTCTCGGCTGTGCCGGGGAATTTTAAGTTTTTACCAGCGAATGAGGAAGAAGAGTGCGAGGCAAAGGGGAAATGAGGGAAAAAAATTTCCAAAAAAAAAAAAAAAAAAGGAAAAAAGAATACTGAGGGAATAAATTACAGTTAATTTCAATGATAATTTTATTTTACGCTTGTCTAAAGGAAAAAGTTTCAACCTTTTTTTGTTTCGGTTACATTCAATTTTTCATTGAAATGCAACTTAACAAAAAAAAAATTTGCAAAAAAAATTATTGACTCGAGGTGGAAAAAAACATTCCTCATTGACGCAATTTTTCATTTTTTTCCTAATTTCTTTTCAAAATACTAATGATTATAAAAATCCATTGACATGCAATCATTACAACGACGTGTTGAAGCGAAACGTGAGTGAATGATAGCGGTCGTTTGTAATAGAGAGCTGGAGCTCTGTAACTGTGCCATGTAATACCTATGAATGTGTGTAATGAAGGTTGGGTAACCCACGTGTAAAACAGATACTGTTGGTAGACACGGAAAAACGCGCGGCAATTTTGTGAAATTACAGACTGTTGACATTTTATTCTGTGCACTTGAATTATCTGAGAATAGGTGGTAAACACGTTGAACTTATTAATTCATCACTTAATTTAACCACAGGCTAATAAATTTAGTTATTTACATCCATGAATTTTGTAATTATCCAAGTCATCATTTCTCTACGCCAATTTTTCTGACAAGTATCAGGATTTGCTCCAACTTGAATCCATTTATTTAATCATATTTTCCATCGAACAAGTGTCAATAATGATAAAGTGATTTCATCTCTTCAAAAAAAAAGGAAAATGAAGAGAAAAAAAATTACAGAATAAATTAGAACGTGGGGAATTTCAAAATTCAATCACTTCCGGAATAAGATTGGCACGCTTGGTTGAGCCAGTTGATGCTAATTTTCGTATAAATTTAAAATTACCCATCAAAACATAAATTATTTGAATACCCTAAATGTGTCATGATATCAAAATCTAGGGTTTATTCGAGGTTAGATAAAAATCTGTGTCACAGACTACTTTGTTTCCATTTTTTTTTTCCAATTTATCATTGGAAATGAGAAAAAAAAAATTGATACAAGGTGAACTTTCCCTAGACTATTAGAAAGCCTGTGGCGCTTTCTGCTATAATTATACCCATCTTCTTCATATCTGAGCAAATCAAAGCAAGAAATAGTTCAAAGATTGATGATGCAAAAAAAGATCTAGTCTAAGCAGCCTCCAAGTTTCCAAAGATACCGCAAGTTGCTGCTGAATTAATAAATGTATTTCCTAAATAAAATAAAGTTTTCAAGCAAGGATGAGTGAATCCAGTGAATTTCCATCGAAATAGCGTTCGATTGAGAATCATATTGAATAAGAATTATTTGTTGCGAATGCTACGAGAATAAATGCAATGTAGACAATAATAAAAAATAATAAAATAGAGGTATAAACTAGGAAGCAAAACTTCTCGAGTTTGCTCACATTCAAAACGCTCTATGGCTTTACTGTCAAGTCTATCGACTTGAGTGTATATACAAAACTGGTGGAGAGTAGAGACTCACAAGAGACTCGTGTCTATAATTAATATCTATGCTTCCATAACTGACCGAGATATATAAACGTTTGCTTTTTTAAACGAGAAAACTATATCAAAGAGTAAAAAAATATTCTTATTTTTTCTCTTCTTTTTTTTTCCTCCCCTACTTCTTTGTTTGGTCAATGCCCTCATGGACTGGGAGATAAGATTTTTCTTTACTCTGTGATAATGACAATGCAGGCGTGGTCCAAGCACGATTCTTCGAGTTTTTTTTTCCTTTAAAGCACTCAAAAACGAAAAAAAAAAAGTTAAAATCAACAGAAAGAATGTTTCTGATGTGACGAAATTTTTCAAGCCACTTGTGCAATGTGACATGTGGAAATTCTTGATTTTACATGTCAACAACTCCAAATTTGACATACTTTTTAGTCTGAAAAAAAATTGGAGAGATATGGAAAAATTATTTTTCTTCACTCAACCCAACGTTTTCTAACGTATAAAATCAGAATTTATTTCGTATTTTATTGGTCAACTTTGTACGTTTTTCTTTTTTCTTTTTCTTTTTATATGAATCAATGTAATTATTGAAGAAAGTCAAATGAAAAATTCGATGGAAATTGGTGCACTGGAAAGCGAGGGGAATTTCCGGTTCCGTAATGTGACTAACGACCTACTTTACTCCAATAGTTCTCGAGTATTCGCGACAAATATATATAGTACTATACGAAAAATTTTACAAAACTTTTTTGTGAAACATTTTGAATGAAAATTTGTCTTCAAATAGCTTGACCCTTCTCGCTATTGATCATTGAAATACTCTGAGAGTTTTTTTTCCATTTCACTCCAAAAGAGAATCATTAACATTGTATACATATAGGGGAAGATGGGGCAATACGGGTATAAGGGGTAAATGGACACATTTAACTTTGAATGCATATATATTATGAGAAAATCTTTAAATGGATGAAAATATTGGAGATAGATTTTTTTGATGATTCTATCGGAAAACTGAGGAAATTTCAGGCGAGAAACAAGTGTCAGAATTAAATTTTTACAATTTTTCGAAAATTCTATTTTTTGGGGCATTTTTGGGGGGTGAAGCCTTTTGATTTTGGAGTAAAGTTTGTTTTTTCGAAATATCTCCGGTTCTATTGGTCGTAACGACCTGGGGCCGATCTCAAATGAAAGGTGAGATTGTTTCCCATCGATTTATGGGGTTTTGAATTGAAAAATATCGATTTTTCACATAGTTATAGGGTAAAATCCGATGATCATGATTTTTCACAAAAGTTCCCATAGCTATCTGGAAAATCGATATTTTCGAATTCAAATCCCCATAAGTCGATGGAAAATGATCTCAGCTTTCATTTGAAATCGGTCCCATGTCGCTACGATCAATAGAACCGGAGATATTTCGAAAAAGCTGAATTTTTTCAAAAATTAAAGACCTTTTAAACCTCAAAAATGCAAAAAAATAATCAATTTCTCAAAAAACTGAACGAATTGAATTCTGACATTTGTTATCTGCCTCAAATTTTCTCAGCTTCTCAATAAAATTATATAAAAAAATCTATCTACCAATGTTTCATTACAATGTCCATTTTCCCCCTTATCTATAGATATTAAAAATGAACCGAATCAGAGAATAATTAGTTTTGTTGCAGCTTTAATGAAAAAATTAAGTGCAGTAATTTAGATGGAAGAAAAGCAAAATCTTATCATAAATTAGTATTAAAAAAATCTCATTACGATTCTTTCTGGCAAGTAAGACATCCGGTGGGAATAACCAAGACAGTCAAGAGAGAGACAGATAGAAAAAAGAGAGGATCTAAAAATGATACAAAAAACCGAGTGAAATGAATGGCAGAATAACAAGAATAAGTGCGCAATGGATTGCACTGGAGAATTTCCACGAGTACGGCGACCTTGGCGTGATGTTGCCCCTTGTCATTATTTTTTGCGAGTCCCCCCCTCCTCCTCCTCCCTTCTACCACCTATTTCCGGTGTAACCATCTCCCCTTCCTCCCGTTTACCTTTCACATTTCGAAGAGGTTTTCATGCCGATATATCGAAACAAACGGTGCGTAACAAGCTATCGAGTGAATCGTATGAAAAATAAAATCAAAACAAAAAAAAAAAAATTACTGCATTGGAAATCGACACTGTGTTTGTTTCACACTGGAAAATACCAATACACAGAGTTTCAATTGCGAGGCGAGTGTGATTTTGCCTTTTTTACGTATATTTTTTTTTTTAATTTCTTTTTTTTTTTGCATTTGTGGGGAGTGCACACGAGACAAGAGATGACATTTATTGATTTTGACAGTGAGTTTGGCCAGGGGTGAATAACTTTGATTAGATATCAAATTTCAGATGTTATGATCGCATTTTCTTTTTCCATTTTTTTTAACCCCCAAACACAGCTTCAACACACAGAGACATACACAAACACACGTGTGCATGTATTTTGAATATTTCAATATGAAATTGTCAAATAATATTATTATGGAGAATTTTATCAAAGATTTTTATTCACTGATAATACGAGTGATGATTAATCATGATGCATTTATAACTTTTATCAGTGAATTGATAAAACGCGGTGAAATTTTATTCTATAACATTCGTGATTTCAGGAAAATGTAGAATTTAATATAGATTTTTTTCTAAAATATTCCTACAATTTTACTTGCATCACTTTAGATGATAATCAACATATATCAGACAATTTTTTGCAATTTTATGAATAAATGAATTATAAAAAATCTAAAAAAAATTGCACTTGCAGTTTTTTAAATTTTCTTCATTTTCCTATTTTTCAAATTATTTAAATAATGCATTTTACGCAGAAAAAAACGCAAAATTGTCAGATATCTACAATTTTCACTATAATTGCGTTGCATTAGAAACAAAGTGGCGCAAGTGTTATATATAAGCATAGCACTTACGCCCCTTCGTTTTCAAGGCGAAAATTTAGTTAAAATCAATAGATACCGATTACTAATTTTCAATTTGATGGATAAAATCCAAAAATAATTTTAATTTCCAAGAAAATTCTAATTTTCCGATATTTTGATGAAATGCCAAAGAATTTCCACGAAAAATTCTCGGCCAATGAGCAAAGAAAAATGAATTTCTGGCGCAATTTTGAACCAGCGTGGTAAACGTAATTCCATGTGATTCGAATGATATGTATAAACAGATGGAACTAACTCGTTTCTCTCGAATTCATTGACCAAAATTTTCCACACACACACAAATCGACCCGATGTGGTCATATCTAACCTAACCCAACGAGGAGAGCTCTGTAGCCATCCATGTGAACTTCATGCCTGCCTGACGCGACTTTACAGACAGGTGGTAGACGTTGCTTTGAATAAGCATGGAATTTCCTATCTCTAAAAAAGAACAGTTACATATATATAATCAAATATAACTATTGAAAGAATCAACATGGTGCTATTGACTTTTCAGAGACATTTTCCAAAAAATACCTCGAATTATTCAAAGATATTAAAAGAATTAAAGAAGCACAAACAAATGTAAATTTCTAAAATTCTTCGAAAAACAATTCTTCCCTAATTTTAAAATGTAAAAATATTTTACCCCTCATTTCTCTTTTAAAAATTTTTTTTTATCCTCGACGATCGGTTGGGTTGGGCATTCACAAAATTAATATCGATCGCAGAGCACTCGTTCTTTTTTTTTTCTGAAAAAAACAAAACTCCACAGAAAAAAAAGGAAATCATAAGAGCTAAAAAAGAGCGAAGCAAAAGAGAAGAAAAAAAGCTACTCGACCGAGACTTAAAAAAAAAAGAAAAATAATGAAAGAAAAATAAAATGAAAAAAAAAGAAGAGAATTAAGGGGAGAGATTGAGAGAGGGGTATAGAACTATAGAGCTATATACCCCATCTTACATGGCATCGCCCATGCGCGCCATCACCCTCCCCAGTCGTAAGAGCAGTGGAAGACCATAAACCGAAAAAAAACTCTCTACATATATATAGTATATATAAGAAAGAAAAAAGATGAAGACAAAGCGAGGAAAAAAAGAGAGAGAAAAAACACACCGACAGGCTTTTTATGTGACCCGCCATCATAACCTCAAAGAGAAGGCCATTCCACATCCTTTTTCTACACTTTACTATTTCAAAAAAAGAAAGAAAAAAAAAGCAAAAATCCCTTTATCCATATCCTGCGAATAGAGATGATTGGAATAATTTTTTTTCGAAAAAATTACCGAGTGAAATTGGAGTTTGATTCATTTGAGAAACGAGAATACTTGTTTTTTTTTTTTATTGCAAAGAGAAAAGCATCAGCCGCATGATCTCTGAATATATATTGCTCTCTCTCTCTCTCTCTCTCTCTCTTGGGCTTCTCTATATATAACGCGTCTATCCGCACACACACACAGATGTGTGTAATATGTGTGCGTGTGTTTGTGGAGGAGTCTCTCTCTCTCTGCGCACACTCAGAACACAAAACGTGGGGACGCACGCGCGTAAAAACAGAGTGAAACGCGCCAGAAGTTTTTTTTTTCTTCTTTTTCGCATGACATTAAAAACACAACACGATGAAATTCACATTCAATTATCATTATTTCAAATTTTTTTATTATTCATTCTCACACAATTGGCAAGAAATGAATGAGGAAAATTTCAAATCTATTTGGGATGGCTCTTGAGTATTTCTTTCAGAATAAAAGAGCAGATGTTATAGCATTATTTTTTTGAGGAAAATTTTTTTTTCCATTTTGGAGTACTCACTTCTTTTTTTCTCGGAAAAACGTTGGCTCGATGAATAAATATTGTGAGGAAGCACCGGATCCTCAAAAAGCACACTAACACACACGTCTCTCTCTCAATTTTCACGCTTCCTCAGCGTTTAATTTAATCCCTTTCTTTCTGTTTTAGTGCTCAATTTCGTTTTTTTTTTTTCAATTTTTTTATTTTTACTTCTGAATTAACGCACCGATGTAAACACACAGAACACACTCACAGTTCGCCAGCATGCACACCGGCGACACATATCGGTTTTTAGTACATCAAAAAAAAAGAGCCCAAACAACAAAGCTCCAAAAAAAAAAAAAATCTTCACAATTCCCCCAATAAAAAATTCAAGGAAAAAAAAATAATTTAATACTAAAAAATCTTGAGTGAGACGAAAAAAAAATGATGAAATTTTCAACAAAAAAAAAAAAAGCACTGTTTCACGTTCTCTGACGTTTGTTTTTTGTTTTCACGGGCACAAAAGGAGTGGGAGGGGCGAAGAGAGGAAACACGAATCACAATCGCACACTTGAATCCACTTCTGTATTTTTTTTTATGAAAAAAGGAAAAAAACAAAAAAACAACATGAATGAACAAAAAATAATAAAACACAAAAACTCGTATTTTTCGTATTACGAATTTAGATAGACTTTTTTTTATAATAATAATAATAATAGCTGGCGTTATTGAACTGTCCGCACCCAATCAGTTGGAAAATGCCGGAATGTGATTTTGAAAAAAACGATTTCACCGTTTTTTTTATATAAAACAGAAAAATACTGTGCGAGTTGTGTGCCGATAGGCTACACGGCCCTAAGTGGTTTGACGTTAAGAAGTACTGTGATCAGACGAGGAGAGGGGGGGAGGGGTATTGGAGGGGAAATGCGAATACAGGAGTGGGAGAAGGGATCCGGAGGAGTTTTAGGGGAAGAACGCGTCACACAGTGGAGGGGAGAGGAGGGGAGGAGAAAAATATGAAAGACAGAGATGCGAATGAACTGAAGGAAATTAAAGATAGAATGAGACAGAGAATTTTGTGATGCGGTGAAATAAAAATGTTGAGAGTAAATATATATATATGTATAGAGCAACAAGAAGAGGGGAAGTGAATTTTAAAAGGGTGGGGCAACAACTATGCGCGTGGGGAATTCCTGAAAGGGGAGAGTACTGGGCAGATGAGGGGAAATTTCCTATCACCCTCCCTTTGCGCTATTTCACTTCGGTAATTCTCGTGATTTTTCGTACCTTTTCGTTTCTCCGACCCGCGCAAATATACATGGCTTTTATTTTCTCTTCCATCTTTCTTATTTCATTTTTTTTTCTCATTTTTTCTTTTCCTTTTTTCGTTTAGAGAAGGAGAGAATGTTTGTTTTTTTTTTCATTTTCTTCTTCCTCTTTCTCGTTTCACATTTCTGTTTTCTTTCTCCCAAGTTTTTTTCCATCCAGCATTTCTTTTTATTTGTTTCAATTTGCAAGAACGCAGAGGATTCAGATGGGGGCATTTTTCTTTCGATTTTTCGTGCCACAGTCGGTACGGAGAGAATTGTAGAGAGTTTGAGGAATTTCATGGTAAAAAATCAATACTTGGAGAATTATGGGAGAGAGAAAAAAGAGAGCGAGATGTATATATATATATATGTATTGGAGTTGGAGGGATCTACCGGTCGATCCGGATTCTTCACGCAGTTTTGGGAATTTGTGAATTTTTTGGAAAAAAAGAAAGGGCTGTCGGTAAAACAGAAAAAAAAGAGCGATTAAATACTTGAGAAACAATTATTTTACCTTATTTTTGAACGAAAAAATAGAGCATCAACTATTTCAAACTCTTAGGATAAAAAAAGAAAATTATTAATATGAAAATAATGAGAAATACAATTCTGAAAACTTTATAATAGCTTTTGCAGAATTGTCCAGTAATAATTCAACATAGCAACTTGATTTTCAAGGGCAGAGTACTTTCAAGATTACTCGTTTTTACTGAAATTTTTTAAAAATTAGCTTTTTTTTTTGCCTGAATTCGTTTTACTGTGACGATCACAATTATTTCGCTTCTTCGTTTGTTTTTGTACGTTTCATTGGATCAAGAAACGATGGGATAGGGTTCAAGGACCCTTGCGGATACGCTCGAGAGGTATCGATCAGGTAGAATGGTATTTAAGCCTCGAAAAAAGAATTTAATTGAAATTTTCCCACAATTAATATTTTATTCAATAAAGTTTGAATCAAGTATTATTATATATATATGAAGAATGAAATTACCGAATTCATGAATTTATCATTTGAACCATTCAGCATTGAAGTCATCAGGAATGAATGAACACTCATTGGATTTCTCGATAATTTTAATTCACGTAAAAATTCAAAAATAACTCTAATAAGTCATTATTGACCGTAAAATGAAACCATTGATTGTCTTTTCGAAAGTTTCTAACTGTAGAAATTGAATGGGGTTAGATACACGAGTTTCAGTTTGCACTATGAAAGCTGGATTATCTTAGAAAATCGAGTTTCTGCATTCCTCGGGGCTATCACGAATTAATAAGAAGGAAAAATAACAAAAAATTCCTTCTTAAACCTCACATAATACAGATATATACACATATATATATAGTATTACCTTGAAAATTTGAATGATTAATTACGGCTGTTTTCATTGAAAAAAACATGGAAAAAAGCGATGAAAATTACTGAATTTCGTGATACTATGACTGATATTTAGATATTAAATGACGAAAAAAAGCGACAATTTAATACATCAATAATGGAAATTGATCAAGTAATAAATCCATGTATCCATTCATTCATTCTGCCATGGACAGCACAGGAGAGAACAAGAGTCGGAATATCTGATCCTTGCTCTTCATCGACAGAGTTAAATTTTTTTTTGAAAATTCAAGAGATAAAAATTGCACAGAATCGATAATCATTCAACGTTTGGTCCATAATTCATTATCACAATCGTTGAAAATGATTTTTCTTGAAAATTTTCGATTTTTTTAAGCACCATTGAAGCTCAAATCAGCTGCTAGAAGGAGCATAAATTCAGGATCAAGAGAAGATCCTAGTATTCATGATTTCATTTAAGAATGCAGCATTTTAATCGAATTTTGAAAAGCATAATGAATATCGCCTTAAAAACAAAGGGGCTTAAGTGCTATGTTTATCTACAACACTTACGCCTCTTTGTTTCGAAAATAAAGATATACATTCAAGTGATTTTCGAATACTAAGATCTTCTGAAGAACGAGTTAACTTCTTTTTTTTTTTTTAATTTTTTGAATTTCTTTCTGCGAATTAAGCATATTACCTTTGTATGTACCGCTTGAACTGATGTCTGAGTTTATTGATATTGTACAAGGTCGGGGAGTATATATACTCGTACAAGTCCCAATTGCATTGGGGCTGAGGATGAAAGTGGGTCCAGACTGATGAGAAAAAAAATCCTTTCGAAAAATTTATTATCGTCGTTGAAGAAGAAAAAAAAATCCTTAAAAAATTGAAGAAATCCATTTAATTTTCCGTTTCTGTTAAAATAATGTAAATTGACTGATGATATTATTGATATTTTTTGGAATAAAGATGATAAGCACCCTAATGAGGTCCACGCAGAGTGGACGAAACGTTGGTGCCTTTAATAATTAAAATTAAATTCGAAATTTTCTTTGGGAGTGACCATGATGACCGATACTTTATCCACTGATAATAATTTGAATAATGGTCGGAGAAGAAACTTAAATAATTAAAGAAATCCTAATATTCCGAGTAATTAAAGAATCTTGAGCTCTCATGCTTTGAGGGGAACTCGATGGAAAAATCTTCAGTTACCACTGGAGAATAGCATAATAGTGAATTCCAAGAGAATTCTTCTTTTTTTTTCTTTCCAGTACAGTGTATTCCCAATCCTCGGATTCCGAAGGCCAATCTTTTGCCTCTTCCACCTCTATAACTGGCCTTCAAACACACACATACACTGCTCCGAAGGGCACTGAATAATTCTCTTATATTTTCTCTATTTTTTCATTTCTTTCCTTTTTTTCTTTTTCAATCTTCCAAAGGGAGGTTACGATCCGCTTTGCAAAGAATAATACAGCATCCTTGCTGTATGTGAAGACCAGATTTTTTTTTCCCCCCCAAGAGACAAATATTTATTATAGAATAATAATAAAAACCGGATAGTGGAGAATAAATTGATTTATTAAATTCCTCCCTCAATTTTTTTAAATTCGATATTAAAGGTTTTTCATTCCATTATAATTTGAAATTTATTAGCCTTTTTTTTGTTGGTCCTTTTTTTTGTTTTATCTCCCCGTGAATTCTTTTATGCGCAAACTCTAGTCTATCGGTTTTGAGGCGGGAGAGGAAGGAGGTGACCGCAAAATTAAACGTTAATTAGTTTTCCCCATTGGTTAATTATGCAGGAGATTTCATCCTCTTCTTCACCTGTTCATTTTTTATTTTATAATATTTTTTTTAGTCCCTCCATCATTTTACGACTGTTCGAAGGTTCTTTCTTCTTTTTTTTTCAAAAAAACACCTTTGAATTAAATTTTTCGGGAATTCGTTAATTTCCAACTGTTGCGCAGTCGATGATGCGCAAACGCGGGAGGGAGTGGTCATTTTAACGTGAAAGCTTCGATAATTACGGAATTCTCTCATTTCGTCACACCAAAGCTTGCATTTTCCTCATTTCTTCATTTGCATTTCATACTGAGTCAATTTTGCATTGTTCATTTGGCTATTTGTTGATAGGCTCACACGACCAACAGATGGACGGTTTCTATTATTGAGGATTTTCATGGATAAATAAATGATTCTTATACTTTTCGCGTCAATTCCTGATTATCACATTCATATAGATGTATAAACTATTTATTACATACCGATCGATCGAAATTTGAAATCATAACACTGCAAATATGCAACTGTTCATTTATTGGGGTTTCAAGTTTATTTCCAGTTTTTCTTTGATTTTCTTCAATTATTTCTACATTATTCAAGTTTAATTGATTTTTAGTCGATTCACTGTAGGGGAGAGGGGGGCAAAATGGACACTGTAATGAAACGGTTAGAGATGGATTTTTTTCGATGATTCTATTGGAAAGCTGAGGAAATTTTGGCCGGAAAATGAGTGTCAGAGGTATTTTTTTCAATTTTTTTCAAAAATTCGATATTTTTCAGCATTTTTGAAGGGAAAGCCTTTCTTTTTTTGAAAATTTTCAGTTATTTGCGAATATCTCTGGTTCTATTGGTCGTAGCAATTCGGGGTTGGTCTCAAATGAAAGGTGAGCTCATTTCCCATCGATTTATAGAGTTTTGAATTTGAAAATATCAATTTTTGGGATAGTTATAGGCCGAAAACTGTTTCACAAAACTGCTTCACAAAAATTCCAATAAATACCTCAAAAATCGATATTTTTTAATTGAAAACCCTATCGATCGATGGCAAACGATGTCATCTTTCACCTCCCATCGGAATTTTTACGGTACGACAAACAGAACCGAAGATATTCTCGAAAAACTGATAATTTTCAAAAAAAAGGGTCTTACCGCTCTAAAATGCTAAAAAAAAGTCAAAAACGCCGAAAATTCGAAAAAAATTAATTCCGGCACTTGTTTTCCGCCCAAAATTTCCTCAGCTTCCCAATGGAATCATCAAAAACAATCGACCGCCAAAATTTCTATTAATTCCAAGAGTTTTCCATAATATTTGCCTAAAAATTTAGATGTGTCCATTTTACCCCTGATGTCTATTTTGCCCCACCTTCCCCTATTACGAATTGAAAAAATGATTCGAGTAATTGATTTTTTCTATTTTCCATTGATTTTCAATGCATTGGAAATCAGATAAATTGAAATGAAATTAATTATTATTCCATATAATGCAATGAGATTTAAAAAAATAAAAAATGATTTGGAAATTCAGTTTTCTCATTTACCAACCACGTGACGTCATCGTATCTCTTGCAGTTCTCGACACGAACTGTTGTTTCTTTTTGAAAGTGTTTGTTCGCAAAAAATTGATGAAACTATAGAATTCCCCGAAAAGCCATTACAAAATAAAGAAAAATGGTGAGTTTTTCATGAACAAAAAAATTCGGAATAATTTGCAGATAATTTTCTGTTTTTTTTTTTCATTCTCAATTTATCAATTGAGTCACTGCACCATTCAATCCAATTGAATTCAAAAAGATAAACGCACTTTTTTACCCCCATAAATAATAATCATATGAGTATTGAGTAAAAATGAAGACGAACAAGATGATTAATTGAACAATAGGATGAATTAATAGTTTAAAAAATTTAAATAACACATTCTAACCTTCAAATGATGATTTTAGGACGTTGCGGCTTTCTCAGAGCCGGATTTTGACGTTAAAGAGTGGATAAACAAAACATTCAAATCCACAGAGGCACAAGATGAAAAAGATGTAAGTTCATTCAATTTACGAATGAAGAGCAATAAATTCTTGTTAATAATTATTTTATCACTGAATATATAGGATTCTTCGTGAAATTGCACGATTCGAGGCACTTGAAAATAAGTAATTTGAACTTTGCAGAAATGTTTTTTTTTTTGAAATTTTACGCAGCATTTATGAGCTCACTGAGTAACCGAGCGCCTCTCGTCTCATTGACACTGCGGTCAATGACACCAGTTGCCTTTTTCAATGATAATTTTTTTTTTTTACTTTTTATTTTTCTTTTATTTTTATTTACTTTTGGTTTTTCTTTGTCTGCTTTTGTTGTTCCACGTGCATTGATTCTCATTATCGGAGGTGTTTTATGAGCGTTAAATTGATTTCAAATATATAATATATATATGTAATATATATACATATATATACAAAAACATGTATTTATGTACAGCTATTATCAATTGAATTCAATTAAATATTTCGTAGTTGAGTGGAAAAGCCAAATTCTGCATGAAAGAACTGTCGAAGAGTTATGAAAGAATGACTTTTGTAAAAATCAATTTCTATTTCTAATTTCTAAATGTTAAATTGTAAGAAGATATTTGTATTACCATTTAACTTTCCGTTCTTTTTAAATAATGTAAATTGACTGATGATATTATTGACAATTTTTAGAATAAACATAATAATGCACCGTGAAGTGCACGAACCGTTGGTGCCTTTGAAAATTGAATTCAAATAAAAAAAAAATTTTGGGAGTGACTATAATAGCTGATAATTTACCTAATAATAATTTCTATTTATATTTCGTGATATTACTCATTCTTTTTTCTTCTCTCGACATGCCTCTCAATACGTTAATTGAGTTTGATTAGCCAGAATTATTTTTAGGGTGCGCACATTCAAATCCTTTTTAGCTGAGGAATTACCGGAAATCAATGATACAGGGGGTAAAACGGGCTAAAGCGGCAAAATTAACGTATGATGAGATGAAACAATTCTAGGGAATACTAAGACTATTATGGTATTTTTTTTAAAGGCATTTGTATCATCTCTGGTAATGAAACTGCAATTGTACGTACAACAAGTCAATGGATCCCTCGAAGAAACAAGCCAGTCTGTTCTCTCAAGCCTTCCCAGGATTCTTAGAGACACTCAGTTACTCCAGCAGGAGGCACTGGCGCTCAAAGAAAAGATGGTCACTGTCAAACAAGAAATTGCAAAGGTAAATATCTAAAGTACATTGTTGAAGCTAAGAAACATATATATATAATAGCATTCAATTAAAGAGTCTGAATTATAATTTACCATTGAATGATGGTTTAAGGTGGAAAAAGATACAGCCCTATCCATGACAGCGTTGGAGAAAATTGATAGGATAAAAACTGAACTTCAAGTTGCTAAACAGAGTCTTCATGAGGCAGATAATTGGAGTGTTCTTGCGAATGATGTTGAAGAGGTAAATCATACCGTTTGCGTATTTATTTTAAATTTTCATATATATTTGATTTTTTATAAATATTTGAGGCAATAATAGACGTTTGAAAGAATTAAAGTTTTTAAAGAAAATGACATAGATTTTAAATGAATTTTTAATAATACGTTTATCTTCAAGGTGTTTGAGTCTGGTGATATTGAGAGTATAGCTGAAAAAATATTCTCTATGCAAAAGTCTCTTTCCATATTATCAAATGCTGTTGACTATGAGGATAAAAAATTACAATTGGAGGGATTAAAGAATCGTCTTGAGGCGATGGCTAGTCCAAAATTGGTGCAGGCTTTTACAGTGCGAAATCTTGGTAATATAAAAGCACAATAATATCTTGCAAATCTTCATAAGGCGAGTATCTATTTATCTTCATTCATTTGCCGCTTTTCTTCAACAGATGAGTCCAAAATGTATGTGAGTGTCTTCAGCAAGATGGATCGTCTTCCTCAATTACTGAAGTATTATCAAAATTGCCTGAAAGCGTCTCTCGCTCAAGAATGGAGGAGAATAACCGAAGTCGCTCAGGATGAGAGTGTTACATATTGGTTGCATACATTCTATGATAAACTATTATTAGAATGGCATGATCAGTTAAAATGGTGCAACCAAGTATTTCCAAAAACTTCGACAGACGTTTTGATGGATGTTTATGCTGATCTTCTTCGTTGCCTGGATCCTACTATTTATGACTGTATCTCTATTAATCTCAAACAACACTCTCATGCTCTACAACTTTCTCTACTACTGGAACTCAAACAAATGACTCGACACTTTGCTGCAAACTTGCATGCAGCCATCGAAGTCTCTTCCCCTGATCGACAATCAGAAGAAAAGCTTCTCCATCTTGCCCAAGCGATCTATTTCCCCTATGTTCCCTTCGTTGCCAAGTACTCCACCTACGAATTGGCACAATTGACTGCCCAACTGAATTCTATAGAAATTAATAATGACGACCTGAGTGACACAATTAATTCTCTATCCTTGAGTATTTCGAGAGTCATCGATTATGCGAACGAGGCAAACAAACGGTGCAAAATCTTCACAGATGGTTGTGGATATCCGGGACTCCTCAAGTCTCTCAATATGTTTTTTATTCAGTATTTAGAAAAATTCAAAACCTGCGTGAAGCAATTCGAGAGGAGAAAAACTAAACACGAAGACTGGAATCTCTTCCAAATGTGCTTAACATTGATGCAGATTATTGGAGACTTTTTAGTGCAAATTGAAGAATTTGAGAAGAGCCTAGTAGTGAATATCGTGGAAGCAAATAATAAACTGCAGAGTCCAACTGTTGGTATCTTCAATAAGTTCAAGATTCTTCTATTGAATTCGAGCGGAAGAGAGGAACTTGAGGAGCTTATCAAGTCATTGAATAAACAAGATGAGAATACAATTCTAGACACTGTTATAAAATCAATTCATAAATTATGTGCTGATCTTCATCATACAACATACGAAGTTATCTTTGCTCCCATCTTCACTCAGCTTTTATTGATCCAAAAAGCTCCAGCCTGGAGTGGAGATGGAAGAAAGGTGCAGGGCTTGTCCTCGGATCTTCCTGATTATAGCTTTGCACCTCAAGAATATATTACACAGGTTGGACAATACCTAATGACATTGCCTCAACATCTGGAACCTTTTTTGCTGAGAGATAATCCTAGTTTAGTGCATGCACTTCGAGCTGCTGATGCACAGTACACTGAGGGAAGTGCTGAGGGTGGCTTTACTGGGACTTTGTTGGGAATTATTGCCCGGGGAACATGTCAAATGTTTCAGGATCAAACTCTTGGCATTTGTGAGCTTAATACGGGAGCATGCAAGCAGCTTGCCACTGACATTGGTATGAAATTTTTTGCTTCAATTATATTCATTTCAATATTATCAGAAATAAGTGTTATATTATTTTTCTTCTATTTAGATTATTTGGCGAATGTACTTGAGGAATTGGGCCTCTCCCTCTCAGAGAATCTCCAACAAATGTCAACACTACTGAGACTATCACCAGAGGACTACCAAACTGGTTGCTCAGGCTGTAATGCTCGTGTCGTTGCTGCCGTCCGGCAAATGCGAAATATTGCTTCTTCGGGTTAATGCCAATTGTTTAAAAAAAAATGAATATATGTATCATATAAGAATTTTACCAAATTTGTTTTACTTTTATTCTCAATTCTTCAATGTTTTTATTGCTGAATTAGGCTTTAATTAACTTGTTATAGCATTAAAAAAAAATGAAAAATACAGTATACAGCATTATAAAAAAAATTAATAATAAATAATGAATTTTATCCCAAGTATGATGCTTATTTGAGTGAGTTGTTTGTCACAATCACAGCTTTACAACCTGAACATATAGATGCATTGTTCCTCTTCCACTTAAATTTATTGTAAAACACTCAAAACATTCATCTAATCAATAACACATTTACAAATGTTATATGCTTCTGATGAACTGATTGGATGATTTTGTTTTAATGATAATTAATGTGATTGAATTGTTAAGTTTGAGGATGGACTTAGTTGCTCTGAAAAAATGATGTTGGTGTTCAGTATTTTGTTTCCAGTTTCGAGTGACACTTCGAGTTACCTGTCAGTTGAACATCTTGCTCATCTGAATTCTCCAAGTTTTGTGTAACTTCAATATTCTTTAAAAGTTCTTCAACTGAATTCTATATTTTTAGCCTTTGGGTTGTGAAAAGTTAGTGAAGCAGTCGATAGTTCCATCTATATAAAAATGAGAGAATATTCCATCAAGTAAATTACCATCTTTGCTTTCATTTTCTTGAATAGTTCTATATTTTCTCAGTAATGAGACTGAAATGACTTACTTCTCAATAAACCTTAATCTTTCATTTTTGTAACGCACCAAGTGAATTTCCATGTTCTTTTTATTTTTTGATATAAATAAATCCTGGCTATACTGGCTGATTTATCATTATTATTTCTTTCTTTTAACTCCAATTTTATCAAGTAACTCCAGAACATTGTTCATTGCTCTTCAAACAGGTCATCCAGGTCTCTTCCATTTTTCCCTGCAATTTTCAACCATTTCCCAAGTAAATAATTCTCTAAACAAGTACAAAAATCCAAAAAAAAAGATAGCTCTCATGAATAACAAATACTTAAAAGTCAAACCTACCAGCATTTCTCCTAATATTCAACCAAAAAAATAAATTTCTCTTTTTCGTTCATTCAAGGCACTCAAGTAAAATGTTTATTCGCAATAGTTATTTGGCATCATCTACACTCTGCCCCGGGAAAAAGGAAGTCAATAGAGATTACCAGACGATTCTGTGCATAACGATCAACATTTCTACCATTTAAAAAAAAAGTATATGTCTATTCATTTTTTTTTAATCACACGCATGAAGTCCGATGAACGAAGCAGTATTAAAAATGCATCAAACATCAAATGATAGTATGAATTAACGAGAGAAGCAAAAAAAAATAAAAATTGCATGATCCACAACAGAACAACAGTCCAAAACCTCTTTCCAACATTGATCACAAAATGAAAATGGAAAATAAAAAAATAAAGAACGACGCAGAAGCGGATGTCACGTCAGTCAAATTAAAATATTAATATGCATATTTAATTTAATTTAAATAGGAAAAAAAATCGCAAAACTTCAGATATTCTTTGATATTACATTGAAACTGTGTTTTTGGGCGGGAAGACTAAGCCTCAAAAAGTATAAGAACTTCAAACAATACATTCTCTGATAACTATAGGCTCGTCTATAATTAATTGTCATTTTATCATGCATTATTAATCACTAAAAATTGAAATAAATAGCAGAAAAATACCTGGATTGAGTCTTACAATGATTCAAGCAACTTGTCACTTGGTGAAAATGTTTAAATACTGGTTCGAACATTGTCGAATTTGTTTAGCACAAAATTTTCAGAACCTGGTAACAGCCGCCATATTGATTAATGTTCAAATTTTGTCGCAGTGCGAACATGAATACCGGATTATTCAGTAGAGAAGAGCAGAAAGAGCCACTTGAGTTTGCTTTGATTCGTGTTGCTTGTGAACAGCAGTCGGTAATGGAGTGAATGCGGAAATAATTGAGTGGCCATTTTGTTTTTTTTTAAAGAGGCACGTGGTACATCCGGTACGCGTGAAAAATGAAGAGGCACATGTTGCGAGGCACTTTGTGGTGCTTCATTTGATTTTGAAAAGAAATTTTTGTCTTTAAGAAAATAAAAAAATGCTGTAATTGTCTGGATTGAATTGATTGGAACTGATTATTGAGAAGAGCTGATTTTTTTCAAAATGGTGAGTGGATATTTGTTTATTTTTGGGGAGATATAGAACAATTGCTGGAGATTTTTGAGTCATTTTGGAGCTTGAGGTTAACCAGGGAATGCACCGCTAATTTTTTTGGGGGAAATAGGGATAATTGGGTCAATTTATCGATATTTGATTCATAAATCATCGATAATTGTTTAATATTTTTTGAAATTTGTTAAAACTAAAGGGAAAATGGAGTAAAATGGACAAATGTCTGTTTTTCTTATTGTTTTATGTTATGAAAAATTGCTTCAAATCAGCCAAAATATCGGTGATAGATTTTTTTTGATGATTCTACTGAAAAGCTGAGAAAATTTCCATTGCAAAACACATGTCAAAATTTATTTTTGAGAATTTTTGGGAATTTCGATTTTTTTTAGGGACAATTAGGGCTCTAAGCCTTTGTTAAATTGAAAATTTTCACTTTTTTGAGGATATCTCCGGTTCTATTGGTCGTAGCGACTTGGGGTTGGTCTTAAATGAAAGGTGAGATCATTTTCCATCAATTTATGGGATTTTAGATAAAAAATTATCATTTTTTAAGGTACTTATTGGGTAAAAACTGAATTTTCACAAAATAGGCCATAAGTACCTTAAAAATCAATATTTTTTTTGTATAAACCACATGAATTGATGGCAAATGATGTCATCTTTCATTTGAGACCAACCCCAAGTTGCTAGGACCCATAGAACCAAAGATATCCTCAAAAAAGTAAAAAAAATCCCAAATTTAAAGGGTTCGACCCCAAATTCCTGGTAAAAAAAGTTGAATTTTGAAAAAATTTCAAAAATCAATTCTGACACATGTTTTCCACCTAAAATTTCCTCAGCTTTCCAACGGAATCATTAAAAAAAATCTATCTCAAGCCGTTCAATTGAAATCACCATCATTTTCCTCCATTTTTCCAAAACTCATTAGAAAAAAAAAAAAACTTATAATACTGTCTTTTTTCCAGTCGAAGCTCTTCATTCTCTACGAGCATGCAGCAGGCTACGCTGTATTCAGTGTCAAGGAGTTCGAGGAAATTGGTATGCTTCTTCCCCAAGTTGAAGCATCAGTAACCGATCTTTCACGTTTCAATTCAATTGTGAAACTCGTTGGTTTTTCACCATTCAAGACTGCACTTGCAGCTCTCGAGAGTATAAACAGTATCTCAGAAGGTATAGTACCCGAGGATTTGAAGCTATTTCTCGATACTTGTATTCCCAAGCCTGAGAAAAAATCAAAGTACGTTCTCGGTGTATCTGATCCAAAGCTTGGTGCAAGTATAACCGAGGCTCTCGGTATAAAATGTGACCAGACTGGAGCAGTGCCAGAAATAATCCGTGGAATTCGCTTTCATTTCCATAATCTCGTAAAGGGTTTAACCGCAAAGAGTTCGGGGGTTGCCCAATTAGGTTTAGGACACAGTTATTCACGTGCTAAAGTCAAATTCAATGTTAATCGTGTAGATAACATGATAATTCAGAGTATTGCACTTCTTGATCAGCTTGACAAAGACATCAACACATTTAGCATGCGGATACGTGAATGGTACAGTTATCATTTCCCAGAGCTTGTAAAAATCGTTCCTGAAAATTACACTTTTGCAAAAGTTACAAAACTGATTAAGAATCGAAAGGAATTGACGGATGAGAAGCTGGAACAACTTGAGGAGATAGTAATGGACAGTGGAAAGGCTCAGGCAATCATAGATGCTTCCAAATCTTCCATGGGCATGGATATTTCTCCAGTGGATCTTCTCAATATCGAAATGTTTGCTTCAAGAGTGATTGCTCTCGCAGATTACAGAAAGCAGTTGGCTGAATATCTCAGGGCAAAAATGAAGGGAGTGGCACCAAATTTGGCTACACTAATTGGAGACCAGGTTGGAGCAAGACTAATTGCTCATGCGGGTTCGTTAACGAATCTAGCAAAGTATCCAGCATCAACGGTCCAGATTCTTGGAGCTGAAAAGGCGCTCTTCAGGGCTCTGAAGACTAAAGGGAACACCCCTAAATACGGTCTTCTTTTCCATTCAACTTTTATTGGAAGAGCAGGGACCAAGAACAAGGGCAGAATCTCCAGATACCTTGCAAACAAATGCTCGATTGCTTCGAGGATCGATTGTTTCACAGACATTCCTACGAATGTGTTTGGAGAAAAACTGAGGCAGCAAGTTGAGGATCGATTGAAATTCTATGAAACTGGAGATATCCCAAAGAAGAATATTGATGTTATGAAGGAGGCATTGGATGAAGTGGCTTTGGTTTCTCATTCTACTGAGGAGAATAAGACAGATGATGTTGAAGAGGAGGCTCCTAAGAAGAAAAAGAAGAAGGCCAAGAAGAGGAAAAATGAGGAAGAGCTTAATGGAAATTCTAATGGGGTTGAGCAAGTTAATGGGAATGAGGAGGCTAATGGAAATGTTGAAAATGAAGAGGTGGCACCACCCAAGAAGAAAAAGAAAAAGAAGTCAAAGAGCATTACTGAATAATTATTATATTTTTTTTTCTCATATTTTGTATTTTTTTCTTTCTTTTTCAAAATGGTTTCATATATTTTTTATACAGTAATCCCAATCGCTGGTTCACTCTGTATATAGTTAATTGAGCGATAGATAAATGAATGAAATATTCAGGATAAAGTTTCGAACGTTCAGAAAAAAACGATGAATTGAGAATAAATTTTTTAAAATAATGTTTGACTTGATTAAAGTACAATAGACCAATTTTTGACATAAAAAACAGAAGGGAAGACTTCATTTCACTTATTTTCAGTATCAACCTCAATAGTTGTAATTTCTATATCTATATATATGATTTAAAGTAAATGTGTATCTAACTTTCTATTAAATTTGAAATTTCGATCTCAGCAAGTATGTTGAGGCATTTAATAAATGATTTAAAGAAAAATGAAATATGTGTTTGGATTTTCTTGAAATTAATTATATTTTTGATGTAGAAAGGATATTTTTTTCAAAGAAATGAAACTGAAATTAACACCAGCACCAATGAGCATTTAATAAAGAAATAAAAACTATAGACAACATAACTATAAACGAAATATCGATTACAAATCATCAGAACAAAATTTTTTTTTTCAGTGATACAAAAGAATAATACAGATGTTCTTATGGGTTTTGTATTTTCTAAACAAATTATACAATTACGAAAATTCATGCCAATTGCTGTACTTTTTTCATAAAAACGTACGGCTTTTCAACAACATATCGATTTTTTTTTTTCGTTTAGTGGCATTTAAATTATGTACATTAGTTGATGGAACTCGTATATTTAACATCGATTCCTTTATTTTTACTAATTGATTTGCAAAAAGAAAAGAAGGAACAGATAAGAATTAGTTTACAATTTTATAAATTGGTCTTTGTAAATTTATATAGCTTGGAAACTGTGAAAAATTCAACAAAATAAGCGCCATAATTCGAAAAAACACTAATCGGTATACACAAGGAAAATTTATGAGTTTTCATTATTCAAACAATTTATGTGTACTTTTATTATGAATATCGTAATACTGTCAATGATTTTGCAATATTCGCAATTAGTAAATGCACGATTAGATAATAATTGAAGGAAAAAAATTCAATTAATTGATGAACTTGGGGAATAACAGTCATATGCTTATTTCTCCAATTTATTGGAATTATATTTGGAAACGTGAACGATGATATAGTGGAAATTGTAAAATCAAATGTATACCGACTGAAAATCTTTGAAATGCGCCTCGGAATAGAAAGGAAACCGAAAATACAAGACGGAAAAATTATTGGCAGAAAAGTTCATTTGGAAGTTTTCATGTCACATTATATCTTTAATATTGAGCATATTTTTTTTTGTTTTCTTCATATAAAAATGTGAATTATTAAATTAACTGAAGATTAACAAAAAAAAAAACAATTGCCCCAAATCAATGTTAATAACGACGAATTACAGCAATTGAATTGAATCAAGAAAATTCCTCAAAACAGATTTAATCGTAGATATGTTCCAAGTTTTGAGAACAGGTGATTTTGTTTTCTCCTGAATTTCTCCCTTTTTTGTTTATATATATAATCTTCTCATTTCCTTTACAATATATTATTACGTCTATATTTATCAATTTTTTGGAATGATCATTTTCTCCATTCCTTCTCAATTTACAATTTAAAATAATTATCAGTTTCGTATCTCAAAATGACAAATTCCATTAGAACTCTAGAGCAATCTTCCTGTATCAATTTTTTTCATTTTTTTATCTTTCAAATTCTACTTAAAGTAGTTTACATTCTATACGTTAGTATTTTAATTCTTAATAATTATCTTTTCGATCAATTGATTGATGTTAAGAATCAATTTCTAGAGATATGCTTCTCGTTAAAATTTTATTAAAATTTGTTAATTTGTCTTTATCTTCAACATTATTTGTGCCACTTTTTATATTTTCCAATTATTATTATTTTTTCCATTTGTTCTCGCTTTCTCACTCAATTTTTTATCTTTTTTACATTGATACCAACATTTCTTTTTGGCTCAATGTAATAATAAAAGAAATATGCAAATAATTCTGCATTTTTCTTTTGACTTGTGCCAAGACAGCAGTTTTTTTTTTCATTCTAATTCATTCAAGGAGAAATTTGCACATGAACTGTGCACTTTATTCCATTATTCTGCTTCTCTTCTTCAGTGCAAAAGATGTAATTCGTGTTAAGGAAGCACGTATTGTCAATAATTATTCAAGTCGTTTAATGCAGTCACGACTTATTTTCATATAACATTTATATATTCATGTATACACATGTATTTAACAAGTTTTCTTTTTGTACACTTTACTATCATTCCTCTGAAAGACATTTTCAAGTGACTGATCTTTCTGATTAAACACAATGAAATTTAGCTACAGATTTGTTGATTCACTCGTCCAATAGAAAAAAAAAAAATTTAACGATCTCTAACTATTATGATTACACCGATTTTCTGATAATATACAGTGAAGTCAAATGTCTCAACGTTATCAGCCATTGAATTCAAAGGAATAAAGAAATGTAAATTTTAATATCAGCTCGCTATGAATTCCTTCATTTATATGAAAAAACAATGATTGAATAGAACATAAAATTCTTCGAAAAGTTTTGTGAGAACAATTTCGTTTTTAAACAGTATGTTTCACTTAATTGTTAAGAATATTTGTTTCCAGCTGCATGAGGTAAGTGAAAAAAAAAAATTGGAAACAAATTTCGAGGTGGATTATAATAATTCACAGAATTCCAGTCTAATTTATTCTTTAAACTTACGGACTGGTTAAACAGGTTATTTGAATGTCTCAGGGAAATGCTGGAAACAATTTGGATGCAGTTTGCCCCGGAGACTGCATCATTGATGATCCAAGCCTCACATTCGATGCAGCTAAAACACTATCATCTGCAGAGCAAATGCAAATAATAAATGAAATCGAATTGAAACAGAGATATTATTGAAATTAACTGTAGGGGAAGGTGGGGTAAAACGGACACGGCTTGATTTTGGTATTTTATACTATGAAAATTACTCGAAATGGAAAAAAATATTGGAGTTACGGTTCTTCTGATGATTCCATTGGAAAGATCAGGAGATTTACCATGAAAATCCTATGTCAGAAGTTATTTTTTGAAATTTGAAGGTGAAGGCCTTCTGTTTTTGAAAAATTTCAATTCTTCGGGAATTTCTTTGGTTCTATTGATCGTAGCGACCTGAGGTTGATCTTAAATGAAAGGTGAGCTCATTTCGTATCAATTTATGGGGTTTAAAAAGACAAATATTCATTTTTTCAAATACTTATAAGGCAAGAACTGATTTGCCGAAAATGACTGAGGAATGTGTGAAAAATTGATTTTAAAAAAATTTGAACCCCATAAATCGATGAGAAATGAGCTCACCTTTCATTTGAGAATAACTCAAGGTCACTTCGACCAACAGAACCGGAGATATCGCCAAATGAGTGATTCTTTCCAATTTTAAAAGGGAAACCCCTTCAAAGCTTGGCCAAAGAAATAAATTTCTCAAAAAATTGAAGAAAAAAAAATTTACACATGTTTTCCGTCTAAAATTTCCCCAGCTTTTCAATGAAATAATTAGAAAATTTCTATCTCGAACGATTCAATTGGAGTGTCCATTTTACGCCAATTTCCCCTATATTATTTTACCGTGTGGTCGAGATTGATGCTGCGGGCTACTCGTGGCTAATTGATTCATCGTTGGAGCGGGTCCACCTGTTTTTGTTTTACTCCCCAATAGGTTATCAAGGTCTATATTTAATCCAGCCCCAGCCCATGTAGAGCCGACTTGGGGTGTTGCTATTTCAGTCGTTGCTCCACTTGTTCTCGTATTCACTGGGATCGGTGATAATAATCCTGCTCCAAAAACTATAGTCAATCATCATGATACAATTATGTTAAAAAAATTCTAAAATAAGAAGAAAAAAAATTACCTGTTGGTGAATTGGAACTTTGATTATTTACACTACTTCCTGTAGTAAAGAAATTAATATTGTTATTAGCTGCCGTTGAATCAGTATCAAACGTATTGAAGCCTCCAAATCCATCGGATAATAAATCAGCACTCATTGAATTCGTATTGTTATTTCCATTACTCCTAGTAGCTGGCGCTTGATTTATAAGTCCTTGTGGTCCACTGCTCAAGAAATTTCCGCTCAATCCATTGCCAGCCATCAAGTCTGCACTATTGGAATTCCCACCAACATTAGCTTGATTCATTCCCATGGAATCCATCAAACCACCTCCCATACTCGGTATACATTCTCTCGACCAATTATTATCATTTCCCCCTATTGTAACGCCCGAATTAAAAGCACTAGTAAAATCCGCAAATTGATCTTCATTATCTGGTTTATTAGCACTTCCACCAAAAGCACTAGTGAAATCCCCAAAATTAGCATTAACATTCTGACTTGGTACTGGAGTATAATCACTTTCACGTGGATTAAAATCATCATCATCGTTGTCAATTATGGTTCTGCTATTGTCATTATTAGTATTCGTTTCAAATAAATCATTCAATATTTCGTTGTTCTTTTTTTGCGGTGTTTTAACAGGTGAGGACATTAAATTTCCTTGAACTACTCCAGTATTGGCACTCTGCTCTTTTCCATAAGTTGCTGCTGCTCCTAAATCAACTTTTTTCACAATACGATTGGCATTTCTACTCGGTGAATTGCTATTAGCTGCTGTGAATTTTCTAAGCTTATCTAAAGTATCAATGGACTCTCTAATATCTTTGTCATTTTTTCTTGGGCTCTGATTGTCGTTATCTGAATCCTCTCGTTCCCCATCGTCACTGTTGTTTCCATCCTCGAATCCTCCACGACCCCTGGTATCTCTTTCCCAATCATTGTAGCCATCTGTACTGGGTTTTTGTACCCACTTTGGATTGTCCGACCATCGATCAGTACCACTGAAATTCATTCCCATTGCCTCACTCGACATTCCAACGTATTTGTCCTTATTTTTCTTTGCCTTTTTTCGCTCTTCACGAAGCTTATCATCGTCCTGAATAAAATCTATTAATTCACGAACTTTGTGCCTAACGTTTATACCTTGGTCCTTGCCAATTTCATCGATATACGTATAATTTTCCAGTGAACGAAGATCATAAATGTGCTCGCGTGACGATGTTACGACGCGTTCAGAACCATTGCGAACAAGGTAGTTTAACAGAAGCAGAGCCTGAAATTATAATATGTCAAGTTATATTATAGTCAAAAATTTCTAGTCAGTAGAAACGAAACAACAATTAAGTTCAATCATATAGGGGAGAGTGGGGCAAAATGGACACTGCAATGAAACGGTTAGAGATGGATTTTTTTTGATAATTCTATTAAAAAGCTGAGGAAATTCTAGTCGGAAAACGAATGTCAGATGTATTTTTTTAGATTTTTTTGAAAATTTGATATTTTTAGGCATTTTTGAGGGGTGAAAGCCTTTTCTTCTTTGAAAATTTTCAGTTTTTTTGCGAATATCTCTGGTTCTATTGGTCGTAGCAATTCGGGATTGATCTCAAATGAAAGGTGAGCTAATTTCCCATCGATTTATGAGGATTTGAATTCAAAAATATCAATTTTTGGGATAGTTATAGGCCAAAACCTTTTTCACAAAACTATTTCACAGAAATACCCATAAATACCTTAAAAATCGATATTTTCAAATTGAAAACCCTATAGATCGATGGCAAATGATCTCACCTTTCATCTCCCATTGGAATTTTTAGGCTACGACAAATAGAACCGGAGATATTCTCAAAAAACTGAAAATTTTCAAGAAAAGGAAGGAAGAAAAAATATTTTACCCCTCTAAAATGCTCAAAAACGTCAAAATCGCCAAAAATTCAAAAAAAAATAATTGTAGTACTTGTTTCCTGCCTAAAATTTCCTCAGCTTTCCAATAAAATCATCAAAAACAATGTACCACCAATATTTCCATTAATTTCAAGAGTTTTTCATAATATTTGCCGAGAAATTTAAATGTGTCCATTTTACCCCTGATGCCCCTTTTGCCCCATCTTCCCCTACAGATATGTAATTACGAGTTATATGAAGAAATATTCAAGATTTCGAATTAAATGCTGCACTTGAAAAAACTCGAAACGAATCGGCTTCAAGCATTTCCATGCAGCTTTTAGCCAAAAGTAAATGTGATACAGTTAATTGATTGATTTTTTTTTTCGTCTCTACAAAACGAAAACAAGTTTCGAGAAGCATGGAATTACCTTGTACGTACGCCGCCAATTACGTTTATTCTCTTGCAACATCCTTTTCCAAAGCATTGACATAACATCGGGGAACTGCTCGTACGTGAATGTCGCCTGGGCAAGTTCTTGCATCATAGCACCTGTGAATGATACAGACATGTTTGTATGGAAACCACCTCAATTTGATACTCTGCTTTTTTTTAAAGCACTTTTATTACATGTAAATTATATTATATGATACACAATAGAACTGAAAAGCAAAAAAATAGATTATTTCTCGTTTGTTTTCAGTGTTTGATCGAAGAGACGATCGTTACTGTTCCACGAATAGAATAACACTATGGGGATGAATCTTTCTGCATTTTTTTTGTTCTCATTAGCAACTTACGTGAACAGAAAAATATTAATATTAATGAAACGATAAATATTATCGCACATGTTACTGCTAAAAGAATAATTTGAAATTTCTGTATTTCTTCACGATGTGTTTATTTTCAAATCACAAAAGAAATACCAATATCTACTTTGAGATAAGATATCCGTCAATTCTATGCTGACGTGCACAATCATAAAAACTTGATTGTTTTATTGCAGTAGGGATAATCCCATGGAAAAGAGAGGCTCGAGTACTTGGAAAATTTCGAATTTGCAGGTAGCATTGTACAGAAAATACCTGATAAATGCTTAAAATTATCAGGAACTCAAAAAATTCATGGAGTAATTTTATTTAATTACCAGTGGGTCCCCAGGCATCGTCATTAGTGGCTTCTCTGACTTTGGCCTCAGTTTCAGTGTAGTTCATAACTACATTTGTCCTAAAAACCAGAGTAAAGTAATCAGTAAACATTAAGATACTTTTAATATAATCAATTTTATTGTAAAAAATACAAAAATATGTATTCGAAACTTACGCCTTGTCCATAAGTTCCCGCACTTTCCACATGTTCATCATGTTTGCGAATGAAATTCTCACAGTTATCTATAAAAATTTCGTGAAAAAACTGCTTCCAAAAGAAAATTTAAGAAATAATAAAATAAAAAAAAAAGGTGTAAAAAAATCAGCTCAACTGGTCAGCCACCAGTTGTATTTATGAAGAACATTTGATTGTTATAATCCTTCTACAAAATCTAAAAAAACCTTTGGGATATGAGTGTAAAAACGTCACCAGCAGGTTGCCATGTTTTACCTTCCACGTTATCCAAAATCCCCACTCCAATTTCAATATTATCTCACAACACTAATCCAACAATTATCAAACAATTAGAACACTTGTGTTATTGTCACTTTGACTTGATTGATAATTAGAAAAAATGAATGGAAAAATAAGAGAATAGAATATTAAATTATTTCGGAGTCGAGTCTACCTTTTTTTCTATACTCCGAATGATAATGATACTGTTACTGTCTGTGTGTGACGTTTTCAGAGCCGCACTCGAGGACAGAAAAGTGTTGGGAGTTGCAAGGTGTAGTACGAGGTGTATTTCAGCCAATCATAACACCCTGTTGAGCAGTTTCTTCCAATGAATGATGAGCTTTATCTTGTCTGGAAGCCTTCATTATTCACGCACAAAATTATGCAATTAATCCTCAATTCTCTGCGTTTTTATGTTTTCTTTTTAAATTTATTGCTTGTGTTCTGTTATAAATTAGCGCATTAGAGAAAACATATTTCGTAATTTTTAGAGGTTTTTTCTTTTGATACAAGCAAGTGAAAATAATGTCGGTTTTTGGGTGTGTGTGGGTTCTTTTTTCGTTTTTATCGGCTGGAATGGGAATTTAGAGCTTTCAAAAAATCCCGCGTGGCATTGTGATCGCTTCGGGTTAGGCTAGATTGATTTATGAGCGAAAGTGAATTTTTCAGAGGCCACAGAGTTTGTTTATTAAATTTTTTGAGCGATATTCTCGTATGATACGTCATGTCAATCACAAAAGTACCAAATGTGAGTATGGAAATTGATAATCTATAGTAATCATGATGAAAAACTAAATTTTATTGGCGATTACTGTTTAAACGTGTGAAACTAACCTCGAAAAAATATTAAGCTTGCAGAGAAATTGATTTAATTTCATCCCCATTTTTTTTCAAATATCTGTATAAATAAAAGAGATTCGCCCCCATTTGCTATGAGACTTTCTATTAAAGGATTTCAAGAGCTACTCAAAAGAATTGAGACAAAATTTCCCAATTTCACTTAGTTTCCGAGATATTTTCAAAAGAAATGATGAAATGAATTCGATTCATCTGAAAATTTATGAAAATGGAATTAGAAAATTTTTATACATTATTATAAAAATAAATATTAAAAAAATTGACACTTGTAGTTCTTCGAATTTCTACAATTGCATATTTTTATTATTCAAAAATACTTTATTTGTTTAAAAAATAAGAATCATAAGAATTGTCAGATGTCTACTATTTTCAGCATCATGAAAATTTATATTGCTGAAATTAGCTCACATCTGACAATTTTCATGATTTTTTTAAACAATAAAATGCTTGAGAGAAAAACATTTGACAAAATTGCATTTATAGCTTCTTGAATTGTCTAAATTCGCATTTTTTTTGATTAAAAAATGATAATTTATTTGTTAAAAAAAGAAAATTCTCCAAATTATCAGATGTCTGGTATTCTCAGTATTGTGAATATTTTGGGATTTTTTTAGAGCCTGTACTATATTCCAAGACCAAATCGATGGCAACAAGGCATTGGTAAAGCATTACCAGAGGCTTACAAAAAGTTTTGGAATGAATGGAAAATCAGACAGCCAACAGCAGTACATTACATCCCAAAGGAGGGGAAATACGAATGGGATGACCATAGACAAATGGTGTAAGTTGAACAATTGATTCTCACTTTTTTTTCTTCTTCTTCTATTCCTCAACGTTTATATTTCCTATTAAAAGGACAAGTACCAATCTTTCTTTTCTTTGCTAAATAATGAGGAGATAAATCATTGCTATTGAATTACAGAATGCCAGTTCAGAATGTTCCACTGCCTCTGATATATCCTAAAGAGTTGGACTATGGCATTTGGGGTGGTGAAGCTATTGTTCAAGGTTTTCGGAAAAAGGGAAAATATCGTAGGCCAGTAGCAAAGTTTTGGGTGCCAAAGCTCAGACGATCAGTCGTTTACAGTGAAGTCTTGAATACTCATATGAAGACTCTTGTGACAATAAGAACGATTGATTTGATTCATGAGAATTATGGATTCGATCACTACTTGCTAAAGGTATTTTTCAAAAAAATACTATTGAGAATGAAGCGGGCACATTAAATTAAAAAGAGGATCTTTTTTAATTATTCAATTCCAAATTTCCATTTTATCCCTCTTATTTTAGACTCCAGCTTGTGATTTGAGGTCTCTTTTGGCTCTCAAAATTAAAAGATCAATCCTCATAGCTCTAGCTGATAAAACGTTGTATCCACATGATCCAGAAAAACGAGAAGAAATTTATGACAAGTACAAGAATTATCTTTCAGCAGTGAGTTTTAAATGATTAACATTATTATTATTGGTTTATTTATCTTTTTTTGTGGACGGATGCTTCTGAACCAATTATTTTTATGAATTCTAGTATACAAGAGAGGAAATTGAGTGGTATGGACTCTCCTATCAAGATGCATGTAAAAAGTACAAGAATATTCAAGCAGCTAACGAGATAATAATACCATATAAAACAAAATACAGATCAGAATTAATTGCACAACTCAAGGAAGCTAAGCTTGCAGAGGCTGCAGATGTGGAAGTCGAGAGACCCGGGTAAAATTTTAATTAACATTCGAAAAGATAGAGATTCGTAATTGATGAACCAAGTCTATAGATATATTTCATGTTTCTTTTTTTTTATTTCCAGAAGTTCATGGATCTCGAAGATAAATCCATTTGCAAAAACTCCGAAAGTGGATTGAGTGAGTCTCTTGTATTTTTTTATATAATAATAAATGATAATAAAATAGAAAAAGAAATATTGAGAATGTGGAAGGTTGAAAAAAAAGATTGTCTTCCATAAATTTATGAATGTTTTATTCAAGCTAATCTTTGTCACAAAAAGTTTTACAATAGGAACAAATCACACGAAATTATTGAGGGAAGAACGAAAAATTGTATCTAAATAATTTGGCTCAAATGCATCTAAAAAAAAATAGTGCTTGATACAACAAGTTGGTAATTTAGCTAAATGAAAATAGAAATTTCACGAAATACTACATTCTAAATCTCCGTCTTTGGGTAAAAAGTTTAGTAATGATGCAACTGCTCTTGTTATGTATGTCATAGTACCATAACTACCACTGGGTGCACTATCATAAAAGTGCTGACAGATGTAGGCTGCTCCACCGCATAAAAGTGTTCCCATGGGGGTAGTTTCCCGTTGTTCTTTGGGTTTTGCGCAGCAGAGTGTTGCATCGCCATCAACTTTCATCTAATAATTTAAAACTTTATTATTTTAATCGCTCAGGAAGATGGAGTTTAACCCTTCAAGGCACTGTGGTTTCGATCGAGACCACTTTTGCATTTAAACGTTCATAATTTTGTCAAAAAACAAAATATTTTTGATCTCTAAACGCCAACGACCCATAAATTGATACTCCTTTGTAAACAAAATTTAGAGTGCAATGAATTCATAAAATATTGTAATTATAACAATATACACAAATGAAAGTTTGTAATAAGAATTACAAAAAAACTGCAAATTATCACATTAAATGAGGTTTTCGAGTTCCCTGATTACGAATCCGATATGATATTCAGAATTTTCAAACCCGCTAAGTACTGGATGTGACGAATATTGCGTTACTTTAAAAAAATTGGGCCTTAAAGGGTTAAAAACAAGAAGAATCCTAATGAATTAACAAACCTGATCCTCTAGAAAAATGGCATTAGCTTTGTGCACGAGATTTTCCACAGCAATCAAGCCACCCAACGAACCTACGACATTATACTCGGTAATCAATGTCAGCACCATAAGAGCCTCCACGATTAGCTGCCTATACTCCGGCTGTGGAATAGTATTCAAGACTGTCTCGACTGCCAGAGCGAACTTCAGTTCTCCAGGTGTCATCTCCTGTGTCAGATTCTGTGGAAGGAGTTTGCCTTCGATAACCAAGCCTTGGCATCGCTCCAGGACCTGCCAAACTCTCGGATAAAAATCTCTAGGCACTCTGTTGAGTGCTCCATCCAATCTCCTCCTCCTCAGCCACTGTCCTTGTCTATCAGGTTCCATCTCATTTGCATCAGTCTGGTCCACGTTTAGAAGACCTCCAATCTGTGATTTCTTGCTGACTCTACATGATTTAGAGCTGATGACAGAAAAATTACCCCGTCCAACACTGCTAATCGCGAATTCCTTTCCACTCATGATATGATGGAGCAGATTTTTCATTTCAAAAGGAGAAAGATTGAGAAGATGTTCGGAAGCTTCTTCTCCAGTGCATATTAACGTTCTAGATAATTCTGTTGCCATTACTTGAATTATTAAGCCAACTCGGAGCCTCAACATTTCAAGGAAGAGTTGGGGTTCTGTTCTGATGAACATTGCCAGATAAACGAGCAATTCTTGGGTCAACATGGCTGTACTCTCGTCATCTCCATAAGCAAGGTGAATCAGGGATCTTAGTTCATTTTCTGGTAGAGGTGCTACAATTGTGTGTTCATTGGCTGGAGGCATTCCTACTGTCACTTGCTTCTGACGAACGAGAAGATCAGTCACAGCCTTTGCCAAGTCTTCGACACGTTTTCCCAACATTCCTGCTGTGTGCCGAACAATTCCCCACATTTTTTGCTGACAGGCACGTTCATACAGAGATTTTAGGAGATCTTTTACCAGAACTGGATGTTCATTTTCTACCATTCCAGTATTAAATAAGAGTCCTTGCGAATCAACCTGAAACAAACGGAATTTTTTCAATCATTTTCCTCTTCAGGATATCGTTTATCTTCGAAACAAAGGGGCGTAAGTGCTATACTTATACGTAGCACTTGAGCTCCTTTGTTTCTAAGACAACGATATGGTCCAGAAATCACTACTATTATTACCAAATACTGTAAAATATCTCCTTGTTCTTCGAGACTCTCAGTTTCTCTTAACATTGCCATGAGTTCTTCTACTTCAGTGTCAGCATATTGTGTTTCTGAAGCAATTTTATTCCTATGGGCCTTTGGGGATGTCTTCCATGGCATCATTTCCTCAGTTGGTGAAGGCGTGCGATTTGCTCTTCGACTTGGAGATGTATTTGGAGACAGAGAAGTTGTATCAGTGACTTCTATGAAAGGATTTGTTGATGAAGCAAGAGATGGTCGTCGCTCTTCTCCTGATATTCCCAAAATCTCAGCTATAAATTAATTTTATAATATTAATTCTCAGGAAATTCAATGGAACATATTTAGGCTGTGGCATTCAAATTTACATTATTTTTTGGAATAAATGATCTCTTTTCAGGCAAAGCACTTACGTTCTTGCGGAATTATAGGAACAGCTGCTGCATAAGTAAATTGCAATTAAGTTAGGCGTCCACTTATTTTTTTTTTTTAATTCGTGTAATTTTCAGGTAACATGCAATCAATTAAATAATATCGAATTACCAACAAATCATGCACTTTAATCGTTTTCAACTTACGTTCAACAGCAATTGATCTTGTTTTCTTGATAGCTCCTTTAACAGACATTCTTCGACGCAAATTTTTAGCTGAACGAACCACCGGGCCTTTGAGTAGACCAGCCCGATGTGGTAACGAGCGCATCAGATGTTCCTCCAAGTACTGATGCACCTGGAATAATTACCAATTTATGACACAAATTAAATTTAACCCTTCTGTCATCGAGTGCACTTGCTAATTATGATTGCGTGTTATTTCGAGTTACCTGAGGATTCAATTTATCTGGACGACCATCCTCGGAACTTCCTAAAAAGCTCAAATTTGTTATACAGGAAGTGCTTAAAAAATCATTCATGTTTCCAAGTGATACTCTAGTTCCATTGATATATCCACTCTTCAATTTTTTCATCGTTGTAATCATAGCCAATGGTATTTTACCCTGATCTGAAAACCGTGAGGTCAATTGAAATGTATAAATAATTATTTACTACTTGCAATGGTTAATCTAGTTAATCTAGGAAGAAATTATATTCTATACAAGGCCGAAGACTGATGGAGTTTTTTTTAATTATAAATGTTTCTTAATCTGCCAAAGAAGATTTTATTCTCTTTTTGGCATACCTAAGTGATTATGAGTAGCAACGAGCGTTACGGTTGGTCTGCCGAGCATTTGCTTCCAGTTGATGGCGAGGAAGGCCAGATTTGTTGTAAACGTGTCGGCAAGGAAGGCAGCATCATTTGTCACGTAGAATTCCTCAGCATCAAAGTTCTAACATGCACATAAAAATAACACCCACACACGACTAAACACACCTGATAAATTTCACTCGAAACTCATCATCTTTAATGGGATTAATTTAGGAAAATTAGGGGGACTCTATATGGTCAAAAGGAAAGTGCGAGAAAAAATTTGGAAGAGCGGTTATTTTTTTAATTGCAATTATGGAATTCTAGATGATTAATTAGTCTTTGCAATGAAACAATCCCAAAGGCTTTTAGATGAAAAATTCACATGCAAGCAATAAAAGTAGATGGAATTGGCTAGAATTATGTGATAATTAATTGGCGATTGTTTAAATATCAGAAAAACTCATTAAATTAGAAAGAGGAACTTAGGAAATAATATTCTTGTCCAAATTCATTGATTTACCTAGATGAATGTTCTTGACTGGCATGACCACAAGTGGACGACCTAACATATTCTGCCAGCTAGACTTCAAGAAATTAATTTCACCTTTGAATATGTCGATCATTAGCTCATAGTCCGATGCGATGTAGAAGCGGGTCATGTCTGTTAACTAATACCATGGGTAGTATTATATTATCATTATGAAATAGGAAATAAATGACCCAGAGAATGAGAATAGTGATACTTGAGAGGATGAGAGTTTCGAATTAATTGTTTATGTTCTTGAAATTCTTCCAAATTACCTGTGGTGTGAATGCGAATATCCTGTCGTGGAGTGAGTATAATTTACTTGTACTAAGAATACCAACATCTCGAGATTTTCTGCCAGACAAACCGAGTTTTTTATTACGTCCTGATGAAAGAGATATCATTTATTAGATGATGATTAAATATTGATTACTTTCAGTTTGTCTGCTTTCAAAGTTTGAATCACTTACCTAAATATGTGTACAAATGGCTCAAAACTTTTGCTGGCTGCACTTCAATAGGTGCAACTTCAGCGATAGTTTGTACATGAATATCATGTTGTGTGATTTTATCCCTGATTTCAGCGTCTTCAGCAAGAATAACTACCTATAAATTAGAAAAAAAAAACCCAAGATAATTGCCTGAAGGTAATATAGATGAAGCAATATGAATATTAATTATAAAAATAGAATAATTAATTACCTGTACAACAACATCGGGTTTCTTCTCACTACATAGTCTCCTGTTAAGAGGATCGAGTTCGCCAACAGCTAGAAATCCCTCCTGTAATAATTTTCCCAAGATATATAGCGACTGTGCCCATTTGAACGGACACCTTCCTAATGCTTCTCTTGGTTGACTTCCCGGCTCTGCATATTCAGCGGCCACATTATCTTGAGCTACTGCATATAATTCGGGTACTAATTTCATTCCATCTTCTGACTTAATCATTATCTCCTCGAGTGCTTGAGTGTATTCCTCCACAGCTTCTTTATTCCCTTGAAAGCAATAATCCAGTATTAAATAGCAAAAAAATAGAGGCCATTCACATTCAATGTTCTCAAACATTCTGAGCTCCCAGGGCTCGTAATATAGTCTATTAACATCTTCTTTCGGGGTTTTATATCCATCTCTTAAAAATCTTTTGCAACCGTATTTTCCCTGCAATTTCTTTGTTATTGCTTCTCTCGTTAATTGAATTAAATGTAGCTCATCAACGGCAAACGCTGGAAAACTGATTATAGACAATAATGCACTGTCAAGTTCCTTTGAATTTGACTCTCGTGGAAGCATAGATTGCAGGACAGCTTGACACTTTTGTGCTTCATCAGCTAAAACGTGGATGACTGAGGTTGGTCCACCTCTGGCTCCAAAGAGATCAAGTTCATTCATTGCTTCCATCGCAGCTTTTGCCATACCAATACTACTGGCATTGAGCTCAGGTAGTCCATGATTGGTCTTGTCTCCTCGTTCCCAGACACCATAATCAGGAATACAATAGGCAGACTCAATGTAAAAAACGAGATTCTGGATAAATGCAACTTCATCCAGATTGAAGACAATTTGAAGACCAGAGGCAGTCATTTGTGCGAGGATTAAAAGATACAATGAGACAGCATCGATCTGCAAGTGTCCCCATTCACTGTCTCCAACAACAGTTTGTCCAGTTGCTGAACTGTACTTAGCATGAAGTGCATCCAGTGGATTTTGTGTGATCTTGAATTTCTCCACTTTTTCCTTCTGCTGCATCATGGCCATCAGCAATCCTCTCATGAGCTTTACGCAGCTTTGCTCGAGTTCGTAGGTCTTGGCTCGATCCTCATCAGCATCAGCAATTTTCTTGTATGCCATTGACAAGCCCCAAACTGCTAGAATACAGTAGATATTGTCTCGGATCCAGGCATGATTTATCTGCTCGCTTGCTGGGAAAAGTCCTGTTACTGGATTCTGATGATTCATTATTATCTTGTGAACTACACGCTGATAATAATCCAGACGGACTCCAGAATTACTTCGACTCCGCATTTTGATGTCAGTAGAGTCCCGGAATGTTGCGGAACACTGACAACTCTATTAAAAATTAAAAGAAAAATTTTTTGCGGAACACTGACAAATCTACAAAAAATTAATTAATTAGGGGAAGGTGGGGCAGAATGGACATCAGGGGTAAAACGAACATCTAAATTTTTAGGCAAATATTACGGAAAACTCTTGAAATTAATAGAAATATTGGCGGTAGATTGTTTTTGATGATTTCATTGGAAAGCTGAAGAAATTTTAAGCGGGAAGCAAGTGCTGGAATCGTTTTTTTTTAATTTCTGGCAATTTTGATTTTTTTGAGCATTTCAGAGGGCTAGAACCCTTCCTTTTCTTGAAAATTTTCAGTTTTTTGAGAACATCTTCGGTTCTATTTGTCGTAGCGTAGAAAATCCAACGGGATGTGAAAGGTGAGATCATTTGCCATCGATTCATAGGGTTTTCAATTTAAAAATATCGATTTTTAAGGTATTTATGGGCATTTTTGTAAAACAGTTTTGTGAAACAGTTTTTGGCCTATAACTATCCCAAAAATTGATATTTTTGACATCGAAACCCCATAAATCGATGGGAAATGAGCTCACCTTTAATTTGAGACCAACCCCGAATTGCTGCAACCAATAGAACCAGAGATATTTCCAAAAAACTGGAAATTTTCAGAAAACCCAAGGGTTTTACCCCTCAAAAATGCCGAAAAATTTCGAATTCTCTAAAATATCGAGAAAAATACATCTGATACTCGTTTTCGAGCTAAATTTGCTCAGCTTTTCAATAGAATCATCAAAAAAAATCCATCTCTAACCGTTTCATTACAGTGCCCATTTTGCCCCACTCTTCCCTCTTTAATTGTAGCGCAAATAGTTTTGAAGGTTATTATTACCTCTAACAGTCAAATAAGGGCTAAACACTTGGAAGACAATGTTCAGGAAAAGAAAATTATTAAGCGCACTACTTTATACCACTTCTTTGGTCCATTTTCTTTCTTTTTTCAAAAATTATTAATGACTCAATTAAACAAAATCTCAGTCGTAATGACTCTACTTCTACAATGTTAAACGAATGTCAAATGAATTACATCCGTACATATTTTTGTCACGTGATTAGAGTTTAAAGACAAAAAAGAGTAATTGCCGATTGTTGTAAAGGAAGAAAGCTGACAACAATAGCAAGTGGATATAATTTTTTATTTTCATTAAATTCATATTCTTTATTGATTAATTCAATCTATCAAACATTTCTTACACTTATATGCATCATTCTAATATAATTCCTCATTTTTTTTGGTTGATTAATGATTTTTTTTTTCAATTTATTGATTGCATTTATATACGTTATTTGATTTTTCCCGCGCTTCATCTCGGTTTATGGATAAGAAGTTAGTTATGGCGGCCATCACAAGATGGCGTCAGAGAAAGCCTTTGTGCGAAGAACCGCGCAAAAGTTTTGGAGTGTCTAGACTCGTGCCCTTTCAATTAAATTTGTGTCAATATTGATGATAGAAGTAATTAATTATATCAATTGATTAATTCTTTCTCATTTATTGAAAAACCTGAGATGGAAATTCGTACTACTCGTACGTAATTTCACAATTTCGCTTGAAATTTACGCTTTTACTATTTTTTTTGTCATATATATATAGTGGGAAATGGGGTAATATGGTCAAACCAGTGAAATAGATAGATTAAATTATTTTTATGATTTTATTAATGAAAAATTGCAATTTCAGTGAGAATAATCAGTGAAAAACCTGTTTTTAGATAGATTTTTTTGGTAATTCTTGTTCTTTTTATTTTTTGCCAAAAATTGGAGGTTTACGGTTTTTAAAGAAAGGTGAGCTCATTCACCATCGATTCATGTAGTTTTCAATTAATTTTTATCGAGTTTTAAGTAACTTATATTCCATTTTCTAAAGTTGGCTTCATAAATACCTTAAAACTCGATCAAAATTAATTGGCAACTATATAAATCAATGGCAAATGAGCTCTCCTTCCATCTGAGATCAGTTACAGACTGCTACAACCAATAAAACCAGAGCTATTCCCAAAAAGCCGAATTTTTCGAGAATTGGCAGGAATAAATCTCCAATTCTTCATTCAAAAAAAAAGAAAATTAAAAAAAAAAAACTCCACATTAAATCCTGATTCATCTTTTCCACCCTAAATTTCCTCAGCTTTGCAATAAAATAATTGAAAATGGTCTACCCCTATTAATTCCATCCATTTCGAGTAATTTTCATTAATTTCAACCGACTTCCTTTTATTTATCAACTTTCCTTTGATGCAGATGATCCAGCCTTTCATCTTCTGTAGGATAAACTTCTGACTTTTGGATCTACATCCCTGGTGAGTCAAAAGTCTTTTCAGTTCGTTTATCCAATTAGTATGGGATTAACAAGCACCAAAGGTACATGATACGTATCTCGTAATGATATGAAATAAATACGTTACTCATTTTACCAATTAACAGAATATAATTTCTATTGAAGACAGAAAAATTGACTCGTAAGAGAAAAGTACCAATTTCTCACCATTTATATCTGCTGGAAATAGTTTTACAATAATTACACTGAACTCTAACAAACGAGTAAAAACAAATGTTTCCGGTATTGTACGTTTGCTTGGAAGAACTAATAATTTCAACCCCCAGAAAATATGCTTAACGACTTGAATTCATGGACATAATGAACGGCTGTGTGGCATCAATTTTATCGTATGCTCCCACGTCGTCGGTATCCAGCTGTTTTCCAAAAATCACCGACTGCTAAGAGACAAACAGGGGACAGTGGAAGCTACAGGAACTCAGTATGAGGGATTAAGACAGTGGATGGAAGGGGAAAGTGAGCTTGATGTTAGTTGTTCGTGCTTTGAGCTGAAGAGACGTGACACAGCTGGTTGAAGGCGTCTGAAATCGAGTAGAAAATGAATTTGAAATCTCGATGCACAAGTACATTAACCATCCTAAGTATAACAAACATCTTGCTTATGGTTCCACGTCAATAGATTCTCGAAAATGAGATCGTGTCTCCTTTTATCAAAACTATTGATCTTGCGAGAATTCTTTTGGAGATGTTTTCAGTAGCCGATAAAATTCTTTACAAAAAAGATCTCTTGACATTTTTCTCTAAGAATTAAAAAACAAGGCTAATTAACTTCACTTATCACTCATTATTTAATTTTCATCGTCTACGTGAGATGTGTCTCAATGCTTCCAGGTTTTTATCATTGAAGAAAATCTATTTTCAAAATAATTGGAAATTACTCTAGAGAGAGAGTGAATGAATCACGCTGAAGAATTACACTGGATCAATTCTTCTTCAGTCTGTCTTCTTAATCTTTCTAATCTGAATGCTCAATCAACAAAACATCCCCATTAAACTCTTTCCAGCAGTGTATCTGGTCATTCCCTGTATTCACCAGTACAAATGCTCTCAAATTGCAATTCAGAAGTTTTTCAGAAACAAGAGGAATGAGAATTTGGACAAAAAAAAAACAATGAAGTGAATTTAAAAAAAAAATCGAAAGTTTCAAACGACTTTGCTGGCGCCTCAGTTATGATATCAACATTGGATCCACGGTATTTGTTGCGTCTGACAGTCACCCAAGTAACATTTTACCCATTCTTTCAATACAACGATTGGGAAAATGAGGGAGGAGGAGGAGGGAATAATAAAAACCAAAGAAACTTTGAGATGGTTCTCGATGCAGCAGAGAGTTCCAACTCCACCTACTGCAACTCCCATTATTCTTTGACTCATAAATAATCCATAAACAAACATTGGTAACCTCATTTTCATTTTTCAACTACCTCAGTAATGAGGCACGTGTCTCAATTTGAGATTAAGAGGAAAGATTGAAGAGCGAAGAGGAAAGATGTTTAAAAAAAAGAACGAATGTTGATAATAATAATAATTTAAATTCAGTTGGCTGTCGAATGCATCATAGGAGAGAGGTTCTCCGCCCCGGGAGTGTTCCTCCTCGTTGGCACTACTACGAGACCGTGATGGAAGGTTAGAGCGGTTTTTAGAAGCCTAGTGGTTGGAAAGAAACGGATTGGAAAGAGAGAAGAAAAGACTGGAGGATAGAGAGAAAGAGAAGCAGTATTAAATACACGGCGCCTCAGCGTTTTATCTTTAATTGCATAGTACAACTTATAGACCATGTTCATCACCTGTTTCGTTGGATACTAAGTACTGATAGTTCGAATCTAATAGTAAACGTCAATCATGGATCTCATTTAAAATAGTGATGGATTGACACGGCTCATCATTAAAATTTGGAGAAATTCTCCGGATTATGTTCATTATTTCGTTGAAATTCGAGAGGAATTAACTGCAGGAAAGCAAGTTTCGTGGGTACTATTGATTCTTCAGATCACCTCAAAAGGAAACCCCAAGAAGACATAGAGACTCAGTGCTAGAAAATCAATAACTTTTTTTTTCTTTAATTCTGCCTTTTTTTCCTTATTCGGCTACTCTTTTTTTCCCTTTTTCTCTCTCGTTAGTTTTAAAATGATATTTTTTGGAGTAGAAACTAAGGAAAAAAAAGGAAGATGAAAAAATGAGAATGAGCGGCCTGTAATTAGAAACGTTCATGGGTGGAGTGAGGGTGATGGTAAAGAATAACATAGGGCTGCAGGATAAGAAATAAGCTAGGCGTGGCGCATAGAGAAACTTTAAAGGGAATTTTTAGTCTTCGACCTTATGGGTGGATCCAACGTCAAAATTCTGTTCTTTATTTTTTTCTAAAAATATTACCGAAATTCTGTGAAGCTATTGTTTCTTTTTGAACTCGATACTCCTCAAGAAGTAGAACTGCCAAAAATTCTTTGATTATTTGAGTTTTCTTTTCTTAACTGAAGACACCGAAAATTCTTCAAGCAAGACAATAATTTTTGGAGGAAAAGAAAAAACTAACTGGATTTAATGGCCGTTACAGAACGTTAATTCTTCCCAAACGATCCCTATTAGAGAATTAATTAATTTCATGGGCTGAGTTCTTGAAATTTTCCCAAGTCTAGAAAACATTTTTCCCCTCAATTTTCTCTAGTACGACTGTAAAAAATGTTCCTTGTTTCTCAGAAAAATGAAAAAAAAAATTCAAAAAATAGAGAGAATTAAGGAGGAAGTATTTAAAGTGATTATAAATATACATTGGATTCCATTGCTCATTGAATTGGCCTCTGGGGACCTCTAAACGCATTTAAATAAGATGGGGGCTTGATGCCACCTTCTTATCTATGCACAATCGTACCAGGTTCTACAGTTGCACTCACTCCACGTGATGAGAATTACAAAAACCTACATATCGCTTAGCATTAGAATAAAAAAAAAAGAAAGGAGGAAGAAAGTCAGTAGCTAACAGCCGATCGTTATAAATTCACCACCACGAGGGTACTTCCAGCGGATGGTTTTTTTCCAACCATTTTTTAATCCCTATAATGTTTTCTTTTTTTTTTTTCTTCATCATCTTCCCTTTTTTTTTTTGAAGTCGAAAGGAAACGAGACGGCTACTAAACGTTTTTGAAAAACGGTTTAGGGGTTTCGAGGAGCGTCCAACCCAAGAGAGAAACCAACTGTTCTCCTCTTCATTCGAGTTCTTTTCGTTTATATTTAAGGCTTTAGAAAACGCCTACGGCGACAACTAGTCGAGAGAATTCTTTCTTGTTTTTGAGAATAACATTTCTTTGAATGTTAAGTTTTTACAGGACTCCTCGAGGATCGAGTTTAACTGTCCTGTAGCAACATTTTTGAAAAAGAGAGGAATTGTTAAAGGCTTATGAGGCATTCTGTTTTGTTAAAAATTTACGTCTTTTTAATGGCGTTGAACGATTCTTTCAATGGTTTATTTTTTTTCCAGAATTACTTGAAATTTACTCGTCTCGTCTTTCTGAGGATTTTTTTTCAATAATTTAGGTAGAAATGGTCTGTCGTAAATTAGAGGATAAAATAATTTATCGATCACGATTGTGCAATTATTTGGATTCATCTGGATTTAACAGATCTTCTGACATGTTATTTTATGTCAAACAGAAGGAATAAAAAAAATAGAATACGAAATTAGAATGGGGGAAAAAAATGGAGAACTATTTTTCACTTTTACATTCATTTATCGGGGACAATTCAGTTGCTAGCTGATTGTCGGTCGTTAATCAAACTGCTGATTTAATTTTCTCAATTTTATTTTAGAAATGAAATAGATTACAACATTTCTTCCAAGCTGTAAAATGAAGACAAAAAATGTATGATTCAAATGCGACTTTAACTGATCTTTAAACACGTTTATTTTATGTCAAACAAAAAAACAAAATCTAAAATTACAAGATATTCATTCAAAATAATTTTTTGTGAATCCCCTCTTTCTCGACGATAAATTAGTCGCTTCAGACTTTGAGTAGCTATTAAGCCGTCAAGAAATTGTTGTTACATCCCAAGTCAACCTACTCGTGTTAGTTAAAAAAAATTGTACGAGTGATTAACAATAACTGATGGGAGGTATATCTAAAGGTACTGAGATTGGGTAAGGAGGGTGGCAGCCGGAATTCACTGACTTTGGATGAGGGAGTAAGAAATAAATATGAACACATGTAGCAAGTTTCCGGTCGTCTCCTCGTTATCGACAACACACTGCCACTAACATTGCTGCACACAACAAGACCAGGGCCTTCCTAACGACCGAAATTGGATAGACTTCCTCGGGGTTCTCTTGTTACATTTATCTCTTTTTTTTTTTCCTTATTTTTTTACTCTCTCTTCCTCTCGTTCACACTCACGATTCGCTGTATCCTCAAAGCACCTTCTGATAAATCGAACTCGTTACGTCATTCATCATCTTTCAATCTCTGAGATTAAATTGAAAATGAAAAGGAAAAAAAAAAGAGCGAGTAGAGAAAAAAATTCTTCAATCAATTTCTACAGAGATATTTGTCATTGATAGAAATTTAAATTGTTTCCAGATATCTTCGAATAGGTCAGTCTGCCTTTTCATCCCCCATGCTGAGAATAAATCATAATTCTCGGTTTTTTTCTTATTATTTCTCCTCATAGGATAAAACTTGATTTCCGCTTTTTTCCGCTCTTTCAAATGTCTGAAAAATAATTCAATGAGAGTAATTTCAATAAAAATAACACAAAGTCATAAACAATTACTATTTCTCTCGATGAAGAGGCATTCCTCATTTTTTTTTCCTTGTAGCCAAACTTTTGGTTAAGAACCATATGGAAACAGTTCAGGATTAAGAATACCCGGAACGATCACCATGAAAATATATGATTCTAGATAAAGTTATGGTTCCTTAAAAAATAGAGTTTCACACAGCTGCTTCACACGTTACCACTCACCCTCTTATCTTCTCGTGCTATCATCGAAAAAAGAAACTGTATACACAGCAATAAAGAACTGAAAAAGAACCGACGACCTCAAAACATACTATTTCATATACCTGAGTGAGAAAAACAAGAATCTAGAGATTTTTTAAAATCATTTGTCTACGATTGAGCATGTTTTCTTATTTTTTTGGTTTTAGTATTGCTGTTCTCGAAGCCTTGATTACGGTTTGGGTACACATGAATCTCTCTCAAAAAATTTTCCGGCACCTTTGAACCTTATCGGGTGATAATTGAACTAACAGTTGTAGAAGAAAAGGAATTTTTCAACTATCTTGCTGTTGCTTAATTTTTCAAAATTTACCCATTCTTCAATCAAATCAATATTTCATAGAGTCCATGAGGTTCAGTGAACAATGGAAGAAGTAACAGTGCTCGAGACAAGAAGCTCCGTTGGTTTTTCTCAATCTTTACTTATTTTTTTTATTTCTCATTTTCTCAATACTTCTTTTTCGATCGTTTTATTTTGTTTTTATTTATCCGTAACAAAGGTCCGGAACTCGATGTTACAAGAAACGTTTTTCCCCGTGGCTGCGTAGCCTCCTGGAGAAACTGCACACTGGCTAAGCATCACCCCCTAAGGGAAAAACTGATATATCTATATATATAAGAGGGGAGGAAATAGTCCAGGTCAGTGATCATTGCTTTTCTCCCACCCCTCTCTATCTTCTCCTCTTTTCTCTTTTACTTCTTTGATTCCCCTTTTCGCTGCTGCTGCTGCTGACCCTATCCCTACAGGGCTTATGTATACATGGAACGTGTCAGCTTTCAGCTGTACCCATACTCTCACATAAAGCCAGCCATATCCCGCTGCTTTCACGTGGATCAATTCCCTCACTTCATCTCATAACTCACTCTGATTAATTAGGAGAGTCCAGCAGTCTAGATGGGTCAACTTGAATGATACTGCCTGACTCTATACGTGCGACTGGTTGTCATCGAAAATTAATCACTCAAATGTGCACCCTCTCTTCTTCTTTTTCTTGGGTTCAATTAAAATATTAAAGTCCCTGATAGTATTTTCGTCGAATAGTATAGGGGAAGGTGGGGCAAAATGGACATCAGAGGTAAATGGACACATCTAAATTTTTTGGCAAATATTATGGAAAAATCTTGAAATTAATAGAAATATAGGCGGTAGATTGTTTCTGATGATTTCACTAGAAAGCTGAGGAAATTTTGGGCGAATAACAAGTGCCAGAATTTTTTTTTTTTAATTTTCAATGATTTTGATTTTTTTGAGCATTTTAGAGCAGCAGGACCCTTCTTTATTTGAAAATTTTCAGTTTTTCGAGAATATCTTCGGTTCTATTTGTCGTAGCGTAAAAATTCCGATGGGAGGTGAAAGGTGAGATCATTTGCCATCGATTCATAGGGTTTTCAATTAAAAAATGTCAATTTTTGAGATATTTATTGGCATTTCTGTGAAACAGTTTTGTGAAACCGTTTTTGGCCTATATCTATCGCAAAAATTGAAATTTTTGAATTTAAAACCCCATTAACCGATGGGAAATAAGCTCACCTTTCATTTGAGACCAACCCCGAATTTCTACGACCAATAGAATCAGAGATATTTGCAAAAAACTGGAAATTTCCGAAGAAGGAAGGGCTTTCACCCCTCAGAAATGCCAAAAAATGTAGAGCTTTCAATAAAATCTAAAAAAATACATCTGACACTTATTTTCCGGCTAAAATTTTCTCAGCTTTCCAATAGAATCATCAAAAAAAATTTATCTCCAACCGTTTCATTACAGTGTCCATTTTGCCCCATTCTTCCCTAAATCATTTACTCTCGTTTCTTTTCTAATTTGAAAAACGGAATTTAAATAGAAATGTTCTATTGCAAAGAAACCAATGTGAGGAGAAAAGGATTATTAGTGTATCGATGAGACTTTCTAATCCTCGTATAAAAATTTTCTCATTTCCCGTTGATTCGATTCCATATAATCGAGTTGGTAAGCCCTTCTTTTCAGCCTCATTGAGTAGCTCCAGCACCTTCTAGTTGAGGAAAAATTAACCACACCTGCGATTTATGATATTCCGTTTCTTTTGCTTTTTATCATCATCCCTCTCCATTTACATCTTTCTCTTTTTCTCGTTCAATAAAATATCTTATTATCCAGCAGTAGGATTTGCCCAGACTTTAATAACCGAAGATTCTCGACAGACCGTGACGTCAGAAGGTGCTGCGGACATTGGGAGTCAATGTTTCAGAAAGTTAAAATTTTAATATCCATCCAAATTTTTAACGTAAATTCATAAACCAAGAGCTTGAAGGGATTTATTTTTGTGATTACAATAGGAGCCATTGGATTTATTTTCATCAGAGGGGAAAGAGATCAAATTGTCCAGATGACTAATTATTAACGATTCGATGAGTCGGGAGCCCAGAGTACGTGTCTAATAGAAGGGATGAATCAAAATAAACTGACGATACTATTTCATGATTGATACATCAATTCCCTTGAAAGGACACTGTCTAGCCAGTAAAATTATTTTTATTTCAATAAAAATTCAAAATCCCTTGGCATTTATCCATGGATTTATAAATTAGATATTTCATCTATCAGCTGAGTGCAATAACCATTGTACATTATTACAAAGAATATTCTCATTCCTTTTTTTAACTCATTTCCATGAAATGAACAGAGAAATCCATAAAGATGAAATGCTACAACAGTAGATACATATTTCTGTGTATATATTTACTCGTCTAAAACGTGTAGAACCAATTGTAAGTAATTTTCTCGAAAGATCCTTCAGGCGTTTTCGTCGCTTTCTCAAGAAACTTTTTTTCTCTTTTTTTTTCCGTTTTTTCTCTTCTTTTGGCTCTTTCTGCTATCTACCTGAACATGAAAAGAGCAAATATTTGTTTTCCACTGTGTGTGTGTGGTGCGAGTGCATCTGAACAAATTCGCGACTAAGTGCCATTGATGAGGAAGCTGACAGTCCATGGGAATGCACACTATTTTTCTCTTTGTCCGAGCAGATGCATTTTTAGAGAGTGAAAAAAAAGGGAATTGTATCTCTCGTTTTTCGCCATTAGAGCTCTTGTTTCAAATATTGATTCAACTAATTTTAATTTTGGCTATTTTCTTTGGTTTTGAATTTATATAATCCACTCAATTTAAACTTTTTTCGAAGTGTAGAGAAAGAGGTAGATCGACTATATTAAGAAATAACGGATAAAGCACTGTCAAAAGTACATTTTCTGTATTTTAAAAGAATGGAAAAAAAGTTCCCGGAAAATATTCGTGGTCTAAACGTCGAATAATCGAGTCGCACCCTTAGAATGTCAAAGAAAAGTGTTTTCATAGGTCTCCACAACTGTGAAGAGCGGAATACCGGTATGTTTATATAGGACAGAGAGCCTTTCTCCTCTTTATATTTTGTTCTTGATTTGTTGTAGAACCGCGGAAATGATGAGTTTACAGTCCTAAATGCACAACTTTTGCTAATACCTCTAGCCAACACCTGCCTTTATGTACTTACAAATTCGTTCAAACAAAATTTTTCCACAATACTATGTATCAGATTTTCCGGAACAAACAAATATTAATGATAAAAATAAAGTTTAATGAATACATTTCAATTAAACGATAAGCATAAAAATTCGATTAAAATTGTTTGAGAGAGTTTAATTAGACTAGCTCAGTCCAGTTTAGAATGTGTTGGTGGCGGTAATTTCTACGTGAATTCTTTCTCGAGAGACGAGGAGAAACTGAGTGAATTACAAGAGCTTCTCGTTAAGGTTTCTAACATCCGTTAGTAAATGCATCTTTTCCAGTCTGCATCCCCTCGTCTTTTCGCTTCTTCAACAATGATGAGGAAGTCTGAAGCAAATGCACACAGTGAAGTATCTCATGCTGGAAATTGTGGAGACGTCGAACTTTACGCACATTGGAAAAGTCGATAATTTGAGGAGGAAGTTTTCGGTGAAATTTGTGATGAGGGAAGGTGGGGTAAAATAGACACTTCAATCGAGTGGTTCGAGATAGAAGTTTTCTAATAATTCGAATGAAGAGCTGAAGAAATTCCAATTTTTTAAGAAATTTACTCTTTTGGCCAAGTTTTGAAGGGATTTTTCTTTGGAAAATCGAAAAATTTACTTTTTTGAAGATATCTCCGGTTTCATTGGTCGTAGTGATCTGCGGTTGATCTCAAATGAAAGATCAGCTCATTTCTCATCAATTCATGAAGTTTAAATTTTGTTAAATCAATATTTGAAATATTCATAAGATCATTTTCTGAAAATCAGTTTTTACCCAATAAGTACTTGAAAAATTTGATATTTTTCTTTCTAAACTCCATAAATCGATGGGAAATGGGTTTACATTCCATTTAAGAGCAACCCCAGGTCCCCATGATCAATGGAACTGAAGATATTCTCTAAAACCTGAAATTTTTCCAAATCAGAAGACTCACCTTCAAATCTTGCCCAAAAATGATTTTTTTTTTAGATTCCAAAAAATAACTTCTGACATATGATTTTTATGGGAAATGTCCTCATCTTTCTAATGGAATCATCATAGAAAATCTATCTCCAATATTTCCATCAATTTCGAGTAATTTTCATAGTATAAAAAACCAAAATTGGCCCGTGTCCGTTTTGCACCATCTCCCCGAATTTAATATGTCATTTTTGTTCCTGTTCCTAAAAGAAATTGGACTCCCTTCGAAATGGACTGAAATTATGTCGAAACAGAAGTGGGATGACACAGAGACGAATAAAGAATTGAATCCATATACAGAAAAGAAGTATCGTTATAGAAGATCATTTCTTTTGACGCACTCATGGAGGATTGTTTTTTCACAAGTATTTCCGTTTCTTCCGTACATTGCTCACGTATACGTTTGATACAATCGATAGAGACAGAGACACTGGGCCCTGATCGGATCACAAGTTGAAAGAAAGAGCATAGCCTCCTTCTCGTGTCAACCAAGTGAATATCCCCAAGCACTGTGCTTTAAAATAGAATTCTCAGAGTATCGAATAACAATTTATTTCAAATGCTCCTGGTGTACTCGAGTGGATTTATATATATACATATATATATATATCTGTATCAGCACATATTGTTGAAACTCCTAAAGTTTTTCAAATTGAAAGGGAAAGAGAGAGAGAAAGAAAGTTATACATGGTTATATGTATGAATTCTCTTGCTCTTGTCCACATGGGGGTTTGTCGAGATTGTATACAACACCGGCGCCCTGGAGATGTTATCTCGCCCACGGGCAAACCAACCAGCCAATGAAGCCTGGAGGGGGTAGGTATATCCTCCCTTTCCACTTCTTTTTTTCTTCAATGTTCCAACGTTGGGGCACAGTGTTCACCAACAATTGTGTCGCATTCCTTCTCATCCGATCTAGTCGACCGATAATTTCGACAGAGTCGCAATTTGCCGTTCTCGTTTTCCTGCTTGTCGTTACCATGTTTCCAGTTTCTTCTTTTTTTTTTATTTATTCTTTTATTTCTTTTATTCTCAATTTTTTTTTGGAGTTTCTGGTGTTTTCATCTTCTGCAAGGCTCATGATACTGTTGAGAATCATGAAGATTCCATGGCAGCTGCATTCTACTGGACTTTTTTTTTTTTTCTAAATTATTTCAATCCAATGATTCAAGCAGGATAAGATTGATGTATTGGTGTTATGTGTCAATACTTGTACTTGGAATTGCAACATTACTCTTCACGAGAGTGAGAATTTATGCCTCTGGAATTATACTGTGCATCATTATTTTTTTAAACGACTCGTACACTCTCGTCTTGTGCTATGGTATGAAAACATGAAACGTCCTACACTGCCTTCCAGATGATGCCATAGAATGCTCTTTAAATTAAGGGATTTAATGATGTAGCACAGTGGCTCGTTAGAACTTGAGTTTTACTCGAGGGAAAAAAAGAAAAAGAAATGAGTCTCCTCTTACACTTCTACCACCAAATCGGTCAGTGGAGAGCTCTAGTTTTCGTCTCTTTTCAAGAAACCTACTGACGAAAATTCTCAATTCCAGGAACAAGATTGGTGCTTGGTTGACCTACAGAGAGGTTCTATGACTTCTTTTTTTCCAATGGAGGTATCCTCAAAGGAGCGGAAAATAGGAAATAAAAAGGGTCAAGATCTCTCATTTGTGGTTAAAATTAGGATTTTCAGAAAGCATAAAAAAAAACATTTTGACACATTTTTTCAACACGAAATTTTCTCAGCTTTCCAATGGAATCATCTGGAAATTGAATTCATCACAGAATCCATTTTACCCCTTCTCTTCCCTACATCATCTCAAGTATCTGATTTTCCAATCTTGAGACGCAAGAGAATAATTTAAACATGGAATAAACATAGAAAAATTTCACGTACCATCCGGTCCCTCCCCCCTCCGGAAATTAGCATATGATGCGTGAGTAGTATTGCAAAGAAGATAGCGTTAGTACGATCGTTGGAGGTCGAGACGATTTTTCTCTTTATCTAAAAAAAACGAGAATAAAAATGCTAATGCATAACGTTTTCATTGTTGGAGCTTGAAAAGTTGGCGATCTTCCCAGTATTTCTCCATACCATTTAGCATTACGAGAAAAAGAAGAAGAAAAAAAAGAAAAAAGAAGAGAATCAAGAAATATGCAAATAGAAAAACTGAGAAAATCATGATGACAAAAATGATGATGCGTCAATCTTTTCTACGAAAGAAATAAAATAAAAACTAGCTAAAAAAAAAAATACGGTAATCGTCAAAAGTACATTGAAATGCCCGACCATACTCTAAAGTGGTTGAATGAACTTTAACGAATTCATTCGGCATCTTTTGCACGAACGGTAATAATTGCATGGCTTCACCTCTACCGTCTTTTCCAACAACAATGACGAGGACGTGTAAAATCGATGAGTCACGGCTTGAAATCGATGAGGAGCTAAGGGGTAGAATGGCGTTCCAGGTCGTGGGAGACGTCCACTGAGGAATTTGTGATTAAGTGAAAGAAAGCATTGCATTAAGTCTTTTTTATTTGTGGAATTTTTTGTACGACAAAAGAAAGTTGAAAATTTTTCAGTCACTCCAGGAACATGAACCAGTTCGTATTGCTATTGGAAATTCATAATTCATTAACCTCTTTTCCATTCACGACTTCAACAAACCGAGTGAGATTCAGACGAAATCTCTCTTCTGGATATTTCTATTATAAAGTATCCTCAGAGTCGTGAGCTCCATTGACTCATCAGACAATCAATGAGCATTGAAGTACTGTGGAATAATTCAAGAGAACAGGAAAGAACAAAAATCAAAGTCGAAAATAGTTTTTTTTTTTTTTAAGAGCCCATGGGAATCAGTGGACTTGTCATTCTATGAGGAGAGAAAAAAAATGAACGACATGACGTTTAGAAATAAAAAAAAAGAGCTCGGGACCTATTATTACGGGCGCTCATTACTCGAGGCACTGAGAGGATGACGTATAATGCCATGGGACACAATATCTGGGACAGAGAAACGACACGGTACTTCTTCTACGTCCAAGGGTGATGAGACCACACGACTCGTCACTTTAGATTTTTTATGCTGCCTATTCAAAGTGTTAAGTATGCCTTACGGGTTCTCCATGATTCACAGCTTGGACATTCTTTTTTTCTTACAACTCGGGCTTTTTTTCTTCGGGAGTTTCTATTGATATTAATGGCGGTACAAATAACTCTGTTTCTTCATCCCCTTCCTCGAGATATCCACCTCTTTAATGGTGAAATTTACATTTACCCTGAGATTTAATATTCAATGGACACTTTTCCGAGGTTTTCCTTCGTGTTTCCAACTGGATATAACATGGGATTTCATGAAAAAAAAAAGCTGAAAGAGATGTATGATGGTAGGATTTTTGTTTTCCCTCGAATTGAAAAATTTTGCCAGTTGACCAGTGATACAGTTGACTTTCCCACGGGACTAAATCTGCATCCACACAATATTCATAAAATCATCTGTCCGCAACGATGGAGTTATTCTAGTTTTCATGTGTGTAAAATTTTCCATGGCACTACCAGGGTATCAAACTTTTAATTCCGCAACTGTAGGTCATCATTCACATTGAGGTTGGTTTAGTATCTCTCTGGGCAATACTATCAGTATACTTGGCTGTGTATGCAGAGTCTGGAAAGTTTTACTCTGATCGTATCATAATTTTTTTTATACCTTGAAAGTTGACTCCAATGGTGCTCTTTTTAGTATTACATTCAGGGAATTCAGTCTTTTGGTTGGCTGAAATTCCAGAGTTTATTAAAGCCGAAGCCATCTAATAATGAAAATTGGTCTAGTGGACTGGACAATGTCTCTTTTATTGAATGAAAAAAAAAAATGAAACTCTGATAAATCGTTTTATTCCTGGAAATTTAATTTTAAAAAAAGGAAATTTCGAGTGGAATATCCTGCATTGTTTTTAGTGGATAATGGAGGAGGATGATTGCTAAGTTTTCTTAGTTTATTCATGATTCTTCAGACGGAGTGTATGAACCACTGTTGACAAATATACATTGTATGAGAATCCACGTTTGCAACTAGTTTGAGCAATGAAATTGGGAAACTCTGTTGAGTTACCGTCTTTGTTACTACGATAACAAGTTTTGCAAAGTCGTGCTGTGTGCCAGTGGGGTTTTGTGTACCACCTTGGCTATATATACGTATATATCTATATACATATTGAGTTTATATCCATGGGTACACGTTTGGTGGGTATCTTGGGATAGTGGGTATGAGCTTACTATCAAGGACTCCCCAGACACGTCACTTTCGCCAGCTCCCAATTTTCCCTCGAATTTCTCCCTTTTTTTATTTGTTCCTTCTTGCTCTTCCCCTTTTCTTTGTTCCTGCCATTAGATCGCAACCCTCCGAGTTGAGTTGAAGCATTCTAATTAATGAGGGTGGGCAATGTTACCAATACCACAACCACTTGGGTTCAAGAGCCATCAACAAGTGAGTAAATTAATATCTCCATTTGTGATAAAGGATCATGAAAATAATTGGAAAAAAATTATAGGAAATTTTGATAATGTCCCGGTGGTCTAAAAAGGATACCACATTATTCGAATCACGTGATTCGAGGAGTATAAGCATCCGTATTCAAAAGCCACACAAATTCTCATTGGCATTACGAACAAAAGGGTTCGAACATTTGAATGGACTAAAGGGAAACGATGGAATTGAATATTAATGAGGGAACCTCGGGGTTAGCAATGAGGATAAACCATATTTCAAGATTCACTCGGAATTATTAAATTTTTCATTCATCAGTGTTTTTTTTTCATTATCATTTCCTTTCGGTGGTCTTTTGAATGATTTTCTTTTGTGACAAAATAGGCACACGTGTGGGGCCCTCCCACTTAGACAAAGGGAATGAAAGCACCTATTATGCAAGTAAGCACGGTTAGTAGCGGCCATTTCAAAGGTAAATCCGTTACATTTACCAAGCAACTGAGACCCAGAGGCATACCTGCTGCTCTTGAAGCAATAGCTTAACACCACGGTAACACACAACCCCCTTGTGTACTTTATGCACAATACAATTGTAGTGCTTTAGCCAATGTCCATGTATTAGCCGCAATTCAATATACCATAATGTTGATAAAACGTTGAAAAAAAAAAATTAAATTGTGCTATATATATTGTGCTATGAAGAGAAGATGCTGTTAATTCTTCAGAATTCTCGACCACGTTTCTGTCCACTGCAAATTGGTCTATCGGCCTCTCTCAGCACATTAATTTTTTACCTTGGGGACAAATCAGGCAATTTGTATGGGCAGGTAGTTTGACAATCAGAAGTATGAATTTCTTCAATATATATACACTAAATGGTAATGGGATCTCGTTCAATTTTTCTATTTTCATCTCTCTTGTTTCTTGTAATTTGAAACGAACAAAAGGTGCGTACTTCTAATGAACAAGGGTCTGTTGTTCCTCGTCCTCTGTGTCCCACTGTTTGACGTCAGAATGAATCCGGTGAGTTTTGTGTTGAAAGGAGATTGAGTAAAAAACATTGTGAAAAAAAATTTGAGGACTCGGAGGAGAGCGCTTTGTAACTTGATACCGTCTTTTGGATGGATCATCGAATTTCGAGAGAACCAGGAGGTGAGGGCGAGATGAGGGAGTTTTGTTGGTGAATCAACTCTGCAGGCAACTCGAATAAACCAGGCTAAAGTCATCAGGGAAGTAAAGGATGAATATGTATTATTTTGAACAAATGATGATTTGGGATTCACCGTAATCAGATTCAAGCGTTTTTTTTTTTACTTTAGACAATAAAAAAATATATATTTGTGTCTATTTGGGTTAAAACAGTCCACTGAGTATAACTATATTTCAATGAAAACTTCCATCGTCTACCCAGGAGTTTTATTAAAAGTAAAGCAAAACATTTTTATTCCAGATAGCACAAACTCGTTATCGGCTTTCCCCAACGGGAGTGCATAAAGTAGACCTCATTCTTCTCTATTTTTTTTCCCATTTTTTTTTTTTTTAAGTGAACTTGAAGCGAATGAGTTGCAAGTGAAACAAATAAATTGAAATACGAAAAGTATGAATGAATAATAATGATGAAATTCAGAGATAGACAGTGTCAATTGACGAGACACAATGAAGTGAGATTCTGAAATCGATAATGACGTACCACCATTTAAAAGTTGAAAATTTCCCGTGAATAAAAGCTTTTCAATGGAATAATTCAAAAGATAGTTGAAATTATCGAGATATTAATGAGCGGGTGAAAATATATATATCTGTAAAAATAAAATTTGAAACTAAGTGATTCGAGAACCGGCGACGATCATTAAAGGCTCAGAATAGTGTATTATGCTAAATCCATAAGGATTCTTTGCCAGAGGGGAGAAAAAGAGCGTAATTAATGAGTCCAATTAATATACACAAAGAGAGGTGAGTCGTGATTATAATCGGATTATTCATTACCGGTTGGAGACTCGCGGGGGTTGAAAATGTGAATAAGTTAGTGGCTGGCGTGACACGAAGCGTCGTCGAAGAAATGAAGAAAAAAAAAAAGAGAGAGTTTCAGGAGGAATATTAAAGAGACCTTAATTTTCCGGTCGGCCAAGGAATCTGAGATTTATTTTCGTTTGTACAGCACAATGTAGGGAAAAAACTGAAAAAAAACGTGAAATTCCCTAAATGAATAGTTGAGGTTTCATTTCCACTTGATAAATGGGAGAGAATTGCTTTTAATCAGTTGATGAATTTCGAATATAATTAATAAAACCGTCAGTCATTGCAGAAGGTAACTTGTGAGTTTCACCGAAAGTTGGAAATCTCTTGACAAATACTTGTAAATAAAGTGTAAAACGATGATAGCAAGTTTCAAGGGGAGTTTAGCAGAAGTGTGAGCGTGCGCAAGTACTTGACACGAAACGCGAGAAGAGGCTGTTACATCGCTACAGATGTAGTACATAAGTTTGCCATCGTTTGGATGGCTTAATCCACTGAGGGTAGATGGTGCACGCACCATGGAATCTCACAGCTCTCCTAGTACTCAGTACAGAAAGAGAAGGAGTCTCACATTTCCATTGGTTAATGTGGGTGAGAACGGATTTTCTCGGGAGATAAATGGCCACAGTGAGCTCTAGTAACGCGTTTGAGTTGAGAAGGCAAAATGAGAACATAGTGTCAGCAGTCAGTGCCATCGAATCCGAAACTATTTCCGGAAAGCCTTGTAAGAATGATCTTTAGGATTTTGTTCTTCTTCGAACGATACTGCCATGAGGATTTGAAGATTTCATGCGAGAAATGTTGGAATCTCGTTGCAAGATTTACTGTGTCGACGTTTATTTTTTAAAGTCAAAAATAAATTATCCAGAGAGGAAGAATCAAATGGAGAATTACGAAGAAATGAAAGCCGAGAGGGAGGATTAAATTTTATACATTTTATCTTGAAATTCTCTTAAAATATTTGATTATCATGATTGTAGTAAAAAAAAAAGGAAATTGTTAGAAATTTTGAGAATGAGGTTAAATTGGCCTGTTGTCGCGTTCACACGCAGGCACTTGATGGCAAATCACTTGGTGAACTCGTAAATCAAGACCCCTTGGTAACTTTATTTTATTGTGTTGATGTTTTGGATATTCCAAGAGGGTAGAAACTGTGGAAAATTCACAGGGGTACTTTTATCAGTATCACAATCCCCTGGGCTAATCCCACTCTTCCCCTCCATGCTCACGCAAATACTCACGCACGTTGCTGTTTATGTCAATGCTTATTTCTTTCATACAATCTTCATTATGTATTTTTATAACTTCTGACGTTTTGACCTAGAATATTGCTATAAGCTTCAATTGTCAGCTTGAAGATTTTTTTTTCTATTCATATTGTGTTTTTACTTATCATCAGGCTCATCTCGCTAGCAGGAGAGAGCCAGTAAAAATGAAAAGTCCTATCAAGATCTCTAAATTCTTTACTGATTCTGGAAAAAGAGTGTCTCCATGTCCCTTACGAGTATCATCGACTGAAAACCCGGTAGGCCACTTCCGTAAACCCTCGTGCCAAGTATACATAAGTTGTTTGCTTCCTGGCTTCACCTCATCTCCATCTTTCTACACATATGGCAGAAGAAAAAAAAACACCCACCACCATGTTTACCACAATTTTTCCTCTTCAATTCCAAAATATACCTCAATATCCAATTTACGATTGATTCAATTTCACCCACTAATTCAGTTTGTCCAATGTTAATATCTATTTACAAAATTTGCGTTATTTTCCATGATTTATTTAAAATCCATTCGTGATTCCCACTGACTTCCCAATTTCACATACAAATTAACATCCATGATTTATTGATTTCTGCAATCAACAACTGCTGGTATATCTTTAACGTTGTATTTAAATATTCAATTGTAATTTTTCATTAATCATTTACATATCAAATTGATTTTACTTATTCATCGTATTTTCGGCTGTATTCAACCAGAGTTCAATTGTTTCGATAGCAATACAATTCATCGAACTGAATCCAATGCATTTTGTATTGAATACACATGATTATGAAGGGAACATGTCTGTAAAAAATTATTATAAAACAAAGGGAAAATCATTACTTTTGTCTCCCTCAATGACTCTGTTCAGAATGGCTGTTCGTTGCTCAAGTAAAGTACTCTCATAAGTCACATTCTTCCTCATACATATTGCAATCCTCTTCCATAATGAATACTGTAATACAAAACCAGAACACTGCACTAATCCAGGAAGGAAGTGCCTGTGAATGTATGTATCTTGAGCAATCTTATTTTACGTCAGCTCTGAGAAGGAATGAATCATATAAAAATTAAATGAGAGCTTTCAGAAGTTACAAAAATATAGTAAATAATTTATCTGAAAATGTACTCTTAATTTTTTTCCCATTTCCTGCTCAAATCGAACAAAATCTAGTTATCTCAAATTCATCAATATAAGAAGAGAACGAGAGAAGAAATGAATTTATCTGTATTTTTTTAAAGATCAATAGATTTTATCCATGTTTTTATAAGGTGAAAGCTTCATTTTCTTTTGTGAAAGGAAAAGAAAATAGATCGTAAATGTTGAAAAAGAAAAAGACATATATATTCATGGATCATGTGAAAGACGTGACGTGGATCATTGTATCCTGAATGATCAGTCCGATTCAGCATTTCTCGTAAACGGATGCAAGAGAGACTACGAAAAAAACACCTGGCATTCCCACCGCTGGGTATTATTCAGCGCAAGGGGACTTAGCTAGTGAAAAAGGGGTCCAGATATATATATTCGAAATACTATTCTCAGATATTGCTGGTGTATTTTGTCAGCCGCTATGGTGCTATCCAAAGTCACACGAGAGAGGAGGCTAAAAGGGAAAAACGAAAAGTGCTGTGTTCTCTTTTTCCTTGGCAATGTTTTTATTTATTTCCCCCTTACTTTATTTTTCTTTTCTCGTGGGCATCCTGGCTCTGTAAATTTTTCACTGAAAAGACTATACCTCTCTTTCCACTAGAACTACTGCAGGAAGTGCCAAACGGAATTCCTTTTGATGTCATTCAAAGTGAATGTTTATCGTTCGAAATTCTCAACACTTGAGCTTTTTCATTTTTCTCGTTTTTTTCAATATTCATTTTAATTTATCAATGCACTTTTCATTCTTTGATAATACGTTGAGAAAAAGAGGAAATAATTTTTTTTTTCTTCTTTTTCATTCCCATTTATTCGTTCTGGCTCTGGTTATAATGTTGTTGGAATAATTAGTGGTTGGTGAACTAAGCAGTTAGAAAATTGCCTGAGGCGGAACTCGCAAATAGTTTCGACTGTCGTCACCACTATGGTTATAATGTTCAAAAGCTGCTTCGTAAAACTCTTGGCAATCATAATAATGAAAAATAACGTGAGCTCCTGAGCTTTTTTTTTTTTACCACAGTCGCGTGACACTGCTCTCTCTCTCTGGGTCTCATGTGCCACACAATACCGTATCGCGATATTTCTTTTCATCGCATGATCTCCAATGGGGCAGCTCAGAGTGACGCCGTCCTGCTTTTATAATAATGCCAATGATATGCTTTCTCAAGTTTTTCCATATTATTTTCAGACTATTTTTCTTTTCCACTCTCTTTCCACCACTAATCTTTTCGATTTCTTCACCATTTATTTATTTTTCTTTCATTGTTGCTCATTTAAATAGCTGGAGTTAAAGAACGCGTCTGGATAATGCATCGGTGGGTACACGTCAATGTTGAAAAAAATGTCGAGGCAAAGGGAATAAAAAAGGTCACCACCATTACGTGCCACAGGCTTTATCTAATTAACTAAAATTCTTGAGGTTCGATAATTTCTTGCATCAAATTCTCAGAAATTTTAATATTTCTCGTCTAATTAATAAGTTGACTATAGAGGGTGGAAAAAAATGAAGAACTTTAGCTAATAAATTAAATTTTTTCTCCTGAATCGAAAGGAAGATAAGAATATTAATAATTTTTGGAGGGAGTTTAAAATTTAGTATGTAAAATTAAGGAGGAATATCTGTCAGAATGAAAATAAAAGAAAAGTCATAGGAACATAGCAGGACTTGCATACTTAATGTATATGGGTATTTCTCGTTCTGTGCAGTTGGTGAGATTAGGGGTGAATTTATGTGGTGACGAAAATGAGAGCACCAGAGAGCTGAGAGAAAGAGAGAGGGAGAGACTGTGTATGTGTAAGAGACCAGTAATACAACGTTTGGGGCCCTCAAGTGGGAGTAGGAGAAATGGTTTGTGGGTGTTGTGTAGGCGCCGTTGAATCATAAATTTAGAATATCACTCCTCCGGGGGGCTTATCACTCTGGCTTAAACCTGTCGTGGTGGCATTAATGCAAAGTACGACGAGAATGCATCTGATATTTCGGTTGAAATCGCAAACACCTCTTTGCACAACTTAAACCCATCTACTACCACTATTTCTTTAATGGCCTTTTTGCATTACAATTTTTCCAAGTTATTTCTGAATAAGAAATTGTCGTTGGTTATTATTGTAGTCCCTGGTGACTAATTAAGCAGTACCATTGAGGGCCAAGTGCATTTGCACAAATTCAAACATAGAAATACTATGGTCAAGCTGTGAAAACAGTTGGATAAGTGCAGTTTCGGGTTATCTTCCTCATGTTTGATGATAAGAATAATTTTTCTTGAATTAATAAGTCCAGTCTGAGTGCTAGAATACAATTTGCATTACAGATACAAACTAGGACATTTCGTCTCAAGGGGAGAGTGGATATCACATTGAAAACATAAAAGGGCATCGTGCAAATAATTAAATGCAATTCTCTCAACGTAAAAGAGGATGTTCCCCAGTGCATATAATAATGAATGCATCCCGGGCTATCGCACTCACCTATTTCTCTATCTCTTTCCCTCCAACTGGCACGACATCAAAATACTCAGCAGATAGAATGTCGTGCGCGTGTTTTATATATTGTCACGTCACTTTTGTTCTTCTGCTTTAATTTCATTTGACTTTTTTCTTTTGCAAGACTTTCTATTACAGATAATGCAATGTTCGATACATTTGACATTAAAAAAAAAAACAAAAAAATTAGTCTGGAATATTCGTTGGATCTGTTTAGTTAATTGGATTACAGAAAAAGAGGAAAAAACAAAACTCATGTTACGTTGAAAAACAGAAGAAAACGTTGGTACGGTAGAAATGATGTTAAAGACAATGGAGTTTGAATTAAGTAAGGCTCGTTAGGCAAGTCCTATGAGAGAAATTAAGGCGAGACTCGTAAACTCGAAAATTGGCATAATGATAAGTCTCAGTGGAGTGCGCACGAGTTATGCTACTTAAAACGAAAATTATGGGCGTGTACCTGAAGTAATACAGAGGTCATAATTTGAGAGTACGTCATTCGTCGTAGTTGCGAATTTGTGGCACGCGTCGTTGACAACCACTAAGAACACTGTGAGACTTCATTTTCATTTTCTTAAAGAAAATTGCAGAGAAAGAGAGAGATAATGTACCAACACCTAAATGCTCCAGCTGCTTTAAATGCTTAGGTAAGAGTCTTTCTGTATAATTATTCATGTTCGTGATTACATCAAGAGGGCCGTTTTCTCCACTTTTAATGAGTTAATTGAGCTGTTCAATTCGTATTCTTTCAATCGAATGAGCGTTGAAAAGAGAAGAAGAAGAAGCAATGGCTATATACTCTACTGGATATATTAGCATCACGATAAGTTGACATGGTTGAAGAAAAATGATTATTTGAGACCGGAAATGGTAGCTCATAATCCATAAGAGAAGGCATAATAAATAAGAATAAAGGAGGTCCTTGTATAAATAAGCAACTGAAAAGTCGTGAAGAAGAGAGACCATGGGTAAGGTGGCTGCTTGTAAGAGGGCAATGGGCAAAGAGAGTCTTCATTTCTTGGTTGGTGGTTGGCCTCTCGTGCACCACCAGAGACTTTATCGCGATCACGCTCTGGCTAAAAGCGACCACACCGCCTTCAATCATTCCTCGCGTTGTACACAACCACCAAAAGAGAAATAATAATAATAATAAAAAATTTTCATTCTTTTTGAGGTATTATAAAATCTCCTCCTACTTCAACGAGGCATGGCCTCCCCTCGCCTACATTTACTACGTATATACTCAGAGACCGGAAAGTGGTCTTTATGGAGTTTCGAAAGTATACATTTTTTAATCACTGTGTATCAACTAAAGTTCTCATATATTCAATATTTTATCTCTCTTTCTTTTTTTTTTTTGCTGTTTTTTTTCTTCATTATTTACTCTTTAATGATGTCCATTTTACATTTAAATTAAGACATTAACTTGAAAATTACTGTCTGTGATTTTTTTTTTTTTTAATAATTATATCAACATTCTGATTTTATCCACTCGATGTATGTTTAACTGTAAAGGAATTATAGCAATGATGAATGTGTATTTGTTGATGGAATTGGGGTAGAATAACCAATTGTTCGCCAATCACTTGGAGTTAAACTACGAGTTCTCCTATCGGAAATAGTCTCTGGTCAATTGTACGACATACCATTCTTATATGCTTACGTTTTGGAGGAGTGGGATTTATTCTGCTCTCGTGATATTGTCAGACTGCTTGACAACACACACACATATGCGGTACCATATCGTTTGACCAGTGAAAAGAGACAAAACGAAACATTCACTCGGCCAATATAAGGGGCCGTGGAAGCAGATGATTGCTTATAATAAAACCGCTTATCAACATCAACGTTTCATACATACTATATTTGTGTATGCTTCACTTGTGCTGGCAAATCGTTTATGGCAAACAAGGTAGACAGGGAAAAAAATACGGGAGAGAGAGAGAAAAAGAGAGAGAAAGACATCATGAACGAGTAAACTCATGAAACGGAAGGCCTACGGGGGCTCCCTCATATATCTATCATTATCTTCGCTTGGGCACACCTCGCTGAAAATTTTCTGAGAAAAAGAAGTCATTAATAAATCTAAGCCGATTAAAATTCCAACTGGTCTTGACAAATTGGCAGTAGTTTTACCTTTCAAATAAAATGCAAATATAAAAAATTATGGAAGACATTTGAGTCATACACTAGCTGCAGCTGAGAGGAGAATCAATAAAGGGAAATTCGATCGTTGAACAATATAAATTAATTTGCGGTTAGATTACTTTGAAATTATAATCTTGAAAGAAAGCTCTATTATATGAAAAAAAATCACAACCCTTCTGCGAGAGAGTTCCTAAGTGAACCTCTGACCACCCAACTAGCCACCGAACCCAGCAATTTCCACCTGGATCTTCGAAACCTACCTATATAGTACATATCACGTGTTCATGGTGATATATCGTACAGCAAAATATCCAGTCTCATGTCCCCTGTGGGTAGGAGAGTATGGCGAACCAGTTTATAAAACTCTCTTTCTCTCTTCGTAGTGGGTACACGAGGGTGATAATTAAGATGGACACCGATTCGCAAGAGGAAGAGTCTTCATCACGACGAGGAGAAGTTATATGAAGATGAAAACTTTGAAGATAATTTTTTTTCTCGTTTTTTTAAATAAGAAAGTATGAGATTTATCCAAAGTTTGCCATAACTGTAAGTTTCGATGTACCTGAGGCATCCATCGATGCAAATACAAAGAGAAATTGCTGAAATCTCTTTCTACTTTTCCATATTTTCTTGAATAAATCGCTTATTATTATCCGAGAATCGTTCAATATTGATGAAGGTATTTGAGAACAGATACTTTTGATGATTATTGAAATACTTGGCTTCCGGATGAATGCTTATTGAGTTTCATCCCCGAGAATCAATTCTAACCAATAATTTCCATCGCAAATTTCCTCAGCTCTTTTATGAAATCATTAAAAAAAAAACACACAAAAATTAACTCCATTTATTAATTTATTAACTGAAACAAGTACATAAATTTTACAAGTAATTATTGTTCTGTGTAAATTTTTACAAAAATAGTGGAGTGAGGAATTCATGTAGCTTGGTTCCTCTCGTCCCAGAGTGCACCAAGAGGCCACACGAGATCGCATCCAAGCTTCGCTCCCTTTCCCCCTTTTTCTTCATGGACTTGGCCTCAACGGTCCTCTTTTCCCTCGAGATTTATCGGCCTTTCGCGATACCGTGCCGTGCTCAAAACGCTGCGAAACACGCTGTGTTATACACACAGAAACGGATAACGAGGCGCTACTGCTCTATAGATATTCCATAGCTCCCTTTCCCTATCGTGGCTTGGTCCCGTCGTTTATTAGGAGAATTTATTCCTCCAGGGACGAAAGAACAAAGAGAAGGAGTGAGAGGAAGTCCTCGTGGAATAAGAAACCCTATGAGTGCTTTTCCGTGATCGGTATAACTGCTTGTTGTGTATCATGAATTATGATGTTCATTTTAGTTCTCCTATCTGTACAATTTTTTTTTCTGTCATACTTTAGTCCTGCTATGGTATTACCACTGATTATCATGTTAGTCCAGAGCTTTATTAATTCACTTGAAGTAATAAAATATTAACCTCCCTTGATGTCTATCAACAGTCTAAACTCTCGTATTTTTCCACGCAAAAAAAAACAAATCCACCTCTGTATTTATTATCAACATTTATTATTTGAATATCTTTTTGAAACTGAATGAGTCCTCCTTCATTCTTATCCAGTCGAAAATTCCTTTGTTCAGGACTCCTCTTGAGAAGAAAAAGTAGGAAAAAAGGAGAGAAAAAAAAATCATCGCAAAGAGTCAAGAGTCAAAAAAGGGTACAACGTTAACGATTAAATCGTGAGGTATATTCACCAGTGTAGAATATTATACCCCCGACCCACAGATATGGCATAAACGTTAAAAAATACACCCGGTGGGCCCTCGTGTTCTCGATACTCGAATTAGATATGCGCGTTAATTCAATGAAGGAGGAAAAAAATAAGAGTGGACAAAAGAGAGAATAAAAGGAAAGGAAGAAGTTTAAAAAAATAAATAAATAAATGAATAAAAATAAATAAACGTAGAGTGAGAGCGGGAAGATGGCACGACTGGCTTTTGTTATATCCCCAGAGGGCAAGAGCAGTTGTCGGTGGATGCAGACAATAAAAGAGTCTAGAAATTCCTTCTTCATCGGACACACACAGGACAGCAGCGAAAAAGTAGAGGGTTATAAAGGATGAAGAGGAAAAGCAAAAGAGAAAATAAGTTTTTGGTGTCTAGAGCGTTAAAGTGAGAGAAACAGTGAGATAGGCTGGGAGGACAATGAGAAGGAGGAGGAGGAGAAAGAGAGGGAAAGAGTGAGGCATAAAGACTTGGAGGCAAGGGCTTTCGCATCGCATCATTAAGTGCCAGTTGAACCACATTGTACCGAGCTGTGAGTTTAGCACGATTTATCGCTTTATGGACCGCCATGTAAGAGTCAAACGTTGCTATAGCTATGGTTTCAATTCTATCTAATAGGTGGAGTCTTTCTCTCGTTTTTTATATGCGTACTGAAGGATGTACAAAAGGAGATACAACATATTGCACCTTTTTTCTCCTATTTTTCCCTGATGGCATAATACACAATTCGTAGGAAATAAAAAAATCATTTATTTCCTTCCATTTGTTCTATTTATTCTTCTTATTGCGAAAAAACCTATTGGCACGTGTTGACAAAAAAAAAGATCAATCCCTATGATTATTCAAGTAGTTTCCAACTTTTCACGAATCACGTTTCACCTGATCCACATGGTACCACGGCTTTGGGAGCTGTGAGACTATTTGATTTCCTGCGGGAAATTTAAGTCGCTAAATTTTGAAATTTTCCAGCCGCAGGCCGTGGAATCACAAATTGTCGTGGTTATTCTCGTTTAGCTTTGAGGGATTGAATCGGACATGAATCATTTATGTCTGAATATTTTTCATGAAACTATATAATTACAAAAAAAAAAGAATGGAGATTATTAATTCTTTTAAATCAACATTTCTATTATCCTCTCCATTGATAAAATTTATCAAGCAATTCTCTATTTCATCGTGAAGGATAATTCCAATAAGCAAAGAAAGATTATCTGATAGGTGTAAGGTACAGGTGCATCCGTGTATTACCAGGGGCAAAACATTTTCTTCCATGTTTCACTGAGTTTACTACAGGTGGTCGTATCTCGTACAATTCTACTGATGGTGCATTAGGCACGTTCAGTAAACACCACAGAGCGTTTATCGTGGTTACTTTTATGCCCATTCCCCGGCCATTTCCATCATCCACTGGTGAGAATTGATTTTAGCCCGTTATATCAGCATAAAATTGCCACACTATCATTTCAGTACTGTTTCACTTGCATAATTTAACAATTTATCACCTCCCAACTCCTCTCATTTCTCCACAACTGCAGAGAGGAAACACTTTCATTTCTCTCATCTCAAAAACTAGATATTCTCACCAATTAGCAACTCACTATTCTCGTCCGATTCTTCTCTAAATTAATATAAATATAATAACGTGATGTACCACTTCCTGCAAAAGTAAATGTGACGAAGTGAAAATGACAGTGTCCAGCAATCAGATGATAAAAATAATTTTTTTATCTTTATTTTTTCAGAAAAATAGGAGCAAGAGGAACGGTAATGACGGGTTGTCATTCCATGTTTCGAGTGTAACCTGGACTTCGTGATGTTTTTCATTCGTTTTATGCATCAAAACATGAGGCCATGGCAAAAGTACCAGAGCAACCGATACCAGAGTCAGTATGTATGCTTGAGTTTATAAAGAGAAGGGCCTACGAGGCTTTTCTTGACTTGGTTTAACGTTCAAATACAGTGCCTCGTTTTGTGTGATGGCGTGTTGGATTTCGTGACGACGCTATTATGGTGTATCGCCTTCGTTTTTTTTATTCCATCGTTTTCTTTCTCTCTCTCTCTCTTTCTTTCCTCTACTACTGCTGGGGATGGATGCATTATCATAGAGCCAGCAGCATAGCGGATCGAGCTGGAGATTTTTGAATTCACCAATAGAAAGAAGAGATCGACCAATTATAGTCAATTTCATTCTCGACTACTCTACTTCTCACTGCCTATCTTCACTCAATTGTGCTGCCTTTATTCTGGCTCTTTCTTATTTTGAATTTCTTCAAATTAATCAATTCAAACATTTGAAATATACACAAGGCAGGCATGATCACGATATTTCAAAATCGCGTGTCCATTGATTATTCCAAATGTTTGAAGAGCAGTTCGTGGAAATTCATGGGGCCTTTTGAGTTGCTGCATCACGTGAAACTTTTGATCTGACCTGGCTTATTCATTTGCATAAACAAACGGTTAGGTTTCAACCATAAGGATGATTGGAAATAGTAAGAAAGTCTGAATTATAAAATGATTTTTTTTCAATTGTATTTTTAATGAATTCAGAATGTCTAAGACAATAAAATTAATTCACTTATCAAGAAGATACGTCTCAGTTCTATATATTAAAAACTTTCAAATTCAGTGATAAAATAAATTTTTCTGCAGCATCATTGTTTTTATATAAACCAATTCTTTGATATTCTGAGTGAATCGAGAGATTGTTAAAAGCTCTTTGTATTTTTCTTTTAAATCAGCATAAATATTATAACAGTACCACCTTCATTTCTCTGAAGTGCATCTCTATAAAGTTCCTCGAGTTTCTGAAATCTAGTTACGTAACATGGAACTTCATCTCATACTTTTAGTCAAAAATTTTCTTAAGCAAACCTCCAACGACTTTCAAGAGAGGGAATATATACCTTTCTCTTTCGCATCCTTTCAAAATTCTATGTAATTTCAGTATAATCAATTATTCGCCTGAAACTTTAGCATTGATTTAATGGATTGGTTTAATGAAAATATTTGATCAACAAGCAGCATATGGAAATGAAATTCAAAGTCCAATTGAATAGTTGTTTTTAAAATCTCTAATCAAAAGAAAGGGGCTGTGTTGGTTTTTGCAATCTCATTTGCATATCGCCAAATTGTGATCTTCAAAGATTATTCTGTTTTCGGTGTTGTTTGGTTAGATGAATATCTTGATGCAATAAAATAGGAGTGGGGAGAAATTCTGTATGGGTGTCAAGATTGTTCTTCGTCTTTTGAATGCCCTCGTTGAAAATAAATAATAGGAAAGTGCCTATTACTGTAGGCTTCCCCTTCTCGTATTTCAACAATTTATACTGTATTACAAGAATAAAAAGGAGAAAAAAAAAGGAGTATTACACTTCTCAGTTATACGCAATAGATTGTTGGCAAACGCAACGACAACTATATTTCTCGTCGCCAGGATCATTATCTATCCAATATTGGAAGACATCTTCAGTATTATTCGTTTCAACTAGAGTTTTCTACACGTGAAACGACTATTCACCACTCCCAGAGATTTGGAATGCTTGTATGAAGATGCAGGAGAAATGGAGATTACGCGGAAAGGGGGGGGGGGGAGGGGTCGGTAGGATGTTCACTTGGTGAAAAACTTGGAATTATGCATTAGTAGTTTTGCAACACATTGCCACGATTTTCTTGGCAACAAATATCGTGACTATTCTTCTGACTAAGAACAGACATCTCAAAAAATTTAAGATAGCTCTCTACCCATGTCCTTGGGAATTCTGCCAGAAACTCGTGAATTAATCTAGATGTTTGATTTCGTTGAGTACAAGTTGGAAGAGAAATTATAAGGGTCAGGGAATGTTATTTTTTCCTTTTTTTTTTGCTACTCGAACAAGAATGAGATGAATTCATTTGCTCAGTCTCCACATCTTCACATAAAAATTAGTATAAACTTGCATAAGAGATAGCCGCAAGTAAGGCAATCATCCGGCGATTTACCCAGAGGTTTGCAATTGCCTCACATCTTCTTGTTGAATCCACAATCCACTTGATCCTCCCTCAACATGATAATACTCATTCACGAGAAATGTACGTAACTCAGAGTTAACTTTATTCGCCCCCCGGAGATTTGATCTCACATAAATCTTGGAAAAAAAAAGGAAAAACATTTGTTAAAGAATAAACAAAGTTGAAAAGTCCCAGTTATTATGTATAGTTACTAAAACGCAAATGTTTGATCGGTGAATATCAGTTATGGAGAAAAGTTGAAGTGAATTGAGGCCAATGTAAGTCTCAAGTCAAGTAGATTGTATACCGAAAGAGCCACCACGCACACATGGTGGTCTCTCGGTGTGGTCCCCCTTCTTTTATCCCCTCCAACTCAGTGGAAAAGAGCCCCAGATAGAGAGGGAGGGGAAGGAGTTGTGAAAAAAGAAAAAAGAGAGGAAGCACAAGGGCTCGATAACATTCTCACGCACTCCTTTACTTGTTCCACAAGACTTGGGTCTCCTCCCCTCTGGTCTTTGCCCGCCCCATTTCCTCCTCCAAAGGGGCACGCGTTTCTCTCCCCACAAAAATTCTTGCTCCAATAACAAAACAAAATGATAAAAAAAAATACATACTGTGAAGGAAAAAATAAAGATTGGGGTAAGACAGATTGACGTAGAGTTCATTTACTTGATAGTTTTTCGTGTAGTCTCTACTTTGCTAAGCTATCTCCGGACGTGGAACGTGCAATTAAGTATCTCAAGAAAGGGGGGAGGAGGGGGTGGTAAAAGACGAGAAGAGATATCAAGGAATAAGAGAAGCTGAGACCTCCGGGACTTCCTCGAGTTGTTTAAATCATTCCATCTTTGGGAGTAACTCCAAGAATGGACATGTTAAAGTTTCCTACGTCAAGGTATTAACGTTCTACACGGTAGCTGACTGAGGTGCTGCTATAAGTAGTTAGGTTGAATGAAGAGATTTCTGGTTTCTATGGATATCTTTATTGAACAAGTTTTTTTTTCCATGTAATTTTTTACATTTCAACAGTATAAATTCTAGTACAAAAACTTTTTTCGTCTCTACGCTAATATAATTTTCCTATTTCTTCAAATATTCGTAAAAGCTCTATTTTTTAAGCTTTTTCCTCTTGAAAAAATAGATGAAATTAAAGTCTACTTTGTGATTTCTTCTTTTTCAACTACTGTGTTTTCTCATTTTGATTTCAATCTAACTGATTACGAATCCAAGGATTCCAATTACTCTCGCGCCGAGCTTTTTGTTGAACATTTGCGGAGATCAAACGGAATTAACACTCGGATTTTTAATGAATTTTCTACTTTAATAGAAGATTAATTCTATTGAAGGAATTGAGCATCCATGAGAAATCTAATTACGTGGAATAATTGTTTGTACTGCTTGCTTCTTCTTAAAAGTCTTTAAAAAGAAGCGTAAACAAACATTGTTATAAGGATTGCCAGGAGCTTTTTCACGCGTTTATAGTTATAGAGTCATCGCCGTGAAAAAAGAGGGTAACATCGTGGTTATGATGAAATTAGTATGGACGCTTGTGGACTTTAGTCCAGGCATTGGCGTGCGCTTTTAACCAACAGTGCTTCAGACGGAAGCACCTGTCTGCTGGCTTGGATAGCCTCTCGTTTATGATTCTAACATATAATCAGGTATGAGGCGGTGAGACGAGGCAAAAGTGAGACAGCGAAAACCTTAAACATCGAATGTACAAAGAAAAAAAGAGAAAAAAGTAGGATGATGAAGAGGAAGATGGAGAAGAAGAGGGAGAAGGAGAATGAAAGGAGGAGCTGGAGAACAAGTTGGAGTTGAACGTAAACTAAAGGAAAAGAAAAAAAAGTAAGGTATAAGCGGGGTGGCTCTCTTCGAGGCAACGTTATTGCCGACTTGTTAGAAGGCTCCTTTGCACATTCAGGCAGGTGCTCCATTTTACTTTGGACAATTAAATTGGTCTGACTTTGGCTCAACTCCGGTATTATGCCCACTTCTCCCCCACTATTTCCCTTTGGAATCGGACGTACATTGGACATGAGACCTCCCAAAAGATTGCCAACGGGCCATTTGACAGGGTGTCATTTTGTCTCGTTTGTCGCCTTTGGGATTGGAAAAATTTTCTCAGCTTATTACTCATCGTTTCACAATTTTGATCAGATAAGAAATTAAAGAAACCGTGAAAGTTACTTTGGCTCGTTGGAATATTTGACAAATGAGAATGGATCATTGTAATTTTTACAGAGAAACTTGGGGGCGTATCAGTAATAAAGTTTGCATGGAAATTGATATTAAAATAGTAATTCTACTGATTATCAGTATATTATTTTTAATGAAATTACTATTTTCACTCTCGTTTGGGTATCCTGAGCTCCAATAATTTGCCACCGTATACAACATCCCGTGATGAATTTTATTGAAACTGTTTCGGGATTATGAGCCCTGCATCAAAACAATTTACCTCACAACTATGTTCGGTATAATTATAGGGTGGCTCCCGGATCCGGTTGGCATCAGCGATAAAATTATGCGAAGAAATGAAGGAAAAAAAAGAGGCAAACTTGAAATTATATAAAAAATGAGGGGTACTCCACCATGGCAGTGGCTGGCTGAACTCAATGAAGATGAACAGAGGTATTCAACGAGAGAAAAAAGGAAGTTTCTCTGTGTATAATGATGGCAATTATTGGTATATTCTTTTTCTTCATGTCATTGATATCTATTCACCAATTTCTTCGATAATTCTCTAGTCAATTGGAATGTTCTCTGAATCTCCTGTAATTTTCCTCTTCTGATCATGTTTGATTTTCTCGAATGGCTAATAAAACGTCGATGATGATGTGCATACGAATACTGGGGGAAAAAAAACCCAGCAGAGTAAAGACCTCATCTCTTTCTATCTTTCTCCAACCAATTCTCAGGATATTGCGTTAATAACCCAGCAGAGAGAAGAGAGAATGAGAGTCGTCCTCTGGGCGTATACACGTCCTTTCTCATTCAGAACAAGATCAAAAGTAAACAAGAATACGAATAAAGGTAACAGCCGAAAAATAAAGTATGAAAATAAACCTCAAAAAGTCAGTAAACATTTCATACGATAATTTCGATCTCGAGTCCTCGGCAAACATCAAACAGAGGTTGTAAAATTCAAACTGTCAAAGGCTTGTTGCCTACAAGCTTTCGAGGAATTCATACGTAGACAAAAAAAAATGGTGAACTTGAAAAAAGAGAGGACAAATTTATTCGCTAATCGGAGAAACTAACTCGATTTTTTTTTTTTACGAATAAGCATATCGTGGTCTAGAATGTATAAACACAATTTGGAGTGAACGAGAGATCCACAAGGCTGTTCTTTAGCACGAGTCAAATCCACTTGATCAAACATAATGGACTCGGCATAGTTATGTTTGACCTCAGTCGTTCTGCTGTTGTATGTTAGAAGACTCTTGAGGCCATAAAGGAGTACAAAACCAGAGGGGGGAAATGAACGAGAGAGCGAGGGGCTGCTTACAGAATGCATACTGTAAAGCTCGAGAGGTACAGCCTACGAAGCCAAGCGATCAAACACTCATTCCCGACAGTGTCTCGTGCTGACCGTCGCGCCATTCGTGAGCTAACTCTGACAGCCTTTAGTTTTTGTGATTCATTCCTCCAGGAGATACACTCGAGTGCTTAGGCACAACTCCAGGCTACAATAGAAGGCCTCTATTGCATATTCTCGAGTAAATTTGCTTCTCATTGGTGGATGAATTTATTCGGAGGGACTGGGTGGTACTTCTATTCTCAAAATGAAAAATGGCTTGAAATGGAATTCTTCCAGCGATTCCATTGAAAAGCTGAGGAAATTGCTGTTGGGAAGCATGTATCTGATTTTCTTTTTTCATGATTTTTTAGAAATTTAACGATTTTGGTCACAAATTCGGAGTCACAGCTTTTTTATTTATTAATTTGTTGAAGATATCTTTGTTTCTATGTTTCGTAACGATTTAGGAATGCTTTTGGATGAGAAGTGAGATTATTTGCCATCAACTTACGTTGATATAAGAGAAAAATGTCTATTTTTGAGGTATTTATGGACTATTGTGTGAAAATCAGTTTTCGCTCTATATGTACCTCGAAAAATAATGATTTACTATACTATGTATAGCCATTTCTAAGCTACACAAAGGACCATGCTTTTTTTAAATTAAGGATATTAGAAAAATCCTATTCCAAATATTTCCACTGATTGCAACCAGCATCAAAACTAAAATGTGCCCATTTCACCCTACTTCGCCCAACATTTCACTAGTATCATGGAGACTGTTTTTCCACACATAAAACTTAATATATGTGGCATCTCTGGATTTACATACTACCCTCAAATTCAAGTGTAATAATCCAAAGTACCCTTTTCTGAAGAGTCAATCCCTGTAAAACTACCGTAATAAATAAAGCGAACCCTGGGTAAAAAAGAAACGTCCACTTGCTATCACTGGAATGCTACAAAATCCCCTCTGTACACTGTATCTCATTATTTCTAGTATATTATATACAAACAGTGCAAATAAATAGAACAAGGGCATTAATATAACTGAGCTTTGAAAAATTGCTGGAAATAGTATTAGACAACGAATAAAAATGAATTTACTCAACCGCTCAAATGATAATTAACGTAGAAGCTGCAAGACAACTCAGTTGCCACTTTGTACACAATCTTATGACAGATTGCCCAAGGGGCATTAATTCTAATGTTCAACCAACGAAATAACCTCATGGGCACGGCATTTGAGTAATAAAATATGGCAACTGCGCCGAGGTTTCAACTTACTGGTGTACTCAACATCCCACCCACTTCTTCTACCTATCCTATTCAAAAGTCCTGAGAGATATCATGGTCTTAGGAATTACTCTTCACATTTGACGCATCTTCACCACTTTATGGAGAAACTTTTCTAAGCTCCACAGCATACAAGAAACCTCAACATGCTTATTAATTCTACGCTCGTATTAACCGTGTTTAAGCTTCTTGAAGGGCACAACTAGAGTATATACATTAATTTTATGAATTTTGAAATGAAAACCGTTGTTTCTATGTGAAAATTTTACATAACATTATGTTTCTCTTCTATTGTGAGAATATTTTGTGACTTATTTATTCAGTTCTCTGTTCCATCTGTTAATGTGGCCATTAGACATATGGTTATGGGGATATATTGAGGAAATGGAGAAAAAAACGTACATTAACCAGAACATCCAAGCATTTCTCCAACAATTTTTTGATAGTCCAGGCTCAATTTAAAGCCTAATTATTCTATTCTAATGTTTTTTTAATTACATATCTCGAAAATCAACCAGAAAGCAAACAAATTTTTTAGTTCCTTTTTGAAAATAGTGATTATTTCATTCTTCATTAATTATACACCAGTTGATTCTGTGTAATTATATTTCATAAATCGTTGCTGAACTACACGGGATTAAAAACCAGGGCAATTTCTTCATGATACAAATGTTTAATGAGTGAAGAATGAAGGGTCTCAGGATTCTCAGTTGCTTATTGGCCAATCATTTGACCCTTTAATCCCAATTGTCGGTTGTCCAACGTTCATTGAACGTGCGTGATCGTTTCTGTTTAAAATGTCATTTGTGATTTGAAATAAATTTTTGTGTTAGTGAATCGTTTAGCATCCAAGTGTTGATCTCATGATTTCTGAGACTCTTGGTAAGTACAGCATTGGAATAATTGTCAATGTAATTACTGCAAATTAAAAAACATCTCCTTTGAATTTCATTTGCTCATTAAACTATCCTATTTCTGTTGATAGCATGAATAATTGAGAACAAGTCTCACAAGGCAAATAAGTATCCACCAACTGTGTTTCACAATCAGAAATTCTCTTTGTGAATCCAAGTGGATTTTGGTTAGCAGGGAATTGCTAGGTTCTGTAGAGATCACAGGTGCAATACGATGCTGATATCTACTTGCCTCCTGAGCGGTCAACACAAACTTCTATACACATATTTGCAAAGTGCCCGCACCGGAATACCGATATGTTCTGTAAGGACACGCGTGTACCATGCCTTTATCGAGGGAGTGAATAGCTCCGGATGTGCGGTGTGCGCGCGTCCCTGCAAACACATACATACACGAACACATACATACAAAGCATAACCAATGAGTTTTGTCAAGTTCCCCATTGTTGCAGCTCTTCTCTTCCTTTTTTTTCTCCCAAGAGAGAATTCCCCTCTGAATGACACTATTTTTGTGTTTCAAAGCCTTATATAATACTGGAGAATTCACGTAAATTACTCAGCATTATTTATTACAATTAACCAGAAATTAATCAATTCTGCATTTCTTATTTTCCAAAGAAAAATAAAAAGTCAATCCATAATTTACCCCTTCTACATTAGTTATAAAAATTATTATTGAAATTTTCTTATTTATACTGACACCTTCACCACGGGTGAAGATAAATTTAACCACAACTAATTCAACATTACTGAGAATGATATATGCATTTACTAAGTACATTAAATTCAATCCAGCCCACAGCTACATTCGCATCGATGACATCATAGCTATGAATCTCAATTGTCCATTTGGCATTTCAATGATGCGATATGGTATATACATACACATACACCATGGAATGAAGCAGAAGAAATGAGAGAAAAAAAAGAGAGGAGGGAAAAATAAAAGCCAGAATATAATAAAACCAATAAGAAATTGTCCGTTGTGACAGGCTCGTTCGTTATAACAAGATTGTTTTATAATTCAACCATTTCACATTCCATAATTTATTCAACTGTAAATTGGGTGTTGGAATAATCTGTTCATCATTTGGCTTATACACATATATATATACAGTCTCGTTGGCAAACGTTATTACGTTACGTCGAAAAACCTTGACGAAAATATGAGTGTGTATAAATCATGTGGAATATATACTAAACAAAACTCTACCAGGGTAGAGTGTGAGGCTCTTTTTTTTTCCTGCACACTATATCAATGAAAGAAAGAAGTGAGAGATTGCTCTTCTTCGATTTATTTCGTGCTGTTGATTATTTGCCAGAAACAAGATGACAATTACCATCAATTCTTTATTTTTCTGTTCTATCATTTCCGCTCGTTATTCCAATTGAATGAGAACATATGTCTAGTCTATGGCTTATGGCTGTGGAAGCAATCACCAAAACCTTCCAGAACCTTCAACCTGAAAATATCTTCAAAAATAATACAATTGTAATTTCCGAGACTATTATGAATCATGAAACTGATTATAATACACCAAAATAGAATTAATAATAGCAATGTTAATTCAATTACCGAGATAATGTAAATGTACAGTGATTATAAAGCAAAATTTTGATACAAAGCTCCCATCTGAGGAATAACATTCCAATCTGTTTATATTACATTTTGTAACCCTCCTGACAAACACGGTTATAGCCACTGCTAGTTATTAATATTCCATTAGCATAAATTTTGAAACAACTGTTCTGTTAGCATTTTCGAGGAATAATGCAAGGGATAATTAAGTAATGTCAGATCGATGAGTAGCAGTCCCCTAACTCTGGCTTCAGATAATGCAACTGCCATTATATTCTGTGTTCTTTATGATCTCAAATAAATCGTTTGAGGTTATACTTGAGTTGTCTTTTGAATTATATTATGTTTATTAAATTCATGGAATTTTGTGAAGTACAGGATATGCTGTTTTATTCAACGATTCGTAAAATTAGAGAATGTTAGCACTCAGGAAACAATTGTTGGGTGTGTGTGATCCTTTGTTGAGAAGGAATGAGAGTAATTTTAGAGAGGAGGTAATAGTAACTAATCACTCACATCCTAAATGTCTCATATGGAAAAGGAAAATGAGACTGTCCCTACCTACTTACCCGGAAACACAGTTGCTATTTTCAGGGATAAACGTATCTCTACGACCACCTAGGTCGTCGGCAAAAAGTCAGTAATGCTGCATTTCAATGTAAAACCGAAGAAAAACATGATTTATCAAATTTCTTTCTTCGTCTTTCAATAATGCTTGATATAGATTTATGAAAACATTACGTTTCTAATTGAATTGAATGGAGTGCCAATAAAAAGTGATGAATATGAAAGCGCAACAATCGACATTGGTATCCAGAGCAATTTACCAAGAGTTAGTAGTTGAAAGGATGGAAGAAGAAGTCTCCTCTCGTTGTGGCAGATGAAAAGATGGGCTGAGGGAGAATGAAAGCGTGACGCTCGTCCATGGTAAAGCGCGCGATTGCCTCTGACAAGAGCGTGACGATCCAATTTTGTATTCCATGGCATAACTGGGCAACTTACGAAGCAGGAGTTGAGTCAAAAGCAAAATGGGATTGTAAGGAGCCTTTGGATCACCGGATTGAAGGAAGAGACGAACGAGTATACAAACACATAGTACTCTTTTACCCTCTCTTCTTCCTTCTATGGTTATTACAGGCGGATAAGGAGTCAACGTAAAAACACGTGACGTCCCTATGATCTTAACCTATGCCGTGGGGGGACCACCCGCACGAAGAAACAGTTTCAGTGCGTGCTCCTTGCGTGGTATTTTGCCCTCTTCTGGCGGATACTCCATGAACACTTTTGCCCGCCTCCTTAACTCTGTAGGTCCTGAGGATCCGATTTATGGCTTGGCCCACACCAACTCGACAGCATTCACCCTCCTCTTTCATATTTTTTCCATAACCTTCGGGTATGCAACAATTGTACAGGAAAAAAAGAGAATAAATTCACATCAAGACGTTCATATAGGGGAGAATTTTCAATGATCAATTCAACTTTTCCAATGTCGTCGAAAATTTTTGATGATTTTTATTGGAAATTACCTCATATTTTTAAATAAATTATCAGTAAAATTCGCTTTCAAGTTATTTCACTGATTTCAAGGAATATTCATAGCGCCAAGACATTAAAACTGAAATAGGCACCTTTTATCCCACCTTCCCCCACAAATATTGCAGCATTCTCTCTGTATTTAAAATGACATTTCAAATAAATTATGAAATTAGGTCGGTACATAATTGAAATATTTAATGGACAAATACTCATTGAATAAATAGTGTAATTAAGCGGCTTATTGATCAATTAGTCTCGCATGAAGACACACACAACTCAGCACTAGGGGCCAAAATACGTACGTTATAATAATTTGTTCATGTAAACAATCGATTATACGTCTAATGAACCAATGTGGCAACTGGTCCCAACAGAGTATTTCCACTCAGTTTCCTCAGCTAAAATTTTCTCGATGATAATAATTTTCCTGTGTGCCTGTTGTAATCCACAATTTTCGTAAACAAAATACATATGTGAGGGGATTTCACACATACACACGCATTATGTTGAATTTTCCAAATATATATAGTGGAAGTGAATACGTCGGTTTTGATTTAATTGCCGCTAATGGATAGGGGTGGCATCCGGGGTGGTCCCGGTCACCGGGTGCAACGTCCAATGCAGACGTTAATCATGACAAATGAGCTCAAGCGCACACCATGCTTTGTCCTATTCCAATTTCCGAGCTTTTTCCGATAAACTAAAATCTCACCAAGAGTCATATAAGCTTATATAAATATCACATATATTATCTCGGTCCACACTTTTTTGTTTATCTATTTCCTTATTACTTATTGGGTTTTCCAGTTTCCCCTTTCTCTCTATTTTCATATGCTAAAAACTTTTTGGCTTTCCGAGTCAACTCAGTTCCTCGTATATTATATGATATTTGTTGGTGAAAAATGAAGTTGTATCTCGTGGAGTTAAGCCACGAGTATAGAGTTGGAAAAAAGTTCAAACATTATCAAGTTGCATTCACTTCGACGTAATTGATTAAAAAGTTTTTTGAGTTATATCGAGATATACCAATATACTTATGGTCTTTCTTCTGCATGTAATTTTAGGAGTAAGAAGAATTTATTGGCTAGATGTATTGTTTAAATTTTCTTTTGGATAAAGTTTTACTTTGAAAGAACAATAAATAAGTAGGAATAATTTTTCTTTTTTTTTTTTAAGTGTATGTACATTTCATGTTTACGGAAAGTTTCTGGTTTTAAAATTGTAACGATACTAATTTTGTTTTTCACAGAAATTTTGAGTGGATGGAAAACGTAAAATGATGAATTATTAATTATTGAAGATGAGGAACTCATATATTCATTCATACTTCAATGTCACGGTCAATTCTCGGCTATTCGATTGATCAATCATCCATGCGAGTGAATCTAAATTGATCCGTTTCCCCTCTGCCTCCATCTGTCATCCACGATTTACCCCAGACCAATATCATGCGATGCATGAAAGGAAAAGCGACTGAGCCAGATAATAATCAATGAATACCTATTTCTAGAAAAATTTAATCTTTCAAACAATAAAGAAAGGTAAATAAAAAAAGAAATTATAATCCTCTGTTGAAAAGAGGAAAATAAAGATATAAGAGAGAAGAATAATTCAATAATACATTAGCTAAATCAGAATTCACAGCCCCATCTCTTCTGATACATTGAATTTATATTTTCTTTCTCTACTATACAGCAGTATACAGCAGCAGCATTAAACTAATTGCCGGGGGTACCTTGTTCATGTTGCACTCGGCGGTGGCCTGTCGTGTTTTTACCGATAAACTCATGACTATATAATCCTGAAGAGGGGGGATGCTTTTCCCCAGCTCTATTATTTTAATATGCATACGCATAACGCATGGTTTTTTATACAGTGAGCATAGCCAGTATTACATGCACCTTTTACATTTACCAACGTTACTCGTATGATAATCTTTCAGACACAGAAAAAAAAAACAATTAGAAGGAGTTAAAAAAAAAGATAATGATTTCCATCACAGCTATTATATTCTGATTGTAATACTCCCCTCCAATTACTCAATTAATTAACGCTCCTTTCCCGGTCAATTAATTAAAAACACATTTATTTTCCGATCTTTTTGTTTCATGCACAGGTCCATTTTAGTTTAATTAAATTTGGGCTTTTTCATGTGGGCATAACAGTGTAATTTTTTGTTGTTCTCTATTTTCCCATCTCTTCTGCATCGCTTTTCAATCAAATTTGAAATTGTTATTGATAAAATCAATCATAAGCATCCAGGCAGCAAAAAAAAAAAATCATCAAAAATAAACGGAACATTGCACTTCAACATTGTAGTTGAGTGGGCAGCAGTGAAATTTTCAATTTAAAAAAATGAAAAATCAAAGTGGACAATGCGTAGTGATTGCGGGTGGCTCTCGAGAGATTCACAAGGAGTCGTTAGAAGACAGTATCCGGTTGAATTCGTCACAGGCCTATGCACGTGTTTAACGTTATCCTTGACGAATCGACCCCGTTTTTCCCACACAGTGAAAAATCCCCATTGCTCTGTCTGAAAGATTCTGTATACCTCCTGTAGTTTTACAATGGGCCACACACACCACACAAGTAATGCCATAGCTCTATAACTTCTCTTCTTCTTCTTCTTTTTTTTTCAGGAGCTTTTACTCTGAAGTATGCCGACTAGGATGGATTTACCAGGAGCCAAACAATTTCTTGAGGGGTAAAACGAACATTGTTCCATACAAATTCTGGACTTTTGGGAGGGATGTACCTTGAAATATTCAAGATTTGGAGGAATCAAAAGGCCCATGGCCAATCTCGATCCAATTAATCTTGAAATATACCAGGCATTGTTGATTTACAATTTTCAAGTATTAGTTGAACAGAAAATTTTTTATTTAAATTAACTATTAAAAAATAAGCAATGTCTGTGTATTTAGTTTATTTGTATTGTTATCAGTCTGTATATCTGTGAATCGTTGATCTGACGTGAATAATTCAGAATGAAGGCATAAAAGAGGTCGTAATGTATATGAGCCCTGGAGTGCTCCAATGGTCTAGAAGTAATTGGCTAGAATTAATAACGATCGTGACATCCAATTGAATGAAACTATTCCACCTTGATGATTTCTGCATCGCCCTAACAAAATTCATTATGTCAATTGCTATTATGATCCAAATAGGAATTAATTGAAAGGTTATTCAAGCCATTTCATTACCAGTATTATATTGAAGTGTATCTGAACTAGAGTTCCTTCACATCTGCATCGTGAAGATGTATACTGTTTGTACTGATATGATCTATTGACGAGGACAGCAGGAAAATTACCGTGACCGTTGTGGAAGAAAAAAATGTACTTGATGCGTATAAAAAGTTTCTAATAACTCTCATAGGTTAATGCACTAACAACAGCATTCCAATGAGCTTTGCATCCTTTTTAATAATAATTTGCCTTTCAACGTGTTCAACTAGCGAAGAAATACAGCTAGAAAACGGGTTGAGTAAGCAGAACGTTTCACGTGAGTGTATTAAAGTAATGCCATTCTTCAATTTTGTTCTAATTAAATTTCCTCCATCGAAACTCACATGATTTCATGTAGATAAAACATTTCTCCAAAATAGATTTTATCTCTTTCGGTCCTTTTTAGTTTCTGAAATGTGGTTGAATTACTTGGAAATTCATCAGCTATATTGGATTTATTTTCATCTCTTAATTATCGAAAAGGGCAATTAATTATCACCAAAAGATTGAAATGTAATATTTAAATACGTCCGATAATGAAGATTTATGAAAGCCCTCAACAACTCAACGTATTTAATCGGTTTCATCCGCATGGAGGAAAATGTTACTCAATACTCCTCTTATCATGTAAGGCGATAATCATTGAAACATAAAAATACAGTAATCACTGAAAATAGGGAAAGAATCTCCCATCTATTAATTTTAATCGCTTCGCTTTTCTTCTTCCCCCATAAATGCATCAATTCAGAATATACTCCACATAGTATCAAGAGGAATTAAACCAACAAGAGAATTTAATGGAATATTATGAATCAAGTGGACTCAATGCTGCTCAATTAGCGAATAGGAAACAGTATATTTGATTCTTTAGATCCCAACTCATCCGTGGAAAGAGAAGTTGCTTTTTTTTTCCTTCTTCCTTTCTAGAAATTTTAGTTCCAATACCAGTATAAATGGCAGGCACATGGTTTTTGTACCGGTTTTCCCTTCTCTCTATCTCTCTCTCTTTTTCCTCTCTCATGATCCAGCGAAACGAACATGGATTAGTCAAGGGTTGCTCGTCCACTGTTGGCCTTTTCACTGTTTCTCTTTCTTCTAAAAATTTTTCCTCATTCAGAGATACTTTCAGTATCTCCCTTTGTCATCTCTGAATGCACTCAGTATAAATTCATTTTAATAAGTTTTCTTTTCAACTTTGTCAGAGTTGATGTGAGTGACTGTCCCGGTATTTTTAAATTAAACATTTCAAATATTTCTTTGTGTAATTATGCAAGAATTATAATACAAATAAATTAGAGCCTAAAATTTTCACCTGAATCAATAATAGAAAGCAAATATCAGGAGTTTATGTTAATTGCTGATTCAAGATGAGCCTGTTAAATTTATGTATTTGTCATGGATTTTTTTTCCCGTTGCTTTCTTCTTTCCTCATAACTGAAAATTGAGGAAGAAATAAATCAATGGTGAAATGAGTTGAATGAAACTGAAATCAAGCGGAGTGATGAGATATTGTCCTTCAGGTTTTTCACTCTCTTGTATTATTTCTGTTGGCTTGGTGATGTCTATCAGGCTAGTTCAATAGAGAACAGTGTTACTTTTACGAATTCAGTCAATGTTCTATCATTTATTTCCTATTTTTTTTTCTTCTCATTTCAACTGATTTCGTGACTCATCCATGGATTTCAATGTGTGTTTTACACATACGCATTTGGATAAAAATCTGCATACGAATAGGCACATTGTTCCTGCTAGAATAGTAAGAATCTGTTTCATGCCGCACGCAGCACACCAATTTTCTATACCACAACCCACGCGTTTTTTCTGTTCTTTTCTTCTTTTTTTTACTTTTCACTCTCCAGTTATGTTTGACGCCTGATGCCGCTCGTTGAAGAAATTCCTGCATATTTTTTTATCAATTTTTGTTCTTCTCTGTGTTCCTTGTGACGTGATATTTATCATTTGTTTGCTGCTAGTTAAATGGTCATTGTAATATAATTTTTCGAGAAGACAGTGCCAGCGATTTTTCATATTTTTTTATAATTCATAAAGTGTTCGCTTCTTAATCGCTGGCCGATCAAATCCCATGTCACGATCTTCTAGTAAATTTATCAATAAAAGAAATTTTATTCTCTTATATTCCCATGAATCATTGATGTTCCAGACACACAAGCCGTACTAAGCACACAACTGTTTAATGTATAGACGTGACAAATTACTATTGAGTATAAAGTACATAAGTTTTCTACACGAATTTCTTCAAAATAGATTTCTAGACTCTTGAAATTTTAATGGGAACGGGGTCACAGATGTATTATAGATATGCATAGACGAATGGCTGCATAATTATTGAAGATATCAATTACAGAGTTACATTTTTTATACCTCCAGGCTTTATGATTAATTCGTGGATGATATAATTGCACTGGTGAAAATTATTCAGTGACAATGGAATCCAGAATATACATTTTCACATTCTGCACTTTTCAAATTGTAACAAACATTTTTCTTTTTTTATTTCTCTCTTTTCAATTATCCTTTTTTTTTTTTGCCACTTTATGTGACCAGAATGGAAACCATCGAAACATAAATTTCAAACTCAGGTATTGAACACAGTGTGCCAGTCAATTATTCGATCCCACAGTAATAAATAAATTATTCAGTCGGTTAAACAATTCCAATTTAATGGGGCACCGAAACAAAACTGAAAAACGATATTTTATGAGGTAATAAAACAGTTTCATATTTATTACAATCAATGAAATTATAGAAACGTGAGATTTCAATTTATCAAGAGTGATGTATTTCTCATCTTCAGCCATGAATACATCGATTATAGAAATATATTTAATCTAAGTCTTGACATGAAGTCGACACCAAGCCCTCTAAATTGAAATGAGGAAATCATTCATCAAATTTAAAAAAGACGACGAAAAAAAAAATGAAAACATACTCACACTTATTATTTTACCGTTGAAATTGTAATGGGTTCTGATTGGTTGTAACACATTGTTGTGACGCATTATGGCACGTCATCATTATAATTGATTCTAACGGAATTTCTATTCTGTAACAAGGTGCCTAACAACTGATCGAGATATAGTAGCTCAGGCAATTAGCTAGGTGTTCAAGAATCGACTTAATTTATTTAAAAAGGCTCTGAGAGGCTTCACAGTGAGATATTCTCATCCTTTGAGAAACTACTGTCTTGCGAATAATATTTTTCTCAGATGAATGTACAAAGGCAGAAACGAAAGTCTTAAATTTCACTACTGCTTCTCTATTTCATTAAACTTTTCTCTCTCTCTCTCTTTCTCTATTCGCATTCCCTCAGAAGCTCCCATTTTTCTCTCTTTCCCATAAGATACCACGAGTTCTCATTCCACTACAAGGATTTTTATAGCTAATTTTTCGTTTTTCTTTCATCTCTATCTTTTTCCCCTCAGTTTTCACTGAAATGAAACGAGCCGAAGATGGAATCTACTGCTAGGCGAATCCCAAGGAGGATTTTGGTTCTGGAATGGCATCATGGGCATGTTTGGATACCAGTGGAAAACCAAGAGACGCCACCTCGTTTATATCATATGATATTATTATTATTTTTTTCTGCTTTCATATCAAAAAGCTAAAAAAAAAAAAAAAAAAAAAAAAATATCAAAAAGCTCAGGAATATCTCGATGTGGAGTTGGCATACTTCGAGATGTACTCTTGAAAGAGTATTAGTATTGAGAGAAAGAAAGAGAGAAGCATTGATATATAATAATCATAAACTGAAGTTCATATGGATTTCATGGACTGGAAAGAAGTCGCTGACCAGGATTTGTAGAGGTCGGAGTAGAATTTTCTGCACTGGCTTCACATTTTTTTCCAACGCAGCTATTGCATCAGTGTATTGATTTGGAGTGAAGCACCAAATTGTTCTTTTTTCCATGGAATTTTTTCATATGACTCTGGCAGATTTTTTCTTAGATATATAGGGGAAGGTGGTGTAAAATGAAAACTGCAATAAAATGGTGCGAGAATGAAATTTTCTAATGATTCCATTGAAAAGCTGAGGAAATTTTAGGCAGAGAACATGTGTCAAATTTTTTTTTTCTAAATTTCTTGGAAAATTTACTTTTTTTGCCAAGTTTTGAAGGGGTTTCCCTTTTGAAAATGGGGAAAATTCACTCTTTCGAAAATATCTCTGGTTCTATTGGTCGCAGCGATTTGGAGTTGATATTAAATGAAAGGTGAGCTCATTTCCCATCGATTTAAGACGTTCAAATTATTTTAAACCAATTTTGCAAATATTTGTAAGTAATTTTTGAGAAATCAGTTTTTGCGCTATGAGTACTTGAAAAAATTGATATTTTTCTTTTTAAACCCCATAAATCAATGAAAAATGAGCTCACTTTCCATTAAATGTTAACCTCGAATCGTTACGATCAATAGAACCAGAGATATTCTCTTAAAACGGAAATTTTTCAAAAATAGAAGGCTTTCACCTTCAAGTCTCACCCAAAAAAATTGGACTTATGAAAAATTCAAAAAACTAACTTCCGACATATGATTTCCATGTGAAATTTCCTGAGCTTTCCAATGGATTCATTAGAAAACCTCTATCTCCAATATTTCCATCCATTTCGAATAAATTACATTGTATGAAATACCAAAGCCCATGTCCATTTTACCCTTTGCGTCCATTTTACCCCACCTACCCCTATATAAATTTCCAGACATTCTCAACTACTTGAAGTTGAGGTAAAAAAATGATTTAAAGATTCTGACCCAACTTTTCCCAAACTGATTGACAATTACATCTCTTGAAGAAACTTTTATCGTTATGTTATAATCCATTTAGAAGCAATTACCCTAGTTCTCAAAGCCCCGCCATTTAGCTAATCGACCGCCTCATATCTCCACTTGTTCAAGAAAGCTTCATCATACTTATTTCATATACATGGATGTTTTCACCTCCACACTAGTCTTTGGATAGTTCACGTTACCTCAAACTTTAATACGTGAATACAAAGCTCAGAGGTTCACAATTAAAGTAGATCAAAACGAATGAAACTTGGAGATAACTTATTTCAGTGAAAAGAAGCTTTTTTTCCTTTACTCCATAGCGATTGGAGAAGTTGAAGAAAAAAACATAAGATTCCTTTTTTTTCTCAATTTTATTACGACTTTATGCAATTAGCTCTGACATGTACATTTAAAAGAAATTGAATATTAAAGATATGGAGAAATGTTATTTCTACTAGATAAGATTTTATTTCTTGGAGTCGGCAGTTTTAATCTCTCTTCGACGAATCAAAAAGGATAGAACAATGATATATTGGTATTTAATTTAGTGACATCATCCTCATGTCGAGAATAATAAGAAAGAAATTAATGATTCAATTGATAAATAACACCTGACAAGAGACCATCCAAAAAAAAAAAAATTATTCATACCTGAATCATCCAAGTGTCAACATAGGTGTGGTTTTATATTCACTGAGATTGTTAAGAGCTCACACACATATTGTATAAGCATATAAGGTAACGAGTGATCATTTAATGGCAATAAATTTGTCGATTTTTTAATGTGTAAAATATTGGATACACCAAACTAGCGAATAATCGATTCAACCAAACACAGCCTAATAATTCTTACCACGTTTATTCAGGCTCCCTTCTCACCTTCTATCCGTGCTGTGAGCACAAAATGCATATCGACAGACAACGCTCATGACCCATTCGAAATATTCGATTCGATGCTCGTATCAAATGGCATATATGCGGCGTCGATTCGATTCATATAGCATACGTTAGAGACTCCAGAATGTGGTTATCGAGAGCGAAGCGAAAGATAAGTGTATACGTGATCACTGTACCAAACTACAACTTTACCAGTGAATATAGAATCTACATTGGTTACTGAGAAAAAAATCTTCGATCAATATTTAAAAAAAAAGGAAGAGTTACTGATTTTGCTGACTACCTGTTAGCATGTAACTGGAAAGTCTCTTTTTTTCTTCTTCTTCTTCTTCTTATACTCACCTATATTCTACAAAAAATATCACTCGATAAAATCAAACAATAGGATTGTCGATGAATTTCATCAGGTAAACGTCGAAAAACAATGTAGAGGTTTCTCGCTTAGAGAGTGAAAGTTTTTTTTTTTGTAGATCTTATCAGAATAGTATGATGACATAGGAATGGTTATTTGAAAAGAATGACGAGACATTTTTTATTTTTTCAATTTTCAGTACGTCGTTTCTTTTTTCCTTCTTTTTATTTAAGAAAAATTTACTTCGATGGTTTCGTAATCATGAATTAATTTAATATAACAGGTGAATAAAATGCGCTGCGTGAAACACTATTTACAACAATAGAATACAAGTTTAAGTGTTTATCTTTTTTTTTTTCTTTTTTCTTTTATGCTCATGTCATTTCACATTTTTTTCTACGAAATGTGTTACAATATACGAACATTCATAGGATGGGCCCTAGTAAATTTGTCTCAAACAAATCCTCTGACACTTTTTTTTTCACATCTTTTATCTATATACAAAAGTAGATACATTATTTACAAAAGATTTCTTCCCTTACGGACTAATAAGCGTTGGGTGGCTCTCTATCTAAATCATAGAAAGCCCCAGTCGGCAATTGGACAGGATGAGGTAAAAGTAATGTTAAGTAGCCTCAATTACATGTCTTGTTTTAATTACACATACTCGGAAGAAATGATAATAAAAAATAAATGAATTGAAAAAAGAGCAATATACTATAGAAAGTTCAAGGAACGATGAATGATATTTTAAGAAAAACTTGTGAGAGGCCATAAAAAAAATCAATAGGAAAAAAAATGTCAGCGTTTACTATAAGTCTCTGCGTATGGACTTGCCCGTCATCGAGCCCATAACTCACACCTGTCCCTAGCCTGACAGCCAATAATTACACGCTTCTCACTGCATTTCAATTACCATACAGCCTCCTCATATCCCATTCATTTCCAGTCTTAGTTAAACGAACCTTAGTAAAGAAAGGTTCACACGGAACGTCCCAGAATACTCTATCTCCGTCCGTATTTCCTCATAATATTGAATTCATCCTCTTAGTATTTCATTAAATTATTAATCTTTCAATTAAAAATATTACATATTTCTTTTATATATATACAAACTTAGAAGACTGATTGAAAAACTGAGAGGAGATAAAATTGAATGAAAATAATTTTGGGATATTTTTTCAATGATTTTCCCATAATATACAATTATATAAGCTACACAAAATAAGTACGAGGATTAATGGGTATACCACCAGGACCAACTTGTCCTTGTGACAATGGTGGCTCTGGTATTGTACTGTATAGATGGCTACCACGTGATGAAAGACTAGCCGGTCTACCATTGGCAGTGTGTAGAGCACTGTAGCCACCGTGATGCTGATGCTCAGCACCGCTGTCCTCGTCCTCGGTTCTGCTCGATGCGGAACTAACGTAGGTCGATTGCGTGGGGGTAGGCGTAGGTGCATGATGAACCGGAGCGACCAAAATACCATTTGGTTTGGCCCAAAGGTCCGTTGGTGCAGAGGGTGCAGCCGTATAACGCGCTGGTACCCTCACACCACATCTGTCACCGCTGTTCTTCTTTCCATCTCGTCTTTTGTCCGCTGGATCTGGCATAGCGAATCTGAGTTTCTCCCAGAAACGCTTGTCACTCCATGTGATGACCTCACAAGTTTGAAGAAGCAATTGTAACTCAGTATCTTGGGTACGTGGAGCTTCAGCAGCCAGAAGAATTACGACCCTTCGTCTACGTGAACTCGGTCTAATTGTATCAAGGACACAGCGTAGAGCAGCACGAAATTCTGGATGCTGCCATTCATTGGCAAAGAATACCGGTGAAAAAACTAAGACAATTCTTCTTGCTGCTGCTGCAGCTGGTGGTAGTGCCTCCTGATGTCTAGCTGGTGGTAAATCACGATAATGAAGACACAGTGTCAAACCAGATTGTTCCAATTCAGCTGATAAACAGCCAGAAACAAAGTCTTGATCTCTCTCATTATAAATGATATAACCATCGTACAATCTGTCACGTTCTTCATCAGGTGGTGCTGTGACTTTTCCCAATCTCAAGCCATACCTTGAATGTGCCCACAAACGTACATCCTGCCTGAAGGCAAAAGCTAGTGCAACAACTAGGCAAATGACAATGACCGCAACTAGTGCACCAGCCAGTAGAGGTACAAAGTTTCCTCCCATGAGTGGTGTTTCTGGTATGGCCCTGGAGACAGCTTCAGTGGATGGATCCCCACAACGTCGTAGTGCCTGAGCAACAGTTTCAGTACCGTATCTGCAGTACATCTTCTCAGCATCCCCATCGTGCTTTGCAAGCCAAGCTCTCAATTTAGCAGTATTACTACACTCACAATTCCAGGCATTACCCTCTAGAGCAACTCTTGCTCCAGCCCCAGCACCAGCCAATGCCTCCCATGGTCTGAAGTCAACGATCCGGTTACTATCCAATCTTAGTACTTCTAAACTTTTCATTTTATTGAATGTCGTATTGCCAACCTCGGCAATTGCATTGTGGTCTAGATAGAGCTCTGAAAGTTGTTCCAATTGATCGAATTCGAATCCGCGAAGCTCCCTAAGTGCATTACCTTCTAAATGTAAAACACGTAATGCTGGTGCACCATTGAATGTTCGATTATGGAGAGCGGAAATGGCACTGTTATTCAAATACAATACCTCTAGTCTACGTTTACCAATAAAAACGTGACTACCCAAATCGCCAAGATCATTTCCATCCAAGTAAATTTCTGTTGCATCCATGGGAATTCTCTCTGGTACATTTTTGTATCCACCATTGGAACAATCGACAACATTACTTGACCAACTATGATCATGATAACACGAACAATTATCAGGACAAGTCATTTCACAATCACAAGCATCAAAATCACAGCAATGACACAGTGCAAAGCAATGGGTTTCATATCGGCAAAGAAAATCCCTTGATCTCAATGAAAGAAGTGGACGTTTTGGTGTTGCCCTTATGTGTATCATTTCGCAGGTTACTGCATCAAGATCCATTACCCTGGGATGCTGTCGTAGTCTGGATAATTCATTTATCTTTGGCAACCATTCCATCGAACAATCACATACTATTGGATTATTACCAATATAAAATTCTGGTAAATTACGTTCAGCTGGTACCTCCTGTATTCCCAATGCAGCAATATCAAGATGTTTTATTTCATTTCCATAGAGTACAACTTTTTCCAAAGTAGTTTTTCTCAAAAATGTACCAGGTGATACACTTCTGATTCTATTATTATTGAGAAATAGTGTTTCAATGCCATCTGGTATACTTGAATCTGAAACTTCAGTGATGAGATTGTAGCTTGCGTCCAGCATCTTTATACGTAGATTCCCATGGACCATGTAGTAATTTCCCAACTCGCTTATCTGATTATTGTGCATGTCGAGCCACTCGAGGCTAGCTGGCAGGTGACTGTAGTCAAACCACAGGAGTTTATTGTCTGATACGTTGAGCCATACGAGGGTGGAGAGACTTGTAAACGCACCACGTATTTCAGTTAACTGATTACCGTCAAGTCTTATAGCACGTAGTACTGGATTAGTTGAGAATGCGCTCTGTTCCACATGTCTTATTGAATTACTCGCTAAATTTAATACTTGTAAACCTGGTAAACTTGAGAATGCCTCTCTCGATACATTCTCAAGTTTATTATCAACTAAACGTAGGCCATATAATTCATCTAGTCCAGCAAATGATTCTTTATCGATTTTTGTTATTTTATTATTTCCTAAATCCAGTGTTTTAAGACTACGTAATTCACGTATAGCCTCAGGCACATCCGTCAATACATTTCCGCTGAGCGAGATATCTTGTAAGCTTGTAGCATTAACAAAGGCATGACGATGCACATTGTGCAGCTTATTACCATCCAAAAAGAGCTGTACAAGGGATCCAAGACCAACAGTATGGCTGGGATCGAAACGTGAAATTCGATTGTGTGAGAGAGTCAAAGAATGTAAATTCCTGAGTGACACGAAACAACCATCACCCAACGTATCAATTTTATTACGTTCTAACTTCAATACCTGAAGGCTGTAGAGTCCTTTAAAAACATTTCCATCTATTTTCGTTAAATCATTCGATGATAAATCGAGAATTACCAAACGTACAAGACGTGTGAATGTATCACGATTGACCCAACGGCTTGTCAATTCATTATTACTAAGATCAAGTGACTGAAGTTTATCCAAATTATCGAGTAATCCAGGTCCAAGTACTGCCAATGAATTATTACTGATTACAAGTTCACGTAATTCTTTTGTATCGGAGAATAGCTCTGGTGGTAATGCAACAAGTCGATTACTCGATATATTTAATCTATTTAATTCCAGTAATCCAGCTAATGCATGATCACCAATGTGACGTATATCATTGTCCTGAAGCAACAGATTCTGTAATTTATTTAAACCACTAAATGAACGATCTGGTAATGCACTTAGATCATTGTCACTCAAATCAAGTACTTCAAGTGCCGGTGTACACATTGATAAACGTTGGGAAAAACCAAGCGACACAACGTCCTGTAACTTGTTGCGCGTTAAATTCAAACTCACAAGATTCGGAACTGTGCACAATAGTTCCGTCGGTAAAGACCACACATTATTATCACTGAGATCCAAATTACGTAAACTATCAAGACCTCTTAATGCATCACGATTTATTTCCATTGACATACCAGACCAATCGCTGTTTCTCGTTCTAATACTCAAACTACGTAAATTATGAGCCGATGAAAATGCACCAGCTGGTAAATAACGTATTTTACATTTTTCAATGCTCAATTCTTGTAGATAACGTAGTGGTGTTAAAAAATCACGTGGATCCTCAAGCTGTGATTCAAAGAATAATGCATCATTGCATTCGAGTATGAGTGATGTTACTGAGTCAGCTTGAATTGTTGATAAATTACCAATAACTTCAGATGCATTAGTTATGGTTCTCAGTCTACAGATTAGTGTTTGCTTCTCAGAATTTGGATCTTTCTTCCATTCACAGCCACGAGGGGCTTCTAAGCTTGTGATGCTGCGGCAGTATACATTAGAAATTGACAACAATAGCATCAGCCACACAAGTAAATGCGGAGGATCCATAATTTGTGGGGTCGTTTCTTTTTTGGCTCTAAGAAAACAACACACACACACACGATGCAGAAATATATCCCCTTTCGTCACGCACTCATAGTCACTGTGCCTTCCACTTTACTACACTACTGTTTTATTGTTCAATTCGTCTTTTTTTTTATTGCTTTTAACTCGAATTTATTATATCTATTCTATTCTCAAACTAGGCTTCTATATCAATCGATATATCATCATTGAGTTTATTCAACTTTGGAGTAACTTATGCTGGTATGATACGCGCGTGTTTGAATATTGCCGCGTCTCTTACTGCGTCACTGTCCCGAACAAGAGACGTTGAACGACTGACTCAACAACCAGACCGTCCTCGGGTTCTCTGACGCTCGGGTTCTACTCCCACCCCTACTACTTCTTTTATCCCCTCCATGAGATCCCTGTAAACTGCACACACAGTGCATCCCTTCTCTCTTCATCTCTCTTTCTCTTTCTCTTCCCTACGACCGGTAACAGTCCCACGGGATACACAGCTCTGTATCTTGTCTCACTCGTTCCGCTGCTTTATGGCCACAGGCAACGTGTACTCTTATGTATAAGAGACGAGATGGGTTAGGTTAGAACTACAACGCTTTGCGCCTGAAGGGGAAACGCGACGAACCGGCTGACTGACAACGCTACTTACTGGGTAAACAGCCTCCCCCCAACTCCTTTTCATTCCAGACTTGTTGGCATAGATGTACATAGTTTATACGTTTCCAAGTATTCTAATACGTGTGATTTTTTTACATTTGAATATTTCTTTTTTTTCCCCATCTTGTTTACATTCAATTCATTCATTGAAACAATTCAAATTTTTTTTCTCATTGACTCTGTGACGTTGAAACGGTTTATTGAGCAAATAAAACTATCCTCAGTGCCTTAAAAAAGAAAGGCTCACTCAAGGGGAAAAGGAAATAAACAGTAGTCACGGAGTGGGTAAAGACGTACTCTTGAAATATTCAGTGTTCAACCAATCGAGAACGTCAAACTATCAGCCTAATGTGACTCCTCCTTGAGAGCCGTCCAGATCGAGATTCGAGTGGATGTACCCGTCAACGTCTGAGCACGTCCGTTTTCGCTGGAGCATCGGAGGCTGCCCCTCGATCATCCCAACGCGCCTCTGAAGACCCTCGTCCCCCTCGTCTTCTTCTTCTTCTTCAGTTATGTCTCGTACCGGCTTCCCCCTTTTCCTCCCAACCCTTCCGCCGTCCTCTTCCTGCTATCGAACCAACGATCGACGATTCAACGACGAGTAACGATAAATCAGTCAGGCCAATACACACACGTATATTTTCGTGTGGCCTTCTATCCGCCTCCACTCTTCTTTCCTCCTTGTTTCTTCTCACATTTTTATTTTTAATCTTATTTTTTTTTTTGTCTTTTTTTCTTACTCTTTTTCATGGGTTCGTGTATACCTGCAGTCTCTGGATTTTTTTTCATCAGTTTCTGCGAGATATCCTTAACGAGGTGACCCGCACGCGCTCTCAAAACCTACACTTGGATATTCAATTCTTCGGGGGGGGAAAGAACAAAAAAATAAAGACTGACCTTTACCTTTCATTTACCTTGCAATCTTGGGAATTTAATTCACGAGTATTTTCTCATTCGTTTTGATATAATGTATCATTTAAGATTAATCTGATGGCGATAATTTTGGGAAGATTCTGAGTCAAGGAGGATTTTTCCTGATTTTAGTTCTCTTGCAATTAAATGATAGTTATTTTTTTTAGAAGAAGTGGGGAAAAATACATTTTTCAATGAAATGGTTTCAGACTCTTTCCAATAATTCCATTGGGATGCTGGAGACATTTCCGGCGGAAAATATGTGTCACAATTGGTTTTCCATTTTTTTTTTTTTGAAAATTCAATTTTTCGCGCAGGAAGTGATGGCAAAAACCTTTTCAACTTGCGAAAAATTCATTATTTCGGAAATATCTCTGGTTCTATAAGTCGTAACGACCTATAGTTGATTTCAAATGAAAGATGAGATTATTTGCTATCGATTTGAGAGGGTTTTAAAAAAAAAAAATCAATTTTTTAGATAATTACAGAGAATTTTATGGAAATCAGGTTTCGCCCTAAGAAAATCGCAAAAATCGATAATTTTTTTTTCAAAAACAATATAAATCAATGGCAAATGATCTCACCTTTAATTTAAGAACAACCCCAAATAACTACGACCAATAGAACCGGAGATATTAAAAAAAAAATGAAATTCTTAATAAAACGAATGACTTCCACTTTCAAATCTTGACCAAAAAAATCAAATTTTCGAAAAATTAATTCTGACCCATAATTTCCATTGAAAATTCTCTCAACTTTTCAATGAAATCATCAGAAAAAATCGTCTGCAAATATTTTCACTGATTCCAAACAATTTTCACAATGTAAAACACCGAAGTATTCTCTTCCTCTCATTTTTCTGTTGATACGGTGATTTTGTCTGAAAGGTTTTTCACACTTTTACTACATAAGCAGCCCCACGTGTGCGATGCTGGCACCGACATGTCGGTGTTTTTGAATTGAATAACGCGTCTTGAGGAGTTATGGTATTATGGCCTCGTAACATACCGGCTGGAACGGATGGCCAGCAGATGACTCAAGGACTCCATGTGATCCTTAGGTAGTAGCAGCATCCACTCGTCATCAGTTATGTATCATAGTCACATATCTCTGCATTACAAAACTTTCTCACGTCTATTATTTTGAAATAAACCAGACGAAACAATTATTCTCTTTTCTGCTTAATTTCATCTTGAGAAAAAAAGGGAAATTAAAAAAAGGTAAAATTGAATATTAGAGAGAAAGAGAGAGAGTGTCTCGTTCCTTCATCGTTGAAAATTGTTCTCTTTATTGAGATATTCACTCAATTAAGTCTCTCCACATTCCTACGTTTAATTGGACAAATTCTTGCGGGTATAAGACACGGTAAATCTGCGACCTACACCTCTGACGTCTTCGTATATTTATGGAATTGTCGAGTATGAAATTACTCTAGAGATAGATAAAAAAAACAGGGATCTATGATTAAATGAAATTAGAAAGTATATATTTTCTAATATGGGTTTTGTATGTTACATGGTAGAACACAGTCTTGGCAAGTAGTACATGAGCATAGTTTCCTATGCTGATATTAAAGACATCTTTCACCCCGAAAACTCCAAATCACAATTATCAGAGATAAATGCTGCACTTTGAAACGAGAAAATGAGAAGAGAACACGACTGAATAATAATCAGGAAACACTTGCTCATTATACATATAGCTGCATATATATAATGTATAGGCATGTGTCGATAGCATCTGGCGAATTTGATGCTGTCAATCGAAATGTGTTTTCTCTTCTCTGGAATTCTCTGTGGAGAGCAGCACACGGTCAACCGAGTTCCCACACTTCATTAAGTATTTACGAGCTGACGACAAGGGATCAATTTTTCATGGGTGGCAAACGCGAAGAGCTAAGCGCGATAGTGTAGAATAGAGAAAAAAAAATGATAAAGTAAAAAAAGAAATCGTTTGAACATGATAGTATTAGATGGTGAGAAAGAGAGAGATGGAGAATGTTGTTGATGGTGGTGGTAGAGGTGGCCAACGGCGCATTTAACCAACAACTCTCTTTCTGCTTCGTAGGCAGAATAATTTGTCAGAGTTGGGCGGGGGTGGTAGAAGTCGACGTTGGCAAGCTGGCAGCGAATTAACGAGGAAGAGAGGAAAATCTTCTTTCGTGGCAATGACAAACATTTAAAGAATGCACCAGAACATGGGATAAAAAATATTAAAGAGAAATTCTCTTAAAGTCGTGACATTTTCAAACTCCCATTGTTTTACCGAATATCTTTGAATTCATTGAGACACGGGTATCTCGAAGCATTAATCATTTCCGTATTTTCCTTGAGCTCTAGATAATTTCAACTCAATTTTTCACGACTTTTAGAGAAAGACTTCTTGGGACTAGTTTACTTAACAAAAGACGATGAGTTTGAATTTTTGGTTTGAATTTTTTTTTTTTTCAAGGCTTGAACAAAGGCAGAGCCCACATATTCAATCCGTCACGCGACACTAGCGGTGTCTACTTTGTGAGTCATTTTTTTTGCCTTCTTTCATCCACGACATGAATAATAAAAAATGATTGAGTAATTGGTGGTAGAAATTCTCGGCTTCTCTGAATTGTTAAATGCAAACTCAGATCTCTCCAATTCCTCAATTTGTCTTGGGTTTTTTTGCTCTATTTCCTCATTTTTTTTTCTTCTTTTTCGCCAATGTATTTTTTCCGTATTGTGATATTTCCGAACACAATGATAATACCTAAGTGTGTTATCGATTCCAATGTCGTTCTTGAGTACACACGAGTCAAATTACTGTGTGTTTAGATGGATGTCACGGATATATATATATATAGTGGAGTAAGGCATTGTTACGCTGAATCAACTGCTTTTATATGGAATCCTCGAGTTCTTTTTTTTCCTCTCTTTCTCTTCTCCAATCACAGTGATTATAACCGCAGCTGTATGAGCAATGAGTAGAACTCTATCGCTGATAAAAATTGCCAATGTATGATGAATCATTTTTTTTCCTCGCAAGTCATTTTTTTGCAATACTTGGAAATTTATACATTCTCCAAGGAGGGGGAGGGGGGTGGGTGGAGGAATTCGCTGCACAATGACGATATTGGAGATGATTCTCTCTGGTTAAATAAATAAAAATTTATGATATCGATGTGCTGCAGCAAAATTTTATATTATTGACGCATTGGCTCAGTTGCTATACAAAGAAGTTAAAGTTCTAGTATATATATCCCCCCACTATGTACTAGACTAAATGCAACCGGGGAAAGAAGGGGGGAAACCAACGGGATGCGTGCACGCGCACGCCTCTCTCTGTGCTTTATCATCGTACCGCACACGCTTCAGTTGTCTCTCCATTCGTGCGACGATACAGAGAGGCAGATGCAGGACTTCATTGGCTCTAATTCTCTTCTGACCGAGCTGAAAATATATTTATCTCTCACTCTAGCGACACACAATTGTCGTTAGGTCATCTGGACAAATCTGGTTTTAGAGATTTTTTTTTTATTTTATCTCTTCTCTCTTCTCCCGTGTCAAATGTAATTCGATAGTTTTGAGAGAAATCTCGTTTATTCAATTTCCTCATCAAGTGAAGAGCAATTGGGGTTTTATTCTGATTTGTTTTTTTTTTTTACCATTCATTCTTTCTCGTTTCCACAATTTTTCATTTTTATTTTTCCCCCTTTTTTTTTTTTTATTCTCAGAGTCACAGAGGTCATTCAATAATAAAATTTCCATTAAAAAATTTAATTGTTTTTTATTCCGTGAATTCACGTATTCATTCTTCAAAAAGAGTTATTAATTCAACGTAGCTTCCTAACTAATTGAAAATTAATGTTTATTTAATATTCAAGTGAGTTCAAACAAAGTGACGGCTACAAAATGAACAGCGCCACTTTAATATGCTCCACTTTTCAAGTACTCGTCAAACAAGGCCTCTTCTCTCACACATTTGAAGGTAAAAAAGAAGAAGAAGAAAAAAAAAGGGATTGATATTATTTTAGACTGGTTATGCTATTCAACGGTGGGTAATTAAAAAGTTTTAACTAACTTATACACGGTGATTCTCTTTTTTTTTTTTTCATAAATTAGTTTGTCTCTGTGGGAAACGTTGTAATAAGAATGAAATAGAGAGACGAAAAAAGTTTTTAAAAGAAAGGAAGCAAAAAAAATCCAATTATGTAGCCACGGAAATCCAAACAAAGGGTAGAACTGGCCTTAGGGCAATTTGTGTAAGTGACATGCATCGTTATGCAGATTTAATGAAAAACTAGGGACCTCTGGCCACCATGTATACACTCGAAGTCTCTACACTGTTTGACTGCTGTTAGATATTGCTCAGGAGTTTGTACTGCCAGTGAGTTTCATAGCTCTCTTAGCCTATTAAAAAATTCACGCGTCTCACCGTCTACGTCGTTGGCCGGTCGAGAGGTCAGCCAAGTTCACCGAACGGACTTATCCTTTTGCCTGAGTTGGTAAAGTATAAGCAGCATAATAAAACCACTTCTTCTAGGCATTATATCCAAGTTGTTATAAACATTGTGGGCCACTATAAGGTCGAGTAAATGTCGTGATATGGAATTTTCACGTACATAAGACAACATTATGAAAGATCAAAATGTGCAACCGCATGTGTATTATGCGTAATTACATTTTTAAATTGTAGTTCTGGATTAACTTGTTCATTTCTACAATTTCAAGTACATTGCTCTTGCAATTAAATTATATTCCCTACTAGGGGACAGTGGGCATTTTGATGAAATTGTGAGAAATGGACTTGTTTTGATGATTTCATTTAAAAGCTGAGGAAATTTCCGATGGAAAACATGGGCTGCAGTTGATTTTTGGGGATTTTATTATGGAAAGCATGAAAATGTGTCCTAATTAAACAGCCTCCCCCTTGGAAATACAGAAAAAGCTGAGCATAGAATATGAACTTTCTGTTCATTCTATATGCACTATTAGTACATAAAATATGCACTAATTTCGAATATTTTATATTTTCTGTAAATGCATAGAATACGAAATGACAAATAACATAAAATATGTTCAAGGTAAACATATTAGTGTACTATTTTTACCCCTATTAGTGCATATTTTATGCAAAAGTCGAGTGCATATAACATGAATAATTAAATCATATTGTATGAAATGCTCCGTTCATATTCTATGCTCAGCTCTTTCTGTGTGTATTAAAAAAAAATAATATAAGGACGAGTAGACATGCCGATGCAACAGTTTGAGATTGAAGTTATTCAACGATTCCCTCCATTCTTTCAGTGCCAGAGGCTCTCCCACAGTTGTTACCACTTCAAAAATTATATTTTTTTAAATTCTAATTATTTTTTTGTTTCAGGTAAGTGAAGTGAAACGGAGGCGTGCCATCAGGCGGAGCTTTAACCGATCATAAGACCGCCTTGTGTACGACCGCCCCTGAAGTTTTTGCTCTGTAAAACATCGCGTGGCACACGTGGACGTCTCGTGGGATTCCCCTAGTTCCCTTTCAATTCAAGATTGCCAGGAGAAACGTGTGCGTGTTAACGAGAATACGAATAACCCTTCTATTTCCTTTTTTTTACCATCGACTTTATACATCTCCTCTTCTTCAATCCAACTTCGGCGCCTCCATTTCTCTCCAACGGGTAAGTGCACTGAACTATGTAGGAATGAAGAATATATTCTTCATATTAAGCACCAATGTGTACGGCTCTCGGTTCTGATTTCATCTCATTTAATTCTATAGAGGGTAAAGTGATTTTTCTATAATGCTCTACTCGCTTTATCTTATTTCTACTTAGTAAAATTGGAGATAAAATATTCCAACCCAGAGAGAGAAAAGAAAATTTGAAACAATTTACGAGGAACGTGAGAAGTGAACCGATTTCCCTAAGACGAGAGAGAGACCTGACCTCTTTTATTCACTATTCTGGAATTGCATCTTTTCAATACCGCAGAAGGAACAATTGATTTTGCCCTAGGTATGAAATCAATTCCATGTTTACATTTCTCCTTGCTGAGTTTGCTTTCGTAAATTTGTTTCTTCGAATATCGTAAAAGAAACTCCGGATGGTTTGGTTTTTTTTTCCACAAAGCGCCCTGAGAAATAAGTAAGAACGCGTAACGGAAGTGTTATTTTTACTTTGAAATCTTTTTTTTTTCTCCACGTTTACACTGGGATTTTGTAAACTTGATAAAACCGTGACCTTCATATGTCTACCTGAAGCAAAATCCACTGGAGCCTGCCGAATGAATTTTAAAAAATATAGGAGGAGGAAAAAAAATGCATTGTGTAAGAAGTAAGAAGTGGATATAATGCAGCTTCTCACACAGATCGGCAGGAAGGGTAGCCATTTCAGCTGGGGTATAGAGAAGGGACACATTCGTTTCGCTATTGAAGACAGGATAGTTTGGACAAGCCGTATGGAGTTTGTTTATGCTTGTTGCCATGTGGCAGTCAACGCCCAAAAGCCATTAATTTATCCTCACTATTTTTCTTCGTCACATAAATAACAATATGTTGTGCTTGTAGGTCATTATTCGCACCTCTTGCCCCTTTTTTTTTCTAGCTGAAGCTCTATCTCATAAACAGATACTCGGGATGGCAAAAAGGAGAAAGGCATTGTTATCTTTAGCAATACTTTTATGCTAACAAAAAAGAAAAAATATCGTCGAACCGAGAGATTAATTTAACATCATAAAATCCACGCGTATGTACATGTGGCATTGGAAAGAATGAGAATCGTAAAGCAACACTGGCTTTTATCTCCCACCTTGTACTACTCTGTACTGGGGATCTGGAATCGTTCCATGTTTCACCCTGGAGGTTACACTATTCCAATAATACCTCCAATCCAATTTAGGGAAGACGTTTTCCTCGAGCCAAAGAAACAGGACAACAAACCAAAACCGATCTTACTAGCAGATATTCACTGTACAACGTAGAGAATCCCACAGTCATTCGGTAGAATCCAGTAAATGTTTTCCTCTTGTTTTGGTTATAAGGAATAGCATAAAATTTTTTGATAGCAGTGTAACTTCAACAACAAACTAGAAGCAATGCAACTGAGGGTCCTCTCAGTATCTGAAAATGTTTGTTTCAGGAAACCACATACTCGCTCCATTTTAGTCAAGGCCAGAACTGGACCACATCCGAAATTGCGGTTGCTCTAATTATTTATTTAATTTAGAATCACACGATACGTGATTCTAATTGAATAAGAAACAAAACCGAGATATTCAGTGCTTGAAAACTTTCAAATTCCTATAGTTTCATATATTGAGTTATGATTTTTTTCATCTTCATGTTTCAAATTTCCGAAGGATACAATATCGAGAAATTGATTTTCAACTTAGACACTCTATTCTAATCCTATCAAACACAATTATTGTCGTGAATTTCCTGGAATAGTTACGGATATTTGAGGTTCGTTTCATACGAATATTCCGATTGCCTAAACACTATTACCCAATTTACCATTCTGCGGTACAGAGGACGATAGTCAAATGACTCTTCCACAGAGCGAAATCTATCAGATAACATGCTTCAAATAGTATATATATATATATATTCCCTTTATGTGTATAGATAGAGTTTAGTTTGAAATTTACTCTCAATTCGATTTATTGCGATGCTTGCTGAATTGATTTTCATTAGAAAAACCTCGGGGAGATTTTCTCTCCGATGGAATCTTCTGATTTATTGCATGCGTGATATCACGTATCTTTTTGAGAAGTCAGAAAGAGGAGAAGAAGTAGGAAGGAAAAGAATTAAACAGAGGTAGAGAAGAGAGATTGTGGAAAATGCTTGAAGAGTTTTCCAATGCCAATGACTTTTATGGACTCATTGAATTTATGCTGCATTGAGAAAATCTTATCTTCATCTCTTCTTCATAGAAATTTTATTGATTTTCTCTTACTCCATTAAAATAATTGTTTATCTAGGAGTTCGAGAATATTGCCACGAAATCCTTCGTTTTATTTTTTTTTTCAAACCATAATCATTCAATTATACGCCAATTAAGAGGACGACATGCTTGCTCGTATCTTTTGAGAATCTGAGAATTTAATTTTTAGAAAAATTCCCTTTTAACGAATATGTGTGTCCGTACGAAAAAGGTTGAGAATCTACGAGAACTGATTACGGTGCTAGAGGCCCATGGATATAATGACTGGCCATCAAAATGTCATTACGGAAAGAGAGTATATATATATAGATATATATATATGCCACAGGGCATAAAACGTTCCTCTGACTTCATATTCAAACTGAATTCGATGCTAGGATTCCTCATGATTGAGTGTAATTTTGTATTGCATTAGTACTCCACAATTACAGTGTCCTCTTATCTCTCAAGGTATCCTAATTGCGAGTAAGTGAAATTATCATTTGTTTTTACATCCGTCATGCTTCATCATTGTTTGATCCACTCTTGTATCCCCATAAATAAGCTCAACATATATATATATATATATAAATGCTTGTTTTGATTTGACTTTTTGTTACTTCCTATGTATTATTTACACAAGGACAAATTTAATCCGAGTTTCTGTTTCAAGGTTCGTTAGGTCCCCCTTTTAAAAATCACAAATGTCCTCAGACAAAGTCCCCAACGGTTTCTAAGGTCACGTAGATGCAGTCTGGGAGTCAAATAGAAAAACAAAACATTAACGAACACTGTTGCTAAATTTAGATATAAAAATGTAAAACTCCTAATTTTTCCCTAATTTTCAAAGTTTTCTGGAAAATTACCAAAGCCTGAATGATCCTTTTGGAGGCTGAAGACCTAGGAATAAATGCATATTCATCCAGAGAGAAATTTTGAAATTCTTTGTCTCTTCCTGAACAAATATTGAATATATTTGAAACAAAAAAAGCTAACCAAAATCCTAATGAACGTGTATTCTCTTCCAACCAGCCCACCCACATCCTTCTTTTGAGAATATTAAAATGACTTGCACAGTTCCAAGATATTTTCGCTGGGGATATTTTGACATGAGTGTATGCGAATCTAATTTGATGGGTATTGTCTAGAAGCCAAGCCAATCCATTATGAAAAACGAATAGCCATGACTGTAGACGTTTGATCATGCATAGTGTGTGGGGTTGGGATGAGACTCCAGAAGCTGAACCGTTGCTAAACCTGCGGAACGAAACGGGTATATGGCCACCTAAAATGTCCCGCTGTGACCAACACGACATCCCGCAGATTCACGGGGCACAAACTCGCTAGGAACAACACAGGACGTGTCAAAATATCTCCGGGAACTCTATATATATATACAGTTTCTTTTCGCATTTCCACTGCCATACGTTTCGTGAAAGTTTCGAAGGTGCCTTTGGCTAAGCCCGCAGTGACCCGTACTTTATACCTGATTCTTAAAAATCGAGCATTCTTCATCCCAAAAACATTTTAAAGGGTTGTATTAGCCGTCATAACCAAGGAAAGCAGCAAAAAAAAAGGGGGAAACTCGAAACCCAATCCTTCCGGCTGAGCCATTTCAGATGCTTCGAGATTTTCTCTTTAGATTGGACACTGGTTTTTCACACAGTGCACCAAAAAAAAAAAGAGTAATCCTTTTTTTTTGTGACAACTACAGAGTCCCGGGTAATTGAAATCCCAAATACCTGAGATGCTTAACTTTCCGGGAGTTGTAAATCTATAGAATTTCCAAGGTTGAAGGATTCAGGTTTCGAGTGCAAAAAAAATTGGGATTTTATGAGGAGTTGTAAATATCAAAGACACGCGTTCTGCTGGTTAGTTTTTGTTGGAGTAGGAAAAATATTATATGGGAGTAAAATTCGTAAATATTGAGACGCCGAGTTGAGGAATTCCTTGGGATACTGGTAATTACCTAGAAACTTGAAATTTTACCACTGCAAGAACCAACTTTTCTACATGTTGACCCTTTAAAGTCCCTTTTTTTTCATATGAAAGTAGGTTTATGATTCTTCAGAAATCCCTTAGGTCGAACTAAAAAAAAATTAGACTCTTGCTGCAGTCGTGAAGGCACATGAAAATCCGAGTAATAAATTTCAAAGGCATGCTAAAGTGAAGATTTACAATCCTGTCATAAACTGATATATTAAAATTTTGAAATTTATCCCACGAACCATGTCACTTCAAAGATTATATTAATAAGGGCATAATAATATTGCTCCTAAACATTAAATCCCAATGAAAAATAGACTCCAGATTGACTCTGACATCCCTGATAAATAGGAGGGCGTAATGACTTCTGAATGAAGCTGCAGATATTTGAAAACGAAAAGTCCAGAAGCATGGGGCGATAGATAGATTAAAACTTTTCCATGAAAAGGTGAAAATGGGGCGCCTTTCATAGATTCATAGGGGGAGGATATAAATGACCATTGAAGCCACACTGAGCTATACTGAAAATAATTTGCAAACAGTTGGTAATTCAATGCACGTATGACATACCCTACCGTCATTTATGTATTTCATATGAAATAGATCGGGGATGAACGGATGTGGGATAGTTAGAAGGATTAGTTACAGTACTTGCAGAGAACTATTCATAGTAACTTTCATTACTCTTTCAAAAAAATCATACATAATAATGTTTCCACCATCAGAGGAAATACCATTCGTCCCGTTCACTTTATTTATATTAATTAATTTGAGCTTATATTCTTAGTGTCATGCATTATCTCCATGGCAGCACTGACCTCACTACTGGTATCGTTACTTTTATTATTGTTTTATTCATGAATCCATTTCCGTCCATCATTTTTACGTATTCATTTTCCTTTCATTTCTTTTATCCGCGGACAATGAACAGTTGTATGACCTCTAGTATCATCCAGACTGTGCATTACTTTATCTCTTATATAATAGAAAAAGAAAACTTTTAACTTCAACATATATATATAATAATAATTTTTCTGTGCAATATCAAATGATTCGATAAATTCACTCTTTTTTTTCAATACATAATACCATAAAGACATATGCGAAAAAAAATAACTCATCCTATTGTATTATATACTAGACATGATTACTTTTTCTTCCTCATAAAAGTGTGACGATACCATCTGTAACCTTTGAATATAGCTGATTAGATTACAGGGCGTATGAACGGGGAAAAAAAAAAAAAAAAAAGAAATGGCAATTCACATCCCTAAGTCGGCTTAATAACCCCTGAAATAAAAATTCATGGGGAGCATGATAGAAGGGTGAGGTTGAATCCCACAGTACAAAAAAATGATGTACCAGTGATAAACGCCGATGCAGAAGTAATTTGTTGGATGATAAAATATTCAAGGGCTGTGCATGTAGCAGAGGAGAAAAGGATAAAAGAGAAGAATAAAAGGGCTGGTGTATGTATGGGGTTGGTCGCTACAGTAGTTATAAAACCAGGCAATAGTAAATCTCGGGGTCAGTGTAACTCGTCAGAATAGCACCCACAAAGGAGATATACCATGTGGCAGGTTGTTTCGTGGTAGGCTGAATGAGACTGATTAGATTGAAGGGTCACCAATGGGATTTATGAAAAAAAAAGTGGGCTGTTGAGCTTTTAGAACTCTTTACGTTATATTATCAACACTTGGGGTGTTTTAAAGGGTTTCAAAACCGAAAATCGATACATCTCATTTCATGCCTTTATTCCAAAGTTCATTTGGAAAGTGTTAGTCGTTGGAACATCTGCAAAAATCTATAAAAATCCACTAAAAACATACTCCCCAACCTCGAATAGCCCAAAATGAGCAGTGAATAGAAATCACATCATCAATCAATTCCAAATAGACTATATGTGTACACGAGCCCACAAGATACCGGAAATATCGGTCACCTTTTTGGAGGGTCTCCCTCACCCGATTGTCCGGCCATTTCAATGTTTACAAACGTTTGGGGTATAAAATGTCGAAGGTGTGAACGAGGATAAAACGTGGCTGCATTATCCCTATTGTCGCAAAAATCCTACTAAACACATCTGTCGCCTCTCGCCTTGTGACTTTTTCTTTTCTTTTTGAGGGCAGTAAAGACCTCGAGATATCCCGTAGAGTTTTTTCAGCAATGCTGTAGGTTAGACCATTTCCGAGAATTCGAGTCATATTTTAAGAGCTGGCAAGCATGATGATTGGCGATTTCTTCTCATATTTTTTCTTTCGATTCCATAATTTGGAACTTGTAAATTTTCGGAAATACCTTAAAATCAGTGAAAATACTGGAGATAGAATGTTCAAGTGTTTTACTGCAAACTCCATTTTAAACGAGTTTTTTTCATATTATTCTTCGCTAACGCAATATTATCTCTTCGAATCATTTCTAAAAGTGATATTTCTAGTTAATAAATTCCTTTCTTCACCTATAAACACACGTGTAAGTGAAATGTGAGTTGATGCATGCCTGAAACACACTGGAAGGCTTGATGTCGTTGATGCGCAGAGTTTTGGGGTTGTGTAAACACAAGAGAGGAAGTTAACACAAGAGCGAGAGAGATGAAGAACGTTTGAGTGAACCGCAACTCTAAACGTATCCCGAGGGCTAAAATACAAGAGAGTTCTAGTTGAGGCAGACGAGCGCAGCATCACTGTGACCGGTGAAAAAGCAAACGGCTTGTATACCGCCTCCTTCGAATTCCATAGGTATACGGGTCCTTCGAAACGTTTCGTGAGTCGATCGTTTCTCTTTTTTTTCCATCTCATCCTCTATTGCTTTTTCATCTTCATTTTTTCCCCTTCTTCGACGTTCTTGGTTTTTCAAGTTCAAATTTTTATCCCACTAGCTTCAATTTTGCATGAAAGATGGATTTTTTCTTTAGAAAATCATTGCTCAAATGTATCTATTTGTTCAAGAATACTGTTTCTGTCATTATCTAGATTAGGGGAAGGTGAGGTGAAATGAACAGAAGAGGTAAAATGGACAGGGGCTGGTTTTAGTATTTTATACTGTGAAATTTACTCGAAATGGATGGAAATATTGGAGATAGATTTTTTCTGATGACTCCGTTGGAAAGCTGAGAAAATTTCACATGAAAATCAAATGTCGGAAGTTATTTTTCTGAATTTTTCAAAAATTCCATGGTCACGATTTGAAGGTAAAAAGCCTTCTATTTTTGAAAAATTTTAAGTTTTCGGGAATATCTCTGGTTCCATTGGTCCTAGCGACTTGAGGTTGATCTTGAATGAAAGGTGAGCTCATTTCCCATCAATTTATGTGGTTGAAAAATAAAAATTATCAATTTTTCAAGTTCTTATAGGGCAAAAATTGATTTTCAGAGAATAGCCTATAAGTATTCGAAAAATTGATTTAAAAAAATTTGAACCACCTAACTTCATGGCAAATGAGCTCACCTTTCATTTAAAATCAACCCCAGGTCACTACGACCAATAGAACCAGAGATATTGCCGAAAAAGTGAATTTTTTAGATTTTCAAAGGAGAACCCCTTCAAGACTTGGCCAAAAAATAGAAGTTTCAAAAAATTGCGTAAAAAAAATTTTGTCACATGTTTTACGCCTAGAATTTCCTCAGCTTTTCAATGGGACCATTGAAAAATTTCAATCTCGAACTGTTCAATTGAAGTGTCCATTTTATCTCACCTTCCCCTATATTATGCCCTGAAATAGTTCTCTGGTATTTCTGTGGTCTGTCCTCTCATCCCATACAATAAAATAGATCCAGGTTGTTGATTCATTGGTGATGTTTACCTCTCGCATTAGCTGTATTATGAAGCCCAAAAGGGCACACACATCTCATCTGCATAAACGTGTGACATACGGCAGGCACGGGGGATCGCACGACCCGTCTGTCCTCTCTCCTGTGGTGCATCTGCTTTTTTCTTGGTTCTCTTTTTCTTTCATTTTTCTTTTACCTCGTGCCCTCCACCAAAAAAGCCTCCAGGCCACATCATGTACTGCCACGCTTCAACGACCGAAAAAACTCAAGCCACGTAACTCTACACCATCAGCACAAAATCAAGATCCAAATGCAGCCACCTGAGACATTGAAAAATACATGACATCGGTTGAAATTTTTCGAATAATGGAGTATTTTTCTCATGTTTACTCGGTTTCTTACAATTCCTGTGTTTTTTTTCTTCCCCCAAATCAATTCAGTATAATTTCCCAACAGGCTGTATTAATAAATCACTCGATAATACACACAAACGTTTACTTCAATACTCACTATAACGGATCCTTTCATCATTGACTACAGAGGGCACACGCACTTTCCCTCTAATCATGTGCTCTTTAACCCCACCTATCAACGAATTTGAGGGTCGTCAACTCTTCCTTTCCCTTGCATCTTCGTTATGAAATACTTCTCAAGTTATTGAAAAATAAAATATTTTTTTTTCTCGTCAATAGATTCAGTTGAATGACTCCACATGAAATATATGTATTGATAGTTGGTGTAGGAAGACACTCTCTCTCTAATAATCGACACTGAACATGAGAATTGGTTAAGGATGAAGCAACGATGACTATCTTTTCGTACGATCATCTTCGAGGCTAGATGTCTATGAATTCCAGGGCCGATTGATCGCTATCAGTTTATAAAAGACCGACAGCTGTTTAAAATCTCAGAGTTTAAGGAATTCACTCTAGTACTGCCACTACTATGTCCTTCTCCTTCTATTTTTCCAACAAATTCAAGAAATTACGAAATGGCAGTTGCTTCATTTTAACTTGTTGTATATGCAAATGAATTTTTTTTTTCTTTCATGCTGCTTTAATTTGGTATAAAATGATTTACAAGAATTGTCTCAATCGCTGATTGTCCACTTGATTACCTCGGAAATCAACATGAACACTGTGTACAGGGGTCGTTTGGTTTCGGGTTTAGCAACACCTTGCAGCCGCCAATTCACTGCACATGCTGGCTACACTGTAGAGTGAGAATCAACAATGCGTTCTCGATTATCAGCTTTCAAAGCAAGCAGTACACATACCTGTGCCAGGTTGTGCACGACAATAGTAACGTAGCAGTAGAGATTTTGGATTTGCTAGTCTCGCATTACTCGGTTTCAAACTCTCTCAGCATTACAATGTGATATGTAGCTGTGCTAATACAAATCATTCTATATCAAGTGCTACACTGAAACAATGGAATACTTCAGTCAGTTGCCAGAAGGCTCCACCGAGTTAAATAGCTTATAGAGGTAAATATTGTAATTTTGACTTGAAATACCCTCCCTCAAAATTAATTCTCTGCTATTAATTCAAAATTGCATCAAATTCTCTCTCCTTCACTTCATCAAACTACATTATTTTTATGTTTCTCAGTTTAATTTTAGATACCCCATAACTTTTGAGCTCTACAAAGTCGTCCCTTCGGAATACAGACATTGTTTCACGACGTATTAAAAACATAAATGGTAATGCCACTGGAGAACAGAGTTGCACGGAACAAGCCCCACAAGAAAAAAAAAAACAGAATTGAATAAGAGCACCATATATACCACCATCATATGTAATTCGTAGAGTTGTGGTGAAGCAGGTTACCCACTGGTGGCCAGACAGGGCGAGTCCAGTGGTGGTGTTCCCTCGAGCGTGCCCAGAGAGCCGTTTTCCTTGTGTTCGATGAACCGTAAAGCAATTTTACGGACTGTCGAGAACCTTTGCGAATCGGAATCACCATTCTTTATTTTTATTTTTTTGTTCTTTATTATTTTTCATTATTTTTTTTTTTTTACGAAGCAACCACTTTAGTCTCTTTTGCCTCATAACTTTTTGCTGTACTCTTTCTCCTATTCCCATCTCATTCTCCGGCTCTTCTGTACAAGCAGTGGCTGAAAAATCTCTTCTTTTTTTTTTTCTTCTTTCTTCATCATAAACACAAAACGCTTCAGTCTCCACCACTGTTCGACCTCCAACTCTTTTTTATGATTCTTGCTTTATCTACTCTTCTTTTTTTTTTCATTTGTATTATTTACACATAACTTCCTCCGCTCATTTTTTTTCTCTCGGTTGAGCTTGAAACGCGCTCATTGGATTGAATTGGATTCCCCGAGTGTGGACAATTAGTACAGTTATGTCTCCAATAGATGAACACGTGGCCCTTAAATATACTTTTTTACTTTCATTAACGTTCCCGAAATCGTTGGAACGCTTGAAGAAAAATATGAGTGACGTGCACTCGTTAACGCCTCGTGGAATAAAACCTGTTGCTTATTTTGAAACGTACAAACTATAGTTATTATTTTTATAATGGAAAAAAAAGAAGTATGCCACTGAAAAAAATTAGGAATTAAATAATAATTACGATTCAGTTTTGTTGCTATTGAATTAGATATTTTTCTATTTTAGTTGTGGCTTGGTTATGAGACGATGATGAGATGATGCCAAAAGTAAAAAATAAATTGAGTTCTAACGGTAAATGTATAAGTGCGTGCATCACTTGATGGCGTTAGATAAACTTCTTGAGAGAATATGCTAACACGTTGAGGACAGATTAATGGCCCTTGCTCATAAACATTTCAGTTGATTCAAATGCACTCAATTTTATGTACTATAGGAGAGGGTGGGGCAAAATGGGGATCAGGGGTAAGATGGACACATCTAAATTTTTATGCAAATATTATAGAAAACTCTTGAAATTAATAGAAATATTGATGATAGATTGTTTTTGATGATTTCATTGGAAAGTTGAGGAAATTTTAGGCGGGAAACAAATGCCAGAATTAATTTTTCTGAATTTTTGACGATTTTGACTTTTTTGAGCATTTTAGAGGGGCAAAACCCTTGCTTTTTTTGGAAATTTTCAGTCTTTTGGGAATATCTTCGGTTCTATTCGCCGTAGCGTGAAAATTCCAATGGGAGGTGAAAGGTGAGATCATTCGCCATCCATTCATAGGGTTTTCAATTAAAAAATATCGATTTTTAAGGTATTTATGGGCATTTTTGAGTAACACTTTTGTGGTACAGTTTCTGGCCCATAACTATCCCAAAAATCGATATTTTTGAATTCAAAACCCCATAAATCGAAGGGAAATGAGCTCACCTTTTATTTGAGACCAACCCCGAATTGCTGCGACCAATAGAACCAGAGATATTTACTGAAAACTGAAAATTTTCAAAAGAAGAAAGGCTTTTACCCCTCAAAAATGCCGAAAAATATCGAATTTTTAAAAAACTCGAAAAAAATACATCTGACACTCGTTTTTCGGCTAAAATTTCCTTAGCTTTCCAATAGAATCATCGAAAAAAATCCATCTCTAACCGTTTCATTACAGTGTCCATTTTGCTCCATTCTGCCCTTTATTCCAATAAATAAAATTCTCGTTTGTCATCAAAAGCGAAACGAAATAACCAATATAAAAATAGTGTTAAAAATCCAGTTTTTTCCACTTTTTCAATTTCAAATAGAACTTTTATCCATGTAAAAACGTGAGAATCATAGCGAAATCTCGGCAAATGCCCGGGGTTCTCCGACCACACAGCTAGCGGCCTTCAAGTGTTCATTGGCAATTATCCGAGCTACAGAGCTGATTACAGCGTAGAAAGAACAAAAGAAAATTCACTTGTTAGAAAGATTGTGAAAAACTAAACGCAATACATTCCGTCTATCTTGTTCCGTTGAGTTTTGTTTTTTTCATTCATTTTTCTTGTTTCTTTCCTTTTTGATCAATCGCAATTCGTGGGTTTGAATGATAGAAAGGGGGAATTTTTATTAGGTGTAATGATACGTAGTTACAGAAGGATAACTGTCTTTGGAATAGTTATGAAAGATAAACGAGAATGTTTTTTCAAAACTAAAAAAAAAAAGCAATACCTTTTTTTTCGTTCAATTGAGAGACTTCGCTTGAATGCACCAGTTTATTGTACAAAATCGTCCCCCACATCATTTCCATATTTAAGTGGAGTAAAAAAAAGAAGAATCAAAGGGATTTTTTAAAAAATATCTGGTGAATTGGAATGAATTTAAAATTTTCCCATACGATTTTTTCCCCAACAATTTACATATGCAAAAAAAAATTCCACGTTTCAACAATAAAAAGTTAACAAAAGAAATGTTTTTCAAGTTCCACATTTCCATCTACAAGTGTGAAATCCAATTCAGCTTCTCTTTTTTTCCCTTTTTTTTCAGTTGAATAGCATATTACACCGATCGATTTGTGATATTACATTCATCCTAACATGCAGTAATCCTCGGTCCACGTTCATTCATGCGTTAAGCTTCGTCAGTATTATTTCAAAATAAAATAAAAATTTTCAATAAAAACTTGAATAGAATCTTCAATTTCCCTGTTGAATATTTAAGAAAATTGTACTCAATGTCAGTGCGTAAAAGTTGAAATTTAAGAAGCTTGAAAACTAAATTGAGAATGTTCAAGACGAAAAAAAAAATCTGAATAAAAGCTATTTATGAAGGGGGGGGGGGGGGGGGAGAGGAATGAAATCCCTGAGAGAAGATTCATCTGTTGATGCAGTGGAATACGAGAAAGCACGCGTTGTGAGTCGATTTGGAATTTGCTGCTTCCCTCGTTCTACCTTTGGTCTAACAAAAACGTGGCTCGTCCGATTGCGAAAGGGAGAGAAAACGTCAGAAGTGAGAGACGAACAGGGGCTAGCAGAAACGAGATGGTAAAGTTCTTTAGTCGATGCGCTTGTAAAAGGTGCCGCTAATATTTTCCGCCATCTTTGGGATGCTCACTTGAATCCACAAACAGTTTTCGCTTGGTATATCAAGGCAAAAGAAATCATCCCATGGGACATGAACTTTTTAAATTCAAATAGAATTAAAATTATAATGATAAATTAAATTTTATACCTCGTTGAAAAACTAAGAATGGAAAGAAAGAAATGAATTTCGTGGGTGAAAAAAAATTTAATTACTCGACGAGAGATCACTTATCAATTTGATTAAAATCAAACTCTCTTAGATAGTGTTTAAATATTAAGAATCTGCTCTTCTGGCACATGTATCCCATTCATTAAATCCCAACAACAATTCCAGTCATCCAGGAGCTATAGTAATAATAATAATGATAATAGTTCTTCATTCCAACTTCCTAATTACGCTTTGATTACTTCAAAAAAAAAGATTCTAAATCACCGTTTGATTTATGAATAGAAGAAAAAAGGATAGCTTCAAATAAAACCGAGTCGTCTTCTCTAACGAACCTCTAGAGTAAAAGAGATAGAATCAAATACTTTTCTCACTCTCTCATACAATCTGGAATCTTGTCTTACAAAAACTGCATTCGGTTAGCCCATCAGAAAGAATCCAAAGAGAAGATACACGCACGCGCACACATGTACACCATCAAGCTTGGGGGATTTATATGAAACTAGACTCGTTCCATCCAAAAACGGTATCTACTCCTCTCACAGTAAAGCTAAATGGAATAAAAGAAAAAGTCAGGATTCACCCTGAGGGTAAAAATCCATTGATCTTAGCACTGGCGAAGAGAGCCTCTTTGAAACCACAGGACTTTGTGAACCACGAGTCTGTCGAAAACCGCAGTATCGAGGCAGAAAAAATAATAAGAAAAAAAAATAAAATAAAAAATTGTGTATATAGAAAATTGTGTAGAGAAGGTTTAGGAGAGGAAGGAAGAGAAGATGCAATGGAATAGGGAGAACGCCAAATAGAGGACGGGTGGTAAGAAGCGGAAAAGAGAAGTGTCCCGGTGGTCTTTTTTCTCCTCATGTATGATGAATCCATGAAGAAAGTCACCCAGGGGCATAGAGCTCTGACAAAAGCCACTGTCTGCCCTGAGGAAAAGATCGCCGCAATATTTTGACAATATACCAGTATTGATGGCTTGGACCCGAATATTCCTCGTTTTTTTTCCTTCTTTTCTCGGGGGGGAATTGTATTTTTTTTTTGTATTCAAAAATCGAGGGGTAGGGGGGCTTTATAGACTGTATAAATGTGCCTCGTGTTGATACTTCAGAAAATTCGGGGAAGGAGATGCATTGTCATGGAATCCACAAAGTATCTGTGTTGAATGCAATACGAAATGTCCTGTGGAACCTTGCGTGTATGAGCCACCTACCTGGTTTGTTATAGGGGATTTAAAAACAGAATAGAATACCTTTATGACACAATACATGCGGTAGATTGTTATTCCGTTAATCCTATTATTGTATTTTTCAAGTTTTTTGGAAAATCAATTCTCCTGATTGGTTGAATTTGACGGTAAAACGATAAATAAATGCAATTATCTAAAGTCCTTTTTGTTTTATGATCGATCTAATAAACACGCGTTTGATATTACGCATTACATGTTTTTGCTATCTTTTATATATTTATTTATTGGCTAAATTTATAGCAGTGATGGATGTGTCTAATCGAGAATCGTGAGATATTCTCAATTTTAAACACTCGGCGAATGAAATATAATCCATCGAATTTAATGGACAATGGCTAGCACTGTTTCTCCTCAGCAAAATTCAGTTTATCATTTATATTACGCCTCTATACGATGATTATTATTATTTCTTTTTTTATTATTATCGAAGCGAAGTACACTTGATCTCTCATGCAGGCATGTACTCTTGATCGCCCGCAGTCGTTATCCCACGTGTTGGTAATTTTTTTCAATCCTCTTGTGTGTGCTTAGACTCATTGAGGGCAGTAAATACTAAACGGTTGGGCTCTGACTCAATTTGATGGTTATAAAAAAAAAAATCTTATCTACTGCGCGAGATTAGAGTGCTTGAGGTAATTAAATGGTTAGAAGCAAATAATGTTTCATCCTCAAAAAATTCTCATTTAATTACTCTATTTTCTGGGAAACTTATATGGGGAATTCAGAAATTCATTGAAATCATGTGAACTCATCGTTCCCCCAGCTCAAATATCGTAATCGATACGCTTCCTGTTAACCTAAATTTTTTTTTTCCCAAGAGACAGTCAAAAACCTCACAAGCCTTATCTCTGAATTGCTTTCCAAAATCTCCAATTTTCATTCGTGAAAAAAAACTCTAAATGAATTACAGCTGTGAAAAATATTTTGAAAAAAATCCACAGCATGACAGACCCTGACCTCACCCTGGTGAGCCAGGTATACATGTTTGGGAAAATATATAAATGGGAAAAACTGCAGGGGATGGAGTCCGCTCCATTGACGAGTCATAGTGGGGTGCAATAGTTTCTATTGTAGATGATTTTTCCTCTATATTCTTCCTTATACTATAAAACCCGTATCTCACTATCTCTCAAATGACGAACGATGTGCACAACAAACGGTAGACAGAGTGGGATTCGAATGAGAAGTGTGAAGAAAAGAAGAATAAAATGAAATACGAATAAATAAAACACAAATTTCGAAGAAGTAAAAGTAAATGAGAAAAAATCGATAAAAAAAAATCGTTCTTTCAAGACGTTGTTGGTTTTCTCGTTATGGTTAAAGTTTGGGTAGAAATCGATTTTGTCCCTAACGAAGGACACAGCAAGGCGCTTTCACGCCTACGAAATTTTCAAGAGGCGTGTTTCGATCTTCTCTCGATAGACACCAGTATCTTATTACCACGATCTGTCCAATGAATTTTTCTTTCCTTTTCGTCTTTCTTTCTCTCTCTCTTTCTTTCCTACGTTTTATTTTAGTTGCTGTACATGGGATACTATTTCTCGTGGACAACTGACTTCTGGAAGTTGTTTGTGGCCAGTGGTTAACCTAATGACGCTATATATATATTTTCCTATCTTTTTTCTCCTTTCCTGCCTGTAGGTGAATACTTGGATTCGAAATTCCACACTGGACGCATTGAAAACGATGTCGTTTCTTCTCAAATACAATTCTTTGTCTGTCGTGTTTCGTTACATTATGAGGATTGCATAATGTAGGTAAAACACACAATGTCCCTGTGTATATATATATTCACCCACGTGTTGTCTTCTTTTCTGCCCTCATTTTTCAGCCTCTCAGGGTGTTTTAAAGGTCCCATACCAGAGGAATATTGTATAATTCCACTCACAAACGAAAAATTCTTTCTCTCTTAAAAAAAAAAAAAACATTTCGAATCAACTGAAAATATATTAAAATTTCATACAAAGTAATCCTTATTCTCAGTGTCTACGCAATATTTCACTTCTTTGGAGCAATATGACAGCACGTAAATGTCCAAAAGCCTTCTTCTTCTTCTTTTTTTTGCCTCTACGTCGAAACGTCGAAAAAACCGAGCTCTTCCGGCTAAGAGCTCGCGTGACTGACCTCTGTCCGTACGTGTCCACGAGAAGAGAGGGACACAAGAGAGACACCACTAACCGTCTCGGGACCACTCTGAAGGAATGCCACGATGAATTCAAGTACTTCCCAGGGGTCAAGGTGCTCAGTTGAGCGAGAAAATACCTAATTCATTCTCTCTATTTTGCTGAAAACAATGCTTATTCCCTTGGTACAATTTTCAAAATTCTGTCTCTCACTACAAGTATCTTGCAGATGCGATAGGTCCCTGAACTACACACTTCCATTATTATGATCTAAGAAACATATGAACTAAGAAACTGAGGGACTAATAAACCTCAAAGCTCATATGAACGGTTAAAGTATCCAAAATAATTTTTTATAGGCGATACACTACTGTGCTGCATGATTTTTATTTTTTCTTTGCTTTAGTTTCATTTTTAAGTTCTCCAACTTTTGTTATTTTTTATTTTTATCTTTATTATTTTTTCAACCTATTTTCTGAGGCTATCTTATACAAAAGCCGCTTACACTGCTTGTAAAGCTTTCTTGTGAATTTTGTAATACCATGTGAATTTTGGAAGCTGTACAACATACTGTAATAAACATTCAATCAATCAAACAATCACTCTTTCTCAATAATTCAATAATTTACAAAGTCAGTTTTATCAAAAGCCATAATTTCAGATGTACTTAATGTTCTTTATAATTATTCATTGTGATCATGTGAAATATCTTTATTCTGTCGAATTACATTATTTTAAAGGTATTAGTAGTCCAAAATATACGATAATTCACACAATTACTTAAACAAATGTAAAATGTATTACTTTCGGCTTGATGAGCATTTACCTACATTCGTTAAAAATAAATCTATCTATCCATCTTTCTCACCATTTCTGATGTCCAGCAGAAGAATAAAAAAACCACTGAGTCACTAATTGATTTCTTTATCCAACAAAAAAGTCAATAAAGTGAATTAAGTGCATTGTTACGTTCGCCTAAATAAGAGGAAACTGATAACGCACTTCCTGTTAGTTTAATGCTACAAGAAACGATAAATATTATTATTATTATATATTTTTTTAATCTGATGACCATGCCAAATACGATAACAAGTCAATTAGCACTGAGGCTCTTGAGAGTATCAATGATAATTTCAACTGACACACAAGAAAAATATTTTAGTGATGAATTTCATGGATAGACAATGAAGACTTCTGTACTTGCGCGTAGAGCTATTTAATGCAAACAGAGAGAGGGAGAAAGAGAGTGTGTGTGGAGGTCTCTGAGTTGAAAGTTATAAATTATGTGAAAGATGAGAAGAAACACTAGCACTCGAGAGAAGAGTCCTGGGTTTTCTTATGAGATTCTTGGCAAAATACTTGCGACGAAGCAATACGCAGGGAGATAACGGGACAGAAAAGTTGAAGGAGTCTCTCGGGGGACTTCTTTCGGTACTCATAAATTTTGATTCATTTTCCTTCTTTTTTTTTTTGTATCACTTATATACATATATGGTTCATGATTTATTTTATTTCACGAGTGAAGAGAAAAATTATTTTATTCATTCAATTTAACTTTTGTGCACGCTCAATGGAGATAAAATTTTTAACAAAAAGATAGGCGCCTTTTTTTTCTGTTTGACTGAAGCTGCATTACTTTATATGAAAACGAAATAATAGATGTGTACTTTATATCGATTATAAAGTTTCTCTGGATGGGGCAGAAAAAAAACGAAATAATAAGTAAATAAATAAAGAGGAAGAATAATATTGAAACCGGTGTTTGTAGAAGTAACGAGCTTGTTCTTCAACGAACTACCTCGCACACGGCTATTGCCGTTATAGTCATAAACGTTAATCCTATAAGGTTATAAAAGTGAAGGGTTCTGGCCTCTTTTTTTTTGTGCAACAGCATAGATCAAAATCCCGAGGTTACTTCAACTAGTTTCTACGCCAAATGGCTCTCACAAAATTCGACATGATTGAGTCGACAAAAAAAATGAAATAAAAACTCGAAATCTCTTCTCTGGCATTAATTTTTAATAACAAAAAATAATTGAATTATCTTTTTAATTAATACATTCAATAGATTGAACGAAAAATGACATTGGAAAAAAAATGGATAATGCATTAAATTAATGAATTTACGAAAAACAATGTGATTAAAATTAATGAATAAATGTAGTATCCTATGAAATTGAAATTGATACAAAATTTTAAACTCTCCAAATCATATTCTATTTAATTACCCCAATTAATTTGATAATTTCATATTTACACTCATTTAATTACGAGAATAATTAAGTCATTTCATTCAAAATGTATTTAATTATCAATTTTATGAAGTATTAATTCAACTAATAATTCAATTTTGAAATTTCTATATTTCGAGGAGTATTCTTGATACAATCAACTATTAATTGAAAATGACGAATACTGAAGGTGAATGAGTCTGGGCTATAAGAAAACAAATTGATTGATTTGATTTGAAGAATTTACAAATTCAATGAAACAATGATTGAAATTGATTTTTGAAACTTTATCCCACTATTTCGCAAGTGAGTTGGATAAAGTAATCAGAAGACAGGGGGGGAGAAATCAATCGCCCTGTGTTTCTCAACATAGTATGGAAACGTGGAAAGTCCAATTTCTTCGGCAATTTTCCGAGCTTGTGGTATAATTAATTCAGCAGAATACGAAGGAGGTAAATTTGGTGAGCAAATATCACTGGCTCCTTAGAACTTGAGTGAGGAAAAAATAAAAAAAAATATCCAAGCTTTTTGCTTGCATATATATCATTGGGTAACGAGTAGTGAAGATAGAACGTAAGCATTTGAAATTGATCGTGAAGACTCTGCAAGAGAGGCCCTATGCTGAATACCGAAGTGGCTGTTGGCGAATTAAATGTGATGCTTCCTTGAAATTCAAGAACCGTTTTACTCTCAGGGTAATTCCTTAGAAGATCCCATCCCGATTTACCTTGAATTTATAAAGGTAAATGTCGATATAAAAAGTAACCCTAATCGCCCGAACACTTTACTTCGAACTATTATCACATTTATTTTATCTGAAAAAAAAAACAATTTAACGGAAATACTGTAATAATTAGTTGAGCCCTCACAGAGGGTGAGCAGGTCAATATTGGAAACCTTCAAGAACCCTACTCTAGCCCAACGTTAAAAAATAGGTGGGGATACAGCTTCGACGCAGGGCTTGTGGCGCACATTTTGCGGTATAGTTCGTGTCCTACTTGAGGCCTGTTTAGGCTTGTATTGCTCCGGAGCTCGATTTAAGGTTATCTTTTTCTATACAATTATTAAATAAAAGCCTAAACCCGAATTTTCGTTCAAATTTGATTAAATCTATCAAAACTTGAGACGAAAACTCTTAAAAAATGGGAAAAGGATTCGCCCTTGTCTACTGGATCAAATCAAAATGTACAGAGGTCCTAAAGTGCCTAATGATTCCTGAAAAATATCGGCGAGAAGGTGCCATTGTTAAGTTGAAGTATCAGAACGTGTTAACGGGTGCTTCGGAGACGCGTTCAGCAAAAATCGTGAAGATCGATCGTAAGTTGATGTCTATTGTCTCTAAATTAAATTGCAGAAGCTCATAGAAATATATTGTATATGGGTGAAACATTTGTGCTGTCTGGGGCAGCACTGCCGAGTCGAGAGAATCAGCTGATTCTCGAGCGGTTTTCGTGCCTGTGAGACTCAAGCGTGTGTAGTGGTGAAGAATAGACGAGTTGGCTTTGTGTTGAAGTGAATACAAGAATCGCCAATGCAACAACCAATACCAGCGCTTCTTTTCGGCGGGATATATTATTAATTTTGAATTTGAATGACGAATAATATAACTCAATCTTTATCAATATGACATCTCTATTAATTTTTGATTTTAGAAAGTAAAGCAAAGTTGGGCAGCATCATAGTCGATGTAAATACGGGCATGATTAAGCAGAAATCATCGAAACAATTGTTACGAGGTCCTGCAAGAAAATTTAAACAATTGACAACCACTAAAAATTCAAAGAAAGGAAAAGGAAATGATAAAAAATCCAAAAAATCCGAATCTGTAGATAATGATATTGATTCTGACGAATCATGTAGAAGTGAATCAAGCTCTGAAGAAACAGCCAATGCCGTAGATGATGATACTGACGATGAGAAAGTCTCGAGAGCACTGAAATGCCTACTTTCTTCTGGTATTTCACCCTAATTTACATTTCTCTTTTAAAATAAACATGTTCTCCAGAGGTAAAACCCAAACACACAAGTTAGATAGAATAATGATAATAATTCATCATTTACGCTTCTAGCGACACGTGAAAACATAAAATTCATACGTAAGCTGTTACTGCTAATGGAACAAACATATGAAAAACGTCAAAAATCCTCTCGAAAAAAGAAGGCAATTATTGATGAAGCAGAGCCAGCTCCAATAATCGATGCAAATTCGGTAATAAAGCATATATATTTAAGACAGTAATGACTGAGCTCCCAGACTATAGACCATACAAACTGAATGACTATTAATATTTAAATTACTTCGAAAATAGACAAACCTGCTGTCAAGTCTCGGGGACTTCCTTCCACAAGTGACCATAACTGCGATATACCATCGAAATCAAGACAATAACGACTGGAGGAAATTAACGACGGATATACTCGGTGAAATTTATGGTCAACAATTAGCACACATGTCAGCCAAAGGTAGTCGAGGCGCACTGGGTATCGATCCAGCCGTCTTTCATGCAATTTATGGTACGTTTACGTCTTTACATTCTACGCTTAACGATTCCATTAAGTAATGGTCATTCTTTTATCATTAACATTGAATGCAATATGTATATTAAGGTGAGAATCTTTTTAAAAATCTCGTCTTTCAGTTCTCAGGTGATTAAATATGTGATATAAATATTATATAAAACATGAAAATGTATCCATTTCACCAGTTACATCTTTTTTATACCACCTGCCCCTATATAAGTAAATTTTATTTTGCAGATTTAGTTAACAAGAGACTGGGATGGATTCTACCAACCAAAGATTTCGTGAAACACATAAATAAAGTGTGTTCAAATCGAAAAAAATCATACAAAACAAAAATGGAAAATAATGCAAGATGGATCAATGTGCCAATAAAGTTAGAAGTACCTACGACATCAACACACATTGAGTCTTTCGATGAGTCAGAGACTCCAGAATCATCAGTGCCTACATACGAGAGATACATGGCCAAGGGTACAGAAAATTGCAGTAACCTGATTATCACGTCAGTCAGAGGTGCAAGGAATTCGTTCACCAACGCTCCATCTTCATCGTTGGGGCATCAAGATATACTACCAGAACAAGCAAATTTGTATCAAGAATACTTATCCGAGTCATCGTCCAATCAATTGGATGCTAATCAAGCCTCATCTCATTATATGGACGACTAAAGGTCTTAATTTTAAGTTTATCCTTTTATTCTGATATTCGTGTGTGAAATATTGTATTTCTGTTAATAATTTGACGATTTAATAAAGATATTCTTCTGAGAACAGAAGTCTTACCCTCATGACAATATATTCTGTCCAGTCTATTTCTAAAATTATTATTCTTTTTAATTATAATGGAAAAGTGCACTTTACCTCAGTTTCCGTCATAAAAATATGCAGTCACGAGCATTTGGGTCTCAACGAGTTATATGAAACGTTGAAAAACTTTTTCTCTCTGTGTCCCTTTTCCTTCTCTCTTTTTTTTCCGCCATCTTGTCCCTCTTGGAATCTTGATAAACGCTTCAGTCCATCTACTGGCACACGGATATGAAGAGATGGAATAAGTTTTTCATTGAATTAAGAAAGTTTTACGTAAAAGTACATTAATGGAAAAACCTCAGTTCTTTCGGAATCCCAGATTTTTTTCTTACCATTAGATTTTACTAGTAATATCATGAGAAAATCTCGTGACAAACTAATTAAAAATTGGTTTAAAGAGTTCTGTAAAAAGATTCAATATAACAATTAGCGTTTCTGTCAATATTACAGTCATATCTGAAAAGAATCGTATAGCTATCACTTAATCTCTCAATTTTGTAGACAGAAAGAAAGTATTGACTGTTCTAGAATTACCAACTATCTGAGAAATCACAGATGCAATTTAATCGGAAATTTTATTGACGTACTATTTTTGTTTCGTACATATTCTCATATTTGGAGTTTTAAAAATTCATCAGAAGCTTTCGAATCGACCTCATATTTCAAATAACTGTAAAGATATTCCTGTAACTCTACGAATAACCAGTCACTTCTATATCCTCTAAATTTTCAATTAAAATGAAGGGATAATGAAAAGTATAATTAGATAGTAATTAGTAACACCGTTCATCAAACTACTATAAACCCAGATTGTCGTTTCATTGTTAGCCCCTCAATTAACCCATCTCTGTCTCTACCTCTCTGTTCGTCGTTATGATTCTTGTTAGCTAAGCTTTTATCATTATCTTGAAAAACCCTGTTTAACAGTATTACGACCTCACAGAGTTTTCTCTCACATTTTTCAATTTTTTTTTCTTATCAGCAAAAAAATTCTACAAAATTTCCTAAAAAAAAAAAAAAAAAAAAAAAGTTGGCCTTCCATTATCTCAATTATTACTTTCTCTCCTCATCTGCATTTTCCGTAAATTTTCAGGTAATTTGGTAATTGAAAGAGTGAAGAAATCTCACCATCTTCTCGTATCCAAAGACAGGTGCAAAATAATGAAAAAAATACTTTTGAAGAAAAAAGAAGAACTATGGATGAATCTAACATCGTTGACCAGCTGACATTGCAAATTCTCACACAATATCCCTATCAAATACCCCAACGTGGGCGCGTGTGTGTCAACTGAGGTGTGAGGAAGTCGTTTTTTGGATGAATAAGAAACTACCTCCAGTAAGAAAAAAGCACGTGCGCTAGGGTATGGACCGCACACCAAGATTGAATACGAAGCCAACACCCGCTGTGCTTACTGGATCGTCGAAGGAATGACTTTTCAGCTTTCTTTTCAAAAACGAGGCGTATGCATGTGGTCACTTTGAGCATTTCTTCGCTTTCGGTATTTCGGCAGTATGATATCTTGGCTGCTGCTTCTTCTTCTTATTTTTTCTTCTCATTTTTTATTTTTTAACAAAAGGCAGAATAAGGCGGGTGGAGCCCATTCTGCCTCAATAACGGTCAGGCCAACGTAACCGCACGACTCGTTTATACCTCAGGCGTAAATGCAACTTGTATTGATGCATCTTTCCTGCTCTCTCTGTCTTTCCCTCGTTTTTTTTCTCCTCCTTTCCTCGTCTCCTGTGTTCTTGTGAATCTTTTTCTGATGAGAATTTCCCTCAGACTCAATCTCTTTCCTCTTCAGTATACAAAAAAAAACGGCTATACACTTTTTTTTTCTTACCCAACTATTCCTTTTTATATTTAACTTGAAAATACTCCCATGTAGTTAAATATGTTTTTTTTTTCTTCTCAGCGTTATTATCAAGAATCAAAAGGAAAAGATTACTTCACAGATTATTGCCCTCGTTATGGGATATTTACATTTACCTTTCTTTTTCACTTTTTCGTTTTGGATTCCATGGAAAAATTGAAGATAGGCATTTTTTTTTTTTTTACGGTCATTAAATCTTATATTATCTTCTTTCGTTCCGAGAGAAGTAACTGAAATGCGAAATCGGAGAACCATTAAACTATCGTTAGTTTATTACTTGAATCATGATCCAATATTCAATTTTCAACTTGTTAGTCACACATTTGTTCCATTGAATTTCTGATGAATCAAGTGTTTGGAAAAAAAAACCCTTTTATTGATCCTCCATAAATTCAAAGATAAAATTGAAAATTAATATTGAAATTTATCAATTCTTGTTTACTCTAATAGCATACTCTAATTTACCTGTCGTAACATCGATAATTTATGGCTACAAATAATGAAATAGTTTGAGAAAACAAATATTTAATCTCATAGTAAAAATAGAAATGATATTAAGAAAAAAAAAAAGAAAAAAGAAAACATGAAAGATCCACCGTTAGACGTAAGGCGTTGGTAGTATGGAAATTCCAAAAATTCCAGTTTCATAATGCTCTTCTCTACGGTTTCGAGTTATTCGGTCGAGTCGAATTGGTTTTATAACGTGGGTATCGAGGGGGCGGACAAGGGATCGCTGTTGTTCAGCTGGTAACAGTCTCAGGGTTGACCCAAGTATTTCAGGAACGATTCAATATGACTAGAAATTCATCGGTCGTAGTTTTGGGATATCCCAAACGTAATTGGATCAATTATTGTCGAGACAAAGTGTGTCCCTTCGCCAGAATGCAAATTCCAGACACCGCCTGTTGCGCTTGAGGCGACTTACTCTTTACGCATTCCATCAACGGATCGTTTCATTTTGTGTACGTATAAACATTGGGCGTTTGCCCTATGGCTAAATTATTCAGCTTGACAAGTTAATGATTCAACGATTTTCAGTGTTTGCATTTTCATAAGCTTCAGGAATATATAAAAATACTTTATTGAATCGTTTAACCAGTAATTAATAGCTTTATCGTAGAAATCTGCAGGTATGAGGGTACAATATCGCCGCCTTAGAGTTAAAGAGGCGAAAGTGCCAAAAATACGAAATTCTGATGTGAAAGGGGCCTATGTCCACTTATCACTCCAAACTGTTTTTTATGATCTCTTGAACATTATTTGGATAATTGAAAATTGAAATAACAAAGTGGCGAAACTATCAATTTTTAAATGAAAGGGACGTATCTCCACACTTACGCTCTTTTCTTATTTTTTTTTTAAAGCTATATAATTTTTAAAGTTAAAGTGAAAAACACGTATCTCCGCACTTTCGACCATTTTTTTTCCTATAATTTCTTTATCTCATGAGAATATTTGGAGTTACACCCTTTTGTTTTTAGGTTTTTTTATTTAAATTTTGGCACTTATGCCCCTTTAACTCTGTGGCGACGATACGAGGAAAAAAATTCATTTTATATAGTACAATGGAATTTTTGAAGAATTGTGCATTAAAATTTTTCCTTCCTCAGACGAGAAGACGAGAAAATTATCTGCATACAGAGCAAAGCAAAGAGCCTTGGAATTAATTAAAATTCGTTCTAAATGATAAAATTAAATTTTAAAAAATGAATAAATTCTACAATGGATTAATATCATCTAGCTTTTACATGAAGATTTTTTCTACAACGAGAGAAAATGTAAAAAATCGTAGAAGAGAGAGAGAGAGAAATACTTAATTAAATTATTCGCGAGTAAAATACCTTTTTCCAGATATTAAAAAGGCCCTTTCACTTGATAATAAATGATCCAGAAAAAAATCACACGAGAACCATTTAATTGAATCGTTTAGCAATTAATTGAGAAACATGCAGGAGAAGTAATGAGAAATATCGAATAAAATAGAATAATATTCTTTGAAAGATTGGAAAAAAAATTTAATTTAATTATCAAGACAAAAGCATTCATTGCTATGTAAATCATGAGAACCTGAGAAACGACCTACATTCTAACTTTTCACGTCTACGTAATGTTATCATTGAAGAAGACATAGTCAGCTCCAAAACACATTGGCTTCTCTCAGTAACTGAGTGGTGGGTGTGCACTCACCCGGAGGGTTATTCTCATGGTGAAATAACACATCATTTAACTTGACAAGACTTCTAAGTAAGAGATCTTGAAGATATCGAGGGTCTAAAAGCAGAAGGTCGTATGGGCCAAAATGGCCCTTTCTCTGGCAGAAGGTCGTATATCCTACACATACGACCTTCTGCCTTTAGAGGAGGATCAAATAATTCGAATATATCCGCAGCTGTGCGATAGATATTTCTGACACAATTGTAGATACGACCTTCTGCTTTTATTGCAGTTTCGAATCGTTTCAAATTTCCGTATCATCTGCATTATACTGAAAATTATTATCCACTTCCGAGAAAAATTTTTTCTAATGATTGCATTGAAAAGCTGAGAAAATTTTAGGCGGAAAGCACGTGTCAAAGTTTTTTTTAAATCAATTTTCGGAAAAGTTTACTTTTTTGGCCAAGTATTGAAGGGGTTTCTCTTCTGAAAATCGAAAAAATTCACTTTTTCGGCGATATCTCCGGTTCGATTGGTCGCACTGATTTGAGGTTGGTCTCAAATAAGAGGTGAGCTCATTTCCCATCGATTAATGTGGTTAAAAAATCTTTCTAATCAATTTTTCAAATACTTATTGGTCATTTTCTGAAAATCAGTTTTTGCTCTATAAGTATTTGAAAAATTGATAACTTTTTTTTTCAACCACACGAATCTATGGGAAATGAGCTCATCTATCATTTAAGAACAGCTCCAGGTCGTTACGTTCAATAGAACCAGAGATATTCCCGAAAACCTGAAGTTTTTCAAAAGCAGACGGCTTTTACCTTCAAATTTTGACAAACAAATGGAATTTTTGAAAAATTCAAAAAAATAACTTCTGACATATTATTTCCATGTGAAATTCCCTCAGCTTTCCAATGCAATCATCAGAAAAAATCCATCTTCAATATTTTCATCTGTTTCGAGTAAATTTCAGGGTATAAAATACCAAAACCAGCCCGTGTCCGTTTTACCCTACCCTCTCCCAAAGACTTTTTTTCTTCCAAATTAAATTTCCCATTCCCTTGAATTTTTAGAATTTTTTGAAAATTTTGACTCCCTTTTTTTTCTCCTAAAAGCAAAAGGTCGTATATCCACATAATTTTGAGGAGAAAAGTAGTCCTAGGGAAAAAATTCTTGTAGGCACGGTTTTCTCTCTGCATTCCCTACATTTTATTTTTTATTTTTTTTTTTCATAATTTTCTTTTTCATTCTTTCCAGGCAGAAGGTCGTATCCGCCAACTCACGATAAAAGTGGTTGTCCGCGACTATAAACCACTCAAATCGTGGAGAAATCGAAAAAAAAAATTGAAAAACAGGTGGACATACGACCTTCTGCCCCTTTTCAGGACGCGACCCGATTTTTGGCCCATACGACCTTTTGCTTTTAGACCCTCGATATATATTCAAACGATCCCAGAAAGTTGAAGGTATTACAAAACAGAATGAATCATAATTTGAATGATTAACTCTTACATTTTTTAATCCGATCATTAAACTTCAATATTGTTGAGAAATTGGATTAAATCCTGATAAGCATCTGCGATGACTGTAAAATTGAAGAAAAGAAATACAAAGATTTATGATAACTTAAAATATTATTTTACGAATACCGAATTAAAATTCCAATTTATCGATATTTTAAAATGGACATTAAATGTCACTCGAATATTGAATAATTTCACAAGAAAGAGGAGGAAGAGGTGAGCTCATGAATTGTAAGGGGTCCTTCTGCTTCATGAATTGAAGATCAAATTAATATTTATGTGAAACACGGTTTCTTCATTTGAAAAATTATAATTTTTATATCATTCGGTATAGAAGTATGCCGGAGAGTGCAAAACATATTCCACCATTGGGCACCCCCTGTTTCTCCGGTGATGATTCCATTGAAAAACTGAGAGAATTTTAGCTGGAAAACGAACGTCGAATGTATTTTTTTCGATTTTTTTGAAAATTTGTATTTTTCAGCCTTTTTGAGGGGTAAAAAGCCTTTACTTTCTTGGAAATTTTCAGTTTTTTGCAAATATCTCTGGTTCTATTGGTCGTAGCAACCCAGGGTTGGTCTCAAATGAAAGGTGCGATCATTTGTCATCGATTCATGGGGTTTTCAATTGAAAAATATCAATTTTTGAGATAGTTATAGGCCAAAAACTGTTTCACAAGACTGTTTCACAAAAATGCCCAAAAATACTTTAAAAATCGATATTTTTGAATTGAAAACCCCATGAATCGATGACAAATGATCTCACCTTTCACCTCCATTCGGAATTTTCACGCTACGACAAATAGAACCGAAGATATTCTCAAAAAACTGAAAATTTTCAAAAAAAGGAAGGCTTACCCCTCTCAAATGCTCAAAAAAGTCAAAATCCCCAGAAATTCAAAAAAATTAATTCCGGCACTTGTTTCCCGCCTGAAATTTCCTCAACTCTCCAATGAAATCATCAAAAACAATCTACCGTCAATATTTCTGTGGATTTCAAGAGTTTTCCATAATATTTGCCTGAAAATTTAGATGTGTCCATTTTACCCCACCTTCCCCTATATACTCCATATACTATATATACTATAGAAATGATATATATTATATACATTATAGTAAATTATACAATATGTAATATAATGTATGCATAGCGTTCTGCAGTGACATGAAACAAAGCCATCCTTTTTTTATTTTGAACCATTAACCCCCTGTAAAGGTCTACATATAGCAGACGAACTATTGCTACAACTCCGGAAACGCCTAAAACATTTTAATCTGCAAAAAAAATTCTATACCGACAATAAATGCCGATTTTTCTTCAACAATATTTCATAACTAACTTTTTGATTAAACCTTAATCTTCTATTACTTTGATACATATCATTATTTCATGAGAGATATTGAATTTTGCTATGCTAGTGGGATAATAATGGATAATAGAACACTACGATGCTAAGCCCGCTTCTTAGATGTTCTTAGCAATATTCTTGATAATTGAAGTATCGAATATCTTGCTTCCCTATTAATATCGTAAATTGAAGATTATGCAAAAATTATTGAGAGCAAATTGTTCTTATTGCACTGAGTTATATTGAGGACAATGTGCATCCAAATTGCATTTTCAATGAGGAGCAAGTGTTAGTTGTTGTCAATAAAAATTCTCAATTGTTGTAAAATATTTTACCTTCAATGACAAATTATTAAAATTCACATGGTGCTGCCACCTCTGAGCCTTAAACCAACTCCCAGTCGATGTTGCAGGTTTCTATGGCGAGATTTACCATTGAAAAACTTAACCTTTCAAGTCCTCGTGACAATTCAATTAACGTTATACTTTTTTCAATCAACAACAGTTCAAAATAGTACATTTTAAAAAATGGTAGTGAGTGATCCTGAGGATTCATTGACTGAAATAAACACAGCTCTCAATAAATCAATGGTGTTAATGGAAGAAAAGTCTCGAAAGTCTCCAAAATTGAAGGAAAAGAGTCGTAAGTCAATAAAAATAAATCCAGTAACAATTCAAGCCTCAAGTACACCGATTCAGGACCAACCAACTGCTCGTAAAAGTATTTTGAAAAAGCCAGGAAGAGAGAGAGCTCAAGAGAGAGAAACATCTCCGAAGAGAAATCTTTCCTTTGAAAATAGTCAGCAAAGTGAAAATAATGAAGATAATAATACAAAGAAATTTGTAAGGCGACCTCATAACCTCGAGGAGTTCATGCTCAATGAAGATTTGATTTTTAATTCAACAGAGCAAACTTATACTCTGAATGACGTTGATGAAGACGATGAGCTTTGGATAATCGAAGTTCCTAAGTCTGTGAATCCACATGAACTCAGGGGACAAGTTTTGTATCTAGGTGAAAAAACGAAACTCAAGCTTGGAGATGACAAGTATCAGGCAGCTTCTCATCCAACGTCTGATTGTCTCACTTGTGTTTTTGGCACTGGGAACGAAGAGAAACCTTATAAAATTGTTAATATTCGACCGTCAGGAACTGTAACTATGAGAAGACGATTGGCATCAGCTCCAATTCAAGTAAATTCTGGTGACGAGGTTGTGGAAAATTCAACTGTACCTTTTCCAAAGGGACTCAAACAAAGGGATCCAATTGCTGGAGTTTCTGATCATGGGAAAATCAGGAAAAAGACGAAATCACGTTTAAAAAAACGTGATTCTGTAGAATAGAATCTCTCATTCGATTGTGCTCTTCTATGTATGTATGTATGAGTTAATGAAGAAATTAATTGTAAATGTCTAACATTCAAACGAATTTTTTTATATTTTGTTACCTAAAAATCACTTGAAATTTGAGAAACTCGTTGAGATGACAGAAAACACAATTTTTTTCAATATCAGATATTTGAAATCAGTAGAGAATAAAATTTATTATGTAAAACATTTTATTCATATTTAATAGCGAGAGTTACTCGAAATTTTCCTATCAGAGAGGTCATTAGTTTTCTCCATAAATCTAAAAAATTCAGTCCCCTCGAGAATGAGAAATAAATGTATATATGTACCGATCATCAATATGCAACACTCGTATTTTATGACTTTCCAAATTTTATACACTCTTTTTTTTTTCTCAAAATTATGTGTCGCATATTGAAGATCAATTTTGCATGGTTCATCGTAAAAGAGACGAAGTCAAAGACAACTGCAGCATCCCCGGACTTTATTAAACTGGGGACAGTGTATTTTTTTTTGGTCATTTTTTTCGTTTTATTCACTACGTTGACATGCTTTAGAAGCTCGAGGGGGCTTATCACCCTTTGTGACAGGGAAAAAAACAGTATGAAAAAAAAATTATGGAACATTACAGACATATTCTCAAGGATGATATACTATTCGCCTCATATTTTCGCACATTCTCAATGAGGGAAGAGAAAAATTGCCAATAACGATTCCATTTCGTGAATCACATGCAATATCGCCGCAATATTCTAAAAATTACAACAAATCAAAACTGATTGGCCCCTCTGGATCGATTCTGACTTGCGCAATGAATAGGGGAAGGTGGGGCAAAATGGATATCAGGGGTAAAATGGACACGTCTAAATTTTTAGGCAAATATTATGGAAAACTCTTGAAATTAATAGAAATATTGGCGGTAGATTGTTTCCGATGATTTTATTGGAAAGCTGAGGAAATTTGAGGCGGGAAACAAGTGCCAGAAATAATTTTTTTTAATTCTTGGGGATTTTGACTTTTTTTATCATTTTAAAGGGATGAAACCCTTCCTTTTCTTGGAAAGTTTCAGTTTTTTGAGGATATCTTCGGTTCTATTTGTCGTAGCGTAAAAATTCCGAATGGAGGTGAAAGGTGAGATCATTTGTCAGCGATTCATGGGGTTTACAATTTGAAAATATCGATTTTCAAGGTATTTATGGGCATTTTTGTGGAACAGTTTTGTAAAACCGTTTTTGGCCTATAACTATCCCAAAAATTGATGTTTTTCAATTGAAAACCCCATAAATCGATGGAAAATAAGCTCACCTTTCATTTGAGACCAGCCCCACATCGCTACGACCAATAGAACCAGAGATATTTGCAAAAAACTGAAAATTTTGAAAAAAAGCGAAGGCTTTCACCCTCAAAAATGCCGAAAATTATTAAATTTTCAAAAAATTCTGAAAAAATACATCTGACACTCATTTTCCAGCTAAAATTTCCTCAGCTTTCCAATAGAATCATCAGAAAAAATCTATCTCTGACGGTTTCATTATAGTGTCCATTTTACCCTACTCTCCCCCAACGTAGAAGTTATCAACGAAAAAATGTGAAACAGTGCATTAAACATGTAATTGCTAATAAGAAGAACCCCTCATAAAGGAGTGTCTTATCTCACTCCCACCAAGATCTCCATTTATAAATAAATAAACACGCCTCGTGTCTTTTCCGATTTGCAATGGAGTTTAACCGTGAGTCATTTGTATCATCTTTGAGCCCCACTATTTGAACTCATATCTCCTGTCAGATATAGTGCCACTTCGTTATCCCCCGAAAAAATATATACCGCCCCCTACGTACAGAGAAATTTCGACCCTTCTTCGAAATCGCAGTTCCCCTAACAAATAGGGGAATGCATTGGTGATGTCAAATCATGCATTATATATATTCGCATATATGGGATTACAAAAGTCAGTAGTCGAGGCAAGAAAAGGCGGTGTACTGTTAAACTTTAAGGGGTCAAAATATAAGATTAACCCCCTCTTTTTTTACTACCCCTCGTTCTTGTAATATCTCTTGAGGAGATAGGATTCTCGAATACATTGGGGGAGACAAAGAGGAATCCAGAGATTTAGGGTTGTAATAATGAATCAAAATGAATTGTAGGGGAATTTTTTTTTATTCATTCTTCTTTTTCTTTTTCCCAGCAAAACAAGACAACAAATCTGCTTTATTTTGGGCAATTTGATGAATATTTTTTCCAGTAAAATAGAAATGAAAAACGACAATGATTCAGTTGAATTTCATTTTATTTACATAAAAATATACTTTATCATAAAATATTTTCCTCATTCTTCTTCTTACATCACTAATGATGATTAACATACAACGTTAAACCACCAGTCACAGACTTGTATTTCTTGGTTGAAAAGTGTACCATTGGGACAGACCATTGGGACTCCGGTATCACTGCCATAACATACGTAGAATACCTGAAACGATAGATATATGATATCATAACGTGTTAAAACAATTCCAGCATCATCCTCCGAAATAGATAACTAATATGCATTCTCGAATTGCAATGACATCATTCTAATTTATCTCGTATCATATTCTGACAATTTATACGTTAATTACTATCACCTGACATCGAGATGCACGATCAGCCAGATAAAAATGTTTTGACGGATTCGTAGGACATGGAAATCTTTCTGCGGTATTTCGAATTTTATGGTGGCTGTGCTCCTGACGGACCGGGTAATCTCGTCCCGGTACCCCTGGGACCGCACCAACCTTTTCTCCAGAATCTATTATTCCATAAAAATAGAGTATATATTTATGTACTCATTCAATGCCCACATTCACATCTGTCTCATTCATTCGTTTGATTTTTAATCAAACTCAACCCTAGATCCAATCAATCATCATTGATCTTGTTAAAATTGTCTGTCTAATGTTTCCATATTATAACCAGTATTTCATCTTTTTATATTCTCATCTGATAATTAAATGACAAAAAAAAGGGACTAAAAGGAAAAAAGATTCCCTCAGAAATAATTAAAGTACTGACCACTAAATCTGAAGTGATTTGCTCGATTGACTGGTCTCCTTCTCCCGTATCTTTGACTGTCTCCCCAGTTGTGTCTTCCCACGGACATTTCGTCACTGTCAACACGAGGCTGATATTTGCGGTTACCCCTTAGTGCATTGGCTTTCACAGAATTGGCTCTTATTACATTTGTCCTGGATATTATATCTGACGATCTGTCATTCAGTCCATTAGCTCTACCATCGTTTCTACCACTATAATTGATACCATTGACACTGTTCAATCTAGTTGTATTCTTATTTTTTATTACAGAACGCAAAGAATCAAAGAATTTTGTTTCACTGCTTGGATCTGATATGACAAAAGAACGTACAGTTGTGATTTCATTGTCATTTCGAAATCCCCAGGATGTATTTGATTTTGTAATCTCGTATATTCTCAATGTTTTGATTTCTGAATTATTGTGAGATGAATTTTCGTGATTTGATGAAATTGTACTGGTATCGTCATTGGCAAAGTCGTTGATTGATGATGAATAAAAGTCAAATGGAGGTTGTAGATCCGGTGATGGTAATGATCGTTCAATATCAATTGATCCTGTCTCGCTATTCACTGTCTGTATCTTTGGATCCCATGGGGGTACTTCAGGCTCCAAATTCCATTGTGGTTCATGATACGGTGATTGAAAATCACCATTCCCTGTCCATTTGACTTTATAAGCTTCCTCAATACCATCTTCATCTCTCTGGACCTTCCAACCTCTTGGTTTTACTCTCTGCACGTCTACGTGGATTATTGATTGTTCATCGGGGAATTTATTGCTCTCAGCGTAAATTGAATAAAAAAATCCTAGAATATATTTTTTTTTCTATATATCTTATTCTATACAGTAGTTTTTAGATGAAAACGGTTTATTTGAAGTTAACTCACCGAAAATGAGAAAAAACTTTTGATAAACCCACATAATGGGTCTGGGAGGGGTGAACTTATCTATTCGCTTGCCAATGTTTGACTGGTACGGGTTTTCGAATCTGTCCAGTTGGTCAAGAAGGGGATAAACTTTGACTATACGTATGGATACCTGAAAGTGGGGACTCAAGGTTTATTTGTCGAGGATCCAACCGTTCACTTCCTTCCAATTCAAATCTATCATCCGAATTTCCGTTTTGTTCTATCACTTTTCCTCAGCACATACATCATCTCAAGTAGCGTCTATATATATATAGACAATGAAATTTTGGGAGGATCGATTTTTGAAGCATCCGAGAGTTGCCCATGCAATTATCTGGTTGGGTATTCTCAGGCAGCCAGTGGTTTTAGTGATATTCGATACTATCCAGCCACTTGTTACGTGATATTGCGGTGAATCCATGTGAATTTTTCCGGTTTAAATGAAACTATAGAATAGAGAAACTAAAATAAATCATATTTGATTGAGAAATAATGATGAAAGCAGTAATAAATCATAGTGGGATGAGGCAGATAGAGAACTTGGGAGGATCCAACGTCATTTTATGATTTTACAGATACATAAGTTAAGAAAGAGAGAGAGAGAGAGAGAGCGAGAGAGAGAAAGGCAGAACAGAGGAAAAAAGTAGTGCTATGACTATCTCTGGCACCAGCGAAAAACGCAACAACGGATGATGATATCTGGTAGTCTCGCATAGTTACCTTCCAATAGAAAAAAATCAGTCTTTCTTCGTAGAGTGTGAGGCGAATGGTTCCTCTGTATACGCTTCGTTCGTTCATAACAACATCCGCAGTTTTCCCTTTGGATCATTGTCAATTTTTATCATGACTATGGAATCAGTTAATCTTCTTTCATGTATCTCGAATAGGATTCGTTTTGCCTTTACCATCATAATTAGGGGAAGGCTGGGTAAAATGGACACAAGGGGTAAAACGGATATGGGGTAATTTTGGTATTTTATGCTATGAAATTTACTCGAAATGGATGGAAATATTGGAGAAAGATTTTTTTTGATGATTCCATTGGAGAGATGAGGAAATTTCGCATAAAAATCATATTTCAGAAGTTATTTCTTGGAATCTTTCAGAAATTTCATTTTTCGCGCAGGATTTGAAAGTGAAATCCTTCAGTTTTTGAAAAATCTCAGTTTTTCAAGAATATCTCTGGTTTTATTGATCATAACGACCTGAGGTTGATCTCGAATGAAAGGTGAGCTCATTTCCCATCGATTTTCGTCGTTGAAACAACAAAATTATCAATTTTCCAAGTATTTACAAGGCAAAAACTGATTTTAAGAAATCGGCCAAAAATAAAAGAAAAGTATTTGAAAAATTGATTTTTAAAAATCCTCACCCACTTAGATTGATGGAAAATGAGCTCACCTTCCATTTGAGACCAACCCCAGGTCGCTACGACCAACAGAACCAGAGATATCACCAAAAATGTAAATTCCTTCGATTCTTCAGGTGGAAACCCCTTCAAAACTTGGCCAAACAAGTAAATTTTTCAAAAATTGAAAAAAAAAAGTTCTGACACATGTTTTTCACCTAAAATTTTTTCAGCTTTTTAATGAAATCATTAGAAAATTTCAATCTCGAACCCTTCAATTGCAGTGTCGATTTTACCCCACCTTCCCTTATTTCTTCTCGTTTATTTACTTCTTTCTGGTGTAATTGAAGATTTCTCAGGGGATTCGTAAGAAAGAAGAATTCACTTGCGTTATAATAATTATGTTTATTTACAGGTAATTTACATCATCTTCTTTACCGGCAAGAATATTCACTCTATTCATTATAGTTCATAGGCAATTAAAAAAATATATCTTCATTCATAAATGTTGGCAATATTATCAAAAAAAAAGTCGACTATGAACATAATTGTATTGATTCTTCCGAGATAATCAACGTATTTCCTACTTATCCTTTACCTTTGAGCAGTGATTGAGTATTGGACTAATATCGAAATAAAATTTCATAATTCACAGGATATTAGGATTTGTATTATTTGCAAGTGGCATAGCTTCCTATTTATTCTGATAAAAAATGAAATCAGTCTTCGTCGTGTACTGTAGACCCGTTCAATGTATGAACTTCAATTTCTTTGAGTCTTTCCTCTGGTATAATTGGAAATAACGGTACTTCAACAGCCGGAATTTCTTCATTGTCATTGTCTCCATCAGTTGGTTTCTTTTCTGGCGCTTTCGGTATTAAACGCTTATCAACACATATGAGCCAAATCATCCCCACAATTAGAGTGAATCCGGTTAATCCAAAGGTATGATATGTACCCCATCGTGTGTAAATGAAACCAACGAAAATTGGACCCAATACTCTAGATGCACATCCAGCACCAGTCATTAAGCCCATCCACACGCCCTGAGGACGTGGCCCAAGGATTTTACTGAATATCGTTTGTACTAATGTCACACCAACTGGATAACTCACTGCTGTAAAGCCGTAACCAATCATGAACTGAAGTACTGTCATTCGAGGAGTATGCCGACACCAATGTTGGTAACCAGGACAGCCGAGTATCTCAGTTCCATTCGAAGTTGTTGTGGTATTAGTGATTGCTGAAAGAAGTTTGAGTAAGCACAACATAAATCAGAGTGGGGGAAAGTGGGGTAAACTGAAGATTGTCATGAAGCGGCGTGAAACGGAATTTTTATAATGATTCTCTTGGTGAGTTGAGGGAAATTTCCGCTGGAAAACATGTGTCACAATTAATTTCTTTGAATTTTTCGAAAATTCAACTTTCTCGGCCAAAAAATGGGGGTCATAGCAGTCCCTTTTCTTTTTTCCCCGTCTTTTTGAGGATATCCCTGGTTCTATTAATCACAGCAACATGATGTTGGTCTTAAATGAAAGGTGCGATCATTTGCCGTTGATTTATGTGGTTTTAAAGGGAAAAATATGAATTTCTGAGGAACTTATAGGTTCGTTTCATGTTTTATGTCTTTTTTACCCCATCTTCCCTCATCAATTGTCACAAGAAGTTCAAATCCATTAGAATAAATTCTACTGGACTAGTTTAATCAGAATGAAGGTGCTTACGATCCAATTCTGCAATAACTGGTAGATCTGAGCCCCAAGGAATCATCACGATTCTTCCTACTAACATCAGAAAGAAACCGCCCCATACCATAACTTTTCGTTCATCAAATCTGCAAGATAAAAAGCCATTTTTATCATATGTCACTGAATAAAATACCATATTTTTGCATATTAAATAGAAACTGTATACCTCCTACATAGTGGTCCTATCACTGTGAATACGACACAAGCAATTACGGCACCAACACTCATGAGAATTCCCATATTACTCAAAGATTCTTGTTTCGACCATGCGAATTGATCAATTGTAAGAGATGTGCCAAGTCTGCAATTTAAAGTGACATCCTTAACTCGTTAAATATTCATAAACATTTGGAATTTAATTTGCTAGCTTACGTTTCTAGTAATACGAAATTGAAGACTAAGATGAAAAAGGCGCAGATTAGACTCCATGCCCCAAAATAATCTGGTGCTATCGCTTTCCATGCTTCTTTCTCTACAAATGAAACAAGAGCAATTAAAATCCACTGTACAAGGATTAATTTTTTATTTTCTCATAATTCAATGATCATTTCATACCCGAGGCTTTCCCTTGATCTCTCATAGCTTCGCGGGCGGCAATTTTTCGCTCTTTGAAATATCGCGGAAGAAATAGAATAAAATTGAGGACTCCCATCAATACATTTATCCATCCAGCAGCAGTGTACATATTCATTGGTAATCCCAACAGTACGAAACCTCTATTACCGAGTGGGGTAACTGCTGCTTGCATTGCCGGTCCCACCACAAAACCCAGCACCTAATTCGAAATTTCAAATACACATGAAGAACAACAATCAATAAAAATTAGGAGAGAGTGGGGCAAAATGGACACTGTAATGAAACGGTTAGAGATGGATTTTTTCTGATGATTCTATTGAAAAGCTGCGAAAATTTTAGCTGGAAAACGACTGTCTGATTTTTTTTCTTCGATTTTTTTGAAATTTCGATATTTTTCGGCAATTCGAGGGGTGAAAAGCCTTTTCTCTTTTGAAAATTTTCAGTTTTTTGCAAATATCTCTGAGTCTATTTGTCGTAGCAATTCGGGGATGGTCTCAAATGGAAGATGAGCTCATTTCCCATCGATTTATGTGGTTTTGAATAAAAGAATATCAATTTTTGGGATAGTTATAGGCTAAAAACTGTTTCACAAAACTGTTTCACGAAAATGCCCATAAATACCTCAAAAATCGATATTTTTGAATTGAAAACCCCATAAATCGATGGAAAATGATCTCACCTTTCACCTCATGTCGGGATTTTTACGCTACGACAAATAGAACCGAAGATATTCCCAAAAAACTGAAAATTTTCAAAAAAAGGGAGCGTTTACCCCTCTGAAATGCTCAAAAAAGTCAAAATCACCAAAAATTCGAAAAAATTAATTGCGGCATTTGTTTCCCGCCTAAAATTTCCTCAGCTTCCCGATGGAATCATCAAAAACAATCTACCGCCAATATTTCTATCAATTTCAAGAGTTTTTCATAATATTTGCCTAAAAATTTAGATGTGCCCATTTTGCCCCACCTTCCCCTATATAAGTGCATACATGCAAATGACTCTGTATTTATCTGCAGTTTCCAATATTACTATCAGCTAGAATGACTCATACCTGTGCAAGTGATACCATTGAAACTGCCTGTGTTCTCTCTGATAATTTCGTTGCTGCTGACAAATACGATCTAGCCAACGCAATATTTGCTAAAAATATATCAAATTTTACACAGCTTGAACTTGTCGAATAGCATGTGTTCTATCAAGTTTCCCTAAAAATATCTCATTGTCACACTGACAAGCTCCTATTTTTTTTTTTCCAATTTATATATAAAACCGAGTAATTATTTACCAGAACTAATGCCAACCCCAAATCTCGCAACTATCATCCACGTTTTTGGATCCCCTGGAATAACCTCTAGTGCACTATAAACTCCAGAGGAAACAACAAAAAGTGCAAGAGTTACGAGCAATGGTAATTGAACAGAACCTCTTCTATTTCCCCACCAACCAACCAATGGTGAAAATAACATTTGCCCAAGTGGATTTGCTGCAACAACGTAACCCATAAATTCCTTTCCAGCAGTTGGATCTAACTGAAAATCCACATATTTATCATGCATTTAATCAATTGGCAAATTATTATTGATTGTACCATACCTTATCTAAATATGGCCAAACACCAGTTAGAATTATACTGAATCCCAGTGCCATTAAAAACATTGTAAAATAAATTATATATATGCTTCTCCATCTCTCTTTTCTCTCAATGGAAGACTCTAATTCTGTATCTACTTCATTTTGCTTTCTGCAAAAAGAAAAATTCACATTATTATACATGTTTCTGCGAATATTATATTGACAAGATCAACTATATATTTCATTACTTTTTCGGCAGTACTTTTCGCAGGCACTCCATAGTAGAATATCAAATTATCTCTTTTTTTTCAACACTGTGCGATCAAAGTACAATGACACTGCTCTACAATCATTTGCATTCACGTTTTTACGTACACTGGATTAAAACAATAGGTCAATGGGTGATGAGTATATTCTGTCCAATAGAATACTTTGCAACAACAATGTATCAATTTCTGCAACAAATAACAAAAACATGAGAAATTAATAATACTTAATTACGAAAATTGTAATGATAATCATCCAAACTTACTGGCATATTTAATTGGTGCCTGGGTCAACCTTATCGCAATCACGTGTAGTCCATTCTGCAACCATGCCTATCAGTAGTTAATCATTCAAAGATACAGAGAATCAGGAAGTCTAAATTATCAGGCTTTCAAGAATATATGTAGAATGACTGTTGATTCTAAAATGATTTAAATACTCGTGGATGTCATGTTCCACAGTGAGTTTTTATTTAATTCCTATAATTTTTTTTTGCTGACTACAAGAGTAATCTATAGCAGCTTGATCACTTTAATTAAAATCAAGAATAACATTGAAGTAAACTATATATTTAAAATCTCCAAGTATCGTGCAATTCCTCGACATGCGTGGCAAAGATTCATCACAGTTATACATTCCATCGTTATCTATAAAAGATACAGATTGCAAAAAATAATTATAACAATCAGAGAACGTATTTGATCAGAGAAAAGTCACGAGTCTGTTCAGCACAAATCAATCGAATCATTTTCTTTGTGTACAATGATCTCTGTCGTTGAAAATATTCCTGATATTCCATGAAAATTCGTCCTTCGAATAGATTTAATCAGTTTCACATTACATTTGAATAAATAATGATGTTGTTATTCATTATGCTGAGTGACTCACAGTATTTCAAAGCTAAAATTAATAAACTTCTCACTTTGTTTCTCTCTTCAACTCGTTTTATCCCACAAAACTCGATAAATATGAGTACAGAAGCACTATTGCTCCTAAAAAAAATTGAATTTATGTTTCCGAAGCACTTATTCCAGGTCGCATTCTCACGGAATCTCTTTGTTGACTGAAAAGTTTGAAGAGTCAGGCGATGCACTCCGATTTCTCAAACCGACTGTACCGTTATCTTTTCAAGTATTCAGTGATTCGTAATAAATAAATCTTTAAACAAAAAGTCTTCCTACAGATAAAGACACTTTAACAAACACGAACTTTTACATAATTCTCTATGTCTCAATTGTATACTGAAATAAAGCGAATAAATAGAAAAATTCAAAGAAAAATTATAAAATTAGAGAAACTTTTTTTGGCATTCCTTTCATAAAGAGAGTGTATAGAGATTTGAATGAACTGAAAGTAGAGTCAGCAGGTGATTGTGGCGTTTCGATTGCGTACATAAATTCCTGCGCGTGTTCTCGAGATCGTGTGTATTGCTATTTTGGATTTGACCGAGTGACTGAGTGAATAAATGAAAAGGAAGAGTAGATGAGTGAGTTGCATTCACTGACATTGAAACGAGTTACAATTTCAAAGAGACAAGGAAGAAGAATACATTTATGCAAAAAAAGACTAAACAAGATAAGCGAATTACATTTGTGTTAACGTACTGTAATCGTTTGTTAATCCATAGCCGAGGTCATTCTATTCAAGAAAATACAAAATGAATGAGAGAATACACTCTCGTGTGCTCATGGCGCTTACTACTGTCAAACGATAATATACACGCACCTAGATGCACCAGTATCACGCCAATCATCAGGCCTTACTGAGAGCACTTGTTACTAACAAACGTACTTACATTCCCTCACTTCTGTGTGTGTCCCTGACTCAGTACTTTCCCTCTACCTAAAAATATTCCCCTCTCCATTTTCGTGCACTAGGTAATCAAGTGCCTTCAGTGCCGTATAAACGCTAATTCTGATCCCACATGATTCTATTTTTTGTTACATTCTTGAAGGGAGATGATTATCTGTTTATCTCTTTTTTTTTCAATGCATGATTCTGAGGAACAGAACCAGTTTTTCTGTAATGAGGCATTCAAATGGTTTAATAGATGTCGCTGCTTTTAGCGCGTCACTTTAAATGTTTATTCCGCGTTTTTACGAGTCGATCATCATAAAATGTGAAGCAAGTTCAACGTACTTCTCTGCATTTCCATAATTGTATCATAAAAATTAATGGAATAGAGAAGTGAAATAATTACGAACAGCTCTGCTAGCTAACTACATTATCTTAATCCATCTGCTGTTGATAATACAGGAAAAAAGGGTAAGCTCATTCCGAAGTTATCAAATGAAACTGCAGATTCCTCAATTCAAACGATTTTTATCACTAAAATACTTTTATAATCATGGCATATTCAAATAACATGATATTTAGAAATAAATGAAAAAACTATCTTAATATATTGATAATAACTGAATTATTCTATCGTAGATCAATTCTTTGGCATCTTGAGCCCAAATGAAGTCGAGATGATTGAAGTAGTCGTAAGGAACTCGCTCTATCGTTACAACATTTTGTAATTTCTTTGCAAGCTCGTTGACATTCTGAAAATCATATTTTATCGATTTATTCAGTCAATTTACTTGAAAATTTTGAGAATCAAGGATATTTACCTCTTCTCTGCTCAAAGGATCATTTGCACCATAGATTAATGCAGATGGAGCACTTATTTTCTTCACGTCATAAGAAAAAGGTCGTCTTTTTCCGTAAAATTTGAAATTTTCAATATAACCGTAATCATACTGTTGAAAAGCACCTGCTCTAACATTCTGGACAAAATGAATTGCTGTGCGACTAGATGAACCCGCAGGATAATACGAAAACAGATATGGTAAAATCGTCTGAAACATTTTTTAAATCAAATTGACGTCAAACTTTAGAGAAAAAAAAATCAGTGAATAGCATTACTTACAGCATTGAATTGATAAGGATCTTGTCCAGAAAATGTGGATACTAACGACATGCAAGTCTGTTGAGTAATAAGTCCATCACTGCAGAAGCCTTTGGCAAATCTGGCATTATTCGTAGTTTGTGGAAACAATTCGTAAATTTTATTGTCTTCCAGAAATTCCTAAAAATCATTAACCATGAAATTGTCCATAAAAAAGATGTATTACTATTTTATATTACCTTTATACGATCATAATTCTTATCGATGAATGGAAGAATTGGTACTGATGGTGGAACCACCCAGAATGCAACTGGTGCTAAGCTAATAGACAATCTAATTTTTTCATTGTATTCTGGTTTTGTAGATAGAAGAGCATATGCTATGGTTGTACCCATAGAATGACCTATGTAGTAAATATTCCTCTCGCGAGATACGTCCAGGATATAGTCTATCATGGCTGGTAAATCGTAAATTGCCATTTCATGCCAACTGCACAATGAATTGCACCATAGATTTATGAAAAAAATTATGAAGAAAAGAGAGAAATATGAAAAATTATTACCTTCGGAAGACGTAAAAATCAATGTTAAAGATAAGAATGCATGCTGTTTTTTCATACAGTATTATGCAATTGTCGTGACTGAACTCATTTTCAATATTTTTATTATTGACTTACCTGAATTTCCAAAATTCATCATCAGAGGGGGATAAATCCACGTGTGCTCGACTATACGTATTGCCTCTGACATTACCCATCCATACGTCATATCCTTGATCAGCCAATAAAAAAGCTGTTTCAAAAGGAAATACAATTACAAGTGTTTCAAATCCAAGGTTCACGTGTACTCATTCTCGAAGTAATTACTTAATCGTAATTATCAATCATCACCTTGTTGGAATTTTTTTTTTATATAACAAAGCTCTTAATTCAAATTAATTCGAAAATATAAGTTATAAACTTTTGATACCTCCTTTCATTGATGTATGAGAAAGTGCAAGGTGGCCAAACCAGTTTACCTCGACATGAACTTGGGATTTCAATGCAAAACATCATTTTTTTGTTGCAAGAGGATAATGATCTTTTGGGTGTACAGAATGACCTTAATGATCATTAACAACAAATCATACTCGAGGAAAATTTTTCACTTATAAAATGTACATTTAGTACGTAATAATTTCCGTTGATACTGAGAAAAATATATTTTTTTTTACCTTCAATGCTTCACGAGACGTAAAAAATTGATGTATTGTTGATAATTACAAAGACATTATTGTGGCGTGAAAGGTAAAGACAGAAAATGAGTTGTAGTAATATGGAATTTCGAATTTTGCAAGAATCGCAGGCATTTGGTCAAGGTTACAAAAAAAGGGATGAATATCAAATATATATAATCATAATTAATTAAATACCAAGATCCTTTCCCGGTCCTCTGAGGACCCAGTGATCAGAGGAACCCAGGATTCCATGTTGGAAGAGGACCACAGGCTTTCCAGATCTTTGAGGTACTGTTGGAGTACCAGGAATTCGATGCACTTTTAGTTTGTATCCATCTCTTGTCACTACATCATGTTCTTCCGCAGTATATCCATGTTTTTCCACGAGTCCCACCTTAAAAAGATTTCTCTTTATCCATACATTCTTATACATTTCTATGGATAATTATTCATTTTTCTTCACACAATATAGTAATTATCGAATGCCAATCACAAGTGAATCAGAATTAACACAATGAGAAAGCTGATAAAGAAAACTCGCTATCCTTGATCCAGTTACTGTGATTAATCTTGAACGTGGCATCCAAAGACCCGTTTAAGGGCACTGAATGTTAGCAGCTGGCGATAGCAAATTTATCAATTAAAAGTACTACTAATCATTGATAAAGCCATAATTTCGAGTAAAACTTGGAAATATGATTAGTACTCACGCAATCAAGCACCGCAAACTCATCATTGAAAGCTCGTCCTTCATTGATCTTTCTAACTCTATTCAAGACGGGTATTCTTGGAAAAATCAAATCTCGTAAAAAACTAAAGGACAATACGTTATTCGGTACAAATAGTAATAGCAGTATCACATGAATATCTTGACTTCGCATCTTGTTTCCCCGTATGACAGTACAAAAAAGAAAAGAATTCAGTAAAATCGATCAAATAAAATGCAATATTCCAACAGTTTGATGGGCTTCATCCTCTGAATTTGACTCCACTCAGATCTGTGTTTTCGCAGCCACTGAAAAATTCTGCCTTTATGCCTCGCTACAAATAAGCAAATCTATCCCTCAGACTTCATCCCCTCCGTGCAACAAACAGGATTCATTGTATCTTTCTTCGGTATTCATGTTTTCTTATTTTCGTTTTACTTTCAGCAACAATCGTGTTGTCCTCTGTTGTCCCTCTCAAACCGAGACTGTTGGAATCCTTCGAGCTCCTTTCAAGCTCACTGACACGATATTGAGACAATTCTTTATTTTTAACAACTGTTACAAACAATCAATTAATCTACTTTTTTCATTATCGAGTGTCAATTTTAAATTAATTCAACAAATTTATAGACACGATAAATCTCTTGCAGTCTCTTCAGTTCAACTTTGGTGACACAGAGGCAATGCCAAGGCTAATTGCTCATCGGTTCAAGGATGTTCACGTGGTGTTGGGATGAAATTTACATTTAATCGGTTTCCTCGAATGTCAATAATAATTCGTAAAACAAAATTTGAATTAAATGAAATTCAGCTCATTAATTAATCAAATTATTCATTTTTCTTTCATAAGTATTTAGCATACGTACTCAAAAAATTAAAAAAACAAGCTTCAAACTTCAGGAAGAAATGTAGAAATTCCAAAAGAATTTAGGAATTTAGTCGATTCTATTTTAATCCATTCGGAACGATCGAGAACAAAACGCGTCAGAAACTCGTTTTTTGCAAAAACTGCAATAATTACTAATACATGACTAATGATAATTCAGAACTTTTCAACACTTTCCCGGGCTTTTATTTGAAAAACTCCCGGGAAACTTGCAGATAAGAAGCAAAGAAGAGGACGATCTGGTGTCAACTAGGGATCAAAGGCTTTTTGTTCAATCCTTATATATCAGCTCCACCACCCATCATTGACAACTATACATATTACTCTTCTGATATTCTTACCTTGATACCCACCTTTTCAACGGAATTCTCCTCTTCTCCCTCTTTGTTTTATCTTTATTTGTTCTTTCTTCGTGAATCTACACATTGTTATTCCGTGCTGAACGTTTCAACTGATGTTTTGCATAAATACGAAGAATTCAGACAAAATTACATTTTCTTCTTCCGCATGATAACTCACAACAGAGTGATTACTTGAAAATAATGGAGGATTGTTTTAAAAAAGTGCGATTTGGTGGTAATTATGTTATTTTTGCAGCCATGAAGAAAGGCGCAATGCTGGGGTCATTGAAGAAGTGCGAACTGTCAGCAAGGCTATCTCCGAAATTCATTTAATTGAATCCACTGATATTAATATCATCAGGAGAATTATATTTTATTGATAAAACACTGTAGTGATAGAATTCAGTAGTGGAAATGTAAAACCAGATAAGTCTCTTCCTTTCTCATTAAGTTTTTTGGAAATATCTCAGAGAATAAACGAGAAAGAGCAATTTTGTCCTAAAACTCTTTTGCAACTCTTGAAATTCTCTACAAAAACAGATGAGTAATATCACCTTATCTCGCTTAGTTTCCGAGATATTTTCTTTGAAATGACCTCAAAGATAAGTCGATTTATCCTGTTTTACCTCTTCACTACTGAATTTTTTATATAACATATTTACGAAGAAACATTATTTAACGAAGATAATGACCTAATTATCTAATTATCTAATTATTGATCTAATCTTTCCAATCTCTTCACCTTTCAATGAAATATTTTATGTTATCTTATTGAAATATTTTTATAATTAAATATTGAATATTGAATTATTTTTGATATTTATTAAGTCTTTATAAACTGTAAATCACACAACTATTCAATTATTATTATAATGCTATATGTATTATTTCGGATACAACTTCAATATATATAAACTTTAAAGTCTATTGATCGCCAAATTTCATTGAATTCAAATGTAAAATATTGAGTTGAATTTTAAATTTTACATTTAAAATTCGAATACGGAAATTTCAAGGTCAACAAATTGTCGCTTAATATTTCAGCAAGGATTTCAAAAAGGATTTGAAAGTTAGAAGTGAAAAAAGAAAGAAAAAACCAATTATTTTTCAATTAAAAAAAAAATTTATTGCTTCATTTCTTTCAAAAGCATGATTACATTGGATTTGCATTGTTACAACTTAATTTCATTGTTGAACTCAATAGATATTTTGCCGCTAGAACGAATTATTTCTATGAGCATCTGTTGGTAAAACAGGGATTCAATGAATTGTTTTCATGAAAATTTATAAATTAGTTACTAATTAAACTTCAAAGATTAATCAGAAATTCCATGCAATCAAATTTTGATCATTGAGTGATAAAGCCAATTCATAGATTATATAAATAATATATCTTCACGATGATTCATTGAATAATGACTCATGATTCACTCATAAGATGGCAGTAACTTCTCTAGTTGTGATTCTTTTTTTTCTCCATTTTTTTCAAAGCTTTCCAGCATTGAATGCAGCGCTATATCATGTAAAAACGTGTGGTTTAGTGCTGTGTATGTGTTTGTCTCGTGCTCATTTCCATGCGAGTTGAAACGATAAGAAGAAGAAACTAATAGAAAAAAAAAAAAAAAAAGAAGTTCAAGAGAGGGAAGGAAAGAATAGGAGTTAAGCGATGTGTTGTTAGTGGCCCTAAGATAGTGTGTGAGTTACAGACATCATTGAATTTTGTGTCGTTTATATTTATAACTGGAGTGTCAATTGAAAAGGAAGGAGATACACTGTAAAAATTACCAAGTATGTAACGCCCAAGTGGCCTTTGATTTTTGCAACAAAAAAAAAATATAATACATTGTTGGAAACAATTTGAAAGTCGTTTTTTAATAAATATATAAATATATATATCCGATGGGCGTGAGAGTTCAAGTTCGCCGCTCAAATAATCAAGACCTGTTGAGATAACAATATAATAATAATAATAATAAATACTGCAATTTCTTTACCACAAAGACATGGGTGTGATCATGCCTAAACTGCGAAGCTCTTGAATTAATATCAATATATATATATAACCAATAGCAGTTGGCGTATCAATAAGCGTGCCTCATCAGTAGAACACCAACACTTGCAAAAATTAAAGTGCAATTGATAAACAATAAGGAACGAAAATAATCTACAAGAAGCATAAAGAGTGATAAATTCTGCGTAAAAATGAGCCTAAGCATTTCGAAATTCTTCTCAAAGAAGAAACCAACGAATGATCAAAGTGTTGGTGAAATTGGTCTACCAACAAATGTATCACATAAATTTCATGTTATTAAAAATGCAGAAACTGGACAATTAGAAGGCCTACCAGACTCATGGATACGTCAATTAAATTCACAGATAACGAAATACGAGCAGGATACAAATCCAGCTGCTGCACTGCAGGCAATAACATTCTACAATTATTCAATAAAGAAGAAACCACAGCAGGAAGTGTTTAAGCCATTTGTAACAGAAGATTTGATAGAAGTTGAGTCTCAGGAGATTGACAAAATATTAGCAAAAAAAAAGTATCAATCTGGTGATTCAGATGGATCAACATCGGCGAGTTCAACTGATAGTCAGAGACTTCCGGAATTACCGCCTAAACAGAATAAACCACCGAAACCAGCACCACGAAAACATCATCAGGCCAATCAGGAACGTATTGAAAAAACACTGACTGAGATATTGGAGGATTTGAATGCATATCAGTTTGACGATGAGAATTCTGTTAAAGAGAATATAATAGCTGAAGAGGAGAGCCCTGTACTGAGGAGAAAAACAGATAGTTCCCTTGGTAAAATGACTGACGATGAAGTTTACGAAGAATTGAGAAATATCTGTCAATGTGGAGATCCAAATCGAAGATTTGAACGTACCAGAGAAGTTGGTGCTGGAGCTTCTGGTACAGTTTTCATAGCAACTGATCTAATTAATAGTCAAAAAGTTGCAATTAAAGATATAGATTTATCCAAGCAACCGAAGAAAGAACTTATCCTGACTGAAATAAAAGTATTGAAGGAATTTCAACATCCTAATTTGGTAAATTTCCTTGATGCTTATCTGGTTGATGAGCATCTTTGGGTTATAATGGAGCTACTGCAGGGTGGACCACTGACTGATGTAGTAACTGAAACTGTTATGAAGGAAATACAAATTGCAGCAGTTTGTCGTGAGGTCCTTAAAGCCATAAGTTTTTTACATTCTAAGGGAATTATACATAGAGATATAAAGTCAGATAATGTTTTATTGGGAATGAATGGTGCTGTTAAAGTTACGGATTTTGGATTTTGTGCTAATATTAATGGTGATGAGAAGAGACAAACAATGGTTGGTACACCTTATTGGATGGCACCTGAAGTAGTTACGAGAAAACAGTATGGTAAAAAAGTTGATATTTGGTCACTTGGTATCATGGCTATTGAGATGATTGAGGGTGAACCACCATACTTGAAGGAGACACCACTTAGAGCACTTTATCTAATTGCTGCTATTGGCAAACCATCTATACCAAGATGGGACTCACTGAGTTCTACATTTCAAAATTTTTTAGAACGTTGTCTGGCTGTTGAAGTTGATGAGAGAGCTACAGCTGACGAATTATTGGCACATCCGTTTTTGGATAATTGCGCAGAATTGTCAACTTTAACGCCTCTCATTAGAGCTGCACAAAGAATACTGCAGAAAGCATTTTAGCTTCTCTCCATGTTCTATCATGAATTTTAATGTTTTCAATGGAGTTTTTTATTCTTCAATTCCATTTATAAAATCATTGAACGTATTGGAAAGGTTTTTTCCTTTTGTCATTTTATCTGCATAAATATTTTTCAATATGTTATTTTGAATGAATCACGTGTGTGGATGTATACTTTGGTCAGTTTAAGTTATTCGCTGAAACAATGTGCAATCATTAAATATGATATATCATGGCTCCAAATCTTGATAATTTGGATATCGAGTAAGTCTTGTACTTATCTAAGCATAAAATTTGGATTAGAAAAATTATTTTCTTCATGCGCAATTGTTGATATTTACAGTAATGTAAAAAAAATTTAGTTTGAAAAGTAATTATGATTTCTGTTCTCGTCATTTATCTAAAAACATTCCCGGGTATAGTGATTATTTTTTTTTTAGAAACTAAAGGGATGCAATTGTTTATTCTTCGGAAACACGAAAAAATCCTATTTTTACCCGTGAGATTGTGGTGTTTCTGTGCTTCGTAAAACATTGAAACATGATTTTTTTCTTTACGTATTAAGTCAGAGTATTAATTGTGATGAAAGGACCAAACGCAACATTTATGCTGTATTTTTATATCATTGAATGAATAATTTTCTTAATGATAATAATGAATTAGTAATTACAATGAATCAGTAAAAGCATCACTACTTGTATAAATAGAACAAAATTTACCCATCGAATTTTATACAATTTTTAAATTGATGAATAATGTGCCTAAGAGCATTATTTTATTGCTCAAATTTTCCATATAATCATGTATGTAACTACTTAAATATTGTATATAAATAATCTGTATTTATAAAATGAAACATTTGTATTCGAATTATATGAATTTTTTCGCTATATCAAAATTTTCATTACTCTCCTCACACATTGTGCAATTCCTTTTTTTTTTCTATTAATCGAGAAAGTGATATTAAAATAATTGAAATGCTGAGAATAATCCCAGACAGAAAGGGGTAGGAGGAATGAAATATTCTACAGATATTTAATTGAAATGCAATACGTTGCTCTTCCTTATATGCTTCAACGAATGACGTATGAGTGAACACGGTAATAGCTATGACGTATGTAGCAATTGTCTGGGGCAAAAAAATATAAAACATCAAAAATTGATCAAAATTTTCAGAAAAAAATTCCACTCACATTTCATGACATAGTATTGCATTGTAATGAGACGAATTCAAATGCTAACAGCTTTGATTCTGATTGCAGCGTAAATTCGAGTATTTTCAAGGAAATAGTTCATTCAAAAGTCATAATTCCTCAAAAGTGATATCTTATCATAGTAATTTGGAGAAATCCCCTCAAGCGACAGCATAAAAATCACACGTAGCATCTGTTAATCGTAATGGGATACAAATTTTACCGCCAATCAGGTCACGGATAGAAAAATTAAAGAAATCAACGTGTCAATAAGAATAAATTCGTACAAGGTTGCTGTGGGTCAATAAATATTTTATTTACAAGAGGTAGCCAACAATTTCCACTCTAATTAGTTCTTCACCACTCTACCAGTACCTCAACGAATGTGAAGAAGCAAGTAAAGACAATTGTTTTATTATTTTCGTCCCAATTTAATTTGTACAATTCAACTAATTCTCATTCAATTGTTCGCCTAATGTGTGCAGAATTTGCAATATTGAAATAATAATTTCTTCCAGTCAATGAAAGATGTTCATCACATAATCTTTGAATGATATACCTTTGAGGATATCATGGATTTTATTATCCCATTATTCAACTAGCTTTATGAACCTTTGCCTCTACCATAGAAGATCTCCTCTTGTTATCATTCTTTGGATTATGAACACATTCAAAGCATATTCCATAGGTTTTATGTTTTTGCCCATTTCCTTTTGTACAGAATTTGTAGAAAATTGGAGCGAACTTGGCAGTATGGCAGAAACCCAATTGATGGTAACTATAACGAATGAAAACCAGAAATTTTAGTCTTTTAATTCCTAATACTTCATTATTTTATTTCATCTTTCCTATAGAATTTGAAAAAATCATTAATTAGACTTACGATTATTTAACGTCTATTTCTTAATGCCTGCTGACCCCTTTCAGCTGTCAGCAATGCTGGATCTTCCAAAATTGACCTGAGAACCGATAAGAAATTCGCTGCTTGATCCTCATCAACTGCTCGACCATCGTATGACATTGTTGCACTCATTAAGGTCGATTTTTTAAATTTCGTATCTATACAAAAGTAAAAATTAGATTATACTAATTGGAAAACTTATTATGATTATTGGTAAGAGCTGTGCAATTGATACCCTGTCATGTATTATGAATTTATCTATGTGCAAATAATATCAATTTTTTCCCCTTACCAATGTCACCGTCTGTTGAATTTTCATTTAACGTATCAGCCACTGTGCCCAGCAGTAAAGCAAATAATCAAGAATAAAATTTCCATATCACAAATTCATAATACATGAAAATTTATTTGTAAAATGAATTCAAGCTAATGGAAATTGAGCTTTTAATAATTATCTTATATTTACCCAGTACTTCACGACCCGTTCCTACAGCTAAAATAGCAGTCTGTGGTGGATTTATTATTGCTGAAAATTCCTTGATCCCGAACATTCCCAAATTAGAAATCCTGGAATACAAAAAATATTCGACAAATTAATTTAATTAATTTATTCATATTCACATGGAAAATCAATCATTATTCATTAAAAAAAAAAAATACTAACGTGAAGGTTCCTCCCTGGAATTCATTGGGTTTCAATGTTCCCTCTCGAGCTTTTCCCGCAAGTGTTCTAATATCATTAGAAATATCGCTCAAACTTTTGGCTGCAGCATCGAAGACAATTGGTGTAATTAGTCCTGAAGGGGTTGAGACAGCAACAGATACGTCAACATTTTGCATACGAACTATCTGAAATCATTCAAACAATTAATTATCCCAGTTGATGGATCATTTTATAAACTAATAGAGATGACAATGAAATTAGCACATATCTGACAATTTTTTATATTTTTGTTTAAATGAATGAATTATTAAGAAGACTATATTTAAGAATTTTGCACTCATAGTTTCTTGAATTTTTTGTATAGTGGAAGGTGTACTAGGGGTAAAATGGACACATTCGAGTTTTTATACATATATCATGAAAAAATCTTAAAATGAATGAAAATATCGGAGATGGATTTTTTTTAATGATTCCATCGGAAAGCTGAGGAAATTTTAGTCGAGAAACATGTGCTAGAATTAATTTTTTTCAAGTTTTTGAGAATTCGATTTTTTCTGGAATTTTTGAGGGGAAATTGCCTTCTGATTTTTGAGCACATTCAGTTTTTTGGGAATATCTCTGGTTCTATCGATCGTAGCGACCTGGGACCGATTTTAAATAAAAGGTGAGATCATTTCCCATCGATTTGTCGGGTTCTGAATTCAGAAATATCGATTTTTTAAATAGTTATAGGACAAAAACCGATGATCACAATTTTTCACAAGAGTTCTCATAGCTATCTGAAAAATCGATATTTTTGAATTCAAAACCCCATGAATCGATGGGAAATGATCTCACCTTTCATTTGAAACCGGTCCCAGGTCGCTGCGACCAATAGAACCAGAGATATTTCCAAAAAACTGAATTTGCTAAAAAATCGAAAGGCTTTTTAGCCCTAAAAAATGCCAGGAAAAATCGCATTTTCAAAAAATTAAAAAAATTAATTCTGGCACGTGTTTCTCGACTAAAATTTCCTCAGCTTTCCGATGGAATCATTTAAAAATATCCATCTCCCATTATTTCATTACAATGTCCATTTTACCCCACGTTTGCCTATGCATATTTACAATTTTTAAAGAATAATTCATTTGTTAAGGAAAAAAAAGACTAAAAATGGTCAAATATCTACTATTGCCAGTATCATTGATCGGAACATTATATTTTCTCCTACCTGTCCATTTTTATACAAAGTATTGATATCAGGACATTGTAGAAGAGCGTGTGCAACAGCTTTCGTAACAAAATCATTTACAGATACTTTGATACCGTCTGCTTTGAGCGAATCTCGTGCTTCATTGAGCTTGTCAATATTGATATCAATAGTTGCATAGGAATGCGGAATATTACTCTTTGATTCTCCAAGGCGTTTAGCTATGACTGCTCTTATATTAGAAATCTCGACATCTCTATAAGGCGAAGGTCCGGCCTTAGGTGGTGCTCTGACTTGAGCAGGAGTTGCACTTGGAGCGCCTGGAGCCGGAGCTTTAGCACCTGGTGCACCAGCAGCTTGTGGAGAAACTTTCTGGACATTATTTCCTGATATATACGCAAGAACATCGCCCTTGAGAAGACGATTCGGCCTACCAGTACCTTTGATCGATCCAGAACTCAATCCATACTCTTCAAGTAGTCGTTTCACAGCTAGGCCATATATTTGTCCACTGGCAGGTGGTTTGTCTCCAGCAGGTGCAGCAGCTGCAGCTTTAGGCTTCGGAGCTGCTGGAGCAGAAGCTGCAGCAGCTGCAGGCTTGGTCGCCGTAGGAACCACCATAGATTTCAGGTCCATTCCTCTCTCCAACGTAACTGCTATCAATTGTCCAACCTCCACTTGAGATCCTTCTTCAACGAGAATCTTTGCTAGAACAGCCTCTTCATCAAGTTCGAATGTCATCACAGCCTTGTCCGTTTGAATATCAGCAATAGCATCACCAGGTGATATCTCGTCACCCTCTTTCTTCAGCCACTTGACAATCGTTCCTGACGTCATTGTCGGTGATAATGCTGGCATAGCTATATTCACCTGGCCAGCTGGTGGCTCTGCAGCTTCCACTGGAGCACTGCTTGCTGGTGCTGTGGCTGCTGGTGGAGGTGCAGATGTGACTGATGGTGCTGGTGATCCTGTTGAAGATGGCATTTCCACTGATTTCCAGTCCTCATCTGATTCAACTGTTAAAGCAATCAGAGCTCCCACTTTCACGTCTTTTGTTCCTTCAGGTACAACAATTTTAGCCAAAATTGCTTCATCGTCCATCTCAAATGTCATCACAGCTTTGTCAGTTTGTATATCTGCGAGGGCATCACCTGGCTGAATTGAATCACCCTCTTTTTTCGCCCATTTTACGATTGTACCTGTCTCCATTGTTGGTGAAAGGGCTGGCATGAATATCTCTTTCCCTTTTACTGTAAAATAAAGAATAAATATGAAAAACAAATTTAATTGAGGAGAAATTGGAGCATTTTGTCTCGATTTGGTGATTAAAATCTAGATATTTTGGTGCTCTTCTCATTTATCAATTAATTGATGAATTGACGTATTGCTTCTGATTTTTTTGACATTTGGTTGCATAACTAACAAATTCATTCGAGGAGTCATTGAAATTTTGATTGGGAAAAGGCAAAAAAAGGGGTGAAATTGAGGATTTGTCGTTTAAATAGGTTTCCTTAATTTGCGAGGAAAAAATTGGAGATATCATGACTTTTTTGATTATTCAAATACATACTCTAACCTCAAAATCAGATATTTTCTTCAGTTTGACATGATAAAATGATAATTAACTCACCATTGAGCAGCCAACTCGTGTGAAAACATAATCTCTGATATTTTTCGGGTAAATTAATCGTTGACACTGTTGATTTTAAGCATTTCAAGGGGAAAAGGCCAACCCTACACCTCATCATTTGCGCCATTTTCAATGGACGATGCAAACGAAATAATTCTATCTATCCAGACTTTAAAATTGACCTTTTCCACGTCCTCTGTGACGCAAGTTCTTTCAATTTTTTTGAACTCGTGTTCAAATTGAACTCATTATTCTCTTTGGAGAATGATAATTAATGAGGAGAGGAAATTTAATGATTGGAAAGGAAATTTAACATCTCGGGAAAAGTCATCGAGAAAAACTATAAACTTATAAATTGTAAGCAGAAAAAATATATATATTTTCAGACAATTAAACAATCATTTAACACTTATTGAATATACAGACTCATCTCAAGGCACCTGAGTAATTCTTCATTTTTGCAATATAGGGGAGAGTGAGGCAAAATGGACATTGTAATGAAACGGTTGGAGATGGATTATTTTCGATGATTCTATTGGAAAGCTCAGAAAATTTCAAGTTGAAAACAAGTATCAGATGTATTTTTTTCGATTTTTTGGAAAATTTGATATTTTTTGGCATTTTTGAGGGGTAAAAGCCTTTTGTTTTTTGAATTTTTTCAGTTTTTTGCAAATATCTCTGGCTCTATTGGTCGTAGCATTTCGGGGTTGGTCTCAAATGAAAGCTGAGCTCATTCTCCATTGATTTATGTGGTTTTGAATCCAAAAATATCAATTTTTGGGATAGTTATAGGGCAAAAACTGTTCCACGACACTATTCCACAAGAATGCCCATAAATACCTCAAAAATCGATATTTTTGAATTGAAAACCCTATAAATCGATGGCAAATGATCTCACTTTTCACCTCCCATTTGAATTTTTACGCTACGACAAGTAGAACCAAAGATATCCTCAAAAAACTGAAAATTTCCAAAAAAAGGAAGGGTCTTACACTTCTAAAATGCTCAAAGAAATCAAAATTGCAAAAAATTCAAAGAAATTAATTCCGGCACTTGTTTCCCACTCAAAATTTCCTCAGCTTTCCAATGGAATTATCAAAAACCATTTACCGCCAATATTTCTATTAATTTCAAGAGTTTTCCATAATATTTTCCATTTTACCCCAGCTTCCCCTATTGTTCTTTTAATTTCTCTATTTTCCTATAAAAAATCACAGAGATGAAACAACCTTAAGCTATGACTGATTTTTAAAAAAATGTACACATTTATGAAAAAATTGAGCAGTTGAATTGCTTTGTTCACTTAATTCACTTGATAAAAAAGAAAAAGACAAGCAGGAACAACAAATGTTCAATAAGTCGATACAGTTGGAACCAATTGGAAGTGATGAAATGTCTCACCCACTCGGTGGTAATAAATAGAACATTATGCATCGTTTGATACACTCTGGTATTCATGAATTAGTAATGAAATTTCTTTGTTTTTACGTTAGAGATGACATTGGAGTAATTGAATTTCAATATATTAGGGTAGAGATGAATTCATCAGTCAATTTCCCATGCCCATGGGTGATTTGGTACGTAACCATACTGAATGTCCATCATGGTCTTGAGAAATTTTTTGTAGAGTGGCTCTGGTTGATCTGTTGTTGGCACGTGCAAACCCTGTCCTATATAGTCAATGTATGAAATTGGGCTCACAGCACAGGCTGTTCCAACACCAAACATTTCCAGCAACTATAAAAATTTGATAAAATCAAAATATTAATGTTTTGTATCATGAAAATTAGTCGAAATCAATGGAAATTTTGAAAATAGTTTTTTTTTGATGATTTCATTGGAAAGATGAGAAAATTTACGATGGAAATCATGTGCCAGAATTAATTATTTGAAATTTTGGAAAAATTCGATTTTTTGATCAACATTTGGAGGTAATCCTACTCGTTTTCGAAAAAATTCCACTTTTTTGGGGATATCTATGGTTTTATTGGTCCTAACGATCTGGGGTTGATCTAGAATGAAAGATGAGCTCATTTGCCATTGATTTGTGTGGTTGAAACAGAAAAAAAACAATTTTTCAAGTACTTTTGAGGCAAAAACTGATTTCTAGAAAATGACCTATAAATAATTGAAAAATCGATTTAAAAAAATTTTAACTCCTTAAATCAATGGGAAACGAGCTCATCTTTCATTCAAGATCAACCCCAGGTTGCTACGACCAAGAGAACCGGAGATATCCCCCAAAACGTGAATTTTTTCGATTTTGGAAAGGAAAACCCCTTCAAATCTTACCCGAAAAAGTCAAACTTTCCAAAAATTCCAAAAAAAACAATTCTGACACGAGTTTTCAACCGAAAATTTTTTCAGCTTTCTAATGGAATCCTTAGGAAATTCCTATCTCAAACTGTTCAATTGAAATATTCATTTTACCCTACTTCCCCTTATATTTCAATTTATAGATTGATATAAAATTTAGCAAACGAATAAACTCACCCTGTTTTGTTTGAGTAACCGTGTAACTTCAGCCATAGTTATCGGTCTTTCTGATACTTTGAACTCATTCATTTCTCTAGCCAGTTCAAGAATCGAAGCCCTCGTAATTCCAGGAAGTATAAGGCCATTTAATGATGGAGTTACTAGTTCTTTTTCTGCATATTTATTTAAATAAAAAATCAATTAATTAAATTCAATTCATTCCTACATTGTTCCATGATGATCCAAAGGAAATATCAATATTTACCGCCAGCATCATTGATGTGGAACATGAATATATTCATAGTTCCAGCTTCAGTGACTTGATGATCCTCTCCATAGAGCCAAAGAACCTGTTGAAGACCTCTTTCGGTAGCTTCTCGTTGAACTCTTATCGTAGGTCCATAATTGCTGCCAATTTTTCTATCTCCACAGCCCCCTGGCCATGCCCTTGTGTACCTAGGATCGGCAAGCAGAGATACTCCATGATTACTGGGTTTGCCAGCAAAATAAGAACCCACTGGACACAGAATTACAAAAAGCATTGCTGATTCCGACGTAGAAACTCCAAGTGTTGGCTGTAAAAATCATAGAAGACATTGATTTTATTATATGACAATTTTATTCTCTGATGCATATCACCGAGACATTTCCATACTGCAATCATTACATCAGAAATTGTCAGCAATTAAAAAATTGAAAATCATTGAGTAACATTGATAACTTTTGTTTTTCCACAGAAAAAATATGCGTTGAAAAGTTTAGGATTATCGTGTGACATTGATAACTTTTTGAAAAAAATTCTCTCTCATTTCTCGTAATTTGAAATGATAAAGAAATAAGAGTGATAAAAAAAAAACGCGATTTACCAGTTTCTACTTGAAAATTAATATTCGAGCTGTTAATAATTTTCACAGACATAGAAATTACTTCGATAGCTGTTTACATGAACTCATAATATAATCAGAAAAGAAAAAAGAATTGAAAGAGAGAAGAAGAGATGAGATAACAGCCCTTTGTTTCTGGTCTCTTCCAGTATTCTCAGGAATTTTATTAAGGCCAGAGTTATTTAATTCTATCGAATTGATAATTAACCATGATATGGAAATGATTGTGATGATAATACTGAAGAAACTGGAAGAAGATGACGGTAATGACGTAATAATAGTATTACTTATCAAAACCACTAATAATAAATTGAATTCATAATGCAAGTTAGAGAGCATAATCATTCGAGAAGAAACTCACAAATATAATTATCGTCTTCAACCTTTGTTCAGTTTACACTTTATTGTTTCAATAATGATTGTGAAATGAAATATTTTTTTATTTATTCATTTATCTTTATGCTACTTACATCGATGCCTATTATTGTTGGTCTTACATAGAGACTAGATGCTTCTGAATGTGGTACCCATTCTTGATCTATACTGATTAATCTGGTCAAGCACTTTATGAACTCAATTCCATTGAATGATGGTAAACCCATTCGATGTGCTGATGAATTCATTCGCTCCATGTTGAGTTCTGGACGGAACATGCGAATTTTTCCGTCTACTCCTCGATATGCTTTCATTCCTTCAAAAGCCTAAAAAACATGATTATGATTAATTATGAATTTTCTAAATATTACAGAAGCTGCAATAGAACGAAGAAATTAATTTCTACACTCTAAAGATAAAAATGTGATAAGTTCATCATTTATACTCACTTCAATAGCATAATGAAGAACTTTTGAGGCAGGATGAACGACTATGTTCTCCAAAGGCCTTATTTCAGGAGCTTGCCAACCCCCAAGTGCCTCATGATAATGTACTTTAAACATGTGATCTGTGAAAAATTTGCCGAAAGCGAGATCACTGACATGTGGCTTTGATTGGAGCATGTGAGGTGGTGCAAGTGTTACCGACAAGTCTGCATACTGAAATCCAGGTGAAAAAAAAATAAGACAATGCAAATACAAATGAATCACATGTATACGGATTCTCATGTATGTAGATATTCGAGTATTTAAACAGCTGGAAATAAACATACTTTGAATGAGCGATCTGGCTCTGTCTGGGGTAATTCTTCTCGGATTTTTAACGACGAACTGTATCTCACATTCTTCTGGAATTTTTCTACAACACTTCCTCGTACGACAAACTGTGAAATAAAATAAAGATTCTATTAATTTTGGAAAAGTTAGATTTTTAGGAGAAATTCGAGGATTTTAAGTTCTACATGAGATTAAACGAACCTTAAATTTTATATACATAACGATTTCGATGATTTCGATGGATGATTACTTAACATCTATTGCACAGCATCCGGAAACAGGCTTAACCTTATCGAAACTGTATTTAAATCACGAAAAGAGCGATTCATCTCCAAAAATACGCACAAATAAAAATTCATAAATTCCGAAAAATGACAACTCGTCAACAAGAAATAATCGTATGATTTTGTTAACAAGGTGACTATTTCTTCACTCCATGCAATCTCTCCCCGTATCACGTGGAATACACAATCGAAACTAGCTCAATATTTCGTAACAGATGTTTCATGGTATCTAAATAACCCGCTGATAGATCTCACTCAAAAATAATGATGAAATATCATTGTATCAATTTAATTCGATAGTTTAAAGTGAATATTCACTTTTGTTTACAATATAAGTACACGCTTGACAGATGCGATTATGATTATGACGAATTAAAGGCTGAGTGAAAAGGCGCGAAGGCATGCGCCAATTCAAGCTCCCTTAACTATTTATTTTGAAATTTAAGGGATTATTTTCTAGATTTATTGATATTTTAATTACAAACCTTGCGTAAAACATGAACCATACTGCTTGTTTTTCTTTTCAATGGGCCGATCGAAATAAAATCCTTTATCAGAATATACACTGCACTTTAATAATATCTTGCAAGGAACTTGCGCGCATTATCCAAGACAGTCTCTCTCAATTTTCTGTCCCTTTATTTTCTAAGAAAATATTATAAAAAACTTTTTTTTCTCTCTTTTATAAAAATACGTAAATTTAATTTAACGGTAATTGTAGCTGCAATAATTTTATGCTAAAGCACCTAATATATTCTGCAATCAATCGAAAATGAAAGAGAAACACTTTGCAATAACAACAGATATCAGAAGTAGTATAAACTCTGGCTGAGTATATTCGTCGAGGGCACTTGTGTCAATTTTCTTCACGATCGGTTCTCGAATAATGAATTTGAAACCACTACCGGCTAATATTTTATTTATCAGTACCAAAGAAAACGAGAAACGAAGAAGGAGAAAAAGTAGATGGAGAGGGGTTAAAAAAACAGATTGAGATTGAACGATTGGAGAAGGACAGTGGTAATGAGAGAATTTGTGATAAAGTACGCACTGTTCATTTTTTTATATAGAAAAAAAAATAACATAAAATTGACATGTTATTCTTGGTATTTCTGTAGTTGTAGGAGTGAATGAAAAGAATTTCGCAAAAAATTGAAGGAAAAAAAGAGCTGATAGTGTTGCTGCTAATTCGAGCATCAATATAATAGAGTTTAAAAAAAAATGAATTCATCCACAATTTTATTTCCACTTCAATAAATTTGAAAACATAGCCATAGGCTTGACGTATGAGAGATAAGTTATCATGCAAATTGAAAAAAAAAAAAACAAGGGGGAGAACATTGAAGAGATTGAATGGCGAATTGCGAAAGGGATGAGAGCGAGGCATATTGTAATGAAAATAAGAGAAAAAAAACAACATGTTAACAATAATGAGGAGATTGATAAGGAAATACGTATTTGAACGACTAAGGCCGTTGATTTGTTAACGTATGGAAAACGTATTTTATGTTTAAATTTATGTATTCTACGTCCCGAATTCAGTGAAATAGACGCACTAACTGTCTCGTCATAGAAAACATACGTTTATTGTTATTTAAAATTCATCTTGATTATTCTGAGAATAGTAATCAGACGTAAAAAAAATACCTCCATAAGATAGTTATTTTATAGTTCATTTTAAAACTGAAAACTCTAGATTTACGAGCGTCTGTTTTGTTCTTCGTTTTTGTTCTATTTCCATTTTTGGGAAAATAATGATAAGTTGAGAATTCTACACTGTATGAACCTTCAAAAATTCTTTTTCTTATCAATTTGAAGGCAAACATAGACATGATAATTTTTTTTTTTCGGAAAAGAAGAATGTGTTCAGTAATCCAGGTTTTTCACAATACATCGTACGATACAGATAATTTATTTACTCAAATTTGACGTAATGAACACATATTTGGTCAAGTGATACTGCTGAATTTATGTTTTTTAATAAACGGTGGGCTCGTCTTCACCTTGATTACGATTATTTGCGTCTCTTTAAATCCATTACTCTATGTTGATTAGTTTTATTTTAGTTAATTTATTTTTTTTTATTCCTCTTCAACTTGATTGTTAATTGATATTATTCACACGAATAAGAATGAACCCGAACGTTATCGGAATTACTTATGCATCAAACACCGCAATTAAAATGTAACTTTTTTTACATTTTGCTGGGAAGTCGCAGACATTTAAATTCATTCTTTGAAAAAACAAATTCCAGCATTACTTGAAACGTTATTTCAAGATAGGAAAAATCTTTTAAAAGCCATAATTTTATGCTTTTTCGTGATTTTTCAATTGATAAATTATTTTTACTGGTATCATCATTGAACACCACAGATAAATAACAATAATTATGATAAAAACAGGGAGATATATAGAGACAACGAAATTACTGTGATTTTTAATGATTTTGTTAAACGAGGAAAACACATTTCACTTGTCACTTGTGTTTTCAGTTGTATTGTTACAATTATCTTGAAAACCCAATATTTTATCATGTGAAAACACTTCCTAATTTTTTCTGATAATCTCGCAAGTTCAATGAAATATAAACAAGTAAAACTGGCCAATCTCTAGGATAAAAGTTTTTTTTTCTAGTGAAATGGCAAAGGATTTAATAATTGGCCATCTATTTTTTCATCAACTCTCATTTTCATCGTGCAGTATACGTTTATTAAGTTCTTGAGACTCATTATGTACAAATTATAGGTATAAATAAAGCATTTACACGATTGTTAGATTACAACTATTCATTGTATTCAACGTATTACAATAGAGTTAAAATTCCGTCTTATCTAATGAAAATTTTTAGTTTCAATCGAAAAACACAAATATATCCCACGTAATTGTAATTTTTCCACTTCTCTTATCAAAATGATATTTACAAATATGAATTAAATACAATAAAGAGATGAATCACGAATTTTTCGGGTTAATTTGAATAACTGAATAAACGAGAGTATTAACTTCTTTTTTCCTGAAGTGGATGTGAAAAAAAAATAGAAATGCAAGTGTCGAATTAAGTAATTCATCCCTAAAATTTTGGCACTTTCTTTACCATCTATGTTAAATTTTCTATAACAACTACGTAGATATTTGCACTAAATGTAACATGAAGATGCTTATTAAAGGCCATGAATTGAATTTCATTGACATTTGAGAAGCATCTAATATCTTAAATATATTTTTGAGAACTGAATCAGGTTTTACTCATCTAAAAACTTGGATTGGTTGTATTTTCAATGTTCCTGGATGGTAAAAAACAAATTAAATTATATTACACTCTTAGAAAAACATTATGAACGTGATGTATGGTAGATGATCCTTAATATTTTTTAACTGAGATTATTCGTTGTGGATATATTCACTACAACTATGAGATTTCTACGCAATATCAATGCATGATACTTGGTAGAGTACTTGAAACACTATAGGAACAGTGAGTATCAATGAGAATTTCAATTGAAAATAAATCTATAGGAAAGAGATTAAGATAGAAGAAATTAAAAATTTTAATGGATATGGATAAAATGTTTGTGAATTTATATCCTTAAATTGATTCATAAATTAATTAGCTCTCATCACAGCATTTGGAAGGATGGTTGTCATCGTCCTGTCTAAGAATTATTTTCAAATATTTTATGACTTGAAGGAAGTGGCTTCATTTTGTTTCATCTTCATTTCATTCCGAATTCTCCATACGTTGAAACCAAAACAATTTTTTGTTTACATCATTCCTATGGTCCGATCTGTGTTTTGGTCAGTTTCATTGCCTTATTGCGTGTTAAGAACAGATAAACTCAAAACTATTTCCGCAATTGTCAGATTATTTTCTCAAGTTATGAGATACAACAATGAACAAGGACGTTAATCTCTAAAGCACACTTCCATAGATACAGTCTTATGAAATTGGAACGACGCACATTAATTTACGTCCATTGCCATTACAAGACTGTATGCAGTCTTTACATACCAATTTATATACACAAGTTTTGATTTGTTTTTTCTATCGTAAACAAACGATAATTAATTATATTCATAAATCGTGGTCAAGATCTTTTTTTTAAATCTCAAATAATTTATGAGCAAATTGATCAATAGAATATATATCTTCCAGTGGACATTAATGATAGCATCGTCCATATTCCATTATATTATATTCTATTGTATTTCTCGAGTAAAAAAAAAATGAAACCGAGTTTTCAAAAATTAAAATTTTGATTTCCTTCGAAAAGATTCCACTATCAAATAATTACAGAGATAAAATCCCTGCGATGTTTACTAATGTTCATTTCTTTCTTATTCTTCAAATAAAAAACTAAGAAATTGTAGATTAGAGAAACTTGCGTTATTGGTGTCAGTAAGATCACAGAAACATTTCCTGTTTATCAGCTGACTCAATATGAATGATGAATTCAATGTATATTTCAACTAATATCCGAGTATTGCTCAGATGATGAGGAACATAGATGATGTCGATGATGAAACATTATATTATTCACGTGGACTCTCCATTATATTGCTAGTTTCTTCATTAATTGTTGTCAAATTTTTCTTCAGTGTTTTTTGTTCTTCCGAGTCGTCTTCGTGCATTTTTAAATTTCTCTCGAGGCTCTGACGACTCTGGTCAATTCGATATTGTGTTTCTAAACTTTGTTTTCCAACATTCATGAAATGTTTTTCATAAGGTCCATGGTTTTCGTCCTCTATACCAGGCCAGTAGTTTCCAATATTTGGAGAAATGTCTGGTGAACTGTCTGTATATGAAAAATCTCCAAAACTTCCGTATATTGGAGAATCTGAGGGATATGGAATTGCTGGATACTGAATTGAAGCTGGCATTCCTCCATTCTGATTGAAGAACATCCGTCTGTACTGATTGTAACAAGTTCCATCCTGGAAGGATAATTGAATGATTTAAAGGGCTTTAATTAATTGAGAGTCCTTTTAAAGGGCTCAAAATCAGTAGTGAAGGAGTAAAACAAGATAAGTCTCTTCTTTCCCATTAAGTTTTCTGGAAATACCTTAGAAAATAACTGGAAAAGAGCAATTTTGTCCTAAAATTCTTTTGTAACTTTTGAAATTCTCTACAAAAACAGCTGAGTAATATCACCTCGTCTCGCTTAGTTTCCAAGATATTTCCTTCGAAATGACCTCAAAAATAAGTCGATTCATCCTGTTTCACCTCTTCATTACTGAATTAATTCTACTTGTTCTTTATCGACTTACTGTATTATAATGTGAGGTGAGAGCAACCTCAGATGGTCTAGATTTGACTCTAGATGGCTGGAAGACACAAAGAAGTGTCCACATTGGAAGGAAATACTTGAGTACGAGAACGGACGACATTACAAGACTGTAATAAATCTGCACATGATTGTAAATACCACTGCAGCCCAATTCTTCTCGCCCCACTGCAAAGCATCAAGTTATTCAATTAGAATACAGCTTGTTGAAGAATTAGAATACATTTAATAATTAATTATAGTTCATAACTCACTGAAGGACATGACAGCATCAAAAACAATGGAGACAGCTGCAGATATTTCATATACAGCTGTAACAAGCCACAAGTCTCTTGTTTGTGAACTTACAGCTGGTAACATCAGTGTAGATACTGTATGTTTGCTGTTATGAGTGAGATAAAGTGCAACAACTGCGAAAACTTGGACGGCAAGAAAATCTGCACTTGACAACATTAACCAATATGGCCCTAAAATAATTTAACATTATAGATGTTTTATATTAGGTGGAAATGGAGCAAAATGGATATTTCAAAAAAACGATTCAAGATAGGCTATTTTAGACGATCCCATTGAAAAGATGAGGAAATTTGCGATGGAAAACGAATGTCAGAGTTTATTTTTCGATTTTTTTGGAAAATTACAATTTTCTGAGTCGAACTCTTTCCATTTCTAGAAAAATTCACTTTTTCGAGAATATCTCTGGACCTATGGGTCAGAGTGATCTGGGGCCGGTCTTAAATGAAAGGTGAGATCATTTGCCATCAATTTAAGTAGTTTTGAATTGATTTTCATCGATTTTTCAATTACTAATAGGCTGTTTTATAAAAAATCTGTTTTCGCCACATAATTACTTTGAAAATCGATTTTTAAAAAGCAAGCACCATATAAATCGATGACGAATGATCTCACCTTTCATTCAAGATGAATCTCAAATCGCTAAGACCAATAGAACAGCAGATATCTGCGAAAAAGTGGAATTTTTCCATTCGTAAAGGGTTGGAGCCCTCATTTACATCTCGAAAAGTCGAATTTTCCAGAAATTCTTCAAAATTAATTTTGGCCTATTGTTTAGAACGGAAATTTTCCCAGCATTTTAATGGAATCATCAGAAAAATCCTATATCGAACATTTCCATTGATTTCGAGTGATTTTCATGATGAAGTTCCAACAATAGTCCTTATCTACTCACGTAAGCATTCTGTCCACGTTCCACTAACATCCACCATGCCCATGAGGACAACTGTGGTGCAATAAAGCATGTACAGACATAGTACTGGATTAACAACATGTTGAACGATGTCATCTCGATGTCTGGACCTAGCAGCCACTGACCAGTGGAGATGGCAAATGAGAATAAATTGTAGAAGCTTCAAGAAGCTCGGAGTGAAGTCCAGTTGTGGGTATCGAATACCAAATACTGCACTTGCAGCACTGCAATTTAAAAAGGATTGAATATTTATACCATCCAAATTAATTACTTATGGATTTTCAATTAGGGGAAGGTGGGGCAATACGGACATGAGAGGTAATATGGACACATTTGAGTTTTTATGCATATCTTATGAAAAAATCTTTAAATTAATGAAAATATTGGAGATGGATTTTTTTGAATGATTCCATCGGAAAGCTGAGGAAATTTTGATTGAAAAACATGTGTCAAAATGATTTTTTTCCAATTTTTTTAGCATTCGATTTTTTCTGGCATTTTTGAGGAGTAAAAGCCTTTCGATTTTTGAGGAAATTCAGTTTTTTGGAAATATCTCTGGTTATATTGATCGTAGCGACCTGGGATCGATTTTAAATGAAAGGTGAGATCATTTCCCATGGATTTATGAGGTTTTGGATTCAAAAATATCGATTTTTCATATAGTTATAGGACAAAAACCGATGATCATAATTTTTCACAAAAATTCCCATAACTATCTGTGAAAACGATATTTTTGAATTAAAAACCCCATATATCGATGGGAAATGATCTCACCTTTCATTTGAAATCGGTCCTAGGTCGCTACGACCAATAGAACCAGAGATATTGCTGAAAAACTGAAATTCCTCAAAAATCCAGAGGCTTTTACTCCTCAAAAAAGCCAGAAAAAATCAAATTCTCAAATAATTGAGAAAAATTAGTTCTATCACATGTTTATCGTCTAAAATTTTCTCAGCTTTCCAATGGAATCATTAAAAAAAATCTATCTCCCACTGTTTTATTACAATGTCCATTTTCCTCCACGTTCCCCTATAGAAACTCAGATTGATAATAAACTCACCAAACAAAACACTGGATAACAGAAACATAGAAAATTACGTAGTGATGGAGTTGAGAATGCTTGAATGCATGATACTTTACAATTTTTAATAGAACAAAGAAACACGTAACTGCACTGATGAGCACGAGTATACTGATTCGTCCACAGGCAACTGAATCATACAAATCCAAACAGCCTTTGTTCAACGCATCCAGCGTTTCATTACCATACTTTTGGCTTCTAGCCATGTCTTCAAAGTATCCTTTTTCTTGAAAAAAGAAGCCCTCAGACCACAGACTCAGGTATCTCAGATCATTTCACTGAAAATTATCATGAATAATCAAGTTTTTTTCTTTTGCGTAGGAATGAATTTCTTTTATTTTTAATACTCTACTCCGAAAACCAGTTTGACACGAGTCCAGTCATACTGAACAAGAGGTGAATTATTGTAATTTTGATAGAACCATTGAATTTCCGGTGTGATTCTTTTTTTTTGATTCATTAATATACAATACGCGTGATAGTTGAATTACGAAACCAATGAATTTCTTGTCCCCCTCTATTTTTAACTTTTGGTTTATGTACTTTCTTCACGTATTTTGCGATCTGTCAAAGTACACGACTGAGAATTTTAAAGAGCACTCACCTCAATTTTTTGAGCAGCAAAACACTTTTTTTCTTTAGACAATACTTCAAACACAACACTTCCATTGTCAATGTAACTTATTTGTTATTTCAATTGGTGTTAGAATCATTTAGAAATTTAACGATCAAATTCCATTTTTCTGGGTGGAAATTAATGAGCACAAAAATACACGACATGGGCAGCGGGTACGGCCATCTTGAATACGTCGTTGCTTCAAAAAAATTTGGAGTGGGGGAAGAAAGACTTTTTTATTCAAATTTTATGAAATGATATTCCACTACGATTAATTTTTTTCATAATTCTTTTTATATAATACATATACATAGGGGAAGGTGGGGCGATACGGACATAAGGGGTAAAATGGACATTTTTGAGTTTTTATGCATATATTATGAAAAAATCTTTGAATATATGAAAATATTGGAGATACATTTTTTTTAATGATTCCATCGGAAAGCTGAGGAAATTTTAGTCGAAAAACGTGTGCCAGAATTAATTTTTTTCAATTTTTGGGAACTCGATTTTTTCTGGAATTTTTGAGGGGAAATTGCCTTCTGATTTTTGAGCAAATTCAGTTTTTTGGGAATATCTCTGGTTCTATCGATCGTAGCGACCTGGGACCGATTTTAAATGAAAGGTGAGATCATTTTCCATCAATTTATGTGGTTTTGGATTGAAAAATATCGATTTTTTGAATAGTTATATGACATAAACCGATGATCATGATTTTTCACAAAAGTTCCCATAACTATCTGAAAAATCGATATTTTTAAATTCAAAACCCCATAAATCGATGGAAAATGACCTCACCTTTCATTTAAAATCGGTCCCAGGTCGCTACAACCAATAGAGCCAAAGATATCTCCAAAAAACTGAATTTGCTCTAAAATTAGAAGGCAATTCCCCTCAAAAATGCCAGGAAAAATCGAATTCTCAGAAAAATTGAAAAAAATTAATTCTGGCACATGTTTCTCAACTAGAATTTCCTCAGCTCTCCGATGGAATCATCGAAAAAAATCCATCTCCCAATGTTTCATTGCAATGTCCATTTTGCCCACGTTCCCCTATATATTGTCGCTTCAGAAATAAAAGGGCTTAAGTGCTATGTATAGCTAATAGCACTTACGCCTTTTTGTTACTAAGACGATATATATATGCATAGTAAAAGCAAGGGAAATAGGAATTTTTAGAAAAAAAAGGACAGATTAAATTTCTCTAACTGAAGTAAAAAGAATATTTATGTTTAAGAATTGAAGAGGGAATGGTTTCTTTTTTTTTTTACATATATAAATAAAATAGTTTCATAATATAAACATTTTCTTATTCAAACGTATTCTTACATTTACACAGTACAAAAAATTATACTCAAACCTCAGCCGGCCCGCGGTTTTTCATAACTGCCATGACTTTTTTGAAAGGTCGGCCGATGGTTTTTAGGACACTGGGCAATGGATAATCATTATTATTTTCTTTATTACTTTAAATTACGTTGGTTTCTTTTTTTTTTCTTCTCTCTTTTTCACCTAAAGACTGTACACGTTATACATTTTATTCCACAATGTAATTTCAATCAGCCCGTCCTCTTCAGTTTACATCGCTCTCTCTTTCTCTTATAACATCATACATAATCATTTATTCAATTCTATCCACACGCACAATCATCCCATATTTTTTAAACATTCACATTCTATTTCCGACACTTGATAGCAAAATTGCGTCGTTATCAAAGTTTTTTTTACTTCTATTCATTTTTTAAAATCTGTTTTTGACTTGTTTTTTCTTCTTTATTTCATCCACTATTGGGCATATTCAGCAACATTTAAATATCATAACTTTTTTTTTCTCTAATAATTAAACCGTGATAATGTTTGTATTAAGAATGATAATGACAATAAATCTACCTATCTAGATACGTGTGTAAAGTGGCTTTTTTTTCTATCTTCTTCTCTCAATTTCATTCAATTTTCTCTGATTCCGTGAATGGAGTGTGTACTTGAAACTTAGTTGCTAAAAAAAAATTTTTTTCATCATATTTATATATGTTTATGTATACATATATGCATGTTTATAAATGTAAGATTTTATTTTGTTTCATAATATTTACAAGTTTAGCAGGAAAACGTGGAGTTTTACCTGCTATAAAGAATAATACACAGAGTACGCTGTTTGTTCAATTTATCTCTTCATTTTTTTTTTTTTTTTTTTCATTCCTAAAATTCTTTATACACTGTCCATTATTATAGTTTTTTTTTATCGAAGGTCCTTCATTTACTCAAATATTTTTTATATTAAATTTATGCTAACAATTTGGAGAACTCCGAACGGCCACTTGTTAAATATAATTTAATCAAGTCGTTGTATTGGTTAGATAATTACTGAGATCAACGAAATTGGATGAAAGAGTATAATTAAAAAACAAAAAAAAGACGAAATTAAAGTTCATGACCCATTGTCTCAATTACTTTGTGATAATTAATAACGGGTAATGTGAGCACATTTTTTAATTTTTCTCTTCAATTCATCATCCACATCAAAAGAAAACAAAATATTTAATAAACTTCAGCCTTCAGGCAGTTTCTTCCATTCCACAACTAAGCATTGTATTCGATAGATTCTTGTAATAATTTATCAATGACTATAAGCACCACCCTACACCATTCAACATTGGCACTTTGAAATTTCCTTCTTCCTTTCTTTACATAAAAAATTCTTAAGCATTTTTCAATAACTACACCAAAATGGTAATCATCAATAAAATTAAAGAAAAATCACCGAATGATTAATTTAATTTCTTGCAAAACTCTGAAACTATTGACTCAGTGTTCCACCAAATTCGATGACAGAGAAGGAAAAAATAATAATAATAATTGAAATGAAAAAAAAAAAAAAAAGATATTAAACCGAGTATGTACGGACGGCATTTTGTCATGTACTACAGCAACTATTAAATTCTCTCTAAAATCAATTAAATAGTAAAAGAAATAAAAATGAACGTGCATAGAAAAATAGAAACCTATTGTTTCTGGACGTGACTGTTTTTCTTTTTTCTTCTTCTAAGAGGCAGTGATTTTTTACTCTTTCTATAATTCATCATTTTCAATCAGTTAACAGTGTGGTGGAACACAAAAGTTGTACAAGAAAAAAAAATACATTATTCGACTGTCACACGAATTTATTTTTACGTTCTGAAATAGTCCAACAGGCAATATGATGAAAAACAACGTCAAATTGCACAAAATTAATTGTTTTATACACACCTCCACAGTTTCATTCTTCTTTAATCTAGTAGGAATTTATTACATTACTATCATTATGATTATTTATTATTATTAATATTAATATTATAATTATAGTTATTATTAAATCATTTATCTACATTTATATAGAATAGACAGTGTGTATTGGATACAGGCACGGTATAACTAATTACAAATGATTTTCCTTTTATGATCCAAAAGACCCTCCGGTATCACAATGGTATTTTGGACGCGGGGCCAGGGAAACCCTTGAAATTCACAGTAAAACGAAAAAATCATGAAAATAATGTTCATAAATCTCATGGACTTCATTGTCCTTTAATGTAATTAAAGTTCTCAATTCAAATGTTCCTATGTTTTTGTGTTTATTCATGTTTTTTTATCATTATATTTTGTAAAAAAAAAAAAAATATAGGAGAAATAATATTTGAGGAATAAAGTGGAAACTCAAACAGATGAACAACGAATAACCGGATTGGCTCAGCCAATTGAAAAATTGAATAAAAAATGATAAATGATAGACCAAAACTCCCGCGCTACTTAAATCGCCGCCAAATACTTATATCACAACAAATCAGGGCACGTGGTCTTTTCTCCAATGGAACGAATTAATTCCACTGGTTCCTTTTTTCAAATTGCCCACGTATTTTGCCCATTCATCTTTCTCCACATATAGTTGAAGCAAGCACCATCAAAGATAGCGCAACATCTCACCCAGCAACAAGTATTTCTCTCGAAGATATTTCTTTTTCTGCATTGATTAGTCAAGTTGACAAGAATGAATATTCCCTCATTGATTTTTCACTTCAGTGCTACGTTTCTTCTTTAACGTCATTTTTAGTCTTGAGCTTCGAGCCTGCCTCCTCCTTGGCATTAGCCAGTACTGTTAAAGCGTCTTTAACAGTGTGATAAATGATATTTTTAATCTGAAGTTTATCTTCGTGATTAGTGTGTGTGTCTGAGAGAGCTCGAAACTCCTGAGTCAGGTGGAAACAGTGAGAGACATTTTCTGGAGATACAAAATCTTCAGCTACTTTGATACAATTATGGAGATTCCGTACTTGATGAGGTGCACCGGCTGGTACAAATACAGCATCACCAAGGCATTGAACAATAGCATAGCTGTAATTAAATGGAAAAAAAGAATATTTAGTTTTAATGGGACAATGAATTATGAGTATTATTTAGGGGTGATTGATAGAATAATTAGAAATTACATACCCTTCAACTCCATACTCTCGATAAAGTCTCTCTCTCAATGGTCCATCCAAATAACAACTCTGATCGTGGATGGGATCATGATGTGGCTCAAGACGTGCACCACGCTCAAGTGCAACGGCATTGAGTAAATCTCTTATTTTATCAGCATCACGTGCATTATAAATATGCCAAAGTGCACCAGGTGCCTCACCACGTTCACGCACACGTCGCCTTGTTAATAAATCACAGCCAGCCTCATCAACAGCTCTGAGTGCCTCAGCGATGTGTTGCTCACTATCTTCATCCTTCGGAATTCCAACGTAAACCATGACATTCACAGCATCGGAAATATCGAGATGAAGATTGGTAGTTCCCTTATTTGGATGCATAGCTGAACCATAGGCATTGTACATTTTCGGTCCCAAATCTGGCCTTATGAAACAAGATGGCAGTCTACTTGCAAGATTCAAACGGCCATCGCGATGCGTATATTCCGACAAGGGTAGTACTTTCATAAGATCAGCGAATCTCGATGGCAAGAGTTCGGCAAAGTCATCACCCGGTGGCCAATCTTTTAATTTAAGAAGCATCGGATTACCTTTTTCATCCTTGAGTCTCTTTGAAAAATTCTCAAATCCTTCCCAGAATTTTTTCATAGGCTGATTTGGTACAAGATTACCTGTCATACAATTAACAAGATCATTCTTCTCATCACCAAAGTCTCGTGCAAAGGCATCTGGATGCCAAAGATCCATATCAAGTGATTTAGCAACATCAGAGACAATAACTGGCTGGCCTCTTTTCCATTGGTCCTGAAATATCCTGTAGTTGTTAACATTGTGTGGATCATTGAGCTTCAATAGTTTACCATCACAAAGCCATGAATGAGGTACATCTGGATAAAGACTTTTGCTCTCAGTTAATGTCATTATTCTAATTGGTAATGGTTCACGACCATGCTGAGTCCATTTGTATCTTCTAACAAAGTGTTTCAATTCCCTTGGTTTCTCATCATGATCCATGTTGTCTCTTTCTTTTTTGACACTATGTTCAATGACACTCGATATGACTTCGTCCAGAGTATCCATTTTGGATTTTTTACCTGCTTTAACGACATTATTCTGGCTCGTATTACTACCCGTTGTTTGATTTGTATTGTTCACTGTATTTGTCGGGGAATTTGATCTTGATCCACTGCCATTTGGCTTGTGTGATGGTCGAATAAGTAATTCTCTCAATGTTGAATAATTTCCATCACGATCTTCATCAGAATCTGAACTTGAGCCACTATCATTTTTATCTTCATTCTGAAGTGCAACATCAGCTAACCAGTTGAGTGGTGAATTTTTATCCTCACCATTGGCCTTTGTATCACATGCGCCATTAGCGTCATTCTGGTTTCGTTTTTCATCTTTTATATCTTGCTTGATATTACCGTTGACTAAAGTTACAGGATCGCCTTTAATGAGACTACGCAGAACTTCATTAACTGATACTGTTGTTGACTTTGTGATAGTACAGCCACAATGTTGAGGGATACCCCATTCTCCACGAGCTTCATGAAGCATTTGACCAATTTTTGTTAGACTGTCACCAGCTATCATCTGTGTTAACATTAATTTTTCTGGCTCATGGACTTGGCGATTAGTGCAGAGTAACCAGGAGAAATCATCACGACCTTTACCACCTTCTCCCCAAATTTTGATGGTTCCATCTTTACGACCCTGCATGGAAAAAACAATAAAACAATCGTTATTCCCCTGTTCAATGCTTTCTATATCGAAAAACTTATGACATTAATTATTTGAATCAGTGTTAAAAAGCTCGATATCTGTAATTTTGAATATCACGATATTTCAACTGTACATTTTACATCATTTAAAATTTTTCATCTATTCATGAGAAACATGCAAAACATCAAATTTCAAACTCTGTTTAACCCCTCATGTCTATTTTACCCCATTTTACACTACAGTATTTTATGCTCCCTCTATCATCAAGTATTCGTGTTAAAAGTTTATTCTCACCTTGTAGCAATCAATACAGACGACGAATCCACAACGACCACAAGTCCAGTGATAATTGAAAAGTGTCGTCTCGCAAACATCACATAGCTCTCGTACACCCTGAATGACCCGCTTCCACGCAACAGTTCCGTCTACAATTCCCGAACTCGCTGTGAGGTTTCCATTAAATAGAAATTGGGGAAAACAAAAGCATTTAATTCATGCGAACTAAATAAACTTAAATTAAATAATAATTATGAAGTAATTAAAGGAAACATCAATACATCATTGAAAATAAATTGGGATTTTCAGGAAAAAAATTTTGTTGATGCTCAACATTTAATAAAATTTTTGGATAAAGGAATCAAAAAAGTTCATGGAAATAAGTTGTGATAATTACCTTCGGCCATGTGCTCTTGCAGTGCATTTTTCTCCTGATGAAGTAAATCACAGAATTGATCACCGACCTGCCTCAGTAATCGATACGCCATTTCAAGATCCAATGGTTGTTTATCAGCAGGCTTATCATCATCATTCTTGTCAGATTTGTCGTCTTTGCTATTCGAGGATGGTTCATAATTTCCCGGTAGCCACAGACGAAGGTCTTCCTGTAATATTATATCATCATTGTTGACTGTTGACTCATATGAGATTATATTATATGACTTGCAACAGTATAACGGTATCACGTATGATCTAATTTGAAATAGTGTAGGTAAAAGAGGAAAAAAACAGCCGATACACGAAGTGTACACTATAATTTACAATTATGTTTCACCGTTTCCGTCAAGAGTTTTATCAAAAAAAAGAGGAAAAAAAATATGAGTAATATCCTCCCTGTTATTCTGCTGCTATCAAACCTTTTTTTTTCTTACTTCATCAATCATTATTACTATATTTGAGAAAATCTACAAACCTCAGAGGCATCTTTGTGTGGATCACTGTATCCAGCAATTGCCAATTGGCTCTTCATGTATCGCAGTCTTCTGAATGCATAAAATCTGCAGAATATATTCTTCGGTAGTTGGGTTTTCAGTCGTTGATTTGGTGTCATTCTACATTCACGACACTTAACTAATCTTGGTGCTACGGTGAAGCATGAATTATCCTGTAACCAGCTGTCGCCAGTTCTTTTTAATTCACCAATTGATGGCTTGTAGAATGGATCGGTCTTGTCACTACCATCTTGTCCATCACCACCGCTACCAGTGCTTTCGTCACGTCGTTCTTTTTTTTGACGTGGTTGTTGGTCTTCACCACCTGTCTCGTTACCCTTTGATGATTTGGGACGTCTACCACGTTTACGTGGTTCCTTGTTGCCTCCTAATTAAAAAAAAAAAATAATAATCGTTTAGAAAATGCATCTATATACAGCCAATTGATTGTTTGAATATTGGCATAATATCAGGGTTAAAAAGCTCGAAAATAACATCATGGCTATTCAATATTTAAAATTGTTTACATCATTTAATATAAATTAATGGAAAAAACCAAGAATTATAATATTATAATATTAAATAATAATATATCAATATTATAGGGGAAAGTGAGGCGAAATGGACCTGTTTGTTGAATGATTTGGGCTTTTTTTAGAAAATAGGCAGCTCTATGAAAAAATTTGAGAAAAATTATACAAAAATGAAGAAATATTGGATCATCTTTTTTTTCGGATTTTTTCTTCGAGTCCTTAACATCGAAAAAAAATCCTACATTATGTTGTTGCAGAGGTCCATTTTACCCCATTCTCCCCTGTCATTATAATTATGACTTTATATTATCATATTCCATGATCTAAATAGAATTTACCATTTTCAGATGAATTATTAGCAGTAGTTGTTGCTGTATGCCTTCTTGATGTTGGTTGAATGGTCTCACTCTCATCACTGGCTGAGCCTGCTTCACTCTCATTACTGGACTCACTTCCTGCACCACCACCGCCAACTTGTTTATCCTCTTTTCTTCTGCGTTGTTCATCCACGGTTATTTGTTGTCTCCTACCAGCTCCCTTCTTCCGTTTTACCTACCACAGGGCACAGATTATTAAGTAGTCAGGAAGTTCATGCTCTTGTACAATCTAATTTCTAACGTTTAATAATAAATGCAGTAAAAAAAAAAAAAAACACTAAATAACTAAATAAAATTACTTTACATACTAAAAAAAACACATAGAATAAATTAAAAATAAATAATGTATTTGTTTATACATGGGAGGGATTATAAAACGAATTCTTTTAATGATGCAACCGAAGCACGCGTTTCTCAGAAATACAAGTGAGGTTAGAATCTTCCCTGAATTAAAATATGAGAAAATAATCAATACCTTTATCTCTTCCACGACTTCCATACTGACAAAAGTTCAATTGATAATGAAATATTATTTATTCACGTGATTTATGTTTAATTGTCGATGTTTATGATTATAAAATTCATGAAAAATGAAATTTTATTAAACGACCGACCTCTATTTCCATCACCTGCAGCCGGAACAGTGTACGTGCGTGCGCGCAACAACGTAATGGAAGGAAAAAAGTTATGGCGTCGTCAGGGACAGATTCAGTTTGTGGCGGAAAAAATTCAAATTCAAAAACCGCTAGACTTGTTAAAATCAACCGGAAACATTAATATTATTTCATCCGCAAAATAAAATTGATGGATATATAATTATGAAAGTACAACTGTATAATAATAATAAAAATAAAAATAATAATAATAATCATGCATAGTTTAGTACTTTGATAAAATTGCTTTTATATAGAGAATTGTAGATCATAAAAATATCGATGAAATCCATGCAAAATGCTACGGCTTTCTATTAATAATTTTTTAAGCAGTATATTTGCAGGATGTTCTATGGGAGACTTATCTTGGGGAAAGGTGGGGTAAAATGGATACTCCAATTGAACGGCTCGAAATTGAAATTTTCTAATGATTCCAATTTGAAATTTTAGGCGCAAAACATGTGCTAAAATGTTTTTTTCGTAACTTTTTTGAAAAATTTACTTTTTTGGCCAAGTTTTGAAGGGTTTTCCCTTTTGAAAATCGAAAAAATTCACTTTTTCGGCGATATCTCCGGTTCTGTTAGTTGGAGCGACCTGGAGTTGATCTCAAATGGAAGGTGAGCTCATTTCTCATCGATTTGTGTGTTTCAAATTTTTTTTTATATCAATTTTTCAAATATTTATAGGTCATTTTTTGAAAATCACTTTCTGCCCTACAAATACTTGAAAAAATTTATATTTTTCTTTTCAAACCACATAAATGGATAGGAATCAAGCTCACCTTTCATTCGAAATCAACCCCAGGTCGCTACGACCAATAGAACCAGAGATATTCCCGAAAACCTGAAATTTTTCAAGAACAAAAGGCTTTTTACCTTCAAATCTTGACCAAAAAAAAAATTGAATTTTTGGAAAATCAAAAAAATTACTTACGACATATGATTTTCATGAAAAATTGCCTCAGCTTTCTAATGGAATCCTCAGAAAAAATCTATCTCCAATATTTTCATCTATTTCGAGTAAATTTCAGAGTCTAAAGAACCAATACCGACACGTGTCTGTTCTACCCTTTGTGCCCATTCTATCTCACCTTCTTCTATATTAGTTTCCCTCTATTAACGAGGGTAAAACTAGGAAAAGGATTAGAATTCGGGGAGGGGGATTTTATTCACAAATATACACCAATAATAAAATTTATCTGTTTAAATAGATACCTTGGGCGGTTTCCTCTTCGGCGGCGACTTCCTCTCGGGGTCGCTACTCGATGAATCTTCCTGTAGACTTTTATTGTCATTTGCATGACCATTAATCTCCTTATTGACTGGTTTTCTACCACTTTTTCCCGTAACTTTACTCTTATTTATACTATTAACTGCCATACTCCCAATATTGTGTATAGAATTAACGGCACTTGTTAGACTAGTAGTCGTACTCTCACGTTCTTTATTATTGAGCGGTTGCGAAGGTGCTTGGGCAATATTCAATGGTAATGTAACACATGAGCCACTACCAACAACACCAGTTGTATCCTCAGTTGCATCCTCACCCGAATGCCGCTGAAGCCATGCCTTTTTGAGCTTGTGAACTGGATAATTTGTTCTACTTGGTGGCCTAGGTGCTGGACTATTGGATTTCTCACTATCAGTATTTGTTGGATTACTTTTGGCTGGTGTGCCAGGCGCTGATGGCCCACTTGGAGCTGGACTGGGTGCTGCATTTTGTGGCACAGGACTTGGAACAGGTGCTGGACTTGGTGCAGCACTTGGTGTAGTACTTGAGGTTGGATTTAAAGAGCCAACACTTCCTGTACTTGCTGGCCTTACTGAACCATCACCACTTGCAGTTCTTGGTGCTGGGCTTATCGACACAATTGCTCGCTCCTGTGTGTTTGGTTGAGGCAAAAGGGCAGTATTAACCACTGTTGTAATTGATGTGGCAGCCGATGCAATTAATGGACTGGGTTCACTGACCCTCGATAAAACTGGTGGTCCACTAACACACTGAAGTGAGAGTGGCTGTTGTTGGTGTTGCTGCTGTTGTTGTTGCAGGTGATGTTGTTGCTGGTGGTGTTGTTGTTGTTGTTGATGTTGTTGCTGTTGGTATTGTTGCTGATGTTGTTGCTGCTGATGCTGGAGTGGCTCCTCCATTCTTCTTTTCTTACATTCAAGTGCCACCGGTTGTCCAGATGCATCATTTGGTGTTGGCGCTTTTCTTTTTGGCGAACTCGAGCGTTCCACTCCCAAATCCAAAGGTTGCGTTTGGAAATTTGTATTGATTGGATTCATTGGAGCTTGATGTATTGATTGCACTTGATTCACGTGGTGAGGTGGATGAGTTAGAATAGGTCGAGGCGCTAATGCAGCTGTTGGTGGTGAGCCATGGAGTGGCGGTGGTGGTAATTTTGATGATGGCAGAGAATTTGAATAACGCGAATCATAAACTGATCTACTACTGTGTGCTGGAGGGGGTAGAGGAGGTGGTGGAGCCCCATGATGATGAGGCACTTGCTGGTAAGGCGAACTACCGGCTTTTGTAGTCAGTGGTAGTGGTGCTGCTGTAACAACTGGCTCAGATGGACGACATACTGGTGTACCAGTTAGTATACCAGAATTTGGTTTACCATAAATATGAGGTGGGGCGGGACTACTGACTTTTGGTTTTGAACCAGGCGTTGGTGGATAGTGAGAGGTTGGTGATGCATTTGGAGGATGAGGATAAGAGTATGAAGGCTTTTGGGAAACATAGGGTAGACCTGATTCAGGCCTACTAAGGTAACGGGCTTCTGGAGGGGATGGATGAGGTGTTTGATGGGGATGAGCATGGGGTGATTGACGATTGTGAGGATGCGTTTGATGTGGACTGGGTGGCAACGTTGGTCCACCACTCGTTGGTTGTCTGTGGTGACTTGGGGGTAGTCCTTTGGACTGCATACTGTCAAGGTGATGCAGATGATGAGGACTCTGTGTTGGGCTACGATATTCATAAGCTACGCCCTTGTGCTGGGATGTTGGAGGTGCCACTGACTGGACATTGAGATAGGACATCATTTTTGGACTTGATGAGTGTGGTGGTGGTATTTTTTGATGCTCTCTACCGTCATTTTTTACAATCACCGAGTTCTTGTGATCTGAGAGCAAAGGAGGTGGATTTGGCAGTATTTCTCGACCGTGATGATCACGTTCGTGTGTTGACAGGGTTTTTCCTGGCATTGATTTATGTTGGAGATCATTTTTGACTTTTATATCGTGCATATAAGTTGCTTGAGGCTGGTAGCTTGAATAACTGAATAGACTGACATTCGGTTCGGCTTTTGGTAGAAGAGGTCCAACTACTTGGGGCTTTTCGTGGTGTGAAGAAACTGATAACGAAGACTTTGAGGTTCTGGAATGAGCTGGAGGTGGTGGATAGTCCACTTTGCTTGGGACACTCGAGGGTCTCAAGACCTGCAATGAAAAATCAACACATACTTGTTCGAGATTACTCCATTTAATTAGAAATGTGGAGGATTATATGTAGAAAAAATTGTCATGATAATGTCGACTGACCTGTTGAGCAGTGGGTGGTGCAGTCGCAGCATAATAAGCCGCTCGTTGCTGTGCAGCAGCATGATCTCTCGCTTCTGCTTGCCTGTGTAGTCTCTCAGCAGCAGCCAAATGTTCACGCTCCCGTTCTCTAGCCTGTGCATCTCGTTCTCTCTCCCTCGCATCTCTCTCCTCTCTCTCACGCTGCTGCTGTTGCTGTTGTGCAACTGTCACTGAGTGACTAGTAGCACCACCTGGATGATGATGTGCACTGTGCGCAGTTAAACCACTATGAGGAGGTGGGGCTGGATGAGATCTACTTCCTGGCGGTGGCAGTGGAATAAAACTATTCCATGCCATTGAGGCAGACTGCATATTTCTCTGCGGAGCATAAGATACCTACTTCAATCAATACTGCCATCATTAATCTATGTGATTAACTGGGAATAAGGAAATGAGTGTACTGATTTTGGGTTTATGCCGTTAATAATTATCTTGGAAACTAATGAGTACCGTAGTATTTTACAGTACTGAGAATTCTTCAATTATTTAAATTGCAGAGAGAGAAATTATCCTCTCCAGGCCTCAACAAGTATTTCATGTATAATTTTATTTCAAAGACCTTGAGACAATAACGCCACTTGGTATTTGAACGAATGCTTGAAATTTTTGTAGTCTATGAATATAATTGACGATAAAAATGATAATAATAAGAATAAAAATCAATTTGGCATTGTGCCAAAAAATGAAGTGGAGGAAGTTTAAGCATTCCGTATCAAAAATGAAGAAATAGTTAAAGTACTAATGTACTGCATATATTATATAGTATATATATATATATATATATGTACAACTGTGCCTCTAGGTATCCCACTTAGCAGACCGTCAAGAGCGAGAATCTAATTATAGTCTTCGCGTTGAGGAAGATTACTATGCTAATCGGTCTCCGGTTGCACGAGCGAATGTCAACCCACATTGTGTTTACTCGTGTCTTGCTCCACGTCATAAGTTAACAGAATGAATCTCAAGATAAACTGGTCTTATGCCAAATTTTTCTATGAGTCAATAAAATGTGTCAAAACGATCATTATGTTAGTGAATTATCCAATATTCTATTTTATCTCAACCAAGTTTAGAATGATATCATTATATTTTCTCATGAACTTCGATTAAATACAGGGGCAAGTGGGATAAAGTAGGGATTTTGATAATAAAACGGTTGAAGACGGCTTTTTAAAAAAAATTCCATTGAAAAGCTGCGGAAATTTTCGATGGAGACATGTGATTGAATCCATTTTTTTTTTTGAATTTTTAAAAAATTCTATTCTTTTGGTACAAATAAGGAGTCAAAATTTTTACATTTTCGATTTTTTTTTCTCATTTTTTCAAAGATATCTCCAGTTCTATTTGTCTTAGCGATCTTGCCTATATCATTTTTTTCTTTCATGAGCTTTCAATTAAGCACGACTGTAATGTTTTAAATTACTTCAAATAATTTTATTAACTACAATGAATATCTACCAATGGCTTTTTCGAATGGATTACAAGTGATCTGTAAATAAAATGTTGATTTACAGTTATGAGTTTTACAATCACAAGAGATAACAGAGTTGAATAACATGTAATTTTAGACAGAGCGCAACGCCAAGGCCAAATGAGGCTTCTTCTTTTTTTTTTTTTAAATCATATTAAACTTCATGTTTTTGTATTCGCTAAAGAACCTGGCTATCATGTCTCTTATCTTATCAACGAATTCACGTACCAACAAGAATATTAATGCCAGGAGCAAACAGATAACTCGAAGATAAGTCGTGGCAAATGATAAACCATGTTGAATCACTTCTTTCGGTGTTAATGGTATCAGTATAGAATAGAACGGAGAAACATTTTTTTTTTATTGAAAAGAGAATATTCTTTTTTTTTTTCGAATCGTTACGAAATTGATAATGTACACTTGTCTCTTATCGAGGCTTGATGATTTTATCAATCCTGATTATTGTCATTGAATTTCATGAAAACTACGTACAATAAGAATATTTTGCCGGAGGTATGATGTACAACGTGACTTGTATCTTAGGAACAAAGTGGTGGATAATAGATGAATAAAAAAAAAGGACCGAAGAACGAGAGGAAAAATACAAATGGAATACTCATTGAGAAAATAACGGGGTATGAACGATCACGTTTACTGCGGAAAATGTATACTGCATAAATTTGCTGATTCCAACAATAAACGTGCAATGAATCTCAATTCTCTCTTTAAAAAAAAAAAAAAAATGCTATGGAATAGAAGAAAAAAAATGAAAAGAAAGGAACTGTGAAAAAGAAATTGGAATTTAATTTCTCAGTAAAGATGAGAGGATCGTTAGTTTCAGGCCTTTGAAGAATACACGAAAAACAAGTAGAAATAAAGATGGGGGAGAGTAAAAATGCTCGGTTCATTATTGAGAATTGCTGAGTTGTAAATTCATTCGGGGAACAATTTATTCCCAGAAAGTTTGTAGACTTGCAAGGTAGGCAGACGCCTGGTTTGAAAAGAGGAGTAACTGGTAGTTGGGGACGAATGCCAGTGGGAGTCTCCGTTTGCAGGGTTCGAAGAAGTAAACGGAGATTGTTACCCTCACTGGTATAGAGAGCACAGTCTCGTCCAATTACACGGGATCAAAGTTCCTTTGGGTCTCGTACTATTCTAGAGGAAGGTAAAAATAGGAAGTTGACTTGAGTGAGTTTAATGAAACGAAGAATCACGATGGAATTTGATTTTTAATATTAAATTCTATTTAATTTTTTAAATTCAAGAAGAGATAAATTCAGTACTAATTTTTTTCTACAAGACTTTAATAATTGAAGAAAATGAAATTTTCTAACGGTCTTCAGTAGACAGAAAATATCATAATTAACGACTTATTCTTATCTAATTTGTGGTAAGATAATGAAAATTTCAATTAAATACTTGAAATTTTAATTGACTGTCTTATTAACATGTTTCTTCCTTCTTCTTCCTCTTCTTCTACGTGAAGAGGAAAAAAAATAACATTAAATTGAATTTGTCTTGAGAGGATTGCACAAAGAGCTGAGGGAATAGTTTCTCATAAACGTGATATTTTCATTTTAATATAATATTTATAGTCAGTTATTCACGTAACTTTAGTCATCATCTATGGATATGTGCATTGAGGATGGGAGGAAGGAAGTTAACGAGATTAGAGTATCGGAGACTTTAACTTGAACTAATCTGACTAAGTCTACCGTTATCGGTATACCTCCAGGGCTTTACCTGAAACTTGTATATATGTATATATATATAATCCAGTATATGTCGGTCTCTTGCCGCGTTGACGTAATCATTCTAGCTGATTACGAAGTTGGTGGAATTTTAGAAATTTCAAGAGGTGAATCATGCTCAATATTTTACAACCACATGTTTATTACTTTTTGTGTAAATAATGTCTGAAGACTGCTCAAATTATAACTGCATTTAATTGCGAGTAAAAACGGAAAAATTTGAATAATCTACGAATTTAATTATTTCTTTTGTTCTTGTTCATCAGTACATAGTTTCTAAATCACACATCTCTACCCTCGAAAAAGGAACAAAAAAAATAAGAACTTTGCTTGTGCCATCCGCTTGATGCAATAAAAGAGTTCAAGTGAAACATCGCACCTCATTCCACGAGAAACTCTTGTAAATCTCACGGGTATGTAGAGTCTATTGTTGCTTTTACCCATGTGATATAGAAGGTAAAGCACAAGTGTTGAGTGCATAATTAAGGCCGCGACTTGCCGTTGTACACTGTGTCGGTTTGCATTTCAAATTATTAAGCGAACGAGACGTGACACGCGCGTTGGCATGACGATAATAAACAATGAATTATTTTTTTTCAGCCTTTTCTTTACTGTGCTCGTGTAAATAACACGAAAAAAAAATGGAAAATTGGAGAATAATCATGAATAAATCAAGCCTCGACTAATTTTAGTTTGTTGCGGTATAAAATGAGCTCGATTGTCGAATCACAAACGTCGCTGAGAAATATCAAGTCAAATTCCAAATGATAATGATTTGACTATCTATATAAGGCCTGTTATTTTTTACCAATAAGGCCACTATGACCTCGATATGAATCGCTATCTTAATCACCGGAAGAATCTTCGCGTAGTAAATGAGAATGAGTGAGCAGAGTTGAAGGAATAAAAAAGAAGAGATAATAACCATCGTATGATACACTCTTGTATGTGTCAGATGATCGTTATCAATAATGGAAAATTCAGGAGGAAAAAGCACGTATTTTTATGTACATATGTATCTTCAAAAGCAAGGTCACGATTGAAAAGTCAAGACTGACGAGGGATTGAACGGTAAAACCTAAGAATTGGCAGATAGGTAAAGGATCGACCCAGGGGATCTTTGAAGCATTCAAACGTTTACATAAGGGAGGCCCGGAAAAATAAGGGGGAAAAAAATACATAAGTTATGTGAAGAGAGAGAGGAAACCCATACACTTCCCCCCACAGGTTTCTCTTTTCCCTATCGAACAAATACCATCACGCATATACACATTCATAAAAGGTCTGTGTAGCATGCGTGTACGTTCTTTCTCGATGTCTGACAGGTTTTGTGGCCGCTTAAAGTGGAAGTAAGAAGAGAAGGAAAGAGAAAAAAAAACACGTCCGTACAAAGGGCAGGTGCTGGAATGCATCGATTAGCCTCTTCTCTTTGTATAAATATACTTGTGTGTTGGATAGTCCAGAAACGGAGGGAAATAAAGGTTGAAAGAGAAAGTAATGTGTGCATGTAAAAATGTAAATATTCTGAATTTTTTTTTTTTTTTTAACGAAATAGGAGAAAATAAATATCATGAATGTCCAATTTGTGTAGAAAAAATTGACATTTTTATCAATCATATATTGTCAGAATTGGAATCAATTTATTGCTGACTCAGCACTCATAGAGACGATAAATTGGATAGTTATTTGGCATTACTAGACTTATTCTAATCAGGGTAAACCTCACCTTTTGTTGAGCCAGCCTAAGTGACTCCTCAAAGTGCTTGTGAACCGCTTGCTCTGCTGCTCTCTGTTTCTCCAGTCTCTCACGCTCCATTTTGGCTTCTCTCTCGCGCTCACGCTTCTCCAATTCACGCACCTCTGCTTCCTTCCTTTCTCTATTAACAAATAAAAAAAACAAAACAGGTATGAAACATCTGTTGATTACAGGCAAGAAGAGTCCATTCTTTTAAGAAATCTTTTTTAAATTAATTTAAAAAGTCTTTTATTAGCATCATGGAGAGAGTAATGTGCAGTATATTTAGAAACACTATATATAGTAATAGAAATGTAGCTTCAGCAATTGGGTTTTTACATATATCGAGTGATGGTTATGATCAGCATCATTGACTTGATGTTGTGGGTGATGAGGAGGTGAAAATGGGTAAAAGTTTATATAAAAAACCCTATATCTTTTAAGAAATTAATGGATAATCCAAGTTGAGTATCTTTTAAAATTAAAAGTTCAGAGAATTCAGATTATTCAGAATAGCAAAACACGATTTTCAATAATAGAACTTTTACATAATAAATATCGACGATCGATGAACTGAAAACATCATCGTCATACAAGTTTCCTTTGGATAGAAGCCCTGACTCAACAAAAGTTACGAGAAACTTCCAAGGACACGGAGAAGTGCCCAAGAGTCGACAAGACGAGAACTAAACTTTGGGTGGAAGCAGCTATGAAGTTTCTTTCTGCTCTTTTTTTATCTTTAAAAACTTTGGCTCATTCTCGGTTCTTTAAAGCTTGTTGTTTTGGATGAAAACTTTTCTCAACTATTTGCCACTGATTTTCAAACTATCACAGCTCAGTAAAACTATATGATAATGAAAAAGAAAAAAAAAAGGAACAATTAAGAGCGATAATTTCGATGGAAAATAATTAAAAAAACATGCGTTTCCCATTCTGTGCGTGACTTTTCTCCGTCAAGTCCAAGAATCATGAGAAAATACGTGAAGTAAAAAATATATTAAAAAGAAAAAAAAAAAGAAACAAGAAGAGATACGCATTCATTAACGCTTGCGCAAGTTATTTACACTGTTACGTGGGCAGTCTCTCGCACCAGGCGCGTGTTTATCGTTGCACTCTGTTGCTTCAATGCGAACTCGATTTTACATTAACACATTTTGCACACTACCATGCAATTACAGATGCATTTATCTCAACCTCATATTTATATCACACACAAGAAGTAGCAGGAAAACTATACACTTGTAATATTTCAATTATTTTATCTTAATTTTAGATTTAGAGATTAAAAGGATCGTCATGCTCTCAATAAATCTTCAGTTTGAAACAAAACTCAAATAAAGAGATGATCAAAAAAATTCAAGTGGTAGATCGAAGGTCAGGCAACTTCCTTTCGCTTTAATCGGTCAACGAAATCAACCAAGTCAAGTGTGCTGTAAACTCGTCTCGTCTTCTTGTTTTTTTTCTCTTTTTGTTGTTTTTTTTTTTTATTATCTTATTCTCTTGATTTTTTTCCTTTGAATTCCCTTCTCTCGGGTGGAGGGAGACGGGAAACCGAACCGGTCAGGCGAGGCAAACGGCAACCTTTGAAAAATCGTATCCCAAATGAAAACCGGACAAACGAGAAATAAAAATGAAAAAAAAAGGAGAGAAAAAAGCCAATTGGGTGAGAAACCAGAGTTCGCCAAAAATGGCATTATGCATCCTTATGCTCATTTACATTCTCCCACCCCCCCCCCTGCAAGTTCCTCATTCGGTAGAAACTTAACTTTGTATTTATTTACGGATTAAATTTTGTTTTATTTTGAAATTAACCTGTTGGCACTTCTATTTATTTTTGGAGCCATTTATTTACGTTTCGATGGGAATGTGTTTTTAAAAAGAACAAGGGGAAAGTCAATGAATGCGTAAAATCTGAATTACTGACCTTGAATTTATTTACAAGTATCTTCATTTTATTTCGATTTAGAGTTTAAACAGATTGTTTTTTTTTCTTCTTTCCCCGAATTCTTAGTTTAAAGTTTGTGATATTTCTATATAACAAACAAGTTGAAGAGATTGCGAGGTGAAAAAAAAAAAATTGTGAGTTTAATTCCTACGCTTTCTGCACAAGGATCGACTTCCACCGGAGGATTTCTAAGTGACGCAACTAATTTTTTTTTCCTCTCTACTCCAAAACAATTTTCCTCAAAGTTGACTTGTATTGACGACTTTTTTAAAATCTCTCATACGGGTAATAGTTAATTCTCATTCTCTTGTGTTTAATCATGATGTATAGATCATGTAATCGTATTCACATGTTTCTAAATGCGGGTACTCTAATGACTTGGAATTAAATCCTCAGAGGATAAAACACACATTTCTATGTGTGTACGATGTTTTTATTGAATAACTTGTCATCTTTTATCGTTAAGAGTCTCTCTGTTGAAAATAGTTGGATGATAGATTTGAGAAAAATCTTTGGCTTATATATATAGGGGAAGATGGGGTAAAATGGACACATCTAAATTTTAAGCAAGTATTATGGAAAAGTCTTGAAATTAATAGAAATATTGGTGGTAGATTGTTTCTGACGATTCCATTGGAAAGCTGAGGAAATTTTAGGCTACAAACAAATGCCAGAATTAATGTTTTTGAATTTTTGGCGATTTTGATTTTTTTGAGATTTTTAGAGGGGTAATCCTTCTTTTTTTTGAAAATTTTCAGTTTTTTTGGAATATTTCCGGTTCTATTTGTCGTAGCGTAAAAATTCCGACGGGAGGTGAAAGGTGAGATCATTTGCCATCGATTCATAGGGTTTTCAATTGAAAAATATCCATTTTTAGGGTATTTATGGGCATTCTTGTGGAACAGTTTTCTGAAACAGTTTTTGGCCTATAGCTATTCCAAAAATTGATATTTTTTATTCAAAATCCCATAAATCGATGGGAAATGAGCTCACCTTTCATTTGAGACCAACCCCGAATTGCTACGACCAATAGAACCAGAGATATTTGCGAAAAACTGAAAATTTCAAAAAAAAAAAAAAGGCAAGAATGCCGAAAAATATCGAATTTTCAAAAAAATTGAAATGAATACATCTGACACTCGTTTTCCGGCTGAAATTTCCTCAGATTCTCAATAGAATCATCGGAAAAAGTCCATCTCTAACCGTTTCATTAAACTGTCCATTTTGCTCCACCCTCCTCTATGTGTAGGAAGACTTGAACTGGGATGAAAAATATAAAACCATATGAATGTCCAAGTGAATCAATAAGAAGAAAAAAATTGAACAGGGAGAATAAAAATAGCAGTAGGGGGAAGATATGGTTGATCGATGAGCCATGGTTGAGTTGATGCCGAGGTCGTGGCTTCAAATACGCAGTGAGGGGGTGGAGGGTCTCAATAGGGAGATAGAGAAAACGTGAGCTAGAATAATAGCTCCCCCCCCCCTCGTTTCCCTTTTTTTTTTTCTCTCTCTCTTTCTCTTGACCCAAAAGAAGTGGGGAAAGGGGAGAATAGCACACCTAACCCAAGGGAAAACGTAATCGTCCGTGAATCCAAGGGTAGAGGGGAAAATAATCCCTCGGAGCCAGGCAAACATTTTTCACGTTCACGAAGATAGAAACAAGCGATCATTGAATTCCCGGAGTGAGGGAAAAAGAGAGAGAGAAAGAGATAGAAAAGAAAGGTTGACGACCCCCTTCAACTCCGACTGTTAACTCGTCTACTTTAAAAATAGAATCTCGAGGTCGACTTCTCTTTCCTACTAATATAAATATTTTTCTCGCATATATATATATGTAAAATGAATAAAACTAAAGACGATTGAGTATCAAATTGATGTCTCTAACACATACACAAACAGCTCTTTTCTCAGCTTAATTGAAACATTAAAGTGTATATTTGTTTCGCGATGATGAAACAAAGAAAGATATTCAATCGTTATCTTTATTTTTTATTGTAGCACCAACTTCATTCCTCTATTTCCGTAAACACGCACTTGGCGTTCATCCAATGGTTAAATTCACATTCTAGAGATTGACCTAAAGGAGGAGAATAGAGAATGGAAGACCGTAATTTTTGTACTATCAGGAGAAATACTTTATTCGTGGTGTTATAGATAAAAGTGGGGCAATATGGGTACTCCAGTGAAATGATTTGAAATCAAATTGATTTAATGTCTCCATAATAAAAAAAAAACACTTTCTTTGCAATAAAAAAGGAAGATTCAATTTGATTCGAGTATTCTCGACGCAGTTAAATGGATAAGAATGATTGAAGCTCTCGCCTTTCTCTCATCGATATTAATGGTATATCTGAAATTCAATTTATCGAAATGTCTCGTGTATAAACTCCACAGGAATGACCGATGAGAAGTGGTTTCCTTGTATGCCTGGAATGACATAGGCGAGGATCCAGAACGAGTATATCTATGAAAAGAGACGCCCCCGTAAATTTGAAACTCGTGCCAAGTCGGATCAGTGCCAAAAGAGAATATGTACCAAACGATCTCATGCCTCTATTTCACTCTCTTTTTATCAACTCCATACACTTAAAAAAAAATCATTTAAAAAAAAATAAAAAAATTCACACTATTAAATTCCACTCGATTGACATGACCTATTGGACTTGAGAATTAAAAAAAAAATTAGCTAAATGTACTCGAATAAATCTACTAGTTGCTTTTTTTCAAGTAGATTGAGTGTGGAAAAACAATTGAGTTTCAATGAAACTACTTTTCGTGATTATCATTTGTAATTGTAGAGTAGATTGTTTTATCCACTCCCTACCTTGTTTGACGCAGCGTTGAAGCCATTATCTAATAGTTTCTGCATACAAAACCCCACGCGTCATCACAGCTGTGGTATTTCCGAGTATAAACGATAAAAATAGTCAGGATATCTCACGCGCACACAAATGGAAAGTATGCAGATTGTACACAGCACTTTGTAATTCTATTCCTTTTAAAAATGGAAATGGATATATATATATTTATCTTAATTTGAAAAACAGAAAGAGAAAAAAAACACGTAATGACCAGAGTTGACATTCCAAGCAAGATTTTTAATGGACGCGTCAGCGAGAATGTTTAACGCGTAGAGGCATCTTTTGACCTAGATCGCTCACGAGCCACTCAATCGTTAATTTTTTTACTTCTCTTCTTTCTTTCCATCTCATCGTGTTTATTTTGTCTTGCTCTCTGCCCCCTCCATCAACGCTTGTATCTTATTTTCACGAGAAACAAAACGACAGCAATGACTGAGTATATTCCCCTTCATTGGAGATTATTTGCGGTTCTGATTCACCTCAGTGTCGCTTTAAAATTGTTCAGGACAAAGTGAAAAGTGGAGAAAAGAGAAGAAATACGATGATTAAGAATTGAGGAAATTCTGATGACGAAGAGGTGAAATTCTACCTCTGCACATATCATATGTTTGTTGAGTCGGCAAATGCAACGACTGTTTTTTTTTTTTATTTGCCTACTCAACGTTATGAGAATTTTATGCAAAAATATACTTTAAATATTCAAGTATAAAATTCATTTTCTTTCTTCCTTGTAAGTCATATCTGACCTTGAAGTTTGTTGATGTAGTTTTTGAAAAAAAAAAAGATTCGGAGCATGACCTCTCACGACCTTCAAGAAAAACACTGTACCATTTTTTTTTCGCCGGAAACTGTGAAGCTACTTTTATGCTTTATTTTCATTCAAATTCCTTTTTTTCCGAGAAAGAATTTTGAAATGTTACCGTATCTTTAAACCTGACAGGTAAAAATGAATCCCCCCATTGGATACAAAAGGTAGTTTTGGAATGTCTGCACAATGCTGAAGTTGAGTGTGATTTGTTTCAACTACCTGAGAAGGAGAGCCCTTTTCAAGTTCCACCCTCAGGAGAAATATCATCCAAAAAGGGTCTAGAAATATCCGAATAAATTCTATCGCATGATTAAACCACATTGTTATATTTAAGAATAGGTATTAATCCTCATTCTCGGGGACATTTAAATGCACTAGAACAAAAGAATAGCCAGAAGAATAGAAATCTTCTCTTAATTGAAGAAATGGTAAATTTCAGTGCTTTCATTTGAAGAAAAAAAACAAGAAACTTTTGAATTAAATTGACCTGACTAGAGGAAACAAGTGTTGGAATTGAAAAACATTAGATAACTGTGAGTTATTTCGAAAGAAACAACTGATAAAAATAGTGTTCATTGGAAATTCATAATTTTATCAGTGAGTCCATTAGATAAAGACGGAAAAAAAAAAACAATGAAGAAATAACTGTTTGGCATTGAATTGCGATTGTGCGTTTCATTTGGCATCAATCCACACAACGTGTTTGATCAAGGCAGAACTTACAATGTAATTGTAGTTGCTGGATCGGGCATAAAGCCTTGTTGACCAGCCGAGTTTTGATGATGATGCTGAAATGCAGTTGCTTGAGACGGTGATACCGCTGGCAACAAATTGTAAGGCTGATAAAGCAGCTGCGGCTGTGGTTGACTACCAGCAGTTGCCAATAATATTTGTGTCTGTCCGGTTTGCGTGTGATTATGCGGGTTAACCTGTCCAGTGGCAGTCTGCGGGCTCGCCGGAAGAACCGCCATAGCCGCTGCCGTACCACCACCTCCTAACACTGGTGGCATACTCGAGTCGTTGAACGCGCCGAGGCACCACTCACTAACATTATTTGCATCTGATACCTTTTCCTAATTGCCGTAAAACGGCTATTTCTCATTATTGAAAAGAAAATTAACAAAAAAAACAGTCACTTTTTCATGTAATTATAAAAATTTTCTTTCACCTCAATTGTTTCAACACTTTTTCGAGAATTTAACGAACTTTACCGATTGCTCACGAACACACTGAACGTTTCTTTCCTTTTTTTTCTGCCTTGTTTCCATAAACTGAAGGGAATAAGAACAATAAGAGTATATCCTTGAATTTCGTTTTATTCCTCGATGTCTCCGGTTAATGACCTGTAGCTATATTTTTCCTTTCAGTATTTGAGGTTTACTCCAAAGTGGAGCTCACTTTATTTCACAATTAAACTCTTTTATTTATTCTCTCTCGTATCAAGCACTATTTAACACTTGAAAAAAAACCACTCGTCACATTTATATTACGTATACATGGTAAACTTCGTATATGAGTAGACTTTTTTTTTATTCTCTCACAAGAAGGATATAACGGGTAACCTCCCCCTCCACCGTTCGTCTTTCTCTCTCTCTCTCTCTTTCTCGACGTGTACCAAGAAACAAGTCACGGACAATGAAGAAGGCTCCTTTTGAATTGCAAAAAAATTCACCTTTCACTTGTAAAATAAGCCATTTTTTTCTTCTCCTTTTAAATGAAACAAATAACCAAATTCACTTGAATTCTGTGGGATGTAAAACAATAATTTACACTATCTCTCTAAACCAAGGTGATAACTCATTGTTAAATTAAGATGAATTATATGTGAAATAAAAAAAAAAATTGTTAAGCCTTATCAAGACGTTATCCTTGTCACACTGGAAATAAAGAATCGAGGCTAAGAGTCGTCACGTCTCTTGAAACATATTCACACACAGCAGCACGAAAGAACACAAAAGACCTTGAGAAATTCTCCTGCTTGTGTCTTTTATTCCAAATTAAAATGAGATGTATATATATATTACATATATATATAAGAGAAAGAGCACAGAAAAATATATATTCTCACAATTCTGCCAATAAACTTCGATAAACTTTTCACTTTTGATTGTTCTTGATGTGGAAAAAAAGTCAATAATTGACAAACAATATAATGAATAATTGATGTAACAAAAGAAAAGCTCTATTTAAATGGGGTCGAAGAGTTTTTTAAAATTGTAAAATGGGACTTAACGCAGCACGACAGTTAATCAGGCTGCGTCGAAGGCCGCTACTCTACTGCGGCAGCAAACCGAGCTCCGAGAGCCCCCCACCACTTTTGTTCCGTTCGTCAGTCGAGATTCCCTTCCCTTTTCCCCTCTCAAGCCCCACCACCTCGCCTTTTATATATATACTATATATATATGTACGGATAGGAGTAAACCCAACGTCTTCTCATCCTTCGTGACCAGACCAGCCATCGTCGACTGGGCTTTTCTCTCTGTGTGTAGAAGAAGAGAGCCGTTCCTCTCGGTTACACGTTCAGTTTCTTTCCTCTCTCTGCCTCACTCCTCTTCTTCTTCTTGTGTTTGAAAATTTCCCCCTTACTTCTTCTCTTTACCCTTGGATACACCACCTCGCCCTCCACACCAGTACATGGACTCCGCTCTACGGTCATCGAAGGCAACCGACCCAGCTCGGCTAACTCAACCACGACTCTGGGGGGGACTGTTTTTTTCCTCATTTTTTTTCACTCCAATCCAGAGAGTAAAACCGAAATTTCCTGTACTATACAATTTTATCCCACATATTTCGACACAGACAAATCGAGAAATGGAGTAAAATATCACCATTGCTCTTTAATTTTTCAATGAAACAACTCATTAATCGTTTGTTTACTTTTAGAATCTTTTGGATTTTTTTTTGCTTTTTTTGCTGCATGTACTCAGTGGGAGAGCTCGGAAATACACTTTTTTGTATTGGCTACTTCTCTCTGCACACACTTGAACTCGAAAAGAAAAACCCGTTGTTTTATGCCTTGAGCGTTTGTGTGTAGAGTTTGTATCACCCACGGTGACAGTTTAATCTCGGCGAACAACGTGGGAGTTGCGTAGTTTTAACTCTTTGTCGTTGTCTGTAACCCATCCACCATGAAACTAATATGTACGTATGTATTTATGCTCATGTTTGTGTGTGTTTGAGCACAAGCACACTGTGGAGCCCTCGTTGTTGCAGATTCCTGGGCAGATCGGGGTAAGAAGTGACGATGGGAGGGATAACTGTGTTGTGTGTGTGTGTTTCAGTATCGATCCAGAGAATTTCTAAGCCAAAGTTACGAGTCAATTCATTTGTAGTTGGTTACACTCTTGCTTTGGTTCAATAATTATGGGTTAACAATTCTGTGCAGCTCATTTTTAGATGGCTCTTTGGGCAGTATTTTTTTTCGCAAAACAAATTGTTTCAAGGATTTATAACGATTAAATGGCCATGGATGTAGAGTAGTCAGTCATTGTGTCGAGGATTATTATCCATCGTGACTAATATCCATTCGGGGTTAGTCACTTACTGTGGATGCTAAGTACACCATTATATGCACATTCCGTGAATAGATATATATATATATATATATATACACATGCACGTATGTATTCGACTTGTATTAAAATGCATACACGCGATTTCATGTTTAAACACATTATAAGAGCGCAATAAAATCGAGAGCGCACTGCTAAGGCAAATGACTTGTCATATAATTCTGTAACTTGAGTAGAGTTACATTATATGAATAGTTGTATATGTATTTTCTTGTTAATGTAAGGTCAAAAATGACACCGCCCATGAGTTTTGGACCGGAAGCATTATTTCAAGAGGCCAGAAGAAGAGAAGAAGTGGCATTTGGCTTTAAAAATGAGAGGAAAGTCGGAGGTTTTGTCGACATGGGCTTTTGAAGCGTTTTCGCGACAGCTGCAGTCCACTTATATTTCTCTCTCTTTCTCTGCTTTTTCTCTCTTTTCTGATGATAGTTGGTGAGGAGGGCATATGTGAGAGCGTCTGTGCGATTCCACTGTCGACGACCGGCAACGAGCTGAAACACGCGTGTCTCGCGTGCTTCCAAGGACATTTTGTTTCACTTGGTGAATTATTTTTCACACATTTCGAACGATCGATTATACTTCAGTCATAATTATCATAAATTTTATCGTCAAATGAGAGAGAATAACTGAGCTTGTATTTAATTTTACATATCTATTCCAAATTTTCCATCGTATTACTTCAGCTTCATGTGTTATGTAAATTTGGTATAAAATTTCATGACTATTATCATTACTCCAAGTAAAATAATTCAATGGATTAAATTGAAACTATACTTGACACCTCTGAATGTCTGAGTTGGTCTTGTTTAATAAACCCCTCGGATTATTCACGAAAATCCAAATATTTGAGAGAATAGAGAGAGAGAGAAGATAGTGAAAACACATTTTGAAGGATCCTTCATTTATCCTCAAGACTCATTTCAAAATCATAAATTATTCTTTGCTCCTCAGTTCGAGTGACTTGAAATTGTCTCATACCAGTAAATTTGCAATGACTATAGATTTATCTGTAACATCGGCAACTTAAATATATATACACACACATACACATTGAATTTTCATGTGTGCACATCACTCTTGTCAATATTACATAATAAATTTCTTAGGTTTTTTTTATGTATATCACTGTCGTACATATACATATGAGAAAAACTGAGAACGCGTTTATAACTTGTAAATATTAATGAGCACGATTATCACAATCTTTCGCAACGGTATTCCTTCAACTTCCCAATATCATACCTGCGACGTTTTTTTTTCTTTTTTTCTCTTTTTCACTCACATTTTATTTTTATCCACAAACTTTTTTATTTTAACACTCAAAAGACATTGCTGAGTAATCGACCACACATTTATGAGGAATGTTGACGCGTGGCTCTCCAGCTATAAACCCGTTTTTAAATCGTTTATTTGCTAAGTAAAACGCATGATGATAGAAAGGAATCTCAGAATACTTTTTTTTTTGTCTTCCTTTTTTTCTTTACTTCCAAGGTCATAAATAAAAAAGTCTGAAGGAAATTAAAAGTTTTATGAGTTGGTAAACATAAAAATGAGGTTAAATGTAATTTTCATTGGAAATTTCATGTTATCAATTGAATCAGTCGAAATCGAAAAAAAATGAGGATTTTTGATTGAGTACTATTCTCACATGCTTCGAATTAGTGCATTCAAATTTTTTGAGGGTCTTCTCGATGCCTTGAAGAGTCTTCGCGAGAATTCTGAGCAATAAATCCCCAATGGCAATAGAGTTATGAATTTTTCTTTAAAAAACAGAAAATCGAGAATCGCAAGTTTTTAAAGAAGTACCTTTTTCCCGCGTTTTTCAAGGATTCAACTCTACATCCCCTAATAGAAACAACTATAGGATTCAAGCTACATTAAAACACAGAGAATCCCTCGCCAGGTCAACCAGATGAATCACATTAAATCAATAACATCGGAAAAACAGGTCGAGTTCGTGGTGAAAAGCTTCGGCCTTGATCGAGAGTCATACACACGTGCAGTGTTATTCAGTTTTGTTGGTGTAGGTAAAAGGGAGAGAAGTTTTGTGAAATGGTGGGGAGTATAATAGTAAATAACATAGGTAGAATGAAAGGGGGAATGAGGTATCGTGCATTTGTCTTGTTTGCCTCTACTCGTATTCGCAACACACAAGGCACATAGCCCAACTCCTATGTACTTGCAGGCGTTTATACCGGGGGAAGCTTATCGATTGCCATCCAGCGTCAACCCTCCCTATGTAAATCCGATAGTTCCTGGAGCGAAACAAGGAGGGACTCAATGCCCCGTACAAGAGAATTGGTGAGACAGAAAGTGAGATAGACAAGCGCTTTCACAAGAATGTTATGTGAAAGCTCATTTCATTCGTCAGGCTCAAGTGTCTACATTTTTCTTCATCTCTCTGTCTTTTATTTCCTTTTATTGTACATTTATTACGTTTGTTTTTCCCTTTTTATTAAGAAACTAACGGAATTTCATGATTCTGTAAATCCGTATCTCACAAATGCTCCAAGTACTTAAATTCCACAGTTGCTGAGTGATTAAATAGAGTCGAGGGAGTTTTATGACCTCGAGTGAATAAAATTCACTGTGTATATTTCTCACACGCATACTTTAGTCGTTGGAACGACTGCGGGTGTGTAAATGAAAAGAAGAGAGAGAAAGAGGGAGAACACAGTTTGGCGTGGCCCGGCTACATAACCACAGCAGTGAAACGGCGAACGTATACGGGGTCACGTGGCAAATAGCGGCCATCTTGCAAATAACGATCCGAGCATCTGCCGACGCGGCTCCTTTCGGAATGAAAGAAAACAAAAATACAAAGTAGTAATGCATAATTTAATCGATGGTAATTCATTAATTCTTATATGTATGAGGTTACATAAATTAAATGAAATGAGAGCATTACGTGTAATGAACAATATAGAATATATATAGGCCATTCGAGTGTTAGAAGAATAGAATAACAATGATTACTCCATTTCTATTGGAGTTTCCTTACAATTCTATGATAGTTTCAAATAACTGATAAGCTTCTGTCAGTTTCATGATAATGTATGAGACAAAGGCCGATTTCATAGGCCTTGGATATAGAGGTAAAGAGCCGTCAGTTTGACTGATGGAGAAGTGGGAGAAGAGAGAGAAAAAAAACACGAAAAAACTATGAGAAAGATCCAGGAAGGTGAAAATGTGAAAAAAAAAGAATTCCAAAGTGACGAAGAAAGAATGAAGGAAAAAGAGCTTGTTAAGACATGACCTTTAGTGTGAGTTACCGCGTGGGAGGTCATAATACACTTAGCACACGGTTTCGTTTATCGTTTAACGTCGTGTTGCTTGTGTTTGTGGATGAATGCAGGTCGATGCGTCGGTGGTGGAGGGGAACCGGAGAGGTTACAAAGAAAAAGAAGAGAGAGGGGAGAATAGAGGAAGAGAGCAGGTCAAAGGCCTCCGTGCGCCTCGCATTGCGCAGAGCCAATGTGCATGAGTAACCACCGGCTAAAAACCTCGAACCACCACCTCCTCTTCACTCTCTCAATCCTCAAACATACACAACGGTCCTTGTCAATAATATATTCTGCGTGTATGTAGAAGATACACTCTTCTCTCCTATGCATTACGTGATGCACACGCGCGCACGTGCTGCAAGATACGTTCCCCCTTTTTCCCTCCCTCCCCCCCCCCCTTTCCCTTCGCGCTTGCTCTTTACCACCTATCATCTCTCTTTTGGGAGCCTCCATATGTCTGGCAGTACATGAATATGTGTGAATGTCTGCAGGCAATTGGACCCCAAGTGGGTTTTACTCCACATGCATGTTATTCGCAAGCAACGTAAATAGGTGGAGCTGCCTAACGTCTGCGCGTGCACGTATGTGGGACGCAGCAACCGGAGTACTCATCCGTACTTTTTATTCCGTTCAAAAAGAAATAAAAAAAACGGGATATCAGGAGATTTGCGTTGTCAACAGTCACGTTTTTATAAAGAGAACGTTATTTATTCATGGAAAAATTTCCATAAACTCTTAAGTTAAATCAAACTATCAAAGTTCAATAAGAATATATGAGTATATCAATGAAAGTATGGATTTTCTTAATTACTGTGACGAGACATGTAGGAAAATGGAGTAGTGTCTCTCATTTTTACTCGAGCAAAGAGAATTTTCAATGGAAACGTCAAGAAAAGTCTGTCTCAAGCTTTTTTTTTTATTGAAATGTCCATTTTGTTCCATTTTCCTCTAGATATTAAAAGGTCATGAAGACAGAAGTTTGATATAACGCTTTAGTTACCACTTTGGGCTTCACGACTCCCTAACTTTACTCAATTGCGTTAGAATGACTTGGAAGATAGTGAACGGGGAAAAAAAACATAGAAAAATAGAAATAAAACGCAGAAGAAACGTGAACGTTGAATAGTACTTTATCGATCGAAATTCGAATGGTAGGCATTCCGAAATTGCTCTCAATTAATGATTGACCAATATTGATCATATGATAAATGATTGAATCAACAATCTACATTCAAACAATCGCTATTATCGCTATCTCTTTTTTTAATTAAACAAGAAGAGTTCCTTGTATCTATAGATACATATAAGTAAACTCTTATGTTCGATAAGAAAAAGCCGCTTTTTTTCTTCTTTTTTTCGTTTCCAAAAGACATGAAATACGTCGATGTACAAGCTTTTATCTGCAGTCTATGAACTGAAAGAAATAAAAACAACTCACAGGGTTATCAGTTATTTCTGAGATATCCAATTTTAACCCAGTTGGCAAACTTCGTGGTTTCACTTTACGACAGAAATGAACATATTTTCATCTCTAAAAATATATTATTTGTACTTTGAATATTTTATACATTCATGGATATATAGGTATTAGTTCGAGATTAGTTCCTAAAATTTCCTCGACATTTTTAATCCATTGTATTTGATTGGGATTATATCAGCGACTGAATCGCTTAATCGAATCTCGACTAAATCATCAATGAATTAGAAGATTATTTGTCTTTGGAGCATTAGAAGGAGGAAAGAAACACTTCGAACCTGTTCCAAGCACGACTGTATTTCAAGGCCAGCTGTTTTCAGCAGCTGAACTGAAGCTGTTCACACAATAGACCAAGGTTCTCGAATGTGTGGCGCTGTTGCTAGTCCCTCCCGGGCATCTATCCCTCTTGAAAAGCCACCTTCAGGGGGGGGGGGGGGGAATGCGGCACAGTGACGTGACGCATTCCAGAGACGAGGGAGGTTTCACATGTTTTCCTCGTTCTATCCTCAAGCCCCCCCCTCTTGCCAAAGGATCATTTTTCGGGTGTCCCTCACTACCTGCTACCAGATGTGGAAGAATATATCTTGAATGTTTAACGGATCCTATGCCTCTTCCTCATTCACGTTCATGATTTTCAAAGATACATGAATTACGTAATTTTTTTATCTCTTTAAATTCCCTCGAATTCCTATATTTGCACTGTTAGTAAATCGATACCGTTTCTTTGCCAAGCAGAGTCACGAGGTCGAGAAATGCTCAGAAGAGAGAGAGAGAGAGAGAATAATTGATATTATTCCATCTGATTCCAATAATATATGCAGTATTCAAGAAGAAAGGCTTTTTTTTTCTTCAGTGAGAAAACAGTAGACATATAAAATGGATAATAAAATCCGAAATTCTTCTCGTGTTGTATTCACGACCTTTCACGTTGAAATCGATGTGAAGAGCGTGCCAAGAATAGCAAAATCCATTCCATCCTGTTGGATATATGCGATTTGAAAATCAAATTAGATTATTGGCGCTTCCTGTCTCCAAATGCTCCTCTGCGAAACGGGATGCCACGTCAAATATTAATATCATCATAATATCACCACTCAAGCAATATTGTAATCATGATAATGACAAGAGAATGATAAAGAAGGAAGGGAAAATAATGGAAAAAAAAAGTGTTTCAGAAACTCAACAACCGGGTTCAACGAATGGGAAAAGTAGTCACGTCGTCATGCCTCGAGACAATGGTTAAAGCATCATTGTTCGTTGATTTTTCAATGCAACGAGGATAGAAAAACATCTGGTGGTCTGGTTATGCCATGTACAGCCACATATATATACACACACGGATGAAATCGAGCCGGAACGATCGGTCGTGCCAACACGGATCGAGTGACCTCGATGATTTTACAGAATTTATCAAACAGAGAATATGTGTATTACAGAGAGAAAGGGAAACGAATCTTCCACGTGAGTCATCTTCTTGGGATTGTTGGAGAAAAGGTCAGGATCAAGCTGTAGATATTATTTGGAGAATTAAAACACTTTTGCATACACGAGTTTGCAAATATTTACACTGCCTTGAACAACTTGTCATTAGCATATGATACGCAGCTGACCTATTTGGATTAGCATGATGATATGCATACCTGCATAGATCTTAACAATTCGAGCACAACAAAAGTCTAATCTCAACACTGATAGAATATTTAAATGAGAGAAGAGACCGATGCAATGAAATCAGAGAGACAGGCCAGAAGAGATACACCTCTTAGACAAGAGGCTGAGGTTAAACGCACGAAGAAGGAGAAGACGAGAAATAAGAAGGAAAAGAAGAAGACCAAGGCGGTCGGTGAGGAATTGATGAAAGGGATCCAAATAAGGTCTGGTCGTTGCACAAAGAAAGAGGAAATACTGGATCTTACTGTCTGTTCAACACATGCATATGCGTCTGAATTGTAGCCACATGAGAATGATGGTGTATTAGTGATTTTTACACACACACACTCACAAATACACACCTATAGATATGGTTTGTACACCGTTGGAAAAAGGGGGTCGGGTCCAAGACTGCAGGCAAGCTGTGGCAAGACAAGAAACACGATTCTACCCACAATGCTGTTGGATAAAAGAGCAAGGAGGAAAGAATGATGGAGAAGAAGAAATAATCGTTTGGTGCAAGATGGAGGGCGGTGGGTAAAAACCGGTTCGACAGGTTCAGCTCCCATTTACCTGACCATGTACTGCCTGCCCCCACGTTCTGGTTATGTATTATGCAGGCCCCTCGTGTATATGTGTAACGCATAACTACGCTCTGCGTATCCAGAGCCCCACTGTGAGTTTTAGGTATTTCTGTGCGTGTTGTAAAAACAAGGAATAAAGAAAAGCGGAAGATTTCAATGTTGCAAAAACGGCATAAAAGACAACAAGATTAAAGTATACGTAGTTGAACTGACCCTACTAGTTCTTTTTTCTTATCTTCTTTCTCTTCATATATATATATATAATATAATTACTCAGCTGGTTTATTTTCTTTAGAAGCTTGCATTTGGAAAGAGAGCTTATAATGTATTTTGTCTAAAGAGAGCTTATCGTCTACCAGTACAACTGAAAACCAGAATTAATCAAGGACAGCAGGTGTTTTGTATTTCTACTTTATTCGCAAACGATTGAATCGTTTGCAAATACTCATGATAAAGAATAAGAGCATGGTTGACCTTGCTATGCAGTTCAGAGGTCAATGACGAGTTGGATATTAACCTGCTTTTTTAATCTTTTTCTTAGTATCAAATGGGTGGTCGATAATAATGCTTCAGATCAACTTGGATAAAGAAGTTTAGCTAGTTATTTTCCCTTCATTTTCCTCGTTCAATAAATAATGCAACATTGAAGGCGCAATTGAAATTTCCAGTTTTTCTTGAGTTTAATCGTTGCAAACTAATGTCATGTCAATCAATCTCGTTATATTGGAGAAAAGTTGTTCCATCGAAGGGAAGAGATATAATCAGAGGGAGCGCGCTATTGAGTTTAAAAATAGATTTTAGGTAATTTGTAGATAAGAGTAGACAGGTAGTAATGATAGCTCGTACAAATTAAAGCAATGAGACTGAACAACAATGGGTTTTCTAGTAGAACGATTCAGCTAAATCTAAGAACTGTAAGCTGGTGGGAATTTCAGTTTTTTTTTTGATTCTTTACGTCGTCATGAAGATGGTTTGTAGTCACGCCATGCGCGGAAGACCATCGGGGTTTTTGCCAAGGAGATTACAATAACCGGCTATTGGATAGTGGCTGTGTGTATGCTAAAAGAAGGAAAGATAGAATAAATTTTCCGTGGATAACTAAAATACCAGACCAGCATGCTGAAAACAAATAAATCCTTTCTTCTCCTTCTCTTTTATGAAATGAACCGACAATGTGTCAAAATTAAATTGAGTCATAAAATTAATAAGTAATTTCAATAATAATTTGTCTTGGACATGTATTATTTCGTATTCATTGGAATAAACTAAATTGGTCAAAGCTATTTGTTACATATTACGTATATTGTGTATTCAAAATATTTGTTTCGTTTATGCTTGAATCCGTAGTTCTACCTCGCTTAACAAACAAATCAATATTTCATGCTATTAAATACATAATTGGATCAATTGAAAGGGCTTATTCAGAGGGAAAAACAGTGAAAGGGGGACTACACAGCTGGTATTACTGAGGATTCCTCTTACCGATGACGCATTTCCTGGAAGCCACAATGTCATGGGATATGAAGAACACGATTCCAATTTAACAACGAAAATGATGAAATTATATTGCTCCAGGAATTCAGGAGTTAAAAAAAAAATAGATAATTCAATTAAAACTTCATAACAGATAAAAATTTAGTAATCCCGTTAAATCACAGACATTACATGCTCTCGCACGAGACTGGAAATTTAGGTAGGATGAAATAGAGTCAAGGGAGAAAGAGAGAAGAGAAACGATCGAAAGGGTGGAATGGCCACAGGGCTATAATTCGCACATGTCCCACCCATAGGTAGTTACGCGTGGGTTGATATTTACGGCTTATGTAGTACATGGCACGGCCCCCGGGAGCTCCACAGCGATACACGACCCGTAAACCAACGGTCTCAGTACCAAAGGTATTTTCTATGCTGATTATCTGTTGTAACTTTGATCAAATCAATTAATCAGTGTCTTTTGAATACTTTCAAATGGTAATTCAAGTCCAAATTTGTGTTCAATTAATACATTGCTCTATATTGATTTCAATTACTCAAAATTCAATCTGTCAATGTTCAATGTAAATATGAGCAAATATTCTACTTCTTTTTTTTCCCCCTCATGATAAAAAGGGAGAAAAGAAAAAAACGAGTTGAAATTATTTGAAGAAGTGGGTCAAGTGGTTCTAATCAACATCCACATTTATTCATCCTATTCAGTGTTTTGGGATCAATGATCCCGTACATTGGGCTTACACAGTAGGATTGTATAGTAGGGTGTTACGACGTCATTATTTCTCCCACTTCTCAAAATTGTACATACATGCCAGTCTGACAAATTAATTGTACCAGGAATTGTGTGTTTGAGGGTGAATGTACATGGCAGTGTTTACATGACCACACACAGTCACTTCTTCAATCTATATATATATATATACTTATGTGTGTTCATATATGAAATTCAACTCCAATGTTTTCTACCTTTATTTTTTTTTAAAAACGCTCCTTCGAGAAGAATTTTTACGAGAAAAGTAAAACGAAATGGCTACATAAACCCTGGCAATTTTACTTCTCCTCCTTTTTCGAGGATGAAACATTGAAGAGAGAAAAAAATGTATCTCATGAAATGAGAGGAAATAAAAAAAACGACACAACACCTATAATGAATGAGGATAACGAAGAAATTTAAATAACAACTTGGTAGATCATTAAAAACTCGTCTTTGATTTGAAATTACTGAATGAAGAGGAAAAATTATCACTGTTTAAATCTACTTGTTTACAAATACTATGCTAAATACATTCTATTGGTTTTTTTTATCTTGAAATTTCAAAGATATTTGAAAATATGAAATTTCCTCAAAGTATAAATTATGTTATCGTAAACTCGTATTTTTATTTTCAATAAATAGTTGAAATTGTATTCGACCTGTTCAAAAATTCTGACAAAAGTGATATTTCCTTTAAATTTATGAGATTCAAGACTCGAAAGCATTCCATAATACATAGAAACTTAAAACAGTAAACCAAAGCTATATAAACGCTGTCTTTACATTATAAGCATAATCTATTTATAAACGTTTGTGCGAAGCAAGCCAAGTCACCTCACTGGTTATAAATATAACGCCCGCATATATATACATGTACGAGTTTATATATGTAATGTACATGAGCAGCACTTCATGGGCAGGACATGTTCACCTGGCTCGTCTTGTCAAACTCTCTCGACTCACGCACTTACAAAACCTTCACATGTGTGTTGAGATTCAAAGACATAATAGAAATAAAAAATTTAAACCTGTTAGAATGAGGTAGTGAAAGACTTTGACGAATCAAATGTTGGAAACACGCAATTATGCACTTCATGACTCAGCAAAGAGTTAGCTTGAAACAGCTCGCAATTCATATTGCCTTGATGACCTAATCCGCTCTAGACGCTTTTCGCTTCCAATGTTAATTCTATCCAATTTATACTGACTTGAAGAAAATATAAGTACCAGTACTTATGCAGGTGAATTGAGCATCACCACCGTATATGCTTCTTTTTCTCCTCTTATAAATACGACGTGAAAATTTTTTTTCACGTTGAGAAAGGCGGTTTATGGAATTAATTCAGGAAAAAAAAAAAGGAAAAAAGAAAAAAAAATTGTTGGCACCTGCCAGCCACCTGGCGAATGGGAATGCCGATAATTTTGAAATTCAAGTGATGAAACTGTAGTTTTTAAGTCAACATAAAGAAACTGAGGAAGAGATATGCGTTATCATAATTATTTTTCATTTTATTAATTCAGTGGACTCTAGACAATAAGATAGCGATAAAAGATTACGGAAGTAGATTACAACAAAAAAATGAGCACAGAGGTTAAATCCGAGAAGATGCAAAAACAATTCAATCACAAAAAAAAAAAACTTGTGAATCAATGTCGAAATGAATGCTCTTTCAAAGATAAAATGAGGATCGCATTGCAAGAGTAACTTGGAGGTCACTGTGGTTAACGCTTCTGTGTCAATGTATACTCACACAGTACATAGGAATGGAGGCACGTGAAATGCATAACGAGTTGATGATTATTTGCTCGGGAATTGCGCCCACACGCATTCAATAGTGGAAAGAGAGACGCAGAGGAAACGGTTTGGAATACGATTAGTGGTGGTATTACATGTGGTTATCCGGTCCAGTTCCACTCTGTCAACGTGACGCGGATGATAAAAAATCCTCTTCTCTTTTTTCCCCGTGCAACGAAGCACGGTAAACTGGCAATAATAATCGTTAAACATTGCGCAATTGTCATTCGATGATACTTGAGTCACGCACATAATGACTCTTTTCATTTGAATAAATAAATTCTATAACAATCTTATCACTCAAATACTTTCATTCTTAAAGCAAAAATTGTGACCTTGATCCAAAATTCCATTTTTTTTTTACTTCGCAAAAGTAAACGAAAAATCTACAGAAAGCTTGCAAACAAAAATAAAACATTGGAAGAGAAAAAGAAGAAGAAGAAGAAGAAGAGTGGAGGAAAAATAATTCCAGGTCATCGCTTGGAAACGTGTCTCGTCGGTATAATATCGTGGACAATAATCAAACGGAAACGAGGAACGAGTCTCCGCACGCAGCTGGCGCCCGGAAACAACACCCATTCACTCATTTCAAAGTATATATATACACATACTCATGAAATGTGAATGTACTTGCACAAATACATATACATAATACTAATAATAATGAAAAAAAAAGTACATGCACATGACCAAGTCTCGAGACGTTTCCCCTATTCTCGAATGGACATATATACACGTCATGTATTCACATATGTGCAGCCATTTTATAGAACGTATTCGCATGCGAGACACGAAGAAAGCGTCAAGGGAACTTTAACAGTCACGCGATCGTCATTTTTATACAATTTCTTCTTTCTCTATCTTGTTTTTATTGAACAACACAAAGGAAAGTAATGAGGATGAGTAGCTTTATATCATTCAGGTGATTCAGATTAAAAATTCCTGGATAATTGCTTTGAAAATAGACTGGAGTCTAATTTTTCTTTCTCGAAACTTTGGTATGATCTAGTGATGAATAGATGAATAATAAAAGAAAATTCACTCACCGTAACATCCGTTCGTGTCGATCCCTCTCGAGCATCTCTTCAGGTGTGGGCTGACCTGGTGCCAATAACGAGTGGGTCAATGACGGATATCTAGGTGGCCTCCACAGCATCTCATTTGCAGCGGCAGCAGCACCAGCAGAAGGATGATGATGACTGGCAGGACTCTGATAACCAACAGGCGTTGTATTTTGTGGTACTGTTACAGTTTGTCCAGTACCACTAGTACTAGAACTAGAACTGGCACTAGCACCGCCACCACTATTAGCAATACCACTGGAAGGATGTGCCATCATTAATGAAGTATGCTGTACACTATGAACGTGCCAAATACGTGCTGGTACAGCTGGATTACTGACAGTTGAAGGTACTGCAGTGTCTTCTGCACTCAATGCTGAACTACGACTGCCACTTCTCTCGTCACCAGAACCAGCACTTCTGAGTGAGCTTATACCGCTGTCAGAGCCACTGTCACCATATGTACCACTTCTACCAGTAATTGGTGCGATCCCGATGACACCACATGGTCCCCCAGGTACACCAATGGCACCGGCCTCCACCTCCATGAGGTGGCTGCCGGCATCATCGCCAATACCCGATGAACTGAAGGATTGAGATGGCTGATTAGCTTTTTCACTCACATCAATGAGGCCTGATGTCAGGATATGTTGATTATGAGGACTAACACGATGATGATGTATCACCGGGCTACCAGTTGTGTATCTACCAGGATGATACTGCTGCAAATGCTGCTGAGGATAGTGATGTCCTGGGACGTTTGAAGCTGATGGCGGTGGTTTGTTTAATCTTTCAGCAAGTATCACTGGACTCTCATTGTGCCGGTTACGTTCCTGCTCTTCATGGAGCAGGCTGTGACGCCCCGGCACACCGTTCACTGGACTAAGTCTATCCAGCACGGAGCCGTCCTGACTCCCTGGCTCGTTCAACTCGGCGACTTTACTATCTTCAATAGCCGCAAAGTTTTTCTTATCCACTTGATCAGACTTTTCAAATGTCGTTGAATCAGATAATGACGATGAATCCTTCAATTTGTTGTCCTCCGATTGAATGGATGCTCCGTTATGAGTTACTGATTTGTCGTCAATTTCTCTGTTCACAAGTATTTGAGAATTTGAAGGAACAACTTCAGCTTTTAAATCACCTCCAGGATCTGGTGTTTCCGGAGGTGGTGGTTCTGGCTCTCTGTCACGTTCACGTGATTCACTGTCTTCTCCTGGCTCTATACTTTGATGTCTCACCTCAGTATTTTTTTCATTCTTCACTTCCTCCAATGATCTAACCTCTTGAATTTGCTCGTTTTCACCGTTCGTTCCCTTTCTATCTGATCTCAATTTTCTTGTGCTTGTTTTGAGGCGCTTAATGAGAGGATCTGTACGTTCTTGATAATGCTGGCTATCTTCAACGTCCTCTTCCGACTCTTCCTCATCAATTTCCTCCTCTTCCGATGTTCTACTCTCTAATCTTCCTTCTTTATCTTTTATCCCAATACGATTATCATCATCATCAGTTCTATCTGTTTCAAATTTAATTGGTGTTTTTCTGCTACGCACTGATCTACGTGAATTGCTCTCAATGGTTTTTATAGTAGTTGGACGCTTTCTTAATTTTCCAGTACTACCAGATGCATTATTAGTTTCTTCGAGTACTGGACGTGGTGTACGATTACCTGGTTTACCAGTTGTTGGACCCTTATTCTCTCTGTCTTCCTTTGAAGATTCCTCAACCTTGTCACGTCCTGTTCCTTCACTCACACGTCTACGGCGATTATTATTTCTTGATGTTCCTTTCTCTGTAACTGAAGAAAAAAAGAAAAACATTGAGATGAAATGGGAAATTTTCACTTAAAAGCAATCTCTACTCTACTTTTGCAAGAGGATTCGCGTGGCTGAAGATTCAGTCAAGCGGAAAAAAGACACAGTACAATTGAGCAAAAAAAGAAGAAAAATAACTGTGGGATTTATTGCCCAGGATTTACTGTTATTATCCAGAGGGAGCCGGTTTTCTTACTTGTTCACTTCCTCCACAAGTAATTCCCTATTTCATTTTTTTCTTTCTTTCTATATTTTTCCTATCTCTAAGAGCTTCTAGAGATGCAAAAAAATAATTTAGATCCTTCGCATTGTTGGTTCTTTTTTTTTATCAATAAAGGCAGAAAAGGAGAAGCATAATATTGTCAGAGAAAATATTTTTGGACTGTAGAGGCGTTTCTTTTGAACTGTTTCAGCTCTTCAAATCCTTGAGAGAGAGAGAGCTTAAAAAGGGGTGGAAAAGAATGCTTTGTCCTTTTTGCCTGGGTACAATAGGCATGCTCGATATTTATCGAGTGGGCATTGTCGCCCTTTCTACCAAATTTTCCAAGAGGATGAGAAAAGAATTTGCGATAGCATGACACCCCCTGCTGTCATCAAGCTCTACTTTGTGAAGTGAGAAATCATCTCTATTCATTATTTGAGTATTTTCAGTCATTGAAAAGCAAAAAATAAATTGAAAATTTAAAGGTTTCGACACACCATTTTTATTTTATAAATTTGACCCACAATTTTTTTTAACCAAAAAATTTATCTCAAGCCGTTTCATTGGAATGTCTATTTTATCTTACTTTTCTCTTTATCTTTATTATATTCAATGTACTAGGTGAAATAGAATAAAATCTAAAAAAAAAAGAAAAAAAAACAGGTAAAAGATCTCAAGCAGTCTCACTCAAAGACCTTGAGGGTTTTGCAAGGAGAGTTCACAGTGCCATAAAAATACAATAGCGACTTGCAGCTGTGCCCTCGGGCCTCCAGACTCCGGCCAGCATCATTGTACACGCAGTTTTTCTCTCAAGTGTACACATTTTTTAAAAATTATTCTCTCTTTAGCCGCTCCATGCCCTTGGACAAAGGTCTTTCTCATTCAATTAGATTGTTTTTTACTCCCGAAAATGATGGCAAGAAAATTAAATCAGAACTACAGTTTTTACGCAGTAGAATGTTATCCATTTTGAACTACTTCGTGTTATTTGCTATTGATTGAGTGAACAAACGAAAAGATGATTTGAGAGCAAATTTAACGATGCAATCGGTTATCAGTAAACTGTCTGAGAAAAAAACAAAAGATGATACGTCCAATATTTTTAAAAACACTTGTGTACACAGAACACATATAGATGTGACATTCTATTAATACAGTTTGATACAATTCTATGTATATACATGGCATCAAAACGATGTGTGAGTGAAGGCTTTATCGGTCGTAAACACGCGAGTAATTATCAGGAACTGCTATCTCGACTAGCAGCCAGCCGCGTCACATCCGGTCACTGACCATTCAATCGTCACGATTTACCCCGTTGAATTGGTCGCGTGTAATGAATTATTCTGATGTTATGTATGTACATGCTTCAAGTAAATAGACGATAATAATAATTTCAAAAACGCTCTCTACTGCAGTATTGTACGAAAAAAAAAATTGTATTAATTGCATTAATTCATTAATTATAATTCCGATTCAATTGAGTTTTATTTATTTTTGGGAGCTTTAATTGAATAATTGGAGTGGCAGAAATAATTTAAATTTGACGTTGAGGTAAAATGAAATTGGAAAAGTTTCCTCATCATAATTGAATTAATAATTCGATTATTATTTATTTCCAGTAACATTTAGGATAACTTTAATTTCTATAGAATCACAAATTACACGCTATGTAGAACCAGTTTTAATTTGAAACACGGAAAATTTTAATTCCTGTAATTGAAAATTTCCTCTGTTATTATTAATAAAATGTAAGGAGATCATTGGATACATTGATGCGAACCAGTGATAATCGATCCACTCTATTCTATAATAAAATATAAAAAAAAAATGCGGAAATATTGGAGAAGATAAAAAGAGGAAGCCAGATGAAACTACTCGTGTGTACCTGAAAAGAGCTCCCCGGTTGCGAATCACCTTCTACTCCCTTTTGAATCGATCGTGACTCATCAGGGGTCATTTTACAACCACGCAGACTCTCTGAGAATGTTCCCCCAGACATTTTCTCCTTCATTCATTTTAGTGGAACAAAAAACGCGTAGAGAAGAAGAAAAAAAAGCAACGTAATGTGTGATAGTTTTAGAATTCTGGTACTCCTGACCCGGTGGTATAAGAGTCTCTGTCGAAAGATCCAATGAAAATAGAGAAATAAATGTATAGCAGAAAAAAAAAGCGAGTGAAAAAAAAAAGGAGCAAGAACCCGTAGAACCGGTTGTAGCCTGGGCTCTATCCGACCTGTTTTTTTTATTGAAAAAAATTAACTTGTACAATCGTCATTCTTCTATGTTGTCTATGCACATGATCCTCTTTCGCCCACTCATCAATTTCCGTTGTAAAACATTTGAGATTGTCAAATGGATAAAAAAAATATTAATCAACTATGATTACTTTTCATGGAGTAAAATAAATTTAATGTGATAGAAATAAACATTACATGTTGCAATAAATGGTCATAGAGAAAGGATTGTGTTCAGTAAGAATGAAGGATTTTCAGTCAATTACAGTGAATTGCACATCATAGCCAAGTTTTGTCCTGACCCTAACCCTCGCCAACAGGAAGAGTAACATGAGATTTCAAGTTAAACTTTTTTTTCTCCACTATTTTTTGCCTCTGTTCCTTTTTTTTCCTTTTCTTCTCTCCTCCAATTCCCCCCCCAAGGGGTTCACTCAATCGATCGGACGCCCGTTAAAGGCGATAGCTCCGGATCTCGAGGGGGCAAGACCGAGTGCCTTGTTTCTCATGTGAAAAATAAAATACATACATGTATATATATATGTGTGTGTGTGTTTGTGTGAGTGGAATGGAATCGAGTCCAAGTGGAAGTGGAAGAAAAATAAGAGAGCTGAGAGATCAGCCGGTAGATTCTTTGGCAAATATCCAAGTGAGAGAAGTCCCTGGTTCAAAGATAAATTATTTATCGCATTTGTGTTGTAAAGCGCCCTCTCTTCCACTACCGCCAACTGGATCCTATGTATTCAATTTAATTCCCTCCGGTGAGTATAAAATTCGCATATTTTTCCTCATTCAAAATTCAATTTAATTCAATTGTTCAATGTTTATTCATAATGTATCTTAAAAACTTGAAACTATCATTCATTCAAGCTATCACACACATGTAATACAGCTGTGCTGTGTAAAATATAGCTGACAAAGTTCTCTCGGTTGGATATCACTGTTTTTTTTTCCATTCCATAGACCTGAGGAAGAGAATCGAAAGAATGAAGGAGGGAAGAAAAAAAATTTATTAAATGCAGCGGAATAGAGAGAAGCAACTTGCTGAAATTGCGAAATTGGAACTCACGTTGCACTCACCTTCCTGCACACAGCGGGACTGACGTTACGCAAAAAGAGGTAGAGGGGAAAAGAGAGGTGGGAGAGCCGAAGGTGAAGATATCGGGATCATTAATCACTCCATGAACTGCGTAAGAGTGTAACACAAAGACAGCTTTAAGGATGCATTAATGTTATTCCCACGATTCTCTTCCGTAAATCTTTATTTTTTTTTTAAGAGCCATAAAAACTAGAGAATGTGAGAAGATTAAAATGATTTTATGATTCATCGAAATTAGATGTGAATATTTTGCGAAATATTCATTTGCCTTATAATTGCATGAAATTCAATAACTTTATTAGACTGGAGTAATGTATTCCTAACTCGATGAGCATGCCTAGGTGGATCAATTGAGAAACTAATCTGAAAAGCGTGCCAACTGGTTTGAAACAAGTTTTCACGAAGCATTTATGTGAACTCAGGATGAGATAAGTTGAGGAAGGGGGAGGGGGGTGACAAGATAGCGCTGTGGATACTTAAACTGATGGTTCAGGTTTAGGTAGAAGGAGATGATAGGACTAGTGCATGTGAGAAATAGAATGATAGTATGTACAAAGTAACTAGATAGAAGGAGCAGCCCCGCACATTGCCGTTAACGAGTTCGACATGGACGACGAGCTAACTCTGTGGAAAGTGCCTCGAGTGGATTGGCTATGGTATATGCGGCAGCGGTGGTGGTGGCGGCGGTGCTCCAAAGTCAGTATGTATCTTTTCTATGTGCCGTTACATATCAGCATGTACGCTATATAAAGCTTCTTTCTCTCTGGCTCTCCAAGCTCTATACTCTCTCTATATACTTTGGTGCTTGAAAACTTTTTACTGGCCAAAACTTTTGACTCGATTTTCACAAAACTTTTTAATTGATTTTGTTTACCGTCTGGTTCATAAACTCATTTATTATTTTCACATAAAAATTGGAAAATAACATTTAAATACCTCTACTCTCTCGTACTACTTCTCATCATCATATATCTTCTAGGTTATTTCGATTATAATTCAAATGAATTGTGTATTTGATTTAAATTTCTGTGGATAATGGAAATTACACAAGTATTACTTTTTTTTTGTGAAATGGTGATTTGAATGAGTAACACAGTAAAATTCACAGAATACAAATGGTGAAATAGGTAAAGCGGAATTACGCAAGGTGAAAGTCGCCTCGACCTCAGGCGAGAACGGTTTGCCCTTCCCGGTTTAGAGTATATATCTCTCCATTTGTATTGCCTCTCAGCGAGTTTAACTCATGCGAATTGGCAAGAGAGTCTCTTTGCCTCGACCTATGCCTACTGCAGACTAGATGTAGTATAGAAACCAGCGTTAGTGCCGTTCCTCGTGTTTTTTTCTTTCCTTTTTTTTTTTACATGTATACGTATATATATGGGAGAGCTAGCCCGAGGGGAAGTGGCAAGAGGAGAAGCTGCCATAACCAAACCGGTTCTTGGGACCGTGGCGTGTCTAATCACGGCGCTTGTAGAGCAGCGAACGCCTCTGCGTCAGGACTCTGACTTGTATGTCAGACAGTATAAAGTAGAGAAAGAGACATAGAGAGGAGGGCAAATATATCGTCTTTCGTTCTAACAATGTTGCCGGGTCGTTGCACGCCCCCGCAACGAATTTTCGCCATGTTTAAATTCCCCCACAGTCATCTTACATTATTCGAATAAAAGTTTTTCCTCTATATTTTCATCGTTCAAATGAAAATTTTATCAATTTTCTGTTCTATAAAAGAAACTTTCCACTACAGACTGTCTGCTACTTTGGATCATAAATCAAAGTTATGATAAACAGATGAAAATTAAGCGTTGAATTCCTCTTTATAAAGTATTTAAATTTATGGAGAATTCATAGATTGTGAATATTCTTGTATTCATAGCTGTTTACGTATGAGAATTTGAATTAATAAGGGACGATGAAGGGAAGTGGACATCAGGATGCTTGGGAGTTGATACTTTTTGTCTAGAGGAAGGTGGAGCAAGATGGAGACAAGGGGTAGAACGGACATGAGCTGGTTTTGGTATTTTATACAATGAAATTCGCTCGAAACGGATGGAAATATTGGAGATATATTTTTTCTGGTGACTCCATTGGAGAACTGTGGAAATTTCACATGAAATTGATATGTCGGAAGTTATTTTTTTGAATTTTTTGAAAATATCATTTTTCACATAAGATTTGAGGGTGAAACCCTTCTGTTTTTGAAAAATTTCAGGTTTTCGGGAATATCTCTGGTTCTATTGGTCGTAGCGACCTGGGGTTGATCTTGAATGAAAATTGAGCTCATTTTCCATCGATTTAAGTGGTTGAAAAAGAAAAATTATCAATTTTTCAAGTACTTATAGGGCAAAAACTGATTTTCAAAAAAATGACCTATAAATATTTAAAAAATTGATTTTCAAAGAATTTAAACCATCTAAATTGAGATGATCTAAGGTGAAATGAGCTCACCTTTCATTTGAGATCAACCCCAAGTCGCTCTGACCAAGGGAACTGGAGATATTGTGAAAAAAGTGAATTTTTTCGATTTCCAAAAGTGAAACCCCTTCAAAACCTCGTCCAAAAAATCAGTTTTTACCAAAATTGAGGAAAAAAATTTTGACACATGTTTTCCGCTTAAAATTTTCTCAGCTTTTCAATGGAATCATTGGAAAATTTCAATCTCGAACCGTTCAATTAGAGTGTCCATTTTACCCCACTTCCCTTACTTTTTTAGTATGAAGAAATTCTACTTAATTCAGTGTCTTACTATACCCAAATCTAATCCCCTAATCTCCTTACGACTGATTCAACAGTCTCATATAGTAGCCAGTAATACGGCCTGCAGATCGCATTAACCAATCGATTCTTTCTGCTTGACGGGAGGAGAAAAAGAAAAAATAACCAAGACTTTTTACTTTTATTTGAACCTGCACACGTTCAGGGACATCATGTACAACAAGTCCCTCGAACTTGTGGCAGATTCCAGGGTAGAAAACAAAAGAAGAATTACGAGAATGAAGAAAAATAAGAAGAGGAAAATGATGAGGTGGTAGGTGGTGTGCGAAATGGAATAATAGTGAGTCTGTATTTGTGAGAAAACGTGACGCACGTTCGGCAGGTACGATCGGGTACCTGTCTGGACTGGGTACCGGTTTAACGTGACCAGGTATAAGAACCCGGTTGTCTTGGTCTCTTCGTCGTGTGAAGCCCATGGGAACCGGTCTTTTCATACACTAGTGTGTACTTCGCCAAGAGAAAACCGGTCTCCATGGGGAATTCTTTCTCGAAGATCACACGGTGTCTTTTCGGTGAATCGTTTTTCGCAGATTTCACCAACTTTTCAACTCAGTATTTCAAGCTCCATCTGTTCATGGACCCTGCACGGAGAGAAATAACATAGTAACCATTACTATGTTTAACATAGTAATGGTTTTTTCGCGTCGGGCCACATAGTGATACTTGCTATGTTAACATGGTAATCATTACTATGTTGTACATAGTAATGGTTGCTATGTTCAACATGGTAAGCATTGCTATGTTGTACATAGTAATGGTTGCTATGTCCAACATAGCAATGATTACTATGTTAAAATAGCAATCATTACTATGTTAACATAGTAATCATTACTATGTTAACATAGTAATCATTACTATGTTAACATAGTAATCATTACTATGTTAACATAGTAATCATTACTATGTTAACATAGCAATAATTACTATGTTAACATAGCAACCATTACTATGTTAACATAGCAACCATTACTATGTTAACATAGTAATCATTACTATGTTAACATAGTAACCATTACTATGTTAACATAGCAATCATTACTATGTTAACATAGTAATCAGTATTATGTTAAAATAATTCAAATTACTAAGTTTATAGTATATACACACAGTTAATACCGGATCAGGAGAGAGTTGCTCCAGTTTTCTGTCAATATTGCGGTAACTAAGCGAGATAGAGCGAAATGGGCGTCAATTTGGGATCACTAGGGGATTCCCCTGGTTTTTGCCGATTATAGAGGAAAATAAGCGAGATAGAGCCAAATAGATATTGATATGGGATCAGGAGGAAATTTCTCCAGGTTATCGTGATTATCTCTGTGAATAAGCGAGATAGAGCGAAATGGACGTTATATGGGATCAAGAGGGAGTTCTTCCAGCTCTTCGTGATTATCTCGGTGAATAAGCGAGATAGAGCGAAATATATATCAATATTGAATGAGGAGAGATTTTTTCAGTTTTTCGCTAACATCTCGGTAAATAAGAGAGATAGAGCGAAATGGACATTAATATGGGAGCAGGAAGGAGTTTCTTCAGTTTATTACGATTATTTCGGTGAATAGAGGAGATAGAGCGAAATAGATATCAATATTGAATCAAGAGAGAGTTTTTCAGTTTTTCGCTAACAGCTCGGTAAATAAGCGAGATAGGGCGAAATATATATCAATATTGAATCAGGAGAGAGGTTTTTCAGTTTTTCGCTAACATCTCGGTGAATAAGTGAGATAGAGCGAAGCGCACATTAATATGGGATTAACGGGGAGTTTTTTCAGTTCTTTGTGATTATCTCGGTGAATAAGCGAGACGTAGCGAAATGAATGTTAATATGAGATCACCAGGGAGTTACTCCAGTTCTTCGCGATTATCTTGGTGAATAAGCGAGATAGAGTGGAGTGGATGTTTATATGGGATCATCGGGGAGTTTCTCCAGTCTTTCGTGATTATCTCGATGAATAAACGAGATGGAGCGAAATGGACGTTAAGATGGGAGCAGGAGGGAGTTTCTTCAGTTTATTACGATTATCTCGGTGAATAAGCGAGATAGAGCGAAATAGATATCAATATTGAATCAGGAGAGAGTTTTTTCAGTTTTTCGCTAACATCTCGGTAAATAAGCGAGATAGGGCGAAATATATATCAATATTGAATCAGGAGAGAGGTTTTTCAGTTTTTCACTAACATCTCGGTGAATAAGTGAGATAGAGCGCAATGGACATCAATATGGGATCACCGGGGAGTTTTTTCAGTTCTTTGTGATTATCTCGGTGAATAAGCGAGATGCAGCGAAATGAACGTTAATATGAGATCACCAGGGAGTTACTCCACTTCTTCGCGATTATCTTGGTGAATAAGCGAGATAGAGTGGAGTGGACGTTAATTTGAGATCAAGAGGATATTTTTTCATCTGAAAACTTCCTCATAATTCCATATGTGTACTTTGCTTTATCTCGTTTATTCACCGATATAGTGGCGAAAAACTGAAAAAACTCCCTCCTGATACTAAATTAACGTCCATTTCACCTTCTCTCGCTTGATTACAGAAATGATTGTGAAAGTTGAGGAGACTATCTCCTGATCCCATTTTAACGTCTATTTCGCTACATCTCACTTATTCACCGAGATAATCACGAAAAACTGGCAAGACTCCCCGGTGATCCCATATTAATGTCCATTTCGCTCTATCTCGCTTATTCGCCAAGATAATCACGGAAAACTGGAAAAAATCTCTGGTCATCTCATATTATCGTCCATTTCGCCGCATCTCGCTTATTCACCGAGATAATCACGATAAATTGGAAAAACTCCCTCCTTCTCCAGAATCAACGCCCATTTCACTCTATCTCGCCTATTCACCGAGATAATCGTGATAAGCTAAAGAAACTCCCTCCTGATCCCAAATTAACGCCCATTTCGCTCTATCTCGCTTATTTACCGAGATAATAGCGAAAAACTAAAAAAACTCCCCGGTGATCCCATATTAATAGGTATTGAATGTCCATTCCGCTCTATCTCACTTATTCATCGAGATATTGGCGAAAAATTGAAAAAACTCTCTCCTTTTCCAGAATTAACGTTCACTTCGCTCTATCTCGCTTATTCACCGAGATAATCGTGATAAGCTGGAGAATCTCCCTCCTGATACCATATGAACGTCCATTTCGCTCTATCTCGCTTATTCACCGAAATAATCACGAAGAGCTAAAAAACTCCCTCTTGATCCCATAGTAACGTCCATTCCGCTCTATCTTGTTTATTCACCGAGATAATCAAGAAAAACTGGAAAAACTCCTTCTTGATCCCATATTAACGTCTATTTCGCTTATTTACCGTGTGTGGACATCACGCACCGAGTGTGCGTAAATCACGTTCGATTGTGAGAACGTGAAGTACGCACACATGTTAATTACGCACACATATGCAGAGATTACGCACTTCTGTGCGTGTTCTACACTCAGTGCATTCTGTGTGCAGAAACTCCCTGCTGATCCCAAATTAACGCCCATTTCGCTCTATCTCGCTTATTTACCGTAATATTGACAAAAAACTGGGGAAACTTCCTGGTGATCCCATATTAATGACCATTTCGCTTTATCTCGCTCATTTACTGAGATAATAGCAAAAAAATGAAAAAATTCCCTGCTGATCCGGTATTAACTGTGTGTATGTATTATGAACATAGTCATTTGAATTATTTTAACACAGTAATGATTACTATGTTAACATAGCAATGGTTACTATGTTAACATAGCAATGGTTACTATGTTAACATAGCAATGGTTACTATGTTAACATAGCAATGATTACTATGTTAACATAGCAATGGTTACTATGTTAACATAGCAATGGTTACTATGTTAACATAGCAATGGTTACTATGTTAACATAGCAATGGTTACTATGTTAACATAGCAATGGTTACTATGTTAACATAGCAATGGTTACTATGTTAACATAGCAATGGTTGCTATGTTAACATAGCAATGGTTACTATGTTAACATAGTAACCATTGCTATGTTAACATAGTAATCATTACTATGTTCATAGTACTCATTGCTATGTAGTGTGTACTATGTTGGCATAGCACTCAGTACTATGTGATATAGTAACCATTGCTATAACATAGTAACCATTACTATTCCATTTCTCTCCGTGTGGGGTCATCCTCTCAATCTTTATCTCCGAAAATTTTTCTCTTTTACTTCTCCTCTACTTTGTTTTTTAACTCTCTGAGGAAAATAGAGTAATGTTTGATGGAAATTTTTATTTTCAAGAGGAGACAGACATAAAGATAAAGGTAAAACACATGAGGAAATGTGAGTCCGTTGAGAGATATGGATAACTTTGTGAGGAGAATGGCTACAGGAAGATTATTTCTCGGAAACACATAATGCATTGTATAATTCATTTATACCATAACAATGTATTCCATTTATGGAATTCTCTTAATTCTTTTTCAAATTAATGAGCCTATTTTGTTTTGTTTTCCATTTCTCCCTTTCAAACAATCTTGGAGCTCCCTCGCCATTCTTCGTCTTTCACGAACTCAATTAACCCGATTAAAGTCAGAGAGTTGCGTAATTCCATGATGATTAACTGTCAGTCGGAATTATGAAATTACCGTAGCGAAAAATAAGTTATCGAGTGTTTAGGGATTTGAAAGAAAAAAAATCAGGAAAAGAGAAAAAGCAAATTCTTTATCATCAAGGTTCAAAAATTTACCTATCATTCCTCATTCCTTTTTTTTTTAACTGTAACTCATATCTTCATTATATCCAACAAGTCATTATCATCATTATAAATAAACTGTTGGAGCCATAATTACAGAGGCCTGACCGTTTCGAGTGTACTTGGACCAGGTAAGTCGGTCGTTTTTTTTCCTCCTCTGCTTTCTTCTCTCATTTGAAGAATGCTTCAATGCTTAATGGAGAATCTTCTTATTTTTTTTGATGAATCAAGCTAAATGACTGTTTCCATTCCACTGTAATCGCTTTTCATTGAATACTCACGGCTTAATTAACCAGAAAAAACATAGAATAGTCTTTTATTTTCATTGAAAATTCACCCCTCAATCTAATGCACTGACTTCCTCTTCATCAGTGCTTCTGAATAGTTTCATTTTTTTTTTCTGGAGCACAATTACGTAACTCGAAATTACGAATGGAATTTAATGAGTATTACTCCCAGGTTAAAACCGTACTTCTGAGTTTGAATTCGATGTTGGAAATTTTGCCGAAGGGGCTCCAAACCGTACCAATTTAAGCACCAAAACTCTCTAGGGAATTTACGGCATTCTGTGAAGTGAGAGAGAAAGAGAGAGAGAAGAGGAGAGAAGGAAGAAGGGGAGAGAACGATTGGTGGAGAATGAAGCCTGCGTGATTTCATCGCAATTTGACTCGCCACAGGGCGCTAGCCACTACTCGCATGGGTCTTCTCATTGTCTCCATCTTGATTCGATATCTAGCACATACACAACAGCCACTTGGAAGTGAGATGAAAGGAAGTGGTAAGGTCAAGGATTATCTCACAATACATCAATCGGTTTCTTTTCAATTTTTTAAAAGTTGTTTTTGCGGAAATTCCATTATCCAATAATTATATCCTACAACTCAATTCATTCAGTGGAAAAGTATGTGGTTTTTTTTCTTTTTTTTCATTGAACTTTTACGAGTGAATCTCATTTGACCAAATGACATTACAGAAATAACTTTATTGTGTCTGTCAAAGATACGGCTAATCTCTGTGGTAATGCGCCACAGTAATTGTGGACTTTAAACCATAGATATTCCAATTTTACTGGAATTTTTAATACAAAATGATTTCAGCAGAAGGAGGATAATTCTTGGGTAATGTAGGATCCCCGGCAAATGTAGGATTATCGATTTACAGTTGCGTATTCCAAGGGGAGTAAGAAATAGAAGTATGGAAAAAAAAATCATTGTGCGATACACTTTGACCTATTCGAAATAACTTGAGCTTTTCCTTCAATCTGCCTACAAAGTAAATGTATAGGGGACAATGGGGGGAGATTGACATTCCAATGAAGCTGTTTCAGACGGATGTTTTTTTAATAATTCCATTATTCACTATTTTGGGAATATCTTCTGTTCCATTTATCGTAGCAACTCGGGGTTCGTCTTAAATGGAAGGTGAATTCACGTGCCATTGATTTATTCGAGATATTTATAAACCATTTCATGGAAACATGTTTTTTTCCTACATAATTTATTTCAAGAATAAATAAAATATATCTTCAAGAATCACATGAATTAATGGCAAATGATCTCAACTTTTATTCAAGACCAGCTTCAGATCGTTAAAATCAATAGGAACTGGAAATTTCTTCGAAAAAGTGAAATTTTTCAAAAACGGAAACGATTTCCATTGAAAAATATCGAAAAATAAATTATTTCCATTGGAATTCTTCCTTATATCCTTTGCACTCCATCTTCTCCTATATTAAATCGTTATTTTGAATTTCGAATGACACGAGTGTTCTGTTCGTGAAAGAGAGAGGAGTAGAAACAGTAATCGACTCAAGTGGCAGTGGGAAGAGGAGAAAAACAAATATAGAGGAAAAAAGGAAAATTACATTCAATCGCTGAGAGTTTGCCAAACGTGCTTTCAAGTCACGACGAGGGATTCTCCATTTTCCCTTTCATGACTGAAGTAAATTTAATGATAAAGTAAAAAAAAAATGATGATGCATACTATCTGTTTCTCTCGATTTTTCAAATACCAACAGTCTCAGCCATAAAATTCATGCGATAATTCTTATTCATTTGCTTTTTTAAATTTGTAATTGAGGTCGCATGAAGTAATAAAAAGTATTTCACCATTTTTTTTATCTTGTCTGAGAACCACCGATAAGAAAAGAAATGTAAGAAATGGAAAAAAAAGTTTGAACACTGGTTATTTACACTCAATCCGATAGAGTCCAGTTAACATTTTATTGTTCCGCATTAAAGCTCGTGCGACGTATCATCGTCTTTACTACTGGTTCACGGTCAATCGTAAATCCTATTTACTAGCTTGCATGAGTGCATCCTTACGTGTGGGTTTAAAAAAGAAGAAATAAACATGAACTGATTAATTTCAAATCGATCCGTTGTTTAAATGGAAAATGTTCCGGAGGATTGATTGCTAAAAGTTCCAAGTTGTTGAAGAATTTTGTTAATTATCAAATACATGACTCTGATACTCGAAATTCGATATTTTCTATATTCTAAGAGGTATATGTGTATAGATACGTTTGGACTTTCCCAGTACCACAAAATGCTCGGAGAATGTTATGGACTCAGTAAATAGTTTAAAGTTGAAACCCAAAACTTTCATCCCCTGCTACCCTTTCCATAATACTAACAAAAGTCAAGCAATGCCGACAGGTTAAACATACTATGAATGCTTCGTCTTTGAGAGAAAAAAAAATAGAAAGAATTAAATGTAGAAAAAAAAAGTGAAAAATCTGGGAGGTTAGAAAATAGAGAGACATTCTTCTGGATTTTTAACAGCCCATTTAACCATCGTCCTGTGCAGAAACTATTTCGATAAACGCCCGCTCGTTGAATGAGTTTTCCTTGCTGAGGGCGTTACCCCCCACCCTTTTGTTCGACCAAACCTATCCTGACCCTCACCGTTTCTCTACCCGTCGTTATTGTTCTGGAGTGCTCTCTCTCTCTCTCTCTTCATCTCTCTCCAGTCTCCACTCTGTATCTGTTTCTACCCTCGCTCGGGTTATCGACCGACTACCTCCTCTCTCTCACCCTAGGAGCTCGTAAAAAAAACTTTTGTCTATTCGCAATTAAAAATTGTCGAATATAAATGAGTTACTAAAAATATGGAAAATAATGGAGATAAAAAATGGTTGAATTTTGACGAATTCCCTCCACGTGCTCATGAAAATTCAATTGATGGTATCAAAATGGATTTTGATATATGGTAATAAAGATTACAGTCATCATTTAAAATCAAAAAGAGATGAAATTTCCAAGCGCAAACATTGAATTCAATCATTGCAAATATTGAAAATACTTCTCTCCTTCATTTGAATAGAATCCTTTTTTTTTTACACAAGTGCAAAATAAAGGAACAAATTATTTAATTTAGAAATCACTATAATCAAAGTGAATAATGTTTTTATACATTGTTAAATGAGGACAATGAGCTGACTCATATGAGCATGATGTCTTATCGCGTCAATTAGAATCTCCATGGCCATTAAAAAAAAGAGGCATTGCTTACATTAGACCTGACCAATGAATTGTTACAATACCCAAGAGACTATCATCGAATTTCCTCGTTCTTTCTCTCTCAAGTCTCTGTGTTTTGTCTCTTCACGTTGACTAAACGACCAATAATTCATGAATTCGTTTTCTCGTGGTATTATAGAGGAGAGAGAAAACCGTGCGGTAAAAGAATGCGTGGGCAGATGATTCGCAGACGCCGAGGCGGGAATACTTCGCACAGGCCGAGACTTTGGGGGCGGGCAAGAATAACCGGCTTCTCTCTGCACTCTTCCCCCCCTCCCCCTCTTTAAGCAATCTCTTGTTGTATTTTATATATACGCTTTACTTGGATATACATTGAATGAGATCGATCAAGAAACGTGAAAAATAAATAAACAACAGTGATAAAAGGAAAAAATAGTCAGGCACTCGTCAAATGATTATTCAACAGAATTTCCGACGTTTAATATTATTCTGATGGTTTGTAAATTATGGATAGAGCCTGAATACGTCTGTGTTGATGATTTTTTTCTTCTTTTCTCTCTCTCTCTCTCTCTCTTTCTCTCTGAGATAAAATGGAAATAACAGAATTCCGTTGGGAGATACATGGAGGATAATTCGTTCAATCGATAGCCGAGTGAAATATATAAATAAAGCTAGAATTGGGTATACAAAGAAGAGGTCGTTAACGTCCCGATCTTTACAGATTCAACTCACGGAGACCCGGATGTACCAGAATAGAATATGAAGACTTTGCCCAGTGTGTTTATGTGTGCAACAAAACCCAAAATGAAATGAATTTTTGGCAAATATCCAAACGACTGCACACACAGTTTAATACACAGTGAACTGATCTCGTGTTGCGTTAATGTGTAGCTATTCCCCACTGGGCCTATTCCTCCATACGTAATAAAATGTCTTCTGTAATGATTCGAGTCAGAGAAAAGCCAACTGTGCAAATTTCTGAAAACTGTTTATCAGCTGTTTATCAGAATCTTCGCTTCGATAAAAAAAAAATTCAACGAGAATAGAATTTAAAAAATAGATTTAATCTAACGTAAATCAAGTAGATTTACCTCATCAAATATTCAATTGGTACAAAAAAAAAAAGAAGAAAAAAATTAAACAAATATTCAGTATCCTTTTGCTGGCATTCAGAAACGATATAATTACATTTTAAAAGGAGCTCTGGAATAATTTTCTTCTTTTACAGAGTTACTTTATTCTTTCTCGTTGTAAAGTTTTGTCAGAAAAGCCGGATAAAGAGAATGAAAAATGAGGCAAGTTCTCAAGGAGTTTTAGAGGGTAAAAGTTGTCGAAAAGTTTTTCACAGCGATAACGCTTCCACGAGTCTCGGCTTCTTGAGGACTTTCAATCTCGTCCAACTTTTTTCTCCTCCCCCCAATCATTTTTCAGTGAAACGAATGAAAACAAAAATAGTGAGAGAAGAAAAATAATTTGAATGGAGCAAAAAATAAATGGCAAACGGAAACCTGTCGAAATGTCTCGTCCACCTGCCCCATATACGCAAGACAGGGAGAATGAGAGAGAGAGAGACGCATGAAAACAACCATCGGGTGTTTGACACCTGCGACCCCCTCCGTTCATGTTCAAATGATGTTTTTACGAAGCCGTCAAATTTGTTATGCCTCAACTGGAAATTGCACATGTCCAATGAATGTACTTTTCTATTGATGAAAAAAAATTAAAAAGTATTTTATTACATTATGAATTGATGTAGAGACATATATTTGGCACACACAATGAATTCTGAAGCATACTACATTGTATCTCTACCCTAAGGCCAGCTGGTTAGCCTTTGGTTCATTCAACCGGGCTTATGCAATCGGGAAATTCCATCAGAGTGAATACTGAAGAGGGATCGATAACGTAGGAAAGTTCGACACTCTCTGAGGGCCGTAAACTTGATGATAAGAGGGGAAACACATAGACAGACATAAAGGTCTTTGTGTGTAGCTCAGACATGAGTTTTCACCGACTTCTCCTGTATCCGCAAACTTCAACGACACATATACCTCATGAACAGACTAGAAAGTTTTCATCGAGTTGAGATACACACAAAGACAGACAGTTCTGGCACTCCATAACTTGCTATTATGATTTTACTCGATTTTTCAAATACGTGAGCATATCCACGCGTGCTACACACACGCCTTTTCATCCGATTGTATAAATGACACCAGATGTTGCGTTGGTTTCACTCTCACGCTTATGCTGTTTCGAGGTATCGAGATATTTCGATATCCATATGCTTCCCTTTTTATAGTAGGATTGAATTTATATTTTAACATGAAAAGAAAGAGGTTAAAGTGAGCAATAAACCTTGGGGTATTAAACTTTCATGATAACAACACAAAAAACATTTTCCTAGTTTTCAGTGGTAGTTTTATAGGAGAAAACGAAAAAAAGGTAAATGAAAGAAGGAAGGGAGAGAAATGAGACGTGCGCCAACTACTTTAGCGAATAAACTTTACGCGTACAGTTCGCCAACGATAATTATCCGAGTTTCTACAACTTTGTAGCAGTGCACGATGGAAACAACCAACTCAACTACGTTTACAGGAGACGCGGCCAGCCAAAGAATATACAGCCGTTCGTTCAACAGTATCAACTCCAGAGTTATAGTTTTACTCTTCCCTGTATTCTAGACCCAGTCTGTTCAACAGTACCAACATTTGTGGAAGTATGATATAATGAACAATATCTTCCTTTCTATTTGTACAAGTGCATGAGGCAAGCTTGCTTTTGCATCAACATTAATTTCTATCTTTACCAAATTTCTTATTCTCATTTTCACAAATAACAAGATATGTAACATATTAAAATATTGTGCCCTTAAATTAACAAGTTGTATGGAAGATTTGTGTCAAAATGTGTCACCTCAGGCGCTGGTTTATATTTAAAAGCGGGGGAGTGTCTAGGGATTGGTGACAAAGTGAGCAAGAGAGATGAGAAAGAAATTCTTAAAAAGAGTTACGAAAAAAAAAGGAACAGAATAAAAAAAACGACACGAAGAGACGAGGAATTGCGCCGACAGCAGTCGACTTCAAAGAACTTGACTCTTTCCTTCGTGCCTTGTCTACTTTATTACTCACGAGGAGCAAAAAAAAAATAAATAAAGAACGAAACATATGAAATGAATATGAAAAAGGAGAGAAAAATAATATCTAGAGAATAAAAAAAAAAACTTCATGAGGAGTGAGTTAAAGATCAAACGTGTGCAATTCCCCAAAGGATTCGTTTTTTTCTTTTTTCCTTTCATTTTGAGCTCCAATCTGTCACACAGGAAATTTGAAACTACAAAATATCAATGATGTTAATCAGGAAAAATCAAGAGGTTCTTCGAAATGTTGCAGTGTTTGGTATTTCTCCTATTCACACGAGCAATCAAATGCATTTTATCCGAAGAAATTGAAAAAGCTCACTTGAGCGTTCACAGCCCCATTCCCGCCCCTTTCGCCACTTACGAGTAGTATTGGCACAATGCCAGATTTTATTTTCACGATGTTTCAACTTCTAGGTCGCAGCAACGTGGGATATATTCGTTTTTTCACTATACTGTACGGCACAGTGAAGAGGAGAAACCAGTAGGATTCAACAGATTCAAAGACAATTTGAATCATCGTGAAAGAATCAGAGTGTAATAAATGGAAAAAATAAATGAGAGACGTCGAGATTTTTTCGTGTTTTTTTTTTAATTGAATGAGTTTTGGAAGGTACAAAGAATTGCTTCCCTGACTGAACCTCATGTCGACTTCTCTCTTTTATCAATTTTTTTTTCTTCATTTCTTTCTCCTTTTTTTTGCGGAGTTTAGAGGACGAAAAGAAAAAGAAAAGAAAAAGAAGCGAGACGAAGTCTTTTGTTTGTTGAGACCGGTTTGCAGTTCCTCGAACCATTTATTCCGGCTGGCGCTTTCGTGCTTCTTCTTTTCTCTTTCTTGGCCTACAAGCCCGTCTCCTCATCTTATTCGAGTCCCTTTCCGACTCTTCCCTCCTTCTTATCTTCTTTTTTTCTGATTTTTTTTTATTATTTTTTTTCCAAAGATTCCTTCTTTTTTCCCCTTTATTTCTTATTTTGATGAAGGCTCGTTTGCCGTCTCGTGGCAAGAGTAAAAGAAGAAATATATATATAAGAGAAGGAGAATGAAGAAAAATAGAAGACAAACGACGAGTTGGAATATAATCGCAAAACCGGATGGTCAGGTTCATGAATGAAACTCACGCGTGGCTTCAAAACACAACGAGATATACATATATTTTGTTGTCGGTGACCTCGAGGATAGAATGAAGGGAAAACGAGTGAGAAAGAGAGAGACAGAGAAATAAAAAAGAAAACGAGAAAAAAGAGATTGATAAAGTGGAATAAATAAAGAATGATGACATTAATTATTTTCCTTTCATGTTCCACATGGATGAATTTTGAAAAAAAAAAAAAAAAACTAACGTTCCACGAGGCGGAAGTGCATAAACTAGAAATGGGGATGGAGCGTATCGTGAATCACATGACGCCCTATCGGAAATCGAAGTACGGATAAACCTTTATTGAGGAGAGAGACTGATAACGATTAATAGCTGCCATTGGTTACATCCCAGTATTATCACAATCACTCATCAGCATTTATTCAACAATTTGCGTTGAATCATAATTATACGAGCATTTAATTTATTATCAGTATAAAAATATCCGATGCTTACCTTTTTCAATTTGTGGAGGAACGAGGTTCTGTGCTCCAGGTAATGCAGTGTTTCCTGGACGACCACGGGGTCTTCTTCCGACACGTGGCTGTAACACAAGAGGCATAAATCAAATTTTAAAACAATACAATTCAGAATTAACAAAAAATTAATACAATTAAACAAACATAGGAATAATAATAATAATTATAATGAAATGACAATTTTTCATGTCCTATATTTCGCGAAGTCTATTAATGCAGCAATTGTTTCCTAGTTCCCCCATCCTTCACCAGACATGAATCGTGGAATTCCGAAATGTTTCCCCAAGTACTTCCCTATCCCCTGGTATTCGTCTCTGTCAGGCCATTTTCCCCACCCTCATTCTTCTCATTGCCATCGTCGTCACGGCGCGGAGTCAGATAATCGCAAAGTCAGTCCCGCGCAGCAGCGTCTCGCCTCTTTGTTGCTGCTCGTAAAAGGATACCCCATTGCATATACAATCGCAGACCTCATGCATATATGTGTTTGCCCGAGAAAGCGTGTTTGTACGCTTCGTTTGCATGTGCATGTACGTTTAAAAACTCCCCCTTCCTCCCTCTCTTTCCCCATTCCCTCCTTTTCTTTCCCTTTTCAACTCGACTCAGCCTCCTCCATGACAACGACGCTCGGGCTTTGTTCGACTCGTGCATTTATTAGTGCAGATAAACGGGACGCCGAGCGTGCAAGAGACGACCAGGATAAATAAACTGCACTGGGGAAAATAAAGAGAAAAAAAAGGAGGAAAAAAAGAGAATGAAGGAAGAGAGGAGAAATGTATACGTAGCGTAATGTGATGCCATGAGCAAAGAGATGTATTAAATGTATACATGATAATGCATTACGTATCGATCTCCACGTGGTAGAAAATTCTGAGAAGTACTAGAAAATACCAGAAGATAAGAGGACTCGCTGAAGAATTGAATAACAACCTGATTATCCTAATCAATCAATCTATTATACTCCAAAGTAAAATAATGTCAATTCATTTTCATTTATTTTCACATTGATTCAACGCTATTTCCCTTCAGGAATGAGATGCTTCATGCTACAACTTTATACACCCTAAGTTGAGCAATAATCCAGAGGATAAATTGGTAGGGTGAATTCGAGATGCGTCTTCTCTAGTCGTGGGTTTTATTGCAAATTGGGGTTAAAGTCGCTTGGCACAGTGCCAAGGCGTTTCCCTATAGCTTTGCCTTTTGTTTCTCTCTCTCCTTTACTCTCTTCTCTCACCCTTTTGCACTGTAGATTCACTGTCGCATACAAGACTGTGTGTCGCATTCTGCTAGTTATATCCAGATATGTTTTGCATTCATGTACATACATCCAACGCACTTTGAGCATCTCACTGTGGAGAGAGGCATAATTACGAATATGGAAATACCTACGTGACCATAGTATCACACATTCCAGTCGAGTTAATTAATTTCACTATTACAGTTGAGTCTACACGTATACTATCACACAATACATATCGATTAAATTACTTGCTTGTATATATATGTATGTGAAAAGAAGAGGATAAAATGAGAGAGAGCCTTAGCTTATCGCGAGTATGTAAATATTCAAATTCAGTTTCAGACCTTTAACCTTTCGACGTTTATTGAATCAGACAGAGGATTTAGCTGGTGAGCTCTGAATAATTTCACAGCAGTCTGAAGCACCAGCGTTAGATATGGGGAAAATATAAAAGAATAGCGAGAAGAAGAAGAAGAGCCCAGATTTTTGAGTGGTAGAGATAAAAAAAATGATGATTATTAAATAAAAACTCAATAAAAAAGAATTCAACTATCGTTATTGTCAAAATGAAAATAAATGGAATAATATCAAATTCTCCTTTGTCACCTCCATTTACCCGTAACTGTCAACCGCGCGGGTAGATATTTCGTCGATCGATCGAACCGGGTTATCCGTGTGCCACACGGCGGGAATTCATTTTCCCTTTCCCTCTGTGGACCCCAATATACTCACGCACATATACACACACAGACATATAGCCACCTAAACCTCCTCTCGCACGCCATGATGGATAACTATTATCCCTCCGTTGTCGGGGCATTCACACTCGTGTTTTCGCTTTTTATTCGAGGCCATGTGTGTACACTCAGCTAGCAAATAAAATGGAGCAGGGATGGGCAAAAAAAAAAAGAAGAATTAAAAAAAAAGCACATAGAAAGAAGGAGTGAATGTTGAAGTGGGCGTGATTCGTATTTAACGCGGTTCGACTTACTTTCGTTTTCTTTCTGCCCCACTCACAACTTTGTGTCTCGTTTTTTTTTTTATCGTATTCTTTTTCTTTTTAAACTGATAATGGACGGTCCCCTCTTGGAGTTTTATCCATGGAGGGTCAACGAGGGTCACCCGTCACTTATTCTCATCTATCTGTTTCTATATACGTCGGTGATTATTATTATGATGATGATGATGATGCACCACACTATGAAGAAAAAAAAATCACCAGTAATATCCGGCTTCTGTACACTTTTTACACTTGTTAGATGCGTTCCCAGTGGCCCTTTCCATTCAAGAGAAATTTATGAATCAATAAAAGCTATTTATCTAATTCAATGAATGATTAATATCTCATCATCACGTTTTCGTGAAGTTTGGAGCGAGTGAATTTCTACCTCTATTATGAAAGCAATTTGAATTATTTTTTTTTTATTTCCCTGTGTGTGTTGAGCAAGTGGAGTTATCGATCTGTTCGAAAATAATTGCACAAAGACACTCTAATCCTCTGTCACGAGAATAAAACGAGCAACGAGAAAGACAAGGCTAGAGAAGAGAGAAAAAAAAGGGGGAAGCATAGACAGGGCCATTCATGAGCTCCCGGAAAATCACGAGAATATCGATCCTCTCTGAAAGCTCGGACGCGTGCGGATATCCACAGGAGGGAGAAGAAAAAGACCAAAGGTGGAAAGGGCCGTTAGGAAAATACGCACCACTGTGTTGTGAATTTGTCTCTCTCCTTGACACCCAACACGGTTCTTTTAACCGGTATTAACACAGACACATGCAGTAAAAAAAAAAACACTTGACCACGTTTTTACGAGAGGCGAAAAAAATTGAAATTTCAATAATTATTGCACATATGAAAAATCATGAATTATTCCTCACAGTATATGATTTTTGTATTTTCCTGTTAAATTTATATTAGTTAATTAATTATTTTTTTTTTAACTAAATGAATTATTATTTCTGTTATATATTTGAAATATTGGGCACTAAATTCCCCGTGATTGTTAAAACGTCGCTGAGACGTGAACTGCGATACGCGCGGGCCGCAGTGCTGCCGTCTACTGGGACCGTGAGAGCACCCGCTTCTCCCCCTTCTTCCCACTTACACAAACGCAATGAGCAAGAATATAAAAGCCCCCCCTCTCCACCACTGCCAACTCGAAACCGCCACGCCGACGACCCCGTGCGCGCACACACACTTTGCGATGTTGGAACGACGATATCCCTCCTCCTCCCCCTCCTCCTCTCTTCACGAGTTTTTTTTTAACCTCCTCCATTCGATCCATATATACATGCTCTTCTCTCTGTATTCCATTTCCCCTCTTTGTCTACCCGTTAACATAGACGCACCCCACACACATACATACAGTACTCTGTGTTCCTGGCCAGAGCCAGTACACGGATGAGAGAACCCCTCAAAACCTAGCGCGTCACGTGAACGATAATATTCCAAACTCGCGGAGTCTGATGCATATCCGATAACAGTGGTGTTTTGCTCCTTCCCTTATGGGGCTAAAGTTCGCAAAGCCAACAGTTTACATATATTTCCCATTTTTTTTTCCTATTCTCTGAATTGTAGTGTATTCATTTCTCAAGAGGACTAGAAGACGAGAAAATTTGGTGGACAAATGGAATGGAGCATAGATCCAAAAATTACTTTAGTGGTTCGAGAAAAAAAACTCCTAGTGCATTAATTGAATTAAAGCATTTCATTTTCATGCATGAAATTTTTGCAAATTTTCCTCGTTAATTTATCGTGCTTGAAAAATTTAAGGGACTTAATTCATTTCACTATACAAATACCCGTCAACTTGATTCTCGACGAGTTCGGTCAACTCTGCCGTTGAAGTTTGTCCAAACTCCCTCTCAACTCTGCCTGAACTACCGCACAAACAGGTGGGACAAATTGAAGTTGTGTGTATTCTACAGTGTAGATGCGTACATACACAGCTATATTCAATAGTAGGTGGGTCGAGTCTCCTGGCGCCTCGGTCGTTGATACAACCTCCCCTTCTTTTTGCCCCCCTCATCTACCCTTAGTATAGGTTATATACCAGTAGATTTAGTACAGACACAAGCGAGACTGTATTGGAAAGGGGGAAAAGAGAATTACTCTTCCTACCAATACACACATACGTGAAAAAGCCTTCGGGCTTGTCTATATCCCAGCCAAAACGCAGCCTCCATCACATTTTGTTCTCCCAACGGGCAAAAACAAATGATAACGCGTCCGGACGTAGCCTTCAACGTGCCAGAAACCGGTTGAACGCGATGAGATGAAGATAAAAGAAAGAAAAATTAAAAAAAAAAAAAAAAACAAGAATAAATTTAAAAAACTAAAAGAATTTCTCTATTCAATCTTGGGGAATTCGTCTTGCACATTCGTTATCTCATTGTTGCTCAATTTATTCACCCCCACACTGAGACAGATTGGAATGTTGACTGACGCGTTTATAAATTGTTTCACGAATGAGTACAGGTGATGAGAGGGGGAAAAAAAGAGGGAGGAGAAAAATTGAAAGCATACTGCAGTTATCGACCTTGGAAAGCTGGTAAATATCCAAATGGAGACCTGAGCATTGATGTTACTACTTGAAAACTCCCCTATCATCATCATCATCATCATGACAACTGAATAGACTATTAGAGTATGCAATAGGTCAGTGGCATTTAGAAAAAAAAGTCAAGTATCAAACTGAGAAAAATACCAATTAATTTATCAGTCTGCACTGACCAAAGGAAAGTAGCATTGAAAAGAGGTGAAACAAATTAACAAACGGAAAGGGGTCGACAGGAAAGTCTTTCACTGTATGGAGCTATTAGTTTGCGGATGTAAACACAAGACGAAGGAAACTACGAGAGAGAAAACGAGAGGGAGTTGAGAGGGAGGGATGCCTTTCCGAGGCAAGTTGAATAGAAAAGGACGTGAGGGGAAAATGAGGGGATCGATGGTGTGAGTGAGATAGAAAGTGAGGGAGAGGATTTGAGAACTAGCTGGGTAAAGCAGAGTAACGTTACCCCGGCCAACTGGCGGGGGTGTGTCTCACCCCCGTTTGGTGCTTCTCCTACAGCGAATCAATACAGCTACCAACCGCCACCGCCCTACCCTCACCCACTGATTCGTACACACCCCTTTAACTCTTCTAACCCCCTTCTCGTAATTTCAAACTCATTCCTACATTTCAAACCGAGACATTCTCTACTACCCCCCTTTTCTGTTGATCTCTGGGTTCCCTTGTTTTGTTCCTCTCAAACACTATCCTCAAAATCCCTTTCTACTTGTCTGCGCATTTCATCTATATATATGTATGTATGTGTAGATGTCTTTCCATTTGCCTCAATTTTTTTTCTTTTCCTCTTCGACAACTTTCCTTTCACTTGCACATCCTTTTGCCTTGGATACTTTATTTCTATCCCTAGTCATTCATTTTTTTGTGCTTCTACCCCTTTTTTTCTCATTTTTGTTTGTTTTTTTATTCTGTTCTATTTTTATTCCTCTTTTGCCTTCATTTTTCGGTTTCTTGTTCTTGTTTGCTTTTGTTTCTCCAGATTGCAAAAGTTATAGTTTGACACTGCAATTGAAAAGTTTCATGCTCTAACTATTCATTGAAACACAAGCACGCTGAAATTGTTTGGTATTGCGATATGCCATGGTTATATATTTCTATGCAACTACTCAAAAGATTATTGTTTATAACGAATTTGCCCTCTTGAAATAGTTTTCCAACGTTTCGAGTTCCCCTACTTTTACAATGGATTGATCCTCTTGAAGTCGTGTCTATACCATCAAGTTTTATACATTTTTCCGCAGTTATCGTGGTTTAAGTAAACTTGAGAAGCCTTTTTGAATATTGCGGAGTTGGAACTGGCGACAATCCAAAAAAAAACTCTAGGCGTTGAGTTGTTGCCCAATATTTATGTTTGACATGGTGCCTCTCGCGGAATACATAAATATAGATATGCAATCTCTATATTGAGAGTTAATAGGATAGGAGAAGCAAAATTATCTATGAGGGTAGACAGGGTGAAAAAAGAAAAAGGGGTGAAACGGACATATTTGATGCTTTATATTATGAAAATCCGTCGAGATCAGTGGAAATAATTGTTAATAAGTTGAAAAACTTATGGAAAATTGATTTTTCCACTCTTCTCCATGGACCAATTACTAGAACACTCATGCTGCTTATTTCTCCTATATTCATTTTGTTAATAATTACAGTAAATAATGTGACTACACATTAGATGCATTCAATGATGAATAAGCAATTGAAACGTAATAGAATAATAAATAGTCTCTTCTGTCGTTCAGAGGAGATCGACAGTTTTACGATTCTCCATCAGTTTCAATAAAATAAATTGCAAATTAGGATTTCCACATGAAAAGACTCTTCTCATTGGTTTTATCGTATTTTTATTCCATCATATCGAGCAATTTAAACTGGAGTCGCAGAATCAAATTAGGATGTCAGTCCAGACGAAGAAAAAAATGAATATATAATTAATTGAATGAGAAATGGAGAATCTAGAGTCATTCGCTGATAGCTATATAGCTCATCCTATCGATCTGACACACTGTGAGTTAGTATTAAAGGGCACCTCACGATACGATATTAAAATCCGAAAATAACCACTAATCATTTATCCTCTAATGGCATAAATGTGGAAAGTGGAAGTAATGAAGTGAAGAAACTATGAAAAATGTGTCTATGCTCAGCTTACCACAACTATCGCGTGCGTCATCAGTCCAGTCGACGACCTCGACCTCCTCGGCGTCATGCCGACAACCTCGCCCCTCATGATACTCTCCACCACTGCATTCATAAAATTTATAGTATTTTTATTTAAAAATCTTTCGTAATGTTTACGAAATAAATAAGGATATATTCAACTGACCTCCATCGCCAATGAGACGCATCTGTACCAGACCTGGGTCTTCATTGTGGTCCTCCAAAACTGTGTCATCTGTCACAGTTAAATCCTAGAATGACACAGAAAGAAAAACACATTCCATTCAATTTTCCATCTATAATATTGCATTAAAAAAAAAAATAAGAAGCCGAAAAATTTATTTACCTTCGTTGACTCGTTGTAACCGACGATAACAGCAGTGTACCACTGTGTAGTGCCTTCAGCACGATAAACCTCGACCCTGAAACCAACCAAGACACTTGGTGTGGTCAAGAGGATCCGCTGACCATCCTGCATCTCAGCCCAGCGTTTAACTGCATTCCCCCAGGGTACAGAACCCTTTGTGAGTTCCCAATCCTGATAAATGAAACAAAAATAAAAATATTCATGACTCTATTAATCAATTAATTACTTTTCAAAATGTTATGGAATTAATTTAATGGATTTTTTACGATTCACAGTAATCAAGGTTGAAAGACTCATTTTTATGAGAAAAAAACTTGTGGAGGATAAATTACGATAACCAGTCACGATTTCGATGAAACTATTCAGCAAGAACGAAGAAAGTACGTTGATCGATCAAACTTTAAGAAGAAAGTCAACTTTTCAAACTTTTGGAGAACTTTCAGAAAATGAAAGAAGAGAGAGAAGGAGGACAGTTTGTGTAAGATGGGTAGATGCTTCATCTTGATCAGAAAAGTTTGAATTTATTGGGTAATTGGAAAGTTCGTCAGGAACCAGGGATTCAAACTCAACGAGCTGAAAGTTTTGTTTTTTCTCTTTTCTTTCAACGAAAATTGATCAATTCTATCAGAGATTTTACCATGCAAAAGGGAGGGGGGAATAGTTGAGCATTAGAATGATTGTGATTGGGTGAATTGAGATTCATGTGAAAATGATTTTATTGGAAAGTACTTTAGACACGTGACCCCCTGATGGTTAGGATATAGTCTGCCAAGGACCGTTACGTAGGAAAACGGAGGAATATGTTGGCGCCTCTGGTCTTGGCCATTCTCCAGCCAGCATTACGCTACTCTTCTCCTCTTACTTTGAATTAAAGTGAGAGAGAATGAGGTGAACTGAGCTCACAGCTGCCAGGACAGTAAGAGCAACAAAAAAAAATTCATGCGCTTGATTTCTTGTGTCTCAGTTGAAAAAAAGAAGAGGGAGAGGGAGAAAAAAAAATGTAATGAACAAGTTCCATTCTTGGTTGTATGTATATATATTGGTAAGATGTTAAACTCAATCCTAGAAGGAGGCAGAATGCTGTTTATAGTTCAGGGTCGTCGGACTCTGATACATGGAAATCTTCATAGTGAAAGTTTCCACTGATTCTATGAAGAGTGTGAAAAAAACAGTCTACTGTTGAATGAATAGCTCTGAATAAATTAACATAATAATGTTGAAGTATTCAGATAATCGAATGACTTTGATCCAATCCATCAAGGAATTATTAACAAAAATCAATAGCCAAGTAGAGATGAAACATAAACGATCATTAGACTTCAAACTAAGTCAAAGGCATTTCACGCCGTAATTTCATCACTGGCCAACTTTTAACAGCAAAAGTTGACGGAAGTTTAATTACTTGGAAACAATTCCATGGGTATACCCAGACAAAGGACGTTTGAACAAGAGAATAGTTATTTTTTTTCTCTATGCCAATTTCTTGCTACATTCCTTTTATACATTTCACTCCTCTAATATTGTTAGCTCATAGAATTTTACTTACAGCAAAGGGCTGAAGTTTCCTGCAGTCGACAAACTCCAATCTTCTGTCATGCATAAACTCCACTGGCATCATCTCCTCATCGAGTTGCGCCCTTGAAACAAGTGGATAGAAACTCTGCAATCGAATAAAATTAATTGATAAATTGTTGAGCAGTAATTTCATTTCAAATACTCGAGTTCTCCAGTGAATAACAAAAACTTGTATCTGAATGACTATCCGGAAGACATATCAAATTATTCATGCAAACTTAATGACAGTATTATTCGAGTTAAGGAAAGTTATAATCTAATCAATAATCGATTCATGTTTTCCAATAAGCAAAGAAGTGAAGCAATTACTGCTGGTATACAAAGCAAATGTTTTGAATTAACGAAACCCGTTTGCTCAACATGGCCTCTTATTACATACTCAAATTTAATAAAACGGAATTCATGTCGTTTATAACAATGTTACAAAAAAAATGTATAGCACCGGTTCTAAAAGAAAATATTGAATAGAAATAATTGCAAAAACTATGAATGTACTTTCGCCGTGAGACAAGACTGTGTAGGCGTTTAATATCGTGGGATACATATGTACATATATATCTATGTATGTGGATAATTAAATATCTAATTACGATTAGAAGTGAACGCACGTGGGAGCCAACGTGGAAGATTGCATGCGAATCACTAGCATTTCCGTTTCACTTTATTTCCCCTTTTCCAACATTAATTAATCCACTTGGATACAGCCGGTGAAATAGAAGCAAGAGAGAGAGAAAAAAAAAGTACAGCATAAAGATGAAAAACTTACGATTGCAGGCCAAGCAACGGTTCCGTTATTGGTGGTAGTGCTCCGGATTGATTTCCCGTTGAGACGATGTTGATGATTATTATTCGGATGATTGTAATGCTGATCAATTAAAAAGCTGCTGTGGCGTGGATCCGGTCTCTCTGCCCAGCAGAGGGCCTTTTCAATGAGAAAAAATGAAAACACAGTATCACGGTGAGGTGATAGCCATTCACGTCTCTGCCACTCGACGTCGTCATACTCTACGAGAACCTAGTAACAAAAAAAACATAGAGTTTACAATATAGAACAATGAAATTGTTCATTTTACAAATTGAAATCCTACATTATTCGAATGAAAAATTCATATTCTCCACAAGAAAGGAGGAAGAAGGAATTAATAAAAAATTTTAGTACAGCCAGACTGTCCAACGTGTCTAGCGTCTGTGCAAGTGAGTGTTTACATCGTTCATCTATGAATAAGTATGAAGTGGTGTATAATTGCGATTACGATGCATTATTCATGAGATGACAACGACGAAGAGTATAAGGAGTAGGTTGAGAGGTGAAGGCGGTTGAGGTGGAAGAGACAAGACAGAGGATAAGAGAGGGAGAAAAAGAGAGAAAGAGAAAGAGGGAGAGAAGAAGGAAGAGGCGTGGGTCGATTCGCACGCTCGGTTTAGTACCCAGTACTCGTTATATCCGTGTGTAAGACGCGTACAAAATATATGCATAGGCATAATGTGAGATAGGGCACGCGCACACACTAACGAATTGAGATGTGCATTAACAAAACTGAAACAAAACTCATTAGTAGATTCAACCATTGGGAACAGCTGTGGCATTTTAGCAAATTTCGTACAGTCTGATTGAAAATAAAAGGCTTGTTCTGAAATTCTCATTGAAGATAAGTGGAGTGTCTCATTCCAATTTATATTTCTTTTCTTTTTTTTTTTGCAAGTACAATACAACTGAACACTCACAATTAATTGAACGGTTACCTAAAGATACATCCATCTACTCCAGAGAAGTTCAATTACGTTACCTCTATCTACGTAATCGCTCGCCTGACATTGTTTGAGTCTCATAAAGTTCTTCGTTTAAAAAAGACAAAAAAAAAGTAATTCAATAAGCAAAATGAAGGGGTTAATTCAGTATTGTATTGTTTAGCTTTATAATTTTCCCCAGAATACAAACTTCTACAAAGCTAGTATCTCATTCCAGTTCTCGTCTTGCGTAAACTTGCCTTTGTCAGTCTCTGTGTATGATTGCTTTCCTTTGACTATACAGAAATGCACGTGCTCGCTGGCACTGTTGCCAAGAGACCCCCACCAAATTCATTTCAAATGAAACCATTCATAAAGCTAATACAATTACCTTTCTAATTTTCTCCCAAACGGTTTCACATGTTTTTCTCTCATTTTCATTGCTCTACTATCATCACAGACGAGATTTTTGAAAATAAAAGGAGTAGAAAGGGGAAAAATTTCGAAATAAATTGAAAATAATCATTGAAAAATGAGCGGCTTGAAAGCCAACAGTTCCGAGACTTTCCACCAGATGTCGGTAATAGGTGGAGTGTAAATCCATGATGGCCGACTAAAAAATTGTAGCTCCACCCCCTAGCAACGGTATGAGTCCCACCTACACCGTCACCGTGGCAACTCCGCGAATTTCGCGGCCATCATGGCTTCCTGACCTGCCTCAAGCATCCCCTCTTTCCATTCAGTCAGTACCTAACACATTCTCTCTTACCTTGTATTTAAAGGTCCTACTTTTCTTTCTCTACGTTTTCCCCCTATTCAAAGGTTGGGAATTATCTTTAAATTCTTTTTGAAATTCTCAAAATAACCGATAAATAATTTTCCAAAGAAGTGAATTGGAGCAAGGAAGGAAGAACTCAACAATTCAGGGAATAATTGAGTGGAATTGATGACATATACATGATTTCCATTGAATGTTCGAATAAATGATTGAATCAATGAATAAGTTCGAGGATTTATTCCGTTTTTTCTTACTTTTATTTCAATGACTCAAAGTTTTTTGTTGGCTTTACAATCGACTACCAGAGTTTTGGAGCATGCAAAGAGTTTGGCTCCAAAATCTGTAGCGAAACAACCATAGCAAACTTTCACTAGGTTCTGAATCTCCCTTCATATTCCCGCGCCAACAGTCACGCTTCCACTTTCCATCCTCTACTCCTTCCTATTATTATTATATTACAGTGGGCTTAGGCGTTTACCGTCAGTCGGTAACTCCAAAATCCCATGAGATTGAGATTCAATCACTGAAAAATCATTCGTAATAAAAATTAATGAATTCCACTGAATATTAATTAAAAGGAAAATTTAATCAACTTTTCATTTGTTCAATTTCAGACTCTAGAATGTCTCACAATGGAGCAAAAAAAAACATTCCGAGCTAGACTTTTCGCCTACCGCAACGAAAACAGAATTGCGAGAGTTCATTTTATTCGAATGTGAGAAAAAAAGATTCGCGTCGAGTAAAACATAGAAAAGGGGGCGAACATTATTTCACGACAAAAGATTCTATTCGTTTTTTTTTCTTCACTTACTACTGTACCTCGTTTTTATGCTGCATCAACGAGTTGGCTTTATTCATTCGTAGTGAAACTGCGTATTTTTATAGAGAGAATAAAAAGAGCTAGAAAAACTCGGCTATGTTTTAACGTAGTTACTTGCACATAGGAAATGTATGGGGGAAGGTAGGGTAAAATGGACATTGCAATTGAACGGTTCGAGATAGAGCTTTTCTAATAGCTCCATTGGAAAGCTGAGAAAATTTTAAGCGAAGAAGATGTGACAAAAATTATTTTTGGCAATTTCTTGGAAATTTTACTTTTCCAGCCAAGTTTTGAAGGGGTGAACCTTTCGAAAACCGTAAAAATTCACTTTTTCGACGATATCTGTGATTCTGTTGGTCGTAGCGACCCGGGGCTGGTCTAAAATGAAAGCTGAGCTCATTAGCCATCGATTCATGTTCTTCAAATTTTTTTTAATTAATTTTTCGAAAACTTAGAAGCTTTTTTCTGAAAATCAGTTTTTGCCCTATAAGTACCTGAAAAATCAATAATTTTCTTTTTTAACCACATAAATCGATGAGAAATGAGGTCACCTTTCATTTAACATCAGCTCCAGGTCACTACAACCAATAGAACCAAAAATATTCGGAAAAAAAAGAAATTTCTTTAAAAAAGGAGGATTTTACCTCCCAGATTTGGAGCGAAAAATGGAATTTTTGCAAAATTCCAAAAATTAACTTCTGACATATAATTTTCATGGAAATTTTCTCACCTTTCCAATGGAATACTTTTAGAACAGAACCATCTCAAGCCATTCAATCAACATGTCCATTTGATCCCTCTTTCCCCGAAATTTCCTCAAAGGTTTTATTTACTCCCAGAAATAATGATGGCTTTGATATTAGATTTCTGAATAATGAGACAGAATAATCAAGGAAGACGAGCCAAGAAAGGAGGAAGAAGGATATGAGTGTCAAAGTAGTGAGATTTTCGAGAAAAAAAAAAATATCGTCTTACATCTCAAGTTGACAAGAGTCAAGTTGCAAGATTCGTGTTATCTGCGTTTGTAGATCGGGACAATGCCGAAAATGTATGAATAAAAGGGGGGAAAAGAATGGAGTGGAGGAATTCACTGGGCCGATGAACGCTTCTGTCCGATCCCTCACTCTGGTTTACCAACACCGGAAGTTAAAGGCCACCGTCCGACCTTGTGTCGGTCGCACTCGACTTAACCCAGAGGCGCTCGTGCCAGACACTTGATCCATCTGCTTCGATCACTGTACTGGGTGTCCCGTCAATTACACATCTTTAATCGATCGTTTAGTCTCTTTGTTCCAAACTATACATTGAAATCTTCGACAGCTGTTTCCAGAGATATTATAAAAAATGATTGGAAATAGAATGAATTTGTGGACAACTTTGGGCAGAAAATTATTTTTCCTTCACCTCAATCTTTCGAAACATGTTTTTCCAAGTTTCAATTATTTATCTTGTTTATCAGACACTTCGAGATGAATTGCCTGTTATTTTTTCAAAGTCATTGAGCTCATCGAGCTGCTTCTTTGAAAACGCAATAAATAATGATGGAGTGAAATGTAGATCGAATATGGGCCCCTTTAAATAAACTGAAACAGTAATCTGGAACATTCAAGCTGATGGAACGATATTCTCTCATTGGTAGTAGTTAATAACGTTTCCGTTTCGTAATACCATCTACCATCGAAAAATATGTTTTGAAAAGAAATGGATTGAATGCCCAAGAATTAATTTTAAAAAAAGGGTAAACTGTATTTAATGACGGTGGATTGAAGATTAACGGCATGCTTGGAATTGCAAATTATAAGCGCGGGTCGTCCTACACGACCGCGTGACGCACGGAGCAGCCATTGGATATTTTTAAATGTTAATCGGATGCAACGGTGCTTTTGTGATACTCACTTGCCATTGTCTTTTTAACATTCTCATCGTAAACACGTGACATGTGACAATTGGTAAATAGACATTTAAGCCATTTTGCGAAAAATTTAAAATCAAAAATATTGTAAAATCTCGTCTATTAAAGGCTAAATCAGCATAATATATTCACTGAATTATTAAAATGGAATCGAGAGATGAACGTCAAGAGTATAAAAGTTAATAGAGTGAAATATACTCTTAAAAAAAAAAAAATCTTTCACTTTGGAGCGGCTCTCAGTGAAGTTAAAATCAAGGAAATATTACAAAATTCTGCCAAACTTATTCAAAATAGAGTGAAATAAATTATGATGAAATTTGAATAAACTGAAAATCAGCAAAAAGCTATAAAAAAATGCAATAAAATGGAAAGCTGGAGAAAGAATTTAGCTTTCAATGAATCATGTGGATAATATTGAGTAGAATCATAAATTTCCCTTTGCTGAAGGAAATGCTCTAGTTTCGACAGTGTGAGAAGGCATTGGGCGTTGGCCCGTACTTTGTACACTAGAAAGAGATAGAAATAGCTTGGAATTGAGGAATTGAAAATGAGGATAAGGAGGGTAGGTGTTGGGATTTATGTTATGTACTGAGGGAAAGTAGTAGATTGCAGTTGAAATGAGAGGATACAGGGAGAATTGTTGAGGACAAGAAAGTGGATAGAGAAACGTGGAGGAATGGCAGTTGGATTTGTTTTAATCAAAATCCCTCTACGGTTGAAGGAATACGTGCATCCTCGGGTGAGTAACCTACCCCTCGCATATTTAGTTGCCGGCGAAATGTGGTTCTTATCTAGGTGGGAATACTGCCATGAGGGAATAGAGAAACTCGTAAAGTAGCTGCATGTCTAGCTTTCCCCTTCCACAAACTCTTCTCATCCAATTCTCCGCGAACTCAAATAATACGAAAATATCTCCTTTAATTTCTGGAAAATATATTTGTAACACTCTATTTCAATGGAAAAAATAATTTTAAGAGAAATTGAAGCAAAATGAATATTTTAGTGAAATGGTTCAACATGGTACATTTTTGATGATTTCATGGAAGGGCTTAGAAAATTGTCAACAAAAAACATTCACTAAAATTGATTTTCGAGAGTTTTTCGGAGATCGAAAGAATTAGCTTCAATTACTGATATAAAAAACATTGATTTCAAATATTTTCACTCATTCTCAGTAATTTTCATTAGAAACAGAGTGAAAAATATCAAACTCCTTCTTAAAAAATAATTCACAACGACTAAATAATGAAAACAAAGTCAAAATTTCATTAATTGCAAATTAAATTCAACAGAAAAATACAGAAAATCAGAATATTAATCGTCGAAAATTTGCAGTCTGATAGTTCACCTTTAATACGAGGTGAGTGTCGGATAGACGTATATATATTGTAGTCAAGTAGAGGTACGAGTAGAAAGAATGGTTGGACGAGGAATGCCAAAGAAAATAAAAAACTCGTTGGGTTGAGATGAAATCTTCTCGGTGGATATAATATCGTCGCGTGATCATTTCAGGGTGGCATGAGAGCTCACCGTGTGCACAGTACTGAAAAGAGGACATGGATGAGAGAACGTTCAAGGGTCGAGGCGTCATCGAATACCATAACATCCCCTTTAATCCAAAGCGCAACCGTGTCGGCATTCCCCACCCACGTTTTTCCTACCAGACCGCCAGAGACACGCGCTCGGGTTTCAGAAGAGAGAGCATCTATTCCCTTTTGAAGCATCCAATACTTGCTTCTTTTTTATCAATTTTTTTGCCCTATTTCTTAGTCTATGCAAGTGCAAAGTATAAAACAAAAAAAAGCATTGTGAATTTTTCTCGAGCATTTCCCTTCTCTCATCTCACGTGTTAGTCCAGTGGACATACTCAAAATGAGCTAAAATTCAAGCATATGAAGGAGAAACGGTACATCCTCGAGGCAGGGAAAGGCTTTGGAATTGTAAAACTGACCATTTGGTGGGACCACACCCTGTGCGTGTACACTAGTTACCTTGACGACGCTCTTAAAGAGGCCTTGTATATCCCAATACTTTCATAAATACCACATCCACGCATACCTGTCAGGCCCCCCCAAATTATTCCTTAAAAAACCAACTCCCCATCGTATTTACTCTCCAATTACTTCTTCCCAATCATCGTGAACATGTGTGTACATAAACTTGTCAAATTTCATGGAGTTTTGTGGAATTCTCGGTTGGCAGTAATAAGCCTGTGGTCGTTGAAACAGACATACGTGACATACACGTTCTATGATTTCGTGCGTTTATCCTAGCCTTGCAACAATACTTCTTCACAGAACTTTCTCTCTCATGTGCAAAGAATCCGATGGGATAAGAATAGAGTACTGCACTCGAGTGTTTAGTGGGAAAAAGAAACCAAGAAATTGAAGGAGAGGGAAAAAAAACAAGTGAGAAATGAAGAGATGAAACCTATTTTCGTTCACTCCGTGAATAAACCTCCGCGGGAGTCTTTTTCAATTCATTTTTCCAATTCAAAAGGAATATTTTCCAATTTTAAATGGAAAGTTTCATGTGAATTATCGATTCAGTATAATTCAGTTGTGTGAAAAATTGAAAAATTTTAACGCAGGTCATGGTACTACGTATGAAGAAGAAAAGAGTATTGTTGCCATGGTGACCATCAAAAGCACCGATCAGACACGAGGGGGTTGGTGTTACCTCCTTCTTCACCATCTCTCTTTATCGTCTACTTTCCTACGAAGACCATTGCCGGAAGCCAATGTACATAGATACATCTTTGAGAAAACTACTTTACCTCAGATATTTAGAGGATTATTTTGAGAAGCATGCGTTATAAATTATTTCGGAAAAATGTCAAGAATCGAAAATAGAAGATGATGAAAATTACTTGAAATTAGTAAAAATATTTGAGGTGATCAGCAAAATTATATAGGGGAAGGTGAGGTAAATTGGGCACTCCAATTGAACGGCTTGAGATAGAAATGTTAATGATTCCATTGGAAATCTGAGGGAATTTTCGATGAAAAACGTGTGTCAGAATTTTTTTATTTTCAATTTTAGGAAAAATTTACCTTTTTAGCCAACTATTGAAGGGGCCTCCTTTTTAAAAATCGAAAAAATTCACTTTTTTGGTTATATCTGCGGTTCCGTTGGTCGTAGTGACCTGGGGCTGATCTCAAATAAAAGATGAGCTCATTTCTCGTCGATTTATGTGGTTCAAATTTTTTTTGAAATCAATTTTCAAATATTTCATAGGTCATTTTCTGAAAATCAGTTTCATGCCCCATAATCACCATTAATCGATGGGAAATGAGCTCACCTTTCATTTAAGAATAGCCCCAGGTCGCGACGATCAATAGAACCAGAAATATTCTCGAAAACCTCAAATTTTCCAAAAACAGAAGAGTTTTACCCAAAAAGAGCTTGCGCAAAAAATAAAATTTTCAAAATATTCCAAAAAATAACTTCTGAAATATGATTTTCATGGGGCACTTTCTCATCTGCCTATTGGAATCATCAGAAGAAACCTATCTCCAATATTTCCATTCATTTCGAGTAATTTTCACAGCATAAAATACCAAAATAAATTCGTGTCCGTTTTGCCATCTCTTATTCCTGAAATGTTTCTCCAAAAACGAAACATGATTGAAGAAAATTCACCAAACTTCTTGAGTAATGGTAAAAATCTTTATTCAGTGGAATAAAGAAAAATGAAAAATGGTAGAATGCAGGGTCGATGATGAATACATAGGCCTTGTGAGGAATCGACAGACATGTGAACAAGCGAGAGGGGGAGATTATTGATCCCTGCCATAGAGCCCTTTTGCCCCAAATACCAAACTGCCCCTCCCCACTTCTTCGTGACACTCTTTTGCCTTCTTTTTTCTTTCCTCTGCACCTTTCTCGTTGTGCGGCCAACTTACTCGCCCACGTTTTCCACAGCCTCTCTATTATATCCTGCGGACATGCATTAAACATTCACCACTGCCGTTTCATTTCTTCCATCCTGAAGGCTTTAAAAAAAAAATTGCCTCTCGTATTCGTGCCTTCTCATGTGATTGTAAACGAAGAAGAAATTACTCCAAGTCATTTATAATATTCCAGCGTTCAAATTTAAATCTACGCGCCACGATTTCATAACACACAACGTTGCCTCAACACGACTAAAGCTTCAAAATCCCATTTTTTTCAGATTAATCCTCCATTACAAACGATTTTTCCTCCACATTTCTGATTTATTCCCCCAAACTTTGTAATTATATCGCATGATGGAATATTGTTATTCGATATTTGAGCAACAAAATGAATAAAAAAAAAAGTAGGTATAAAAAAAGGCCTGACCCCGATTACATGCTGACCCTCGGCTGTGTGAGGCCAGAGAAAATATTTTCGAGCTCCTTCGTGCACGGGGTATGCGATAATTGTGGCCTCAAGAGAAAGAGAGGCCCAGTGCGCCATCGTGTATACATGCACGATGGCTGGATTAATGCCTTCAAGGAGAGGAACAAGAATGAGGAGGACGTGTGGATCGTGTAACGGTCAAATCGACGAACCGCTAGCTTCCCCTCTCTCTCCCCTTTCTCTCAATCCCCCTCAACCACTACGTTTTACTCTCTTTCTTTATCTGACACAAATTGAAAAATCTTGCTGTGGAAAAATCGTGAATCTTGTATTTTTAAAAAGAAAATTTTTTTTTTGGAGGCACATATGAGTGCATGAAATTGGAAGCCAACTGACATGCGACAAAAATACGTCGTTTTATTTTTGCCTCAGTTCTCTCAAACTTACTCATCACGAAATTTGGTATAGAGGAAGGTGGGGCAGAATAGACATCAGGGGTAAAATGACTTCTAGGCAAATATTATGGAAAACTCTTGAAATTAATAGGAATATTGGCGGTAGATTGTTTTTGATGATTTCATTGGAAAGGAAATCTTGGGCGAGAAACGAGTGCCGGAATTAATTTTTTTGAATTTTCGGTGATTTTGACTTTCTTGAGCACTTTAAAGGGGTAAAGCTTTTCCTTTTTTTGAAAATTTCCAGTTTTTTGAGAATATCTTCGGTTCTATTTGTCGTAGCGTAAAAATTCCAAATGGAGGTGAAAGATAAGATTATTTTCTATCGATTCATAGGGTTTTCAATTTAAAAATATTGATTTTTAAGATATTTATGAGCATTTTTGTGAAACAGCTTCGTGAAACAGTTTTTGGCCTATAACTATCCCAAAAATTGATACTTTTAAATTAAAAACCCCATAAATCGATGGGAAATGAGCTCACCTTTCATTTGAGACCAGGCCCGAATTGCTGCGACCAATAGAACCCGAGATATTTGCTAAAAACTGAAAATTTTCAAAAAAGGAGAGACTTACCTCTCAAAAATGCTGAAAAATATCGAATCTTTGAAAAAATCTAAAAAAATACATCTAACACTCGTTTTCCGGCTAACATTTGCTCAGCTGTTCAATAGAATCATTTAAAAAAATCCATCTCGAAGCGTTTCATTACAGTGTCCATTTTGTCCACTCTCCCTTAAGTATTTCTATAATAGATGGATCTTTGAAAATTGAGGTAAAGTTTTGGAGGCCTATCTTTATCGCCAGATAAGAAATTTTTCTTCCAAAAATGTATGGCTTCGAAATACGTAGGGGGACGAGTCTAACGCCTGCGCCCATTGGTACAGGCATAAATGACGCATCTCGTACGCACATATGTGTACACAGAGAGATGTTGAGTATATAGGAGTTGGGCACGCTCCACGCGCACGTCAGGGCCAATGACCCCTCGTCTGATGCACACACTACGTGACATAACGCATTCATAGTATATCCTAATGCGAATTACGCGAGTACATCTAAGGATTATCCCCAAAATCAAGATATCCTCTATCACACAGAATTAGAAATTTCCCTATCGTCTCTCATTTTTTCCTTCTCAAATTAAAGAACATGAAAATTCATGTTCAAACACTTTTAATGAACTCGCAATTCCCTTCACGTTAATTACGTCACAGCGGACTGATTACAGAGCCGTTTGCGCGAATGAGTTTTAGAGGGATGCAAAAGATATTACATGAAATGAAAGAGCTTTTTTTTTTTTAAATAGGACACAAGCGTTGAAAATTCATCATGATTTACGTGCATTCAGGAAAATGAAGAAGAAAATTGGATGGACTTTTCAGTTCAATCTATTTTTATACACCTACAAAATCGTGAATATGCAATATGGAGAAGAGGCATACTTCATTTACTTTACGTGAGATCGAAGATCAATGAAGATTTACCGGAAAAAAACAAAATTCGATATTTCAAAGAGCTCTTTATAATCCACAGTATACAGGGATGGAATAAATAATTTCTCGAATAAATATTTCTTAAACTCCTTGTTTTATCACCTGAATTCGTCACATGTTTGATCAGCCAGAAAGCATGAAAGAAATCGAGACAAGGTCGTCTAACTGTATACAATCTGCCTACCCGTGAGTCTCTCGTTCCACTGCATTTATGTATCGATAAGAAGCATAAATTAGTATTCCAAAAAAAAAGTGCGTATGAACAGAAAGAAATGGCATTTGATGAATTGACCTTGTGGAGGAAGTCTGAAAGAAGCCGCAAACATTGCATTATGTTTTATGCACAAGCAGTAACTCTATCTTTTTTTTTCTCTTAGTAAAGTACGTGACGTAATAATAAGTGTGTGAGTATTGGGGTGACGTCAACCGGATCAGTTGGCGCACAAGGACGCGAAGCACAGAGGCGGAAAGAGAAATATAAAGAGAAAAAGGAACAAAACAATTGGCAATCAATCTTTTGCACAAAAAAAAATTATTATTAATTGGAAATAGTTTAATATGATCTATCATTCATCTTCTTGTGCAAAAATATATAAAGGCAATTTTTAAAATTTTTTCTCAATGATTGATCACGTGCAAAGCCTCTTAAACCAGTGAAATACGAGAATTGAGGACCTACGATGATAAACTCGAGCAATCACATGATAACTTATCATTTCATTTATCTCATATATGGTACAGCGGCATTTGGGGCACGTTCTGATAAAATTCCAAAAGACTCGGGAGTGAAAAATGTAAAAAGAGCCGAAAAAAGCCCAAAGAAAGAAACATCAGGCTCTACATATGTACATTCTCAAGTTTCTTCATCAAAAAATGAAGATAAAAACAGAAGAATGAAATCTCAAATTTCCCAGAAATACATCCACATAACGCATCATTACAACGCATTGGAATTACAATCTACAAATGAGGGATTCACAGTAGTGTAGGTAAATATTCATGAAATATTTATCTTCACCATAGTTTCTTACCACGGTGAATAAAGAATAGTAATTAGTTCCTACTTTTATAAGTATCTTTCCGTGCGCAGTTAATTTACGAGTGCGTATACGGTTACTCAGAGGACACAAAGTGGGTGGGTTAACCTTGATATCTCAGAAAAGAACAGAAACCAAAAAAAAAAAAGAGCCGGAAGAAAATCCTAAATAGAAAATTGAATGAAGGAGAGAATGAAAAAAAAAAAAGATAAAAAGATTCTTTAATGAGGCAAAAATACAGAGTAGAAAATTAACAATAGCATTGTAATCAACTTTGTATTACGATTTTCAAATGAAGAATCACCCTGGGTGGGCTCACCCCGACTAATTAAAATCCCAAAACCAGTGAATAGTGAATAGAAATAAGAAGAATCGAATGAAAAAGAGAAAAATGAGTAAAAAAAGAGGCATTGGCTGTTTTGTTGAATCTGGGTGAGTGACCTGAGCCCCTGGGCGCCCGTCGGCTCGGCCAGGAACCTGTTCTTGTTCCTCCGACCTGTCTTTCCCTCTGCTGCACCCTCTTTTCCCCTTTGAAACCGAGCTGAGATGAAGAGAGCATGCAACGCATTGTCCTGGTTCCTCCTCCATTACACTTGAAAGTGACTAATCTAAAGACTTTATGTAAGCTTCTCGACTAATTAGGAATTTTCCGAAAGTCACAAAGGTAATCGAACTCGCCATCAACGATTTACATTAATTTGTGACGAAATTTTCTCAGAATATATCCATCCAATCAGTGAAAACCTCTTAGAGTGCAGCAGCAGCATTATATACTTGAATTGATCAAAGAGTACATTTGGCTTTAGCCTTCCTGGCACAGAGGACTGGGATCCCCTTTACATTTACCAATGAAATGAATATCTGTGGGTAGAGTACACTCTCGTAGGTGATCATGGTCTAAAAAGGCGCCCACATGTGCCGTTGCACAGGTGGTGAACTCTTGATCTTATTCTCCTCTCTCTTTCATTTGTTTCATTTCCATGTTTTTAATTTTTTTTCCTTTCTTCCCTGTTGCAGTGCAAACGACGCTGATCCAAGAGTGGTACATAGGAATATAACCCAAGAGGGTTATGCAAGCCGCTTTCTACGCACAGGACTTGGAAACTGGGTCGGAAAGGTATTGTTTACCATGGTCTCTGTACCACACGAACAAAGTCTCTCTTCATAATGATGTAAAAAAAAAAGTTTTCTCCTCCAACATTTTTTTATTTACCCAAAAAGTAGAGGGAAAATTTATTTCCTTGGATTTCACAACGGTGCATTAAATTTTGGTAGAAGTAGCGGGTACTAGAAGGCCAATCGAGATAAATAAATGGCGTAATATTCACCTAAGGGATCTCGTAGGTGTCTCAATTGCGTAATACAAACTCTCGTTTGTCCATGTGCAACTGTAGTAGAAGCTAATATGTATGTGAATAATATTTCTCTCTCCTGAGAGGAGGGAGGAGTCATTTGAAAGCAATATCATTTGGTTATTCAAATTTCAGAATTCTCAAATGTTTACGAGCATATTTAATTATTCTTCTGTTTTCCTATTCATTGAATAATGTTTCAAAAACGTAGGAATTTTTAACAAAAATCGAGTTTTTCAGCATTGAATACCAAATGATTTTATACTTGAAAAGAAGAAAGAAAAAAAAAAGACGAGTATCCAAAATCTTTTCTCCAAGAATCCACGTCACAACTGTGAAAATTCTTGCGTTCGGCGGTTTCTTTTCGTCAAGAGTTAAGTAGGGCTCGAGGGAGTCGGTTGGGTCAATGACCACACCCGTTTTCAAACTATTGTTGGATTCAACCTGTTTTTATCTCTCGACCCAAAAAGTTTTAGTTGAAGAATTTTATTCCAGAAGAGGACAGATTATTTGCATCGTTCTGGATATAATGAGAAAAATTCTGGGAATAATTAAAGTTGGACTATGGAGGACAAATTGAAAGAAAAAAAAGCAGAAGACGCTCCGAGACGTGAATTCCCTGGAACAAGTGGAGCACGAATGAATCTCTTACGACACATGGCCACTTCAAGGGATAAGAACTGAAGGAAATTGAGACGAGAAAAAAATCTTAATATTTATTACCTGCTGCAGTGTAATTAATTTTAAAAAAGTGACAATCTACATTTTTCATGGAAATAAAATATCCAACTATGAAAAATACGTAGTTAAATTTCCTGATTACTATATTCATATTTCCTGCATCCTTAATGAAATGTTTTCAATGCATTTGCATGATTATCAGCAAAAAAAGTTATGTGAAGATTTCTTTGGTTGTAACTCTGAAGGAAATTCGAATGCGGTATTGTAAAATTGCGAGCACACGTACCAATTTAAGGTAGTTTGGTACTCTCAGAACGATTTTCAAAAAATTCTCTTCCACAAAACCCCGTAACCATAACCAAACTACTTCTCTCTCTCTCTTTTTCTCTGTATGAGTGAACTCCCAAGTAGGCCTTGCAGCGTAAGAAGGAGAAAACAAAACAAAAAAAAGCCACGAGAGAGTGCAGTGCAGTGCGGTGTAGTATGTGACGCGTCAGAAACCACGGGGGAGCCTTAAATGGTTTTCGTGGTGCACCACAACGCTGTAGAATATAACGGTATGAACCTGACAGGTGGATAAACAGAAAAGCCACCGGCGTCGTTGGAGACAGTCATGAGATATTTGTTCGTCATTGGCACGTGGCTTTGTATTTAAGATCATATGAATTGTAAGAGCAATTTCACCTCCCATAATTCAATTCGTGACAAATGCACGTGTACATGTGTGATAACACGTATGATTTATTCTTAATTTGAATTATCTTTTTTTTTCTGAATAAACATTTAAAAGAAAGTCTCACTGTAATGTTCAATCGAAATTAGTTGTAATAAATGAATGCATACTCATAGATACACATCTATTTTAGGATTTTGACAATTACAACAGACACAACTGCTTTGCTCCTGATTGGCACGTGGTAATCAAGAGAAATCATATGTCCCTCATGAATTCTTCTGGTTCAAATGAGCACGTCATTATTCTGTGACCTCGTCACTCAAGTGTCAGATAACAATGACACTTCTATTGTCTACAAAATCGTTACATAGATTCTACATTCTCACATTGATTGTAGAGTCAGAAGAATAATTCAAATACTAATACAAAAAAAAAAGGAAAAAAGAAAAACATCATTTGAATAGAAGAATTTCACAGGAAGTAGAGTTATTTGAAGCGAGACTAGAGGTGTACGGACAATGTACAATGTTCTCGCATTCCAGATTCAACTACGGTTCAATGAATTCGATTTATCAATACACGTCCTGTTGCACAATTTCGTCCTCTAACCCCCCAGTAAAATTATTGAGTCACTATGAAAAATTGAACAAATACAAATAAATAAATGGAAAGAAAAAATAAATGGGTTATAGAAAAAGATGAAAAATCTTTTGAGGATGTATTCTGTTTGGTTCAACGAATATGCGAGAAATTGGAACGCAAGAACTTGTATCCGGTTCGTATGGTGCTCATGAGGCCGCGCTCGGTTGCCTCGTGTCTCGTCCGCCAAGAGCTCCGTTATACCGTCCTATTCAGTGGATTCTTTCGTTTTTTCTTCAACTACAACTGGTAAATATAAAAACTATTGGGAATTCCAAAATTTCAAACGGAATAATCATAATTCTTAATGTGACTCAACTCAAATTGGATATTAAATAAGTACAGAGAGATTTATTTTCGTTTTCTGATGAGTCTACTCTTGGTAAAAATTCATATTAGTATGATGGAATGTTAATTTAAGTAATTAATTAATGACTAATGGAAACAGGGTGAAATCGTCTGGTTAATAAAGCTTTCCAAAATACTATATTATGGACAAATTTCTCTCGAAAATTTCGGGCAAATATCCGATGAACATGAAATATAAGAATTGCCTTTCAACTGAGAATGCAGAAACTTGAATATGCATTGACAGATAAGAAATGCTGAAATTCAAATTTTCTTGAAAGTTCGTGGCATGTGCATGCGTTAATTTCCATTCACCGATTTTTTAATTCAACCTAAGCAATGAAAATAATTTTTTTCTTATCAATATTGAACATTATTTTAGGAAGAAACGAATACTCGAGTGACTCTGCACCTCTTTGTTATCGATTTGACCATCGACCTGTAACGATTTCGTGCATGAATGGATTCTCGTTCAGTTTCTCTGGCCTCTGTACTTTTTATATTCATCGACAATATGTATGTGTGTGTGAGTGTGTACAAGCCATGCTAGTGTCATCGTATCTCTATTCGCAAATCGGAAATCCATTAAAACCATCGTCATTTACACAATGACATGCGACTTGTTCTTCTATTCTTCATTTTTTTCCATTCTTCTCTCTATGCTCCAGTCAATACTTGCAATTTTGAATTTACTTCACTATAAGTACAGCATCTCATTCCGAGTTCATCTTCAAGCTGGCTTTCGATTTTTCCTACTTGGAAAATTTCCATCACAAACTATTTGTATGCTACCAAATTGGAAATATTCTATTACTATATACTATGTATTTCAATTTACACGTGAATTCTGAAAATAAGAGGAATATTTTCGCATATTCTGTCACGTGTATATCTCGTAATTCAGCAGGCCCATTCTATACTTGGCAAATAAGCCTAGCCAGAACTTTGTAATTCACCACAACCTCGAATTATTCAACCATGTTGAATATGATTCAGATAATTTTGAAATGTGACTGAAATAGTGATCACACATGGCCTCATCCATGCACATTTATTTTCAACTGAATAAACTTTTTCCAACATTAAGCCAAGAAAGAAAGAAAATGAAATTTTCCGATTAACAAAAAGAATCAATCAAGAATAATTTCTGTGACGATTAAACGGATATAGATCGTTGTCTTTTTCTCAGGTGAATGTGGATGAAATATACTACAGATCCCCTTTTATTTTTTGTTCATTAGAGAAGGGGAAAACTAAGAGAAGAAGGTCGAGAAAGTAGAAAACATTTTTCCGCTCGATAATAACGTTCTCGAGAGAGTGAGCGAAACGATCGATACAAAGAGATCAAGAGTCACTGGCCGGAGAATGATTTGTTGACTTTCCAAATAAAAACAGTAAAACTAGATGCTTTTTTTACTCAATTTTTCGTAGAGCTCCAATAAATACCTCCTATTTTTTCTCTCATTTGATTCCCAGAATTTTCTCAATGGTTTGACGCATTTCACGAGACAATTTTTCATTCCCAATATAATTCCATGAATTAGAAAAAGCATAAAAAAAAAAATTACCTGAAGATCGAGGCAGTTGTTATCCCTGTGACTTGCAGCACGTATAACACCAGAACGCCAACCCCACTCACTGATTTTATTCACTTTAAGCTTACTGAAACCACTCACTGATAGGAACCTCTTTCCCACGATTTCCTCCCGAAACTTATACGCCATATTAATCAGCTGGCCTTTATTTTATTGTGCACACACCTTCTCTACCCAAAAACTCAACGACAAAAACATCAGATCCACAGATAAGATGTATCAATCCCATGAACTCACTGGCAAGAGCTCCATGACTCCTCACAACATCAAACATAACAATTCCCGCCAACTTCTTGGACCCAAAATAAAGGTTATGATTATCCTTGTTACCAGGAAGATTTATCCACGAGTCTTCTCTTGCTATTGGATGCTTATAATAGGTATCTCACGTGACGAGACCAGTCGCCACACTAAACGACCAAATTTTTGGTGGTCATTCCACGTTGAAATCTTGACTCTTCAGAAGCAATTTCTCTCTTTCTATCAACTAAATAGCCAATAATTCTCATCACTTTTTTCATTGAGCAAACATTTCACTGAGCTTAAGAAAAAACAAAACACAACAATTCTATAAACATTTGCCTGAAAACCAAAAAAAAACAAAAACAAGACAACAGAAAACTTGATGGTTTTTTATTGTTAAATATTTTCCTCTATTTGTGTTCTTTATATTGCATTGATTTATCACACTAGTGTGTTTGTTTTTCACTGTTTATTAAATCAAACGATACAGGTGTAAGCTGATTGCGGAAAGAAATACACACATGACCGCTCAGCGATATCGCGTAGCGCGCACTGCGGCCAAAACAGGCAGGGAGGAACGGTGAAGGCATCGAGGAGGCCCTCACTGCCTCTCTCGTCGTCTCGCCCCACCCTCACAACTGTGCAGGGTGGGGGGGAGAGGCAGTATTATGCACGCTAGATACCTAACGTTCTCGCATGAAAAGTTTTGATCACAACCTAAATCTTTATTCTTTTTTGAATCCTTTATTTGTTTCTATAGTCTTTCTGAATAGAGAATAGAAATTCTCTTGATTAACATTGTTAAATTATTGGAATTAAAAAAACCAAGTTAATTTGTTTTTAGGAGTAAAAAAAAATCATTTCCACATGTGTTTTATAGTCAATACTTTCGCATCGACTCTCGCTCGTTTCAAAGCCGTTGACTTTCAATTTCAAATGTTTTCATCATATTTAAACGAAAATCATCTCAATTTCACATTGAAATATCTTTTCCCCCGAGTATTGCATAAATATGAAGGGAAAAATGAGGCAAAATGCAATTTTTAGAAGCTCCAAGTGGAAAATTATGATAATCCACAAATTTAAAAGGTCAATACTTTTTAGGTTGACAAAATGCCAGTGAAGAAGAGTGAGACAAGAGAATAAACGATGTCTCCCACTTTAACACGCGTGCAACTTGAGCTTATTACCCAACACTGGGCTAGTTGTGTATTTTAGTACCTTTCCCGCCTTTTCTCTATTCAACGATCAATTCAAAAATTTATAATTAGCACACGCTCCAATTTGAAATTTTATTTTTCCAAAAATTGTGTCATCACTAGTTTTTCAAATGACTTCTTATATGTTTATAAACATTAAGATCAAATATTCCAGAAAATCGTCAATTGTCAATGAATTGTATGAATCGATAGAAAGACGTCAAAACGAAGAGATGAATTTTATTCGATTGAAATGTACTTTTGAATTTAATTGAAATAGACAATGAAGAAAATTTAAGGACTTTCGTTTAAAGCGCCCCTTTTTCCTTGGTACCAAGTGCTACTACATCCCTGAACAAGTCACGTGACCAAAACACGATGTGACGTCAGAGGCGCAGCAGTAGCCAGCTGCCAGTACAACATGGCCGATCAGTGAGCCTGGCGGTGTTACGTTCTACGTCCGCTTTATCAACGCATCATTTTTTTATATATTGATGAAAATAATTTGTTTGTGTTCATTATAATAAACTAATATGATATCATCGATTATTTCACGGTTGGTCATGTGAGTATCATACACAAAGGAATATATAAAATCATTGTTAAAGCTTCTGTATTCACCTGCTCCTTTGACAATTAAATAACGAGCCCTCGCTGAAATTGCCGATATAGAATAGTAAAAATTTTGATATATTTCCTCTAATTTAAATCCAGTCATTTAATTGAAAAAACGATGAAAAGTAGAGATTTTTCCAATCAGAAAAACCTCCAAGGATGCCATAACGCTTTTCCTCCATTTTCTCTTTTCCTAAATTCCACTCTGAAAAGTGCACAAATGCTTCAAAGAGTAAATTGCGAAAATTCATTCAAAAAATAGTGAATCAAGTGTTAAAAGAGCACAGATAATGGCGTTTTTTTCGAGAAAATACTCAGGGGAAGAAGAATTGACTCAGCCGTTGTGGTGTTTTGTTGAATCAGAGTGAAGAGAAAAAAATCGATTGCGAGCAGGACAAAACAGACAAATGCCTGTTTCTTTGGGAGTATTTTCATTGTTTTGATTTGATAAATGTACGAGAAGACACTGCGCGAGTCTCCAGTTGCTCAAATAAAGACTCGATTATTGTCAATGTCAGGGTACTTTTGAGGTAAGGCTAACCATTAAAAAGCCTTCATAATGTTTTTTCAATGAAGTAGAGGGATTTACAACAAAGGGGATCTGTGGAGCGTGGTAATTACATGTGCTCAAGTGAAAGTGCACAAAGTTTCATCGGCGAGAATCCCTGAAGCGAGTGTTGCGCAGTGATGGAAAAAGAGAGAGAGAACACCAAGTTACAAGTAAACTGAAGGTTTTCTTTTGCCTTCTCTCCTAACCTAACATGACGGCATCAAGATTGAATATAACGCTGTGGCAGGTCTTTTCTGCCTTGCGAAACCCCAAACACAAACGATTCACAGTTGACGAGTCATTACGTTCACTTCAAGATTAAAGGTCTGAGTCGTTTATTGTAGCATCACGGCTACACAAAGCCTTAAATACCATCTTCGGATTCTATTCGAGAATTATTCTCAATAGACTATTCTTCTTTTTCATATTTTTTTTTATAACTCTGTTGCTGTTTTGTTGTTTCCACATTTATCTCTTCGGTTTATCTCGTGCCTTGTTCGAATATCGTTGTATTAAAATGGTTGTAATCTAGAGCGACCTTCTTTTTTTTCTTTCCATTGCCAAATAAGGCCTATCATTAGGCACTAAGATGCCGAGGTCCGGCTATCTAAAAATAACGCACAGTCTTGGCCTCAAAGGAGAACATGGCACGATTGGCACGCGCCATTAGAAAGTAACTGAAAACAGAGGTAGATACGGGTGCCCTTTATGGCAATGAGCGATGCTTGAGATTTTACCATTTATTTCAGAGGTAAAATCGTGTCCTGATAAGTATTGAGTAAAAGGGATGACTTATCAAGGAAATCTGAGATGATACTATGGGAGAATCATTTCAAAAATTCCTTTGAATTCTGAGACGATCAGATTTCGTTTAAATATACCTTGGTGGCCCCGGTTTCTGATTATCAAGCAATTGAATATCAAACAATATATTGTACATTTAAATGAAATTGGAAAAATTGCCAGTTACTGGGACACTGTCAGAATCTAGGCAATCATATTGTTCTTAGCTAATTTCTATTCTATATTGGAATTCATTTTATCCTCCTACACGTTTTATTCTCCCTTTTTTCCAATAGTTTAATGATTATTCTCTAAACAAAGAACCCGAGAACGCAATAGATTCAATAATTTATTCAATGTCTTTTGTTTTTCCTTTCGAAATCCATTCGATATCCCGTGAACACATATATCGTCAGCTGATCGTGTACGTCACGACGGGTTGCTGCACTCTTCCAATGTCTGCAATGTCTCTCCTTCTTTCATACCTCCACTGCTTGTTATCTTTATTTATTTTTTTCGCTTCTCTTTGTTTAACTTTTCCCCTTCCCCTTCTTTGGGGATACATGTGTGGCGCTGTACACACCACCCAGCCTTGGTAGTTAATGACTCATAGGGCTTGAATTGCTATAAACACTGTGCTCAATCCCATAAAAAATTGCAACGAGTTCGAGGAGAATGGAGAGAGAACAAGAGCAAGCAGAGGACAAGAATGAGAAAAAAAACCTGTGAAAGGGTTTTGAACAATTTCGGCAGAGTACAGAGTAATTATCTCGAGGTACACTTGGAAAAAATGTTGAGTAGGGAAAACTAGAAATGTATCTGGAAGGTCCCAGTAGCCTCGTAACAACGCTGCACTCGTTGGATCGATGCCCGGCTGGCAACAGCAGAAAAGTCTCCGACCACTCGGAGATTGAAGAAAACCTCCATCTTTTTTTTTTCTGCCTCTTCGCAAAAGTGTTACACTCGTATAACATGGAACTTTTCTCTGACACTCGACAAACGATCGATTCTCATTACCAACCCTTGCCACTCGGGAGTTTCCCTTTCCTATCTGTATTGAGATGCATTTCAATTCAGAGATTTCACCCTTGAGAAGAGTGACCTCAATTTAAAGGCAAGGAAATCGATTCTCATTAGGTATTTTGTGGACTCTTTTTTCCTTGCAAGCAGTGGACTTTTCCTAATCGGTGTTCAAAGCTTTTATTCTCTTTATTTGAAACATTCATGCAGTTGGGGTGAAATGGGGATTAGGATGGAAGAGCTCGCGATTGAATTTTTTTAAACAATTCTATCGAAAAGCTCGGAAAATTTCCAGTGAAAAACATGTGTCACAATGGATTTTTTTAGAAATTTCACATTTTTCGCCACGATTTGAGGGTTGAACCCTTCCCATTCTCGATTTTTTTCACTTTTTCGGGGATATCTCGGTTCCCATTCGTCGTAGTAACCTGGGGTCGATCTCAAATGAAATATGAGATCATTTTTTATCGATTCAAGTAGCTTTGAATTAATTTTCATCGATTCTTCAGTTATTTGCGGGTCATTTGATAAAAATTAGTATTTTCTCCATACGTGCTTCAGGAATTAATATTTTTTTTTCTTTGGACCAAACAAGATGATGGTAAATTATCTCATTTTTCAATCAAGACCAACCCCAAGTAGCTGCGATCAATAGAACCAGAGATATACCCGAAAATGTGGATTTTTTCAATTTCATAAAGGGTGATGACCCTGACTCTCGACTAAACAAGTTGAATTTTAAGAAAATTCTTAAAAATAAATTTCGACACATGTTTTCCGCCGCAAATTCCATCAGCTTTTTAGTGGAATCATGAGAAACAACCTGTGTCGAGTATTTCCACTGATTTCAAACGATTTTCATAGTAGGGGAAGGTGGGGCAAAATGGACATCAGGGATAAAATAGACACATCTAAATTTTTAGGCAAGTACTATGGAAAACTCTTGAAATTAATAGAAATATTGGCGGTAGATTGTTTTTGATGATTCCACTGGAAAGCTGAGGAAATTTTGAGCGGGAAGCAAGTGCCGGAAATAATTTTTTCGAATTCTTAGCGATTTTGACGTTTTTGAGCATTTTAGAGCGGCAAACCCTTCCTTTTTTTGAAAATTTCAGTTTTTTGACGATATCTTCGGTTCTATTTGTCGTAGCGTAAAAATTCCGATAGGAGGTGAAAGAGGAGATCATTTCCCATTGATTCATGGGGTTTTCAATTGAAAAATATCGATTTTTGAGGTATTTATGGGCATTTCTGTGAAACCGTTTTGTGAAACAGTTTTTGGCCTGTAACGATTTCAAAAATTGATATTTTTGAATTCCAAACCCCGTAAATCGATGGGAAATGAGCTCACCTTTTATTTGAGATCGGCCCCGGTTTGCTACGGCCAATAGAACCAGAGATATCTGCAAAAAACTGAACATTTTCTTCGAACGAAAGGCTTTTTACCCCCAAAAATGGCGAAAAATATCGAATTTTGAAAAAATGGAAAAATATACATCTGACACGTGTTTTCCGGCTAAAATTTTCTCAGCTGTTCAATAGAATCATCAAAAAAAATCCATCTCTAACCGTTCCATTACAGTGTCCATTTTGCCCCACACTCCCCTATAAAACCTCAGAGCTAATGTAAAATTTGGAGGAAAATTAAATTATCACTCCCTGATCATCTCTATTTCATTCATGACTCTCATGCCTCAACTCAATATAATACGTAAATACATAAATATTCGTCCACAAAATCCAGAGAAAATGCAGACAAGAGGACAATTTGTTTATTCACTTGTGAGATTCTTGGCGGACAACTCGAAAAGACTTGCAGGCAGAAAATATCGTTTCGATATACACACGTCAGAGGGGTAGGGATCATCGACCCCAGGAAAAAGCACATGAACTATTAGCTATATTCGCGTGTACATGAAAAGTCACGATAACTAAAGTCTCGAAACATATCTGCATATATATCACGCAAGCGTGATGAAGAAGTTGAATTATCATTGTTTTCTCGAGTGACAAAGAATTTATAGCCTGGGATAAAGTTTTATGAAGAAAAAATTTCACTGAAAAGAAATATAATGTCAAAAGAAAAAGAAAAATCGTTAAAGATGTCATTTGAATTATTCAATTATCTATTTGATAATTTGGAATTCTATGGAGAGACGGTATTGTGAAACTTTTTTCATATTTCACCTCAATAAAAAATCCAATCAATTATCTTGCAAATCCAATTCTTCGGGGAAACAATTTTTCTCGTTAGTCTGGGAAATTGAAAAGTCGTCCTGGAAATAATTTTCTGAAGTAGAAAATCAATTATGTAAATTCGATGGAAAAACATTCTAAGTTAATAAAGAGGTGATGGAACTTTTGGAAATTCGACAGACAATCAATGACCCAGCCTGAGAGTGTTGACTCTTGTATAAAATCATCATTGACAGATGAGAATTGAGCGAGAGAGAAAGAGAGAGATATATATAAATAAATTAAATAAAGCTTTTAAAAAAAACTTCAAGTATACAACATCAATGTGGCATTTAAGGTCGTGTGGGAGGCCAACTTTGAGAACTTTTATAGCATTTGGATTTCCCAACGACTCACGCATATATGTGCATGGGCATTATATATATGTAACATCTCCTCGAAAAAAAAACTTGGTGGACTTGATCTCTTTGAAGGAAAAAATAAACCATGAAACCACTGAAACAAAAATAATTTTCATGGAATGCTCTTTGTCTTGATTCCTTAAAACTATAAATCATTGATGATGACTGATACAATCAAGTTAAAAAGAAATTATTTTTCTACAAAGACAAATATATCATTGCAAATTTTACGTGAATTTTTCGTTCAATATGATAAATAATTTATTCATCCAGCCCACGCTGACTGGAAGTAGTGATGGTGAGAATATCGTCATTGTAACATTCTTTCTCCATTAGGTACTGAATACATACCTATATATATTGTAGTTTAAATATAAATCCGAGTGTGAGAGAGGACCAGCTTCTAGTCTCGTCGTCGCGACGCTTCGTGAAACACACAGAAGTGCTTGTACTTTCATTCGTAAAGAAAACTATAATTCTAGTCATAAAAAAAATTTGGAATTTGCCTATTGAAAGATAGTGCAGTACCAGTAAATCAGTTGAAATTTGATTATACGGGATTGTGGAGTGAATAAATCATTATAAAATATACAAATAGCAGCCAACAGTAATAGATTATTATTGAAGAAATGTCATCGCCTGTACGACAAGAAATACGTATAACCGTCTTCTTCCAGAACGGTGTAGTTGTCATTCATATATGAGTCATCCATCTCGAATCCCCACCGAATCATCACTTCATTCACATCCAATTTTGCCGTTGACTCGGACAAATATCTACCTGACAACAAATTACGCCTTAGAACTCTGGTAACTGGTCAATGAACTTTACGTGGACATACACAAAGACATTTAAACTACAAAAGAACCAATCGAGCGTGAATAAACGAAACTGGTTGAGAAAGAGAGATTGAGTTGGATAGAAAGAAGAGAAAAAATAAAAAAATCTCTACTCTTTAGTTTAAGTTTAATTGAAACAACGAGAGAGAAAGTGAATTGATTTGAAAATAGATTTTGATTGCACTGATTGAAGATTGAACGGTTCACCAAGGGTCATCGTACCAACGAAAACTTGGTCAATGACCCAAAGCACAGCTTGATTGAGGCCAATGCTGAAGGATCTTATAATTTCCAATTGCTCTTTTATTTCTCATAAAAAGTTTATTATTCCACCTTCATCATCACTCCAGGAGCAAGTATGACGTGCTTCACCCCACCAAATCATCGGGGTGTACCAGCTATAGTGCCAACTGCCGAAAGATATTCAAGAAATTATCATACACCGGTATTTAAACGTGTTACTGTTGTCAATACTGCCTATGTGAAGCATTTACCTTCACCAATTAAGATTGTATACAAATAATTTGAATAAATATGTGAAATTTTTTTTGAAAATATTGTTTCTGACTCATTATTTACCTCATTGTCCTTTAGGCTCCACTGAACATTCTCTCATTGCACAACAATTGCTCCAATTACATTACGAAATCCAAAAACAGACATGGTACAATGAAATTATGACTTGAGTCTTTGCTAGATTTGAAAATTAATTTCCTCCGAGATATGATTAATCCAAATTATTTTGGCATCCACTCGCATTCGTGTCGTTCACTCCAACAATTTGAAAAGCATCCAGGATGCGTCAAGCCACGAGAATAGGCATTTTTTATAGAATAATTTTCATTTTTTTTCCTTTGTCTTCAATCATTCATTCGATATCAATTGAATTACTGTTGTAAACTTGACCCGAGTAGAAACACGTGGAGAAAAATGAAAGGACATGAAATACAAAAGTGATCATTAATTATGTATGAAACGACGTCGTTGAGAATTGCAATTGCAATGCTGTTGGAGACATTCTATTGTTTGTTATAAATGCAACGATTTCAAATTTTATTTTTTGGCTACAATGAAACAAATGGAGAGAAAAAATATTTTAGCATTCGGAAACAAAGGACAAACTGTCGCAGTTAGTAACGAGAATACTTCACTGCGCACATGTCATTATGTAATGCTCACACCCGACATTGACCATAATCATCGAATTACCTGGTAACACAGTCGCTTATATTAACGTTTCAACGAATTCAATCGGCAACTGTCCTCCATCGTCAGTCGTCTGTGTCTCCCAGTTAGAAACGTATCTCATTCTCCAACATTAAGCTCATCTGAAAGCAGTAAACAGAATAAATAAATAGCTTCTACTTCCTTAATCTACATTGCAACACACAAGTATATAATAAAAGCTAAAGAAAAATCTGTGTGGAGGAAGACGCTACAAGTGTAGCTCTCTCGGAAGGGGTCACACACAAGTTTTGAGCTTGGTACCCGGGTTCTGAGCAAAAATAGCACGTACAGTTGGTCGCTAGTTGCCACGAACGCAGCACTGGAAGCAAACGGGATCACTGCGTGTAGAGAATAAACGAAAAATCTACAGCCATGATCCCGGTGACAGCTTCAAAGTACTTTCATCCGTTGAAAGAACATTGAAGTGCATCAAGTCTTTAAATCGAGAGTAAAAAAAAGAACTCTGTTCAAGCCATGATGGGCAATGAGAGGAAAATTTTGAAGAAGGGAGCAACATATCCTGGAGCCCCACCGTCTGTAATCACTGATGATAGCCGCTCCGTAATTGATGTGTGTCAAATGGATACACATTATGATTACGATACTGATCTTGAACACATGACGGTGTCAATGGCTCGAAGGATGAGTATAACTCGTGTACTGGCAAGAAAATCCGTTGCGTGGGCTCGTTATTCTCTTCAAAAATTACCAATTCGCTTGACATTTGGAAATTTGGGATTCTTGACAGTTGTACTGGCAGTAGTGATGCCTCGTGCATTTACTTACATGATTATGTATCCAATTTTCAGATTGGTCTTTGGACTTTTGTATCCGGCCTATGCCTCGTATAAAGCAGTACGCACTAAGAACGTCAAAGAATACGTGAGTAAAATTCACACAGTCTATTGCTTAATTATCGAGTTCAAAAGAGCATGAACATTTTCATTTTATTACTTGTGTTTTCAACTTTTCTCCTTTTTTTTTCTCTTTGTTCAGGTAAAATGGATGATGTACTGGATTGTATTTGCTCTGTTCATGTCTGTTGAAACCTTTACCGATGTATTCTTCAGTTTCTGGTGAGAATAATAAACGAATTTTGCATTAAACTGATGTATTATATCCGAAAATGCGTTGAAATACCAACGGAAATTTAGTTGTTGAGTTTATGTAAATTTTATATGGCACCAGGGAATATCAATATATCTAATTTTGGACCAGACAGAATATTGGCTTGGGGATTTTGCTCACTGCTTCCGTGAATTTTCATGCTTTACATATCATGTAAAATATACTAAAGATATAATTTCATTCCATTTGAATTAATAATACGATGAATTGGTGTATTTAGGTTTCCATTTTACTACGAAATCAAGATAATTCTCGTGCTGTGGCTTCTGAGCCCAGCAACAAAGGGATCCAGCATACTTTATCGACGTTTTGTACATCCAGCATTAATTCGACGTGAAGCTGAGATCGATGATGCACTTGCTAGGGCCACTGAACAGGGATACACAGCTGTGCTTCATCTTGGCACTAAAGGTGTCAATTATGCTACTACAGTTTTAATGCAGACCGCTATTAAGGTAATTAATTCATTAAACCTCTGACTATTTGTTTAGAAATCTATAGTATTTTGAGTCCTTTTGCTAAAATAGCAATAGATTTCACGCAATTTATGCTTAACACTTGATTTTTTATTATTTACGTATTTGTTCATTTTTTTTCTTGTTTTCAATTTATCTCCATGTTTCCCCCACTAAAAAAATGCAAATCATCGTCAACCATCGCTGCAATTAACCAAAACAACCAAAAAAAAACCATGTGATCATTTTAACTTGCTTAATGGATCATCAACGCTATCAATTAACGCAAAAACAAATCAAAAGAATTTGCCGAATGCACTCTTGAATCCTCAAAGCACCAGTCTACCAGAGAGCCAATCAGATCCGGCGATTTCTAGCTTAGTCACCCGCAAATCACCGACGAAAAACGAGAAGAGGGACAGCGTGGACAGTACTTCTGGTCGTCAACGGAATCTGAGTGATGGCAGTGTGGATAACAATAATTTCCAACCGCTAATTGTAATTCAACCATCATCAGATACTGATCACGATGAATTTGATTTGAAAAATGAAGACAATGAATATACACCGATTTTAAATGAATTTAAATCACCAGAGAAGCCCAAGAAGACTCGGAGAGTAGCAACACGTCGTAAAACTACAAAATCTACCAAGGAAGCAGCAAGCCTTCGAAATTATGAGCCCGAGTACAGTGATGGCACTGATGCTTAGTCAAATTTCAATTAGAAATTCAAAAAAATTACATTTACATATATGACAAATTTTGTTCTTAATAAGAGACGCCATTGAATATTACGAAAATCTTTCTTCAATTCAGTTTTGCTGAATTGTATGAGAACGATACTTTTTCACGTCTTTCGCATGAATTTCTGTATGATGAGTAATGAATAATAGAATAAGAAAATAAAACAAGTTCTTTTGCTAATTATATGAAAGTGTTGAGAAATATGATCTTACTTCATATAGATTAATTAATAAAATAAGACTGAGTGCAGAATAAATGCTGAAAATTAAATTTGTATTAAAATTATTTGTAAATCATCGATATCTTAAGAAGCAGGAGAACACTTTCAAATTAATTGCAAATACAACGTTTTTCTTTATTCACGAATCATTGTTAGTTTAATTAAATGGAAAGAAAAAAATTGTTAGTTTAAGATAAAGTTGATATAATATGAAACGTCGTGCCACCGAGTGCCTTTTACAACTCAATGTGATAGAAGCTTTTTCTTTATAATCATCATCATCACTTATTGTATTTAATTAGCTATTGTATTTATCATTTCTCTTTCACGTCATGTTACCAACATTAATTTACGAAATGAAAAAAGAATGTGGAGCACATCTTTTTCTCAATTTTTCTTTTGTAATCTACATGAACTGGACTATTAAGTAATTTGCGTAATAAGTTTTTATAATCAATCCAAAGTATCCAAAGTATCAAATTATAATAGAAAATAATAAAAAAAAATTAAATAAACGCATTTTTAACATTATGCCAAATGATTTTTTCTCATCATCTCGCTTAACGCTTGAATTACCCAATTATTTTGCTAATTGAAAAATTCGATGAAAATAAAACAAGTTACATGAATAGCTATTTTTCTTCATTAATATTATTATTATGAGCCTGACACGAGAAGCACTAGAAATACATGTAAAAATCCCATGGACTTGATATCAACAGCATTAGATAGAGAATAAAGAAATAGCACTGGTCCATAGACTCGATAAAAAATGCACCAATTATAAATACACTCACAACGCATAGAGAAGTTACCAACGCCAATTTGCGCCTGGTGATGGCAGATAATCCATTAACCTTTTTATTTCTTTGGTAAGACTTTATTATTTTTTTTTTCTTCTTCATAATTCCTTGATTTTTCCTGAAAAAATTTCACATAAAATATATTCTGATGGATTATTAATTCATAATTTTTCTTTCCAAAAATTTTTAGGGTGGCGGTGGATTGGTACAGCAGTTGAAAAAGAGTTATAGTCTGAGTGATTTGACGGGTGAAAAGGAGGATGAAAATAGAAATACATCAACAATGCACGACGAGACAGACATGACAGGTAGAATTTCGAAATTATCCGAGTTTCCAGAATGAAATTTCAAGTTTTTATCGGATTAATAAATTATCAATGAATTTTTTAGTGGAACCTCGCCGGAGAGAGCATACAGGAAGACGTGGATATAGTCCTAGACGAACGCAATCAAGTTGTAACAGGGTAGAAATGTATTTTTCAGAGGTTGATGTAGATATGAGGCAACCGAGGCCTAGAGATCCTATAAGTAGTTTAAAGTAAGTTTTAAACTTCAATTTAAAAAAAAGAGCTATGCTTTCATGCTCCTGTGGAGAAATGTAATTTGATATATGTGTGTCAGTAATATCAGGTCATCCGATGACATATCCAGTGGCTACAGTAGCGGTGAAATGAATCAGACACATCGTATGACACCCCACACTGAATCACTCCTCAGGACAGCCAGTGTAGGTGCAAGAACGAGGTCATCCAAGCCCCGCACAGGAACCAAAAAAGCAGCAGAGGTTGGTACTCGGCACAATTCTTTAAATGCACTTCTTGCCCCTATTGAATAAATTATTAAAACAAATTGTCACTGAAATTTCTGGGATTTGAAGGATGAAGAGGAAGATTGGGAGATTACCCCGGGTATGAATCAAATACCACAAAATCTGTCTGAATTTAGCGCACAACAAGCGCTAGAACTTTTATTTCTCCTTTCCCAGATTAATGTCCCTCAAAATCCATCACAGTTTGTATTAACTGAGGTACATGGAGAGGAAGCTCTTCAAAGTATTCCAGTCGAATCACCATCAGTAGGAAACGTGATAATAAATGAAGAAATTGTGGAAATTCCAAGAACTGATATATCAAATAAGAATAAAGATGAATTATTATTTGACAATGATTTACAATCTAAAGTTTCAAAAGTTTCTGAAGTGGTCAGAGAGCAGAGTCAAATAGATATAACCAAAATAACGGAAGAAATTTGTCAAGAAAAAATGAAGGAATTGAAGAAACTTTTGAGTACTGCTCAAAGTGCTGTTTCAAGTGTCGCAACTTCTCAAGAGGACTTGGTAGAGAAATTTGAATCTGGAAGAAATATTGGGAATACGGAGAATATTGATGGAAATGAAATGATAGATTCACAAGTGTGGTGTACGCCAAACAATTCGAGAAGAAATTCAGAAGATGACAGTAGAGCCGGAAAATATCATAAAAAACCAGCCCCCAAGGCGCCAGTATCATCTAGTCAGGAGGATCTGGATGAAACTGGATCACAGCAAGCATTAAGGGCAACTCTCGTCATTAAAACTGGTACTGTAAAGACAATATCAAATGTTGATAATGAAGAAAAAGATGTATTTGTTAATCGTCCACCTGCATCTTTACGTACTAAAAAACGGAAGAAAGTCAAAGATGGCCTTTCGAAATTTCTAGCAATCCCAAAGAACTTGTTTTATAACACATTTCATAAGGAGCAGCATGATGAATCGACTAGAGAGGATGCTGCAAGCTCCGTAGCATCAGAATCCCGATCAAGATCAGTCAGTGTTGATTTGCAAGATAATAATATTCATTTGAAAACAGATATGAAGAATCCAGAGTCAATGGAAGACCGCAATGCACGTGAAAACTATCTACCTGGTTCGTTGGGTTCATTTTCAGGAATTGCGTGAGAGTGATTATGAGACAGAAAAAAATTAGAGAATATGCACTGTATTTGGAATCAACGCTGCAGTTTCGATTTTTTCACTACTAATCATACTTGTTCTTATCCAACTTACAGATTCGAGGCTTTTTTTAAATTAACGTTCTAATGTGCCTATTACCCTTGTACCAAGTGTGATAACTATTTAGAAGAGCAGGAAGTGAAATTTAATGTGTTCAAGCTTCCTGTTGCTCTGAAAATTAATTATTCAATCATATGTTAATGCAAATAAATATTTTCAATTTTTAGATAACCAGCTTTGCGACTCTGCCACGCAGCAAAAAGACAACAACTAAGAAGAAGGTGCCTTGAGACATGACAAACGATGGTTACATCAGAGAAGAAGATGGATTACTCGTACCAATATGAGCGATATATTTATCGTTGCAATAATTCTTATTCTATGCATTGATGGATCGCACAAAATATTTTTGTGAGATCAGCTGAATAAATTCAATGGCCAAAAACGCGCAATAACATTTTCAAATATCTCGACATTTCATTTTAGTTTGTTCAATTTAGATGAGTTTTATCATTCATCAACGATGAAATGTTTATTTTTGCATTGAATGAATCAATAGATTTTCATTTTAACACTACTACGCTTTATAAATGCTCATATGTGGGCCAAAATGTAATGCTCATACAACATAAGTACTGAAACGAAAAACATTATCCGAATTGCGAGAATATTCGGATCAATTTAGAGACATTGAGATGAATGTTTTTTTTTTGTACTTGCAATTATTTTTCTTTTTCCAACGCATATTTCTATACCAAAACCAATTATGCTTCGTATCGTAATTTATAATGAATGTGTACCGTCTACTCGACACTGCAGACAGAGTGGACACGATCAATGAAGAAAACAAAAACAAAAAAAAAAATACTTGTGATATGTTAATTGATTCAAGGGATTGATTGGATAATTATTAAAATAAGCTAAATAATAATGGAGACTATTAGGAAAGATTCTAGTCAGCTCGAATTTTTCTAGAATCCCCGAGTAATTAGATAGTCGTTACTTGAAACAAATATTTACGTGCAAAAATTGAATTTCTAAAGGTTTATTTAATTCACAGTTTCAATTATCATTCGAAATATTGATCAATGTTTTTATTGAATTGCTATTGTAACGAGCGAATTTTTATAATTAATTTTCATTTTACAATCCGCACGAGTGGATAAAAGTTATAAATTTTCTATTCTCATGTGCCTCTTTACTGTGCTCGTTGAAGCTAATAGCTCCTGTGAATTTATCAATCAAATGATAATATAATAATGATACTATGTATGAATTATTTGCGATTTTTACGCACAATTTCAGTTTCTTTTTCCAGCGATAACAAGGAAAAAAATGAGAAAATATTTACCCAATGTTGAGAAAAAAAAATGTAGTGTATATATTTTATAGTTGTATGTTCTCATCATCGTTTCCTACCATTTAAATGTAGAAACATCAACATATATCTAAAAAAATGGAAGCGGAAAGAAAATACGAGTTTTTCAGATATTCGATATGAGATTTGTTGCATCTTGCAAAGACAAATCCAATTTGTTACTTTATCAATCAATATTTTATGTGATTATTCGATATTTGAACATACTAAACTCCCAGTCATCACTCATACGTATCGTTAATTGTAAAAACAATGAGCTAGTAATAATTTTTTATGCGTAAATGCGAATCTAGAGAGAGAGAATTCTTTTTTTTTTTTTTTAATCAAGATATGGATAAAAATTAATCATTCGTTTGTTCATCATTGGAAAATAGATAGCTCTGTTTTGTAAAGAAAAAAATTATTAGAATCGCTAAATTAAGAATTTATTAACTAAGAGTTGAGCCTCAAAGGCTTTTGGTGCTGCGGAAAGTCGCTTCTTGTTCCTCTTTTCCGTTCCTCTAATTTGATCAAAGATATGTTTAAATGCATTACTATTTCGTTATTAAACGAGAAAAACGAAAAATTGGCTATTGATGGATTGTTATCAAGGAAAAAAAAAAGTGAGATTCTCTGAAAAAAAGAGTGGAGGGTTTCTGGCACTTGTGTATTAAATATAAATATTAGAAAATTATTATGTTTACGTGTGTTGATTCATTAACTCTTCCTTATCTCAATTATTATCCATAATCTGGATCGTTATGTAATTTCACGCTACGTGATTGCAAATTGTACTCTCATTTAGGGACATTATAGAAATTACTCGGAGGAAAATTGATTGAAGTCTCTGCTCCATTAAAATTGAGAGTATGGTTGTGTTAGGAACTTATTAATTTATTAGGTAAGTACTTTATAAGTTCATTCGTTCCAGGTTATGTCGATCTGCCAATTTTTTTGTCTCATTCTATGTGCAATTCGGTTTCCTATCTCAGATCAAGTGGAACTGCGTTTGTTCTAAATGTTTGTTCCATCGTAGAATAAGATTTCATAATTTTAATAATAAATTTCCACTCATATAATCAATAATGATGATTCGAAGTTGGGTGTTGCTGAGTGGTCTATGCAGGTAAAGCATCAAGTATTCAATCCATTGGATCATCAAGTAGGGGAGAGTGGGGCAAAATGGATACTATAATAAAACGGTCAGAGATAGATTGTTTTTGATCATTCTATTGAAAAGCTGAGGAAATCTCAGCTGGAAAATAAGTGCCAGATGTATTTTTTTCTATTTTTTTGAAAATTCGATATTTTTCGGCATTTTTGAGGGGCGAAAGCCTTTCCTATCTTCAAAATTTTCAGTTTTTTTCAAATATCTCTGGTTCTATTGGTCGTAGCAACTCAGAGTTGGTCTCAAATGAAAGGTGAGATCATTTGCCATTGATTCATAGGATTTTCAATTCAAAAATATCAATTTTTGGGATAGTTATAGGCCAAAAATTGTTTCACAAAACTGTTCCACAAAAATGCCAATGAATGCCTTGAAAATCGATATTTTTTAATTGGAAACCCTATGAATCGATGGCAAATGATCTCACCTTTCACCTCCCGTTGGGATTTTTAAGCTACGACGAATAGAACCGAAGATATCCTCAAAAAACTAAAAATTTTCAAAAAAAGGAAGAGTTCTACTCCTCTAAAATGCTCAAAAAAGTCAAAATCGCCAAAAATTCAAAAAATAATAATTCTGGCACTTGTTTTCTGCCTAAAATTTCCTCAGCTTTCCAGTGGGATCATCAAAAACAATCCACCACCAATATTTCTATTGATTTCAAGAGTTTTTCATAATATTTTCCTAAAAATTTAGATGTGTCCATTTTGTCCCGCCTTCCCCTATATTAAGAATATCGACTTGAACCCCCTTTTTCCTATATTTTATTGAATTCTTCACATTTCTTCGTTTAGAACACAGCAAAGCAGACTTCTATCAACAATGGTGAATCCTCTAGTGGCAGTATGTCAGATGACTTCAATAGGTGATAGAGAGAAGAATTTTGAAACTATGAAGAACTTAGTAATCGAAGCGAAAGAAAGAAAAGCATGTGTATGTATTTTTTCAGGAAAATGTATCTTCAATTTTTAAATAAGAGGTCTTATCTACATTAATTCCATAGATTGCCTTCTTTCCCGAAGCCTGCGACTACTTGGCAGATAACAAAAAGGACATTGTAGCTCTAAGTGAGCCATTGGATGGTCCAGCGGTAGCTAAATACAAGGATTTAGCTTCGGAGCACAAAATTTGGCTTTCACTTGGTGGATTGCATGAACAGCATTCAGAAAACCCTGAGAAAGTTTCAAACACACATGTCTTGATAAACAATGAGGGTCAGCTTGTTGCTGCATATAGAAAAGTCCATCTATTTGATATGGACAATAAAGATACTGGAGTGAGATTAATGGAGTCTGATTATGTGATGGCAGGAAAGGAAATTGTCGCACCAGTGATGACACCAGTGGGAAAAGTTGGACTAAGCATTGTATCCTTTGTAAATGCCGGTTCATTCTCTTTTGTTTTCTAATTGCTTCAAAAATGATAGCAAATGACTTCCTCAATTGAAATCTAGTGCTATGATATGCGTTTTCCCGAGCTATCATTGACTCTTCGAAACATGGGAGCCGAAATTCTAACATTCCCTTCTGCATTTACTTATCAAACTGGAGCAGCCCACTGGGAAGTGCTTCTGAGAGCTCGTGCTATCGAAACCCAGTGCTATGTAATAGCTGCAGCTCAGACTGGAGCACACAATAAGAAACGAACGAGCTGGGGTCATGCAATGGTAGTAAAAACAATTTGGCCCTTTACTTGACATGATTTATTAACCGATTTACATTAAATTAAATTAACAGTTTTCTCTTTGATGACAATGATTTTCACTTCTAGATCATCGATCCTTGGGGCACAGTTGTAGCCCAGTGTTCCGAGAAAACTGGCATTGCAGTTGCCGAAATTGATGCTAATTTATTGGAAAGAGTTCGTAAAAATATGCCATGTGATAATCATCGTCGTACCGATTTATATCCATCAATGAATTTTACGAGTTAATGAGTGTACGATAAATAGAAGAAAACAAGTTTTTATAAATTATATCGAAAACATTACATTGTTAAGTTGAGAATAAAAATTATGAGCTACAAAGATGATTAACTATTAACAATAGGATCAATTGACTTTACTTTGGTGATAAAGGTTCTCACTAAAATCTCCTCTGGACTGAATGCCAGTGAGTTCGACATCGACACCACTCAGTGCCCAATTGTGCTCGCAAATTTCGAGAGCTTCCCACTCTGCCTTGAAGGCTGCTTTTGGGTCTGGTGGCATTGACATGGCAGCTCCAGAAACCTGATCTTGAAGCAGTCTTGAAGTGTCGGCAGCATTATTTTCTCCAAGTACCAGTGTGTAGATGGATCTGAGACCGAAAACGTTGAGAAAATACCAGGATGCTGATGAGACCCATGCTGCATCTAAGGTGACTAGTTCAATGCCTCTCTGAAGCATTGGCTTGAATCTTAAGGTTAATGGGAATGGTACCTTGGCTGAAAATAATTGATTCAATGTATTGGATATTCTCTATTTTTCCTTCAATTTATCCAGCGTCTACTTGATACGTACTTGTTACGAAGCCAGAAAACATCCAATTAATCCAACCACCAATGAGAACCATTGGTAAAACATTGGTAACATTTCCCTTCAACATATCAGTCATCATACTTGGATCCGTCATTGGATTCTGCGATACTGGTGCTCTTTTTTGGGTTTTGAAATACCCAGTTTCTTCGTTATTAAAAAAATGACGTCTGACTAGAAAAGCTGATTTTGGAATGTATTGTCCGTTTTCTCTGAGGAGCCTTGATCGAATCATTACTTGGCTGTAAATAATCATGTATTAGATTGATAAAAATTGAAAAGTCGCTGATTTCAAGCAATTTTCAGTGGAAAAATATAGAAAATTCATGTTCTAACTTTTTGCTATTATCTACTCATTATTATATTGAAAAGTGAGAATTTCAAATTCTTGAATATAGCGATAATAAAAGTAACCTCAAATACACTTACCTATCTTGAACCTGGTGAACCTCCACTTTTTTCTGTGAAGCCAATAAAATTGACACATAGTGTCGAACAATTCCAACGAGAAAAGTTATCACAACTATTGGAAGGAAGACCCATCCTCGAATATTTGGATCTAACAATAATTCTGCCATAGTTTGATGTGGCAGGCACAATTTCTATAAGCCAAACAAAGCTGCAGCCAATTGGGACACATCAGTGCTCCAAAAACGGAGAGTAGATAAAGTAGATATTTGTGAGTAACTTACCATAAGTTAATTCATTACTCTTGACCAATTGTGGCTAATAGAGATTTCGTTGCAGTAACGTAAAATTTTCTAGACTCATCATGTGATGAAATTATAGAATTCCTCTATTTTTATTCTCTCCGAAATTCCGAGAAGAAACTAAATTTAAATTCATCGTTTTCTCTCTTTTATTACTCCACTTGAGCTGATATTAATTGACCGAGAAATTGATTGAATTTATAAAATCATTCGAATAGAAAAAAAAAATTAATCCTGTCATATGCATTAAAATACAGATAATTGATATGAAGATTGTAATTCATTCTACCATAACATGTCAGTGATCGAGAAACATATAGAGGAATGTGGAGCAAAATGGACATCAGAGGCGAAATGGACACATCTAAATTTTTAGGCAAATATTATAGAAAACTCTTGAAATTAATAGAAATATTGGCGGTAGATTGTTTTTGATGATTCCATTGGAAAGCTGAGGAAATTTTAGGCGGAAAACAAGTGCCAGAATTGATTTTTTTGAATTTTTTACGATTTTAACTTTTTTGAGCATTTTAGAGGGGTGAAACCCTTCCTTTTTTTGGAAAGTTTCAGTTTTTTGAGGATATCTTCGGTTCTATTTGTCGTAGCGTAAAAATTCCAACGGGAGATGAAATGTGAGATCATTTGCCATCGATTTATAGGATTGTCAATTAAAAAATATCAATTTTTAGATTATTTATGGACATTTTTGTGAAACAGTCTTGTGAAGCAGTTTTTGGCCTATAACTATCCTAAAAATTGATATTTTTAAATTCAAAACCCTATAAATTAATGGGAAATGAGCTCACCTTTCATTTGAGACCAGCCCCGAATTGCTACGACTAATAGAACTAGAGATATTTGCAAAAAACTGAAAATTTTGAAAAAAAGAAAGGCTTCTCAAAAAGACCCCTCGAAAATGCCGAAAATATCGAATTCTCCAAAAAATTGAAAAAAAATACATCTGATACTCGTTTTCCGGCTAAAATTTCCTCAGCTTTTCAATAGCATCATCAAAAAAAATCTATCTCTAACCGTTTCATTACAGTGTCCATTTTGCCCCACTCTTCCCTAAATCAAATGAAGTGAAACAAATGTGTCTACATCAGTTAATTAAATATGGGATCATTCACCTTGTGGGTATCAAAATCATGTAATAATGATTTACGTTATCCCGTGTCAACGTCCATCCCGTTTTTCGTTTATATATATCCAGTATAGCTATCTAAGGATCGTAGGTTGATCGATGAGGCATGCGCCTGAGAATGTCCTAATCGTCGATCGCAGGAGCCAGCGTGCATATGGGTCTCATTAAAAAACGGTCACGAATCCATATCCGATGGAACACGGACACGATCGAGACGTCGATGTTATACCAAAAACTTGAACATTTATTTTTTTCTTCTCTTTTTTATCTGAAATCTCTATCGTGCTGGACACATTGTTAGCAAGCACGGCAGACTGACCATTACATTAGTCCTCTAAATTGATATGACAGATTTCTATAAAAAAAAAGAAGAAGAAGATTCCCAGAGAATTACATAAAAATTTTAGACTCCAAGTATCAGAGTTGAAACAAATTTGTGAGATAATTGAAGAAACAGACGAATTTTAACAAAATTCTTGACAGGATAATAACATGGTTATTCAAAAAAAGAGTTCCTAATGAAGAAGAGGAGAGAATAAACAAAAAAAAAGTGGTATATACAAGTTTCATTAACAGTTCAGAGATATATATTCCCCTGTATTCTGTCATCTTGTCTGGATGGAGGTTAAACTGACAAAGAGGGGTGCCTAAGAAGCGGTTTGTTTAAGTTGAATTTAGACCCTGTAATCATGAGTGGATAATGGCTGGAATCAGAATAGTATATATATATGACGAGGTTATATAGCTGCATTAGAAAGGAAACCGAAAGCCCATATGTGGGAGGGGCTCGCGAGAGGTTCTACTTAATTCTAGGTTAGCGGCCGTATTTTTCGGCTACTTTGTGGTTCTTCTTTGGGGGATAGCTACTCATTAATAGACTACGACAGGTTAATAGAATTTTTCAAAAATACATAAAATTGGTTATTGCAAGGAGGAAATGCAAGAGACGTAATGTAGGATGTACAGAGAGAAAAGTATAATTTTATTAACAATAAAATTCAAGTTGAAGACGACCTAAACCATTTAGATTTGGTAATGCTAACTTTAGACAGGAAAAGTTAGTATCATCATGTCAAGTAGTGAATCAAACCATATGAATGTACTACAACAGGAGAAGATGATCACAATTTAGTGATTACAATTTTTGCATAGTGAAATTATCAGTATGATCATTTATCAATTATGGGAACTTTAATAGTGCATAGAGTCACGAAAGCAACAACAATCGAATTGGATTATTTTTGCAAAAGAAAATTTAGTATCTTTACGATGCTGAAAATAGTGAAATTTTAACAACATTAACATAGTCGTAGTGACATTTGCCATTACTGTTTTTACGCATGAAAATTCTCGCACAATGACTTGGTGTCATTTACTAAACATTTAGTACTGTGTACTAGAATCAATTGCGATGATTACGAAAAGGACCTCAACAATAGGATTCTAGTTGGGTATACATACGAAATATCCCTCTGTGTGGTTGAGATTCTGCAGAGGTCCTGGATGAGGGCAATAAAAATTGGAAACAAAATAAATATTGTTGGATGAGAGAAGTTGGAGAAATCGAAAAAAGGTGGAATGCAATCGCCGATGGCAAATATAATTGAAGACGTATAGTTTGGTATCTTTTTCTTAGCCATACGGATGAATCCTCTGGGTATATATACACCCATACCGATGCTGAGAACTATTAATTTATTCCCCCGGGTCCAAGGTATCCACTGCAGCCCTAAGTACGGGTGCCGGGAGAAACGCTCTTGCGATCGGTTCGCGCGATATCTGCGCCACCACACACTAGCTATAACGCGCGCTGGGTTTGAGGTGAATCCCGCACGTCTCCTTTTCACCGTATATATGTACGCTTGATTGCAGTGTACTCCGATGGTGTTTGCTTTATAAATCGTGCACATGAGAGAGATAGAGAGGTGAAACAAATAGAAGTTCAAGAGGATATAGCAGGTAACGAGAGGAATGAACAAAAAAAAAAAGAGAGAGAAAAATTGAAATAAAAAAAATGGTAGAGTACTCTTGATGATATCAAATCAAAATGAACTGGCATCGGCGATTGAAAATTAAACCCTCGAGCCCTCTCTTTCTCCAATCGGTAACTTGTTTTGTTATTTCATTTGATTCATTCTTCTTGCTGCTTTTTCGTTTTTTTTTTCCATCATTTTTCACTCAATTATGAAATTTTTCAAGTTAATAATTTCTTCAGGAGGTGTTTTATCTCGCAAGTTTGAGTGAAATTTGCAAGAATGTATCTCTGGCTTGTTTCTTGGGGTTGACTGCCACTGGTCTCTGCCATTGGGTTACGCCCCCTTGTTTGAGAAACTAAGGAGTAAGGAACGAGGCATGCATACCACATAACACATACTCACACACAAGAGCATGCAACATCAACAAATCGTCTCTCTCTTCTCTCACTTGATGGGTAGAGAAAGAAAGATTAATAAATTTGAGAAAAAAAAAAAAAAAAGTGTTGAGTAGAAGATGCACGAAGCCGGGTGTTGCCAGTGTATGATATTCTGGTGATGGTGGAGTTATTCCCTTGTGTTAGTTAGCACAAGGTGGCCGGTAGTTAGCACTCTATTACACATGGTTACCTATCATCAGTTTGTGCATCAGTTTTCACATAATTTAGTACTCTTCAACCCTCGTGAAATTAGTTTTTTTCTTTTGGCAATAAAACAATGGGGATCAAAAGGTTGGATCTCCGGAAATTTCTATTTTCAATCATTGAAAAGAATCTGACATCTATGATCAACTGGGCCAATATGAATATAATAAACCGGTGAAACGAAGTGTGAACATGGCCAATAAATTTGACTAAATGAGCGACTGATTTTGTGGGGGCAGTCAATATACCTTGTGTTTATCGAAAAATAATTTTTCGTGTGTAGAGTTTGGCTTGTAGAGCACTCTGACGGGTACCATCATCACAGGAGAGAAGATGATGATGATGGGAAGAAAAAAAAAATTAAGATGAAGACAAAAAAATGTGAAGAAATAAGGCAAAGAGAGAAAATATTATGCCAAGGAGTATATAATAAAGCCGATACGGGGCAGCGGTAATGGGCCATAATGAGGCATCCATAAGTATAGGTAATGATCCGTGGACCCCTCTCGGCGTATACCTTGAGATGCGATATATATACCATATGCATCTTGGCTCCATTTAAAGATCCACCAACACGCACATCAGAACTGCCGGTCGCGCGCGTACATTTCGCCTTATTTACTTATTTACTTTATATACACTTATTTTACTGCACTCGCTTCAGTTTTATTGGACAATTTTTTTTCATCTTCCCGCTGCATCACGTATTTTAGTATATGTGTGTGTGCAAGAGAGAGAGATGAACCTCGTGTTCAAATCAATTTAATCATGTATGATCGCGTTCCGAGAAAATAATAGGTGGTGCGTTAGTTATTTAGGTTTTAAGATGCCAAGAATGGCCCATCATGGAGGTTCTCAACTTCTTCTCTCTGATTCAAGTTTCGTTACTTTTTTTTGAGCCCCAACGAGAAATTACGGAAACATTCCAACAAAGGATTATTACGAGGTAAAGTTTTGAACAAACAGCACAATTTTCAGGACAAATGATGGAAAATATAAACCGAATAAATGGCTTGATTGAACTAGTTATATTCCTCCAATTCAATTCTTTAGTAAGCCAACCCTCGTTGTATTACCCAAGTGGGACTGTAATAAATAGACAGCGCGTGTGCTGTGTATTGTGTCTGGCGGTAACACACGTTACAGCTTGAAACGCCTCGTTGATCATTCCGACAATGAAATGCTTCTCTCACATCAGTATATTTCTATTCTACTCTATCACATGTTAAAATCCGAGTAGTGAATGATTGTAATTTCAATCAATTCATTAAAATTTCTCCAAAACACTCGACCTCATCAGCGATTTATGACAATGAAGATATAACAACTCTTGTATTCCATGTGACGACAGTGTCTGTATTCTTCTTCACGAGTTGTTGCATCGATTGAATGAAATCGTTCATTTCTACAGTCTTTCACTACAAGAGAAGTAGTCTGATGGTGTCGAAGAAACCGCATTATCGAACAAGAGGGTAAAAAGAAATGAGAAGAGGAGTGAAAGAAGAGAACAAGTGGGGGGTAACAAGACCTGTGTAGTTCAAGTGATGGGAAACGGGCGTGCTCGATGCTCGCGCATTGGTCCTATCGTCTCTGCCGCCAATGTGTGCACAGTCGCCATGTTTGAATCCCCCACTATCGCCAGTTTCATCTGGCAAAGAGAATTGAGATGATGATGATCATCATGACGATGATGATGCTGACACGAGGAAAGCAAGAGGATTTATTTAGAATTACAAACATTGACACATGTGACAATGTGCGAATTTCTATAAGCCTTTATAGTTCTTTCCCCCGGGGCTTTGGTTCAATCAAATTTTTAAACTTGAGGTCCTCGAAGAATTATTGCACAACAAGCTTTCAATTATATTGCTGCATTCGATCGAGTCAATTAAAAAATTTTGAGAGAAATGAGATGATTTAAATTTGCGAATAATGGCGGTAACACGTAGAGTGTCAAGTAGAAATTCCCCTGACGAGTCAGGCGTGGGCGAATAATCGCTTCGCCACCATAATCCCCCCTCGTCGTAGTTACTTCTGGACCAAGTATTTCTGTGGACATTAGCCATATACATGAGGAAATACTCCTCCCTCTTTACCTCAGACGTATTAATTAAACGTCTCATTTTAATCGTACGACAAAAACGTGAGTTTAACGCCCATCTTCGACTAAAAGCATATATCCCCCCCTCTCTCTCCATGATCTCGACTATCGGAGGGGCTCTACAAGTACATGGTACATAAGCATCCAAAAGGATTTTCTCCAATGGGAAACGCTGTTTATGTACACGCCCTCTCGGGGGAATCTCCTTTTTCACAAGCCACACCTACACAGTGGGCTGGTACTCAACTCTTTATCCCCACTGTTGTACACAAGCTCGTTCACATCTAATTGAGTTGATATTCATGGATGGAGGGGGGGACGAAAAGGTTCCCCAGTACAAAACATCACTCTTCCCCCACCATTACGACCATTGGCAGGGATACAGGCACGGGCCGGACTCGTTTAGCCGGGTAATTTTCCCCTCAAACACTAGCAAGCGCTCAGACCAGAAGCATCCTGTTTGGTTTGTTTCTCTCGTTCCTCTTTAGTCTAGCCTATAATAATCGTGCTTTTTGTTTGAAATTTACAGAAAAAAAAGAGGAAGAATACATATGAATATTAGTGTTTTAATTGATTGTGTGTTTGAAGTGATTTGTTCATCCAATGGTTTAATATAATTATTATTATTATTATTATTATTTACTTGAAAATATTAAATTGTTTGCCACACAGTAAAAGGATTTAATGTGAGATAATGTGGAACCACAATTGGTCGAGTTTGGAGTTGTGTTATCAATAATAGTGTGTGCAGAGGATTCAATATAGTTTAAAAGATACATTATTGAGAGTGATTAGCTTCATAACGGAATTTATAAAAGTAAAGTGGGTTCGAGCGTACGATGATGCCGCTCGCACCGACGCCAATTGTCCCGGTTCCCTCCAAGCCAAAAATTGGATTCAGCATAGACTCGATTGTTGGGGGTGGTCGTGATGACAGGTTAGAGAGACTGCATGAACGAGTTGATATTGAGCGTGATGGTAGTCCAACTGAAGTAGAAGGTTCATCATCACCGCGTTCATCGAGGCGAATTGTTAGATCACCGGGTGCACATTCAGAGGGTTCGGATAGGCCACTATCAAGGAGTTCATCAATTGAATCTTATCCAGTAACAAGACATAATGGACAATTGAGTAGTCAGAGAGGTCATCATCATGTTCAGTCATTGACAAGTCACATGGATTATGGAAGAACACGGAGTCATAGTGGTGCATCAACGCCAAACAACAGTCCAAGTCCACCACACAGAATATCACACGGTGATTCACCAGGACATCCACAGCCACCGCCTGGTGTTGTTAGACCAAGTCCAAATTACCTTGGACCACCACCACCACCCAATGCAGCAACTGCTGCTGCCGTCGCTAGTGAACAAATAAAGGCACTCTATGGCTTACCAGGTCATCCAACAGGACCACCACAGCCTGGACAGAATGAATATCATACACAGCAATTTGCATTGGCAGCTAATTTAGCAGCAGCACAACACTTTCAGGCATCAAATTTAGCTGTTGCACTACAGGCACATCACGGTGGTTCACCACATGGGCCACCACACAGTCCCTATGGACATGCCGGTGGACCTGGAGGTCATCCACCACCACATCCTCATCAACCACCTCGGGACAGTTATCCACTATTTCCATGGCTTTTATCTCGACATGGTAGACTATTTCCCCATAGATTTCCAGCTGGTGAGTGTCTAATATGGAATTTATCTCATTTCTTTATCACCATAAAATTGTAAAATTTTATAAGAAGCAATTTAACATATTCTTCAGTAGTGTCATCATGCTTGTTTTCATTATCGTATGATGGGGGAAAAAAAATATGACGCAACATTTCGTAATTGAAGATTTCGTGACGTACACATATATGTGTACAAATGACCCCAGCGACTCTTAGTTGGTTCTTTATCATATATATTTCTCAGTTGTTCGCTGGTTTAATCGTCGTGTAACACTCGACATCGCGTGCTGATAGAGAGAAAGACTCCCGGAGGCATTAACCCCTTGTTTCCCTCTTCCGCGTTTATTAATCCTTCATTTTTGATAGTCAACTCATTGTAATTGCTTCCTCTCTCTCTTTGCCTCATATTAAGCATTATTTCCAATAAATTTATTGCCCTCTATTATCGCCAACTATGCTCAGTCATCTGCACAAATTACATTCATCCTATAAATTGATTAAAGTTACGTGAATGTTTATTTTCATTCCTATCAAACTGATAAGTGTGAGAGTCCTCCTTTTCATTATCTCCAACATACATACATTGTCAAATGAATGAACATAAACGCTATAGTAATTATACCATTTAATCGTTCAGTACTTATGTTAATAAGCTGAAGAGCTTGCGATAACAGGTTACAGTGTATGACTATCTTGAAGAGGAAAAAAATAAGCCGTGCCAGTAGTTAATGACCTTTCTCAGTACAATCGTTCTGCCATTACTGCTCAAGTAGTCAAGGCCTACACATTAACAATTGTTTATCATTAATTGTATTGGCGCAAAACATTGTTCTAGGTATTGAACAAAGTGCCTTAAAAAATTGAAACTGGAACCTGTCTTTTTTTCTAATGAATTACAAAATCATATGCTAATTAGCATTGCTATCAATAAAACATCATCATCAATGACAAAACGTGTTAATCATCATCATTGCAGTGTCTCATTTATCCCAGGACACGCACCACAGGGTTTCCACTTTTGCTCTCTCTCTTTTTAGTATTATTACGTTTTTTTTTCATCGTTTTCCTTTTCTCATTTCCACGGGGCCCTACAATTTTCCATTGTTAGAGCTGTTTCACGCATTTTTCTTCTTCTCTACCAAGCCCCCCGCTTGGTCCATTGTCCCGCCCTATATATCTCTTGCTCACGATACTTTACGCTACAAACCCATCGTTTTTTTTTTCTATACTCGTGACTTTTTCACTGGGTGTGAGGACATTTTTTTCTCTCTCACTTTTTCATTCACCAAACAGTTTATATTGTCCAATCAGTATGTCTTCATAATCCCGACACTCGAGGTGTCAAGTTTCACATTTCGTTACGAATTCTTTTGAGATTAAATTCAAGACTTTTTTTTTTCTTTTTATTTCAATAACTGTACATGATTGAAATATTTAACTCTTATAGATACGTGAATTTTTGCAATCTATCATCGTGCACGAGAAAGCGTTCACGCGATTTTTTCCCAGCAATTCATGGTAAATCGTGGCCGCATTACGATACCAGTTCGCGTCATAATAACACTAATTACCATTTTGCTTGTAGAAGGAATTGAGTAGGGTAGAAGAGAGTGAGTAAGAGAGAGGGAAAGAAGGAAATATTTCTCAAAATGCATTCGACCGGTCAACTCTCATGAAACGATTAATTAAAAGTGCATTAGGGGCAAGACTATATTGCAGAGAAAACGGAGAGAATACTTTTTAAAGAAGGAATTCTCAACCTTTTTTTTTTCTTTAATCCATTTTTACTTTTTTTTTTAAATTTTCTTCGTCTCGTACAGGAGATAATTTGATACGTTCACCATTTAGTATTATTTTCGAGTAATTTCGTGTCGCCTCCAGGGGCTCCAGCTCTGTCAGCTGCTTGAAGCGCCCTCTTTTGGGCGTCTTCACGTAATTGTATTGGGCGTTGAAGTGAAAAGGGAAGAAAGTTTTTTTTTAGTTTTTTTTTTCCTCTTATTTAATTTTACTTTTGCTCTCTGTTGGTTTTTTTTACCATATTTATCGAGTAATTACCAAGACACACATTGTATTCATATTATGGGCAACCTCGTGGGCACGCATTTATCGTCTTTTTTCCGTTATTACCCAGTGCTAGTATCTTGAACGACTTCCGGCGTTGGTTCGTAACCTAGGCCGGTAGTGTATGTATCGTTATACGATCGACAGGCGCCTTTCGAGGTAGAGAATACTCAATTAGGTATGTGGCTTACAATATAACGCCAGCGAGTTTTTGCTTATCTTTACTGCGCTCCCGCCCTTTGTATGTTGCTTTTTTTTTTGAGGAAAGCACAGAACAAGAATAAAAACTGCAATTGAGGAATCATTCGAGTCTCTGGAGTATTGAATCAGTTGGGGGGGAAATTATTATTAAAGTCCTTCAAAATTAATAAAAAAATGAATGTCAAGCTGCTTTCCGGTATATTTGAAGTTTATTGGTCAAAATTACTTGGTCCAAGATTGTAACGGAATTCAAATATATGAGACTGTATTCAAATCTCAGAGAAAATTAATGATCGCATCACCAGTCTATAAATTATTCCAATTATATTCATAAAAAGTTTGTAATACATGTTGCCACAATGACCCGTGTATTTTTTTCTCCTCTCAGAATTTATTTGAATTTTAAATAATTTTCAGGTCCAGATATACCGGGTTTCCTTCTCCAGCCCTTCAGGAAACCCAAGAGAATAAGAACGGCATTCAGTCCAAGTCAATTATTGAAATTAGAGCATGCATTTGAGAAGAATCATTATGTCGTTGGAGCAGAAAGGAAACAGCTCGCTCAAGCTCTCTCATTAACGGAAACGCAGGTGAGATTTCTTTTTCTCTTTAATTCTACATGTCCAATGTAAATATCCACATATATATATTTTTCTGTTAGACATGAGAGAATATATAACATAATTTACAAGTAAATAACTAAAATTGTCTTTTCGTTATCAATAAAGAGGCACTAAGAAATTGCGATATTGAGAAAATTAACGTATAATTGTATTACGTCATGATATACAAGGCGGAATCGGCCACTTAACAAACAAAAGACGTAAATTGAAAGATAATCGCTCGAATGGGTAGTCAAACAGGTGGGACAATGGTATATGATATCAAGCTATATTTTACACACTCCAGTGGTATTCTATTTTTCGATGAATTTAATATTATCTGATATCTAGACTTGGTAATTAATTTTTTTGAGAAATTTCTTTGCGATAGTGATTAATGAAAATACACTTGATTGAACTCAAATCCAATTAATTGAATTATCACGATCTTTAACCCATTTATCTTTAATTAAATGTAGACAGCCAATTCAACATGGCTTGTTGGAAAATATAATTTTTCTGATTATTGTCTTTTCTCTCTTTCTCTTTCTTCCTGGTATATCATATATATATATACCATGTGGCAATTAATTAGCATGGAAATGATGATAGGGTAAAAAAGATTGGATTAAAAAAATCATTAAACAAAAGAAAACAAAAAGGTTAGAATAATAAAATAACATAAAAGAGGTGATTACACGAATTAGCAATGCGAGAGGACTGAGAATATGTACGGTGTATAAATCAAGTAGTTTGAGTGTCGTCGTTTCGACTCGGTTTACGCTCGCTGAATAGTCTCTGCGCTCCTTGAAACGTCGTTATAAGTGTACAAGTGTACACACTTATGCATGTATATAATATACACTCAATTTTCACAACATGTCCCATGGTGGGTATATATACGAGGTATATTTTGTACGATGCGTAAATCATCTGTTTAAATCGTTTCTTATCGTATACTGGTGGTTTAAGGACACACACGTATATGTATGTGTAGAAAAAAGAAAAAAAAAATAAAGGACGATTTCTTACCGGTTTCTCATGTCCACATGTGTGCAAGTCTTTTTACATATACGAAATTACTCGATCCTTTGACCTTTTGCCAATTACTGTAACAGAAATTTGAAGAAATTACTTTCCACACTTTCTTTATGCTTCTTAATGATCATTCATAAACCAAGGCTCTTGTAATTTTCTGAAAAAAAATTATAATATTACAAATTAGCTCGAGTCATTTGTTTCAAAAGAAATTCATCATATTAATGAGAATCGATCACTGATGATTCATGATAATGTAATGATTAAATAAGGTGTAAACATTTTCTTCTTGGTAATGATTAAATCAGACAATTAGTAGTATAATTGAATCAAGTGACGCGTTTGTTTGCAATATCCGCTCCTTCCTGGCAGCTAAAACTGGCAAACTCTTGGACCCATTACACTGTCCGCGTACGGTAATGGTAGGGATGTTTGCATATTATGCAGGTCGCGTAGACGATTCCTTGTGCATAATGAGACGGTGGTTGTCGCGCTACTTTGAATAAAGTATAAATTGAGATTTCACATAATGTATGTTTCATGTCATATGCGTCATCAGGAATGACGTATAGTCTGTTACAATTCTTTACACTGTAAGTTTTAAATAAAATGGCTAATTAGTAATCTGTTTTGTCAAGTTCAGCGACAAAGTTACAAAATCGATTAAACATGTATGATGTAGAAGAAGAAAGGAAAATAAAATAAAAAAACAGGAAAAATCATGGAGTCGCGTGCGTTACTGTCTTGATTTTCTTGTCACGCTTCTGCAGGCGCGTCACCGTCGCTTCTTTGCCTGCATAATATCCTGCAGGCTTCTTCCTTATTCTTCTTGACTCAATAGCCAACATCACCAAGAGCTATTGAATTATTTTCATTCAATAACTCGCGTATTATCAACACCTTTTTACCCAATTAAATTCATTCAATTTTATCTCAATTTCAATTTAACGCGTCAAAGTTAGGAGGAAAGAGTTATCGCAACTCTATAAATTATCATTTATTAATTTCTACAATTAATTAAAATTATCAAAATGATCGCTGAGCAAAGAAAAAACGATTCGAAAATAAAAAACTCATGTCATATATTATTCGATTTGTTTTTTATGGGCAAACAAGAAAAATATCCAATTCCCCAGATGATAGCTCAAAGATTGTGATCAGATATACAGGTCTGCATCACTATATCGTCAATTCTATATCCTAAAAAAACAGAGAGGTAGAGGCCGATCACCACGGCTTAATATGGCCTCACCCATATCCACACATTTATACACACTCAATAGAAGCTTTTCCACACGTTATTCTCAATGGCTAGTAGCCTCACTGTGTTACGGCAGATCCATTTCAACTCCCCAGTGTGTCTCTCCTCTATATACACTCTCTCTCTCCCTTCTCTGTGCTTTACAGCCCCCTGAATTTGCGTGGTCGTTATTAAACGCGTACGAGGATCGAAAAATAATATCACCGAGGGTTTATTTAACTTGCCTATTCGTTTGTAGGGGATTAAAAAGGTTTTTGTATGTTCGTGAACCTCTGAGAATCCGCTGGATTAGTTTTATTTAATCCAACCAATCAAACTCTACTTGCCCTTAAAAAAAAAATTTAGTTCTTTTTTTTTTTCAAAAAGCACGCTTCAAATTGTTGAATAAATTTCTATACTTTTTTCTATTGACGCCAGATGTTGGTACGCGATCTATGAACCTCCCGTTTTGGTTATTCCTGTCTTCGACTTCTTGTCCTTATGGGAACGCGTTCGATCTCTTGACGTTCACACTCACCACTTACCTGTAAGGTACTACTGTCACTTAAAACCACTTTTGTGTTACCACCAGTCAGTAGGCAATGGGCTTTCAATTATCCGAACCGCCGACTCTTCCATATCTCTCATTGCAAATCTCCAATAAAGAGTAACTGAAAAAGAAAGAGGAAAAAAAAACATGTGAAATAAATGGAAAAAAAGAATGATTCTGGTTCAATGTTTTTTTTTTTGCACAAAATTATGAAGGTGTACGTGAACTAGGGGGGTTGATCCACTGGGATTGGTTACAGCTTCCACGTTATGATCCGCCCCAAGGGTTGTGTTACCATGACAACCTCGTTCAGAGGGGATGATTATCACTCAAATGGGGGTAAAACTCGATTAAGGCCATCAGGTTTTTCCGTTCTCCCAGAACTTTGAACATGCAAGTTTTCCTCCCACCCCATGAGACCATGAAAATTACAATAATTATTTCAACTGCTTGGACTTGAAACACACTAGTCCAATAGTTGAATATCATAAAGTAAATTCATGAAAATTAACAAATGAAATAATATTATCCTGATAAATATCACAATCAGAAGCATTTGTTGAGTTAACCTTGTCTCTTATAATCTGGGTATATGTCAAATTGTATATCCGAGAGCCAAAACTTTGTGTCTGTAAACGAGTTATCCAAACATTTCACCTCCCCAGACTGTATCTTCTTCTGTGATACACAATGGCGATTTTACGCGTCGATAGTGTTAAAAAATGGTTGAATTGTGAGTGTCCCCAATATCCACACCCCTTTTTATGAAAAGAGAAGAATAACCGTCACCAAGCAGAGTCAATTCAGGCTACAATAGAGGAAGGATATGATCCCAATTTTTCAATGTGGTATATGATGCGAGTGAATAGCAATTGTAAACGGATACTACGTTTAGGGGTGTTTCAAAAGGGTATCTCACAACACTGAGACTACCCTATTTATTTAAAAATTTTACTCTGCAGAAATTTGAAGATATAGGGGAAGGTGGGGCAAAATGGACATCAGGGGTGGAACGGATACATCTAAATTTCTAGGCAAATATTATGGAAAACTCCTGAAATTCATAGGAATATTGGCGGTAGATTGTTTTTGATGATTTTATCGGAAAGCTGAGGAAATTTAAGGCGGCAAACAAGTGCTGGAATTAATTTTTTTGAATTTTTGGTGATTTTGACTTTTTTGAGCATTTTAGAGGGGTAAAATCCTCCTTTTTTTGAAAATTTTCAGTTTTTTGAGAATATCTTTGGTTCTATTTGTCGTAGCCTAGAAATTCCAAATGGAGGTGAAAGGTGAGATCATTTGCCACCGATTCATAAGGTTTTCAATTTGAAAATATCGATTTTTAAGGTATTTATAAGCATTTTTGTGATATAGTTTTGTGAAACAGTTTTTGGCCTATAACTATCCCAAAAATTGATATTTTTGAATTCAAAACCATATAAATCGATGGGAAATGAGCTCACCTTTCATTTGAGACCAACTCCACATCGCTACGACCAATATAATCAGAGATATGTGCAAAAAACTAAAAAAAATTTAAGAAGGAAAGACTTGTAACCCTCAAAAATGCCGAAAAATATCGAATTTTCAAAAAAATCGAAAAAATACATCTGACACTCGTTTTCTGGCTAAAATTTCCTCAGCTTTTCAATGGAATCATCAAAAAAAATCCATCTCTAACCGTTCCATTACAGTGTCCATTTCGCTCCATTCTTCCCTATATATTGTTGTCAACAATATATAGCTTATCCAAATATTACTTAATTTCATTCTCTGGACCATGGTAATTGTAAATTATTATTTTTTTTCTCATTACAGGTCAAAGTTTGGTTTCAAAATCGTAGAACAAAACACAAGAGGGTACAACAGGAGGAAGAAGCAAAGGCACAACAACAATCGGGTGGAGGCAATAATCCAAATGGTAATGGTAACAAAAATACTCATCACGTTAGTAAATGGCAGCAAGAAACTGGTGATTATCATCATGATGAAGATGACGAGGATGAGACTGAACTAATTGATCCAAAAGCCGAAGACTGCTCTAGTGGCTCCGAAGCGTAGCTGGATGTTGAAAATTTCTGGTAAAATGGTTTATTTCTTATAAAACACTGAAGAGAAAGAGAGAGATCTGGTTGTTGAGGAAGAACAAGGGATTAGCCATTGGGAAAAGACAGGAAAGAGAGTCAACTGAAGCATCGGAAGTCAGTGTAAATGGACCCTATTGTCTGTTCAGACTGGGGACAAGACGCTAAATGGCCACCGGAAACTACAGACTCCCAGAGAATAATTCCTATTTTCTCCATGTTTGTTTGTTACTCTTTTTCTCATTTTTTTTCTTCTTTTCTCAACACAATGTGAAGTTCAGCCATATATTTCTCTACATATATGCCATAAAAGAGGCCATGTGTTTGTGTGTAAATAAAAGAGACTTGATATTAATGAATGAGGAGCGAGTGCCAAACTTGATTACAGAAAACAAAAAAAAAACTCAAAAGAGAAAAAAAGCATTTTAATCAACGAACCCAGTGTAATAAATAATTTTAAGGTGTATTTACGGATTAGATTCGTTGTGTTCCAAAATAAAATGGAAACAGGAGCAGTATTCAATATTAAGATGTCAAGAAGCGAAAAAGAAAAAAAATGAAAAAATTTAAATTATTTAGTGAATCCTAGTGAAGATTAAGGCGAAATAAACATAAACATTTTGTATATATCTCTGTAAATAGTCAATTGTGATCCTAACCTCGACGGTAAATGAGTATAAAAAATATATTGTTCGGCTGAACGGAAAAAAAAAACGAAACAAACAAAAACGAATGAACAAAAAAAAAATAATGATTAAAGTCGTGTTCCTTACGATTATAGCTGAATGAAAAATCTTCAATTAAGGAGAAAAATAAATAAATTATATCAAGAAAAAAAAATGATGACAGAAAAAAAAAACAGAAATTTTGTTTTTATCACAATTAATTTATACCCTTGTTGAGATAGTTATACACCGATGCACCCACTTTTTAACCTTCTCGGAGGCAATGGTTTCAGGTTTGTAGTATGTATAGAGAAATGAAGAGAAAGGGCGGGATGTATTATATATTGGTGCAGAAGAAGAGGGACCTCTTTGGGTTTTGGAACTGCTAATTATGTAAATTGCCAGTGTTGCAAATTACCCTGCGAGTTTACATTTATTCTGCCACACAATCGCACACGCGGGAATCCGTTGGAGAATATTATTTTTGTCTCTTATTTTTTTTTTCTCCTTGCATATTACATTCTCCAAAAATGTTTCTACACATTATATATTCTATAATTATATTTTTCCAAACAATAGAAGAATTAAATTAATCGTTTTGTAGTTTAAAGTATACGACACACACACATTTTACGATTCAATTTGAGATTTCCAATCAAATTTATAGCTTGTTAACTACGTTATAATCAAGAAATTGTATTTCTTGCTCCATTTATCTCAAATGTGTGATAAACTAGTTGATCCCAGCAAACATACAAATGGTTTGATTCTACTAGGAACGCGATCGTAAGGTAATGACGGCAATAAACTGTAACAGAGAGCACACAGCGTCCCTGAGTCTCAACAAATTGGGCCTGACAAGCGAAATGGACAACAGTGGGGGCCCCAGAGGCTACAAATAGAGAAAGAGATTGGAAGAAAGAGTCAGATAGGGGCATGTGTTACTAGTATGTATGAGAAAGGAAAAAGAAAACAGTTAAACAAGTAGAATAATAGAAAAGAAGAAAGAATTAGTAAAAAAAAAAACAAAGTATAAAATGAATAAAAACAAAGAAGAAATTTGGAGTGATGGGAAGAAGGAGAGAAAGACACATAACGTCGTATATACACGTGTATTATACCTGGCTTGAAAACTAGCTTTAGGGATATGGCCATGCCCGAGGTTGTAGAAAAGACCCGGCTTCCAGGAATTGCGCGTGTAAAACACCAGTTAAATTCGTGCTTTCTAGTTGGGAATGGAGAGGAAAACAATGCTATGGATACGAAAGAGGCCCTAAAGTCCCTGACAAATGTTCTTGGTCCTCGATCGGTGATCCTTGGGTTCTTCTTCTTCTTCTTTTTCCTCTTTCTCTAGCATTATTTCTCTCTTCTCTTCGTTCAAATACTCCTCTATTTTTATTTTTCATCTCTTCTCTTTCTTTTTCATTTTCGGCAGCTCATCATTCCGACTCTTTCTTCGTTACAAACCCCAAGACATATATTCGACATCATAAAAGTCCCATCAATGTCTCAACTCTGACCAAATATAAACGCCCAATGAAATTGATTGAGTCGAATTAATGATTCATCAATAGCTTATGTAATTTTCTACCTTCTTAGGCCTTTGGTGTGTGCCTTTTTTTTCTCACATAGTTTTTTTTCTCTTTTTACTGACATTTTTTATCGTCGTATAAATTAGTTGAGATTATCACCTATTACTAATGAGCCAACTCTTTTTATTCTCATTATGCTTTTTTTTTTATTTTTATTATTTTCATGTAAAAGAAGAGTGGGATGTTGAATTTGAATAACATGAGAACGACACGATCACGGTGCTGGATGTTTGGTTATAGGGTATACTAATTTCAGGTTTAAGCAGAACAGCAAGGACCACCAGAATCGTGTCCCAAGAGTAATTTTTTTTTTTCCAATTTCTTTACTTGAAATTCACATTTTCAAAGTAAGGACAGGAATAACAAAACATAAATATTAACAAGAGCCAACTACCATAAAGAGCTTGCCATGTAACAGACTAGATATTAGCACCATACAAGTCAAATGGTGATAATAAGTGTCTCATACCAAGGCAAGATGCTGAAAAAAAAGTGTATTTCCTGGATAATCAATGGAAAAACGTGAAAATTAGAGTCAAGAAATTGTGTACATGATTTTAATTGGATGGAGACATCATTGCTCGAGATCACTGATTACATAGAGGACGAAAAGGCAAATCGACAAAGTTGAATAAAAAAAAAGACAAAAAAAAAATTAAGAGCAAACGAAAATTAATGAGACAAGAAAATTACAGCAACAAATAAGAGGAAAAACATGAGAGGAACTTGGACTCAATGTGTGTGGGTCCATGGGGTGTCGGGTTACCAATGAAATAGTGATACCATTTTGTTTACAATATTGTCCCAGATGCGAGTGCGAGAAGGAGGAAAAGAGAGGGGAACAGGCGTGTCCTGGTGGGTCTTTAACAAGGCGAAGGTGGAGATGAAGGAGAAAAGATTGAGAATAAAAATGTGTTCCTTTTGGCTCAACTCTCAATGCGACAAAGAGTCATGCCAGTACATGGTCCAGACGTCAACGGCAACTTATCACCAGCAGGTTTTGGTGTGAGAAAGTCACCTTCCTCTACTTCAAGAGCATTCGATCTATATAATACACCTAGACTCCCCAGACCTGTGTTGTTAATTTGGAAATTCTTTATGACTTCTTTCGTTGAATTAGATTAATATTTTCCATCTGAGATATAGATGTTATTAGCATTTGTACAAATGCAAAGTGAGTTGCATCCGTATGAGAAAGACAGTTATAACAGTAGCAAACGTGTCATTAGATAGCCAACCATTGGACCAAGGGGTTATGATAGGTTCGCGTGGCTGACCAACATTAGATTACAACTGTGCATATACATCAACAGACAATCAAAAGTACCAATTGTAGAAATTCCTCTTTTGGCTCTTATTATACACTGTGAATAGGAGAGTTGGCCATTTATTCAGTGCATTCCACTTTTATTTCATCTTTATGACGATTTAAATTTAAATACCTTGTATTTTCATTGGTAAAGTAAAAGAACGAGTTTTTAATATAATCCTGGTAATTGCAGGTATATTCACTGAATACTGAGATACTTTTATTTTGATTTCTCTCGTATGTTTGAAAAAGAAAAATAAATGAAGGAAAAAATAAAAAGGTAAAAAGTACAACATAATAGGTACCCTGCGTGACCGTCGGATCATTCTTAATATACCTTCTGCCTTCTGTAAAATCCCTCAGTTTAAATGAGTATACAACCAACCAATTTAATAATCCAAACGCGTCCGCCTCGGACTCAAGACTGACGTCTTATATACGCGCATAATGTTATTAATGGTGGCGTATATGTACCGTTTATCCCGTAGGATGGGCACGCACACGCGTGTCACGTTTGTCCATATCTTGAGGATATCACGCAACATGAAAATTGTGTATCCTCGACTCTTAACTCGTTTTACCACTTCTAGAAATATATAACTTTAGTTACGTAGAAATAAAGTTTTTCAACTAAATTTTTGGGCAACAAGAGTGATGAATTCTATGATTCTTCATGAGATAATGAAGAATCGTGAATAAAATTTCAAGCCTGATAAATTTCAATGAAAACAAAAAAAGTAGTTGAGATAGAGAGGCAAATAAGAGTTAAAGAAACAAGGGATATAAAGGTATATAATCAGCCTGATGGATAGTCGTTGTTCATAATTATGGTGAAGCCTGCCACACTGGTAGTATATATGTACTTGAGAATCAACTGTTAAGTTAATTTTGACTTCAAGTGATTTTTCTCATTTGATTTCCTAATAAAAATTGTTGGTTAATAGTTATTTATTATTGATCTTCATCATGCGTTTTCAAACGAAGGAGAGAAAACAACAGTCAATATGGCGCCACTAGTCATTACTGATTTTTTTCAAAAGAGAAAAAAGCCATTGATTCTTCAACGGAAATTATTGTCGTACATTATTCCAAGTAAATTTCATGCCTTAATTATTCATAAATTGATTTCTGCTGACTCTTGTCTCGAGCAATTGGAGAAACAAAGTACCACTTGTATTTCTTCGATTCGTACAGTCTATTATTCAAAACTATTTACAATTGATTTATCTTAAAGAGAAAAACAATAATGAAATTCAAAAGATTCTCTCTTGTAATTTATCACACAAAATGAATTCACAGTTGAAGCGTTTCTGGTTTGTTCTTTGTGTGTTAATAATATAAAGGCTGTTGGAAAGACAAGAAGCCCTCAAGGAGACGGCCAAGTTTTAGCTCGAAGGAAAACCAACGTGACGTCTCGTTAAATAAGAAATAAATGAAGGAAAAAACAAAATAAATGAAAGAATTATGAAATATATAAGAGATAAAATAAGACGAAAATAAAAAAGGGATATAACCTAGGAACAGTGAGTGGTGTGTTGGGTGGCGAGTCCTAGACGGGTTATCGCTTGGTTGAGGTAACCAACAACGTGGCAATTATCAGCCATTCCTTGCAAATAGCTGATGGTTAGTGATAATTATCTGCCGGGAACGCCACGCCATCGAAACCCAGCATCGCGAGAATGTTCCACAGAGATTCATATATACTTTGATGTGATGCTATACATCGTTTTGCCTCTTTACTATGTCAGAGTTTGCTTATGAAAATTATCCCGATTATACTGAAGAGAAAAAAGATTGCAAGTAAACTCGACTTGCACTCATAAAGATGGAGAGAAAAAAAATTTTAATATGTCAAGTTTATCATTAAACTCTCAACTATCACTAATTAATTGGTCATTTTCGTTAAATTACTTGATAATTATTTTAAAAAACATATAAATATAAATAGAAGCTCATTTTTAATTCATTAAACTAGAAAGCCAGGGGTTATTTGAGCTTTTTATCAATTCTCCATTTATACCGATAATGAAAACGCATTTATATTTATTTGAATTATTTATTCTCGTTTGCTTGTAATATCCTGTCAGAATGATCACGAGATTGACGCTTAGTTAAAACAAACCAATAAATAAACAAGTATATATGTAACTCCCGCGGTTCAACAGTGTGTTAAGGACTGGAATTAGGGTAATAAGCGTGCAAAGAAAATGGCTACGAACTGTAGACGTGAAACACGCTTGAAAAGCGCTAGATCGTGAGGAAGGAATATAGAAGAGAAGTAACATATCTAACAAACAAAACAAAAAAAAAAAACAAAAAACAAGAAAAGAGCAGGAGATCGTATACTTATTTTCGCACCAACACACAAACCGGATGCCGCACTTGGTGCTCAAGTCCATGGGGAATGTCAATTTTTTTTTACTTCTTTACATCTGATTTTCTTTTTCAACTCTGGGGATCTCTGGGCTGTGTGTTTAAAAACAGTTGCGCATTACATTCTAGATGTAGTTTTACGAATAATTATCGCAAAAAAAAAAAAAGCATATAAAGTCTTCTTATTTTCATGATACGCGATACACACAGCAAGCCCAAAGTAATTATGCTTTAAACGTTGCGAATTGGCATTTTTATTTTGTACATAATAATTAGCATAATTATAAAGAATCAATGAATAAGGAAAATTGAATGATTGTGGAATTAAAAAATTTAGTTCATGAGAAATTATTTACATGTCCTTGTGAGAGTCTGTTATTTAACAGCGATTAACTAATTGTACATGTGTCTCCTGCTTTTTCTCACAATTACAAAATGAAAACTATGAATAATTAATTAATCATTATCAGTGCACTCACTGTAACTATTTTTTTTATCATCCTACGTTTGGCAGTAGAGGAGCATTGTTGATTTAACCATTTTTTCTCGAGGTCAACGAGAAGAATATATACTGGCGTTTAGTCTAACCTTCCTCCCCCTTGCCCCTCCAAGACAAAATATATATATGTAAGCAAACTATGGTGAATACTTGCTGCATATAGAGCCCCTAGAGTACACCGACGGGGAGTTAAGTGCCCCGAAGTTACGAGCACAGGAACGTTCGACTTTCTTACAAGCTTCTACTAGTATATAACTATCTCACTCCATCTTTCCCTTTCACAGGACTTACTCTCGGTCATTACCTCCTTATTACTAGTTATCTTGTTACTTGTTACTAACTCTCTTGTTCTTACCTTATAGCACTTGACAAGCCGCCAATCAACGCCCCAACCCCTCGTTTACACGCAAACTCATCTTCTTACCTTATATAAATACAAGCATATAGATTTAATTAAGTTTAACTGATAATGTCGACTATTCAATTGATGCTTTTTTTTTAAACTCATGTGTGACTATTATTCCCATTGTTCTCTTGAGTATACTGGAAAGGTTATTTCCTAGTGATTGAATACTGGGAACAAATTTATTACTGATTCAATAGCTTTATAAATATGATAGATTGATACGAAAATTTATTGATTTCAATTCATTCATAACTCTATATGTGAGGGAATCATTGTTCCCATGATGGTAATCTCACTATCTCTCTCTCGCTCAAGAGGATCTCACTTATGAAGATTCAAATGTAAAAATCATCATTAACCCTTAATATTCTCGATTTCTCAATAATCCTCTGCACAATTTTTTGTACAGGCTCTCGGTAAAACTCCTCGTTTCGCTAACCACCTCTGTCAGTGATAATGTTGATGAATCGCTCACAACTCGACCGCAAAGCAGCCAGAAAGGAGGAGCTGGTGATTCCTCTTGCCCCCACCTATTTTAGTTTTTAAGATCCGCGATACATGGTGTGTATGTAACGAGCATAAAGTGCGAGTCTTTCGCCTCACAATATATATACACACGTTTGGGAATCGCGCACATGCGCCTCCTTCATTCTCTTATATTTACCCCCACCATGTCACCTTTAATTCTCTTCTCCTCACTCACGCAAACACGTAATCTTGTCCTTTTTCTTTCTATCACACACCACGGCTCTTATAGATAATCCTATATAGCAAACTTGTAACTTTCGTATATTCCTCCCTCTCCCAGTCACACACACACACACTAACACATACACACGTATATAGTAACCGCGTGGTGAGTGATCACTTTTACCTCCACCCACTCCAAGGCCTGACAACATAATCATCGGGTTTAACTCACACTAAAGTATAGTTAACCGCGCATTGCGGTTACAGTACCTAAAATCTGTATTTAACGTTCTACATGTAACTAAAATGTTTGATATTTATTTTTCTACTTTTTCTTCATTAAATTTCAAGCGATTTTTATTGCATGAAACATGAAAAATCCAACTAAATGCACCCGTTTTACCCCTAATTTTGCAAAAAATCCAGGATGGTTCAAGAATTCTTCTCAAACTGGATTTGGGAAAAACAAGTGATTCTCTGAACAATTGTAAAAGAATAATTTCTACAAGTTCTCTTTTTTCTACACGATTAAATATGGTAATTTGATGGTGAAAGATATGGAAATTTATAATAATCTCACGCATAATCTTTTAGAATTAAAAATATATGAATTCAAATGTATTAAGATTTGTAGAAATCAACAGCTAATTATATTGTTGAAAAAAGGATAAATATAAATTTAAAAAGATTAGTTTAAATAGCTCTAATAGGATAATGTGTGTGCACACGTCAAATACTTACACGAGACAGGTAGTATAGAGGTCAAACAGAGGCCTGATGAACCACCACCAGGTGCCCATTGAGGTGAAATCACTCGTCTTAGAACGTCCAAGAGAAACGTCTTTACTCGAAAAAGCCTTGTGAAGGGCTAGTTAGCGTAATGGGCCGAGTCATGGCGTCATTAACGGTTTCAAGCGCCAATCGTCATTAATCATAAAACCCTACCTTTCTCTCTCTCCATCTCATTCCTGAGCTATAGCACACGAGTGTTATTCGTTCATGTGGTATTTGACTCGTTCAGGTATAATAATACCACTACGAACAAATGTCCTCTTCTCTTTCTACGAGATCTCAAGCACGATTCTATTTCTCAAGAGTTTTGATGTGTTTAAAATTCTTGAATGACCTATTCAAACATTAAATTGAATGTCATATATCAAGCTTCTGTATATAAAATGAAAATAAACTAATTGAAATAATTTATTTTTGCACACTTAATTTTTCAATAATTCTGATAAAATCATTATTCAATCAGATAATAATTTACATCATTTAAATGTTTCAATATCAATATAAAAAAAAAATTGATTGATTCTTCTACACGAAGGAGACAAATGTGGCAAATGGCTTAATTTGTCAGTGAAAATGGATTCATTTGCATTGAATGAGAACAGTAGCAGATAGCAAGAGAGTTTGTGTGGAGGGTGTGGAGTTGGTATTTGGGTTGTGCAACCCCAAGAGCCAACGGGGGGCAAATTAAGTTGTGATTATCTGTCGATGTGATTTAGACCAAAAAAGCAATCCTCTGGATTATTTTTCTTTTCTTTCTTTTCCTTTTCACATTTTTATTTCACTGAGAAGAATAAGAGAAAGATAGAGAGAGGGAGAAAAGAGGGGGTTAAGAGGCACGGCTTGGAACTACACGGGAATTGTACAAGGGCCCACAGGGTATGGATGAAGGAGGCGAGGCTGAGAAACAAATAGCCATTGTCCGTGGCGTGGCCCCGACAGTGGAAGCCCTAAGGGGCATCTATCACCTGCTTATCACGATTATACCACTTGCGTATACCTTCCTTCCTCTTCCCTCCCTCTTTTTTTTCTTCCCCAATTCCTTTTTTATCCTCTTTTCATTTTCTTTTATTCTTAAACTCTTCTTCATTCTTGTATGCATTTCTTTCACAAGTAAGACATCTAGCTCCCTCCACATTTGTTTCACCTCAACACCATTTTCTCTTCATTCTCTGATTTTTTTCCTTTTGCTTGCTGCTCTCCGGAAGAAGATAAAAAGAGAGGACTAAAAAAAAGGCAGTTTAAAGAAAACTTGGAGGAATTAATGCAACAAAGTGGATGAAGAAATTCTCAACTTTACGACTACCACCTGTGGCCAATTTTCTCCAGTCTTTAATGACTCGATAATTAGTATCACATGCAGTTTAATGTGCATTGAATACAGCTTGATAATGGTTATGGTTGAATAAAGTGATGAAATGAGATGGTGAGGAGGAGAAAAAAGAAAAAGAAAGCATCGAAAACGATTTTCAAGATGAGTGGGGGATGATACTGAGATATAATCGTGGTTGGATGGCTGGCTCAAGTCAGTGTCCAGATGTCTCCGGTGAGATACGTTTCTAGGAATCTTTCTTAAACCTCTTGAAAAGTGGAGAAAAAGTCAGAAAGAATAGGACCCACAGACCTAGACTTTTTCCTTTTCTTACGTTATATTTTCAACGTTCTTACTCCATATCCCCAGGAGAATCTCTACACTGTTGCCCTCACGGGGATGACGTACCCCTCAAACAATATATTTTGTATGTTTTCTAAAATCTGACCGTGAAACGTGTTCCGTGAGCAAATTACCTTCTGCTTATTTTCTTGTTTTCGACCTCTTCAGCTCTGAATGTTAATAAATTTTCCCTGAATTTCTTTCTCTCCTTTTTTTTTTGTAGAAAGGAACAGGACAAATTTTGAAATTGTCATCTGAAAGCGATACAATTGAGATGTACTCGTGTCAATTGTCTATACATATGTGTAGGGGAAGGTGGGGTAAAATGGACACTGCAATTGAACGGTTCGAGACTTAAATTTTTCTAATGATTCCATTGAAAGTTGAGGGAATTTTACTCAAAAAAAATTTTTTGTAGAAAAATTTACTTTTTTGGCCAAATTTTGAAGGGGTTTGCCTTTTAAAAATCAAAAAAAGTCACTTTTTCGTCGATATCTCTGGTTCTGTTGGTCGTAGCAACTCGGGGATGATCTTAACTGGAAGGTGAGCTCATTTCTCATGGGTTTGAGTGGTTCAAATTTTTTTTAAATCAATTTTTCAAATATTTAGAGGGCATTTTCTGAAAATCAGTTTTTGCCCTATAAGTACTTGAAAAATTTATATTTCTCTTTTCAAATCCCATGAATGGGTGAAAAATAAGCTCTCCTTTCATTTGAAATTAACCCCGATTCGCTACGATCAATAGAACCAGAGATATACTCGAAAACTTGAAATTTTGCAAAAACCGAAGGCTTTAACCCTCAAATCTTGACCGCAAAATGGCACTTTCGAAAAATTAAAAAAAATAACTTCAGACCTATCATTTCCATGTGAAATTTCCTCAGCTTTCCAATGGATTCATCAGAGAAAATCTATCTCCAATATTTCCATCCATTTCAAGTAAATTTCATAGTATGAAATACCAAAACCAACACGTGTCCGTTTTACCCCTTGTGTCCATTCTACCCTGCCTTCTCCTAGATATTAATATGAACGTTTGCAAGACAGCTAGAAAGATAGAAAGAGTTGAGCAGAGGGATGAGACCCAACGGGAGAGAAAAAAACGAGAAAGATATAGAAATATAAGAGAAAAAAAAATTAAAAGAGAGAAGGAACTGAGATAGCTCTTTCGAGTCATTATTTTTAATAAACACAGTGTCAGAAAAGATAAATGCCTTTCTGGTCGTTCGTTCTCGCCACGCACCGGCGCCCACAATGAATATCTGATTATTTATTTATCCTCGGCACTCGTTGAGATTCTCTTTGGTTTTTCTTTTTTATTTTTTTATTTTTCTGGCGTATTCGCCCCATTAAGACTGGGTTCCGTGTGAGTACTGCAAGTACGCGAGAGTGTGTGGGGGGATCAAGCGCATTAGATCGCAATTATAGGGCGTACACGAGGTATTATGCTAATGCCACTATCAAAGTATTTTATTTTTCATTATTCACTTATTCTTTATCTATGTTTTGTTTTTCTTTTTTCTCCTGTAAAACATAATAAAACTACCACGACTCTTCTTCTCCACCTCTTCTCCTTCTTCATCGATGCGGAAAATGAGAGCCACGGGCTTTACAAATACACATCCTTGTCTACGACTTTAAACATTGCCCGATTCTTATTGACTTGACATTCACTGCGTGGAAATTGGAGAAGATCTCTTTCTCTCTCTTTATTACTACTCTCTCTGTCTCTCTATCCTGCAAGCCTTTAACTTTGTAACCCCTTGTTGTCTCTTTTTTACACTAACGCGTGAATACGTCCGTTTGGAATTTATGCGGAACGTTAAAGCGACGCCTCGTATCCACCAGACACCCACGCGCCTTAACATCGACGACGAGGAGAGCGATAGAATATAACGGTGCTATATACCCCCTTCATTTCATTGGTGTGAGGAGGTCCTTTCTCTGTAAAGAGCGAGACATCACATTGCTCCGATAGCTGTATCGATTATTGGATGTAATGCTCTGTTGAGTATATAACCTGGTACCAGTGTGTGTCCCGTCATTCTTTACATTCAACAATTTCATTCGACTCATTCGTTTGTGAATAAGAAGAAAAAGAAAAAAAAAGGCAAATATTCAGATTGATTTCAACTTTAGAAGGTTAACAAGAAATTTGTAATAATGAAGACAAGAAAGCCAATAAACAATAAAGTTAATTTGAGAAAACTACGTGAATTCAAATTAAAGATAACATTACACGCACATTCCCATCATCGTTGAATTTTTATTATAATCCCCAAAATTTAACGATCCATCGTTCTTTTTTTTTTTCTTCATCTCAGTTTCTCTTGATCTCCAAACTTGAAATACACACACACTAAGAGATACAGAGGGGCCCCAGTGGCTAGTTAATGAATTCGGCTTAACTGGTATTCGAATCACTGGCATACGCATTTTCTTTATTTTTCATCATCAACCCCCTCCACCTTCTCTTAATTTCACTCACACCTTGTTAACGTACGTTGAAAACACACGGCGGATAAAATGTGTTTAGCAGAGAGAAAAAGAGAGATAGATGAAGGAAAGTGGAGAAGAAGTAGACATCTTTCTCGTTAATAAAAGGCAAGATGGCGTACAGCAGGGGGTCCCTGAAGGCACGGCACAGAGGCCCCCCTGCGGTTCTGACGGCTCTATCCACGTATAGGAACACACTACACACTGTCTTGTTAAAAAGCCCGGTTGTATAGGCTAACAAAAAAGTGAGACAGTATGATGCTGCTAAAGTGGTACACACGAAAGTGAGACAAAGTGTAACCACCAAACGGCTCCCGTCGAGAATTTTACCCTCTCTGGACTCCTTACTACCTCGCACACGTCACTATCGCGCGCTTAAACACACCTCGTGCATCATATATTCCATTTGGTCCTTTGTTTTGCCTCTTATATATTTAACGCTCACGCAATTCCCATCCCATACTATTATTATATCTCTTCTCATTTTCAATACCATTTCATTCAGTTTAATATCCTCTCCTCCACTTATTTCCACAATGAAAACAATAATTTTAGTTTCCTGGTATCTTTTTCCCTTCTTCTCGGGCTTTTTTTATTCTTCTTCATTTATTTTTTTATTTTTTGGGTCATTTTGAAATAACAAGGGCAAAGGGGGTAAAAAAATAAATAGTTTCAAACGTGGGACGATTACACACAACTGCCTGTGTGGGGGGATTTTAGGTAGTGTTGAAGGAATAACGTGGAGAAGAGAAGGGAGAAAACCAATATATGAAATTACCATCGCGCGGCAAGCGCCAAATTGCAGGTAATAAAGTGAACCGATAAACAAATGAAGCCAACGTGCCAGAGTTGCTGGCTCTCCACACACGGTTTACCTGTTTAGTACCTTCAGGCTGATTCTACATTCGACGAGCACAGTGCACAAGATAATCGTTTCTAGAGGATATTAAAAACAAAAAAAAAAGGAAAATGGGAGCAAATTTTCTTTTTCATTTTTTAAAAATGGTTATTATAACTTGAACTCCAAGTAATTTGTTATTCGTCCATTAAAGTTATTATGATTTTTTTAGTACTCATTTAATACTTGAAACTTGTTTTTTTTTCGTAACTATCGAAAAACATAAAAAATAATCATTAGAAAATGGAGAAATTTGTGAGATGAAGTTGCAGTTTGAGACATAAACATAATGTCAACGGCTCGTGTTCATAATCAAATATTAAAACATTAACCGTTTTGTTGTGAGAGAATGGAGAAAAGAGGGATTGCAAGTAGCCTCGAGGTAAGACACGATGCTGTGGTAGAATGTGAGGTGTTCTAAAACGTTTTGCAAGAAGAAAAGAGAGGATATAAGGCAAGAGAGGTGGGAAAGATAATGGCGGAAGCGACGAAGGGGTAAAACAAACTTGACGAGAGCTACTATGCCGCTGAAAGCGCATTACGATATTATACGCTCAACTATATAACTTAATATATTCTCAGCTCATTCTTGTTCCATTTACATTGAATGTTTTTTCTTTTTATTTCTAAATTCAAACGAGACTCCCATTACCTTAAATTGTGAAGGTTAGACGTGCTGTTTGACGCGGTCAGGTGAAACCAACATGGCCGTCTATGGGCCCGAGCTCGAGGGAGAGGTACGTGAAAGAAATGGAGTAGGGGTAATGATGCTCATGACCCAACGATGTTTTACTATACCAACATCTACTGATTTTCATCCCCGATAAGACCAAATGAAGGGCTCCAATTCTCTTGGTAACCCTTTTTTTCTTTCTCTCTCTCATCTCACATCTTCTTCCCTTGCACTGTTTTTAACTTTATCGGTTCTATCTAAGAAGCGCTACAAACATTGGCATTAGCAAAGGATGGAATTTAAATTTATATTTCAACTATAATTCCTTTTTCTTTTCCTCTTCAATTAAATGAGTCAAAAATTGTATTAACTGGTAGTAGTTGTATTATTTGCAATTGAATTCCCCACAGGCTGCAGATTGAATATAATTAAAGAAGAAGCCCTGAGAATTGACATTTAACCAAGTCAATAGAGTTAATAGAAGTGCAATTACATTCCTGGTTATGGAATGGGGGTGCAAGACTGGCAGCTTGGCCTGTTCCATTTTTTTTTCCTCGTGAATTGCTGCGGGTTAAGGTGATTTAAAACACTGATCAGTAGATACCACGCCTCTTACCCCCCTTCGTAACATTTAACACGAGTTTGCGGATCTATGTAAAGAGTATTCATACATCTATAGGTATTTTCTCGGTCTGCGCCGAAAGTTCCCCGAGGCCAACGTACATAGCCTCCAAAGGGGGCGGACGCGGGCTCGCTTCTTCATCGTGTGTTACATACTTCCAAAGAAGAAGAATCAAAAAAGAGAAAAAAAAACAGTTGAGGCAAAAAAAAAACAAAAGAAAGAACAAAAATTGAAACACGTACAACACTCGGTAAATGAAGATGCGAGTAATCGTCGACCCCTTTCGTGAAAATAATTATCCCGCTCTGGGCAAACAACGTACCAAGTATATGTGGGTTTTGTTTTCGGCAACTGCCATTTTTCTTCTTCACTTATACTGATGCTTCAAAATAAAATAATTTATTTTTTATTCTCAACTTTAATTAGCCCATGAATTTATTACTTTATAAATGGTGCAACTAATCAAAGCTTTAAATAATACACGGTGTGGACGAGTAGAGGTGTTTAATATTTAACCAAATATATATATATATATATATATTTACAATGTCTGTATTGAACTCGCATAAGGTGGGGCCACAATTGGCAAGAGGAGGTATTATGCACTCTCAAGTTGGCTTTGGAAGTTGGAAGATTCTTTACACACATACATACAATTACGTGGTATTGGACGTATGGATGTATGAGGCAGAGTGGAATATATATTCAAAGAGAGTGTGTAAGTTAACGAGGGTGTGATTCATGGAGGCACTGGCAGCGAGGTTCCCTCCCGGGTTTAACGGTGCTCAGCCAGCCTCCCCCTGAACCAAACATTCTCTTCTCTCAAATAAAGAAAAATAAATAAATAAATACAAAAGAGAGAGAAGAGAAAATACCAATGCACTTAATCTTCATTCTCTTCTGATTATTTGAGAAGCATTAATCTAAATACGGTTTTTAATTAATGTCGCCGAGAGTTGTGTTGAGCTCGTGTAGAGAGAAAGAGAGAAGCTGTGATGATGAGGCGAGTTGAGAGGCTCTGAGCTTGAATATGAATTGGGGGTATCATTTAACTTGTTTAAGGGATTCGATGGGATGTGCATGTAGAGAACTGATGGGTAGTGAAGGTTGTTAAGGATACCCGGGAGACATTAATATTAAATCCCGAACTCCAAGCATTGTCCAATGTTACTACATAATAAGGATAATGTACATCTTCAGCGTTATGTACAAGAGAAATGATTATGTTCTAACAATTTAATGTGACTTAGAGTAGAGAAAACCGTTGAAAATATCAGTATTTTATTTTTAAAAATTTCAAATAAAACAGTGTGGAGAAAATACTTTAGAGGCAATCTAAAGATTATCTTTGTATGGAAATTTGCATAAATCATACTTAAAGCTAGTAGAGAATTCCCGGTGAATAGAAAATATTTTTCCTTCATTTTTCTGTTATTTGACCAGTGGATTAGACAGATTACAAAATTCTTTTTCAAATAACCAAGTAGACGTTTAAATTAACCCAAAAGGTTATATACCTTTAACTAGTGACTTTGGAAATACAGAAAAGGTATGAAGAAGATCACTGGAGGGAGGTAAAAATTTTTACCTTTAAAACTTTTAAGTTGAATCGTTTAACCTTCGTAAATCCCTCGTTAATACTGTAAACGCCCACCCAGTCAAAGTTAACTGGATAATTTTTGATGGAAAGAGGGAAGACTGCAGGAAAGTACCACATGGTATTCCCCAACAGGATCCATCTTACACGTTTACAAACTTGTGGCTTTACGGATAAGCTGTTTGTACGTGCGTCTCTGTACCGATGCGCCTCGAAATATTGAAGACAACTCTGTTGAGTTTGTGGTTAAAAATGAGAAGGCGGTGCACTTTTCGTCATTTTCATTTGAATGATTGTCGTTATAGTCACCTGCAGATTATCACTTACCCGCCCACTCGTCAAATTCCATTTTAGTATCTTCAATAGTTCTTGCACTTTATCCCTGATATTTCAGTAATTGTTTGGTCTTTAAAGAATCATTAATTCATTCATTCAAATTGGAAACGCATTTCTCGAAAATTGAGACTAGCAAGAGCAATAAAGCTATAATGATTTTACTGCCAGAATTATTAGATTAATGAGAAGGAGGTTTTTAATATTATAATTAAATACAGCCTCAGTTAAGACATCATATTTAACTCGTTAAGAATGAAATGAGATTATCAAAATGTCGGTCATGAGAATGAGGCGTTACAAATACGAGCAGTCCTAATCAGCTTACAGACGATATATGAATGACGCGGCAAGCCCCCACCAGGGGGTCCAGGTCCTCAGGGATCTGATAAAAGTCTCGCTTGCTCATCCCACTCGTCCTTTTTTTTTTCTTTATTTTCAATTCATATTATGTACATACGTCCTGAAGAGATGCGGATGTATCAAACTATACGTGGACACATTTACCAGCTCATATTATACACAGATTTCATATGGTAATTTTGTCTATTAACAGCATGAAAAGTTTTTGAAATATAAAATTTCCATTTACTCGTCTACATTCAGAGTCAATTGGCCATTACAGGGTAATTGTATCTCTAGGTTTATATATTCATTGGAAATAGAAAAAAACGGAAGGAAACTAAATTGTCGTTCCATTTGTCCTTTTTCCTTCTCTCTCTCTTTCTCTTCTGGGATAAAAGAGACAAGTGCAGCTGAGATAGAGATCGTTCAGGAAAGAACATCACGCTGAGAGCGAGCTCGATCACACCTCTTGACTCGGCGGGACGTCTCGGAGGTTGATTCAATTATAAAACCGTTCCACGAATTATATACAACTTTTGAGACACCTTTATTGAACGATATTCTCATATATTATTGACGCTAATGTTAAATTATAGATCAGATTGAGCATAACTCATGGGAAAAATTTTTCAATTCCATTGAACGATTAAATATATGGATTTTTAGGAAAATTATAGCTTTCATGATTACTGTTAAATGAATTCTCAATTTTACATGAAATTCATGTTTATCTAAAGCATTGCTAATAGTTGCATGGAGCGATTTTCGAATGTTGGAGGATGGTTTCCAAATTACTTTAAATATACGAGCATACTGTCGATATCCTATCTAAATCAGCTAATATAGTTGTCATGAATATCTTAAGGATTGGGCGCGCGCATTCCATCTACCTATATTTCTTTTCAATCTTTCTTTTTTTCCTTTCACACTGGCTGCGGGAATCACCGCGGGGTGTCTCGCCCGATCTAGCAAAAATCTGATTAAATTACCAGAATAAATGTGCAATATCATCTAATTAGGCTTAAAAAAATATATATATAATATCAAGTAGATCCAGAGACCTTGATATCACTAAATTTAGTGTGAAATTTTAAATAATTTCCTCGAAAAATCGTAAATTGTTACGCTTTTATACGGTTGTATAATGCTTTCATTTAGAAACGAGAGGAAAAAAAAGAACACAGAGCGAAAAGAGAAAGGGGGAGAAAAGAAATAAACAGAAGGAGTGGAATAGGCGGCGAGAACCGACGACCTCAATTAATTCACTCAACTCATTAGAGCCAAACTCACCGCGTAATTAAGAGCCGAGCGTGTATTCCCCACCAGTACGCCTTTTCCTCCGGTCAGATCCACACCGAGTTTATCAAGGTGCTTCTGGTAATAGGGTCGTTCAACACCGACGTCGAATCGTGGCTCCGCCGAGAGACAGTCTCGAATCTCTCTCGAGTTTGATTAAACGAAAAAACAAGCAGAAATTCACTTTAGAAAAAAAATCTAAAATAATCTCAATGACTAATTTTTCACCGGAGTTAATTATTTAATTTGTGTAGAGTTTATTCATAATTAGATATGTTAAACATAGTGTTTTAATTCTTAAACTATGTAAACAAATTGAGGAAATATCTTGACAATAAAGTAAATTAATTTGCTGATGGGTGAGAAGAATTTGATATGATATAGAGGCAATTCATTCTCCATTCTCATTAAGCTTTCTTTCAGGAGAATTGCTTTCTGAAAAATTATAAGACACGTAAATAATGACCTCCGACTTGGATCGAGCATCATCAGTATATAATTAATAATGCTAATTGATGTGTAACATATAGCCATAGATATTGAGTTTGATTGGCATTGGCATGGAATTTGGAGGTTAAATTAATTTATGAAATCGAAACGATCGATCAAAGAGTAGGCCCTATAGTAACAAGAAACCCCAAAGAGGCCACAGAGGACCCCGAAAACAGATTGTTTCCAGTGATTTCATTCGGCGCGCGCCCAACATTACTCGCATTTCACGGAAACCCCACTACCTTTGCCTCTTCAGACACGTGTTTCATGCCGACATAGAGTTAACACTTTTTTTCGGAATTTTATTTAATCGCCAAAAGTGCAAGAGAAAAAGATGAAAAAAAAAAAATTGAAAATGTTGGATCCAAGATGGCTAAACTGATAAGTCGTGTGTACGTGACTTATGGGTTTTTTGATTTTTCTCATTTCCAAGTGAGATCGCATGAGAATCACTGCTGCAATACATGGACACGTTAACGAGATTCAAATGCCAGGTGACTCGCCGTCCCTATAACTGATCCCATTCGTTACCGTAGTTAGGCGAAAGTATAAGACCCCCTGCCAATTACAAGTTCTCTTGCCTCTCTATCAACTGCCTCGGAATATATATACGGTTACTCCATTCCTCTCGATTAAATATAAATTTTTCTACAGGTGAATAGAAATTGTCTCACGTTTACGATAATCTCAGGGTTTTTATTAATTTTTTTTCTCGTCTTCTGAGATTTGAAGAACGTGAGTCGTTATAAACCTGTGACTAAATATTTCTATACATTGTATTAATGTATCAAGTGTTATATTCATGCTGGGACACGACACGTTTCCACTTGTAGTTTATGTTTTTGTATGCGCCTCATGAATGACACAAACAGAAGATGCAGACGATGATGTTAACAGGAAACGATTATGACTTATGACCTGCAGTGAATTTGTGATTTTCCGATGACACTCATCACAAATAATCATTTAATTAGTTTTCAGCCTCTTTGCTGAACAGGCTAAGGCATACCAACACGGATATTCTTATTATGCAACAAAATCAATCATTCCATTACCGCTATTGACTAATTATCATGATTGAGTGGATGAGAAGTTGAAAAAAAGGAAAAAAATACAAAATCAGAATAGTAAAAGTTTGTGAATCTACTTCTAGCGCGCAATATTTTTCCTGGCAGTTGAAATAACTGAATCCTTCGACTCCAGTAGATAGCTTAGAGTTTTCGCTTCATTGGTTCTGGGAAGAACTGTTTACAATAAGAATTTTTATCGAACTGATCGTTTTTCTGAATTGAGGGTTTTTGATACCCAACAGATTACGTGAAATGACGACATTGACAGCCAATCAGAATTGAGAATAATTCTGATTGGTTACACAGGGGTGTGACCCCTGCGTGGAGATCTGCTGGATAAACTAACACAATTAAATACTAATAAGTCGGGGTGAACTGTAGTGTCGATAAAATAGAAGCACTACAGTACCTCTTCAAATCTTAACCAAAAGAGTTGAATTTCTAAAAAAATACAAAAAAATCATTTTTTACACGTAATTTCCATTACAAATTTCCCTAACTTCACAATGGAATGCCGAAAAACAACCTATCTCTAATATTTCTATTGATTTCAAGAGTTTTTCATAATACAGACATCAAAAACTTAACTGTATCCACTTCACCCCTCATGTTTGTTTTGTCCCACCTTCCCCGATATTTTGAATGATAAAAAGTGGGATTTTCACTATGGCAAATGAAACTGTAAATATTTCCGAAAGAGCCGAAAAAATATAAAGCTAAAAGGTGCCCCAAAAGGCTGAATGTTAAAAATTAAAGAAAAATTAATCGTGAAATTTTTTTGACGAAAAATTTCCTCAAATTCTCAATGCCATTGTTAAAAATCATTCCATCTTGAACTGTTTCTTTGAAATTTCCATTCTACCCCACCTTGCCCCATAATTACACAAGTAGACATGTCATTAAAATTCCAACATCTACTGTTTCTCAAGTACGACTGATCATTTTTTTTCCACACGTGTCATCATAATGTCAACCTTGTGAAATAGAAATGAACGAGTAAAATACGAGAAGAAAAAAATTGCGCTCATTTATATTTGACTTGATACGAAAACTGGCAGAGCCCGCGATACGGTTCCTGCTAATAGACTATTAATTACGAGATAATAGGATCGAGATACCGCATGGTCGTTCGACGATTTCGCACGCGAGTCGATTACCCCTTTGCGTGTGTGGGTGGTTTGAACGAGTTCACTCTCCACAACTCTCCAAGTAGTGTACCTATATCTAACAAAAAAAAAGGAGAGGGAGTCAAGCCAGTCGAGCATAGCTGTGTTACCATCGGTTTTTTATTGTATTTGTTATGTTCATTGTGCCAACGAGAAAGATATGTTTGATAATATTTTCAATGTTCAATTGTGTGTTAAAATATGTGGTGAGATTTTTTTCTAAATGACCAATGATCATGCAGAACAATTTTCTAATCTCTCACATGAGTTATAAAGTTGGACAAATCTGCTAGTGGAGAAAACAGCTTTATGACCTAGAGTAATTAATCTCTTGTCACAATAGATCTGATTCCTTTTCAATATTATATTATTATCAATAATGAAGAAGGTTACTTCATGTATTCCATTTGCGCATTTGAAATTGAGTGAAAGAAGAAAAAAAAAAGAAATATCAACAAGGTACGTGGAACTTTGTCGATTGATCATCGTGAACGTGAGACTACCTTCAAGGAGTTCGTTTGCCCGGTGTGCTTGTTAATGCGAGGGGGAACCCCAGCAATCATGGGCTACCATAAACAAACCAAGCGCGCGCGCCAAGTTTGAAATGCGACGCGCCAAGTAAAATACGTTAAAGGTGTGACCAACACTGCCAATGGCTCTCCAAACAGTTTTTAATAGATTTTATTCTCTTTCATTTTATTTTTTGTGCCATAAACATTTCTCATAGGTGTATTCTCTTCTCCACACATTGCCATACTCTTGGGATCTTTGTTAAAGAGACAAAAGCACACTATCCTCAAATAATAATTACGATTTTGTATTCCTTTCGATCAGTCACCAAATGAATAATCCCTCAAGATCCATATCGTTAATTATATACATTTGAGAGGTGGTTTCAGTGCGAGGTAACAATGGTGTGATTGTCCCGTGCGATAGCCTTTTCCTTCTGACTTCTCGCCGTCCGTGTCGGTTTTATGCATCCCTTCTATACGTGTACACACATACTCGTGCATTATGAGTATATACAAGTGTTATTTGACGACGTTATGGGCCTCTTCCAGCACGAAAATCTAAGAATTTAGGATTGTTACTGAGATGGTACTATATATACAATCATGTACGTGTATTGTACTCTATAACGAGTATTGCCGAACGCCTCCGCAATCAAATTACAGTCAACACGAAAAAGAGGGAACCATGCATTATTTATTTATCATCAATACCGCCTGCTTACAAATACAATATACTCACACATACATGAGATATACTTTTACGAATACGTTTATCGACTCCAAAATTATGTCTTCTTTTCCTCCATCTTCTTATTTATTTACTTATTATTTCTTTTTCTTCTTCTTTTTTTAATGACCGGAAATGCTTAAGTGATGGATTCCTCGTGACAGTCACGTTGGAACGGTTAGGTTATGTTTAACTTTTTATTACCAAGCATTTCCGTGACGTGAATTATTTAAATAGTCAGACCACCACGGCGATTAAAGGAAAAAAAAACTTTGGCTTTGGTTTTTTTTTTTTTCCAGCTTGAAAGTTTTTCCAGGAGACTCTCTCAGCTTGGACCGAGTCACAAATTCTTCTACTGGAGAAGTGACATACTCCATTGTACTGTAGCTTTAACAAGATTAGTTCTGGGCTATTCAGTTTGACCAACCGGCTGTCTATATCAGGAGATCATTGAAATAAAAGAGGGGGAAAATAAATATTTTGAGAGTGTTCTGATGGCGAATGTCAACTCGGTAAAGCGACCAGATGCTACCACTTACCCTCAAATATTTTACAATAGAAAGGTCTATATGAAAATAATTTTCTTCCATTGCGGTTTTAATGCTGAATGAAGATTTCTCAAAATGGGATTGAAATGTCGGGAATTTGACACGTTTCGAGTTGTTGTATCTAGTATTTGGCCGTTATTGTCCGGTTTACTCAACATAATACAAGTCGAAAAGCCAAAAACGTCGCGAATGACTTGGGAAATTTCAATTTTAACACCTGGTTCTTGGTTTAAAACATGAGAAAGGACAAGATAAGCAAAAGGAATAAAATTCCCATCGGTGGTCCTTCGTTCTTCTCCAAGATTTAATGAAAATATCCTATTCTATTGACAATTGGTTGAGCTTTATGGATCCTTGATATGTTCAATTTTATTCATTCAACATGATAATTTTCCAAATAACTTGGAATTGTAAGAATGCACAAATTGACACTAGAAATTTGTAGCTCTCGAGAACAATGTCAAAAATACTTTTAATGTGACAACGGTTTCGCAGAATTGATGAGTCAAAGAATGAAAAAGAGCGTGCAATGACAACCGATTTTGGATTCCGCACCAGACTCTGCCAAGAGGTATGTAAACAAGAGGAGCCGACCAACGTGATTCCCATGAAAGATCGATCGCCCTCGTGGATGCGATCCTCCATGTTGAGACGGTTTTTCGTGGAACGATCGAGCTATAAACCAATGACCCACGAGAATATCCCTTAAACTTTTTCTTTTTCTTCTTTTACTTTTTTTCTTATTCTTTCCGTTTATTCACTTCATTTAATGCTCGTTTTCTCGACTCTTTCTTCTACAAACTCAGTGAGGCGAGATATCCCCAAAGGTAGGAGCTTAACGTTCAGTCAAACGCCTCTTGGTAACTTCCTAATAGGTTTTTCATCTCGGATGATTCTCTGGAAAAATAAGAAAAGATGCAGGAGAAAAAAGGTTAAAATCCTTTTTCATTTATTTTTTTGCTTCACTTGACTCTGGCTTTTTGAGAAAATTTTCTATTTCAAGAGTGACGACTTTTTACAGCCTCTTGGTCAATTTTTCAAGCCCACCGAAGAAGATGTAAAGGCATTTTTCTCGATTGTAAATTCTTTTCAATGAAATTTTTTCACGCAATCACTTCTCCAATAAAAACGCACTGCCGAATGACAATTTTTTTTATAGCTTCTTTCAAAATTAAAATTATTCATTCTGGTAATAACAGTATAACTGGAGTATCGACTTGCAGTTTGCTTTGTCCTGGACCCCCAACCTAATTCCTACGAGTGAATTATTACCAATAAAACAGTGGGGTTTTGAGAGCAGTTGCGGTTACTTTAGGTCACGTTCATAAACATTTTTTTTTCTCCAATTCTAGTAGTGCCTTTCTCATTTTAATCTATTCGCTTATTACAGGATATTAAGAGATTCATTATTTTTCTCTTCGAGCATACTGCTAATGTATCAACATGGGAGCCTTGGCTAGCACCCTGCCGTGTTGCCATGTGTTTTCCGAATAAAAACTGCAACTTGGGATGAAAAGAAAAAGAGAAGAAAACTTGTTGGAGAATTTAAGACGAGAAAAAATGAAGGCCGTAAATCAGATACGACGAAGCCTTTAAGGGTCGTTTTTGGGAATGTTGAACAAACAATTGAAGACTAATAAAGCGACGGGAGGCCCACTTTGGTAGAACATATGCCTATGTGCCTCAGGATTATACTCAAAGAGAAGAAAAAGAATTTCATTCTCATTCGTAAAGAGTCAAATAACGAAATCGTAAAAAGTCAGTCAAACGAATATGCATCGTAAAAGAAAATATTTGGTACATCCACGTTAAAACCATTCAGGACTCTCCCCTTTTTTCGGTATGTTTTTGTTTGTTATTATTTTTTTTTTTTTTCAAGCAACATGTTAAAAGATTAATGCGAAAAATATTCTATCGAACGATTTTGCATTTTATTTCTCTTTTATTTATCGAATTTTGGGGTCTTCACGTCGATCCCTATTTCGATGTATATATAGTTGAAGGCACGAGGAGACCCGCGGGCGTTTTAGGTGTCGGTTGAAACGATATTGAACAGCCGGGGCATAAAACGTCAGGTTCATTAAATGCGAGACAAGATTGTCATAATTTATAATTTAATAACGGTGTAAGAGGGCTATTAAAAGGCGGACGGTTTCCAAAATGACGGCATATTTATTGCGACCAGTTTTGTGGAGGCGGCCCAAACACCGATCGATGAACAAAGATGATCGAAGCGAATCTTGAAATCAAAATAATGAAAAATTAAATGAGTGAATATTGCATTTCTCCTTTATATGCGATAGAATGATTTCTAATTCACTTCTTGCACTTTGTACAAGAGTAGTATTATCTTTCTTGTGTCTCTCGATATCGTCTGGTTCCCCCATTAGTTGGATTATTAAATTTTCCCAGTTGTTGGGCAGAGGCGAACACATCTACACTATATGGCCAAGGAGGAGAGAGCCAGCAGGTTTCGCGTTTAGGCAACCATTAGCTTGAGATTTATGACGAGCCGTAACTCATCGAACTCATTTGTTCCTTCGACTACCCTCTTCTTTTCCCTTCGTATTTCTCATCGCCTTCATTCTTTTATTTTAATTTTCCTTCTCACTCTTGACTCTCTACTCGATAATTTGTGCGTTAGAATACAATCCTTTATAAAGGAAGAATTTTATTAATTCTCGCAAGAATATGAAAATTAAGAGGAGAAGAATTTAATGATCTCGGTTAAAAGGTCTGGAGATCTATTAGATTCTTTGGCTCAATTTATACTCGAGTGTCAGTAAATTTAGTGGATTATTTAGGTAAAATTTTAACAAGCCCAGTTTTACGGTCATCGATGAAGTTACAAGATAAATATTTTTTTAAGCTTAAGACTGAAAGGTGTCGAGCGAAATGATGCTATGCATGCAGGTGCATCTCTTGGTGTGTTCCAGTCAATGTGATCATAAAACGTAATCATTATTTTTTTCGTGCATGTCAAATAATATTAAAATAGACATTTGGGTAGTAAGTATGAAATATATAGCAATCTGAATGCAAAATGAATTAATTGAATCATTTTAATTTCATTTGGTTCTCTTTATTGCAATTTTAACTGAGACGAAATGCGTGTATGAAGAGTCGCGTGCTTGACGAATCCATGAAGTTTTGTATGCAGGTTCTTTCTTTCACCCGTGGGCGCCAAACGAGAGTGCGAATGGGGCGCAACCGGAGGCCATTACACACAGCATATTTCCAAGTTGGAGAAAAAGAAGAAGAAAGAAAAGGAAATATTACGTATGAATAAGGCAAATATAAATAAGGATTAAAATAAAATAACGAACATCACTGCGTGTACAGTCGACATAAATAATCCGAATAATTGACGTGTGGCTAAGGTCCACTCATCCAAGTTTTCGGTGTGGACCTTTATTGTATGAATACTATATTCACAAAAGGTGAAATAAATAAAAAGAAAGAAATTAATAATTTGTGCCAAAACCGATGGCCCATTTTAAATTTATCATTTTTCATCCATTTTAACGCATATAGATACTGAAATTGATGTGAATTCCAGTGGAAAATTTTTATTACAATGAAAATAGTGAAGAAACATCCTCCCATGTGCATTCATGTACCACTGAGGGATCGATGAAAAAAAAAGAAAAAAAATGAAGCATAGAGGGGTGGATTGTGCCACATCATAAAGTCTATTGAAAACTGGCATTTTCGTGGATGAGGACACGCGCGAGGAACACGGACGCGCCCTCTGAACAGCGAGTCATAGTTTATTGAGCAGAAAATTCTCCTATAAAGCCAACTTGGTTCACTCTCTCTCTTTATACTCTTTTGTAATGCATGGAATTCAGCCAAAAGTTGAAGATTTATTAACCTGCATATACACACAGAAAAAGCTGAGCAGAGAATATGTTTTTTCTGTTCATATTATATGCACTATGCAGTACATATAATATGAACTATCGTTTTTTGCATAGAACATGCGCTATTAGTACATAAAATATGCACTATTTGAGCATATTTTATGTTAAATTTTTTCCGCATAAAATATGCTCATGATGCGCATATTTCATGCGTTCTGGGAATGCATAGAATACGAACTTATAAATAACATAGAATATGTTCAAAGTGAACATAAAATATGTTCTAAATGAACATAAAATATGTTCTAAATAAACATAAAATATGATGAAAAAAGAACCATTATACGATAAATGATTTAATTGTTCTGTTTCCCAGCTTTTCGTGAATATCTCGGTGAATAAGCGAGATAGAGCGAAATAGATATCAATATTGAATCGGGAGAGAGTTTTTTTCAATTTTTCGCTATCATCTCGGTAAATAAGGAAGATAGAGCGAAATGGAGGGTAATTCGGGATTAGGAGGGAGTTCCTCCAGCTTATCACGATTATCTTGGTAAATAAGCGAGATAGAGCGAAATGGACGTTAATCCTGTAGAAGGAGGGGGTTTTTCTAGATTTTCGTGATTAACTTGGCAAATAAGCGAGATAGAGCGGAATGGACATTAATATGGGAGCAGGAGGGAGTTTTTCCAGTTTTTCATAACTATCTCGGTGAATAAGCGAGATGGAGCGAAATGGACGTTAATATGGGATCAGCAGGTAGTCTCCTCAACTTTTACAATCATCTCTGTAATTAAGCGAGAGAAGGTGAAATGGACGTTATCAGGAGAGAGTTTTTTCAGTTTTTCGCCAGTATCGGTGGAATAAACGAGATAGAGCGAAGCACACATATGGAATTATGAGGAAGTTTCCAGATGAAATAATATCCTCGACCCCAAATAGAAAATCCATTTCGCTCTATTTCACTTCTTTGCCGCTATAGTCGCAAAAAATCAAATCAACTCCCCCCTGATCTCAAATTAACGTCCACTCCGCTCTATCTCGATTATTCGCCAAGATACTTACGAAAAACCAGAAAAACTTGCCGATGATCCCATATTAACGTCCATTTCGCTCTATCTCGCTTATTTACCGAGATGATGGCGAAAAACTGAAAAAACTCCTCAATGATCTCACATTAACGTCCATTCCGCTCTATCTCGCTTATTCGCCAAGATAATCACGAAAAACTGGAAAAACCTCCTCCTTCTCTAGAATTAACGTCCATGTCGCTCTATCTTGCTTATTCACCAAGATAATCGTGATAAGCTGGTTACTATTCTATTTCTCTCCGTGTAAAAACAAAAAGGCGTAAGTGTCAAAATTGGAATAAAAAATCCTAAAAACAAAAGGGCGTAACTCCAAAAATTCTCCTGAGATAAAAAAATTTATAAAAACAAAGAGGCGTAAGTGCGGAGATACGTCCTTTTCACTTTAACTTTACCAATTATATAGCGATTAAAAAGGAAATAACAAAGGGGCGTGAGTGTGGAGATACGTCCCTTTCATTTTAAAATTGGTAGTTACGCCACTTTGTTATTTTAATTTTCATTTATCCAAATAATGTTCCAGAGGCCATAAAAAACATTTTGGAGTGATGCGTGGACATACGCCCCTTTCACTCCAGAATTTCGTGTTTTTGGCACTTACGCCCCTTTCACTCTAAGGCGACGATATGTACAGTAGTACATATTATATGTACAGTAGTACATATTATATGTACAGTACTACATATTATATGTACAGTAGTACATATTATATGTACAGTAGTACATATTATATGTACAGTAGTACATATTATATGTACAGTAGTGCATATTATATGTACAGTAGTACATATTATATGTACAGTAGTACATATTTTATGCTAAGGTCGTGTGCATAAAACATGGATAATCAGAGCATATTTTCTGCGAAAAGTCAAATCATATTTTATGAAATGCTCAGTGCATATTCTCTGCTCAGCTTTTTCTGTGTGTAGACTCTACCGAGTTTCAAACAAGCCAACGATCTTTTTCTCTCAATTTTACTCTTTCAAGTGAATTCACCATCCAATTTGAAACAAAAAAAAAAGCTTTTGGAACAATAGAATTCATTTAAATGACAATTAACCACCGATGTAGACATGCTTGAGCATTTTTACAATTTCTCTCAAATTTTTTGAACTAGAATGAATGCAGGAAATAACTCTCAGTATATTCTCAAACATTTCATGGAAACACTTACAAGACAAATTTCACTGAATGACTATAATACAGATTTATTGTTCCCATAATTCAGTTCTTCTAGAGAAGGACTTGGGTGAAAAAAATATGAAAAAAAAAAAAAAATGTTCAAAGGACAAATGAATTGCACCCCCTGTGACGATGACGTCTCAATATCCTCCTTCCTCCACGTGCAGACACTTTGGGAAATTAGATTTTAACGTGAAAAAGAAACCCATCAGAGTGTAGCTCCATAGAAAATTTGTTTTGCATTCATAAGTGTTATATCGTGGGCGCCAGGTGAGACATAGTCTTCTCGAGGTGCGTCCCAAAGTTCCGGCGTGCGTCCTCCTCTTCTCTCTCATTTTTTTTCTCTTTCAGTTCTTTTTTTTTTTTTTTTTAAGAGTCAACCTGCGAATTTACGCGCGGTCGAATTCATTGTAGTCTCAAGTTTGTCCTTTTGTTGTTAAATTGAATAAGGGGAGGAAAAAGAGAAGTCCTATGGACCGCCGACTGTCCACGCGGCTTTTCCACGTAGATGCCACTAGTATGGATTTCAGGCCCCATTGTCGACAATTCGAGGCTCTTTTAGTCAGTCTCTCTATTCCCCCCCTCTGGCCGGTTGGTACTTGAAGAGCCCCATGGTTCCCACCTTCCTTTTGTCAGAGTCAATCTTTGCCTCGTTAAGAGCTTATTTTCGCACTTGTTCCACTCCTATCGGTTGCACATCCGTGGGATTCTAAGTCGTTTTTCAAAACGACACGACTCTTTAACAAATGCTATTGAAAAGAAACGTTGGAGACTTGTATCTTTATATGCTCAATGATTGCCGTTGAATATCCTACAGAATACAATAATGATGTTAATTTTATTTGCTGGTATATCCAAGAACCGTGAGATTTTTAGTATTGTGAGGAAGGATGTCATCAGTCATGTTTAAGCTTTTCATTACTTTTCTTTTTTTATTTTATTTTTTTGATAATTCATTGATTGTTCCAATTAATTCGTTTTGAGAAATAAATTTTGTTCTTTCTCTTCCACATGTCGGAGAAGATATTCGCGAGGGCAAGGTGGCAATTTTACGATCCCAGATGCTCTCGGAACATCATCACAAATGTCACGAGAGTGTTGACTTTTAGTACTACCAAACTTTATGAACCACCACGTTTTATTATGAAAAAAAAAATTAATACCATAAACACAATATTAATTTTCCTTCCTTCCCTACTTGTCAAAATAAAAAATGATACTCTTCAAAATTAAATGTTTTTGTAATTTTTTTCATCAAACTTTTAATTTTGCAATTTTTCAAAGAAAGCGTAATGGCTCAATCATTTGGTTGTTTCTGGTATACTTGAAGTTAGCAGAAACGAGAGGTTCGTTAAAAAATTTAATACCACAAGGAGTTGAATTAAAAGGAAAAAAAAAGAAGAGCCATGAAAGACTGGAATTTCGTTTGGCTAATCGTTCAGACGCTCTCGATAATTGCCAATGACCGTTCGCGCGAGTAATTATTATAAAATATCGCCTTAAACGGTCTGCCAACAGGGGCACGCTGCTTTCACCTCCCTCGTTTTTTTCTCTCCACCCAAGTTTATCCCACAAGGGGGTCCACAATGTATACTCTCCTCCCTCCAATAATAATAATAATAAAAGGATGGTTGTTTTTTTCGTTGAATGAGAGGAGGAAAAAAAAAATTCGAAGACGTAGAAAACGAGCTAATGATATTGAAATTGATGCGAGTTATGCACCAGAGCCTCTCGTTTCGGCAGTGTATTAACCCGCCCGGGTCCACCTCAGGGGTCAGGTTACCTTGTTAGTTCTTGGCTGCCATGTTGCTGAGGATATACACTCTTCTGCCCCGAGGGCACGTACCCCTTTCTCTCTCTCTTTCTTTTTCAGCTCACTGATTCTCATATTTGAGCATTGATTATACTCACATTTTATTTCTTCCTTCATTTTCCTTTTTTCAGGCAGCCAGATTATTTGACGTATAATTCAAAAGTCCTTTTCCCATTCACGTTTTTATCTAGCACCCTTCAATAGCCACCGATCAATACACTCTCATTTAAAAACACAGCATGATTTAATAATTTTTTAGAGAAAAAGAAAAAATTTGAAAATTATCATGTCGTTCTATTAAGAAATTTTCGAGTATATGAGGGAGAAAAAGAGAAAAAAAACAACTGTCGACTGGGTCTATAATATCTTTATAACTTGGGGCACGTTATACCTACACTTGTCGAGATACTGGCCCAGTGGCTTTCGAATTCACGCTGCCTACCGAAATCCCCGTAGCGCGATCATTCGTCATGCTTAAATGTACTAATGCAAGCATAACGTATTAATAAACCAACTTGGCGTCATAAATACATCGAAAAACCTGGGGATAGTATACATCGAATGGTTAAAATCCAGACACGTCCACGGGTAACCAACACAGGTTTATTATTCCACATACTTATGCTAATGCCATTTGTGAGCCGAAGAAAGAAGAAGACAGATGTATATGTCTTTTTTTATTTAAAAAAAGAAAAAAAAAAAAGAAATTCTTCTCTACAACCTGTCAATATGTGGATGCCGCGAGTATCGTACGTGACCCCCGCTGGGAGATGAACGAGTTATATCGTTTCTTCATTTATATGGGCTTTAAAGTACTCCAAAAATTGGTGTATGCGGAAAGGATATAATTAAAAAGTTGTAAAAAAATATATCGAGCCGAAAAAACACGTACAGAAGTGATAATTTCGTGATTGAATATATCGAAGTGAGCCCCATGCTGGGTCAAACCCGTCCATGGCGTAAGCAGCTATGCGAGGGTTGCTCGAGGCCACGAGGAAAGACGGAGACGAAGGGGTACAAACCAAATGGCTTGGGATATATTCTCGTCTTGACTCGTTTTTTTTCATTTATTTATTCATTTCCTTTTGTTTTGTTGGCCATCTTTTTCCAGTCTATACTCACATGATGTAGCTTCGTCTCACTCGATCGTTGGTGGTAAAACATACATACATTATAACACCATTAAAATGCCCGACGTGGAGAAAAAGAAATGGTACACACGACCCCTGGACCAGTATTTTACATACTCACACATGAAAAATAATATATTTACAAATATATAATCCTGGCACGTCGTTAAATACTGTAATTTCATTTAATATTCTCCAGGTAATTTGGAATTGGTACCAAATTTTCCATTTACTAAAAAAAATGATAATGAATGATTTTCCATGAGAGTTCATTAACCCCTTCATGGATCATTAGATTCCTCTTAGGACACGATATCTCACAGGTTAAAATGTCTACCGAACGTTCGCTCATATCGTATATACGAGGTGATAAGTATCTTAACGATATATCAACTAAACAAACAGTTTATGCCCAACGCGTCTGGTTCCAGGTATACAAGATCAAGGGAGGAGGCAAGGGGGAGGAGGTGGAGAAGTGAGACAGAGAAAGAAAGAGAGAATCTGGACACTCTGTGGTATCCCAAGAGAAGCCCAAGAAAGACATCCATCGCTGCCGCGGGGGGTCCCCGGAGTAATTGTCTGCCAAACACACGCACACACACACACACATACATACATCAGGGCCGATCCCCTTGAGCAGGTCTTAAAACGCCAAACCGAATTCTTTGCTGGTTCTCATTTCAAATCTTCATAATTTTACCATCATTGAAATAGTAATAGCACCATTTTTAAAATTATAAAAAATATATATAACTATAATTGAAATGATTATTCAATTTCATTGAAAATTAGAATTTAAGTATAAAGTTGATAAGCTCACAAGATAAATTTCAAATGAAAATTGAGACGATTAGTTTAACGATTTTGACGTGAAGAAATAATATTATAAGGATCTTGCTGACATCAATGGATATTACCATAAGACACGCGTTCAGTAGATAACTTGTTCTGTATCTCTCTCAGTCACAGTGATTTTCAGCATCTCAATCGTTGTTAATATGTATATATTTATGCGTTTATGTATTCACGCGTGTCTCTTCCCTGAGACTCGGAAGGTGTCCCGTCGAGTGTTGGTATTTATATGTTATCCACATTCTATCTCTATCTCTGTCTCTTTCATGATATAATGTTTAGACGGTGTAGGAGAAAAAAGGGACAAACAGAAATGACTAAAAGAAATACATAAAATATCTAAAAGAAATAAATAAAAGTAGATAGAAAGATATCGTTTTGCCCACTGGCAAACAATTAAGCCGCCATTATACACCATAACCAATGCGTAAAAACTTATTACTCAAGATTTATGAAATCCCGCTGTATTAATGACCGTTATTTTTATGGCCAACTCACTCTATACATTCCACAAATCGACTACCGTAAATAAATGTAAATTAAATGAAGTCTAAATAATTTTAGACATTTCCATTTTCTCTATTAAGTCATTTTATTTGAGACGAGACCGATGGCGCGCTACAGCGCGCCTATTAGATATCTTTAGTATAGTATATTACGCGTACTATACTACTCACAATTTAACTGACCAATGAGGAAGAGGACTTCACTTCAATCGTGACAACTTTTGATATATCGATTGTTTGCGTTTTTGTTCCTTTTTATAAAGGATAATCGCGAAAAACTGAGAAAACTTTTTCCTGACTCCATATTAATGTCTATTTCGCTCTATCTCGCTTATTTACCGAGATAATCGAGAAAAACTGATACTGGATATCCCGAATCGTTGTGGCTTTTGGCCCTTCAGGATCCCCCATCATCTGGTTTTCAATCAACTCTTTGCGAAATTTCAAGGAAAACCCCGTATTCCCTCGGGAAATGGGTGAAAAATGAGGATGATTCGGAATGATTCTATAATTATGTTGTTTGAAGTAAAATATGTATGGATAAATTTATTTTGAGCTCCATTGTTGGGAGATGAAAGATGTTTTTACCGGTAAATTGTCACAAAAGCTCTACCTGCATGAATTCATTGACGGAGAGAAAAGATTTTGGCAGAAACAGCTTGTGGCAGAGGATCGAGTCCCTCGTGACCTATCTAATCCAGCTAATCTCTCGAGCACAAGCTGAAAAACTTGAACAAAATGACTGTCTTCCTATGGCTTTCAGAGATTATACATTTATCCATTTGTCTTGAAAGGACTTTTCCAATGGTTTCGCTCAAGAAACTATCCTCATCATCCAAATCTCCAATTGAGAATGGCCAAGAAAAGAAGGAGTATACCACCAGTTCTCGCGATATTTCTCACGACACAGTTTAGTACCGATTAAGTTAAACCCACAACCGATATGGATCGTTTGAGTAGATCGGTAACACACAACATTTCAGTATATAGAAGTTTTATCCTAAAACCGGTTTTGTATCGTCTCTACTTACTCCTTTCGCATAGCATGACCACAGATGTGAGTTTCCCCCTCCTCTCATCCTGCCTTTTCTCTCTCTCTTTCTCCGTTCAACAAGATGTGGCGAACTAATTGAACAGGTTTCTTCTGGTTAAATTATCATAAACCTCAAAGGCCTCTAAATATTTTGGCACTGAATGGAATGAGAAGGTGATGAGAATTGCAAGCAGATTATAAGGTTTAATGACGAAACAAAAAAAAAGAAATGGTCTTCTTTTAATTTGTTGAGAAAAAAGTCATTGCAGAGGCATTAAAAATTATTGTAAGAAATTTCACTTCATATGCCAAACTGCCATATGCTATCTATCGACGTGTCAATCAGAGAAGTGAGTGGAGTTTGGAACCGGCTAAACGGGCTAATCATCAGTGAAGATGAAGAGGAGACAGTGTCCAATTTTCGTTTGGGACCAATTATATCATGTGTTTAAAATTAATTACCAGATCGTTGGAAGATAGGACCAGGGGGGCTATCCCATACCGAAGAGATCGAGTGACGTGGGACCCACCTTTTTTTTTGTCCTTTTCGCCTATTCGCTTTAACTCTATACCCAATTCGTCTCTTGACGATGGCTCTTTTTGTTCACCTCTCGCGCGTTATCGTATCGTTACATCAATGAGGAAACGAAAAGAAATAAAAAATATACAAAACTTGGATCGCCAATCGTTATTATTCCCACAAATTAATCCTTTCTGATGGCTCGAACATGGGGCCACCTCATATATCATTAGTATTTTTTAATTCAATCTACTGTATATACTATCAAATGTTATTTAACCATTCAAATTATTCTTCAAGCGGTGCATTAAGATGTACAAATGGTAATTTATTTATTGAGATTACGTATCTGTTGATTTATATATGCAGCATATCCTAGATTATCGTTCACATGAGAATTACGTGTTATGTTTCAATTGAAAAAATAGCGAGAGTTAGCAGTGGAAGAAAGTAGTTATTAGTTGATGACAATGATAATAATAAATTATTCTACTCCAAGCTCAAAAAGCTGAATGAAATTTTTTTAAAATGGAAAATTTATTCCCAATATGGCTGGGAGTGACGCAGATTGTAGACAGCATGTCGACGTTCCCCTTGAGTCACAAGAATTTTATACGATGAAAAGAGGATAGAAGTTGAGTCAGTGGGACTGCTTGTAAAATCGAATCGAGTAAAGAAGAGAAAGAGAGAGAGAGAGAGAAAAAGCGACAGTGGGGAACATCACTAAAGTGTCAGACGGAATCAGAATTCACAGGGGTAAACGTGCGCTTGTTAGTGGCTTTCCTTCCTCTCGCCTTCTCACAAGAATCACAAAAACGAGTCGTAAGCGAGTGCGAATACAGATACGAAAAAGTGTGCCCGATTTCACTCTGAATCTCATGTATTATTATTTTTATTTCTTTTTCATTTCATTTAATAGTAACATTTTTTTTTTCATTCATTTGTTTTATTTCACATTGATTTTCACTGTCCCTTTCTGTCTGGTTTTTGGAATACCTACGAATTCGTGATGCCTTTTCGGCAGACCTTAAGCCGCCGTTTCTCGATACAAATTACATGAAGAAAGGGACAGGAGAGACGAGTAGAATTGAATATAAAACATGAGAGACAAGAACAAGAGGAAAGAGACTGATGTTATCATCAACGTTTGCCAGCTCTACCTTTTTTCCTTTTTCTCAACATTTACTTGATTTCTTTTTATTTTTCCCTTCAGTAATACTCGTGTAATTTTTGTTTTATTTCTTCAGTCGTTTCTTCCTCATCTCGCGTCCCTTCACCATTTTCGGCTTTTCAACTTGCGCATGGTCCAGAATTCTAAACTGTCTCGAGGGAACCAAAAGGCATACTATTATTAATTCAACCAAGTAGAAAAATTCATTTCTCAATGGGAAGAGAAATAAATAATCAACCAATATTAGGCTCAACTCGCTTTTCCATTATATGAATAATCATAATGGCAAGCAATTCATCCGAGGAGTTGCGAGTTTTCTTCAACTTGATTCAAACCATTAGGAGAGTTTTTCCCAGGCTAAAAAAAAATGTACGAGTGTCAGTTATACCCAACATCTCGAATCTCGTTTTATTCGTTCAACTTTTTATTTTCCTTTTCCCATAGTATTGCCGCGAGTGGATACGAGAGAGAATTGAAAGACGAATGCTTGGCTCGAATTGTGGACGTTAAGAGCCAATGTAAACGCACACCATTACCGGAATAGCTCGGGCATACCGAGAGCCATTTTACTCAGCAGACACACTAAAACTGTGTGGAACCTCTTCACCGTTCCACGCAAATTCCAATGCTTTTGCATATCAAGGTACCGCCACCGTTTAGCCGCTATTACCCCGTTCCAAACGTTATCCCAACAGTGTTGGTCATGTTTACCTCCTACTTGTTTCATTTTATTCTCCTTCACCTAATTGTCTCGTTCTCAGGGAGGCAAGGAAAGATGAAAAAAAATCAAATAAAATAAATACGAAATAAGTGAATAAAAGAGAAAAATGTCGCATGTTGGCACGACGAAATGAAGCAATGTGCGAAAAGACCGAGTGGCGGAGAAATAAGAGAAATAAAAAGAGAGAAAAATTTAAACGAAAAAGTTGGAATGTCGGCCTCGTAACGCATTCAAATCGCACGATTTCTTCGTAGTTTGTGTGTGCAATGTCATAGGGGGATGCAGGGAAAAGAAGGAAGGAAGAGGAAGGTGGAGCAGGGAAGAATCGTCGTCAGTTGAAGAGCTACGGTGGATTGACGTTGAGGGATGACACGCGGCCTCAGAAAAGGATGCGAATAAAATCCACTGGAGGAGGATGGAATTGAGGGCTTGAGACAAAAGTTGAAGCAAGAGGGACAGTATCGTTTGGAGACGAAGATGAGATGAAAGAAATGAGAATCGCTCTGAGGGCGACAGAAACCAGGAATTTTTGCACAGGCGTTTTCGGAAAGGGCTTTACGTGCCGAGAATGACGTTTCGAGATTTCTTCGATCTCTATCTTGGTTAGTTTTGTCGTTTGAGATACTATATATACAAAATACGACAATAGAAGCTTATGGAATGTCCATGTAGAAATAGCCAGGTGCAAATGTGAATTCTTCTAAAATACTTATTAATTATCCACTCGAATATATATCATCATTAATTTAATATTATTAATAATTTTGTTCCTCGACATTCATGAGTTTGACTGAATATTTTACTCGAGAAAGAATATTTTGTGGCTATCATTAAATGAGCCATCAATTTATTCCTTAATATAGCTATGAAAACTGGAATCACATTGAATTGACAATATTAAGAAGAAAAAAGAACAAGTTTTTCGAAAAAGAGTCATTAATCAGCATTAACGGGTCCTCCAACACGATTTCGTAACAGAGACAAAAAATAATGGAATGTACAATTTAAACGAGTACAAATACGAATGAAAAACCAATACTCAAAATAATCCTCATCAGAGACGCCTTGGTATATGTAAGTGATGAAAGGGCGCAACTTATGCATACCGTGTAAGTGACGCACATGAATAATTCAGCCTAATAAAATAATGCAGGCACGCTTGGGCGGAGAGTCACTGCGCGGCTTCCAACCGAAAAAAGAGGAAAAAAAGCGTCAAGATATTTCCTATGGATGAGCCAACTCCATTCTCCCACAAAGACAAAAAGAAAAAAGAAACAAAACGGAGGAAAAAGGAAAGAAATAAAGAGAAATAATGCAATGAGCAGTGATTTCAACTCGTACTAAATTTTATTCCAGTCTATCGATAAACATTTTATCTATTCACTGTGTGATATTGTATTGCCAAGAAAATAGAATTGTCACACAGTGGATTAGATTTGACCCAATCTAGGCTCTTTCAATTCCCGTCGACTCTTGAGGGATCCGTAGTAGAAACGAAAATAGAAAGAGAAAAACAAAATCAAATAAAATACAATAAAATTGAGATAGAAAAACGAAAAAAAGGTGAAACAGAGGAAGCGATTGGTTGAAAGTGGAAAGAACGATACTCGTCTAGGGAGACATTCAATCCAACCAAACGAAAATTCGCTCCAATTCAAGATGTCCAGTTGTGTCGCTCTTAATCGCCACTGCGTCTGAAAAAGCACAGCTACAAAATCGATTCCTCGATTTATGGATTCCCGGGGAATTCATCCTAATTCCACTAAACAAAATTGTCTTGTTTATCGTTTCAATGCTTTATTTTCACCAAATTTTTACGAGCCATCAACACCTTCCTACTCCAAGTGGAAAACTTTTCACTTCTTCTTGTAATCGTCTTTAAAAAAAAAAATAAAGGAAAAGCAGCATAAACATTATTCCCTGTGGGAGTAGAATATTCGTGCCGGGATGATGAATTGGGCATGGAAGCTTCGACAGTGAATATATAAAATCCCAGTGTTGGAAACGACAAGCTGCTGGTATGGAAAAAAAAGCAGGGATAGTTTTCCAACGGTGTTATATAAAAGAGGGGAATAGAGAAAATGTTTTTTTTTTCCAGAGCTATGAAAAAAGATGGTGGTTTTTGCCATTTTGTCAAAGTTATTTGTCATGGTGTCATACTGTCTTTGCATGGTTTCATGCAGCGAAATATCGGCCCGTTGAAATATCTCGCTATCTAGGCAGTATCGATTGTTGAAGCACAACGTTTAAATGCAGACAACAGAAAAAATAGAGTCGAGTAATTGATGCTGCCAACGCTTTCTATCTACGTCAAACGTACAAGATAAATGTGATTGTAATAGCAGTATTTTAACACATTTCGTTAATTTTTTTTTCCGCCATTACTCTCATTTAATAAATGAACTTTTCTTCGTGAAACGAGTAGATTATTTCTCATACGAATTTCTTTTTGTATTTCCTTTTAGACTGTCTCAACATTCATTATTCCGTGAGCCTGTCACAATGATATTGGGCTAAACATGATTAATATATTCTTGGCACAACGAATATTTTGAATGTCAGTAACAAACTTTCTGATCTCCATGATGATGTAATCATTCCAGTCTGACATCCTCGATGCTGCATGGACATATCGTACAATCACATGTCAACCGTAAATACGTTTCATTGTAAATTTTGAATTGAAATGTAATTGACTTGAGCCCACGCGAAAAAAAAAAAAATAATTAAAAATATATTTTAATGAAATTTTTTAATACGATGCTATCTATAAATTTCACTTGTATGCCTCATCTTCAATCATTTGTGATTAACATGAAATCTCAATAAACACCTTGCATTCCCGTTGGGTGATTCAATTTGCTCGGTTGATCCAGTCAGATACGCTGATGGATATATCTACAGTATATAGTGTGAAAGTATGTATATTATAACGATAAAGATTGGGCGGGAGGGAGTAAGTGTTTTTGGTGCTTGAAGGAAAAGGCTTTCATCAGCATTTAAATTAACGCTACTTTTTTTTTCCTCTTCCCTCCAGACTTGAGCTAATGGAAACACGTGTGACGCAAGTTCTCGCATCATGAATGAAAAAAAAAAATCAAGTGTAACGGTTGTTAATAATTATTTTTCATTCTCAGTAGTATGTAATTGTAAATTTCTCAACTTGAATGATTAAAAAAAAATTGAAATCACATTATATTCAACATGACACAACTGAATTTAGCAACAATGTAGCGATATATTGAGGCCATTTGAACTGAGAAAAAAAAAGTAAAAAGCGATCAATTAAATGAGATGTGCGGCTGGTTTATCCCTTAAACGCCGTAGCCAATCGGATTGCAAGTCCCAGGGCGATGAATCCCCTTGCGTAACACCCCTCTATCAAAATGGGGTGGTTACGCTCATACGTGTAGTGCCAACATCATGACCCTCCTCTAACTTGGTACGTTTATATATATAATAGGAGGAGAGAATGTTCTACGACAAGTTTGTATGAGAATTTTCAGCTCTCATCTCAATTTTTTTTTTAATTTTTCACGTGCCCAGTCTCTCTCTCTCGCTCTCGACGAGAGCACTCGAATTTTCCCCAGTAGTAGTATTCATGAACCAGAAAAGGAGGGTTGAATGGATGGTGTTTCACAAGTTATTGATTGGCGACGAGAGCTAGAAGATGGTAGTGGGGCCATTGGCTGGTAGTTGTCATGGAAACAGAGACTGCGCATTTCGCATGAAACGTTTACCTTAAATGCCCGGGAATTACGGTACGTGATTTTCATTCCCTCCGCCCCACTATCCCCTGATGTACCATGGAGGACGTTTTAGAGATAATGTAATTTCGTGAACCTCTGTACTACTCGATTCTCTCACTCATCTTCCCCTCCTCCAGTATAACCTAGCCTCAATAATCTTCCTCTTGTGCAAACGCTGCAATTAATTTCCTCGGTTTCCTCTCATCAGCATCCAAGTCGATTCGTCGCCTCATTTTTTTTACCCCTCCATCTATTAATCCAGGCCAATAGGAAAAATCTCCTAGGAGGATTCGATCGACTCATGACATTCTTTAGCTCCTTTTTTTTTCCCGGTCTTTCTTTCTCATACGATCATGGGAATTTATCGTGAATCAGTGGTGGATGTACCGCACGTTTTGAGTTACTTGTCACGTATAAAACCGAGCAACTAGGGGATGCGCGAAGACCACCCCCATGAGGGCAGTACCGCAACCAGGGGAGTCCCCGCATTAGCTAACTGAGCCCTGATTCGTCCGTATATTTTCGATCCCCGGGAAAATGCTTACAAAAGTTTCATATCACTGGAATTTTTTAACCACGAATCAAAATTTTATTACAAACTTTAATATATTTATTTCATGAAAAAAAAATTAACTCTTTTTTATTTTCTACTCTCTCATTTTTTTTAGCCATCTCTTTCTAATTTGGGAAAAAAAAACTAAAATTCAACATGTGGCAGCACTCGAGTCTGAATTTCTACGAATGAACATAAACTGCGGATTTTTTTTATGGGGTCTTTCTCTGTTCTGGGCGTGGCAGCAGGTCGAGTTTCATAGCTTTTGGATTTTTCGAAAAAAGAATTTCAATCTAGAAAATGAAAGAAACAAGTATATCGTTACAAAAGTTTAGACGTGAGGCATCTAAATTAGTTGAAAAACTTCTCCCAGTGTTTTTTTTTCACTCCTGAAATTCGACTAATAGCCCGTAATGAACGTTCGGGATGAAATAATCTAAATCATGCCTTTTTCATGTATTCTTCTAATTTTCTACTGGAAATAATTTGAGGATTTGGAAAAATTAGTAGTTTATTACTTGAAAGTATCATCGTAAATTTATTGATGAATTACACCTTTTTTTTTCATTATTTGAACTGAAGCCAATTATAATTTTGTCAAATTGCCCGTGCTAATGAATTTCCAATAATAATTCTATCACCACTTTCAACATGAGAATCACGAGGCTCCAGTCTTGTTTTTCTTGTTCTTCATTATGCATCAAGAAACATTATAAGAAAGAAAGAAAGAGCAAGAGCTAATTAATGAGAATGAACCGAATTAAATTCATCAATTTCCAAATCAATAGTCAATCAATTCGATCGAATCGTTACCCGAGGAATCAAGTGAGTAATTGAGTGATCTTGTAGCAAACAAAAAATTAACAGGATATGGAGAAGAAAAAGAGATTCCCCTGATCAAGTGTAAGCTCAAACGACTCTGTTTCACCTCGCAGGGTGATATTTTAATGATTGGATCTCGAACAGGGCAGATACAGCAAGAAAATTGAGCATTTCTTCTTTTACTTGGATGTATTTTTTGTCTTTGTTTTCTCCTGAGGAAAAAGAAATTGAAGAAAAAAACGTAAACGAGCATCGGAATTCCAGGGATTGGGTCTCCAAGTTGTCGTTAAAAACGTTAAAAAGATGACCGACCTGCATTCAAGTTGATTCATTAGCAGTGCAAGTTAATAACGCGATAAATTTTGAGAAAAAATTATAATAATATTTATAGAGCAATGATTAAACAATTTTTTAAGATTAAAAAATTACCAGAGAGTGAAACTTTGGAATACTATTTATGATACCTATCATGTGGAAGTTTAATGACGACACTGTATATCAGGATTACCATCATTTTTCATTGGACGCGTTTTCGACGAATCCCAGACTATATGGGTTTGGTGATACTGATCGTATCGACGTACCTTCAAGAGTTATTTGAACACGACAAGGGGGAAAAAATAATAATGGAATGAACAAGTATACGTGGATTACTTACAGATGTATTCCATCAGTTGAGATAATTAATTAACTCTCGACAAGGAGTTTTTAAGAGTCTGCGAAAATTGCCCGTGGAAAGTGGAATAAAATGAACATTCAACAACAACAATTTTTTAAATGATTTCATTGAAAAATCGAGAAAATTTCCAGTGGAAAACATGGATTGAAATGGATTTTTCGGACTTTTTTGAAAATTACATGCTTTTATGTACGAAACCCTTTCTATTTTCAACTTTTTTCACTTGTTTAAGGATATTTTGGGTTCTATCGGTCGTAGCGACTTGGGGCTGGTGTTGAATGAAAGGTGAGATAATTTAATCTTGATTTTTTCGTTATTAAAGAAAAAATCATGGCTTTTTGCGGCAATTTATAAACCATTCTTGAAAAATTCGTTTCAGCCCTACACATGTCTCAAGAATTAATAATTATTCTTTCAAAACTACATCAAGTGATGGCAAATGATTCTGATTTTCTTTTAAGACCAATCTCAAGTTGCTGCGACTAATAAAATCAGAGATATTCTCGAAGAAGTGAAATTTTTGAAGAGTTGAAGACACAATTTCGTGCTGAAAAAGTTAAATTTCCAACAAATTCTCAATAGTAAATTTTGACGTACATTCTCTCAATTTTTGAATGGAATCATCAGAAAAAATCTTTCTCAGATATTTCCACTAATTTCGGGCCATTTTCACAATATAATAATATAAAACATGAAGAGTGCATTGGATTCATGTCTTTCTCCTCGATGATTGAACTACCATAGAAACGCAGAAGAAATAAACCAAGAGATTGCAATAATTTTAAATAGCATGAGCGTGGGTAAATCCTCTAGAGATTCCAAGCAACCGGAAGTCGTAATATTTTGCCCAACAATTTGATCCATCTTCACTTCTGGAAAGCGTCGAAATTGCTGAGAGCTGAGAGTGTAGAACAGCACGCAACGTGATCTCTACAAATCGCGGCACTTTGGTATGAAAACAGCCCAACATCTGAGGCGTCCTGATGTACCATACAAATTTTCTAAACGTGGAGAGGTGGAAAGAGCAACATAAAGTGATGAAGAAAAAGAATTCACCATTTTTAAAAAGGTAAAAATGAATAGTCGATATGTTTGAACGGAGATAAAGGGTCGAAAACCAAACAACGTTTTACAAATGGGCGGAGAACTTGAAGGTAGAATCGCACAGTCGGTTGAGCGCACTAAGCAAACAGTAGTTTGGTAGTTGTTATGTGCTGCTAGTAAGAAGAGCACGGAGATAGAGTGGATACACGGTGGTTTGCGCTCTACAATGAACAGAAAAAAAGGAATATATTGCCTGATGTTGGAGTGTGGAAGATTGTTTGAGCATTACCTTTTCCCTCATTTCTTCTTCTTCCTTTTCTCGGAGGCCTATGGACCGAGTGCAAGGTGAAAATTGCTGGGTTTCCACTAGCACTCGCTCTGAACCGTAGACTCTCTTCTTCAGTCTTACATGTTGGCTTATCCACGAGAGTGCTCTATTCAAGCACCGACGGGTAAAACTTGAACGCGTTTTATCGACGTAAATTGCCTTGGAGAGCCCATGCAACTCATGGATAATACAGGTCGTGTGTATCAAGTATATATCCTCAGCATCCTTCACTTTTATTTCCCCTCTTCATAAATTTTTTTCTCCTCCATTTTCCAAAGCATGCGAGAAGATATGAAAAACTAGCATAAAGTAAAATAGTATAATGCTCTTAACCCCCTTACTACTGGTTTTCTCTGGTAATCCATACACACAAGAGTCTGAGTCTGAGGGGCAAACACCTATCCAGAATCACGCACTATTATTACCTCAAGACAATTGTTTTATCTCTAGCCTTGTCATTCATAAGAAAGCAGGAAAGCTTGTTGAATTTTCAGTACCGTTCAAATTACCGCTATTGCATTCAACAAGTCACAGACAGACTGATTTGTAAATATATATATTTATTTATATATGTATTTCATGAATAATCAATTATTAGTTTAAATCACGAGAGTGAAAATTGTCTGAGCTCATTATATATATCCATCGATCACTCTTTTGAATTGAAACAAATAATTCATCCAAGTTGAATGCCATTGAATTTACATTTTTTAAATCAAAGAATTAAAGAAATATACAGGGTATATAGTAAATACTTGATTGACTAGTAGAACAACGATAATTGGGTAATAAAATTTTTTTACAAGCTAACGGCAACTGGCACAAACGCGTGAGAAAATTCCACAAACTAGTGTAATAATATTTGAGGTCCTAAAGGCTCATCTTTTTTCTCAAATATAGAGGAAAAGAATGAAAATAGTGAAATGGCTAAATGATTTGATTTGATTCTTTGAAATAAGAGAAAAATAAATGAGACTAAGGAAAAAGGTCGAGGGCGCTTACCTCAGGGGCAAGTTCGTGTTCAGATCGAATTGCTACGATAGTAATACCACGATCTTGGGATGATCGCAAAACGCAAGGGGGGCAATTTCTTTCCAACGTTAGTGGAAGAAGAAAGTAAAGTATCAGTCATTTCGCAACGGGCTCTTGACATTCAATTTGCGACTATATCGGTACATGGTCATTATCTTTGAATCCGGTAGGCACTAGAAATTCCTCCCTGTTGTATCGTAAGAAAATAGTAACCTCAAGGTAGAGGTAATTTTTATTCCACCATACTGTTCTTCCTTATTTTTTCATCTTTTGTTTTTCCTCTAACAACTGAAAGTACACGTTTTCCACATAAACACTTTCAATTTACCTTTTTCACAACTAAACACATACAGGTAATTACAATATTGTGCCAGAAAAGTGAAGAGCAGCGACTCTCGGGCTGCATTCACATGACCCCACCCACATCCTAAATTATTTTAATTTCTTTTTTCCACTCTATGCTAATGCGTTAGCCGCTTTTCTTCAAACTCGCATAAGATATATATTGCGTGAGGCATTTTACAAATCACCAATGTTGTAATTCTTATCTCTCATTTGCTTATATATCGGTGAATCTGAATTCCCATGTAAATTACACTACAATTAGTCGTACAAACACGATAATCAACGTCTTGGTTGCTCAGATAAATTCTCATTCTTCTTCTAATACATTCAATAAAACAAACTCTTCATGGCAACCTATTACTTTCAATACGTGACAATTAATGACAATCCTGTACGCAATTTGCGTTGATGAAAACTTCTGATATTTTTTTTTTAATTTTTCATTTCATAATAATCGGAGATCGTTTTAATTTGAATGAATAAATTTTGATCGGTTTCGATACAGCCTAAAGCGTTATCGTTCAATCAACACCATCTCGCACATATACACATTAGCATCAAGGCGTAAAAACCAGGTTATTTCCATATTAATGTTCCTCAGATGCAAATTGAACGATATAATTAGTCGACTACTGGCCAATTAGATGATTATTATTTTTTTTCTCCCGATGATGAATAAAAATATTCAAAAATGCCAGAGGCAGAGGAGAAAAAGTCAAATATATGTAACTGTTGAAATACTTCACAATTTTAACGAAGCCAATTGGCAGTTATCCAAGTGAATGGTGATGTATCGATGTGGTTTGTAGTAAGAATAACAAGAAATGGTTTTAGATATATACATATATATATATATATATATATATGTATTCAGCCTCCCCTTCTCTGGCATCTCAATAGAAAATGGTTTAGCGGGGACAAAACCGGGTATTGTGCATTTACACACTGATCCATGATCCTTCAGCTATTCTCCCTAGCTTCCGATACTATATAAAGTATAAACTATCATCCCCGGTAGTTAACTCAAATTGCATTAGGATGGATGGTGGGGTGCCCCAGGGGTGGGCGTATTGTTGTTGAGTTGAGGGTGGAACAACCACCATCACTCTCAAAGGGAGTGAAAGAAAACTCGGCTCGTTTAGAACAAGCCACTCTCTGTACATATAAAGTGTAATTTTATCAAAGGGTCTTCTCTACGATCTGGTCTATTTGTTTAATGGGGGCTCATTGTGTTGGCTGATTCAGTGGCAATGACGCGAAACAATCAATTTTATAACTTTTAGCTTTATTGTAATGGAGTTTTCAAAATAAATGTAAAGGGATAATTTGGAAATTTCCAGCGATCTCCATTATAGGGGAAAGTGAAGTAAAATGGACACTCGAATTGAGGAGTTCGAGATAGAAATTTTCCGCTCATTCCCTTGGAAAGCTGAGGACATGTTCGGTAAAAATCATGTGTCAAATTTTGGTTTTGCCCATTTTCGGAAAAATCCATTTTTTGGCTACGTTTTGAAGGAGTTTCCCTTTTGAAAATCGAAAAAATCCACTTTTTCGGTGATATCTCAGGTTCTGTTGGTCGTAGTAGCCTGGGGTTGATCTCAAATGGAAGATGAGCTTATTTCTCATTGATTCATGTGGTTCAAATTTTTTTTTAATCTATTTTTGAAATGTTTATAGGTCATTCTCTGAAAATCAGTTTTTGCCCTATAAGTACTTGAAAAAATTGATATTTCTCTTTACTAAACCCCATAAATCGATGGGAAATGAGCTCACCTTTCATTTAGACTCAACCCCAGATCGCTACAATCAACAGAATTAGAGATATTATCGAAAACCTGAAATTTTTCAAAAAAAGAAGGCCTATTACCTCCAAATCTTGTGCACAAACTGAAATTTTGGAAAAATTCAAAGAAATAACTTTTGACATGTGATTTTCATGGGAAATTTTTTCTTCTTTCTAAAGGAATCATCAGGAAGAACCTATCTCCAATATTTCTCGTCATTTCGAGTTAGTTCCATGGTATAAAATACCAAAATCAATCCGTGTCCATTTTACCCTTTGTCTCCATTTTACCCCACCTTCCACTATAAGAATTTCTCATCAAAATTATCATGAGAATTGTGAGCTTATTCAAAAGAAGACGATGAAACCAAGCTCTGACAAGTTACAGAGATAGTTTTTCCTCCATGTCGCACAATACTGCTGTTTTCAAGAAAAAATAAGTGACACGGAATAAATCGTGGGATACTTTTTCTCTTTCTCGTTATAGAACACAGTGGGATTCTACGGAAACCGGGAAATATTCGAGAGAAAAATCGTTCTGCATATTGCCTGAAATTGATCTCCCTAATTTTTTTTTATCATCTATTTATTTTCATCACAATCTTGTTCTTTGTTGGAAGCACTGCAAGTTGATGTATGGGTCTAGTGATTGTTGAAATTTACGGTAAATTTGACACGTGCTACGGAAGTTACTGATTCTCATTTTTTTTGTATTTCCAAAACATGTGTCTATACAAAAAAAGTACTCGGAGGATTTAAAAATTTCAATCAAATACTTTATTTGCTACTTGTTACACGAATAAATGGAAAGCCAGTCAGGAATTTATTATTTTCAAAGGGTTTGTACACCCTTGATGATTGATTTCTTTTTCCATCATTATCCAGGTGTGAAAACTGAAATAATAATCCACGTAAAGAAAAACTCGGGCAAGTTCAAAAGGTTACCGCGACAGATGTCACGCTCCAAATTTAAATTTTTAAAAAATTCCCTTAATATTCTAACGAGTAAGACACGCGCACTAATTCGAAACAGCTTTCTTGCTAGTTTTCAAGTATTTCACCCCAGTTTACATTACTTTCTCAGTGCATAAATTCTGAAAGCACTTTGTCGGGATGAAATGTATTATCTTTTTAACGATAAAAATTATATATTTGCATCTGGAAGAGAGTAAAAGTGGTTCTTTGACTTTCTTCCGTCACCAAGTGGTAAGAACCACGCCTACTAGAAGAGTTTCGAATTTCGATGGAAAGTAATTTGGCCACCCTGAAATTTTATGAGAGAAAAAACGATGGGGAACGAGAAAAAAAAACTATCCATTCTTTTTCCATCTTTGAGTGGCCATTTGGTAACGTGATGTGTGAGAGTCGTAAATTAAATTTTCAAATCGTTGGAAAAAGTGTTGGGGTCTCTTCTTCATGTTTTGCAGACCGATTTACTGATCGTGCAGCTATATCTTAGTGTGTTTGTTTACAAGGGGAAAAAGCCTCTCTGGCTTCAGATGATTTGCCAAAGGATGAAAGTTACATGTGTATGTCATTACTTACCATCAACTGGAGATGATTGAGCCTCTATTTGGACAAACCCTTCAACGCTTCCTTTCCATGTCATCTTGACAGCTTCCAACTCTAGTAAAATATTTGCCAAGGCCTGTGTTCTGGAATTATCTAATAGAAGGGGTGACAATATTTACTATGATATGGTGGCTGAAGAAACAACTGTCGAAAAAAATACAATTCCATTAAAGATTATAATCGCCGTGGACAATTTTTGATAATTATCGACTGCATTTTGTTATGATTATAGGTAGAGTATTTCTTACCAGAAGCTGGTACAAACAGCCGAGGAAATGAACGAGAGACTCTAGTTATGTTGGTAAGAGCTTCTCTTTCGTCGAGATGGAAGATGCGCCGACATAACCGATAAATAACAACGGCAACGAGCCTGTCAGACCCTTGTTAAAAACACCTCTAGCACACACGTTGATTCTTTTCCAGCCCTCCTTAAACCTAAAACGAAAAGAATCACGAATGTGTTCAACGTTTGTATTAAGGAGAAAATATACCCCAACACCCTAAAGTTTGTTTGCTGGATACTTCTTCATGTGCTACATATGCAACAGTTATGGTGCTTTTCTTTTAAAGATAAGAGCGAGGTGAAATGATTATCGTTATGATTATGGCCAACAAGACTTTGCAAGTGATGAAATGATTTCTAGTGGATAAAAAAAGCCAACATCATGAATTAGCTATTTCATTTGAAATGATAATTTTATTACATGGCATACCTGCAAACATTCTTTCAGATGTCTGGCGAAAGTTTGCACAGAGAGGAATGGAAATTAAAAAAAAATTCTTATTTTATCTCTCTCTCTCTCTAACCCTCGAAAATAACTACACTCGGAGCGAGTAATATTATATCCGCAACCGTGTTGAACCCCGCACGAGTCACGTGAGAGTTAACTTTACCCAGGTTCTCTTCTTAATGGGGTTTTGATTTACCTCGTTGGTAACGCCTTCGTAGCGTTAACGTTTTCTCCCAACCTACTTGTATATATATATATGTATATATATATATATATATATATATACCTGATGCTTTTCTACCCATGTTTCGGCAACTCGAAAATATCGTCGTATCTCTATTACGAGGTTAAAGTCTAAACTATTGGCAACATGAGAGAATATAAAGGAAGCAAACGATTTTCTGAATACCTCTGGATAGTATAAAATGACTGGCTTATCTATGCTTTGGGTCTGCTCTCACCTCGGGACATTTCAGCCTACAGACCTCGAGTTATCTTAACTGAAGAGTGTGCTGTTTCACACTTTACTGAAACTACTGGAATTGTTTCCTAATAGTTTATTGGAATAGAATCAGCCTTATACATTAAAGATGCGAGATTAAAGGGAAAAAAATGAAAAAGAAATTTCCTAATAAAATGGAAATCACGAGGGAGCTTCATCGATATGAATGAATAAAATGATTGGTATGAAAAAAACTTTTGTATCGAAAAATTCGAGTTACATATGTATTTTTTTCGGTTTTTACGAGAAAGAGCAGCAGCATCGACCCTCAAAATGGCAGTTAACGCCACGAGGACAGATTTACCACGAGTTATTCCCCAAGGACCTGTCTTCTATCCCGTGATGAAATGATCCCTTGGGCGCGCGTACGTTCATACATGCGAATTGTGAAAATTTAGCTGCTACTCACTATCACACCCCCTTTCATACACTTTGTCCTGTGTATATTCGAGTTTTCACATGAAGCTTGTAATTCACTGGTGGATACACTGGAAACATCATAACGAGCACCATCAGCGTGAGCTCGTTACGCTTTTAATCGTTTCATCAACTTGTTGTTGTAATTTTTTTTTGTTTCTTTTTCCTCGTGTCCAATTTTTTTTCCTCGTTCGTTCAATTCACACGTATATAGAAGCATATCTGGGGAATTTTAAATGAAAATCAGACTGGACAAATAATTGTAAATAGCCAATCTACTCTCTTATTTGTATCAATCCTGATGGGATTAATATTCCCTGTGTTTTATTTTTTTCCATCCAATAAAGCAATTTAGAAAGCAGTATGTTAGTCTTGGAAATAAACATGTGAATTTTAATAAAGTGAGGTAGAGAAGACAAGTGTGAAGGTTAATTTTCCGAGAAAACTACCATAAAAATAGTTAAATGCTCAAGTGAGATTTTTATCTGTTAGAATTATGTCTTTATTAGGAAAGGTGAGATTTTTTCTGATTGTATGTTAGGGTAGAACGGTAAATTCTCGAAGGGGATGTTGTGCTCAAGGGTGTGAGGAGGAAAAAAGTCCGAGGATGAGAAATTTTTTTTGAGAAACAAGAGAAATGGAGAAACAAACCTTTTTACAAACGAGATTCCTCATTATTCACCAGTTAGAAAGCGAAAGAGATCTCAAGAAAGATCTTGAGGACACGTTATTTAGCTTCACCGTAAATCTGCTGTCCACGGGGTGCATTTACCGTTAGATTTTCATGCCTCTTTCTTCGAAATACTCGAAATACGAAGGATGGAAAATCTGAAAAAAAAACGATCCTTGGACATTAACTGGGAATCAAATTATATGATGATAAAAAGACTGTCAAGTTCTAATTAAATTGTGTTATTTTATTATCTAAATTAATATAAATCATCATTTGTCAGATTCAACAATTCAACAGTGCGAGTAGATTCTCATAAAGTCGTGATGTTTTCTTAATGGACAACACGATAAGATCACCCCTCAGTATATGTACACGCGGATTTGTGCGTCTACTTTATACAATATAAATATAGAGGTGTATAGAATGAAAATATTGTTGCATATGAAGAGAATTTTCATTCAGCTAAAAATAACTTGCAACATTTTTGCACCATGTCTTTCACGCTATTGATCAATTCAAGAGTCAAAAAGAATAGTGATTCCTGAGATCAAGTTTTTAGAAATATATATACGTAATTCAAGTAAAAATATTACCTTTTTCTTCATATTGTTGGGAGATTTACCATGTTATTATTCATAACCACGGTATTCACACCCTAATCGAAATCATGAGCGCCATTAAATTCGTTGGACGTGCCTTAATAGCCGGGAACAATGTTTCGGGTACTAGGCCATTTGTCATCCGAGAAAATTGAGTCTGCATTGCCAGCCAAGGTATATATATACATGGATATATAGAGGACAAACGATGGAGCATCTGTACAATTTCTACCCCATATAAATGTGCCCTCTCTCTGGGGTTTATTGTTCGTGTTTCATGAACTGACTCGACACGAATACACATATATATGGACTCATAACAGTGTAGATGGGATGATATCCCACTGGTCATGGTCTCAAAATCATTAATATATGGCTAAAGGAGCCATTGTTGCGAATTAGGTAGCATTGAAGGAGGTTATTGTGGAGATCGACAGGGGGGCTAGTACTCTCCTCTCTCTGGTAGCAATTTCGACTGTCGCGTGTTTCTCTGCTACCCTTCTACCTTTTTCTCTTCTTGATGCTATAGTTACTATATTTTGATAGTTTCCAATTCGAAGATCAGTTGCGCGAGCCGCCATCTTGATTTCTTTTTCATACATTTAATTGAATTATGTGAATGAAAAATTCTGCACAAATTCATGCTACCAGATTTTATGATGATAAAAGATTTTCTCATTCATCCCTTGACTTCAAAGAATAACACGACGCCAATTTGAGTCAATAGAGCTGTACTGCCGCCATCTTGTAGGCTTGGACCAAGTTTATGGCGGGAATGGCGCATCGTCTCACGCCTTTCGTTATCGACAGTATAGTTGCCCAGTTGGTAACTTGGTAATCATCTATAACGACTGATGAAGAACAGTTTATTTGTGTTGTGCGAGGATCGAGATGATTTCATAGTGATACTCCCTATGGTATCAGTAGTGGTGACTTTTGTGAGATTTTCCTGTGGAGGCCTTCACTCTGAAAAAATGCCGGATCATTTTGCACCATAATCTTGACTCTCTCACTCGCTCCATCTCATGCATGGGACAGGAAATGAGTAATGTTAGAAAAAATTGAGAAACAAAAAGCTTGCATCTTCCGAAACACCACTTAGAATCAATAGCACCAAATGCCTTTCAAGATCTATCGATCAAGGATTCAGGTTTGACTATAGTTCGATTCCGGTTTCAACCAAAAACGTCGTTGGGTTCTGAATTTCCTTGCCTAGATGATGTTTCTCAGCCGTAGGCGCTTATTATATCGAATATGGAGCATTCCCTCTCTCTGTTTTCGTTTTTCTTCCTCCAAATCCCTCAGAATGCCTTCTATGAAGTCCGATCTTGCATGTAGGAAGTGGAAATTATGATCCGGGGTGATTTCCCATTGAATGATAGATGATTCTTTATAAAAGAAGTTTCCAGGTAAAGTGGACATGGAAGATAAAACGGATACATCTTCGAGACTAATGAGGCGAGATTAAATACGTGAGTTTTTTTTGCATGATATACGATCGTTTATTAATATCCGTGACAAAGTCACTATACAACAATATAATTGTTCGATAAAAACTAGTAAATATATATTTCCATAATACTAATCCGTAATACTACTTATTCAATTGATAATTTGAAAAATATCACCAAGTCTTTACGAAAAAGAACTTGTAAGGATAAAAATCATTGAGATTCATTGAAAAAAAAAAGAGAGAAGAAAACAGTCAAGTAAACCAATCACTGGACAATGTTATTGTCAGACTCGCATTTTTGCCTTTGTTTTTGTTTCAATAGTTTTAACATTAATTTAAAAAATCAAGTAGGAAAAAGTAAAAAGATACACTCAATTTTGGCACTGGAAATCGTTGAAGTTGCGAATGAGTATGACATTAAACAGATTTTTAAATTGAATATAATAGAGACTTTGTATCTAGACAATTATCATGCTGCAAGGTTCAGTTATGTCAATTTATATACATGTTTTATGGGGAAAAGTGGGATAAAATGCACATTCCCATGAAATGGCTCGAGATGTCGAATTTTATCAACGATTTCATTGTAGAATTGAAAAAACTTCCAATGTAAAATACAGGGAAAATACATTTCATCTCCAAGCTTTTCATTATAATATCCATTTTAGCGCACTCTTCCCCATATGTTTCGCGTTTCTTGTCTGTGTTGAGAGCACGGTGGCTTTAATGATTATTTCAAATAGTTTTACAATTTAATTCGAGTTTACTTCAAAGTCACATGCTAGTGCCTCCAATATTCTGAACTAATTCTTTTAGATAAAAATAAATTTGATATTTATCGTAGAAATTGGTCAATTTCGGTCGGCGCATTTTTTCCTTATTTTTCATTTGTCAATCGAGTGCAAAAGAATCTATCTATCATTTTAGAAACACTAAATTGTGCTCTTCTTGAAAAACTACCTGCACTTGAATGATGTTTAGACAATCATTCTCTTGTGCGTGATTTTTTTTCATTTGAATTAGTGCACCTGAATTTCTAATTATATAAACAGTTAAATGGCTTTTGCAAATGAACCAATCTTACATTATTTTTCTCGCAAGCACATATGCAATATTGTATTCAAAAACAGTTTAATTATGAGGAAAAATATTTAATGGCAGTAATTGTACGTTGGACACTGAGAAATAGTTGTTTTTTTTTTCATGTCTAAAGTTAAAATTGGAAAAAGAAAACCTCTTAGTTTATAAATCCAAGAGAAATATCCATGAATGGAAAAAAGATTTATTCTATAAAAATTACACAAAACTGAAAAATTGAGAAAATAATGTTAAAAAACATTTGAAAAATATATAATTATTACAAAGCTACATGTTCTTCTCTACGACCACCATCAAGATACTCATAAAAATAGTCTCTGAAGTAAATTGTTAATCTTATGAGTGACAATACGCATATAACATAAAGAGAAATGGCAAGGAGTACGAGCAATGCCATACGTGCATTCGCACCAAATTCAACATCATGGCCTGTATTTGCTCCACGACCAATGGCCACCTGCCTCCCAGAATGCGATTCAATTTGATAACGGTAGGTGGTGGCCTGTGGTCAAGCTCAGGATCTCCAGCGTGCTCTTTGCATTTCAATTTGTCCCTCTAATGTTTTTGCGAGATAAATAACAAAAAGTTGGCTCAATGCTATACCAAGTGCTATACCAGCTATTGTATACAAATTACGTTCAGCCCAACTTCGTACAATCTCTATGCAGCCACTTATCCAAATTCTCTTGCCAGCTTCTGATGGTGGTAGCATTTGAATCTGATAGCCACACATGATATTTACTAATCCACTCTGAAATTCAAATGATTATTTACTTGGCTTTTTCTATCTGTATGAACAAGGAAATAATTTGTGTTTTCTTTTTGTTGGACTTACTGAAATGTCTGTTGTATTTATGCAACATGAAAATGGTACTCCACAACTCTCTCGTCCAGGGCTTGAGCAATTGAAATATTCATTTTTTTGCCAATCCAAATAGCCCTGTTGGCTCAGGCCACAGCATTTGAACTATACATGACAAATACTCGTGTAAACATAGATTATTTCAAATTATCAAGACTTCGTACTATACCTCTTGTTGCCCAAAATCAATAAAATTTTGTAAATCTGGATCCTCCCTGTACGTTTGAATGATTTTATCAGTAAAGGATTCTTCGAGTATTGACTGCAGAGTATGTGGAAATACAAATCCAACAATTGCAACGCCCATTTCCAGAAGGAAAAAAACTAATAGACACCACGAGTACTAGAAATAAGATGAAAATTGAATTATACTACTTTTATGAAAAAATTTTGAGGATATTTGAGTGCAAAAAATTGTACTGACGAATTTCAGAAGGCATGTATTTTCCCTGAGTGCGCCTACACATCCAGCAAAACTGACGATGAAAACAACACCACCAGCAATTACCATAACCAGTGAAATATTGAGTACAACGTCATAAACATTTTCAACTCTCACTGATCCAGTTGTTTGCCATTTATCGTAGAATGCATAGAGACCAACGCCTATCAGTAAACCTCCAAAGAGCTAAATTAATACATGATTATTAATATTATATCAAACTACAAAATATCTCATCATCATAATAATAACAACAACAACTCACCCAGAATATAAAGTTGAGGATAAAAATCATGTACTTGACGCACGAACTCACGTACGTAAAGTTGTTTGTACGTCTTCGATTATACATGATTAGTAAATTTAATTTTTTTTTTTTTCCTTGCAAAAATATGTTGTGAATGTTAATTCTTTGTCATCAAAATATATTCTGAGCACTATAAAAATTGCAATACACAGACAATTTATAGAATGGAGTATTCATACCCAATCAAATAAACTTGGCTACTTTTACATGGTATTAACTCTATTTACCACATGTTGAATATAATAATTCAATTATTTTCACTATAATTTTATATCCAAAACCAACTGATTCACAATGCTAATTGTGTATTTTGGAGGATATTAGTTCTAATATAGAGAATTTTTGACAGATGATTATCACAGGCGGCCATTACAGTCCACATGATTTCTGCCACCATGTGACTCTGTCATCGCTTCTTCTATTTTTAAGTGCATTTCAAATTCAAAAGTTGTGTTATTCATTTTCTTTATTTTTTTCTCACAACCAAATCTACAAGTTCAACATGAATCTCATGATCAATTTTTTTTTTTACCCAATGTCTCTTAAAAAACTACTTGCTCTCCTGCTTTTCATGCTTTTTCCTATATTTAATTTTCTTAATTTTTCGCTTCGAGATACGTTTTGTTGGTTTCTTGATTTGCTGATAAATCCTCAATCTTTTAGCTTGTTGATAAAGTTGATTATTCCATTTGCCACGTAAATGATAACGCCGGCGAATAACAACTATATGTTCAATCAAAAAAACTACGAGAGAAATCATTGCACCTACCAATAAAACTACGAATATAAGATAGACATGTTCAATTGATACATCTGTAGTTTTTTCAGGTGTCCACAACAATGATCGAATTAACCAGCGATCTTTCAGAGCAGTCAGTAATCCTACTTCGATTATTTTTAATATTCTGGAAAAAGCATGCCATTATTAATTGAATTTCCAATAAGGATTTCATATTGAATTTTTATTGTGGATAAAAAATACCCGTTATCAATGGGTCGTTTGAATTCGAAACCCTTAACTATTCCGGAAGTAACCCACATGGGATAATAATGTTTGGGTGCTGAAATCAGTGGACATAGAGTTGTAGCCATTGCACGTTGTCGATCATCAGCTCCCAATGCTGCAGCCTTGATTTCTGGATCACAAGCCATCTGATACATTTGCTCTGCTGTATCTACCATTATTATCCTGTCTCTATATTTCTTTATGTCTTTTTGCAAAATCTCTTTCTGGAATATTGAAGAAAACATGCTGATCATTGTCATTTTATCCGATTTATCTACAATTGAATTACTCACTTTCATGTCATGGAATGTAAGTGTTGTATTTCTAACAACGAGCAAATAATCAGTATTATTGAGAAGATCATGAACACCATTGAATGATAATTTCATTTCTTTACTGGTCATTTTCGAAACAAGAGTGGTACTCATCATGCTGACAACCAACCAAGCACATGCTCTTCTAGAAAAAGTCATAGAGAGCGATCTCTTTTCGACCTTTTCCGGAAAAGATCCTAATAATTAATTGATATTTCAATAATGCAGCATTTTATATAGGGCAAGGTGATTTTTAGATGATTTCGAAGTTTTATATCATGAAATACCCTCTAAATGCATTAATTAATCTGAAGAAATTCACTTTTTCGGGGATATCTCTGGTTGTATTGGTCGAAGCGACTTGGGACCAGTCTCGATTGAAAAGTGGCATGATTTACCATGATGTACTTGTAGGGTAAAAACTAATTATAACGAAATAGCCCGTAAATACTTGGAAAAATGTAGGGGAAGGTGGGGCAAAATGGACACATATTAATTTCTAGGCAAATATTATGGAAAACTTTTGAAATTAATAGAAATATTGGTGGTAGATTGTTTTCGATAATTTCATTCGAAAGCTGAGGAAATTTTAGGCTGGAAACAAGTGCCGGAAATACTTTTTTTGAATTTTTGGCGACTTTGACTTTTTTGAGCATTTTAGAGGGGTATACCTTCCTTTTTTGGAAAATTTCCAGTTTTTTGAGGATATCTTCGGTTCTATTTGTCGTAGCGCAAAAATTCCAACGGGAAGTGAAAGGTGAGGTCATTTGCCATCGATTCATAGGGTTTTCAATTCAAAAATATCGATTTTCGACGTATTTATGGGCATTTTCGTAAAACAGTTTTGTGAAACAGTTTCAGGCTTATAACTATCCCAAAAATTGATATTTTTGAATTCAAAACCCCATAAATCGATGGAAAATGAGCTCACCTTTCATTTAAGACTATCCCCGAATTGCTACGACCAATAGAACCAGAGATATTTGCAAAAAACTGAAGATTTTCGAGAAAGAAAAGGCTTTTACCCCTCAAAAATTCCGAAAAATATAGAATTTTCAGAAAAACTGAGAAAAATACATGTGAGACTTGTTTTTCGGCTAAAATTTTTTCAGTTTTTCAATAGAATCATCAACAAAGATTCATCTCTAACCGTTTCATAACAATGTCCATTTTGCCCCACTCTCCACCATAATTTTTTCATTCGAAAGCACAAAATTCAATGGTAAATAGCTTTACCTTTCATTCAAGACTTTCAACTAAGGTTTCCCGAATCCCCTTTTCACCCCATTTCTATTCATAATCGCAAATAAAGAGAAGAGAGAGAACCTTGATTGCAAAATGTTGCAAATGTGTGGAAATAGTGATCCAAAAATAAATAGATGTAATTCGTATCTGTAATCTTCTTCTTTGCCACCAACTTGTCAATGATAATTCCTACAATACTGAAACTAGTCATCAGGCCTACGATAGAGAGCCAAGCATGAAAAGTGAAGGTTTTAAAGATCCATGTATCGTCAGATACAAATTCTGGTTGAACGTAGATTTTGAATCTGAAAGTGAGGAGAATAAATTAAGTCAATCAACTGATAATTATAAATCTCAAACAAACCGATTAGTCCAGAGTGGAGTAGAATACTCGATTATATCCCAAGTACTATCGTGGAAAGTAGCACGGGGTATAATATCTATTTCTTTTCGTTGAATCATACCCAATAGCCCAGTAAAATTGCCAGTAGGACTGGCCAAAGGACGTGAATCATTTGCTACTTCAATGATCTCTATTCTAAAATCAATTGTCATGAATTATGCGTCCTGAATGAATGAAAATTCATAGGATCATTACGTGAAATTGAGATACTCCGAAAGCATGGTCCACATGTCTCCAAGTAATCCTGTAATCCTTGTGCTATTCTCTTCAAACATGAGAAGATTTACCTCCTATATGAAAAATGAAATACAGTAATCATGTTTGGCCTCTTCTGTGTGAATAAACATGACTTACTTGACGATAACCAATGCGTATCACTTCTCCTGCTAGTTTAGCTTTCTCTGCACTGAGACTTTCTTCATAATTTTCTTGTAATAAATCACGGAATGTCGAGATATTTGTAAGAGGAATGAATTCCGATTGTTCTTGATCCCATAACAAGTGAGTAAATGATGCAAAAGTTAATGAATTGAAGACTTTAAAGAAAATGAATAGCAGCAATATTAACCGCATTTTTATGGAAAATTTCTTTCCAACTGCAAGTAACTGAAAAATAAATCATGAAACTGCATTAGAAAAAAAAAGGAAACGATTCCTCTATCGTTAATGCATCGTAAATTGGAGGCGAAAGAGATTAAGGATAATGATATTCTATCTGGAATCTTTCCAAGTTGATGGGCAATAGAATCATTTCCACGTATTATCATAAATCCCCAGTCTGCTCGACGAACGCGTAGAATGAATATTATTGAAATTGTAGAATTGAACGATTCACATGGAAGCAACGACTGAATATCCTTCCGACTAACACATGCCAGCATGAAAATTTACCGGAAACATGTGCGATTTGAATCTAATATGGAACGCGAGATGGACGTGTCAATTAATGTCATGAGGCTCATGGTGGGTGAAGTAAAAAATATACAATTAAACATGGGAAAAAGGAACATGAAATTTATTTTACTGAATATATAAAAAAATTTATACATATATCTACTCATGTAGCTCGTTTATATCATGGTATATAAATTGCAAAACATGATGATGGCTTGTATGACAAACCTGGGAACGAAATTCTTTTTTCGGTTTGTGCAATTGTTGAGAAATATATAATCGAAATGAAAAAAGATAATTCAATTCACAGATTCGTCTTATCTACGTTGATTCAATATTTTGTAGTTTGAACCATTGATTGTTTAGATTTTCATACAATTATTTTTCTTCTCAAATATATCAATTTAAAAAAGTCTTTAAAAAAAAAGTACAGGCTCATTGAGTTGATAGAAATACTTCGGGATTAAATACTAGTTGTCTTAATTAAATTGAACTTTAAGTACATTTTTTTGTAATTGATACATCTCCCAAATTTTATTGGGTCATTTCAGAACGTGTAAAATATACTTGATCTTTTTTCTCTTTTATTAAACTCTTGTATTCTCAAATAATTTGAGAAAATTTCCTTCGACATGATTTTTCATTCATGATTTTATTTGCTAATCGTAAATATATATTAAAGTAGAAATACGTCATTACATGCTATCAATATTCGACATGACAACAAATTCCACTCTTTTTTTTGTCTTGGTGAGAGAACACATGAATTATTGTTCCAATTCCATCCTCGCAGTATATAGTGTTCTTTAAAACCATAAATGAGCATTGACAACAATTATGTTCAAAAATTGAATATTTTTATCTAAACTTTAGATTAACAAATGACTTTCAATAATGCCAAATGAAAACAAAAAGTATTCTTTTTAATATAAATATATAAAGTACCGAATAAGATTATATTAATCAGTCAATTGTCCATGTTTGGCACATTCATTTCGATGAAAATGATCCGAATAAAAATAATATATAAAATTTTTGAGGAAATCATCTGAATTGAAACGCGCCAAACAAAACGACAAATAAACATATAAACATGGAACATGGATCACGTGAAATTATTTCGATAATCTAGTCTCTGTCATGTCTTTACTAGGATCTGGTAGTCTTACTACCATTTGTGCGCCGTTTTGTGTTCTATTATTAGGTGAATTTTTAATTTGTGGCCCAGTGGGTAATACTTTTCTGGCACCACTGAGTTTAGGCGAACAGGACGATTTTTCATTAACCGTTGAATTGACATTAATTTGATCATGATTAGGCAATATTCCACTTTTAGACCATGTTCCACTGTCTGATTTATCTTTTGCATAAATTGCTGGTGATCCAACTTTGCTTGTGCTTTTCTGGCCCATTAAATATGTCTGATTGACATACCAATTGTGTAGCCTATGATGTATTTCTGGAAATTGTGGCCTACGATTTGCAACTTCATGCCAGCACTCAATCATTAAACTGTACACCATGGTAGGACAATCTTCAGGGCATGGTAGAAGCTGCCGTGACCTGATCATATCAATAACTTCTTGATTATTATATCCATAGTATGGTTGAAGACCGTAGCTATAAATTTCCCACAAAACAACCCCGAAACTCCACACATCTGATTCTGTCGTGAATTTACCGTATAAAATTGACTCTGGTGGCATCCAACGTACTGGTAATAAACTCTTTGACTGTACCCTGTAATAATCACTGCTGTAGATATCACGTGACAAACCGAAATCCGATATTTTAACTGTTAGATTATCGCCAACAAGACAATTTCTTGCTGCCAAATCACGATGTACATAATGATGGCCAGCCAAATATTCCATTCCAGATGCAATTTGTAGAGAAATATGAAGGAATTCTGGTTGCTCTAGTATCTTTTCACTTGTATTATTCAGTGTAACGTCGGATCTCGGCGAGTGGCAAATTAAAAATTCATGGAGATCTCCCTGTGTCATATACTCAAATAGCATGCACATGGGTTCACCCTTGAGCACAACTCCGAGAAGACATATGATATTTGGATGTCGTAGATCTGTCATGAGATCAACTTCTCTTTTGAAGTCACTCTGAGTTTTAGGAGTGGCATTTTCTTTAAGTGTCTTAACGGCAACGTAAATTCCCTCTTGACATTTTCCACCGGATACAGACTGCAATTGACCCTTGTAAACCTTGCCAAATGCACCTTCTCCGAGTTCTTCAATCAATACGACATGCTCGAGACTATACTGAGGGACTCTATTGTTGGATGTTCTACTGCTGGCACTGCTAAGAGTTCCAGTACCTGGTGTTGTTGCACCACCATGGTTGCCACTTGCCAAGAGTGAGCTCAATTCTATTGGTTGGCTCGTATTATTTCTTCTTCCATCATAAATATTTTTATCACACTGGACGCCAGTCATCATTTTACCAGAGGGCAGATTATTCGATGATCTTCTTTGATTTTTTCGCGACTTGTAACAGCAACAGTAGCATCCAATGATAAATATAAAACCAGAAGCCAATGCCAGTCCAATTACAGCGTAAATCCACATGTTATCAACACACTTTGGAACATTACAGACTTCTTTTTGTACCTTATTATTACTTATCTCGACATAGCACCAGGGTTGAGTGTCCATTAGTCCCATGTGATTTGGATTTCGGCAATAAGAGCCTTGTAATTCAGGATAATCTGAAATTGCCAAGTTGAATTGCCAAGACCATTTTATACATGCTCGACCACTTGAGCTCACATTCATAATTCCGCGATAAGATGATCCATTACCCCAATAGCAGCGATCATTTTCTTGTGCATTATTACCAGGTAGTATGCCAACAGAGAGACAATCGTGAGATTCTTTCGTTCCTTGAAGTGGCAAGTCTGAACATGCCTCCAATGGAACTTGCAATCCTAAAAGCGGATGGCGTTTGGCAATTGCATACTCTTTTCTGCATAATTCATTCTCAAGAATCTCACAATCTTCACGACATATCCTCCTTAATTTTCTATTCAACAAGTCTTTTTTAGCAGAACGAGGTCCACCATACCTGTGTCCAATCATTTTTCCATTCTTCTCATGATTTAAATTATTCGGATAGTCTGATTGTGCACTTCTCTTCCGAATCAAGCCTTTGTGTGAATAAAGCTCATCACTTCCTTCATTTTCATCGTCCGCTGGTTCTTCCTCATCACCTGAATTGAGTAGATTGAATAAATCCGTACTAAAATGATTCTCCCGACAAATTGGAAAAACAGAATAACACAATGAGGGTTTTGCATATACTTCGCAGTTTCTCGACAAGTCTTTAGAAATAGTTATGACGCCAAATGCCTGCATGAGTTTTTCCTCCATAATTTTTTGGGTCATGGGATAAGGAATGTAAACGGTTTGATTGCCCACATATTGTTCACATGTTTTTCCCGTATAAATTTCACAGGTTCCTTCTTTATTTATCTTGCTAGATGATATTTCTGGTGAATTTGATGTTGATCCCTGATCAGTACATTTCGGAATGGTGCACGATTGCTTCTGAGCTTTCCCATCGACATCTATATAGCACCACGGCTGTGGATCACTTGCTCCTGGATTTCGGCAAAAGTTGTGACGTCCTCTCAATTCTGGATAGTCTATTATTGACTGCGGATAGTGATGCATCCACTTTAAACATGGAATTCCAGAAGCACTAATATCAATAGTTCCTCTATAACTCTCTCCATTTCCCTCATAGCACCTATCATTCTCGTTTACATCAATTTTCGGTGGAATGTTTAAAAGTAGACAATCTGCCGATTCCTTTGTTCCTGCAGTAGGTAAATCACTGCAACTAATCAAATCCATATCCTGACCTATGAGATCCTTGATAAATTTATATTCTTTTCTGCACAATTCAGTTTCTAATGATTCACAATCATGGCGACAAATTTTTCGTATTTCATGATTTAAAATTACATGGTCTCCTGATGTCGTGTAATGTTTTTGGCATGATGCGAAAGTAGAATAACAAAGTGTGGCTCTCATGCGAATTGTACAATTAATTGAATATTCTTTGACATTTGTATGAATTGATTTCTGCATGATATCAAATGTGTGGGACAATTTTTCTTCCAATGATTCTTGCAGTATTCCTTGAGGTATATATACTGTTTGATTGGTTAGAAATTCAGTGCAGATTTGACCCTTGTATACCTAAAAAAAACGGAATTTGAATGACATTATTAAACAATCTGTTACTAATGAATAATTTCAATATAGGGGAAGGTGGGGCAGAATGGTCATCAGGCGTAAAATGGACACATCTAAATTTTTAGGCAAATATTATGGAAAAACCTTGCAGTTGATAGAAAAAGTGGCAGTAGATTGTTTTTGATGATTTCATTGGAAAGTTGAGGAAATTTTAGGCAGGAAACAAGTACCGGAATTAATTTTTTTGAATTTTTGGCGATTTTGACTTTTTTGAGCATTTTAGAGGGGCCAAAACCGTCCTTTTTTTTTGAAAATTTTCAGATTTTTGAGAATATCTTCGGTTCTATTTGTCGTAGCGCGAAAATTCCGACGGGAGGTGAAAGGTGAGATCATTTGCCATCGATTCATAGAGTTCTTAATTAAAAAATATTGATTTTTAAGGTATTTATGGGCATTTTTGTGAAACAGTTTTGTGAAGCAGTTTGTGGCCTATAAATAACCCAAAAATTGATATTTTTAAATTCAAAACCCCATAACTCGATGGGAAATGAACTCACCTTTCATTTGAGACCAACCTCGAATTGTTACGACCAATAGAACCAGAGATATCTGCAAAAAACTGAAAATTTTCTTGGAAAGAAAGGCTTTTCCCCCTCAAAAATGCCGAAAAATATCGAATTCTGAAAAAATGGAAAAATATAAATCTGACACTTCTTTCCGGCTGAAATTTCCTCAGCTTTTCAATAAAATCATCAAAAAAAAATCCATCTCGAACCGTTTCATTACAGTGTCCATTTTGCCCCACTCTCCCCTATAAATTGAAAAAGTTGTTCACTTGTAAAACTTTACCTCACATGTCCCCTTGAGACTATCATTCTGTGATATATTTTCAGTAAGTTGCGATGCAAGAGTTGGTAGTTTTGTTTGAGTTGTAAACTGGAGCTCTTGAGACAGTGATACTGGTAAATTTGTACTCTCGAGATACTCATCCTTTTCAGTTAATACCTCTGCATCTTCAAATTCTCTCGATCTGTGAGAAAAGAAATAAAGAAAAAATCAACTTTATATGTCAGCAATAAAAGAAAATCCATTACGGTCAGAAGAGGTATTTGACCCGCTTGTTTTGGTACTGAATAATTGATGAACTCTTCGAACATAACCATAAATGGTGTTTAAAGGAAAATAATGCTATATTGAAACCTTGAATTTCCAACGGCATTTTCGATTTTTGCTCCTCCATAAATTACAAACACATCACCAATAAATAATAGTAACACATAAAACTTCATAATTTATCAATGTAATCCATGGAAAAAACATGGATATTGGTGTGAAAAGTAGAGCAGTATTTTTATTATTGTTGACACCCCCACGACAGCGGCCATTTGAAATTGTTGATGACAGCGCCGTTGACGGAAACAAATCGAATTTTCTAACAAAATATGAAAAGGGTTGAAAGCGTCAGACGATCAATTTCATCTGGTTTTTATTTTCAACAAAGAAAACAGATAAAAAAACAAAGTGGAAAAAAATACTGTAGTCACTTGAAATATTTTCAATTCATACGTCTTCAAAGCATAAAAAAATGTCAAATAATATACTCACACATTTGTCACGGTCTCGAATTCCCCTTCATACTCGGTACTATCATCGTTTGATCCCAAAATCCCTTCACCTGAAAGAAAAAAAAAAAATCAATCAAACACACATCCAATATTTACTTCAAACATGCCTCTGACACTCAATACAAAGCCTGTTTCTGCGAGAGAGGAGGGGGAAAAAAAATAAACAAGTTTCTTTTCGCATGGGTACAAACGCAATATAACAAAAAAATAACGAGTAAAAGTAGAAGAGGGAAGAAAAATAGAGGATAAAGAGTGCGAGAGGGAAGAAAATAAAGAGAAATTGAGAAGAGCCATTTTTGCAGACTGTTGGTCCAGAGAGACACTTGAACCACCCACTCCTTTTTCCCCCCTACACAGTTCGCACTGGCGATTCATCGAGCCATATCGACATTCAGGTTTGCACGCGCTCTCTATCGCCACAGGCGATATTCGGGACAAGTGTCGCCGTGGTAACGTACCCTCGTAAAGGCCCTCTCTGGACACCCTGCTCTCATGTACCATCATAAACCTCTTCACTACCACGAACACAAGAAAAATCCCTGTACGATCATATCCGTGCACATATATATACATGTAGCAAGCTTTACGCTTGACTTTTCCTGATCCCAATAGCCACCCACCCACTCTTTCCTCCTGGTAGAATCACTAGCAAGCCTTTGCCAAGGACCCGGAAGGAAAAAAATCCCAATCGACCATGGGCTATACTATAGATGAAACCAGATGACACACAACGAAATGGATGAGGTTTAATTTTCTCTCCCCTCAATTGAGATACTGCGATTACTTTGGCTGTTATTTAACTCGAAAAACTTATCAACTCAATCTATCCAATGAAAACTCCACCCCCAATTAGGATAAGGATAGTATTTCAAGATGGGGGAAATAGGGGGGCAATGATCCTCGAGGCGTTTATAGTCACCATGTAGAATCAACAAATATAGAAAGGCAAATGTATCGATTAGACAGGGAGATAATTGTCCCTCTTGCATAGTAGAAGACACAAGTGTCACAGATAGAGAATAATTTAAATGGCAATGGATGCATGCCCGCATCAGAAATCACACCCATTCCCCAACATGAACCAAATATTCCAACCCCTTTGCGTGCAATCTAGACTCAATCGTCGAGAAGGGAAGGAGGGCGGAAAAGGCCTACCCAAGGTAGACGCGTGCTATCACATATTTATGGTAGCGTTTAGCATGCAAAGCTCTCTGGTGAGGCTTGCGATCGGATTAAAGAATTTTTCACAGAGAGAGAGAGAGAGAAGAAAAAAAAGCTGAGCACTTTGAATAACGTGATTTTGTTTATACATTGATGAATGAAGCTTTTGTGATATTTCAATCGACAGATTATCATTTCTCGAATGTTCATGAAAGTTGGAAAAAGATTCTAGAGAATTTTTTATTTTCCATCTCCACGAGAAGAATGAAAAGAAAAATGGGAAAACGATATCGGCTGCCTGAATAGAATTCTTCGGACGCTGCTGGATAACGTGACCTTTTCCTTTTTCCTCATCCTCTTTACAGTTTTTCTCGTTTTTTTTTTCTAACTCTTTCCTTTTTGTCTTCTGGACGTTCTCTCAGAGACATTGGAATGTTTCATGAATCCAGTGACTCGCAAACTACGCAAAGAACGAAAAAGACAGACAGCGAAAGAGGGGCAAGAGGAGAGAATGAAAAGTGTGTGTTTCAGTATGTCCGAGTAATTTTAGATCAGCAAGATAACGTAGTTTGGACTCTGGGTGAAAATAGGAAGGGGGATGAGACGAAAAATATGTGTATACATACTATAAATGAATGAAGATGGAGAGATGGCCTCACATTTGATTGTATATGTGCCAGTTCTGAATTTCTATACAAAATTTAAACGTTTCAACAAGTGAGATATGTTAAGTTCGAGTCAGGGGTGAGGGAAAAGGAAAAAATGAGGTTGAGGTAGAATGCGGTGTGGTGTGCTCACTCGAACGCAGTTAATGCCGACCAAGCCGAGGAGGCGCGTGTTGGAACAATTTTTCCTACCCGCCAAATTGAAGAGCCCGCGTGTCTTTTGCTCCAGTGCCAAACGTAGCGTTAGACTACTCAGACTAAAGGAAAAGAGAAAAAAAAACTAACATTCTTTAAGGTAAAAGAAAAAGGAAAATTGAAAGGAAAAAAGAGGTCGAAATACTCGTAAAGTACGTGAGGAGAAAAACCAAAGAGAAGAGGAGAATGAAGGGCTTTATCAAATTATGTCGAGTCCCCTCTTCTCTTCTTCACCTCTGAAAAGAAGTAATTAATTCAATTCACACAGTATTCACAAATGTTACTTTCCAAGCGAAATATTTAAATGTTAATTCTTTTGTTTCCTGTGCGAGTAAAAGGAAACAGGACTGAGGAAAATTCTCTTAAAAATTTATATTGAAAAAAAAAAAAAAAAAAGAAGCACTACAGTGAAATTGAGAATGTAAAGATAACACGACAATTGGCAAATGTTGACAGAGGTAAGGATGAAAGTGTTCCCCATTCTGCAATAATAGAAAAGTGATAAAAAGAAATGTTCATTTCATGGCGTTTCTGTCATGGCACTATGTATGAGAACGTGCATCGAGAAACTCTTTTTCGATGGCAGTACGATCGAATCGACGCACCATCTAAAATTAAATGCCCGTAGTTTTCAAATACATTCCCTCTCCGTTTCAAGCAAATATACTGAGCTGTTTGTTTCCGGAATCGATTATACTGGAAAATTCCAGCTGCCTCCTCATTTATTACCTCAATGTTTTTATTTATATGCTCTTCTCCCTTCTTATTTAATTTTCATCCCATTTTCTCTGGACATAAAATATCGTTGGCTCATTTAATTTCAGACATAACCGAAGCAAGCTACAAAGGGAGAGAGGAAAAAAATAGAGAAAAACAAGAACGTTAAAAGAAGAAGAAAAAAAACAGAAAACTGATGAAATAAATGGTGGAAAGGGTAGAGAGGAGAATTAATGGAGGGAAAAGAGGCCTCTGAGACTTGTGTAACAAAAAAAAAAGAAAAAGAGAAAACATGAGCTTGAAGATAAGAGAAAAGAGTTTGAAGTAGGAGGATAGTGGGCGTCGAGTAGTGTAAGAATCTCGAGGCAATTCGCATAGTGCCCAAAAAGCACCTAAAGGGAGGAGAGAAAATACTGAACTTTTTAAAAGAGGGTAAAATAAAAAGAATAGAGGGTAAAAATGATGACAACTACAGGGGTTGGAGCTGGAGGTACGAGTGGTATGCTACGTGCACGTCGTCGTGATGTCAGTATCAAGCCAAATCGAAAACTTGACAGAAAGTCCTCACGTGGAATGATATATGAAAATGAAGAATTGAGACTGAGAACCATTCACATCAATGCGGAAGTTGAGCAAGGTATGTAGAATCATCTCATCTTATTCTCATAATGTTTTTCCTCTCCACATTATATATCACCATGATGTGATTGTGGGCCAAGAGATACAAGTGTGTGGGTTTTATGAGTACAAAATAGAATCTAAACTACCCCAGCCACCTATTCTCGATTTTGTGAAACACTTAGTTGACTTTTTCTTCTTCAACTGGTTAGGTCGTCATGGTGGATCGAAAAACGTTCCGAGTGTATCGTTTAGAATTTTCCTGTTGAAAAAATATAGCTTGTAATTGTTTTTGTTTAACGTGAATTTTTCGTTAACGAGTTGATTAATTTCATGTTGTATACAATGAGTATGACAATCAGAAGAATCGCATGTTGCGGCTTTGGGCGAGGACATTCGTTACCAATTAGAAAAGATAGATTACGAGGTCATGATGCTAAAGGGATGAGGACATCTGGTGTTCCCGTTTAATGCGCACTTGTGTGTCTTGTATTTTTGGTTTGCTGTTACATGGGCTCCCGACTTGATCGGTGTTTGGTTGTCGGTTAGACTCCGTTCACCTAAACGTATTCCTCTTCTCCTTCCACGTCAAATACGTGTGTTAATGTGTGTGGTAATTGATTAGGTAGGATAAAAAGCGAGTGTTAAAAGGTGTGAATAAATAAACGTCGAGTTGAAGATCTGTGAAAATAAAATGTGCTCATGGAGATGGATCCATGATGCACAGGAAGGAAAGAGACAGAGCTCGTACAACCAAGAAGCATCAGAGTACGTTTGTCATATTTTATTTAAGAGTATTCCAGGTGATTTCTCCTTTCTTTGTTCAAATATTCAACTGTTATAGAATAATGGAAAATTGGAACGAAAGTGATAGTAGTAATTTTTAAAAATTTTATCGGCCTCGGAGCTTTTTTATGAGGAGTAATTTAACCGTGAATATATACATCGGCAATCTCGTTTGCTATCTAAAAATAGAATGACTGATGGATGGAACAATATTTGAGTAACCAACTGGGGGGAATTTTGTGGGCGAATTAAATTTTCGTTGCATTCACGAACGAAAAATTCAATTGAAATTTTTCCAAAAAAGTATTGCATAAAAGCGAGAAAGAAGTTATTCACTCAAAACACCATAGCTTGAAAATGAACTCGACTTCACGTAAATTCAGTGTCTGATTTCAATGACTTCACTTGATTTCAAATTGACTTCATTGTGGTTTGACGTCATGACTTCAGGAGTAAGCAATCCCTTGCATAAAAGAGTTATTCGAAATTAATGAAAAATTTCGATAGATCAATCATTGGATCAGTATCTTTTGCAAAGCTTTACAGCTAAAAGTCTGAAATTATCGTAAAATCAATTCATTTCAGGTCAGAATGACATCAAGAAGCTCAGACGTGAAAACGAGCAGTTGAGACGTGAGATATGGTGTCTAAGAGAGGAGTACGACAAGTTGGAGGAGATACTCAAGAGCCAAAAGTCAAGGGAGGACAGTGAAAACGACGAGGTTTGTGAATTATTTGTTCACGTTATCATAGAAATTAATCATTCTCTAATGTGAATTTTCTCTTTCTCTTTTTCTCAAGGATTTTACCGACAACGAAAGCACAAGTTGCTCCGAGGAGGAAGACGACGACGACGAGGAAGAAGAGGAAGAAGAAGAAGAAGAGGAGGATAGAGAAGGAGAAGGAAAAAATAGAAAAGATGATAAAAAAGTCGAGTCAATTCAAGATGAATTATTGGAAAATGCTGAGAATCAAAAGCTATCCAGTGAAAAAATAAACAGTCTCCATCGTCTTCACGTAGAATTCGACCAATTATCAACGGTAGCAGAGGAGGAAGAGACAAAGAAAGACAAGGGTAATCGTGAAAAAGATGAAAGAGAATTAATTAAACCAGATAAAACTGATACAAATGAAATTGTAGATAAAAAGGAAGCCAAGTACTTGACCGGACACGCATTTAATTGGATATACAGTCCTGAGTGTCCAGTATTACCTTCCGTAAGCGATCAATCTGTCTACTGTCCACCATCCCCAAGTATACAGCGTTTAATTAACAACGGTGGTACTCAAGTATCACGTGGAATTGGTTGGGAAACGATTTTTGATGTTAAATCGTGCGCAGACTCAGGTTCAACAGTATTACCCGAGGGAGTAACTCCCTCGTCTAGCAGTGAAAACACTGGATCAACTGTGGTTCAAAAGACATCACCAGATATATGTGTGTCTGGTGCAGTACCAAGTCAATTACAAAATTCAGCGAGTTCTGATAATCTATTATTGAATGTACGTGATAATTTGGCTAAATCATTTTCACACTCGTGTCAAGAATTGAAATCTAATTTATTTAAGGAAGAGAATACGATCAAAGGTAGCATAGCTTCCAAGAGTTTACCCGATAATTCAACGGATAGCCCAAAGGCATTTCGAAGCCAATTAAAGGTAAGGCTGAATCCACCCTCGGAAATATCATCGGAAATACCACCGCAAATGCCAAAACTCGATTGCACTCTTTGTCAGCCAAGTTTAGACAGCGATCGTCGACATCGTAGATTTCTTCGGCAAATCCAGTTGAATGATTATCAGGCTACGTCTTTCGAGCATCCAAATCCTACAAGTTTAACGCTACCAGTATCCTCATTGAATTCATTCAGCCCGAGGTCAAGCAACAAGATTTATCGGGACGTTAGTTATCTTCCTGTTTGGCCGGATGTACAACCAGCACCACCACCACCACCCTTACCTCCACCGCTACCGAGAATTAATACCCAGACACAGACACTAAGCCCAAGTCCCACACCGAGCGGCAGCTCCGAACAGGATGGACATAAGGACGATGGAAAAGATTCCTCCAAGTCTTCAAAATCCAGTACGACGAAAAAAAAGACTAGAAAGAAATCAGAGAGAATATCAACTTTGTCAGTCGAGGGTCAAAAAAAACAGAAAAATTGTAGAAATTCTCAGGTATCAAAGAGGAGAGCATCATCCAAAAGTCAGAGTGTCACAGATTCAGATATGAAAAATTTCAAGGATACTACGATTTCAGGCGGAATCGAAGCCCAGAAACAGCATAGGAAGAACAGTACTGCAAGTGAAAAAGTACCTTGGTGCGCTTGCTGGGGTAATGGATGTGTCTGAAGTTGATCTTAAAAATAATTAATTGCAAGTCTTGTGTAATCAATCAAGTGAATGAAAAAAAAAGGAATTAACGATGGAAGAAGAAATTCCAGTTAAACAATGGGTAAAAGAGAGGAAATATGGAGCTAGTGAATTCACCATGATTAGAAATTACGAGGTAATGCCATTCCAGCTGGCTGAAGGAGAGAAACACTCCCAAAAGGCCAACAAGGAGAATGAGCAGTTTCGGGTAAACGAATGTGTCTGACACTGGGCTCTATGCATATCCTTTTCCTCAGGAATATGACTAATTAAAATAGCACGCTCGCTGGATGTCGATCGATACCAACACGACGTTGGGGTATATAAGCGCGCGCTTCAGTACAAAACCCCCAACGGTCTTTCTCTACTCGGTACTCTCTGTGCTACACTCTCTATTCTATGAGAGAGAGACCTTTAACCACCGTTGGGTGCCATGTGCACGACCCCAAATCCGCGAGTGTCGTTGACACGTCGTTTTCAACCAGTTCTCTCTCAACGCTTCTCACCAACACGCTCGGACATTTGCCTCCCCCCTCAAAATTCATTTATTTTTCAAATGTATTTTAATTAAAATTTTCCTCATTTCTAGTTTCATAAAATTTGTTGCCAAAAATTTCAATTAACGTAAAGCGCAATTGCATTACCATGTCTATCCACATGTATATATATAAATATATATGTTTATATATTTATAATACCATGATAATTCACATGTTGAATCAATTAATTGAGACCTCGTTAGTAATTTTGAAATACTGGATATACATTTTAATCATGATACAGTGAAATTTAAGCAAGCCCTGTCCTATTTGAATATTCAATATATAAAATTCATAAATAATTTTTTAAATTATGTTCTTGGTGTTCTTATTTTGCTACTATATAACATACCTATTGACGTGGCTACAAGTTGGATTGAAACAATGCCGAGAATCCAATAGAGTTGAATGTACATGTCGATGGATATTATAGTTTACAATGAACAGGTAAAGTATGCCAGACTATTCAGAGGCATGGCAATTGTCAAACTTGTATTCCATTTCTTGTTGTTGTTTATTTTTTCTCCTCCCCATGTTCAATCAATCACGTTGTTATAAGCATGCCATTTCCTTGACATTTTTTTTCTTCATTCATTAAATAATTGTTACTACTAAAATTTCGATTAAAATTTATTATAAAAAAAGTCTATATATAGATACAATAAAATACAGTCTTAACAATTGAAAAAATTGACACGTGACATGGGTTACACGCACTCACGTGTCCTTCTTATGGATGGAATTGACTTTTACCGGGTAAAGTGTGATTGCAAGTAAATTTGAATTGAAGGCAATAGTTGTGCGCAGTACGACACGCTCACTTCGACGTATAGCGGAGCACTGGGAGATCCCAGTAGACCCGAGCCGACAGTAAAAGCTCTCTCTTTTTACTCCCCCCGCTGTGAGTTTCCTCCAGATGGCGGACTGTACCCTTGCGCGCTCCATTTGTCATTTTTCCTCCAAGGCTCCTACGAGATTCATCCCCTTTTTTTCTCTTTTTTTTGTTCTCTCTCACTTGCACATGTACTTTCCCCAAACAGGCGGCTTCCTTTTATTCTTCGCAGTTTTCCTTATTTCACCATCTCTCTCTCTTCTCTTTTCATGAATTTATATATAGCTTCATAACTCGAGAGCAGCTTTGACGTTTTATTATATTATTTTGGTTTTTTCATTCTATTTTGTAGGGTTTTTTTTTTGTTTTCTCTTTTTTCGAAATTCTTCTTTTTCCGTTTCCTGGCATCATATTAAAATGTACGTTTCCGCGTCTCTGAGGAGCTCGAGTCGTCAGTTGAATAGCCGAGTTTCTTCACAGTTGAGAGGAGAATAAAATGGAATAAAGCAAATGTGTCACAATTGATTTGTGAAATGATAAAGCTTACCCCATGGGATCGATGTTCTGTGCTGTTTTGAGATGGTACTGATGTGAATTTAGTACGTTTTTTCCTTCTTTTTCTCTCCATTTGTCTATCCATTTCATCAGTACTGTAGCTTACTGAGCCAAGACATCGTTCTTCATCACATTCTTCGTCCGGATCGTCGTCGTCAGAAGGACAGTCACATCGTGGAGTTGACGATGAGTTTCGTCGTCGCCAACGTTTTTTTAGACGCTTAAAAATTCCACCCTCCGACGTTGAGGAAATAGCTGGACTTGGATATTTTCTGTTTTCATAGAGGACAGCGACCCTAGAAAAGCAGCAAGTTATGCAGATTATGAAAATTAGGAGACAGAGGGAGTTTATTACGGCGTATCTTTCTGAGACTTGGAGGAGGAACGTGTTGCCAGAATCTTCCAACAGATAAGAGTCATCCCAAGTAATAGCCAAATTAGTAATGCACTTGCAACTGCTATTACAACGAGTTCATTCCTTCCTAGTGCCTCATTTTGCTTCCTCTCTGGCAGAATAGTAGGGAAAATATTCACCGGTTCATTTTTATCAAGAGTCTTGGCCAATCCATGCTGCTCACCATTTTTCCTTGACTTTAATCCTGAAGTAAATATTAAAATCTTATGAGATTGCTTATACGAAAAGTTGGGGAAACTTGAAAAATTCTACCCAAGTTTTACCTGCCGCTTCTAGTGTCCCTGTTATTTTTAAAACACCCCCAAACGCTGGATACCATTTTTCTTCATCCAAGTGTTGATATACCTTGATATTTCAAACACATGAAAATTCAAGTCCATGACAAAACTCTAATTGGAGTAAATAGCAAGTCAAGTTTAAATTGATTCAATCCTGTCACAATAATTTAGAGGAAATATTTCATGTTAAATTTGACTTGCTACTTTACTAGACAGAGTAGTCGTTTCAAAAGGCAAGCATTTTTTTTTTACATGCTCATGAATCCAATCAGCAAGCTGCCTACGGAATTTTTCCAATTGCCCCTTTGTCGACCGTGAAGAGAGGCACTTTTCCCCTGCCACGTAATACTTGACAAGAACAAACGCTGATTTTTCACTGAATAGCGATGAAAGGCTCTCAGCTTCAAATGGAAGTGCTATGCTAATCAATTATACCATTTTATCGGAACCATCATGATAATAATATCAATAGGGATAACAGGAAAGCAAAAAAAAAACGATAGAAAAGAAAGAAACTAATGAGAAATTATTCAGAGACCTGTTTGGATTATTATCATCGTCGAGGAAAGGCATGGGAATTTCAACCGATCGATCAGCGGCTGAATGAGAATAAAGAAAAATGAGCTTTTGAAAATCCGATAATGAAAAGTGAATGAACAAGTGCCTATTAATTACTCTGCACCAAGCTAAACTTTTACCAGGATAGAGAATCAATCCTTTACAATCCTGATCACTTTTTTCCGGAGTTATTATAATCGCCCCAACGTCAAGATCCTGATGAAACTCTTTCGTTTTTTTCCATCCAACTCCATTACTTCGTAGGAAAATCTTTAGCTCGTCGTAAAGATCAAACAGCCTCTTAGCCTTGCGGTACTTGATATTACCAGCATAATAGGATTTTTTTGTCATGGGAAGAATATAAACTCTTAAATAACCAGCCAATGTATCAGCTAGAGCCTTTAAAACTAAATGCTTTGTTTTTCCCGCCGTTAATCCTCGCACTGCCTCTAGGCAAATGTCCATGTAATCCATCAATAGTCCAATGTAAGCATCATTTTGAAAGTCAATTGAACTAACCTGAGCTTTCACAAAAATTGTTGAAAGAAAAAGATATTATAAAAATAGATAGAGTCGATAGATAGAGTACTTCTCTGCAGATAGGGGAAAGTGAGGCAAAATGGATATTGTAATGAAACAGTGGCAGATAGACTTTTTTCAATGTTTCCATCGGAAACCTGAGGAAATTTTAGTCGAGTAACATGTGCCAGAATTAATTTTTCCAATTTTTTTTTGGATTCGATTTTTTTTTGCATTTTTGAGGGGTAAAAGCCTTGTGATTTTTCAGCACATTCAGTTTTTTGGAAATATCTCTGGTTCTATCAGTCGTAGCGACATGGGACCGATTTTAAATGAAAGGTGAGATCATTTCCCATCGATTCATGGGATTTTGAATCTGAAAATATCGATTTTTCGGATATTTATGGGAACTTTTGTTAAAAATTATGATCATTGGCTTTTGTCCTATAACTATGTAAAAAATCGATATTTCTGGATTGAAACCTCCATAAATTGATGGGAAATGATCTCACCTTTCATTTAAAATCGGTCCCAGGTCGCTACGAATGATAGAACCAGAGATATTTCCAAAAAACTGAATTTGCACAAAAATCGCAAGGCTTTTACCCCTCAAAAATGCAAAAAAAAATCGAATCCAAAAAAAATTGGAAAAAATTGATTCTGGCACCTGTTTCTCAACTAAAATTTCCTCAGCTTTCCAATGGAATCATTTAAAAAAATTAATCTCCAATATTTTCATTCATTTAAAGATTTTTCCATAATATAGGCGAGAGTGGAGCGAAATGGACACTATAATCGAAACGGTTAGAGATGGATTTTTTTCTGATGATTCTATTGAAAAGCTGAGGGAATTTTAGCCAGAAACGAGTATCACATGTATTTTTTTAGATTTTTTTGAACATTCAATATTTTCGGCTTTTTGAAGGGGTAAAAAAAACTTTCCTTTTTCGAAAATTATCAGTTTATTGCCAATATCTCTAGTTCTATTGGTCGTAGCAATTCGAGGTTGGTCTCAAATGAAAGATGAGCTCATTCCCCATCGATTTATGTGATTTTATGCTGCGAAAAATAGATCCGAAGATATTCTCAAAAAACTGAAAATAAAAAAAAAAGGAAAGGGTTTACCCCTCTAGAATGCTCAAAAAAGTCAAAATCACCAAAAAAATTCAAAAAAATTAATTCTAGCACTTGTTTTCCATCTAAAATTTCCTCAGTTTTCCAATGAAATCATGAAAAACAATTCACCGCCAATATTTCTATTAATTTCAAAAGTTTTCCATAGTATTTGCCTAGAAATTAACATGTGTCCATTTAACCCCTCATGTCCATTTTGCCTCACCTTGACCCATGTATATTAACCTGAGGCAAAATGTCCTGGAAAACGTTTCTGCTACTCAGGATAATTAATTCCTCAAGTTCCCAACAATATTTTCCAATATTATTCTTGTCAAATAGCACAGTGCCAACATTTTCATTCTTCCGAGGTGGTTTATCTTCACGAAAAACTAATCTGTATTAATTTTTTTTCCATAATTACATGATAGGTTAATTGTGAAATAAACAAGAAGAATTAAACAATAGATTATAAGCATGAATTAAACAACACCTGTGTCTTCCCACAACGTATCTGCAGATTGTCAAGATCACGAATAAATGTATAATACAAAGTTTCACCTTGCCGCGCTTTCTCATGGTCCACCTCTCCTACCAAAAGACACAGAAATCGTCGTGTCACCTGACGCCTTCATACACCGATACATTCAGACTCATCCTATCTATCCTATTACGGTCCTTCCACCGAAATACGTGAGAGGATGATGCAAGTCCCACGTTTCACACCTACATGAGGATCAAACGAACTTTTCTGTAAACTTTTTTTCTTTGTTTTTTTTTTCCTTTTTTTTCTCTTATTCATTTCATTTTTTTATTCTCATGAAGAAAAAATTCAGAGACTTGCTGTTGTTTTTTTTCCTCTGAAAAACTATTTCATATGGGAAAATTGAATTTTCATAAATGTTTCTTCTGTGAATTGGGTGGGGACTTGAGATTGTATTTTTCAAGGTCAAAACATTCCTTTTTCTTACTTTTCATGTGAATTTTACCGTGTGTGCATGTTCTACCTAACGGCACCTTTTTCTCCCACTTCGACTCCTTCTGGACTGCAGACTCGAAGCGCTCCGAAATCAGTCGAGCGTCAGGCTGCTATTACAAAGGTCTCCTCACGTTTTTTCTCAATATAATCTTATTCTGTATAGTTTTTTTTTCATTTCAAAGTTTGACATGGCAATTGAAATCATGGGTAAGTCTTTGCCAAGTAGAAGATTAATCCATATACACGTCTTTACTTGAAATTCTATCAAGATAGTGTTCCACAATGCCTGGATTCTGCAGGTGATGGATTTCGCCATCAGGCCAATCACGATCCTATACAATCGGTTTTTTTCTTTTCTCGATTTTTCTCTCATTCGTTTCGCGTAAACTGGAAATAGACTCTGACCAAAAGAAAGCGAATTAAAATGCTAATTTTTTTCCTCCCTCAATCTACCAAAATGGAATACGGATTTAATCATTTTTTTCTTTTTCTCATTTTCTATTTTTATTCCAGGGAACATGCGGAAATTCAGTATTACATTTATCCTTATTGTAAGTTACTGGAGGAGAGGGGGAAAAAGCATTTTCCATAGAGTTGATTTAAAAAAAATTTCATAAATTAATTCATTTTAAAAAATTATTCAGGCTCTTCTGGTTATTGTACATGCTGGAGACATGATGAGAAAGAGCATAGTATTTGACAAGAATACACCTGATGTATTCTATTGTCCCCAGCACAAGCCAACGGGCTTTGAAAAGATGATAGTCAAAGCTAAACCACTGTCAAGACTATGTCAGTTTGAGGGTGGCCCAATCCCCGAGGATTACAAGAGTGACTGCTACAATGACGTTGATGAGACCGAGTACGCTTGTAAAGAGAAGTACAGGATCATGGTAAGTCCACCAGGAGCATGCCTTTTGCTGCACTTGATGCCCACGCACTTGAGGCTTTCTTTTTTTTTTTTTTGCCACAATGGACAGAATTGAGAAGAGCCCCCCTGTATAACGATCGATTAATTTTCAAAAAGCCCCGAAAATGAGCTTTTAACAGATAATATTGGTGTTGGTTTTATTCGTTCCAGAAACGTTTCAAAAAATTGGAAGCTGAAGAGGATATTATCGACAACGAGTACATGGAGAAATAGATGAATATTTGCCTTCATCGCTGCTGATCATCGCTTCATCGTTTCATCATCATTATCATGACATAACTCATTTCTCAAAAAAGAATAGAATCACACTAAAACCCTTTTTTTTTTTGTTAAAGTAACAAACTTGCATTTTTTCTCTTGTTGTTCGTTAATAGATACAATCTCATGACACAATATCTGATAACTTGACTACAAGATTTGTTACAATCACAAAAAAATTGTCCTGCGTGCATGATCCAGACAATGGATAACTTGGTAAAACCAAAAGAAAGGGCGTGGAGAACCAAAATAGCATTAAAAAAAAAATACTTACATGCAGTAACAATATAAAACAATTTTTAGATGAATTTTTATAATTTTTTATTTATTTACAAAATTGGCCATGTAATGGTTTATTAAATATAATTGAGTAGTATAATTTAGTAATCAATAACAAAATAATGCCGCTCATCATGCAAATATTTCTGACATAATAACTTAATATAATAATTAACTAAAAACCGGTTCTGTAATTATAAAACTAGTTATATACAATAGTTTATATTCTCTTTCTCACAATCTCTTTCTAAACGTTGATATTACTTTTTCCTTATTCGTTTACAATGGGACATATATATTTACACAATTCATCCTCTCTATAGAAATTCCCATTATCCACTAGTAGTTTTATTCTCTATATTATCACCATTTATTAAGTTTTCTGTACAACGAAAACAATCCATAAATTAGCAGAACTTGACAATTTTATATGAATTATTGGAATCGTACGTCTAACGCTGATGGTATGTAATTTTATCAGGTATAAATATTTATTCACATGATTCACATGATAGAAGGAACGATATATTATCGTTGAATATTCATCTCGATGAAAAATACATGACAATTTTAGTTCTGCTATCAGAAAAATTCATAGATAAAAGGACAAACATAAAAACTAGGTACCTCAGAAGAGATAGAATTATGAAAGAATTAAAAGTTTAAACATAAAATTACGAAATTAATTCCAGTTAAGATGATTATTAATACTTGAATATATTGTGATTTGTTTTAGATGAGACTTCATCCACCGAGTAGTGATACTCCCTATAATGGCAGTAGGCTGTCCAAATTCATGGAACCAAACAAAATAACTCAAACCCATGTCAATCAAATTCTATAAATGACCATGTGAAACACTAAATTTCACATTGTAAATATTAATGAAATATTTTTGGTGCTTATCAAATGAAATGTACATTACTTTTGGATCAAAATGCTTACAACATTTTCTTTTTTCTACGGCCCTAATAGAAAATATCATGTACCTCGTGAAAATATCATCTACCTATAAATAAAATGAATGATAATATTATCAAGTGTAATTAATTTATTTACAATACGAGTCTACCGCCATTGGAAGCTCTGATTTGTGCGACTTGTTCAGGTGTAAGTATTAATTTACTACCATTTGGAAGTGCGAGAGCATAATGACTACCAGTCTCATTAACAACAACAACCAACTGTGTTCCCCCACTGCTACTAATCGTTGATTTTTCTGGTGTTTTCGGTTTAATAGGTGTTATCGAGATACCACCCTGATTCATACGTTGAATAATTTGGGGTGATAAAACACTTTTATTCGGCACCGTAACTTCGGACGTTATCACTGGTTTTCGTTTGGCCGTCTGTACATTTTGTGATGCTTTTTTACCTGTAGCATCATTTTTTTCGGTAATTATCATTTCTATTTCATCATCACTATCACTGAGAACAATTAATGATGTAGTTTTAGTCGGCGGTTTTGGTAGAGTTGATGGTGTATTTTTATTGTTATTCACAGCAGTATTCGGTCGAACAGCCGATTGTCCTGATGCACGAGGGCCAATTCTAGGTGCAACGAGACGCCCTCTCATCTGAGCTCTAGGTCCCCTAAATGGAACGGCACTTCTGATAACAGCACCACTCGCATGTTGATAACGTTGTTGTTGATTCTGGCCAACAGCTCGAATTTGAATATCGCGATTAGGTGCTCTTGGAGTTGGGCCAGGAATATTTGGATGATTGTGCATTGGTCTGTGAATACCTCCTCCCTGATAGACAGAAACTGAGGGAAGCATTTGCTGATATTGAATATAGTTATTGGGCTGGGACATATAAGATTGATGTGCCATAGGTTGCATTGGCTGCTGCTGCTGTTGTATTATCATTGGATGTAGACTCGATGGAGCGCCATAAGGTGGACGATATGGATTCATTTGCGGTCCTGATACCATGTAACCCTGTGGATTCTGCATATAGTAATTGTGGCCAAGTGAAACTGGTGGTGGTACAACTGATACAACTGGATGGTGGGCTGGCTGGTGCGGATTATCCTGCGGCATCACTACGTAATTTACGGGGCCATTACCCGCATTGACTAGAACGTAGTTTTGCTGTACACCAGTGTTCAATGAATTATCACTCGTGCCACTGGTTACAGTATCGATTATTGGTCCCTCGTCCTTGATATCCAATTCAGAGTGGACACTAGTTATTTTTATTTTATTCATTGGTCGAATGGACAATGCATTATTCAATGCATTAATTTTCGGCTTTGAGTCGGTGCTAATTGGATCGACTGCTGGTAGTAGTGTCGTTGAACCGTGTGAATTTATAGCTTGCAATTTATTCTGCAGCGATTTATAACGTTTACTTGGTGTTGAACGTTTTCGTCTACGCTTTCTTGAACTCGGAAGAATCCATTCTTGATCAGAATCCTCGCCATGTGATCCGTCACCTGCTTGACGCGGCCTTATAGGATGCATCTCGGGAAGAGGTATTTGGGTCCCTGTTGAAGTATCTATCGTTTCGAATCCGGTCCAACCATCCATTTCACTGTGATCAGATTCTGATTCCGAAGTACTAAAGGGCTCCACATACGAGGAAATGCCACGAGCTCGCAAAACTCGCCGGTTCTCCGGTTCTGAATCTGAAAATCACAATTTTCTCAGTCAATAATTCATATCATGATGAGATTTTTATAAATATATATATATATAATCACATGATAATTACCATTACTCTCTTCATCAGGATCTTTTTTCTCAATTTTAATTTTGACTCCTCCCTCAATCGATCGTGATAGTCCTTCCACGATAGATTGTGGCAACGAGTCACCATTTATAAGCAAAGGACAGCCCTGTGATCCAACAATCCATGTATTAGAACCCTTCTCACCATCAGCAGGTTGGCCGTCAATCTCTTTGACACTACAACACACAGGTGCTGTCTGCCATACACACTCAACATTGATACTAGTAGCTAAATTTCTTATAGAGCAAAGTGGATTGAAATGGACAATTTCAATGGAAACGCTTGAAATTGATTTCATTTGACAATTCCATTGAAAAACTAGAGAAATTTACCGGTGGAAATCATGCGTCAAGATTGATTCTTTTTCTGAAAATGCGACTTGCTTTCATCTGCAAAATTCCAGTTTTCTGAAGATATCTACGGTACTATTTTAAAAATGAATATTAATATATCGTCGCCACAGTAACAAAGAGCCGTATTTTTTTTTTTACTCCGGTCGATATCTCATGGGCTTTCTTTGCACGAATCAAAGGCAAAAATTTCAAATAACAAACCGATCGTGAGTGCCACAAATTACTAACAGAGAATTGTATCTCCAAGCACTCACGTCTTTTTGTTTTTACTGAAAGGAAGAAATGACGAATTACACATCCAATGGAGTACTACTTGCTTAGAGGAAGGTGGGGATACAGTTGAGTTTCTAATGTCTATATTATGAAAAACACTTGAAATTAATGGAAACATAAGAGATAGGGGTTTTCTCGCCATTCCATTAAGAAGCTGAGGAAATATGCGGTGGAAATCAGTCAAATTTCTCTCATGATTATCAAATGTCCCACATATCATCTCATTAGATGTAAAATAAACGTCATAATTTTTTCCACAATAGGGTCCATAAATACCTACGGCTAATAGAGCCGGAGATATATTAAAAAAAGTGAATTTTTTAGAAAATGAAAAAGTTACGCCTTCAAATCTTGACCAGAAAATAGGATTTCTGAAAAATACGAAAAAATCATTTCTGGCACATGATTTCCAACGCAAATTCCCAATGGAACCATCAGAAAAAAATTTTCTCTGACATCTTCACTGATTTCAAGGGTTTTTCTTCATGTAAAATACAAAAATTCAGCTAAAATGTGTCCGCTTCCACCTCTCGTGTCCTTTTTACCCCATCCTCCTCTAATAATACACTTGTGCCATTCGAATGCAATTGCTTGTCCATTTCCAAAGTAATTTGTACTCTATATGCAAATATTACTAACCAGTTCAATCCAATTTATAAATAAATAGAAGGAAATATAAATAAAGAATATAAATTAATTCGTACCCATTTTGGAAATTTTCCCACTCACGTTCTAATCTTTCTTTAGCATTTATTTTACATTCTTTCAAAGTTGGCTCGATATTTTCCAACTCTTCAATTAGTGTACGGATTTTCTTTATCAACTGCACTTCACATTGCACCGTTCCCTAGAAATTAAATATCAAGTTTACTTGAGAATGAAAAAGAAAAGAAGAAAAGAGTTTCATGAAAGCAAGTTGAGTTATTTTTTGTTTAAAATCTTACAGGGCCTTCAGGATAATTTTGTGCTGTGAAACACGCAATCAAGTCTCTGAGTGCGTCCAAACTATCAGCCACAAGCCGAAATGTAGACTCTCCCAAGTCCGTTATCATGCGATTGAACTCTTCAATTTCCTTTTTTGAAGTTGTACTTGTATCAATCTTGAGTTCTGTATTCTCAACACTATTATTATTATCCAAATTCTGGGCAAGGTTTTCACCAATAGATTCCTCGATACTATTTTCTGAATTCACTTTCGGCTCCTCCACTTCTTTAACTTCATTTTTACAATTATCATTATCAACTAATTGATTGTTTTCAGTCAAGACGGCTTCATTCTTTTTTTCTTCATCACTATTTGACGATTCTAATATATTTTTCGGTGATGGCTGATTCATCACTTTCATTTCACTGATTTTCTCATCATCCGTTCTCGAACACTTGGATATATCCTCTTCAAGTGGTTCTGCTCTATCTTTTTCTTCTCCAAGTTCTACATTATTTTTTTTTTCATTGTCTATAACTTCGGTATTTGGCACAACTTTACTTTTTTCATCGTCTTCCAAGTGGCTCATGGCTTCATCAGAGTTTTTAATTTCATCAATTACCTTGTCTTCATCAAGTTTCGATTCTTCATCGAGTTTTGATTCTTCATCGGCCTGTTTCTCTTTATTACTCCCTCGAATCTCTTTATCATTCTTCATTGAGCGTTTTTTCGATTTAGTTGGGAGTTTACCGTATCTCCAACTCTTTCGTTTTCTTCTAATAATTTTTTTCTCATTTCCACCATCGAGTTTCTGCTTGGTCTCCTTCTTCACCTGTTTCACACTCAGAAGAATCTTATTATCGAGAAAGTGTCGATAAACTCGAAGATCATTGTTCAAGAAAATTGGAAAATAAATATATCTAGCCCCGTGTCTATCTTTGCCCAACACCATTTCATTGTCATCGTCCAAATAATTCTTAGTAACTTCGTCTTGTAGGGAGCGCCTTGAGTGTATTAAAGTATCACAGACAGTTTTAAGTAGCCATACACGTTCTCTGATATTGAGCTTTTCAAATTTACGTTCAGTTATTAGCTCAGGCTTTGGAAATATTTTCCAAAATTCTGGCTCAACTCCAATTGTTTCAAGAACTTTGACAGTATCCTCATCTCTACTTTGATAAATTTTGAACCAACCCATTGCTTTTTGTGTTAGTATATTGGTCCAAAATTGATAGGGCATCTCTGGCATTGCTCGCAATTTTGATTTTGGCATTGGTGGTGATAAAAGTGAGGTCATGATCCAACCAAGCTGTTTGGATGCTTTTGGCATTGATAACATTCTCTCCATTTCATACATTGACAAATGTTGTATACCAAGTGTCTCTTTGGCAAGACAGAGGAATTGGTATACCTGTGGTATTTCCCACATATTCGCCACCTCTTCTGACAGATTCTCAGACAGATGAGGTGGCAGTTTTGAATTATTTTCATCATCATCCTGATTCGCTGCCATTTTTCAAGGCTTCTGGAATTAAAATTAAATGAATCAACCCATTGGTTTCATGGAAAATTTTTATCAAGCCCTGGCATTTTCCAGCGCGACTTTGTTATCCATTTACCTCTACACGTAATTAATCGATTGACATTGTCAGTGATGGTCAACATTTTTTCTAGTTGATGATAAAAAAAAAAAATAATAAAGGCCACCTTCAAACGATCATGTCACGCAACTAAAAATTTAAAAATTTTGCACCTACTTATAATTACTAGTGTTTCATCAATTATTTCTTTGTATTCGTTTATTTTTGGATTTTTCTCGAGTAGGGGGAAGGAATCCTATCAGAAAAATGAGAAAAAAAAGGACTGATAGAAATTAAATCTATGAAATGAATAGCATGGGCAAGTATTAGTTAATATTGATATTTATGGAATACAAGTGAATTTTTATCATTCTTCACACATTCGTGTCATTAATTGTCTTTTCTCCTGTCGAATTATCAATATTAACATTGCACAATTACTTGCTTGTAGATATAAACTCGTTACTCACTATTCTCATGTGAATATAATTTTTTTTAGAATATTCCTCCAAGAGTACTCGCGTAAAAAAGTTTTATCGTAATTTTTGTTCCACAAGTAGAATCGATAGAAGAAAAAATTGTTCCACGTATTGTTAGTTTTTCATCCCCTAAAGTGTGCTATCACTGATTGAGTAAACTGATGATTTGAATCAACTTTCACGAGAAACGATGTACTTTATCAGTAAATGCCATCCCTAAGTAAACGTGTTGGAAAAAAATTCAAAAATTAAGTAAAAAGCGTGAAATATATTTCTAGTCGACAAGTGACTTTTGCCCCGAGTGCAACAATAATTTATAATTAATCATTTAAAAGTTTAATGAAGAGTAGATTTAACAATTTATCGAATTTAAAAGTGTTTTCTTATGGAAATTTTATTGTATAAAAGGGTAGTAATTTTAGAGATAAAATGGTCACGAAAGGTTCACCGAGTGATGTAATTACAAGGCAGAAAGACACCTGTCATTCTGCTCATCGAACATCAACATCAACTCCCACTAACATGGTCAGAGGAGAAACCTTGGACAAGGTATGAGCATTAATGTGCAAAAGCTCATGGTAGTGACATGCTTCTGTCTCAAGTCCTGTTGGAAAATTAGTTTCAAGTTAATTTTTTCTCCCTTTACTCATTATCATAGAGTACATCACATCTATTATACGAGAATCTAGACGTTAGTGAGCTTCATAATAAAATTGTGAAAGAATCAGAACAAGTGAGAATTTACGATACCATGACTTCAGAAACATATTTAAGACGTGCACGTGCCTTCAGTAATGATATTAATCAGTTTAATGAAGGTACCAAGAATGATTTACGATTTTCAGATGAGAATGAGGCAATGGAAACTTTCCAGCCATTCTCAATCAACGGGATGCATCTGAAAAATTCGTACAAAACTTTCCAGAAATCGGATGAATATAGCAATACACCAAATGAACCGTTCAATACACCCTCTAACTATTTTCAGAAGGTGAGATTAACTTGATTGAATATTATCAGAACTTTATTCCCTCTATACCCATGTTTTTTTCTTCTTCGATCCTTAATAATTAATGAGTCGAATTTTCCAGACTCTCAATAATTTCCGGGACAAAGGACATATGCCAATAAGAAGAAATATGCCATTACATGGAAAAAATGTGCATGATAGAAGCAGGTACTTTGTGAAAGAGAGTCATTTGTATTCATGCTGGAACAAGATACAGAATCCACAGTTCATTGAACAGTATTGCGCAAATAGTAGTCTTCATGGATTGCGATATGTTGGAGATAAAAGTCTTTCCCTAATCGAAAAGTAATGTTCAAAAAATTTTCCCCCATCTTGCCTATATACTGCATATCTTTTTTATTTTTCAACATGACAAGAATATGAATGTGATTCAGGTTTTTTTGGGTGATTGCATTTGTCTGCGCTTTCTCGAGTGCAACTTGGTTCATTTGGCACTTGTACAATAAATGGCAAAATTCACCAATAATAATTTCCATGAGCCCTGAACCAGTTTCATTTACGGAATTTCCATTTCCCTCAATTACAATATGTAATATGAATAATGCGAACAGAAAAGAAGCACTACGCATCAATAAAGGGTACTAAACCAATTATAGCAAACATGATGATATTATTTTAGCAGAATATTAATTTAATTAATCAATTATTACAGAAATAATAATCTGGAGAAACTTCTTCTGGAGGATATTTGTAATTTTCGTAATGACTCGGACTCGAGTGAAGTGTATGGCTCAGCTGATTGGAATAATGTTCTCCGTTTCATGTTGAATGTAAGTTTATGTACAAATTATTGGTGTAGGGGAGAGTGGGGCAAAATGGACACTGTAATGAAACGGTTAGAGATGAATTTTTTCTGATAATTCTATTGAAAAGCTGAGGAAATTTCAGCTGGAAAACAAGTGTCAGGTGTATTTTTTTAGATTTTTTTGCAAATACGATATTTTTTGGCATTTTCTTTTTTTTAATTTTCAGTTTTTTGCAAATATCTCTGGTTCTATTGGTTGTAGCAATTCGGGGTTAGTCTCAAATGAAAGGTGAGCTCATTTCCCGTCGATTTAGGGGATCCAGAATCAAAAAATATCAATTTTTGCGTTAGTTATAGGCCAAAACTGTTCCACAAAAATGCCCATAAATACCTTAAAAATCGATATTTTTCGATTGAAAACCCTAAGAATCGATGGCAAATGATCTCACCTTTCACCTCCCGTCGGAGTTATTACGCTACGACAAATACAACCGAAGATATTCTTGAAAAACTCAAAATTCCAAAATTTCAAAAGGAAGGGTTTTTCCCCTCTAAAAGGCTCAAAAAAGTAAAAATCGTCAAAAGTTCAAAAAAATTAATTCCGGCACTTGTTTCCTGCCTAAAATTTCCTCAGCTTTCCAATAAAATCATCAAAAACAATCTATCACCAATATTTCTATTAATTTTAAGAGTTTTCCATAATATTTGCCTGAAAATTTAGATGTGTCCATTTTACCCCTGATGTCCATTTTACCCCACCTTCCCCTATAATATTATTATTCGATGAATATTCAATTGCAGGTATCTCAACCGTGTGAAGAATTACTACGTTTTTGCTATTGGCATCGCAATGTGGTCGAATGCCAGCATATATTTAATCCAGTTATGACTGATGAGGGCTTATGCTGTAATTTCAATGCTGTGCATAGACAATATTTATTCTATAATCCGTAAGTTAATTGCAAATTCATGAGAAATAACGAATATTTGAAAGAATTAAAGAAAACAATAAATCACGATGAATTTTAAATAGATCGGAATGGTCAGATTTGAACATAACGTTTCCTTACGAAACAATTGATTGGAAACCCGAAACCGGTTACAGCGATTCAGTTGAACCAGACACTCAACCCTGGCGACCCTATGGAGCTGGAAAATACTTGGGATTAACTATAGTTCTTGATGCAAAACTAGAACAATACTACTGTTCTTCCACAGTCAGTGTTGGATTTAAACTTTTACTTCATAGTCCAGTAGAAACACCAAAAATTGCAGACTTTGGACTTGCAATAAGTCCTGGCAAAGAGACAAATGTAATAATTACACCTAGAATATCATCGGCAAGCTGGTCAATACTTGGATTACCAAAAAGAAAGAGGAAATGTTTCTTCACGACAGAACGAAAATTAAAGTATTATCGAACTTATACAGAGAGAAATTGTCTTTTGGAGTGTGAGGCTAATTTTACGAGAAAAATTTGTCATTGTGTGCAATATTACATGCCAAGTAGGTACAATTAATGAAAATTTTACATGAAATAATAGAGCTTTACAAGAATTTATCTTTGTAGAAGGAGAAGATACACCAATATGTGGTAAAAAAGATGATCACTGTGCAAAAGATGCAAGAAAACTCATGGAAAACAATTTATACGACGATGAAGCCGCTATAGATCGACTCAATATAACAAAAACGTAATTTTACGATAGTTCATACAATTTTAATTGCAGAATTTTTTGATTAATAGACTTTTTCTTGTAGACCCAGTTGTAACTGCTGGCCAGCCTGTTTCGAGACGAATTATGAAACACAGATATCCCACAGCATGCTCTCTAATAAATTCATCATAGATGAAGCATATCTAAATAATACAGATCAGAAATACTTTACGTATGTATCAAATTGAATTGAAGAATTCAAAAATCATGACATATTTCAATAAATTCTATCTATATTAATTATAGAGAGAATATGGCTGTTGTTCATCTTTATTTCGTTGAATCACAATTTCCAAATCTCGTGAAGAGTGAATTGTTTGGCTTTATAGAGTTTCTTTGTAAGTATTCGATAATTTCAATAGAAATAATTTCTAATAGCTGCATAACAATTTTCCCTAATATATACAGTTTCATATTTTTCAGCTAATATTGGAGGACTTCTTGGTCTTTTTATGGGTTTTAGTTTTCTCTCAGTTGTGGAAATATTTTATTTCACTACCCTCAGAGTTTGGTGTCGTATAACCAAAGGTCACTCCAGAACTCAACCTATCAATGTTACACCAGGACGAAAAATTGTTTATCCATTTTCCCAGTGATTGAAAAAAAAATTTTTTTTAGACAGTAATTGATTAGCATGAAAGACGAAATATAAACACACATGTCACACGAATATTGCCATGCAGAATAAAAATATAATCGGCATTTATTGATTTTCTCACGAGGAAGAAGCATGACAATGGATTTACATACCTCAATTGCTTTATTAACAGATGACGTCAGTGCTTAAGAAATACTTCATTATTCATTGTATTGATGTTTGATAAATTTAAGAAATTGATTAAATTTAACATTGTTTAACCCGTAGTTCACAGAAACAACGGACGAATGACATAAACGAGAAACCGAATACCGTAGCCATAAATGATTTTCATGTTTTCACCGCGTGTCCGGTAGATAGCACTTTTTTTCAGCGGCAATTACGAATTTTGAAATATTTTATTGTCCTATAGATTCGGACGAAAGTTTCAAGGAGGTTTCATGGAAAAATAATAGAAATTAGAATTAATTTATGCATCATGCAATTGAATTATTCACGTACCGCATGTTTGTTAGAAAAGAAATGATAATTTTCAAGTTTAGGAGATGATAATAAAGAAATGCAATATTTAAAAAATCGAATGTCCCAAAAGACATTATTTATTAATATCTAAATTCTTATATATCATGTGTGCTAATTGGGTTTTATTTCTGTTTTTTTTTTCTCCCTTTTTCTTTTAATTCTGAAATCAAGTGTGTGTTGCTCTTTTGATTGCTCTTACCTAGGCAACATGATTAGTATGATACATGTACGCTCGTAAACGTCTTCTTTTTTTTTTCTATATATTCTTAATTATGTATATTGACAGTAGATAAATCTAAATGTTTCACACTTTTTCTTGTGTTTTTGTTCTCTCATACAAAAATTCTTAGTCATCATTATGTCTTAATTGTTTAACATGCACAGATCCAACTGTGAATGTTTTTCATTAATGACTATTATTATTGTTATTCCTTTGTTCAATTTTTAAATTTTTTTTTTCTCTTCATGCATCAAATTATCACCTTCGCACTGCAAAAAACATGTACAATTGTAAGTCAAGACTTGCCTGAAGAACAATAAGAAAAAGAAAAAACAATATTTATAATATATTTATAATATATATAATATATCATTTTTTTTTCATTTATATATATAAATCTAAGAATAAAAGTCGACTTCGGTATCGCAAAAATAAATCAGCTTGCTTGGACAACGTTCGCAAAAAATTCTTACAAATATGTCATTTATTCTTCATTCTTTTACTCAACTTGATTCTTTTTCTTTCTTCTTGCCAATAAAAAATATTACAACACGATCCACCATGCCGAAAAAATTTAATTAATACTAAACTTAAGCTAAATTTTGTTTTTTTTTTTTATTATAGGTACATTTGAGTTTGTACGCTGTACAATTTAATTATTTAATTGAATTTTTTTTTTTTTACTACAAATTACAATGAAAGAAAAAAGTCAATGAAATATTTTCAAATTCAAGCATCTCACAATGGTATACGATTTTCTCCTCTCCACTCCTTGTTATTCAGTATATATTGAACAAATAGTTTTTAATTTCTCATTCCTCTTCAGCTATTACATGTATGCCTCGCTTCATTCCATATTCTTTCTGTTTTTCATGGAAAAATGAATCAACAATTTGTAAAAATTGCAAGCACATATATCATTACAATTATTGGCCTGAAAAACAGTAATCGATCATGATAACTCGTGATCTGTGATTGAATTCCAGTAGGTCAGGTTTTATAGATCATTAGCATGTGATTGTAGGAAGACTCAATTTATTAATATTACTCAATAATTAAAAAATTCACAATTATTTACACGTGGATCTGTTAATTTGAGGCTGAGGGTGAATGAAAGACGTGAAAAAACGGAGCACAATACAGCATGTTTTACAATTAAAGAAATATATTCCCTGACCTACCAAACAAAACTTCTACATGATAGCTTTATCCATAGCGATATGAATTTTTTTTTCACTTTAAGGCCCGGATGGAGTTCTTCAACTCAGATAATTATCTATAGTTTGTGCTAGCCAATTTTATCTACAAAAAGCCGTTTAGTAGATTTCACTTTTTGTCCCGGATAATGCGCCGAAAAATCTGAAAAAAATACGTAAAAATTAAAAATTATTTTCTGCAGGGTGCTGTGCAGCGATTTCGAATATTTGATGTATAATTAAGTGAATCTCGTTAAAATTAAAAACAAGTAATTTGGCCATCGTATGGCAGCCATTTTTGTTGATCCAATGGCCGCCACTATTGACGGGAATTCACTTTTTAGAAACGCGAATTGCACAGCACATGCACTATTAATAATAAAAAACTGTGTAGAGCACCCTGTAAACTTTTTTCTGCAATTTTTTAAAACTATTCACTCTTCACAATAATTTATATTCGCGATGAAATCTGGAATTTACGACTCGAAGCGTGTAGCTGTCATTGCCGTATGCGATGGAGCGTGACATGCTTCACAGATGGCGCTGTAATTGTATCTACCGCGTGAATATTTATGAGTCGGTAAAGCAAAAGTACAGTAGAACTGGAGGTAATCAGTGCCGGAAAACAATGGCGCTTATTAGGGCCCGGTCGAGACCGCGAGTGGACTCAAGCGATAATTGGTCGTATAGTCAAGAGACTGAAGACCAGCTGCGCATGTGCGGCAATAATTGAGTTTCCCTATGCAAAAATCGCTCCCATGAGATTATTTATCATATATTTTAGAGAGCATTAGGAAACATTCTTTAGAAAAATGAGAAAAAGCTCTGTTTTATTGAAATGATTTTTTTTCAATCAATGATATCGGAGAAACAAGATTTTTCGGAAGTGAAATCATAGAGAATTTTCTTTTATAATCAATACGATAATCAAATGAGAAGATATTTGACCATTTTTCATTTTTTTTTTCAAATGAATCATTCTAAAAAAATCTTGAAATCATTTACACTTATAGATCTCGGGATTTTCTACATGTGCATATTTTCCTCTTTTTCTTACATAATTCATTTCTTAGAAGAAGAGGAAAATCCTAAATTCAATACGGAAGAAATTAATGAATTATTAAATCTTATCGATATGTAATCTACCAGCAGATGCGTTAGCTCCCCAACGGTCTCTTATACCTGAATATCTCAAGGACTAAGCGAGATGGAGTAATTATAGTCCTATCCTTTTTTGTAGATCTTGAAATTTCCAACGAAGGAGGATTAGGCCAGAATCACCGCATCTCGCTCAGTTTCCGAGAAATTATCAAAAAAATGATGACAAAATCAAATGGATTTTCCTGAAAATTCTTCATATATCTGATAAATTCAGTTCCGGTGAATTCGAAAAATTTTTGTTTCGTCTACAATGTCCAAAGTTTCTAAGTCTATATGGGTTTTCAGGAAAAAATGGAAGAAAACTGAAATTTCTGATTTTTTTCTAAAGGAGTCAATGTTTTTTATAGCAAGAAGAAATATTTGACCAATAAATTGGGAATCTAGAAAGTTCATTCCCTTCATTATAACGAATTCTAGGAGTACAAGCTGGTGTAAATCAGCCCAGTAGTTTTTGAAAGTGCGCCTTGGGAAGCAAATTATTTATTGCAAATATCTCACAAACGACTGGATGAAATTCGTCAGATTCGGAACAAAATTGTACATTCATCAGATATTCGACTCGACAGAATTTGAAGTTTCTAGCTCAAATACTTATCGAGTTGTCGTGCCAATAAACTCTGAACTGACAATCACTAAAATTGAAATAATTTCCAAGACGAAAGAACAGAAATATTCCCCCCGAGTGGAAAATGTGAGTTTTAATGAGATGAATATCATAGCTTCGACTGGGGGCTACGAATGAATTTTTCATTCAGAAAATTAAAAAAAGCTTTTTAGAAAAGTCCATTTTTTCTCGGAAACTATTCAACTGATTCTCTTGAAATTTCGCTAAAAACATTTCACACACAGATGAAAAATACTGGCAATGAGCGCTAAGTATAGCCGTTTCAAAGAAAATGACGATACACGTCAATACACTCAGACACACACAACTTCACACATACACACACAGACATGTTTTGAAACTATGATTTGAAACTGTTTTGAAACATGTTTTGAAACTCAATTCCCGCCGAAAAAATACATGATTCTTCGACGTTGTGGATCATTAGGGCACGACGGACCACTTAAAAAATTCGATCAAAACTATATTTATTTTCTGCTAATCATGTCGGTTTTCATGCATTCACTGATTTTTATGGAGTGTGCATTCCATTTAATTATATTACCCAGTCTTCTTTTTTCAGTCGTTTCGATCGGATGATAATAAACGATGAAGCCTAATGGAGAGAAAATACTTCTTTTTCTAATAATATTAAAAATACGTCTATTTTGCCCTCATCCTGCCTTGTCGATAATTTCAAGAGCTACAAGAAAGACTTGACATAGGAAAGAGGGCGTATCTCCATTAGTTTTCGAGATATTCTCAAGAAATAAGAAAATTGAAATTTTCTATTTCTGCCACCGTCTCTCATGGATATCTCAGTCTAATAATCACAATGAGGTGCAGCTTGTTGAAGAGGTTCATGTTTTACAGTTTTGAACCGGTTTCATCGTATTTGCTATTGTTTCTGAATTATTTGTAAAAGATGGCAAGCTTATAGACATTCAATCACATCTTGTGAGATATCTTGACAGTTTTCAAAATCTTACCAATTTTTATCTTGGATACTATCAATGAGGGGATACATATAGAGGAAATTCCAATGAATTCACGTTTTCATTTTTTACAAATATCTTTATTTTCAATTGTAAAATTATTGCTAAAGTTTATAATCGTCATGAGAGATATATATGTGCGAATTGGCAATTGATATACATTCACAGAGTTAGGGTGCTGAACCAACTTCTTGCTACTTCTTAATTCCTCCTATATCCATGAAACTACATAATCGACTGAACTCAAGCGCATTTTTTGATGAAGTTCCGGCTGGAATCAAAGGAGTGAGACATAACAGGGTATTTATCAACAAAATCATACTAGGACTCATTGAGTATCGGGAGTTAAACAAGTAAAATGGGCCAGAGAATTTAAAAAATTCAAAAACCGTGACATTTTCAAGGAATTATGCTGTGCTGTGAATATTTTTACTTGATCATTTGCAGTAATCGACCTTTAAGGGGTTACATGGGTTTCGGACGGTAAAAAAGCTCTATTTTCTTGATTTTTCCTTTCGTATAAAAAAGGAATCAATTCATCCCACTTTCAGACATGTCATGAAACTATATTGAAACCATACTCCCGAATTTTCCATTGAAAATTCCTGAAATTCTCTTGTTGCAAGTAAATTTCTGGAAATTCACCTAAAAAAAGTAGTTGTGCGGTGGACATCGTAACTTAAAGGCGCTTCATGTGAAATAAAAAAACTGAATTTTTTCGATTAGCGGATAAGTTCAGCTAGTGCCTGCAGGAAGGATTTGTTAAAAAAATTGGAATTTGATATTTTGGTAGAGCTTCAAACGAAAAGGTGCGATTTTAAGCCAAATTTCGCTCATGTATTGTTCTTGTAAAATGACTTGTTATTCGAAAGAAGAAAAATCCTCCCTTCAGGCCCTAGTCAATAGTATTGAGAAGCTGTGTGGAGAATTTCAGGAGGATACGTGCATTTTTTTTCGAGAAATTGTGTCCACCGACACCAAAAAAATAGTTTTGAGAGAAATGCGATTGAAGTTTTCAGTAGTCATAAACTGGAGAAAGCCTTTTATTTAGGTTATATGGAATCGTTGATTCCAGTGCCATAAAGGAGAAGTCCTGCTGCAGCCACGATATCCAAAGCGTCTTTTTGCTTTCGCCTCTGTCGGATCCGTGCCTCTTGCGACCGATACTCAACAAAATTGAGCACAGGCGATCTCTAGGTCGAACTGATTGGGGGGAGTTCCGAAGGGCTCTAAGTCCGATAGCTTGCCTCTGATTGACTTGAAATTACAGGACAATATTCTTGACAAATTGAAGAATAAGAAAAAAATTCCTCTTTTGAAATTTCAAAACCCATGTAACCCTTTAACGCACGCTTCGCACGGGAACCTCATTTCCACACCAAAATCAAATGACACTATAAGTATTACAGGTCGAGAAGAGTATTTTTAACGATTGTAAGTACATCACTCTGCTTCGCCTCGTGATGTATATTTCATAATCATCGAAATAGCCCTCCTACGACTTGTAACATGATATATTATTCCCTAATTTCAGACATCGTACTGTTTAGGCCCTAATATGAGGTCCAAGGACAGGGAGAGTCTTAAATGTTTGAGATATCTCTCAGAATCCTGAGGAGCTGACCGATCTTGTTATTTTTTTTGAGTGCACAAAGTACATGGCTTTAAAAGTGTAAATGTCGAGAACTTTGTCATGAAACCAGTTGGCTTCTCGTGATCCACTTTGGGTATTTTATATGCCCTGAGGTGAAGAATATTCCCATAAGAATTTGGAATAAAATGTGCCAATTGAATAACACTTATTGAACTAAGCAAACTGAATCAATTTTTCCTGTCATTTTCGAGGATAAACACCACTCTTTGCATTACCCAGGACCACGACGGGGACGTGGTGGTGTGAGGTCCCGAAGAAGAACCTAATACCATACCAACGACACCTACTGGTTATAAAATAGAAGAATCTACTACTTGTTCTTGAAGAATTTTGACGATATCGAAACATTCATATAGAAGTAGATAATATGATGGTCATTCAATTTGAATATCTATCTTAAGTGATTTGAGAGAGAATTCAATTCCACCTTCACGCAATGCCTAAGGATCTGATTGATAACCCAACCGGATTCATCATCAAGCATTAGTATGTCCTGGTAGAAAAATGTGATTCCCGAGAAATGATTAATAGATCCTCACCAAACTCAATTCCCGCCGAAAAAATACAGTTGCCAAAGCAATCAAGGGAACGTTAAATTTTTTGTGATGTTCACTGGTTTTCAAATGGACGTCAATACACGGAACATAATCGGATCGAGCTAAAAAATCTGTGCTTCTGGAATTCGGAAAGGAAAATTCCTTTTAGGGATTCATTATGATACGAAAAATTTATAGAAATAAAGAAAAAGAAACGATTTTCTAGAATGGTGCACGAGCTTAAAAAAAAAATACGACTTACCGCTGTGAGGGTCGTCTAGCCGAATCTTCTAGCTTTTATTTAATTTTTTTTCCATTCTACGACCAATGGTTAGCGAGGTATTTCTTAGTGAATAGAAGAGACCCATTTTTATTTGATCAGCGATTTCTCATGAACTACTGATTGCACAGCAAATGAATGTTAGGTTTTGTAAACCAGAGATTGCAAGTTTCCAAAATCCCCTTTTTTATCTCGATCAAATCATTTTTCACCAAGTGACAGTCATGTGAAACTCAAAAGAGAAAAATAGAAATATTCACCGTTCCCTTAATTTTTTTGTCAAGTGTATGAATTCTACAGAGTAGGATTTAGGTATGGTGCTGATCAATTGAGTAATTAGCCTGCAATTAGTTCGGGCGATTTCTAGAATTTCCCATTTGATTTCAAGACCTTAGGGGTGAGCACCGAACCTCCAGTATATTCCTATAAAACCTACAATATAATTTTGCTGGCAAAACTATATCCTACGTTTTCACATATGAATGAATGACATGCTGAATGCTTTTAGACACAAGAATGAGCAAAGAATTGCTAAATGAAAATTATGAGAAAATTCATCAAATTCTATAATGTGAAAGACACGATAAGACAATCACGTAAGTCATGCGATGATTCTGCCGTTCTTCCTTGAATAGAGGAGATCAATGAAGGATAGTGACATGCCATGTGCCATTCAGTGGCAAAAGTTTGATTTCTAAGAGGAAATGTGATATAAATCGTAAAAGCTGCAACACAAGAGACGAATCATATCACAAGCACAATCATGGGTTCACATGATACGTGAATAGTTTACCTCAGCGACGATGACTCGGTGAATGGAGAATTAAAACTTGGATGGGAAGAAGGTGCTTTGATGGAATACCCAGGTCAATCCAAACCTTCAGAACGTATAGCACAATCCATGAATTAATTTCCTGGTTTGCAATGAAAATAGTTGGCTGCATAATGAAATGTGTAAATTTCTGTATTATGACCCTGAACTGTGCAGACAGAACTCGATAGGTAAAACTCTACGACAAAGAAAGTGGCCTCTCATCTTCCAAATTGAACAATACATACTTCTGATTGGCACTGTTCTCCAATAGGCGCAAATGTATGAAGTGAATGAAGTGATATATGAATGAAGATACCGACGGCCGTGGCTGTGTGGTTAGAGCGGGGGGGTTTGGCATGCTGAGGGCCCGGGTTCGCATCCTGGCGGGGGGAAAGCCAAAATAGAAAAAGCTCTAACTTCACAGTTTCTACCGAACGGGAGTCTCGCAAGAGACGACTGTATCTGGGCAGGTTTTCCTCAAGAAAAAAGAGGGTTTCCTTTGTCCTTCGGCGAATGCGGTACAGCGGGGTTGGGTTGGGGATAAAAAATGCGTAAAAACTCGAGAGGGTATACGTCAGAGAACGAATTTAGAAAAAAAAATAATTTATATGAATGAAGACAAATAACTGACAATCGTAGTTGTAATGGCATTGGCACCAATGTAACCCAGAAATGAGAATGAATGGGGAAAAATTGTACATAGAAAAAAAATTTTCTAGACAAAACTTCTCTCATAAGTAAAGAACTTTTGCGGAAATCTGAAAAATTCCGGAAAGTGCCTGAACTACCCCCTCAAAATAATGAGACCACTACGATGGTCTAGTTTTCGAAACTCAAGAAAGATAGGTTCTCAACCCACGAATTCATGGATTGATCAATTTTCGATTGTCCAGGGGTATTTGTGAGGTGGAAATGTTTTTTGGAGATGTAAAAGAAATCTGGCAAGTTTCGGAAGTATCTCTGAATAATATGCGGTCATTTTCAACGAGGATCTAACTTGTTAAATTCTATAAACAAGAATTCTCTCGTTTATCGAATTTGAAGATATCAATTCTCGCTCGTTCACAGGCCTTTGCGAGGTAGGACAAACTTTTTGAAAATCCGATAAGATTCATAGCTGTGCCTGAACTAGCCCCAAATGAAGTCTAGCCTTTTTTATAGTGGGATGAAGAAGAAATCATCATTCCTGATCATTTGCTATGTAATGATCCGGCAAGAAGAGAGACTAAACCATTATGGCTGTATTTCCTCAATTCGAGGGCCACAAATAATGCAAATCACGCATCGCCTGGCTCTGATCTTGCTTTCTCTATAAAAAATCGATGAAGTCCCTTTCTTCAGATTTCAAAGTTCTTTATTACGAATGGGAATTATCATTCGTAATAATTTTCTGGTAAAAACGATGAATCATCACCCGGCTCTGGTTTTTTTCTTTCCATGGAAAATGGATTGATTTCTCTTCCTCAGGTTCTGGACTTCGCTGCCTCGAATGGGAATTATTATTCTTGACAATCTTCTGTTAGGGTATAGGGCTTGGACCATTACAGATGTGATTACTGGACTCAAGGGCTTCTCATAATGAGGGTGAAGCATCACCGGCTCTGGTCTTGTTTTCTCCATGGAAAATGGATTGATTCCTCTTCTTCAGGTTCTGAACTTCACTGCCTCGAATGGAAATGATTATTCTTGACAATCTTCTGTTGAAAACCTGGCAGGAACACAGCTTGGACCATTACAGATGTAATTCTTGTACTCGAAGGTCTCTATAACAGGGATGAAGCATCTCCCGCCACTGGTTTCGTTCTTTCCATGGAAAATGAATTGATCCCTCTTCTTCAGGTTCTGAACTTCACTGCCTCGAATGAAAATGATTATTCTTGACAATCTTCAATCGAAAAACCTGGTAGGTATAGGACACGGACTATTACAGATGTAATTCTTGGAATCAAGGGTTTCTAATAACAGGGATGAAGCATCTTCCGCCTCTGGTTTCGTAGTTTCCATGGAAATTGAATTGATTCCTCTTCTCCAGGTTCTGAACTTCACTGCCTCGAATGAAAATTATTATTCTTCATAATGTTCTGTTGAAAACCTGGTAGGAATAGAACTTCGACCATTACAGATGTAATTCTTGGACTCAAAGGTCTCTATAATAGGGATGAAGCATCTCCTGCCTCTGGTTTTGTTCTCTCCATGGAAAATGAATTGATTCCTCTTCTTCAGGTTTTGAACTTCCTTGCCTCGAATGGAAATGATGATTCTTGACAATCTTCAGTTGAAAAACCTGGTAGAAATAGGACTTGGACCATTGCAAATGGGATTCCTGGACTTAAGGGCCTCTAATAATAGGGATGAAGCATCACCGGCTCTGGTCTTGTTTTTCCCATAGAGTATGGATCGATTCTTCTTCTCCAGGTTCGGAACTTCCTTGCCTCGAATGGAAATTATGTTTTTTGACAATCTTCTGTCGAAAAACCTGGTAGGAATAAGACTTGGATTATTAGGAATGTAATTTTTCGACCCAAGGACTTCAAATAATGAGGATTAATTATTGCCTGGCTCTGGTTTGATTTTTCTCATGAAAAATCGATGGATTCCCTCCTCTTCAGGATTTGAACTTCTTTGTTTTGAATGTAAATCATCATTCGTGATAATTTTCTGTTGAAAAAGTGGGTAGGAATGGGGCTTGGACCATTGCAGATGTGATTCTCGGCCTCAAGGGCCTCTAATAATAAGGATGAAGCGTCGCCGGCTCTGGTCTTCTTTTTTCCATGGAAAATGGGTCAATTCCTCTCCTTCAGGTTCTGAACTTCCTTGCCTCGAATGGAAACTATCATTCGTGACAATCTTCTGTTGAAAAACCTGGTAGGAATAGGATCAGATAATTGCAGATGTGATTCCTGAGATTAAGGGCCTCTAATAATAAGGATGAAGCATCGCCTGGCTCTCTTCTTGAGGTTCTGAGCTCCTTTACTTTCAATGGAAATGATCATTCGTAATCACTTCCCATGAAAAACCGCGGTGGTCGTAGAAATTGGACTATAATACATGGAATTCGTCCACCGGAGGGCCTCAAATCATGAGGATGAAGTGTCGCGTAGCTCTGGTTTAGCTTTTTTATATGAAGAATCGATGGCTCTCACGTCATCAGGTCCTGAACTTCCTTGCCTAGCGTCTGCTCAAGATTAATACACCAAGTGAGAGCAATATGCAGATTGAACCATATTGTATCCAAAACTGGTACTAGTTTAATCAAAACTTGGTGTCTTCCTCATATTATCGTGGCTCGATATAGCAATCTCTGATAAAGGCTGATTCGATCCTTGTACTGCCATGCTCTGCTTCACCAATTCCGGGCCGAAGCTGACAGAACTTCAGTATGCCAGGGCTCGATTACCATTTGTCGATGAAGCTGAGTATTACCAATAGTTTGAACTAGGCGCAGTCTACGTATACTGCGACTTGGGAAGCCGAAACTGCTCCACAGCTAATCTAATCATTGCGATAATGGATCTAGCAAATCGCCGATTACTTCTTCACAGTAGATGTGCAGACATTCTGTTAATGGAGGAATTTCAACGTCGCAATCTGACGCAAGAGGAAAATGTTCAATAGTATTCGTTCTCAACATTTTTTCAAGGTGAGGACGCAGCTGCTCATGATCATACCTAATTATTCGAGGATCAATGTTATGTATTAAAGTTACGGCATATGCAATCGCATATAGACCGCAGTCGACATTATTCCTCTGGATGTCAACAATTGGGAATTCAACTGGATTCTCTTCGAATGAATATTCAGGGAGTAAACGCTGAAGATAATCTCTGTATTCTGGGATGAACGTTCTAGTATCGATAATAGAGTCATAAATTTCAATTTTATAACCGTCATAAAATGCGCATACCCAATGGTTACCGCCACGATTCAAGATTTGAATGTGTTTTTGAAAGGGATTTATGGGCTGAATCTGATGCAAGCCCCGGCGCATGGATGGGCTGATATATTCATATAAACCACCAGTGTATGCCCTCATCAGTCTACCGAAAACGTCGATATGATGAACTTCGAGCTGTTCATTTCTTATTTCCAATAATTGCTCTTCAGTGAGTTCAGCATGAGCGAATTGTAACAAATGGTCATTCGCATTTGGTCGTGATTCATCATCAGTTGCAGTTAGATCTTCCATTTCATCTTGCATCCCAAATATACCATCCGGGTACGTGAAAGATGCACCGACTCGATCTGAGGTACATCCTTGATCCTGGCTTTGATGTTGACCTTGATCTTGACTTTGATCTTGATCTTGACTTTGATCTTGATCTTGACTTTGATCTTGATCTTGACTTTGATCTTGATCTTGACTTTGATCTTGATCTTGACTTTGATCTTGATCTTGACTTTGATCTTGATCTTGACTTTGATCTTGATCTTGACTTTGATCTTGATCTTGACTTTGATCTTGATCTTGACTTTGATCTTGATCTGGACTTTGATCTTGATTTTGACTTGCAGGTGTTTTCCGTGGTTTCCTTGGATCTCGCGCGGGTAGACCTCGTTTAACTCTACTATCAAGGATTTCATCAAGCATTGCTGTTTCATAAAAGTTCGTGAGTTTCGGCAACATTTCATTTTTGAAGAAATCGTCATCCCTTTCAATGATCATATCCTTCCTCACGTGCTCATTGCCTGCAACGAATCGACAGTACCTTTTTTGAGATATAGCTAGAGCACCAATAATGTGGTAGTAAATCCAGTGCTTCGGATTAAGACCAGTGCGAGATTTAGTGAACATTTTAGCAATTTCACTGTTCTTGTTTGTGAAGAAATCGTCGACATTCTTCACATCTAGATCTTTCCTTGGGCATTCAATGACGAGAATTCCATCTTCTCCAATATTTGAATCGGGTTGTGCTCCCAAGAAAGGGGAATCACCATCAATGTAAATGCCACATTCTTCACGCAGGCCTAAAGCTTCGCGGATAGCTTCTTTTGCTTCTCGTTCACGACAGACTGTTGATGGTCTTGGTTCGGGTGGATACAGAATTCCCTCAACAATCGGTCCAGTTGGTGTATTCTGTCGTAAACTGATTATTTTCTTGAAATGGTGACTAAGGATGATTCGCCGTGTTAAATTGTACTTAATCAATTCATTCCCTCGTGAATTTTTTAAATATTCATCCCTCTGTTCTCGCCACTGATTGAGGATTTGATAATGCTCTGCTTTGCGTAATAATTTTTCCTCTTCTGAAATGTCAGTAGTGTGAGAGTTTCTTCCATAAGAACCAGATTTATTCATGTTCTCAGTTTCAGAACGATTGGTAAGAAAATGTTTAACCTTCTTATATCGGAGATTGAATTCATTCTTGGCGATTCTTCGCTGTTCCAATTGTACTACACTGTGTGGGACGACTTTGCCTTGTTTTTTATGGAAACTTGAGGATAACTTCCCGGTACTCTTTTGTATGACGGCTAAAGCGATTCGGGCCTCATACATACCCTTCTGCTGCACATTAACCCCTTTCCGATAGATATACTTGGCTAGAATACTGTGAAATTCTTCCACAGCATTGGTAGAATAATTCAATAGCACATCTTTCGAATAGCATCGCCAATCTTCGAAGATTTTATCTACAAGTTCCAAGAAACCTGTTGCATTAAAAGTTGGCACTAAATTTGTTTCCCCAGGCTTAACACCAGTACAAAAGTAGGAAGCGCAGTGTTCGTGCTGGCCCAGCACATGGTAAAGTACATTCTTTATATCAGCCTTCAATTTGGTAATTTTTACATTTTCCTCCAGCGGTTGATCTCTCCAGTGATTCGCTGCAGACGTCACACCAGCCATCATTCGAGAAATATTGTTGGCCAATGCCGCTTTACAGGCTTTCTTTGGTGCTGAATGACCAACTGCTTTCTCCGATAATTGTATCAATTCTTTACGCTTTGTTCTCGTCAAGTGTTGATTACAGCGCCCCCTCTCAATGTAAATGTTGCCATTGTACGGATTAGCTATGAAAAGTTTGTGAAAAGTATTGCTGTCCCCGTCAGCAATTAGATGTGAGTACATCAGCCCATTCACTTCGATACTTTCTTCAAACCCCTGTAAAATAATGTCGCTTTCCATGCTTAAACAGCTTTTATCTTCTGGGTAGTTAATCCAGCACCGATGTGTTGCAGGAAGTATTCCTTTATTTTTGGCGCGAGCTTCCTGGCAACAGTATTTTCCTCTGTACCCAACAAAGAGGGGCAGTTTAGTTCGCACACCGATAATGACAGCCATTCCTGAAGACGACCGACCACCTTGATTAAATGTTCGAACAGGCCAAGAACCATCAGCCATCACTGGGCAAGTAGGAATAACTACAGAACCCACCTTAACTACAGAGCCCAGTTCATGTGCAATCTCTCTCTCTTTAGCAGCGTTCTTCTGTAACTGTTCTTTTGATAGTTCAATGAAACTATCATTAATTTCAGTCTCATACCTTTGATAAGTTTTAAAGTCCATTGCTGCAACTCCAAAATTTGCAGTGAATTCTTTCATGGCATGATAACCCTGTCCGATTGAAAGAGCGGCAACTACTGCACATCTATTAATACTCAAATATTTCTCCGTTTCCCTTTCAGAATCAATCTTGAAAGCTTTTTTGCACTTTTGGCACGCCAATGTGAATTTTGTTCGGAAACCAGTTCGAAAAGCTTTCGAAATCGAAAAGTTATCGAGATTGGCGCAGGTGTCTGGTTCATGAATGTGCCCTCGAATGGCTGTTTGGAGTTGTTCAAGAAAATCTGACGGTTTCATGATGTAGCGCGTCGCTCTAACGTCAGAAACAGTTGCGTCTACGTTTTGTTCATTACCAATATTTGGATGGACTTCACTACTTCCATTGATTCCTGTTTCATCAGTCTGCACTGATCGAATCTCGTCCCGTTGATTTCTTCCCTCATTATTTCGTTCTTCGTTCGTGTGTGGAGTACATTCTTCTAAGGAATTCGATTCAGAATTTAATGGGAGGCTCTGGTCTTGGCTGTTTTCATTGGACTGAAATGAAGTACTGTTGGCATTAGGATTATTTGAGGCAAATCCGCGGAAGGCTGATTGCGAGGAATTCGTGGATTGAGCTGATTGTTGGTGATTGAGATTTTTCTCGACGAAATCATGGGGATCAGATCCGGAAGGACTCGATTCATAATTTACTGGATATTCTTGGCCTTGGCTCTGTTGACTGGGCTGGCGTGAAGTACTGTTGACGTCAGGATTATTTGAATTGGAGCCGAGGAAATCGGTGCCCAAGGAACACGTAGATTGAGTGGATTGTTCATCATTACGCTGACTCAAAATACGGCTCCGAAAAACGTCATCCGTAGTGAAACCAGGCAGATCGGATCCTGAAGAACTGAATCCAGAATTCAACGGGCATTCTTGGTCTTGGCGCTTTTGACGGGGGTGGCGTGAGGTATTGTTGACGCCAGGATTATTTGAATTGAAGCCGAGAAACTCGGAGTCCGAGGAACACGTAGATTGAGTGGATTGTTTATGATCACGCTGACTCAAAATACGGCTCCGAAAAACGTCGTCCGTAGTGAAACCAGGCAAATCCGATCCTGAAGAACTGAATCCAGACTTTAACGGGCATTCTTGGTCTTGGCGCTTTTGACGGGGGTGGCGTGAAGTACTGTTAACGCCAGGATTATTTGAATTGAAGCCGAGAAAATCGGAGTCTGAGGAACACATAGATTGAGTGGATCGTTCATGATCACGCTGACTCAAAATACGGCTCTGAAGAGCATCGTCCGTAGTGAAACCAGCCAAATCCGATCCTGAAGAACTGAATCCAGACTTTAATGGGCATTCTTGGTCTTGGCGCTTTTGACGGGGGTGGCGTGAAGTACTGTTGACGCCAGGATTATTTGAATTGAAGCCGAGAAAATCGGAGTCCGAGGAACACGTAGATTGAGTGGATTGTTTATGATCACGCTGACTCAAAATACGGCTCTGCAGAGCATCGTCCGTAGTGAAACCAGCCAAATCCGATCCTGAAGAACTGAATCCAGACTTTAATGGGCATTCTTGGTCTTGGCGCTTTTGACGGGGGTGGCGTGAAGTACTGTTGACGCCAGGATTATTTGAATTGAAGCCGAGAAAATCGGAGTCTGAGGAACACGTAGATTGAGTGGATTGTTTATGATCACGCTGACTCAAAATACGACTCTGAAGGGCATCGTCCGTAGTGAAACCAGGCAAATCGGAGCCTGAAGAACTGAATCCAGAATTTAACGGGCATTCTTGGTCTTGGCTCTTTTGACTGGGCTGGCGTGAAGTACTGTTGACGCCAGGATTATTTGAATTGAAGCCGAGAAAATCGGAGTCCGAGGAACACGTAGATTGAGTGGATTGTTTATGATCACGCTGACTCAAAATACGGCTCTGAAGAGCATCGTCCGTAGTGAAACCAGCCAATTCCGATCCTGAAGAACTGAATCCAGACTTTAACGGGCATTCTTGGTCTTGGCGCTTTTGACGGGGGTGGCGTGAAGTACTGTTGACGCCAGGATTATTTGAATTGAAGCCGAGAAAATCGGAGTCTGAGGAACACGTAGATTGTTTATGACTACGCTGACTCAAAATACGGCTCTGAAAAGCATCGTCCGTAGTGAAAGCAGGCAAATCGGAGCCTGAAGAACTGAATCGAGAATTTGACGGGCATTCTTGGTCTTGGCTCTTTTGACTGGGGTGGCGTGAAGTACTGTTGACGCCAGGATTATTTGAATTGAAGCCGAGAACATCGGAGCCCGCGGAATTCGTAAATTGAGTGAATTGTTTACGATTACGCAAACTTGAAATATAGCTCTGGAGAAAATCGTCCGCAGTGAAACCCGGCACATCGGATCCTGATGAACTGGATCCACGATTCAATGGGCATCCTCGGTTTTGGATCTTTTGGGCCAGTTTGGGCCTCTTCGGACCAGTTTCGGGCGATGAAATGAATTTGTCAGTGAGATTACCTCCATCAAACAAGAAGAATTCCAACTTTGAAGGAGTATTGGGCTCAGGTGAGCTCTGTCGTTGACGCTTACGTGAGATACCATTTTCACTCAGCTTGTGGTTATCAGAATCAAGTGGATTTGATTCTGAGCAACTTGATCCGTAATTCAAATCAGGTAAATTAGGAGTTGCAGAACGTACCGTATCCGCTGATTGATGATGTGGGGGCGATTCATTCCTGTTTACCTGAATTGTAATAGGACTGAACTCTCTACCTGCATCTTCCGTCAATGTTTCGGTAGTCTCCGGAAAATGAGCGTCCCCAAGATCATTAAGAGGTGTGAGTGGTTCATCCAGTTTTGAGACTGCCCGCCTATAAGTGAATTATAATATTTTTAAAATTAAAATGTAGTAAGGTGGTCTCTTCTTCATGCATCGCCACCATTGAAATATAATTAGAATAAATCGGGAAATCAAATAATCATTCCAATCAATAGAAAAGAGAGTTGGTGCAGTTATTAAAATGAACCTAAATATATTTAGTAATCTTAGGAATATAAAGAAAAGAAAATTTTATAAGTTGAAATTTTATTGCAATCATTGCGAAGGGTGCACCGGAAAATACCGAAGTTGAGACCGTTATATAGCCCATTAATATGCAGAAACGTTGACTGAGTTTCAAAAGGACTGATTTCTAAACACAATCACAACACATACTTACGTGAAGATTCAAACGATCACTGAGTGAAAGATATAAGAGGGTGCCTTTCATAAGAAATCTTTCTTCCACTCCCCCTTTAGTGAACTGATATCCAAGCTGTACTGTAGTTTAGGAAGCATTGCATGCCAAATTCAATCAAAAAATTTGAGAAAGGATGAAGGAAGAGAAAAAACCCCGTGCGTTTCAACAAAATGTCAACAAGTCGCACCCCGATTTAGTTTGAAAAAAAATACGAAATGAGAATAGTACAAGTCCGTAGATCTGCTGTGGATTACTTTTTCAAATCAATTAATCATCTTATTATTCGGATACTAGATGAAATTGACATTGTACAATGAATTTGAGAAATTGAATGGTGAAGAAATTAAACAAAAGATACGTACTTTGTGTACCTGTCATCTGTGTCTTCACTTAGTACACCAAGTGCGTTTATTTTGCTCAATTTCTTTACTATCTAATTCCTCAAATTCATTTTACAATGCAAATTTCATCTAGTATCCGAATAATAAGATGATTGATTAATTTGAAAAAGTAATCCACAGGAGATCTACGGACTTGTACTATACTCATTTCACTTTTTTCTTCCAATAAAATTGGGGTGCGTACTTGTCGACGTATCTCTTAAAACGCACTGGCGTTTTTTTCTGCCAGTTCACTTATTTTTTCATTTATAGATGAGCAGTGTAATAGAGATAGAGTAAATCGAATCTGGACGCGTGCTAATCGACTTGACTTTGGATTGAAATATCTCGAAAACTGTTGAAAATTTATCGAGACATGTTGCGAATGAAATTTAGAGAAAAAATAAAGAAGCAGAAGGAGCAAAACCTCACTATCCTACGACTCTTAATTTCTGAAATATGATTCTTTCAATAAAAAATTCGAAAATGACGCGCGAGGCTCCAATTGTTTTACCTTAGGAAAATCAAGCTCTATAATTTTTGCTTAGGTCTCGCACGTCATTGTTGAACTTTTCAGTAAAAAATTAATATCTCGAAAACTACAAGTCGTAGAAGAACAGGGTTTTGCTTATTGTCTTCGTTAATTCATCCCCTAAATTTTATAGCATGTCTCGATAAATTTCTCGTAGTTGTGGAGATATTTCCATTTGAAGCCAAGCGCGTCTGAAGTTCACTATCTGCCTTTGTGTGACGCATAATTCTACGTACTGTCAGGCACTAACTTCTGCATACGGTGAGGCATTAACACTGTTCAATGTCCACCAAAAATTGTTATTCAGAGAAGAATTCTGGCCAACGTTTTTGATTAACTATAAAATATCGTTGTTTCAATTTTTTTTGTACGTAAATTGGAAGATAACGCTCATATCAATATATTGCCGGAAAATTATCTCACAAGATGGAATTTTGACTATAGAAAAAATTATTGAATTTTTTTAGAATCCTATCTAGCTGTATAGAGGAGTGCGGTAGCCCTTGCCAGACAGAGAGTGTTGGGCTCTACTTGTCGAGAGATGCTACCGCATCTCTTGTTTTTTGGAGTGCCACTTCTTCTACGAGGTCCTTGTATTGCAGCGATGTTGCGAAAGAGAGAGACCGAGATAAACAAGAGTAATAGCACAAATGTGGGCATCCGCCTCGTTCACATGAAAAAAAAAATTCAACTGTATCCTTGTTTTGACGCACTTTCCTCTTTTCATCATCGACGAGAATAATTGTTGAAGAGCGGGAAACGGTTAAATTGCGGGGAAAAATTTTAAAAAAATTAATAATGGGCAGGGCTCTTCTACTATTTTTATCAATTTCTTTTTGCTATATTTTCTGAAATTTGACTGTTTCCCTCTCTTCATCAATGATTTCGATAGTTGCTGAAAACAGGGGAATATTTGAAGGCAAAGAAACAGTTGACAAAAATTAATTTTCAATATGAACGAGGCCTGGACTCCCCATTAGAGCAAAACTTTTCCTTCAACTGTTTCCTTCGATTTGATCGTTTTCCTCTCCTCAACAATAATTTTCGTCATTTCTAAAAGCAGGGAAATGTGTCGAGGCAAGGAAACAGTTGAACAAAGAAACTTGAAAATGTAAAAAAGGCATGGACTCTTTTCCATTTTTTTCAAAATGTATTTCAACTCTTCCCCTTATATTAACCGTTTCTTTCTTTTCAACAATGATTTTCACCGTTGCTGAAGAGAGAGGAATTCGTCAAGCCAAAGGAATAGTTTGAGGAAAAAATTACAAAAGGCCGGGTCCCTCTGCGATTCTTTCTTATTTTTTTATCCAATTTTTCCCCTCAGTTCGGCTGTTCCCGATGATGAAAATCATTGCTGAAGAGAAGGGAATGCGTCAAGGTGAGGAAAGAGTTGAAAAAAATTATGTTATTCAATAGAAAATTCCATTACTATGTTGACATAGTAGTGAGTACCATTGGCATGGCAATAGCTACAGTTTCTTTTACCTCCGTGTACCAACATTGAATATCATATAGTTACCTCAGATACCACGTATGACCTTCGCGCAACAGCCCAGAACAGAAAAACAAAACAAAATTTCTTTTGCTAATGTGTGAAAATTGCAGGAATATGGAAATTTTCACAATCACTTCATTTATAGAGAAAAATAGAAACAGAAAGGTTTATGAGCATCTCTCTAACATTTGAATTTTTGAGATATCTAACAAAAGTTTTCATCAATGTACTTTCTCCATTCTATCACGGCACAAATCAACAGAAGTAACTTGAAAATGATGGAGATATCGTCATTTTGCTAACAGATTTCTTATCGGAACTCAGGCTTTACTGAATCTGAAATTCTGAACCAAAATTCCACTATCTTTCCAAAATTTTGAGGTATTGCTTCGAAATTATTCGGGCAACGGAGATACGATAGCCTTCGCTTGTATCTCATGAAATGATTGAGATAATGGAATCGCATAATAGCCAAAAATGTACATAGTGTACTACATGTTTGAATACAAACTTTTCTCCATATTTTTCTCAGTTTACGCTAATTGGACATTTGTACTATCATATCATCACCTTAGTGACAAATGGTTGTAAGTGCCAAAAACTCCCGAATCAAAATCGAAAAGTCATCTCTCCCGACCCACTATTATATACTTTTATACCACCCACCTTAATCTACGCCGTAACACGTATGATAATATTCGGCTTTTATATGTTTACATCATGTCGTGACCAGTATCCATTAGTTGTCTTAATTCGTCGCGAATCTCATCGAACCCTCGATAATTACAAGTCCCAAATAAAGCGTCTCGAAAGCTTAATCCCTTAATCCTTAATCGGGTCCTCAATAATTACGTATCCCAACGAAACTTTCCAAGGGATCAAATCCTCCATTCCCAAATGGAATTCGAATTCACAAAAATGAAGATAATTCAGGAAAAACCCAAAGTTTTCCAAGGACGAACCTACTTGCCCACCTCTATTTGAAAATCCATCTCTATTTGACACTCCTACGCAATGACTACTAGAACCGCAGATATGTTGAAAAGAGCGGGTTCGTTCAAGAATGGGAAGAAGTATTCTACCAAACCTTGACTAACAAAGTTGTATTTCGAAAAAATACGAAAAAATAATTTCGGACACATGATTTCCATCGCAAATTTTCTCAGCTTTTCAATGGAATGGCAAGCAAAGACCTATCTCCGATAATACTATTAATTTGAAGAATTTTGCATAGCATGGAGATCAGGAATTCAACTGTATCCATTTTACCCCAAGTAGTTCCCCATTGGATGCGTTATTGACTATTTCTTTCTTCCAGTAGAAACGATCAAAAACGAAAAGACGGAAGTGCTGGGGCTACGACTCACCGTTGGTAATTTGTGGCACTTATGACTGTTTGTTATTGATAATTTTTTCTTTGATATATGCACGGAAAGCACATGAGATATCGATTGGAGTAGTAAAAGAAGATACGACTTTTTGTTATTTGTAAGATGAAAAAGTTGTAAGAATGGCACTTACGACAATTTGCTACGGAGGCCACGATGTGATGTTAGCTGCGTCAGATATTCCAGTGCTATCAGCCCTTGTCCATGTGAAATGAACCAGTTTTTCACCGTAATTAAAAATAGACTTCAATGAGAGAAATAAACAGTAAGCGATTCCAGAGGGGGAGGTGGAGAATTGCATTTGCTTTTGGATGATTTCATACGAGAAGCGAGTTCGAGAAACAATCAGTATATAAAAATGGAAGACAGTGAAATTTCTCACAAAAAGTTGACTACCTGGTTTATTCTATCATTACTACTTTTGAAACGGAAAGTGTACAATGGTTGCGATAGAAAGACGCTCACCGTGCTGCATTCACAAAAACACATTATTCAGCTAAAAAAAAAATTCCTTTCTTGCTAAAAATGATTCCAAAAATCTACAAAAATTGATCTAACTTGAGAAAATTAAAGAAAAAACACCTTCAATTAATGGAAATGATGTGTTAAATTTATGTTTAAGTAGCTGTAGATACTTTTATTTGTTCGATTTTCACTCACCTTTCGAGTCCAATAATTTTGCAACTATCCAATGAAAACAAAGCTGTGGAAGAAGTGGAGAATTAAATATTAATAATCGAGTTCGAGAATAAACTTTCCTTGCGGAAATCTATTTACGAGTTGCTCCCCAGCGTGAAAGCCTGCAGTGTTAGTTTCTGTTCTGATTCTACGCGCCTACCACTTCAGAAAATTCAATAGTGAAGAGGAACAACTGAATAATTTTTTTGAAGATATGAATCTTCTATGATATTGAAAATATTGAAGATATGCGATGATTTTGAAGATATGGGGTTCTATATCTCAGACATCATTCAGCCGATCCTGCTGGAAATGTTTATGGAATATACCCTGATATCAAAACTGATATCTTGCTCAAATTTAAGATTTTTATCTCTCACCGTTCTCGAGTACTAGAGAGTAGTAGGTCCGTACAGAAAGACACACACACACACATATATGTCTACTTTCTATCTCACTATGATTTCTTGACGTTTCGGATCATTATTAGCCGTTTCAAATGAAAATTGACATTTTTTTATTGTGAAAACGAAGCTTCCATTCGAAAGCAAAAATAATGAAGAATGATTTGAATACTCCAGAGATTTTGCCTTAATATCCTTAATATTATTTGAAAATTACAATGGTATCTCAAATCCGTTTGCTTGAATAAAGCAGTTCTTCCGTAATTGCACGAAATCGATCGATTATTTCATTATAATTGTTGAGAACTACTCTGAGATTGCCTGATGTCTCGAGAAATGTCTTTTTTTCATTTATTTTCTACATAGGCTCGTGAAATGGACCGCTGCTATTATCCACTTCAGTGGCACATTTCATTCGCCCTACCTCTATAGAAAGAAAATAAAGAAAATGAATGAGATATCTATAGAAACGACGACAAATCGCTCAGAAATCTTCAACGATCTCTGTGCGATACTTAATTCTTATTATAAAAAAATCGAGCATTTCCATGCTATTGGAACTCGATTTAGCTATCAGTAATTGATAAAATTAGAAAAAAAATATTGATTTTCATAGAAATTGAAATTGATGGAAAATAAATTAGTACGAATCATTTGAGAATTTTTCGTGGAAAATGCACACTTTTGTTCTGTTTGATTCTGTTCATAAGGGAAAAAATTGGAGTGATAACAACTAAATTTGATGGAGTGTAAAAAAAACCATGAATTTATAAAAAATTTTCTTCATATAGGGGAGGGTGGGGTAAAATGGCCCCCTTAAAGAAAAAATCGCTCATTTCGGAAAGATTTATGTGGTTCAAATTTTTTTAAAATAAAGTTTCCAAATATTCATAGGTCATTTTCTGAAAATCAGTTTTTGCCCTATAAGTACGTGAAAAAATTGATATTTTTTTGTTTGAACTCCATAAATCGATGGGAAAGGAGCTCGCCTCTCATTTAAGATTGAAAACCTAAAATTTTTCGAAAAAAGAAGAGTTTTCCGTTCAAATCTTGCAAAAAAAATGGATTTTTCGAAAGTTTCCAAAAAACAACTTTTGACATCTGATTTTCATGGGAAATTTCCTCATCTTTTCAGTGGAATCATCAAACAAACCCTATCTCTAATCTGTCCATCTATTCCGATCAATTTCATATTATAAAATCCGAAAAGAAACAACTGTCCGTTTTACCCCTAGTGTCCATTTCGGACCATCTTCCCCTATAATTTTTTTTTTAATGTAGAACATTTGTGTGATTTTAAATTATCACCTCCTAAATTGACCATTTTGCCCCACCATCAATTCATTTTTTTGACGGGGGGGGGGGGCCACTTTGCCACAGCAGGCCATTTTGTCCCACTTTCCCCTACACTCAGAGAAAAAAATGATTTTATTGAGAAAATTTGTCTTTGAATTGAAGAAAAAAAAAAAAGAATTTTTTGATCAAATTATTGATTGACGTAAAAATTTTCCCTTGAAAAGAGTATATTTATTGTTGGAACGAGCAATAAAATGATCAATTTGAAAAATCTTCAATTCGTTCTAAATAACTAATAAAAATGGATTAATTCCAACCTACTAATTTCTAAAAATTAATAATTATTGACTCTTCTCAGTTTCAAGAACTTCAATTGTTGGGGAAAAGCATTTTTCCCTCAGTATAATGATATTTATATTCAATTTAAAGTTCACGTGATATTGGAAATTTCCAATCTTTTTATTTCTCAACAAAATGAATTTTTTCTCTCAGTGTATAATTCAATTCTTAAAACATAATTTTTTTTTCATTATGATATTGAAACATATTGAAATACTTACTTTGCAATAAATTTCTTGTTCCGGCTCAATCTTCTTTTCGAGGGGAGGGGTTTCTTCTTCAATTTTGAGGAACTTTGAGAAAAGCCCATTTTCAATTCTCAAATATTTAAGGAGATTAACAGAACCAATCACTTCACTTAAAAAAAAAACCGTCTTTTGCGGTAATAAAAAAAATGGATGAAAAGGCTCACACGAGTCTATTTCCAACCATGTCTTAATTGGTTTGTTAATTAGGCACGCAAAAAAAAGGCTCTCAATTAACGCTTAAAAATATTCGACAAAATCATGAACAGATTAGCCAAACAATTATTTCGTTTGCGAAAGAAAAAAACGTATTTCACGGTTAAAAAAAGGATGAAAAAGCTCACACGAGTCTATTTTCAAATCTGTCACGACTGCTTCGTTTACCAAGCACTTAATTTACACTTAATAATATCCAGAATGATTATTAAAAAAGTAAACAAAGCAATCACTTCACAAAAAAAAAAAGCCGTCTTTGGCGGTTATGGAAAAAAAATTGCATGAAAATGCTCACAAGAGTCTATTTTCAATCACGTCTCGATTGCTTTGTTGTTTTAACTCTTAATTTATTCTTAACACTAAACTTTTGTTTCATAAAGAAAAAAAAATGCAAAATCAATTATTCACTGGTTTTAGAAGAGACAATAGAATTATGTAAAACACAACTTGTCTTTCACTGCAAGCATCAATCACGATGGATGACAGGGTGAATGACAAACGTAACGGATAAAAATCATTTTCTCTCCCACCCAATCACGGCGCCACTGCATTAATCGAGTGCGAACCCGGCAATTTTCCCTCGCAAAAAAAACTAACCGTCGTAGGGTAACATGACCAATAGATGGACGATTAAGGAAACATTAGACTTTATTAATTCATATGAAATAGGCCAATCACGTTAAAAAGTTACAGTAAAGAATAATGTACAGAAAAATATAGAGTGAATCGACTAAAAATCAATTGAACTTGAATAATGTAAAAATAATGAAAGAAAATCAAGGAAAGACTGGAAAATAGCTTGAAGCCCCAATAGATGGCCAGTTGCATATTTGCAGTGGTATGATTTCAAATTCCGATTAATCAATATGTAATGATGGTTTATAAATCTATATGAATGTAGTAATCAGGAATTGACGTGAAAAGTATAAGAATCATTCATTTATTTATGGAAATTCTCCATAATAGAAACCGGCTATCTTTTGGCCAGTGTCCATCTATTGGCCGTGTGACCCTAGGTGAATTTGGTTACTGTAACGCTCTTTTGAGAATATTGAATAGTTTATGTGGATGATGAAAAACTTATTCAACTTCTGGGAATTATATTAATAATATGAATGAAAAATCGATAAAGTTTTAAGAGAATCCGGGGAGATCATTGACGAAGAAAATTAATGAATAAAATTCCATGTAGTTTAATTAGAAATCGTGCAAAAATTGCACATATCCTAGCCAAGAATGAGGAAACAATTCTCTTTCTTTCCAGTACTTCTGGAAATTCTAAAAACGACATTATATAAAAATTTCACAATTATTTATCGCATCGAATAGGTAATTTTAATGGCAGAAGATAGTTATTTATTCAAAAATACATCCTTTTAATAATTATGAAATGTTCATTAGAAAAAACCTTTACAATTACTTGGGATGATTAAAAAATTACAGATTATTTTCATTATCTTTAACGAAAATATCCCCAATGTCTCTCTGTGAATATTTTTGAGAATTCCCCTGAAAATTTCACGGCATTTCAATTCATTATCAATATTGTCGTTTCGGAAGAAAAGGGCGTATGTGCTGCAAGGAGCATAGTACTTATACGCTTTTGTTTTTAAGGTCACCATATATTCAGTTTTATCAATTTTGGCCAGGCCGAAATTTCCAATTTTTTGGAAATGCCTGAACATGTTGAATACGGAAAATGAAACTAGAGAGAAATAATTATGGAATGACAATATCGGTTTGGCAATTCCTATTTGAGAATCGATTCAGAAATCGAAATTACTCGTGGGAATGCTATTATCAAAAAATCCTCTATTTCATAATATTGTCGACAATATCATTTGTGGGCAAAGAGCTGTATCAAGTTCATTATGCTTAAGATGAATCGATAATGTTTGAAGGTTGCTGCTAGCAAATTTGTAATCTTACAGAAAATTTTCCAGGAAACTATCTTTGCAGTGATGAGCCTATTGGAATAAAAGACACGCGGAACACGCTTTCGTGGAAATCTGAAGAACCACTGACTGCTCTTCCTTTATATCTCTTGAAGTAATCATGTTATGAAGAATTGACACGAGATAGAATCAATTAACCATAAAATTTGCAACATTTTCGAATTAATAATTTTGCATATTCGTAATATACCATTCCAATAAAATTATTATTGAGAATTACGCACCGATTCATTCATCAAGATCATCGTCACATTCGTAAGCAACAATTCAAAAAGCATAAAATACCAATGATTTCTCTCATGAACCTCGATCTTGATACAAATGCCGAATACCCATGAAGGCTAGAGGAAAGGGACAAAACAAGCTGGTACTCTCATAATGGTTGTACACTTGACCCTACGATGGGGATATAGCTGAAAAGAATAAGAAGTAGAATTACTTCTACGATCCTTCTAAATCCCACCCTTAACGTTGACAGCTGTTTGAACAAGTGGTATAGTCGCGTGGCCTCTAACAGCAGGCTATCCTTCTCTGTCTCTCTCCCTAGCGTACTCTCTGTTCATTTTCTTCGGTGTATATCAATCGTCATAACGTTCAGGAAAATTAGCTCTTCTAGAAATGTCACTTCAAAGAAAATGACAATCCGAGTCATGACAGAAAAAATTGACTTTGTTGAATTAATAACAACTGCTCAGTTTTCACTTTTTTCCAAAAGTGTGTGATATATGATATCATAAAACAGAGGCTTAGCAAAAATTGCATTCACCAGACAATCAATTTGTCTTGTAGATCAATACATCTATAGCACAACCCAGAGCGCGCTCATTAATCATGCCACGATCGATTTGGTGGTTTTTGAAGTATAATAATCTTCGGGAATTGATGTCCCCGGAGCATATTCCGATTGTTTGACTATCAGGATACTGACTTTCAGCTCATCATTACATTCCCTGTAAACTATATTCTATTCCTCTGATTTATTCTATCCTTTAAATTGTTTTCGATTATAATGAAATATTCAGGAATAGAAAAAATGTCACAAAGAAGAAATCTCAGCGATCGTGGCCCGAAAATATTGCCCCTCCGACGGTGATTCAACGTTTAGAATAGGACTGCTCACGCCTTTATGGGCTCATCAGGCACATGGAGCCATTGAATTTATGTACAAGTGCACCAACACCTGTTCGCTAGACTCTCTAGCGGTTAGAGAGTATTAGCAACATTAAGGAATAATAGGGAAGCCCTCTAAGAAGGCGCCTCTGAGTGATTGTGAAACAAATTTAGGACGCATGTAGTAAATTCATAAATTCAAGAATTAGAGTGAAAAAAATTGGATTTCCAGAATGACCGAAATGCCTGTTATGGCATCATGTTTCACTTTTTGTGCTATAAATTACAATAAAAAAAATTGTAATAGCAATTGGAAAATGAAAATATTTCACATCCATACTCATAACTTGTTGCTCCTACTACAATAACAATTGGCGCCCGTGAAAAAATTATTTGGTACAAGGAAAATATATTATATCTTCAAACGAAATGACTATTTGCACGAGCCACGGGTTCGCGGGTATCTGTGGTAGATATGAGAGCGAGTGAGAAAGACTCCGTTTCAGCTCTCTTCTTTCTCGCTCGCTCTCATGTCTCCTATGGACACCCGTCGACCCGTGGCTCGTGCAAATAGTCACAACGATCTTCAAATTCTACGTTTTGGACATTCATTTTTGACTGTTTCTCCTACAAGAGAATGTGTCAATGTATTGATAGTTCAAAAACTGTTAATGCGAGTGGCAGAATGTTCAAAGAATAAAGAGAAATCGAATTCTTTTACGATTTTTGAAAAAGCAAAAGTCTGTATAGCTATTGATTTTTTTAATGATTCGAGAGAAATACATTTCAAATTATTGGAAAAAAACTTCGTGAAACAATTAGTTTTTAATTCCTTTCCGAGAAAGTTCGCAATTTTTGGATTCCCTGAATTCTTCCTATTTTCTAACTTCAACATTTTGGAATTTTTAAGAGCTAAAATATTCCATTATCAAATTCTTCTTCTAGTTTTCATTGACAGAAAATTGTTCACTAAAAACCAAAAAAAATATTTTTCCTTTATTATATATATATATATATATATTTTTACATGATGAAAAATCATGGCGAGTCTATAATACCCCAGCTTCCCCTATGTATCATAGAAGGAATTTAATCTGATGCCATCAAAAATGAATTAATAATATGAATAAAGCTCTATTTAAACACATTTCAATTCAAAAAAATCATAATTCTCAAATTTTCCTAAGTTTCAGGGGCCCTTTCACGATACGCCCCTTCCAATTTTACCGACCTCGATGAATGAAACCATCCAAAGCGCGGTAGATACAATTACAGCGCCATCTGTGGAGCATGTCATGCTCCATCGCATACAGCAATGACAGCTACACGCTTCGCGTCGTAAATTTCAGATTTCTTCGCGAATATAAATTATATTGAAGAGTGAATAGTTTTAAAAAATTGAAAAAAAAAGTTTACAGGGTGCTGTACAAAGTTTTTTTTAATCAATAGTGCATGTGCTGTGCAATTCGCGTTTTTAAAAAGTGAATTCCCGTCAATAGTAGCGGCCATCGGATCAACAAAAATGGCTGCCATACGATGGCCAAATTACTTGTTTTTAATTTTAATCAGATTTACTTAATTCGACATTAAGTATTCCAAATCGCTGCACAGCACCCTGCAGAAAATAATTTTTAATTTTTACGTATTTTTTTCAGATTTTTATGCGCATTATCCGAGGCAAAAAGTGAAATCTACTAAACAGCTTTTTAGTAGATAAAATTGGCTAGCACAAACTATACATAGATTATCTGATCGAGGAACTCCATCCGGGCCTTAAGTCATTATAAAGAGATATCAATTGATGGGATACATAAAAAGAAAGTAATGGGATGAGCCGGAATAAAATGAACCACTGAATGAAATGATTTTGAAAGAATTTTTTAAAGGTAATAATTATTTCTGTGTCCATCATGAAGTCAGGGGAATTACGAATATAGGAATTGTTCAGTTCATTCACAAATCCTTGTCACGGGAAATATACTGAAAGATTTATCTCGAAAAATTTACATCAAGAGGTTCATTTTATCCCTGAAACACGGGCCCAACTCAGCCTCGGGAACTCCACTTTGCTGCTTCAGGTGCGCACAAAAATAGAATAATGAATTTCAAGGAGTAGAATAAAAATAAAAGAAAACACTGACAGATATGTTGTATCTAATCTAATCCGAAATACTGTAGCAGGTATTATGACCGTATTTACGTTCAGAAAAAAATATAACATCGGTGGCAAGTGGGGTAAAATTGACATGCCAGTGAAAGCTGAGGAAATTTCAGGTGATGAAAAAATGTGTTGGAAATCAATTACGAAAAAGATTTCTCAGAGTCACTGGGAGAATCCCATCTCAAATATTTTCACAGATTTCGAGTGATTTCTATAATTTCAAACATGAAATTGCAATTAGAATGTGTCTGTTTCACCGCTCATGTCCTTTTTACTCCTCATTTCTCCAACAAATTACGATTAAGGTAATTTAAAATTGAACGATTTCTTTTAAACTCTAGAGAAAATTCTATATCGCTAATTGATGGAAGAGAAAAATGAAGAATTATTAATCCAAGCAATTTGCCATGAGGAAAATAGTAACCAAAATCGTAACCGTAACAAGTGCATCATGATAGTCATTAATTATAAATTAGAAGAAGAAAAAAATTAGAAAAAGCCTTTGTTCAATGATGAGCTTCTGTTTTTCTTTCCCTATCTCTGAATTCATACAAAACTCATATTCCCGATTTCTTTCTCTCTTCAGAAGCTGCACTAACTTATTCGACCTTTTATCACGCGCCATAAAATAAATTTAAAAGCGTTATGCAGTTTGATTCATTTCATTTTCTCGTCTTTCCAGACACTCACTAAGAAAATAAAAATATTTTATATTCTCCATAGGGGAGATTAGGTCAGGAAGGATCTGTGGGGCAGGAGGAGCCAGAATTTTTCTCTGGGCGGAACAAAAAATGATAGAAGGCTCCACATCGAAAAAAAAAAATTCTGGTTAATTTTGCTCCACCGATTTCCTTCATTCCAATCTTTCCTATAAATATATATGTATGTATATATATATAAATATATATATTCATATATATAATTATTATAAACATAATTTCAACAATTTGCCTTTTTTTATAATTTGCAAATTAGTGATTGAAGCAAATACTAGCTACATGAAATAATAAATTTTAATTGGACAAAAAATTTCGACAGCTCATTGCCGAATGTATACAATTTATCGAAAAAAAAAGAAAAAAAAATGAATTTAATATGTTCAATTACTCTAGTCAGCTAGTCACTATTACAAACTATTTCTTTCTCCCTTACTGTAGTATATAACTGATATTCGTAATATAGTATTCGGCCTTAGAATTATAAAACAGATTAGTCTGCCTGGCGATATTCATTATCGTTATTGCAGTATTTTTTAATTCTTTATTAATAACTTGAAAATTTCCTCACAGACAACATGTTGTAGTTCATTATAATCCAAGTCATCACTTAACTTTTTTTCTATTAATGAACAATTTAAAGTTGTTATGTTTTTCCTTCACTCATTTTTTCTCATTAATTTGTGTAAAGCTTATTTTTAAAAAATGTCCATCATCGGCACATGTCATTAAAATATTTATCTCTTAAACAAGTTAAACCTTGCTTCACAGATATACACACACCATGGATACACTCCATGATGAATGGAAAAGAAGAAAAGAAAAAAAGTATTTTCCGAATCATTTTTCTCCTTGCAAGGAGAAATGAAAATAAGCAATAACCTCATAATAATTATATTTTCAACACAACATTTGGCATGTGTCCTCTTCTCAACTGTTAAATCATTTAGGCTCTGGAAAAGTAACTTGGCATTTGTATACCTCATCAAGCATAACGGCCTGCCCCTGGCCCTGACTAACAGTAACTGGTGTCGTAGCATTAACGACAACAACCTGTTGGCCTGGTTGTGCCTGCTGTGGTTGTGGCTGTGCCTGTTGTGCCTGCTGTGACTGTTGTGGATTACTTGTATTAGGTTGTGGCTGTTGCTGAGGATTACTCGTATTTGGCTGTTGCGAATTACTCGCACTATTGGCATTCTGATTCCGTGCTGTTTGTCCATATTTTTCGTGAATTGCACGATGACGTTTCAAGGCAAAACGATCGGAAAATCCTATTTCACAAATGTCACATCTGTAAAAATCATAAACAATACATAATTGGAGAATGGACATTTCACAATTTAAATGGTCCTAAATGAATAAGAATTCTCATTACCTGTGGGGTTTTTCACCAGTATGTACTTTAGCATGATTCTTCAAGTGAGTGGCTTGATTAAATGCTGATCCACAAGTATTACATCTATATGGTTTTTCACCTGTATGAATTCTACGATGATTCCAGAGTGTTGAATGTCTTGCAAATGTTTTTTCGCAAACTTCACACTGATACGGACGCTCACCAGAGTGTATACGTTCGTGATTCTTCAAATGTGGACTCTGCGAGAATTGCATACCACATACACTACACTTGAATGGTTTTTCACCAGTATGTACACGTCCATGATTCTTCAAATAGGCAGCTGTAATATAAAACAAGTTAAATCTAGTGCAAGTTTTGTAAATTTATTGCGACAAAAATATGTCTTGGTTTTTCTACTCTATAGATATGAATTGGCCTACGTACCCTTCGCAAAGGCCAAACCACAGACTTCGCACTTGAATGGTTTATCTCCAGAGTGAAGTCTCTTGTGGGACCAGAGCGATGAGTAGCGTGAAAATGTGCCGTCACAAACGTTACAGTGAAATGGCTTCTCTGGCTGGTTCTGGTTTTGCTTTCCGCCTGAAATTAAAAATGGGACCGACGAGTTAGTTTTCCTCAAAGGGCCAGTTCTACAAACATTATTATTGTGGATTCGATAGTTTTCTTTTTTTTTTCTGTTCTTTTATTATTATTGCAGACACTCGCAAACTATCGTGAAATGAATCTCGAGACTACGATTTGAAATCTCTTTTATTTCTTTTTGCCAAAAAAAAAATATCTCATTGGATTATTCTAGCCTGCGGCCCGTTTTTCTATATTGATAGCAATATTTATACTCAAAAATATATAAATATCAATGCATATCAATTTGATAGTAGAAAAAAAATATATATATATGAAAAGAATTCTTTTGAATGCGTCGATATGTGAGGATGAATTTCTGACACATTTATAAAACTGTCCCTTAGGGGAGATTTCGTTCCGTTAAATCGTCCTTAAATTTAGATGACGACAGTTCTATACTTTATATTCGAAATTAAAGCAACTGAAAAAAGAAAAAAAAGTAGCTGCTCTTATAAATGATTCAACACTAGTAACACTACAGGAGCATGCATGAATATGACAATTGGAATAAAATCAATTTTTCAACAATTTACCTGAAATTTAATTGATTCACATGTTCAAGTAAAATAAATAAAAACTACACTCCAAAAGAATAGTTGGAAATTTGAGGGAGTCAAGAGCGAAAAAAACAACAGGAGTACCGAGTAGGATGAATAATAAATAAATAAATAAAAATTGAAGTGAAATCAGAACTGTCACCATCTAAAACCAGAGGGATTTCTCTGTAAAACAAGAAAAAAATGTGACATCTGAATATGGTAAATAATAGAATGAAATATCTTGTAAATTGAAATCCCCCTGGTTTCTTGGCTGTGATTTTGTCCGACTTACTTCCTATGATGATGCGGCCTGTCGCCTTGCAGCCGCCACACTTTGCAAGTGAACTCAGTCCGGAATCTAGTTTTTCGTCGTCTTTACCTATCATACATCATCCGATGTACGATTATGACAGCAATGAAATGACAATATGATGGAAAGGTGGATGCAAGTGATATTGTATGTAAAAAAAATGTTACCTCTCCATTATTGTTACATGTACATATATATCATATATCTTACTATATTCAATTGAGTTGAAGCCTTATATATATATATCTAATGGTAACATTTTTTTTCCACCTCCTATCGATACAACAAAAAATGAAATAATAAACCTACCGATGAAAATAATTCCGGTTCCATTGCATTTGTGGCACTTGGTTACACTGGTAACGCCCCTTCGTTTAACAGGATGATGCCCAGGTTTGATTGCTGGATGAAAAACAAATTCACCATTAATACCAAAACATCAAGAAGTAAAAAAATTAATTGAATAGTAAAAAAGTCTGAAGGAGAACTCACTCTTTTTCACTTTGGTTGGATGGTGTTCGCAGGGATCTTCACTACCACATTCCTCACATACTTGAACTTTAGGCTTTTGATGCATATTTGTTTTATGGCTTTTTAATTCACCCGGCAAGGCAAAACAAGCACCACATGCATCACAAGTATATGGTCTCTCTGGTGTTGTTGCCACAGTGACAGTAGTAGGTGTCTGTACAACAACCTGCTGGGGTTGTTGTAAATTACTAGGTGTTGAATTATGAATTCTCTTGTGATGATTGAGTAAACTCAAATGACCAAACACCAAGCCACAAATGTCACATTTGAATGTTGCAGCATTCGTTGCAGCAGCAATACTCATTTGATTCAGTAGTGTATTATAACCAGCTGGCTGCACATCAAAACGATAGCAGCCCTTGTCATCGGTTGTTATTGCACCAATTGTGCTGATTGCATTAGTTTGTACCTTCTGCAGCATATTGACATTATAGTAAAATGGAAATTCAGCAGTTGTTGTTTGCTGCTGAGTCTTGTCCTCTTTTTTTTCAGTAACATACATTTGTTGGCCTTGCTGCTGGGACTGTTGGCCCTGTGCAGCTTGCTGCTGTTGAATTTGCTGAGGATCAAACATGGTTGCCTGTTGTTGTAACCAAAGCAAAAATAATTAATCATCACGAATAAAAAATGTTTATTAGTTATCATTGATAAAGTGATTAATTTTACCTGACGCTGTTCTGCGTAACCAGAATTACTCTGTTCAGTTTGTGTAAAACTATTAGTTTGTTCCGTTTGAGTAAACATGGAACACTTTACGGGCTGTTCGACCTGTTGACTCTGTTGATTCGGGATCTTTATGAGATTACGTTGATATCTGTGTGATTGTTGAAGATGATTGTGATCCTCCGCCGACTCGATTCGTAGGGGATCCTCTTTTATGTGCTGCACAAAATTAAACTATTTGAAAATTTATAAATTCGGTATTATAAAATATAAGAAAAAAAAATTAAGATTCCTGATACGCGCTTCTAAAAAGAGTTTTATAATCAAGTGTCCCTTCCCACTATTCTTTCTTTTTCTTTTTTTTTGCATTTTCCTCACAAGTATCCTTTATTTTTTGTGATTTTTTTTTCTTCCGTTTTGCTTGGGCGCGGGGCGCATACCTGCTGTATTTGATCAGGACGGGTTGCGCTCAACCAGACCACGTTGTTACCATTTGATTCTAGGGCCATTGATGCGCTGCCTTTGATCCTGCGCAATCAATGGACATGAATTATACAAAATAAAAAGAAATTAATTTTTTTTCTCATTTTTTGTCACTTGTGATTGGTAGTTTTTTTTTCTCTATATGTACATGAGTGAGTGATTCATGGATATTCATTCATTTCTCTCCTGTTGCATTAATATTACTTGCCAATCATGTGAATTATTATTTCTGTCAAATTTCTCTTGAACACTCTAATGAGTCCTATGACACGAAGGACAAAGGACAAGGAAATTTTAATCCAAAAAATCAAATCATGATAAACAGGTGTTTTTGCAATTTTACGTGATTGATATTTATCTTCCTCCCTGATTGAAATACACGCCGCAAAAGTTGAAATTTCGGTGCAAAGAAAAAATATAAAAGACAGTATAAAAAATACAGAAGGATATGTCATCATCATCAGCATCATCATGAGACATTAAAAGAAATGAATCATTAGAGATGTGTGTGGCACGCGCGAAAGAGGCGCTGCCCAGCGGCAAAAATTGCCAAAAAAAACGACTAGGAAAAAAAAATTTGAAGCATCAGAAAGTTCGAATTGGTTTTTTAAGGAAGAAAAAAAAATTGGAAAAAAATGAAATTCAAAGGATGAAAACAAATACAGAAAATGAAGAATGATAAAATATGTATGTCCATTATTACTCACATGTGATAACTTCTATGAAGAATTTATGATCTTCATGTCCGGCTTAGTACGCCCGGATGATCGTGGAGTTGCCATGACGGCGGTGGTAATAGTTGTAACTGTGGCACGAGTATCAACTGGACACGAATTTTTTTTACTCTTCAAATATTCTCATTAATTATAGAAAAATTAACCCCACAAAAGAGACACCTTGTTCGCATCAATGATAAAATCATAAACAAAATAATTAGAAAAACAGAAAAAAAATGGAAAACAAACTAAAAATGTGCAAATTGTAAGACACAACTCGGTCAAAGGTCAATCGTCCGTAAAACAATACTATACCGACAAAAAGTAAAAAAAACGTATTTTCTCATAAAACGGATGTCAATGTGAAGATTCTCCAGGATATAATGCAATGACAATTGTTTCAAATTGATAAGTGTTCAAATTTCGAGAGTCTCAGATTCATATTCGGTTCTGGCGGTTCCTGCGGCTTCTATCTCCCTTTTTTTTCTCACTCCACGTCGCCTCGATTGCCTCCTCGTTCATAAACAGTGTTTCTCACTCTCAAGCGATGGAAAAAAGAAGAAAAAAAAATTCGTCACATATAAAGAAATAAACAAAAGAAAAAAAAAGAAAAAAAAAATCACAATTATTATAGAAAAACAATTGATTGTTCCGAAGCTTTAGAGTCTATTCCAGTGAAGAAAATCTGTATAGAAGCACGAAGCGGCGTCAACAAACCCAACGACGGCCATTACACACACGCAACAAGGATAACAATGGTCGACAAAACCGAACGATAAACGTACCATACGAACACGTAAAACGATTAAACCCTACTACCTAATTATTATATCTCCTTTTATTCTCAAATAATTATTCAAATGATGAATAAAGTTCCATTATGCACAATTAATACACTTTATTCGTTGTCTCTTTGCCTTGTCTACTTGTCCTCCTCTTTCGTTACCTCGCACTCGCCTACAAGGCGTCTCGCTCTTTTAACGTTTTATAAACCCGTCTTTTTTTCTCTCACACACGCCGTTGCGGGATGGACGAACGCGACAGCGAGAGAGAGTCTGCTTCTTCCGTGACTCTAGAATAACCCCGTCAAGGTCGATTGCCCAGGAGTGGTGGAGCTCAACTACTGAACTCCACCAATCACAATGCAGGATTTTTTTTCTCTCTTGCAATGGGAGCGCTCATACCACTTACAAACTGTGGCGCGCGGGCGTCTAATCCGTGGCTATTGCTGCTCTTACTATTCCACCGTTGAACATTCATCCTCACACTCTCAATGTTACAGATTTTCCATCACTCGGCGAAGAGGCTTTATTACAAAAAAATTATGAAATGAAAATCCTTTATATTCGCATTTTAATGATCCTGTAATGCCTTTATTTTTTGATATTACAATTCCTGGAGAGTATAATGTTCAACGAGTCAGATGAAAAAATCGGAAAATTCAATTTTTACTGTAAATTGAGGAGGGAACTTGGCAAAATTACTACTTTACCAGGGCGCTGATAAAGCGGGAATTAAGCTAAGTTTCCTCGCTGTTCATATCGTCCTATGTATAAGTTTCAACTTTGATAATAATTTTCGTTTATTATTCGGTGGTGAAAAAATTCGAAAAAATTATGGTATATTCTGGATTACTTGATGAACTTGTCCTCAAATTTTCATAAAAACGTGACGGTTTTTTGTTCAAGTACGAAAGCTGATATTCTTCCTTAGATGGAATGTTTTACTTGCATCAGATTAAACAATCGTACAATTATCATTTTCTTCATCTACATTTGCTCATTATAATTATTCTCCAACAATAACAGTATAAATAAATGAAGTGAAAATTGATTGAAAAGTACAGGGGTTGATGAACGGGCTGGAAGGTTCGGCGCAGACGTGAAGATTAGGCGGGTGAGATTTGAAAAATGTAGTACTAATGATACAGAGAACATCCTCAGTCGTCGTCGCGACGTCGCAGCGACACCGTCTCCCCGTTGCCAATATCTACTGTTCCAAAAGAATAAAAAAAAAAAAAATTGTCTGAATGAATCAAATGGCAATGGATCACAAATAATTGAAATCATTTATAAATCAATTGATTGCTCAAGGATATTTTGTATTTCAATTGAGAATAAAGGAATTACGGTGAAAAATGTCGGAATCACCACAGCCACGTAGAGTAAGGGCTAGACCGAAGATAACATTACCGGTACCAGGACAATACACTAATTATCCACAAACACCAGTTGGATACGTAGGTACTCCAGCATTTGGTCAAACACCAATGCCATCAACTCCAGGATCTAATCAGCCCCAAGTCATGTACTACAATAAAGCCAGTGAATTTGTATTTGCACAATTCAAAGGTATCAAAGATTTTACGAAATCTGGCCTGAGCGTTGGTGAAAAGAGTGCATTCTGGCTCTATGAAAAAGTAAGAAATTCTTTGAGAAAGATAAATAAATAAAACGTATTATCATCATTCAAATGAATTAATCGATTGTATATGATTTGTTTATTTTTTTTCTTTCTGTATTTTAAGGTCAGTTCGTGGAGTAAACGATGGTTCACCCATATATTTCTAGTGGTGGTAGTTTTTTTCTACAGTATTGCCGGTGCTTGGCTCTTCATTTACGTTGAGGGAAGACAGGAAGAGCAATTGGAGCTGTCAATTCATGCTGATAGGTACTTTAAAACTCATTGATAATTGCAAATAGCTTTCATACAATTTTTCTTCTATTTTTGTTGTTTTTTGAAAAATCAGTAAATTATTAAATAATAAAAGTTTTTGTCAAGGAATAACACTATATGGGAAATTCGAGAATTGTGTGAGAAAAAAGATATATTTGATCAACCAAATGTATGGCGTGGACAAGTTGCTAATAAACTCATAGATTATGAGGATCAATTGAGGATACATTTTAAATATGGTTTTATGAATACCAAGGAGAAAGTATGGACATTTTGGAATGCAGTTTTCTACTGTGGTACAATCTACACAACTATTGGTAAGTGAGAGTGAAAAAAAGCTCTTCCTTATTCCATTTCTTTTCTCGAAAATCTTTAAATATATTACTAAAAAAAAATAAAGAAAAAAAAATCGTGACAAGATGAAATAAGAAAAATAAAATGATCCCACGCGTCCCCTATTTCGAGAACTGTGCGACACATTACCTTACGTAAGTGGAAATAGAAATGAAAAGATAAAAGCGAAAGATGAGACATACATGAATTCAGTGTAATTTTGGCTGAGTGATCACAAGTAATTGGAAAATTTTCGTCTATCCAAGAATTTATGAGAATAATGATTGATTGAAAGCGTTAAATAAGCGAATCATATGGTTGGCGAATAAAATAAACTATATTAAACATGAAATTAATCATAATGAGTATTCGATCCAGCTGTAGGACATACCTAGGCGTTTGAAGAAAAAAAGTAACAAGGATCAAGTTTGAATGCATATAGCGAGTATTGTGAACTCGAGTGGTGGGAGCTCGAGCTTTATTTTTGTCCGCATAGACGCGTTTCAGCGTGCGACTGGTCATATTATGCTTAAGTACGGCATTCAAATTGTAACCTAGTGATTCTGTACTGAAGTGAAAAAGAATTAGTGTTATCGTGATGGAGGATAGTTATACGGTACACAGACGTCGAAAGGCATCAGCAGCAGCTAGACGCCGTGATAAAACTCCAGAAGCACCACGACGTCCATTAGATGAAGATGATAGCAAAGATGAAGCCAGAGAAGAGGCTCGTGCGCGTATTCAACGTATGGTTGAAGATACAGAGCAAATGGAGGCATTGCACAATAATGAACAACCTAAATCCGAGGAACAGACTAAAGAAATAAAACAAATTGAAAGTGTTGAGGAACGTCAAACTCATGTCGTTGAGGCGCCAACAGATCAGCACATTTTAGAGGATTCCAAAGTGACTGAAATTGTTGAAACTGAAAATAGAATGGAATCTGTTAAACGAATACGAGAAACATCAAGAAGACGTGCCAAACGATCGCAGGAACGTTGGAGCACTAGTGATTCTGGGGCTGATGATGATAAATCAAGTAAGAGTGAGGCTGAAAGATATGAGAAAAAACGAGAGAAGAAGCCAAGACGTTTGAGAAAGGAATCAGCACAACGCAGTGAAAATAATGACACTGTTCGTTCGCGTAAATCTCGTAATTCTGAAGAACCTATTGCTCCGCCTCGCATAAGCAAGCCCTCTCATGCTGAAGAATCAAGTACTCTCCGTCCCATTCCCAATAGATCCTCCCATTCGGATGATTCAATCAATAGACGTCCCAGTAAATCATATTCGGATGAGCTTAGTAGCTCACGTTCTAGGAAATCCTCAAATTCAGAAGAACCGGAAGCTTCTCGTTACAAGCGAAAATCATCACTCAATGATGATCGCCCTGTTGATTCTCCTATCACACACGCCACTAAACAGATTATCCCACTAAGCAATGATAGTCTCATCCATGACCTTGAAATAGCTCAGCAAAAATATGGGAGACGTCAAATTGGAATTCTCGATGCAGATGAGGAGGACTATGTCAGTGCTAAGATGGAAGCTGCTCTGAGAAAGAGAAAGAGAAATAGAAGCCGGAAAGATAAAGAAGATACATCTTCGGACAAGGCTGAAGCCGTAGAAAGCGCGCAAAGTTCGGGTTTTTGGTCGTGGTTGAGATTTTTCAAATCCAAGGAAACAAAAGAAAAAGTTGATGTTATCGTGGAACCAATAGTGCTCCAGGAGAAAAAAGAAGAAAAAGAGGATAAAACCAAAAGAGAATCAAAATTTGTAGAATATTTAAAAATATTATCAGAAATTCGAACTGAATTCAAGATTTACGTGATTCAGAATCCCCAGGAAACTAGTATTTTGCGAAAACATAGAAATCGCTGTATCGCCGAATTACTTTTAATAATTATTTATTGCGGCTTAGGAGCTTTTGTCTTTCGATTTACGGAGGGTTCATTCGAACAGTTCTATAAGTGTGGTGTGAAGAGGGTGAAACGCGATTTTTTGGATAACTTGTGGAATTATAGTCACAATATGAAGGAAGATGATTGGAAAAGTATGGCAAGAAGAAAATTAATGGAATTTGAAGAACAACTTTATGCAGCTTACGATGCTGGTCTTCACACGTACAGTGGTCAAAAGAGCTGGAGTTTCCTTAATGCTTTTGTATATTGTCTAACAGTCATTACTACTATCGGTGAGAATTAAATTGATGAAATAATTTTCATGAATGACGATGGAAATTCAATCAACATGTATAATTTGGTCTTGATGATTATAAATGTGATGGCAAAGATTATTTTCTTGATTGTTTCAGGGTATGGCCACATTTACCCAACAACACCAACTGGTCAAGCAATTACAGTTATCTATGCTATATTTGGGATTCCCATGTTCTTAATAATTTTAGCTGATTTTGGTAAACTCTTTACTCGCGGTATGAAATTTCTTTGGGCATTCGTGAGACGGGTATATTACACAGGAAGTTGTCGGAAAGTTAGGCGCACTGCCCCAGTCCAGGTAATCAATGAAAATACTCGGTTTATCGAGCTTGTTATGCGAAAAAAAATACGCCACAAGTTTTTCTGCATTGTTCTCTATTGTTAATAGGAGGTAATGAAAGGAGTTCAATTGGTTTATGATTTTGCGACATTTCGCCGGCCCTCTCAAATGAATCCAGAGGATATTGAACAGATGAATAGACAACAAACTCCACAAACAATTTTGAATGTTGATGGAAATATACCACCACAACAGCCTGATACACCCGGTACACCGGCACTCTCTACATTTGCAATTGACGATGAATTTAATCTGCCAATATCAGTTGCAATCACACTACTCCTTGCTTATATATTCGTTGGTGCTACTGTATATAATATTTGGGAGGATTGGAATTTTTTCCAGAGTTTCTACTTTGTTTTTATATCAATGAGCACCATTGGCTTTGGTGATTTTGTGCCAAAGGTGAGAAAATACTAATTCATCTTTTGTTCAATATAAAATGTACATTGCTTAATGGCTGATATTTTTTTCATGCCGAATCCTAGATGGTAAGAAGCAGTCAGCTATTATAATTCTCGTTATTCCAAACACGTACATATAATTTGAATAATCCTTATTTAATGATATTTTTTTTTCCTCTAGCATCCTATATACATGATGTGCTCTATAGTGTATCTAGTTTTTGGCCTCGCCCTCACATCTATGTGTATCAACGTTGTACAAGTATGTCTTTCTTTTTCATCCGAAATATCTTCACTCCAGATAATAACTTGAGTGCAATTTATAATAAATTTTCTCATTAATATATAGGTAATGTTGTCGGATTCATTTAAACAAGCGAGCCAAAAGATAGGCGCCACAATAGGCTTCGAAGTTGCAGTGGACGATGGATCGATACAAACGACTGCACCACCACCAGTGGAAGTCGCCGATGTACACGCGACAATTAAAGAAGAGGATGAATTTAAAGAAACGAAGCAAGCGCCAAGAGCAAAAGAAGAAGAAGTTGATTTGTAAAAAATAATATTCAATTGTAAAATAACAGTACGCACACTCTATTTGTATTGATTTTTGCAAAAATTAATAAGCGTATTGCATACTTTTTGTGAGGTCCTTGAAACTATGACTTCAATGCGCATTTTAGGGATAATAATTTAAGACTGCTCTCAGATGAATAACAAGGAATGGTATCACAAGAGAATGTAACGAGATCATTTTTGCTAATGATTAGAGAGTATCGTTGTATATATACATATATACATATATATAGAGAGAGAAAGAGAAAGAATAATTGTCTGTGCTCTGTCACGCTGTGTATTGCCGAAATAAGTTAAAAAACAAAAAAAAACTCTTGTGCCTTTTAATAAAGAATCGAAAAATTGTCAGGAGTGTTTGACAGTTTTTTTAGACCTCATCCATTACAGCTTTTCAAATTTACATCAATCATCCCGCAAGGCTTTCCGTAAAGAGAAAAAATTGGGATAAATTCAAGATCGCGAAGGATATTACTATTTTCATCCGTCAGAAATCAGAATTTCAGCAGCTTCCAGATGTATCATGCCAAGGATATTGACTAATCTATAAAATTTCATTCTTTCTACTTGATTGGCCCGCAAGAATTTGCCATGTTATACTCTTTCTATGGCATTGCAGTGTGTGCGCGCGTATATTTCCTAAAGGTAGAACTCTTGACGTCACTTGTACCGCAGTGGCGTTTTCTATCTCTGTAGGAGTGTGAGAGAGATAGCGAGTCATAGTTATATAGTAACAACACACAGATAGTAAGAGAGCATGAGTGAATGAGGGAGGAGTGGTGGTGGTAGGTTGTTGTCGTTTTTAGTATCAGACAATATGGCATCCATATGACATCGGTATTATTGTTGACGGATTTGAAAAGTTTTTTTTCATTTTTATTTTAATTTGTCAACTGTTAAGATATACAAAGTGAGGTGCAAAATGTCACACGTACAGTATGTTGATGAATTAGTTAAGGAGTACTTGCTGTTCAGGGGTTTTACTCAGACACTCAGAGCATTTGACAATGAATTAAAATCTGAAAAGGAAAAGGGCTTTAGGGTAAGTGAATGCCAAATTATTCGGGAATTAATTGAGTAATGAACGTATTCATTTCATAGCTTTCAATGTTTCTAGGTGGATAAAATAGTGGATCAATTGATGCAGTATATTTATACCTTTGATCTCATGTCATTGAGAGAATTGTGGAGTCACTTGGACACAAGGATGTTTTCTCGATTGGAGAATCATTTTACTCCTGGTGTTAAGAAACTTGAGAATGCGGTCTTGAAAATGTATCTTGTTAATGCTACTGTGAATAATAAACCCGAGAGAATTCAAGAGTTTTTTACGAAATTGACACCGGAATTACAGGGACATGCAGAATGGAAAGATTGGTTTGGTAAATACATGAGTTCACTTATTTCTTTATGTATAAGGAGAATATTATAATTCAGGTTTTTCTTCATTGGTCTTGCAGCATTTCCATTCATTAAAAATCCAGAAGACAATCCAATATACTCAGTACATTTTAGTAAACAGTGGCAGGATACAATGCTTGTATCACTTCACAATTTTTTGGCAACTATATTTCAAGTGAGTGACGATTGGATAATTATTTTTCTTAAATGTTAGAAGAAACTGGTGTTAAATGGACACTTCAATTGCATTCTATTGAAAAGTTGGGGAAATTTTCCATGGAAAACATGTGTCAGAATTTTAAAAATTGACTTACTATCAATAAAACTAGTGATATCCCTCAAAATGTGAGATTTGACACATGTTTTTTACAGCAAATTTCCTCAGCTTTCCAACGAAATCATCAGGAAAAAACCTATCTTCAATATTTCTATTGATTTCGAATGATTTCCCGAATATGGAACATGAAAACCAAAACGTGTCCGTTTCACCCCTCACATTCTTTTTACCCTATCTCTTATATTGACATTTCTAAATCCATGTAGTGTATGCCACAACCAACGTTACTCACTATCGATGAAGATTCAAATAAATTAAAACGTTTGCAAGAAGAAAATGAAATGCTCAAACAATGTCTTAGTGAATCGACTAAAATTGAAAATATCTCAGACATTAATCCAGGTTCTACACCCCAACATCCACCAATCATGGATGATTTTTACATAATTGCTCAGTGAGTATTTTGCATGACATCATGTGTAAACCAAATTGTTCATCATGATATTGAAATGGATGGAAACAATTACATTTTCTGTAGAGAATCACCGTTAATGGAGAATCCAAAGACCCTCAGAAGTTTGATAAAAAATATTGGTGGTGGCTCAAGTCCCATATTATATCGTAAATCCATATCAAGTGGAAAAAAAATCAGTGAAGAGGTAACTTCAACAAAAAGAACAAATACAAAGGGACGTGTCAATTCATTGAGTAAGGGTGAGCTCGGTAATAAGAGAAGTATGAGCTGTGATTCGAGATTAACAAGAAAAAGAGACTCGTCAGTAGACACGGCGATTGAAAGGAAAACCAAAGATAAAATTGAGTCAAGTTATATTCTATTAAGTCAAGTAAGTAAAATTCGTCATTCAAACAACAGTTCATGAAATAAAAACGTTGGAAAACTATTTCAGGAAGAATATACAGAGCATAAAACGTCAATAATCCAGTGCAAGAGTAATGCCTCTGGATCGTATGTAGCAACCGGAGATGCCGATGGTATTATTAAAGTATGGACCCCCATACCATCACCAAAGTAATTATTCGAGTTTCTTTTGCCAATGAGTTCGAGAAATTCAATCAGAAATTAAAACGGAATATTTCCTTTTTCTCGTAGGACTGTAGCAACATTTGCGTCAACTACTTCAAATTCAAATAAGGCTGTGACAGCACTCGATTGGATCTCGAAGAATGAACGTTATTTTCTACACGGTGATAATAGTGGATCAATTCAATTACACGATACTAGAGACTGTAAAATCCTCTGGGAAATTCAGCATGAAGGTTCAAGAATTGTAACTCTACTCTGCAATCCAACAGATTCGACATTTGTTTGCTCTTTATCTGACCCAAACGAGGGAAAAATTCTTCTCTATGATGTAAAGACTAAAAAATTGGAGAGAACACTGCCAATGGAGGGAAATGTAACAGCACTATGTTCAGCATTCAATCACAATGGGCAGTTATTGATAACTGGTTTATCAAATGGAAACATATTGATACATGATTTGAGACGGAATGAGATTATAGATAATCTGAGTTGCCACTCGAGTCCTGTAATTGATATTGAACTCATCAATGATTATACAAATATTTGTGTTCAGAGTGAAGACGGAAAGTTATGCCAAAGAAGTTTGAATCATACGGGTAAAATCATGTGGGAAACGAAGATCAAAATTGAAAAAAATGCTATCCATGGGAAACTGTTCACTTTTGATCAAAGCGGAAGTCATATGCTACTTTGCACGAATACTGGAGGCAACATATATAAGGTAAGAGATTTATTAGACGTTTTCAATGGTTTCCAACTCTAAAAGTTAATTTAATTGTTGCAGATGCCACCCGGAGCTCAAGCAAAGGTCTTGGAACTTGGTGGGCACAAAGGAACGCTGTGCTGCGACTGGTCTACTGCCAATCAATCTGGTACTTGTATTACTGGTGGTGCTGAAGGCAAGGCAAGAGTATCTACCTTGCTATCACCATGATACAGGAATAAAATTAGCATTTGTATAAATTCGTAAATATTCCAAAAACACACGATCACTTGATATTTTTCTTTTTTTTTCTAATGAGATCGTAATGAGTCATTTAGTAATTGTAAGAAAATTTGTAGATAATGTCACATACTGTAATAAATAAATTTATAAAAAAAAAAGATATTCTTCTAAATGGCAAGAAATTTTGGATGCTGCTTATGTGCTGACCAGCGATGAAATGGACCAGTCTTATCAAGTTGAGGAGACCAGAAACGCCTGAGTGCTTCACTTATTTCTGAAGGAGTCACAGGTTTCAGAGATGCACCCTGGAAAGAATCATTTATAAATTCACATTATCATGCTTTACAATACAAGATGTACCTTGCCATGCTGATAAGGTTTATATGTAGCAGGATTACAATAACCCAGCCTCAGTCTATCCAATGAATCGCCATGAATTTTTGTCTGATCTTGTCGAACTAAGAATGCTAGATCCATTATCTGTGCTACTGTTTCATAGGCCAAATATCCCAATATAGTATAGGCCTGTTTTGAAATCTTCATATCACCCTCTGTCGAGATCCAACTGCCAAATTTGTGGGTATATTTATTTGCAAATGAAGCACATCTTGCTTTGCTGTACTCCATGTAATGAACAGTGTCCATTTTACGTGATAACATTTCAGCACGTAAATCACGAGTTTGTTTAACATCATCGATTGTCTTTACATCGTCGGGGCTTTCAATATTACCGAGGAATTTGCGAAAACGAATTTGATGCTTGGCATCATCTGATTCATCTGCACATGCTGCAAAAGGATCGGTGTCCAGCATTTTACTCATGTTTGCTTTGAATTCTTTCAGTTCTGTAATAGAATCGAACTCTCCATCAATTATTTTGTTTTTGTTAAATCATGAAGACAACTTGAATAAGGGGAGTGGGGACAAATAGAACCGAAGATATTCTCAAAAAACTCAAAATTTTCAAAGAAAGGAAGGGTTTTACTCCTCTAAAATGCTCAAAAAAGTCAAAATCGCCAAAAATTCGAAATAATTAGTTCCAGAACATGTTTCCCGCCTAAAATTTCCTCGACTTTCCAATGAAATCATTAAAAACAATCCACCGCCAATATTTTTATTTATTTCAAGAGTTTCCCATAATATTTGCCTAAAAATTTAGATGTGTCTATTTTACTCATGATGTCCATTTTGTCCCACCTTCCGCTATACTTACGGAGATATTTCAGCAAACGTTTCAATTTAACTTTATCTCGACGAAGTAGAAACAAAAAGTCCTCCTCATCAACAATCTTTGATTGTCTATTGTCAGCTACTCTGCAAGCTTCATAAACAATAGCTTTCATTTGTCGTTGAACAACATCATTTATTATCGTAGCTGATTCTATCAGAGGTTCTGAACAGTCACCAAATCCATACATCATTCGCCTGATTTCTAGAATTAATTATTATAATGAGGATAAATATTGTAATTCTTCAAATTCTAACCTATCAACTTATAAATAAGACCTTTACCCGTAATGTAATTCGCAGGCTCGCATTTCCAATCATTGACTTCACTTGTCTTTGATACTGATTCTGTCATTTCATCAATTTTATTTTATTCAACACTTCGGAAACTTTAAATGAGCATTTTTTTCAATCATAGATTTGTTATGACACGAGAATTAATACACAAAATGAGCGCCACTGTCTGTTACTCTATTTTCAAACCCTGCTTCAACGGTTCTCCCCTATTCCCAATTAACAATGTATAATCGCAATTAAAAATGATAGAATACAAATTTATTTCAGTAAATTTTTCATAAATGGATAATTTACAATAATGCAAGTTGAATTGTTTTAGCCAGTTTCAGCAGCAACATGTTCGGGGACGACTTTAGCAACTTTTCGAAATTCTTTAACAAGTGTTTTCGGGCACTGCATTTCTGTCCAACTAATTGGTACCATAGAAACTCCTGCAATGAAAATTAATAATTAATAATGCACATAAATGTACACAGAGATGAGATGAAAAATTTTATACAGACCCTCTTCACTGTGTGCAACAACAACACCCAATTCATTTTCTGCTGTACTAAGGGAATAAGTATGTGCCTCAGTCATTGGCATCTATTTTGGAATCATAAGGATGGATATAATTCATATAAAATTGATTCTCAGAAAGGTAGGGGAAGATAACACATTTCAGTAGCATTGGAATGTCAGTGTTACCCCAGTTTTCTCTATAATTACATTTAAATTAAAAAGGATACAACTCGGGCAAGGATAATATCTCCAGGCCGAAAAGATTTGTACAATTCAACTCTGTCCTTCTCGGTAGCTCTAACATCCTCTTTCCTCAATATTCCTCGGTATGATCTTGATAATACAACGTCGCCAATGCATTTCATAATGCATTTACAGAATCTCTGATTCACTATTGTTATCATTGCAGTAACAATGTCCCCAGGTGCTGGTACGATACTTTGTTCAGTTGTCCCATGAACAATTATGGTTTTAATCTGATGAGAATGAATAACTAAAGAGCTAGTAGGAGAAGGTGGAATAAAATGGACACTCCAATTGAACTGTTCGAGAATGAAATTTTCTGACCTACTCTTTAGGCCAAATTTTGAAGAGGTTTGCCTTTTGAAAATCGAAAAAACTTACTTTTTCGTGGATATCTCGAATTCTGTTGGTCGTAGCAATCTGGGTTCATTCTCAAATGAAAGGTGAGCTCATTTCTCATTGATTTGTGTAGTTCAAAATTTTTTTAAATCTTCCAAATATTCATAGGTCATTTTCTGCAAATCAGTTTTTGCCCTACGAATACTTGAAACATTGATATTTTTCTTTTTAAACCCCATAAATTAATGGGAAATGAGCTCACCTCTCATTTGATGTCAGCCCCAGGTCGCTATGATCAATAGAACCAGAGATCTTCTCGAAAAACTGAAATTTCTCCAAAAGCAAAAGGCTTTTACCTTCAAATCCTGACCAACAAATAGAATTTTTGAAAAATTCCAAAAAATAACTTTCGACATATGATTTCCATGTAAAATTTCCTCATCTTTCCACTGAAATTATCAGAAAAAATCTATCTTCACTATCTGAATCCATTTCGAGTCGATTTCATAGTACAAACTACCAAAACCCTTTTTAGTTCTACCCTTCGTGTCCATTTTATTCCACCTTCCCCTACGAATAATCATGTAAAACTTTTTTCAGAGCCAAGACCTCCACCAAAGGATGAGTCAACAATACATATTGACTAGCCTTTTCATAGAGGTCTGTTCGAGAGGAATCAAGATAAGATGATAGTGCAATGTCTGTTTTACATTAATAATGTAAGGATGACTTCGAGCTAATTAGAGCCAATTAAAAAACAGCCTGAATTAATTACATTGTCGTCATCTAGTATTTCAACAGTTCCTGCTAATTTTGCATAGATGTAGCCATTCAATTCGTACGTTCCAGGTCCAGGAAGACTGAGTTTATTTGATAAACATAATCGTTGCCCTAAAAAATGTATAGAGAAAATAGGTTAAAAAGATCATTAAATGCTATGGACCAATATTATCTCAATTAACGATCAAAATATCATCTTACCCGGTACGCAAACAATGGGTTCTTTATTTCCTTCCATTATTATTCATAAATATAATTATCCTATTCAGTTTATATCTTTCATTTTCTTTTTCCAAGTTATAACATGTGAGATAAATTGTAAACAAGTGTGACAGCATTCGGCAATAGCGACATACTCGTTAAATTTTCGAACTAAAGCAATCTCTTTTCTCATATAAAAAAACACAAAATTGATTTATAAACTTTATTCATTCTCATCACAATTGGAATGCCAGTTGATAAGAAACGTCAGTCCACTTAGTGCATTCAAGATGGAGGCATTTAATCTAAAAGAAGTACTTGAAAAATATTTACCTGAGCCAGAATTGGGCCAGGCAAAATCGCTACTTTATGGCAATGGTTGCAGGTAAATTTAGTTATCTACTCAATAATGAAATCATTGTTGTTATTTATAAATAAATTTGAATTATTTTCAGAGAAATTGGACAGGGTTCAACGGAAGCTGGTTTTGAAGTCAAGTTATACTCGTTGGTGGACACTGCTGTCGAAGAATCAACGAATCGTCGAAGGATCGTTCGAGTAGGATTAATTCAACATTCGATAGTACATCCAACAGACTTTCCAATAATAGAGCAACGAAATGCGATTCAGAATAAAATCGAAAAATATATCGAACGCGCTGCTGCAGCGGGGGTCAATATAATTTGTCTCCAAGAGGCCTGGTGTATGTATCCTATGAAAGCTTTTTGTATTACCAATGAGAATAACTTAATTATATGAAGCTATGCCATTTTTCAGCCATGCCTTTTGTATTCTGCACGAGAGAAAAGTATCCATGGGTTGAATTTGCTGAGGATGCCCTTACTGGGCCAAGCACTCAGTTATTATCAAAACTTGCCAGTAGCCACAAAATGGTTATCATTTCTCCAATTTTGGAAAGGGACAGTATTCATGGAGATACATTGTGGAATACTTCTGTAGTAATTGATGCAGACGGTCATGTTTTGGGTAAACACAGGAAGAACCATATACCACGAGTCGGAGACTTTAATGAGTCAACTTATTATATGGAAGGCAATACTGGGCATCCTGTTTTTGAGACACGCTACGGTAAAATAGCAATTAACATCTGTTATGGACGTCATCATCCATTAAATTGGACAATGTTTGGTATAAACGGTGCGGAGGTAATTACAGTAATTTTAATCTTTTTGCCTTTTATCCAAGGTTATCTCGTAAAGTAGGAATTATCGTCAAGATAACGAGACGCAATAACAAGGTATTCAAAAATAACGTACACAGTATTTTCATTCCAGATTGTTTTCAATCCATCTGCAACTGTTGGCACTTTATCAGAGCCTCTGTGGCCAATTGAAGCTCGATGCGCTGCAATAGCTAATAGTTATTTTACATGCGCAATTAATCGTGTTGGAACTGAAGTTTTTCCCAATGAATTTACTTCGGGTAATGGCAAACCTGCTCACAAGGATTTTGGACACTTTTATGGATCGACTTATGTTACTGGCCCCGATGGAACCCGTACGCCTGGCCTAAGTCGAGACAAGGATGGATTGCTCGTTGTCGAAATGGATCTCAATTCTTGTCGTCAAGCAAAAGATCAATGGGGATTTCGCGTAAGAATTTCATTTATTCATTTAATTTATATCGTTATTACTAAAATCTTGATAATTTTATGATTATCATTCATGTAGATGACGCAGAGACTGGACATGTACGCGAAAGCCCTCAACGAAGCTATCAAACCAGACTTTAAACCACAGATAATAAAGAAGAAAACGGAAGAATAAAGTGTACCAGATATTGATAAAAAATTATTTTTTATATTTACTCTTGTGGTTTTATGATATGGGAAATTTAATATCTATTTTTAAAAAAGAGAATAACTATTTTAATACATTTAACTAGGACGTTGATACTGTATTGAATGCCGTATTATGCGTTTGTTTACGATAATGTAGGGCCTCTTGATACGCCTTTTTAACGGCTTTACGATCAGCTGGTTTTCGAGATTCTATCAATTTTGCTTCATCCACCTTCTGTGAGACACCCAATTTTTCTAACTTTTCACCAGGTAGCCATTGCCTGAAACACATTGTTAATTATGAAATTGTTATCTATTTGTTATTCTCAATAAAGAGATAATCAATGAAAATTGTTGGAACAATTGATGTACTAACCATGTTCTTTTAGTATCGAAGAATAGAACAAGATGAACTGGATCTTTATAATTAATGGCAAGCGCTAAAACATCATCTGGTGGGGCTGGAATGGGAACACCTTTGTGCACCGTACCTCTTGGAGTATTTGGATCAATTATTAGAGCAGGATACCATGGATAGCCTCGACACTTGGCCCAAACGAGTGTCAGTGCTTCCAATCGGCTGTCATCTTTTTTTTTAGTTCCCTCATCGTCCTTGATCTTTTTTGAGTTTTGCGGAGGCTCGCTATCTTCTTCTTGCTCTTCTTCTTGATCTTCCTCTTCTTCCTCATCTAGATCAGGCGTTGTAGATCTACTTGTTGAACAGCTGCTGCAGCTTGACGATTGGCTATCACCCTCACCAATATCACTGTCAATATTACGGCTCCTGTATACTCTAAAGCTGTCTGCTTGCTTCTTCAATTCTTCATGGACCGGGGTCTGTCCCCCTTTACTTGCTCGTGCCTTGGCTTTTCTTGTGAATAATACAGCTGTTCGACGATTCACTCCACCAACAATCTCTTTTTCGCCCGTTTGGCTTTCAGACTCTGTACGCGTACGATTAACACGTTCTCTTTTTCGAGACTTGCAAACAATTTGCTCAGTTTCTGGAGGTTGAGGATCTAATTCTGGATAATCTTTGCGAACCTGCTCGATAAGAGCCCCACCTTGTTCACGCATTTTGAGACCGGCTCGATAAAACATTGTATCTTTACGATTATAAGCTAGACAATTGCTTACCATCAAATTAAAGTCACTCTGAAAAGCCGAAAGAGTATCGTACTCTTGTTTCTCTATTTTGACCTCCATTGTTGATAGATCCATAGGTTGCGAGACAATGTCCAAATAATCCGGAACTTGACTGATATTGACAGGTTGTCCAAAAACATCATTATGATCCTTGGCTTTTATTGCTTTTAACAGGGTCTGTAAAACACTTTGCAGAGGCACAAGCTCAAACCACAAACATTTTTCCTTTACTTTGAATAATTCTTTCTTGAGTTTTTCCCTCTTACGAACGAGTTCGCACAGCAATCTCGCACGTTCCAAGTCTTGTCGTAAACATTGCCAATATTTCAATTGACGATATAGTTCACCTCGTAATTCACCATCTGCTGGCGGAGAATGTCCACCAAGAGGAGGTGGTCTTCCATGTGGATGTGAACTCTGTAGGCGACGTAATAAAGGCACACCATTCCGATGTTGTCGTTTCAAGGTCCAATAAGCTATGAGACGTTGAATCAATTGACTTCTTTTTGGAAGGCCTTCGGCAAGACTAGCAATTTCGCGAATTCTCTCGGGTGGAATGGTAGGAATGGAGATAACTGGAGCTGAAGATGTCTTTTTATTTGCAATAGCTCTTCTTCTGGCATCGGCTGGATTAGTAGAGGGTTGATAATCGGAAGGAGTGTGTGCCTCGCAATAAGCAGTTTTTTGTACCAGCATAGGCTCACCATTGGATGGCTGTACAGTTCTCATTCTCATACATAAGCCAGCCTGTTGCGCACAGGTAACATGAAATGCTGCATAACAATTACTTTTATGACACTGTATGCATGCCCCAGCACTTCTTCGTTTACACACACAGCACGTTAATCTCCATCGTGCAGCAGGAATGCTTTCAATACTATCAATTGGTTCAAGAAAAACCGTATTAGCAAAGCGTACTTCGGGTATCCACAGGGCGCAGACAACGTGTGCCCAGGTCGCTGGACGATCAGTTTGTTTAAACGCACCGCCACGATTTGGACACAAAACGCAGTCTACTGCCCTAGATGGACTCTGCAGACATCTTCTGCAAAGCCACTGACCCTCTGGTATATAAGGTACGCCATAGCAATCCTGATGTACGGCTAAATTACACATATCGCAAAATAATATGGCATTACTATTTTGGCATTCACCATCCATACAAATACAGCATACAGCATCTTCATCAGCAGCAATTCCACCACCTCCATTACTTTGCTGTTGGAAATACGATTCTTTTTCCAATCTATCCATCAATAATTCGAAGGTATCAGGCTCCATCGGTGGCAAACCCGATGATATTCTCCGTTCATTCATTACTGTCAACCAGGCAGAGTCTTCCTCATCGAGATCATATTCTACTTCACCGTCTAGCTCTTCTCCACTTTTTTCCATAAATCTTACATATGAATTTGGAAGAGGCTCAGCTTCTCCAATCTGTTTCTCGTAACCAACCAATTCTTTGACTACTGCAACTGGCAGAGTACTTGGTATTATGGCTTTTTCTTCTTTCTCTTTCTCAAGAGTTTGTGCTAATAATTTCTTCTCATCTATTTCCACATCATCTATTGAAGCTATTGGAATACTCTCATTTATACCCATTTTGTAAGTTTTCCCAGACGTATCGTCACCCAAGGGAGTCATCTGAAATGAAAAATGTATAATTAATCGAGCTACTCAATTATTTTTTCATCATTCAATAATCATGCATAATAATCCATATTTTTGAATCAAAATTTAAGCATTACCAGGACAAAACGTGTTGCCTCCTGTGGAGTAAGTACTTTCTGTGTTATTGCTGCTGTCAATTCATTTTTAACACCCACCCTGTTCCTCTTCTTCTTATTCGATTGTGGTGTATTCATGATTCTTTTCTCTATATTATTATATTACATATATTTATATATTAAATTATCAAAATATCACTCGCATTACGTAAAAACAATGTTACACTCAAAGTTTGAGTCACGACTCCATAATACATGTGAGAGTCTTTTCATGTTTTCTCGTAGAAATTTTTTTAAATTCAATAAATATGAGCAGTAATTTCCCACAAAATATTCCAATAAATCACAAATTTCTTAGTGAATACTCCAGTGAATACACATTGATAATTGCTGAATTATTATTCGAGGTTATGAGAATGCTTACTGAAAAAAAAAAAATCCAAACATCCAAACACCGGAACTGGCGGTGCCCGTGGCACCAGCGCGCCATTTTTATTTTCACAAAGTTGGCAGCACTGTTTAAAAGCGTCATGTGAGGGGCGCCTGCAAATGGGGCAGTGGCGTTTGGTTAAAATTTCCGCGGCGTGTTCATATGTACTGAAGAGACAGAGCTATAGCGAAAGAAAGAGAAAAAAAGCAAAGATTTTGACGTAGTACTGTATATGATATACGTGGGTTAGAGTCTAGCCTCTTCGGTTCACATGGGAATTAGTCCTCTTTAGTATCAATTATTAGATTATATTAATCAAGAGTTTTTTCTTTTTTGTGTCTTGTGGGCCTGTGCATTTTAATAATTTTTTTTCATTAATAAATATATATATAAGTACATATATAAACATATTACATATATATATATATATTGTATATATATATATATATAAACAGTAAACAAGGATAACATTTGGTTTGACCATGGGAAACGTACACACTTGCGGTCCAAATGAGGCTCTTGTTGTATCAGGTATATTTAATTGTTGTAATGCACGATTGCTTTATTTCATTTATGTGTTTTGTGATATCTCCAAGTTCTTCAGAGTACTTTTTTGGATTTAAAAAACAATTTATGATGGATTAAAATATAGCGTTATATGCCGTGGAATTTATTGATAAGAGCGATTACGTGATACTATCGAGGTTATCAATGAAGACACACTTGGTGATCTCATGAAAGATGAATTTTTAGAATGACCTTGAGTTTTAGTTTCACGCTAACTCACAACTTGTTGTTTGGATCTGTCGCTCAACATTTTTTTCGTAATTTTTTTTTCCTCCGTATGAGTTTCGCTGTAGGCTGTGAGTCATAGTGCATGTGTGTCCCCTATTAGATATTCCGGTGTTTTGTATTTGACCTGATTATGAAATGGAATGTAGTACAAATTTTTATGGATGGAGGAAAGATTGTTATAGGCCGTCCTTAATTTATTGTTCTTGATACATGAGTATACAATGTATGTATAAAATGATTGAATAATGCTTGGTGATGATATTGACGGGGGACGTGCACTTTTAACGATTGACCTATCTTTATGGGGGCATTATTTTTTAAAATATCCCCATGCTCGCTTGATCATGTCGGCACCTTTTTCTCCAATCATATAAATACCAGCATTAATATGACCAACTGGCATTTTTGGCATTATGGAGGCGTCAATAACTCGGAGTCTTTGAATTCCATGCACTCTTAGTTCAGGATCAACGACAGCTGTTGGATCGTCGACGGGGCCCATTTTGGCAGTGCCCAATTCATGATCCATCAATGATGGCAAATGTCGAATAGCACAGCGCCAATAATCATCACATGCAAATGGAAACATTTCACAGCCGGGAATTGGAATTGAATGGAGTCTTGAACCAAATCGTTGAAAATGTTTTGATTCAGATATTTCTATAGCTATCTTGATTCCCTCGAGAATAATTTCTATATCATAAGGCTCTGTGAGGAGATTGGCATTTATAATGGGATGATCAAGAGGATTTTTCGATCTCAATGTTATTCGACCACGGCTTCGTGGCTGTTGAACTATTGGCCAAATAGACCAAACATTCACATTTTCAATGGGTTTGTAAACCTTATTATATACTCTGTCGGAAATTCCGAGGCCTGTTCGAAGGGCAACATCATTATCTGAACTCAGGGATCCACCAACAAATAGTAATTCAAGATTAGGTAATGGACTGTTGGGATTCTTTGTATTAACAAATGCAATCGCCTCAGCTCCACCAGGTACAGCTATTGGACCTGATTGATCAAAAGCATAACGTGCAATTTGTTCTGGATTAAATATGTTTTTCTCAATGATGCTGACACTTTGATTAACTAAAAATGTTAAACCAAGGAATCCAACGTGTTCATGAAGATTATATCCAACTGCTGCATCTTTCCTCACTTTTATGCCAAGTTCTTCCAGGTGCTCTCGTGGCCCAATGCCAGATAGCATCAATAGTTTTGCACTGTCAATTGTTCCTGCTGATAAAATAACTTCTTTATCAGCGAAAATTTTGTATCTAGTATTTTTAATCACAACTTTAACTCCATAAGCACGATTATTCTCGTCAATCAAGACTTTTGTAACCAATGCTCCTGGTACAATCTCTAAATTTGGTCGATTGTTTGTCAGATATGCTCTTGATGCACTGCATCTAGAACCTTGGTCCATATTAAGTTGAAGATATGAGAAACCAATTTGTTTGGGTCCATTGTAGTCAAGTATGTCGTAACCCATTTGTCTTCCAGTTTCCAAAAATGATGTTGCGAGAGGTGTATGAAAGGGACAATGCTGAACGCATAATCTACCATGTGTACCATGATAAGATGAATTGTACCATTCTAGAAAATTGGAAAATCATATTATAAAAGAACTCTCAATAGTATATTACCTGAAAGCTGCGGTAAAGTATTTTCTGATGAGGTTGCAAAGTGAACCAAAGACGAGTCTTGTAATCACACCAGTCAGAAAATACTTTGCGTACGTGTAAGATACAGCATGTTATTGTACACAACGCTTAGCAATTGGCACTTATCTCACGCATAACGATAAATTATTCTTACCTGGAATCTTCAATTTTTCACTCTTCTTGAAATATGGAAGTACTTCTTCGTAGGACCATCCATAATTTCCTAATTCTGCCCAATGATCGTAATCAAATCTATTTCCTCTAGTGTGAATCATATAATTCAGTGTACTCGAGCCTCCCAATGATTTTCCTCTAGGCCATGGGCATACATGGTCGACCATTCCTAGACATGCATGTGTTTGTGGCTCCAATTTGTAGCCCCAATTATAGTCGGTATGCTGAAAGTAACTCACAATTATGGGAATTTGATTGAAAACCCCTTCTGGTTTTCCCGCTTCTAGAAGTAGAACTCTCCAATCGGGATTTTCTGCTAGTCGATATGCTACTGAAGAGCCACCGGAACCTGCACCGACGACGATAAAATCATAATGAGAACTCGTTGGCAATGGTGATGTTCTGATTTTCCAACTTTCTTGTAATCCATAACGTCCAAGCAAATCCAAGATTTTTATACTGCATGATAATTGTACGACAAATAGTAGAGAAACAAAGATTCCTAGCACTCGCATTCTTCTGTAATAGATAGAGTCGATTAAAAGCTTTCTTTTCCCGTAATCGAAGTTCCTATTAACAGGTATAGTTATTGAAATTTGAAGGCTGAATGTCTATTTTTTTTCTATACAATCATCAAAGTGAGCAATCTCCAATCTGACTATTATTTCGTCAAGTTTTAGAGGTAAATTTCTTCTACAGACTATACTACAATGTGTGATTGATCCGAAGAATCCCAAGGCCATGGGTTGTTGACCTCTGTTTCTTCTTCCATTCAAATTATTGGCATTGGTGTAAAATCATAAATAGAATTCCATCGAATTAGAATAATATAAAACACTCTCCATCAGTGCATATTTATTTGAAAAAGACAACTTGATTTTTCATAGTCATAATGAATGATTGGAAGAAAAATGAATCTATTAAACTCCACACAAGAAATTCTTAGAAAGCAAATATAAATGGCCGAAATTGCAGCTGTAACTTGACTTACCCTCGCAATCTTCTACAATTGAATATTGAGTATTGAATGCCAGCAAGTTTGAGCAAAGTATCCTCCCCTGGATGATACTAATGGGTATTTAAGCCAGTCTTGGGAGTAGGGAGATTGATACAAGTGAGGACCGGTTCCCGCATTTTTAATTTTTTCATTCCACCAATGTTCTTCTGCGCCAGAGGGGAAGGGGAACATATCGCAAAGAAATGGCGATATGGCCAGGAGATTTACAATATTTACCTTTTTTTGAGTGGAATTAAGAGTACACACGTATGGCAATGGAAGTTTTTTTTATTTAATATTCTTAAGAAATATTTCTACACTGATGACTTAATTAATATTTGTCACGTCCGTGAGCTTTGTTATATAAGAAAAAATAATAAGAATAACTAATTTCGTTGCCAATCTTGTTTAATCATGTCAGCGGCCTTTTCTCCAATCATATAAATTCCGGCATTGACATGTCCAACTGGCATCGTTGGCATAACAGAAGCATCGACTATTCTCAATCCTTTGACACCATGAACTCTCAGTCTTGGATCTACAACTGCATTAGAGTCTGTTGATGGTCCCATTTTAGCAGTTCCAATCTCATGATTCATCATTGATGGCAAATATCGTATGGCACATCTCCAGTAATCATCAGTGCCAAATTGAATGGCTTGACATCCAGGAATTTTTATTGTATGAATTCGTATGCCATATTTTTGAAAAGGTGGAGTTGAGATTATTCGAATAGCATGCTTGATACCTTCTAGAATAATTTCTATATCAGCAGGATGTGAAAAAAAGTTTGGTTCTATAATTGGTGAATCATAAGGATTCTTTGATTTTAGTTTTATTCTACCATAGCTGCGAGGATTTTGAATAATTGGCCAGATAGAGAAGGCATCCTTTCCCTCGATTGGTTTGAATACGGTATTATAGACTTTATCAGACACACCATATCCCTTTCGCACGGAAATTCCATTATCAGAATGTAATGAGCCAGAATTGAACAAAAGCTCCACATCAGGACGTCTATCGATCGCATATTTTGTTCGAATGAAAGCAAGTGCTTCAGCACCGCCCGGTATTGAGAGGGGTCCAGATCTATTGAGGACGTAATCCATCAAATAATGTGGTTTCGTCATTCTTTCTTGCAATAGGCTGACACTCTGATTTACCATGAAAGTAAGCCCTAAGAATCCTACATGTTCATAAAGATTGTATCCAACTTGTGAGTCTTTCACAACATCTATATTCAACTCTTCTAAATGGTCATTCGGTCCGATGCCAGACAGCATTAATAACTTGGCAGTATCTATTGTACCAGCTGATAGTATAACTTCTTTACTAGCACGAACTTTTTGTTTGACACCATTTTTCATGAATTCCACGCCATAAGCACGCTTCTCACTGTCGATTAGTACTCTCGTTACTCTGGCATTAGTGACAATGTCTAAATTTGATCGCTTTATTCTCAGATAAGCTTTCGAAGCACTACATCTTGTACCTTTATCCATGTTCAATTGTAGATAAGAGAATCCAATTTGTTGTGGCCCATTGTAGTCTAGAGTTTCATATCCCAATTGTTTTCCCGCCTTGAGAAAGGTATTTGCCAATTCTGTGTGATATGGTGCATACTCTACGCATACAGGTCCATTTGTTCCATGGTAAGATGCATTGTACACTTCTACAAATAGAAACAATAATCGGTGAAAAAGCATTAATTGCATTCTCAAATGAGATGATCATTAAAAAACATACCTGATATTTTGAATTTTTCACTCTTTTTGAAGTAGGGTAAAACTTGTTCATAGGACCATCCCTCATTTCCAAGCTCTGCCCAATGGTCATAATCCAATCTGTTTCCTCTTGTATGAATCATATAATTAAGTGTACTCGTCCCGCCTAACGACTTCCCTCGGGGCCACGTGCAGCGACGATCCTTCATTCCCAAGCATGCATTTTTTTGTTCCTCAACTCTGTATCCCCAGTTGTAACTTGTTTGCTGAAAATTACTGACTAAAATCGGTATTTGATTCAATATTCCCTCTGCTTTTCCAGCTTCAAGTAATAAAATTTTCCATTTTCGATTTTCCGAAAGGCGATTCGTTACTACTGAACCACCCGAACCGGCACCAATTATTATGAAATCATATTCACTTCTTGTTGGTATTGCTACCGTTGGAATTTCGAAACTGTCTCTAAAGCCATAGCTCCTGAATAGTTCAAAAAGAGTAGCACCTATTGATCTTTGTATCGTTACCCAGAAACAGATAATTATGCCGTAGAACAGCCTCATTTCCCTAGAAAATTAAAGGTATTGGTTTTATTAATCAAAATTATTACAGGAGAAGGAATATTAAGGAAATATCTTGAAATCAATGAATCGTTTCCACCATGGTTTTCTTCCTAATAAAAAAATGTGTCAAAATGAATTTTTTATGATCTCATCTTTAATTCAAGACCAATCCCAAGTGGCTACGACAAATACAACCGAAAATAGAAAGGATTTGACACTCTATGTGTATTCGAAGGAGTAAATTTCTTGAAAAATCCAAATAAATCAATGAAAGAATTTTTGCAATTTCCCCCGATTTTCGAATGGAATCGTAAAAAAATTAATTCCAAGGCATTCCATTGAAATGTCGATTTTACCCTACTTTCTCCTTTATCTCGAGAATTTGAAGAAATTTTGGCAATAACCTTCCTCGTTTATTAGCTCAAAACTGTTATTTGATAATGAAAAAGATAAAGAGATATCAGTACCTGGATGAGTCTCAGATTACTTCTCGAACATGGGCCAGTCCTGTTCTCGATCGATGAAAGTTTTTAATAATGTTACTGCTAAGAGAGACGGTATGGTACTGAAGACATGACTATTCATACAGTGGTTGAGCGGTCCAACTAGAGAAATGCACTTTCTCACGTTGCTCACGTAATATCTAGCTGGACAGGTAACAGTTGTCCACTTGAGATCGTACATCCTTACTTATCTCGTGTAACGCGGAGGTGATGATGTATGGACATAAACGTTCATGATTACGTTGTCTATTATAATTTTCGCATGGATTATTAGAGTTTTCTCCAGCAAAAATCTTGATGGAATTCCTCGAGTTCTATTAGCATGATCAGAATTCTTAAATGACGAGAATGTATATTTTTATTGATTGTTTTAGCGAGTTTTCTTTGGCAATATATTCCATATTTTACTTATTTTCATTCGTTGATATAATAAAGTAACAATAATTCTTTTCTTTTCAGGTACGATCCATTTTTGACATTAATATTAATGGAAGATATCAGTAATATGAGGTATTTATATATATACATTTACACTAGAATATCACTGGTACGTATTTCATAAAGACACAGATTATGCAATTCATAAATTTTCTACTTTGAGTACATTCAATATCCCCAGTCTTCCTTCACCATGTCTGATAATTTTTCTCCTATCATGAAGATAGGAATATTAGTATGACCAGACACAATTTCAGGCATTATCGAGCCATCAGCCACCCTCAATCCTTTGATACCATGTACCTGTTGAGAAATAAATAATAGTTAAAAGATAAACAGTACAAGCTATTAGGATATTTTATACTATGAAATTCACTCGAAATGGATGGAAATATTGGAAATAAGTTTCTTCTGATGATTCCACTGGAAAGATGAAGAAATTCCACATCCAAATCATGTGTCAGAAGTTATTTTTTGAAATTTTCCAAGAATTTCATTTCTAGCCCAAGATTTGATGGGGAAAAGCCTTCTGTTTTTGAAAAAATTCCGATTTTCAGAAATATCTCCGATTCTACTGATCGTAGCGACTTGGAGTTGATTTTAAATGAAAGATGAGCTCATTTGCCATGGATTTATAGAGTTTAAAGAGAAAAATATCAATTTTTCGAGTACTTGTTGGGAAAAAACTGATTTTCAGAAAATAACTTATAGATATTTGAAAAATTGATTTAAAAAAAATTTAAACCTTATAAATCAATGAGAAATGAGTCCACCTTCCATCTAAAATCAACTCCAGGTCGCTACGACCAACAGAACCGGAGATATGGCCGAAAAAGTGAATCTTTTCGATTTTCAAAAGGGAAATCCCTTCAGAACTTGACCGAAAAAATGAATTTTTCCGAAAATTGAAAAAAAAAAAATTTCGACACATGTTTTCCCCTCAAATTTTCTCAGTTTTCCAATGGAATCATTAGAAAATTCTAATCTTGAATCGTTCAATTGGAGTGTTCATTTTACCCCACCTCCCCCCATAGAAAAACATTATTGGTTGGATGAAACTCGACTTACTCTCAGTCTTGCGTCGACTACGGCGGTTGGATCGTCCTTGGGACCCATTTTACAAGTCCCCACATAGTGATAGATATTCATTGTAATGGTTCTAGTAGCACATTCCCAGAAATCATCGCTATCCTCATCGACTTCCGGACAGCCAGCTATGTTTGCTCTAATTAATTTTGTCCCAAATTCCTGCATAGCTTGCGTTTTACTAATTCTCAATGTAGCCTTTATACCTTCAATCAACACTTTCACATCCTCTTTATCTGCCATATAATTGGGATAGATTATTGGAGGACTATTAATATTATTATCACGAAGAAGGATGCGCCCTCGGCTATTAGGCCTCAAAAGCATTGGATACACTGTCCAAGTATAGGAATTATTAACCGATGAATATTTAGCAGCAACCTCTTCTGCTATCCCCAGATTAAAACGTGTAGCAGCCACAGTTACAAAGGAAGATGATATAAATAATAATTCCACATTTGGATAAGCATTTACATCATTTGGTTTATATACGTCAAGGAATGCAAGTGCTTCACATGCACCGGGTATCGTAAACGGGCCTTTACGGTACAAAAAGAAATCTCGAGCATAGGGATTAGTAGGTTTGATAAGCTCTGTTTGTTCTAGGCCTACGGGTTGATCAATTGAAAACACGAGTCCACCATATGCTATGTGGTCTTGAAGATTTTTACCCACTGGAAGATCAACAATCGGTGTGATACCCTTTTTTGTAAGATGTTTGGCAGGCCCTATTCCAGATAGCATCAAAATTTGTGCACTACCAATAGTGCCTGCACTCAGAATCACCTCATTTTTTGCATAAACTCGGTACTTTTGACTGCCTTTTGTGAATTCCACACCAGTAGCTCGTTTATTATCAGAATCGAATAGTATTTTTGAAACCAATGAATTCTTAGTTACAATCAAATTTTTCCTGAATTTTGCTGGATGTAGATAAGCATAACTGCTACTGACTCTCATACCATTTTTTATGGTCGTGTGCAAGTAAGAAAATCCAACGAGATTAATACCATCGTTATAGTCGACATTCGGCTCGTAGCCTAGCTCTATTCCTGCTTCCAAAAAGGCCCGTGCCAAGGGCGTATGGAATACGGTGTAATTGAGATGAACAGGTCCATCGTTATTGTGTGCTTTTTTATTGTTTCTATGTTTTGGTACATTGAAAGATTCAAGCTTTTTAAAGTAAGGTAATACATCATTCCATGACCAGCCCTCATTTCCAAGCTCTGCCCATCGATCATAATCCTTCCAGTGTCCTCTTGTTGCAATCATATAATTCAAGACACTGCTACCACCCATGACTTTACCTCTTGGCCAATTACACTGCTTATCTACCATTCCTCTGCAGTAGTTATTGGATGGCTCCGTACGATATTGCCAATTTATATCATTGCTAAACTGAAGATAATGAACAAGCACAGGTATATCCATAACAAGATTCTCACTACGTCCGGCTTCAATGAGTAGCACACGAACTTCGGGTATTTCACTCAATCTTGAGGCTATTGTAGCCCCAGCAGTACCAGCACCAATCACAATAAAATCAAATTCTTCACCATCAGTTGGCGTTTTATCTGGTGGCTCTGCATTCATGAAGATTTCACCTTCCCTCGCAAATTGAGTGGTACCTGCTGCCGCACCTAGCATATTAATGACCCCTTCAGTAAATGGAACTTTTCCGTACAAGTTTTTATAAACATTTTTTGATTCAGAAATTATAACAATACTTAGGAACAACAGTAAACACTTCATACTGACACTGTTAGTGAATTCCTCTAATGGCACAAACTACTGATTCGATTATTCTGATCGCATTGAATTTATACCTGACTGGACGAATGAAATTGAGTGAATTAAAAAAAAAACAAGTGTTGTGTCACTTGTGAAAATCAAAGATTTTTTTCACGATGGCACGTTCTTTGCATTACCTATCTATTTGCTGTGAGTTTACGTATCAAGCGAAGCGTGTGTGATCAAGACAAGTAGTCTGTCATCGAGACCTACTTCTTTATATATGCCTGTTTCCAGCAGTATTTCCAGGCAACAATTGTAATATATAAAAAATTTATTAAAAAAAAAAAGCTCAAAGGTCATTAATCAGAATGCAATTTTCCATGAATGTAATTTCTTACAAATGAGAAGAAAAAAAAATTGAAGAATTATTCATGATAGTGCAGACATGGTCGAGGCTGTATAAGAAATGTAACTATTGCTCGAGTCATTGTATTTTTTTTTATACATTTGACTTTGTTTTCATGACACGTGTTACTGTCTACAATTGCATCCTTCAACTATTTGCGCAATAATTCTGCCATTACACTTATCCGTGATTGCAATTTCAATTCTGTTCAGTGCCACAACACAGTGGAAACATGAATTTCAATTGTGTCAACTGTTGGGGATGATTATTTATAATTATAAGGATTTTTTTTAAAACTCTGATAATCATGCCTAAAGATTATTCTGAGGAAAAGAATATCATTAGGCTTTTCGATCTTGAAATTGGAGCCATGGGTGCTTTATAATTTTGCCAGAATTTCAAGAACAGGAGAAGAGAAGAAAAATGAAGGAACTAATTATTTTCCAATCGGAAAATACTAATTGATTCGCTTTCTACAGAAACATCGTGATAACATGGGAGGAAATCTTTTACAACACAGTTTGAGATAGTTCAGGGATGTTTTGGAAAGTCAATGATCCATATTTTTAGTGATAAAAAACAAAAGGACATGAGTCACTGGTAGAAATTGACTAACACGTCCTGATATGTTTTCTGCGTGCAGATTGAAGCCAGTTATTCCAACGAAACAAACGTATCGTATCGAATAAAATTCTGCACAATAAGAAACCCTCTAAACCAACATGGACTCGATTGTACTATTACGAGACCGATGACGCGCGCCCGTTAGGTATCTTTAGTATAGTATATTACGCGTACTATACTACTCATAATTTAACTGACCAATGAGGCAGAGGACTTCACTTTATTCGTGACAACTTTTGATGCATCGATTGTTTGCGGTCTTGTTCCTTTTTATGAAGAATAATCGCGAAAAACTGAGAAAACTTTTTCCTGACTCCATATTAATGTCTATTTCGCTCTATCTCGCTTATTTACCGAGATAATCGAGAAAAACTGGAAAAATTCCGCGGATACTGGATATCCCGAATCGTTGCGGCTTTTGGCCCTTCAGGATCCCCCATCATCGTGTGTTTCACTCAATTCTTTGCGAAATTTCAAGGAAAACCCCGTATTCCCTCGGGAAATGGGTGAAAAATGAGGATGAAGGAATATTCGAAGGAAATCAGCCATCATAAAAATCCCGATTTTCAAATCTTCATAACTTTTTTTCTGTGGCGTATTTCCTGATGAAATTTTACAGTGATACTGCCTAAGTCGTCAGGAAGTAGCCTGCAAAAGTCCACAACAGTATCGCGAATGGTTCTGCGAATTCGATAGAGTAGACATTGACATTTTTACTGATCCCATATTAACGTCCATTTCGCTCTATCTCGCTTATTTACCGAGATAATCGCGAAAAACTGAAAATACTTCTTCCCTGATCCCAAATTAGTGCCTATTTCGCTCTATCTCGCTTATTTACCGAGATAATCGCGAAAAACTGAAAAAACTTTTTCTTGACTCCATATTAATGTCTATTTCGCTCTATCTCGCTTATTTACCGAGATCATCGCGGAAAACTGGAAAAAAATTTTCCTGATTCCATATCCCAGCGCGCCCGTTAGGTATTTTTAGTATTATATATCACGCGTACTATACTACTCACAATTTAATTGACCAATGAGGAATGAGGACTTCACTTTAATCGTGACAACTTTCGATATATCGATTGTTTGCGTTCTTGTTCCTTTCTATAGAGGATAAGTGTGACCCACTTACCACAAGCTACCTGCACTGTAGCAGTGTTTTTTTTATCATTTCATCCTAGTGTTTATCGATTCCTGAAACATGTTCTCATTATTACTCAGAATATAAGCATGTAGCTTGCAGGATGTTTATTCTGTTGATTTTCTCATGGGTAAAATTTTCATGAGTATGGATGTGCATCCAAGGTAGAATCATTCGGAAAAATAATTTTCAGTCCGATGAATAAAATGAACACATATTTTTTGTAATAAAAAGAATAAGAAAATCTTTTATTTACACAACGAAATATAAATCATATAAAAACAAATGTTTCTCGCATATTCTGAGAATCTTTTCTACATGATACAAATTGAAGGGATGAACAGTTTCAGACTTAGAAGTCATGTTATCATGGAAATTCTTAATATAAATTATGAGTGTACGAGATGGCACAGGAACGTCCCATAAAATTTTCATATATCTGTTACCCTGCAGTTGCTACTTAAAATTGATGACAAGTACAAGTATATTCTTTCATACTAACAATTACCATATTATAATAGAGGGAGGTAGGGTAAAAAAGCTATGAGGGATGAAACGGATACATTTCAGTCGGCATTTGATCCTAACCAAGTTTTTTTCACAAGAAATTTCCTCAATTTGCCAATGGAATCATTTAAAAGCATTCAATCTCAAGCCATTTCATTCGAATATTCATTTCACCTCACTTTCCTCCATAATGACATGTGATAACTCTCTTGCTAACGAAAATTCGAACAGAGCTGGAAATAAGAATATACAAAAATGCATATGACAATGGAATTGTTCCTCGTTCCTAGTAGAAATTCTATGAGAATACTATCTATAATCACCCACTAGCCAATCGTTTTTAATGAGATCAGAGCCTTTTTCCGCAATCATAATGACTGGTGCATTGGTATTACCACTGCTGATTGTCGGCATGACTGAAGCATCAATGACTCTAAGACCTTCAACACCATAGACCCTGAGTTTTGAATCTACCACAGCTTTGGGATCTGTAGATGGTCCCATTTTTGCAGTACCAACTGGATGATAAATTGTCATTGTAAGATGTCGTATGTGACACTCCCAATAAGCATCTGATGCAAACTTGAAGTTCTTACATCCGGGTATCTTCAAAGTATGTAATCTAGAACCAAATTGCTTGAAGACTTGAGCTTCATTGACTTTAACAGCAAGTTTAGCACCCTCAACCAGTCTCTGCATGTCTTCTGGATCATCGAAGTAATTTGCATTGACAATTGGATTGTGGAAAGGATTTGAACTTCTTAGTCTCACAGTACCTCTCGATTTTGGTCTTAATAAGAGTGGAATTATTGTCCACGCATCTCTATTTGTAATTGGCCGATATACAGCATCATATAATTCATCAGTTAAATGTAAAACTTTTCTTATTTGAACACCAGCATCTGAACTGAGTGATGCTGGTGCCATATGAAATTGAATATCTGGATAAAGTCCAGTCTCATTAGCATATTTGGTATTAACAAATGCAAAAGCTTCTATTCCACCAAGAGTTGTCATGGGTCCTCGACCATTAGCTACGTAATCCATGGTAACTGGAGCCGCTTGCAAACGATCTTGTACTATTGAAACTGGTTTATCAACTAGAAACGTGAGGCCTGCCATGCCAACGTGATCTTGTAAATTATCACCAACTGGTGCATCCTTGAGAACTGGAATTCCAACGTGATGAAGGTGATCTTTGGGACCAATACCAGATAACATCAATAATTGTGGACTGTTTATAGCACCAGCTGAAAGTATGACCTCCTTTTTTGCTTTGACTATTTGTTTTTTCCCATTTCTATAAAATTCTACACCGATTGTCCGCCTTGAGACTGGATCAATCAATATTTTAGTAACATGTGCATTCATAGCTGTATGTAAATTTCTCCTGAGTCTAACTGGCCGAATGAAAGCTTTGGCAGTTGAACATCTACTTCCTCGACGTATTGTACCCTGGGCAATCATGAAACCCGTTTGGTATTCACCATTAATATCACGATTTTCATATCCCAACTCAGTGCCAGCTTGTACAAATGCAACGACTAGAGGTGTTCTCCACGGTGATTCACCGACTGTTAGATAACCACCTGTACTGTGATATGGACTATTTTGCAAATATGGATTCCTATTGTCTTCTGACTTTTTGAAGTAATAGAGAGCCTGATCATATCCCCAGCCTGGATTTCCCAGTTTCTCCCAATGATCATAGTCGTTACGGTTTCCACGGACATAAAGCATGTAATTGAGAGTACTTGAACCACCTAAAACTTTGCCCCTGGGCCAATTGCATCTTCCATTCTTCATGCCAAGGCAAAATGTCCCAGTCGGTTCAGTCTTCAATTTCCAATCGAGTTTCGTTAACTGCAGATACGCTGCTAATGATGGTACATCTGTTATCTCATTTTCATCTGGACCAGCTTCCAGAAGAAGTACTTTCCAGCCTGGTATCTCAGAAAGTCGATTAGCAACAACTGCACCTGCTGAACCACCACCAATCACAATAAAGTCGTACTCAGGATGAAGTGCACGACGATCAATAGGCTTGCTCTCTGGATCAAGCTGATCGTATCGATAATATGAAAGACCAGCAATAAGTAATGGTACTAGCCACAGGCTCGTGCCAACAAGACCAATTGCACTCTTCAATGCTGTTGCTACTACTATAGAACTTAACACCATTGTATTTTTAAATTACTTTTTTCTTTATGATTTCCTATTTTTATTGAATTTTATCGTCTCTAATTGACATCTCAGGCGGTCTCACTTCGATTTTTTCAAGTCCCCGCCCCTCTTTATTTCGTTGATTCATCGTATGCCGGAAGCCAACGATCCATTTGTTTTATTATCACATCTGGAAAATAGAAAATTGAGCATTTCATTTTTCATACACATTATATTTTATTACTCAATTTTATTTTACACACTGTCCATTTAATATATTACAAAGAAAAAAAAAGAAAAAATAAGCAACATAAAAACAGATGGGTGATCTCATAACGGGGAAAGGTGAAAGTATTTTGATGCGGTTAAAACTTTACCAATCTCCTAATCTTTTATACTTGTCCTTCTCACTACGAAAGTCATGGTTACGTTAGGATTTCTCAATCGATCGCCTTATTTTATCAATAACATGCATTAAATAGTCACTTTCATCAATCAATAATATTACAATATTTAAAAATGTATAAGTTTACAAACACCAATTTAATTAATGATGACTTTGAAGTTTCGACTAAGAAAAAAAAATCTTGTCTAGGGAATTATTATCAAATCATAATCAGACTGTCAAACGTGATTTTCATTTTCTCTTTAGAGCTGGACTCTCAGGATTTTACAATGAATACGGTAGTAGTTACAATGAATAACCGTGTTGGTTAAGCCTTCGTTACTTCCTCTTGAATCATATAGACAAGTTCCGGCTTAGTTATTCAGCAATGTGCATGGAAGCCAATGCAAAAACAAAAACTTTCGAAAGAGAGAAAAAAATAATATCGTCTCGTGAAAAGCAGAAAAAAATTATTTCCGCAGACGAGCGGAAGGCACTATATACGTGTGTACAAGTTGTCCTTCTTGCTGTTATACCATCAACCCACTAGCGGCTTTTTAGCGAAAGAAAGAGTGTGCGACAAAGATAAAGTTCATCACCCGTACAGCATGTACGGGCACAAATAAAATGCGGAAGTCATCTCTTTTCATTTCCCATGCTGGCTCATTAGATCAACTCTCACAGTACAGTTGCCTTTCGAAATCATATTGAAATACATATTCGTCTTAAATTTCACGCTATTGATTTGAATAATTCAAAGCATTAATTCATTTTACCTCTGTTATTTTTATCGTGATGATGATTTTATTCATTCTCTTGGTTTTACTTGGTCTCGAAAATGCTGACAAAAACAGGCCTATTGTTCTTGAATAATAGCAATCATTCTCATCTCGTAACTCCTCCTGGAAGCAAACATGATATCGAATTAGAAAACACTATAGATATATACATGTTTAATTGAGTAATATGCTTGCATCTGTAGTGAGATTTTTTTTTTTCGACGAGTAATTATCGATTCCAGCCGAACGGCCTTGTGATCCAAAGGAGAATAATGAAAAAAAACGACGTTTCTCTTTCTACACACACATACAGACACACGTGGTAAGAACTTGGATCGAATTTTTTCAAGATTATATAAGAGAGGCAAATTAAATGACGTATTAAAAATTCACTGAGGTAAAAGCATGATTGATTGATCATCATGCATGTTAGCACAATTATCAAATATTAAAAACAAAGAATTACACAGTTTGAACATACCCTATCAACATGATAGATTGAAGTTTTTTAAATTAGGCGTACGAATGGAACAATCTTAATTCACTATCAAGACAATTGAGCTGTTTTAATTAGTTAGTGCACGTGTTTAGGTTGAACGCTCGTTGAGTACAGAAGCAAGTCCACGACTGTCAGTGTAATCGCAATGCCCACCCGATAATAGCCTCTACCCCCAAAATGTTACCAATGCTCGTTGAATTTAGCAGCGTCGTTCTCGAAGACTCTCTGCATTGGCAGTGAAAGTGGTCTTTTCTTGTACAAGCCCACTACAGTTCCTACCTGGTATCTCCGTACCTTTTGCCCACTCTCTTTCTATCTACCTTGTGGAAGTGTAGACAAAATGATGTGGTAATATCCCACCATTCCACACTATTACAAGTTTTATATATTTGCACGTGTACGTGATTTTTACCACGGAACCACCCAAGTTTAGTGGCATGTGGTGAAACCGCATGTGGCGCCTTTTTTTTCTATCAAGCCTTTCATTTGTCCTAGGATTTTTCAAAGTATATAAAAAAGATGCAGAGAAATTAGGGAGATTGGAAGCGACAATTAATTTTTATTTTGATCTTTGGCTTGTTACTTACTCATCGAGACGATCCCTCCATCATGATTATCACGTATTCCCGGAATTAGGAATAAAACGGAACTTGAACGAATTTCCTGAATGAATAATTAATACTGGTTTATATCTATATTCAACTGAAACAGAAAATTTTCTCCATATAATTGATTCATTAAATCTATTTGTATTTAACTTGATTTGATTTGAAATGTAATCAAATGTTTGCTCCATGTTTTCTTCCTATTTGCATATGAAAAGAAAGAGCATGCAGCGGCTCTCTACTATTCACGATGCATTGCAATTAGTCTCTACTACTACGGTAATTAAAATTTAACATGATCGATTACGTGCATTCCCACGATCTAAAACTTTATTTCATCTTGACTTTCAATATCGATCTAAGCCATGTTATTTCCTTGTAGCAAGGCCAATTGGAACACGATGATCATCGTCACTGGGTGGAACGATAATCATACAAACTTTCACTGTTGAATTGTAAAAATCACACACCTACTACTCCGGAATGTGATAACCAATAGGGAAAGATGGGGTAAAATGGACACAAGGGGTAAAACGGACACTATGAACTTTACTCGAAATGGATGAAAATATTGAAGATGGGTTTTTTCTGATGATTCCATTGGAAAGATGAGGAAATTTCACATGGAAATCGTATGTCAGCAGATATTTTTTGCATTTTTTTGAAAATTTAATTTTTTGCCCAAAATCCGAAGGTGAAAGCCTTCTGTTTTTGCAAAATTTCAAGTTTTCAAAAATATCTCTGGTTCCATTGATCGAAGCGACTTGGGATTGATTTTCAATGAAAGGTGAGCTCTTTTCCCATTCATTTATGGGGTCTAAAAAGAAAAATATCGATTTTTTCAAGTACTTATAGGGCAAAAACTGATTTTCAGAAAATGTCTGTTAAACATTTTGAAAATAGATTTTAAAATAATTTGAACCACATAAATCAATGAGAAATGAGCTCACCTTTCATTTGAGATCAACTCCAGGCTGCTACAATCAACAGAACCGGAGCAATCAGCGAAAAAGTGAATTTTTTCGATTTTCAAAAGGCAAAGCTCTTCGAAACTTGGCCAAAATAGTAAATTTTTCCAAAAAATGAAAAAAAAAAAATTGTGTCACATGTTTTTGGCCTAAAATTTCCTCAGCTTTTCAATAGAATCATCAAAATTGATACATCTCTAACCATTCCATTACAGTGTCCATTTTGCTCCATTCTCCCCTATATATATGAATAGAATTTTTTTTTTTCTTTTAATTATTCATTCGATAATTCTACGTATTCAGGTGAAAGTATTTGGAAATGTTAAGAGTGAATTCCTCTTTGTATCATTTTATTTGTCAATCTTCCGGCTGTACTCGTGACGTAACGCGTGTCTTGTATTATTCAAGTGAGATTCTTTCATCTTCAAATAAATGAAAAAAATTCTTTCATCTCCTGAAGTATTTGACAGAAAAACTGACCTTTGTGAAAGTCCTTCAGTTCGTAATCCAAATTAAAAATAAATGAACAGGTTGAAACAATGCAAATATACTTGGAGAAAAGATACTAGAATTCAGGTCATCATGTTTACTCGAAAATACATTTTTAAGTGAGACATGCTCTCTCAGATGGAACATGGTCAACCGGTTTGAGTACAAACAATGTAAAGAGGCCTCGAGAGATATTCGTTGAAACTCTCACGTTGTGTATGTTCTGTACATTTAAATATTAGTCAAGAGTCCATAAAAATTTAAGTAAAAAACCAGGTATTTCGTTTATATATATATATTTTTTTCTGCTGTCTTGGATTTGATTTCTGTGTCGCATGAACATCTAATCGTAGAGAATTTTGTATTCGTATTAATGCTGAATTGTTGAATGAACTTTCTTTTTTTCTCATGAGCACGTCGGCAACTCTTCATGCTTCTATCTAGTAAATAAATTTCTCAAAAATGTTGGATTTAGAAAAAACTTACAAAAATCAATTCTGTCCTCGGTTTTACATGGAAAATTTCTTCAGATTTCCGTTTTTATAGCTGATTTCCTTCACCATATTATCCTTATCCTGTAGAAATAATCAGCTTGATAATTCATGATTGATTAATTAGTATATCATGATTGAGAAATACATCCTTGATTGGAATGACTGGCAGGGTCTTGATAGAGTATCATGAAATCCATGATAGTAAAAATAAATAAATTTTATTTCATACATGATTTAACAAAACATTTATACATGAGAGTAAAAAAAAATGAGAAAAGTTATGGACTGCAATTGGTGAAATCAATGGTTTCGATGGATCATGAGTTACTTCAAAGCCAGGAAATCCCCTGAGTTAACGATATAACCATGGCAGAATTCTTTCATGTTTCATCATGACTGTCATCTTCCAAATGTGCGTCTTCGACGAAGCCAGTCCTCTTTTATCATGTCGCTTGCTTTCTCACCAATCATAATAACCGCAGCATTTGGATTACCACTGACAATTGTTGGCATGATAGATGCATCCGCAACTCTGAGGCCTTTGACCCCATAGACTCTTAGTCTAGCATCAACTACAGCACTGGGATCAGATGTCGGTCCCATTTTGCAAGTTCCAGTTGGATGATAAATTGTAAAAGTAAAATGCCTAATAGCACATTCCCAATAGTCATAAGTATCGAAGGGAAACTTTTGACACCCTGGCATGGGTATTGTTAGGGGTCTCGAGCCAAATCTCTGAAATGCTGTAGTATTGGAAACCTCCATGGCTATTCTTATAGCATCTACCAGGATATCCATGTCCTCTTTGTGAGTGAAGTAATTTGGATTAATATCAGGATAAACAAATGGGTCTTTACTCTTTAGTCTGATCCAGCCAGTACTTTTTGGCCTCAATAATAATGGAAGTATTGACCACGCTTCAGAATTGATCAACGGTTTATACATGGTATTGTAAACACTGTCACGTAAACCAGTAATTTTTCTTATGTTATCCCCCCCATCTGATGAGATTGAACTTGGCGCGAAGTGAAACTGCACGTCCGGCCAATCTATTGTCTTGTCTGCATATTTTGAATTTACAAATGCCAATCCCTCTACTCCCGATGTTGTCATTGGTCCTCTTTCATTAATTATGTATTCCATGGCAACAGGAAATGTTTGAAATCGGTTTTTTGTAAAGGTCACTGGTTCATCAATGAGGAATGTGAGGCCTCCCAAGCCCACGTGGTCTTGAAGATTCTCACCAACACGTAAATTTGATAGAACTGGAATTTCAAATTGATTCAAATGTTCTCTCGGTCCAATCCCAGAAACCATCAACAATTGGGCAGATCCTATAGAGCCAGATGACAAAACAACTTCTCTTCTGACGTACACTATTTGTTTTCTTCCGTTTCTTATGAATTCAACACCGATTGCTCGTTTATTATCGTTGAATAAAACCTTTGTTGCTTGGGCAAACATGGCAATATGTAGATTCTTTCGGTTTTTCACGGGCCTGAGAAATGCCTTGGCTGTGGAGCATCTACTACCACGTCTAACTGTTAATTGAGACAGCATGAAACCGGTTTGATTGGCACCGTTTATATCACGATTTGTATAACCCAACTCATTACCAGCTTGAATAAAAGCAATCGATAGGGGCGTTCTCCAGGGGGATTCTTGAACTGTTAACAATCCACCTGTTCCGTGATAAGGACTCCTAGCCAGATAAGGATTCCTGTTGTCCTCAGATTTTATAAAATATGGCAAAACGTCTTTATAACTCCAGCCACGATTGCCCAACTCATTCCAATTATCAAAATCGTGCCTGAAAATTCACAAATAACAAAAGTTTTAATAAACATGATCCTTGGAGGAAATGTTGCAGTCTTTTTTTCTTATTGTTTACACGCTCACCTGTTTCCACGAACATAAATCATGGCATTCAGAACACTACTGCCACCAAGGACTTTTCCCCTGGGCCAATTGCATCGATCACCAACCATTGCTAGACAATAGGCAGAAGCACTTGGTGGAGAGGTTTGATATTTCCAATCCACATCAGACAATTGCGTATAGCCAGCTAATGCAGGAACATCGGATATTTCATTTTCATCTCCACCTGCTTCCAATAATAATACTGTCCAATTCGATATCTCTGATAATCTTGATGCTACTACTGCTCCTGCACTTCCTCCACCTACGACGATAAAGTCGTACATGCGTAGAAGCTATATTAAATTGCAACAAAAAGTTTTTAATCTACCACTCGTCCAACTGATCTACTGCTTCTAAACCACTTACCTCCTGGGCATTTTTGCAATGTGATTCAGGGTCTGCGCTGTTGTATTGATAGTAGGTCAATCCAATTGCAATGAGTGGAACTATACTCCATCCAAAGAAGGAGCTTGTGCCGACCAAACTTATTAATCCCATTTGGATTGTTCCCTAATTTTCCAAACCTCACTCATTGAATTCGATAAAAGTATTACTGGCTCTCAAATCTGAAATAGAAATGAAAAAACCTCCGAAGATTTAGTTGAATAATATTCTAAACTTTCATATAATCCCTCCACATGAGAATTGTGAAATTCAAATTTATAATTATTCATCTCAGTTACTTTATTTTTACCTCAAAGAGGGATTCCGTGATAATAATCCGTTATACTTGTATGATTGGGAAGTATTAAAGCGCCAATCGTGAAATTTATTTGAAACCAGAGATGTGTAGAGAAAGTAGGCTGTTTTAATAGCTCATGTTTGATTCATTATAATAAATAGGAGTCCAATAACACATGGAAATCCATCGATAGCCTGAGATGATGATTATTTTATTTAACAATTCGTCTTTTAACACTGAGGATTACACACTATATTGTTCCAATTAGTCCTGAAATCTTTCTTCAATTTCACCTATTTCGTGGACACGCAACAATATTATATACACTAGTGATATTCACAATTCAATTAACAATCTTCCATATCATGAGGACAATGATTTTTTTAAAGAGTGATTGAGAGCTGTACGTATGGACTCCGGAGGCACATTAGTGAATGCCTGGAGTGAAACCAAAGTCAATCCCCACACCGGTTCTTCCTTTCATTGCCAACGTGAAGAAATGAAACTGTAGTTTATTCATGCTCATTCATTCTTTTCACATGTCGAGTACTCGAAGAAATTACGTGAAAAGACAAATAGCACAGACATTTTAAACACAATGGACAGAGGTTTTCCTTCTTATTATTATTTTTTTCATTTCCCACTTGAGTGTGAAAATAATAAAGAATAGTTGACATGAAGACATTTTAATTATGAATATTTAGGCAATTATAATGTAAAAAAATCTATTCAATATGGGTCTTTCGAGTTTCTAGCATGTTGAAGGCATTCAATGTTCATCCTTTGTACTTTCGTGATTGCAAATGTTGACTTTATCTCGACACTTTCTCTACTTTGTTGCCTACGTGCCATGAATCACCTACATTCACTTGTCGCTGAGATTCAACTGTCTGTGGGTCACAGCTGGTAAAAGGAAGAGAATTCTAGGACTTCAGTGACCTTGACCCACAGAATAGTGCCCTAATTGATTCAGTTCATCATGAACCAAATATAAGAGAAGATGTGAGCTAAAGAGGACATGAGGAGTGAAACGAACACATTCAAAGTTTGATTTTTCATACGAGACCAATCGCGCACTCTCGCGCACGGAAAATAATCTCATAATTTTTATATTCAAATTGATTTTCTTAATTTTTTCGATGATTATCCTCCTAGTTATTTTCACAATAGCCGTATTGGAAAATTGAAGGAATTGTAATAGGAAAGGAATGAATCAAATTTATTTTTTTAGAATTTTTTGGATTTTTTTTTTTTTTGTATCAAAAATCAGAGTTCTAATCTTTCACGAAATTGAAAATATTCACTCCTTCTGGAATATCTCTGGTTCTATTGGTTGTAGCAACATGGGACTGATTTCAAAAGAAAGCTGAGTTAATTTCCCATCGATTCAGGCAGTTCTTCAAGAAAAAAAGTTATCAGTTTTTAACGTATTTATAGAGCACAACAGCTGATTTTCATAAAATGGCCTATAAGTAGTTGAAAAATCGATGAAAATAGATAAATCACTGTGTAAAATTAGTTACTCCACTTCATTTGATTCTCATTTTCATTTGGTTCCTCCAAACGTACCAAAAATTTGAAATTTACAACAAATGAAAAATTTAAATGAAAGAATCGACTTTATCGATTAGGCTTTCACTCCTACCTGCGAACAGATTTCTACTATGTACCTCTTGACTGTGCTGACTCGAAAAAAAGTATCTTTCCAGCAAAGAAAGTTATCGACAGCGGTAAAGTTGCAATTTCGAATGATTTGTTTCTCACTGCAAAGTTTTCATACTCTATTATACTTTTTCCCATACACGTTAACTCGATAATTGGGGATTGCATTTACGAATAATAATAAGTCACGAGACATTATTTTGATTAAATAATATTTATTCATAAATATGTTACAAAAAATGGTATCGTAGCTGATACTGGCTTATTTAATAACGTCACACAGTGCGGCACAAATATTTAATAAAGTAAGTTTATAGATTAATTATCCTTTGTACTCAACTGATATGCACGTAATTTCTTAATTATCAACTAAACTTAATCGTATTCCACAAAGAATTCACTAATTCATGCAAAACTTATTGAATAATAAGCGTTTTGGTGATTAAAAATGCCTCAAGGAGTTCAATGGCACCATTGAAATAACTTAAAAGTTACATTTTTTTACTTAGAAATAATGAATAATCTTTTATAAGTTATGTAATAGTTACTGTAACATTATCTCTTTTGTACCTCCTCAACCATTGCGCTTTAATCAAGTCAGCACCTTTTTCAGCAATCATCATGACAGGTGCCATAATGTTTCCATTCGTAATTTCTGGCATTGAAGAGGCATCAATAACCCTTAATCCTTGAATGCCATAAACTCTCAATTCAGGATCAAGTACAGCCATTGGATCCGAAGGTGGACCCATTTTTGCTGTACAGCTCATATGATAAATAGTCATTGTATACTGTCTTATAAGGCAATTCCAATATTCATCTGTGTACAGAGGCAAATGTTTACAATTTGGTGGCGGTTTACTATGGTATCTGGCACCAAATCGCTTCATTGTAGCTGTTTCACCTAGGGCTATTGCTGCTTTCACCCCCTCTCTTAGTACATCAACATCTTCTTGACGTGTCAAATAATTGTGATACATGAGTGGATAATCTAGAGGATTTTTCGATCGTAATTTTATAAATCCCTTAGACTTTGGTCTCAACAACATGGGAAAAATCCCAAAGACATCGCGATTATTAATTTCTTTGAAAACGTTATTGTAGAATTCATCAGTTAAACCATGAGCATTTTTAACTTGCGTACCACCATCAGAACTTGTGGATGCTGCTGCCATCATGAATTCTATATCTGGCCAATCGTCAGTTGCATTAGCGTATTTTGTCGAGATAAATGCAACTGCTTCTAATCCAACACTAGAAGTGAGGGGGCCATCCTCGGTAATTGCATAACGCAGTGCAGAATTAACGTTAACGAGGCGATTCATCACGATGCTGATTGGATAATCGATTAAGAATGCGAGACCTCCAACTGCAATATGATCTTGTAAATTTTGACCCACCCCGGGTAAATCTTGAATCGTTGGGATTCCCACCTGTTGCAGATGTCTTGCATCACCAATCCCAGATAACATCAAGAGCTGAGGCGAATTGATTGCTCCTGCCGACAGGATTACTTCTTTCTTTGCATAAACTACTTGGCGTCGTCCTCGTCTAATGAATTCAACGCCATAGGCTCGTTTTGTTGCTGGATCTATCAAGACTCGGGTAACATGTGACCAAAGGGACAGATGGAAGTTTGGACGTAATCTTATTGGTCGAATAAATGCTTTTGCTGCACTGCATCTTGTTCCTCGACGCATTGTAAATTGCCATAATGCGAAACCAGTTTGTTGGGCACCATTAACATCCACAATATCATAGCCCATTTCTTCGCCAGCTTGTAAAAATGCCGGACCCAATGGTGTATTATATGGCGAGTCTTGAACGGTCAAGTAACCACCTGAAAGTATTTAATTAATTAAAGAAAATTCATTTATTTCACAAACTTTATGAATTAGAAATTTCAATAATTCATTTGCCCAGAGGCATTACCATTATTTATAATATTGCTATAATTGCAGTGGGACTTGCATGTAGGAATTACAATATCTCCTTTGCAATTAATAACACGAGCTAAATTGAATATGGACAAAGTGCAAATATCGAATTTCGTAATGTTTCTATCGTAGCTATTTCGCTTGTCACAGAGTAGTTTCAATAAGCTGTGAATTGTCTCAAGACACGCGATTGTTTGAATATCAATTTCATTAACCGGATGTGAAATTTGACAGTTTCACGAAATTCCAATACCATTATCATATTATTGGGAAATATCCATCAGGAGAGACTACAGATATAGTCACTAGAGTCTCATTGATTACAGAAGCAATTCACGTTCGAGCATGCCCTACAAACTTTCTTATTGCATTGCAAGCATGATAACAAAATGCACTATAAACCATGACATGTGCTTTACCTGTACTGTGATGTTTTTTATCTCGAGCGAGGTAGGGATTCCGTTGATCTTCTGATTTTTTGAAATAGGGTAGTATATCATCGTATCCCCAACCGGGATTTCCTAAACTTTCCCATTGATCAAAATCTCGACGATTTCCTCTGATGTAGAGCATGGTATTCAAAACACTAGATCCACCTAGAACCTAGAAATTTTTTTTCATTTTTAATTTCATTTTATTTCAGTTAAAGTTAGCATGATGTCGACATTACTCGTGGATCAAAAGAAAGTATGCTCAAGGTTAGGCTCATGGAAAAAATAAGAATTAAAAAATTTTAGTATTTCGTGGGATAATGAAACTTTTTCCTATGACTTATTCGTCTATAATCGATCGACCTCAATATATTATTGTAAATTTCAAATACGTTATACAAGTACGATATATGTGTTACTGCACTTTCAATTCTATTACCTCAATCGCATCGTTAATGACCCATGTACTAGTGCGATAGAAATACTGAATTTTTCGAGAATTTTACAAATTTCGAGAATTTTAAAATTGTGTAACGACAGATTGTTTCAGTGACTTTTGTCTTCACTAGATCAATTCATGATAAGGATGGATTTTGAAGCAAGCTCTTGATATTTCTGAAAACCGGTTATTATAGCATCTCCCTGGCGGTTCTCCAAATCGCAGGCTTTCACTCGTAATCTGTATAACGCACCTGACATGACAGATATTACCACATGAATAGAAACCCAAAGAATTCGTGTCGAATCGAATTGGCTCGGAGTTTTTATTGCTAATTAATTTTTTTTCATTTTAATAATTAGTAATGCATTAAATTGTTGAATGGTTTTTACCTTGCCACGTGTCCAGCAGGATCGTTGATCAACCATGGCTTGGCAAGCAGAACTTTGCGGTTGAGCCCGATATTTCCAATCGACCCTGCTTTTATGTAAATAAAGTGAGAGTATTGGTACATCTGTTATTACTGTCTCGTCTCCTCCTGCCTCGAGCAACAAAACATTCCACTCTGGTACTTCGGTTAGTCTATTTACAAGTACACTTCCTGCACTACCACCGCCAATTACAATAAAATCATATTCTTGCCGAAGATTTCTCGTTACTCTTGGATGATTCTCTGGATCCATTAAATCATAATTGTAATATGCTAATGCAATAATTAAAATTGGAAGTATGGTGAGTTTTCCAACTAGAAGCACAGCTCCTGCTTTTATAGCACTTGCTATTGTTGGAATAATTAATACCATCCTGTTTATTCTACTTTTATTAATTTCACCATGTAATACCAACAATACTTTCGTTTTCCTTGATTAACCAACGTGGTAGTAGTACTTGGACATGAGGGAATTCAGGTCACATTTCTAATCAAATTCCCCAGCCATTATATTACAACATTGAGTGATCGTAATTTTTCCTCTTTCTCCCAAGTTATTTCATCAAAAATAATATCTTCTACACATGGAATTTCCCAAATTCACTGTTTCCTCTTTATGGTTTCATAACAGGCTCCTTCTGAAAAACATGATGAAATTTTTTATTATTATGAAATTTAATGATCTCTCATATAAAACATGCTAAAATTCATTCTAATATTTGCTTTGAATGAGATAATATTCTCGGAAAGTAACAAGTCTTTTCCGGTTATTTAATGCTATTCAAATTATTCCACAATCTTGATATTCTTTTTTGCCACACTGGATAATCAACGAAAAGCTCAAAATTCCCAGTTGAAAGCAATTAATCTTTCATATGAGCTTGCAGTATATAGTATATTTGCCCGAGAGAGGCTAAAAACATGAGAGTTTGCATGACCGGTTGCTCATTGACACCGTGTCTCCTCTAATTTTTTTCTTTCAATGAATTTTTTAAGGAGTGAATATTTTTCGCTCTAATGAAGCATGCGTAACTAATCAATTCTCTTCACTCTTAAAATTTACATCAATATTTTTAAAAACTCAGTAAATGCTATTCTTCACCCACAATTATTTAAAAATAATCCTTTATCCAGTGTTTTTTTTTTTTCATGATTTCAATGATAATGTAATTTTTTATTCATGAAAAAAAATGAATAAACTCACTCAAGTAAAATATTCAGAGACAAAATTGCACGTGTTTTCTCGTTCTTCACTGTGAATGGCAGAACTGACAAGAGAAGCAGAGAGAAAGCGAAAGACTGAGAGTTTTAACATTTACGTTGAGCGTATAAACCATACGAGTAACTCCTCTCCTACCACATTTCATGTTGAAGAAAGACCCGTGGAATGAGAGGTATTGCACGAAAAGCCTAGGGACAACCTGATAGGGTTGCAACAATATTTCGGTGTGCTGAACCGCACGTCCGAACCTGTTATGTATCTCTCTCTCTCTCTCAAATTATTTTATCAGCTCGGATTGATGCAATGTTTGAACCTCTTGAACTCATCATTAACACCTTCCGCTTTTCTAAAATTAGTAAACATGTTTTTTCCTCAAAAGAATATAATAATGAATTTCTCATCAATAACGAACTCTGGGATTCATTTTCTATTAAATATCCATTAGTGAAAGTTATCGATAATTTTGTAATCCAGGAATTCTTTCAATGACTTATCAGTTTATAGCAATTACCGAATGAAATGTATAAAAACAATTATAATTTGATATATTCCTTTTCTTTAGAAATGAAAGGAGAGAAAAATAATAGTGAACTCATGGTTTGTAATTAACAGGGATGAAATAAATAACGAGTGGTCTTGGTCATAATAAATATACACAGAACATGTTACTTGGATTCCATCCGGGTCGCATGATCCCGGCTTTTTCAACAATCATAATTGTATGGTCGTTTTTTTTTTATCTTCATACTCTGGTGTCTAGTGCGTTCAGATACGACCTCACATGCTGCAAGAGACTGAGCTTCAGGTCACCTCGTGTCGATTGTTGGCCGAATCTATTTCATAATCGGCTCTGATTCGTTTATATAATACATTGAGAAGAGAATAAATGTATTCTTGAGGATATTCCCCTGTTTATTTCTATCTAGATATAAATTCGAAATCTCGTATACAATTATACAATTCTCAACTAAAACATGGAATTAATTAAGGAGATGGGTGTAGTAAATGGAAAACATGAGATTTCAGGTGTTACTCGCATGTTTTATGTAATAAAAATATTTTCAAATGAGTGGGTGCATTTGAAATGAGATCTTTTTAATAACCTTGATGAAAAACATGCGTCAGAATCAATTGCTACATTTTTTTGACCAGCCAAAACTGAATTATTAGAATCATTGAAAGCACGATGGAATTTTTGTAAAATTAAAAAAAACTTTTGACACATGATTTCCATGAGAAATTTTTTCATCTTTTCAATGGAATCATGAGGAGAAATCTATCCCCAATATTCCCATTTATTTCGAGTGATTTTTATAGTGTTAAATATATAAAAATGAAGGCTTGTCCGTTGACGCATCCATTCTACCCCACTCTACGCCATAGATCTCCAACAGTTTCCTCGTCATGTCTATTGTATCTACGTTTTCAATAAGTAAAGTGTGGATATGAAAGTTTATTTCTTATTCTCTGTAAAAACTAGTCTATTTTATTTGTCATTTATTTTTCGAAGCCTTCGGGCTTCGGGCTCTTTTTACATGTATCAAAATTATTCTTTTTCTTGACATATTCTACCTTGATAACAAGAGGTAGGCTTGGAGAATAAAATATTGTCAGTTCTCTAGCCAAAATTTCTTGATGAGATCACTGGCTTTCTCAGCAATCATGATTGTAGGAGCATTGGTATTGCCGTGAACAATAATGGGCATGATTGAGGCATCCACTACCCTCAATCCTCCGACTCCATAGACCCTGAGTTCAGGATCAACTACAGCAGATCGATCATCTGGTGGGCCCATTTTACATGTCCCAACTGGATGATATATCGTTGTAGTATATTCCATAACAACACATGCCCAGTAGACGTTACTACCAAAGGATAAATGCGAGCATGCAGGCAATGGCTCTTCATGCAGTCGATAGCCGTATTTATTAAATGATTCAGTTTCAAATAATTGCAATGCTATTTCAATCCCCGCTACAATTCTCTGCAGATCAGGATATGCGCTGAAAGTGTTGGCATAAATAAGTGGCGGTGCCCAGATTGGATCCGATGTGTTTAATTTAACCATTCCCCTGCTATTTGGATTCAAGAGAATTGGTCTTATTACTAAACCATCGTAATACGAAAGTGGTAGGCCCGTCATCTCTCCAGAAACTCCAGGATCCGTGTAGAAGTCTTGAACATTGACTGTATCGAAGCTGTACTGAATATCAGGCTTGTCTCTAGAGTCCTCATAAGGAGTTTGTATGAAAATCGCTGCTGTCAAGGGACCTGTTGTTGCTAATGGCCCACTGTGATTATCTTTATAGTAGTAAGCATGCTGAATCATCTCGGACAATTCAGCAGGATGGCTAGTCTTATTGAGCTGAATGACAACACCATCAGTTGTTGGATGATCTTGAAGATTGTATCCAACTGCTGAATCGTAAATCACGGGAATTCCCAAATTTTCAAGATCTTCTCTCGATCCAATTCCAGAGAGCATCAATATTTTTGGCGAATTAAGGGTACCTGCTGACAGAATAATCTCCTTGGTAGCAACAGCCACTTTTACAAAGTTCGATCTTGTATTTATGTATTCAATGCCATATGCTCGCTTCGTTACTGGATCAATGAGAATCCTCAATACGTGAGATTGAGTCAATACTGTAAGATTTTTTCGCTTGTACCTAATTGGCCTCATGAAAGCCGCATTGGTACTTTGACGTAGACCATTAATTGAAGTAGTTTGAACTTCCATAATACCAATTTGATGTGGACCATTAGAGTCTGTTCTCTTGTAGCCAATTTCCTCCCATGCATTTAATATAATATCTGTATTTTCATCCTTGTATTGAAAACGTTCAACATGCTGATAACCACCTGTACCATGATAATATGGATTTTTTGTGATAATCTGTAATTTGAAAAAAATCGTTTGATCATTAACAGGTCATTTATTATTTTATGGGAAATAATTGTAGGTTTACCTCCAAATCTTCATTGTTCTCGGATTTCAGAAAATAAGGCAAGACGTGCTCGTAATCCCATCCATAATTACCCAGTCTTGCCCATTCATCGTAGTCATCTCGATTTCCACGCATGTAAATCATGTAATTGATAGTGCTAGAGCCACCCATTACCTGTTGTGATAATGAAAATGATAATTTATTGGTTCATTCACTATCGACACTGCAGAGCGTTACCTTTCCCCTTGCCCATGTACAGCCACGTTCTCTTCTCGACCGACAAGCATTTTTACTTGGCTGTGTACGATAATTCCAGTCCATGTTGCTACCCCGCATCATTGACGCAAAAGCAGGTATATCCGCCACTTTTGGCTCTTCTATCCCTGCTTCCAATAGCAAAACCTGCAATGAAATATTTCAAAGAAAAAAGAAAGACTACGGGTTATTATACATTCATAAAATTTGTAGTTATCACTCTGTAAAATATACTTTTATGTACCACCACGCATTCACTTTCATGCTATTGCACAGCAGGTACTTACAAATCAACTAATTCTGTCGTTAACAAGATCTATAAACTACGAAACTTGAGGTAGAAATCATGGGAATAAATTCGAGCAAATTGAAGTAATAATTTACATACTCTCCATCCATGAATCTCAGAGAGACGGTTGGCTACAACACACCCAGCCGATCCACCACCTACTATGATAAAATCATAGTTTTCAGAAGGAAAAGGGGTGCGTTCTGGAAATCCCAAGGGAATTTCCCTCGGTTCATAATCCACTGGATCGATGAAAATACTCCTTCTCCAACTATCGTGAGCTTGGAAATCACTGTAATCTGAATTTCCAATTTCTTCTGGTGATTCATCTTCAATTTGAAGAATATTCATTTCTTCGAGATTTAACTGACTCCAATATTCATTGGGCAGTAACGAATCCATACTTCCATTAGTACCGAACATTGGCGCATACTTATCATTTTCATCTAAATGATTACTTGACAATGCATCACTGAGCTTTTTTGATTCCCAATTTGTTACAAGTGATTCAGCTTGATTATAAAAATCATAAACGCTAAATTCGGTATTGAGCGAGGGGAAAGTAAATGATTGTGGATGATTATCTGTAGAAAAACCAAAAAGATTGATAACAAGATTCAAAAACATTATTGCTGAAGGCTGACACGTTGAGATGGTCGAGCGTGTAACACAGAGATCAGAGATATTTGCTGGAATCCACGACATGGTTTATTTTTCCAATTTTTTTTTTCAACTAAAGAATTTTCTTTCACTTTGAATTTATCGATAAATGTTCTTTGAGGCGTAACCAAGTCACGAATTGTTCTCCAAATGTAACACTGACAACTGCTTAAACTGGAGCACACGTTAAGAATAACGCGCATACAAATCTTTATTTCAGCACGTTTTCTCACTATTCACAGCATGATCATGATCATTACTCATTAACAAAAACACTTTCATACATGTATGTTTAAAAATTCATAATATCATCACGATCATCATGGTAATTATTTCACAATTATTTATATTCTTAATTAATCTCAAGAAAAGTAAAATCCGGATATAGTTTATAATGATTATTGTCTGAGACTTTTACTCGCTGAAATTCATACTATTTTTAAAGATTTTTTTCTCTGTTGCGTGATCTTTAACTAGATACATATATAGATGGATATATCATGTGGAATTCAAATAAATCGCGTAGTGACACTTGAATGGAGCTTTTGTAAACGTTTTGAAGAAAAATGTTGGATATCCTTCGGCATTCAAGGCAGAAATGTAGCTGTTCCGTTTTGCACAATTGTCTAAATAAAAGTTACTACGGGGCTTTTCCTCTCCATTACCTTCTCCCGAGATTGAATGGGTAATGAACGTTCTCCCCCGAACCGTATCTATTTGCAGTCCTTTCAATTTGAGCAAGGATTAAATATTAAAGTTCCTCATTAGAGATCAAGTGGATCATTTCGTCTTGTTATGTCTTGCTCGAATGAGCTCTAGGACGAAATATTTAGAGATTCAAATGACATGTCCATGTCTTTCACTATAATTATTTTATTAAACACATGAGGCTAAATACATTAAATCAAAGGTAAAAGGGAAGAAAGGAAGTTTAATCATAAGAATAATCATCACTTATCAATAATTAGAAATTTTCATTCTCCACATGTATTCATTCATTATACTTTTTACCATATATATTCAATTACCATTTTTTATCGTTATCCTCTAGAAAATACTTGTAACTCGTTTACATGCCTATTTTTCCAGTGAAAAACCATTGTTTAGAAAGGCGAGTGAGATTTCAATTTAGTTATTTTTCATTAATAATATATTACATTTTAGTAGGAGAAATAATACGCATGATAGACTTACAACTATAATCATGATTAGTGTCAGTAAATAAAAGATAATCAAAGAGCAAAAAACAATAAGTAAATACACAGTGAGATTTCAGGTGAAAAGTTTTCTCTACAATTCATCTTTTTCCAACCATTCATTTTTTATCATATCTGCACCTTTCTCTGCTATCATTAAAGTTGGAGAATTTGTGTTACCACTTGGCAGAGTAGGCATTATAGAAGCATCAATAACTCGTAGCGATTGGAGACCATGTACTCTCAATTTAGAATCAACAACACTAGTAGTATCAGTTTTAGGTCCCATTTTTGCAGTACCTACAGGGTGATAAAGCGTTCCTGCCATGTGCCTCAAATTACACTCCCAATAATCCACTGAATTCGGTTGAAATTGTTTGCAACCAGGTATATCAAAATGCCTAACCTTGATACCATGCTTTTTGAATGTTTCCGTTTCTTCCAAACTTTTTATAAAATCAACGGCTTTGAGCATTGTTACTCTATCATCATCATGATTCAAATAATTAGCCCAAATTCTGACATGATCATTCGGAGAAGCACTGCGTAACTTGATTTCTCCCATACTCTTTGGCTTTAGCAATGTAGGGCTCATGAATATAGTATCACTTGCAGTGGTCAATCTCAAAAGTTCTGCTCTCAAATTCTCAGAAAGCCCTAGAGCTCGAGTCATGGCTTGAATCTTCAATTCGTAACCTCTGGGCACATAAATATGATGGAATTCAATATTTGGATATTTGCTTGTGGGATCGTCCAAATTAACGAATCCCAAAAGATCGATTCCTCCAACAGTTGCAAACTCGCCAGTGTTGTGTATCAGATACTTGTAGGCATCATCTAGAAAATCTAGTGGCGTTTTAATAACAGCCGACTCATTGAAAAACTCCAAGTGAATGCCCAACCACACCAGATGATCCTGAAGGTTTTTTCCTACTGGTAAATCAGCTATACAGGGTATACCGAGTTCATTCAAATGCCCTTTCGGTCCAATTCCAGATAACATGAGAACTTGCGGTGTTGCTATGGTCCCAGCAGAGATAATGACTTCTTTAGATGCCTTGAGATCAATAGATTTTTCACCTGGAAACGTAACTCGAACACCAATGGCCTTATTCTGCTCGACCAAAATTTTATCGGCACGAGTAGATGTCAATACAAACAAATTTTTCCGATCTTTTACTGGCGATAGATAAGCTTTGGCGGCATTGATGCGATGGCCATTATCAATAGTACCATGAGCCTTTCCAAATCCAATGTATTCGTCACCATTTACATTTTCAATTACTGGAAGTCCTTTTTCTTGAATAGCCTCTAAAATTACATTTTGAATTTCTGTATCTGTGTAATTATAGCTACGAATATTAAGCTGCCCATTGCTTCCAATGTACTTATCACCATGCTTTGCAATGAATTCTGGAGAGTAATTTTCTGATTTTTTGAAATATGGGAGAACGTCTTGGAAACTCCAGCCATCATTGCCCAACTCGGCCCATGAATCATAGTCTTTATCATTGCCATGAACGTGAAGCATGGCGTTCAACACTGAACTGCCCCCGAGAACTTTTCCTTTCGGCCATTTGCAGTGATTATCGGCAATTCCTTTGCAAAAGTCTTTCTGATATTCAAGAACATAATTATAATCCTCCGCTGATCCTTGTAGTTCTAGTAGCATGGCTGGCACGTCACTGAGTACCGAAGGATACGTTCCAGATTCAATTAACAGGATTTTCCACTCTTTGTTCTCTGAAAGCCTATTAGCTAATACAGAACCTGCTGTACCACTTCCAACGATAATAAAATCAAAGGATTCACTGGGATTATCCAGAATTTCTGGCATTCTGTTCGGAGGATAATCGTTAGAATTTCCAAGAGTACACTGTGATAGCAAGAGAGTTTGAATTAATTGATGGAAAATCATATGAGAATTCCCCTGTGCAGCTGCTGCACAACTTTGAATCATGCATGATTCCATTTTCCTAAAAAAAATGACAAATCTTAATAACAATGAAATAGCTAGAAATGATTTAAGAAATACTTACAAATTTTGAAATACACCAATGCTACACTTTTGTCGAGTAATTACAGAACAAGTAGTCTCTCTGAGATCACATGCACTACTACTCCAGCTTCCCAACGATCATGTACTGCTGCGATGCCTAGAATTTTTTTCAACTAAAGTTTCACCGTAATATATCTCAATTTTTTGTTTAGTATATCCCTTATGTCTCCTCCTGAGGTTATCAACCACGACCTTGTCCAATCGACTTGAATTATACTGTGTGGTTATGAATACGATAAACCATATTTTATTTCTTCTCATTCATGCTCTGACATCTATGGATCATATGTTCCTGATGTCTTTTATGTAACTATTCACCCAAGCCGATTATATCTGACTTGAGAATAATCTTTTCAATGAAAAGGTGACGGAAGACGTATTCATGACCGTGAAGCTTATTTATATAGGTAATATTCTATTTACGAGAGAGAATTTTATTCCTCAAATATATTTTTTCTCAATTTTCCAACACTTTTGAATCTGTATAAACCAATTTCGTCTACATATAAGATGGATTGGGATAAAATGAACGTTCCAATGTGTTGTTATCAATCTTGAGGGCAATTAATCTCAAAACATGAAACATCAATATATATAAGTTTTTTAATTCCAACATGTATATATATATAAAAAAAAAGCTTCATTCAGCCTTCAAATTCTCTACAATCTTTTCCAAGCATGTTCAATCATGTCCGCTGCTTTTTCAGCAATCATGACAATAGAGGCAATCGGATTGCCATTGGGTACGTCTGGATATATTGAGGCATCGGCAACTCTGACATTAGGGATTCGATGTACACGGAGTTCTTGATTTACAACGGATGTTGAATCATGTAAGGGCCCCATTTTACACGTACCAGATTGATGATTTTCTGGGCCCGTCTGGACTCTTATTAGGCATTCCCAGTAAGCGTCAGTTGCGAAATGAAATCTAAGAAAATATTCCACATTATTAGAGTTTGTATACAATATAATTTATTCATTTACTAATACCTTGAACACTGGGGAAGATAGATCGGTTCGAGTCTCAAATCCCACTTCTTCATGGTGGATGTCTGTGTCAGCTGCTCAATTTTCTTGATGCCCTCCATCAGGACTCTAAGATCTTGGTCATTGGTAAAATAGTTTGGATAAATCAGAGGCCTATCCAAGGAATTATTGGAACGCAATTTGAGTACACCACGTGATTTAACAATTACAGTAGTTGGTCTAGCAACTATTTCTCTCCTGGTTGGGCATGATCCTACAGTGCCACCAGGACATTCATTTGCAACGCCCAACATGGGACACTGAGAACTGAATCCATCAAAAAATACTTGAATATCGGGTATTCCCGGATTTGTGAAGGAACTCTCTAGAAAGGCAGTGACTTGGGTCAAGCCAGTACTAGCTAATGGTCCACTACGATTTTTCAAAAATTCATTCACTGACTCGGAAGTTATTGCTTCATAATGCGTATCATTTATACTCATTTTAATGCCAACTGAAACGTGATTATGAAGATTATGACCAACAGGAAGATCTCTCCAGATGGGTATGCCTAATTTCTCTAAATCCATCTTGGGGCCAATTCCAGAATTCAGAAGGATCTGTGGTGATCCAATAGCTCCAGCTGTCAGGATAATTTCTTTATCAGTACGAATGACTTTTTTAACGCCATTCTTGTCAACAAGTTCAACGGCATGTGCTGCACTGCCCCATTCTCTTTTAATAATCCGAGTCACATGAGCATTAGTTAATACTTTTAAATTCGGTTTATGGGCAATTGGTCTGAGATAAAACCGCGATGTAGTACCACGTAGTCCGTCTTCGACAACCATGGGTGCAATCATGAAACCAGTTTGATTCTTGCCACGAAGACCAGAGGTTTGATAACCCATTTCTTCAGCAGCAGTCAGGAGCTCTTTGGCGAATTGGGGTGCATGAGAAAAGTATTTAATCTTCAATGGTCCTCCTTTTTTTATTCTCCGGAATTCCGAGTCTGACGTCATGTGAACAGCATCAGGATTCTCGGCGCGTTCAAAATAGTGTTCAATTTCCTCGTAAGACCATCCTTTATTACCTGCTCTTGACCACCTATTAAAAATCTCGGGATGTCCTCTAACATACATCATGCCATACAATCCACCCGTACCAGAAACCATTTTGCCTCTTGGCCAACTACAGACACCATGAGTTTCTAAGCAAGCAGTGGCATGAGGCTGTGTTGGTTCTGTTTTATACTTCCAATCGAGTGAGGTATTGACGGCATTAAAAGCCAAACCAGGAAAACCTGTCATGGTTGGTTCTGGTGGTCCTGCTTCTATGAGAAGAACTTTCCACCAGGGCACATGATCAACTAGCCTTCTTGCAATAACTGGACCCGCCACACCAGCACCAACAATTATAAAATCAAATCTAAAAAAAAAAAAAGAAATGCACTATCGTAAAATTTTTCAATACCAAGGAAAGCAAAATACTCACATTTCAGATTCATCGATATCATCGGTTCCTGGTCTTCTACAAGGATCGGCAATATCACATCTTGCCATCATAATTGTTTGCAATAGCATCATGAATTTCGAAACATTTGAACAAGAAGTTTCCATGAATGGAGTATCCTTGAAATAGCATTTGTCATGATTTTTATTGAAATTTTCGCAAGCGTAAGAATTGCTCAGTTCCGGCATCTGTAATAATACAAAAAAATGACATGAACTAGTACAAATACAGTAATGTAAAAAGGAATTTATGAATTTATTATTACAAAAACGTATGTATCGATGGAATTCATGTTCAATCGTGAATTTCCATGAAACTCATGTCGAAAATTCAACGCCCACCACTCTTAAATATCCCAATCCCGCCATAAACTAAGATTTTGCCTTGGCATATATGATAGTAGCCCGCATGGAACAAAAAACACTAAATTTATATGTATTTGAATTCGTGGAAAATTGAAGAAAATTCAAATAACAGGGAATTGTCAAAGAGAAAGAGCAAAGATAAAAAAAATTACCCAAGAGTATATTTTAGCCATCGTAACACTGGAAATCAACAATACTGACAATATCCATTGGGTCATCCTTCTTGCTGAATGAATATCTGCAAAATGATATTTTCTCGTTGAAATAACTGGTGGCATGTCGATCCACCTCTAGTTTATGAGAAGCGCGCGTCAATTGCCACCAGATAATGGTTGGAACCGTCCGGGGCTTTCCCCGGGGCTCTTCATACTAAAAAAGAAGAGGCCCGGCGTCAAACGGAAGCTGGAAACACTCGTATCTTTCAGTCAAAAACTTATCTTCCATGGGCATATCATTTACTATCCCCACCAAGTATTGTTGAATGATAGTGTTGTGCAGACGTAGAGAAAATCATGTACAAACAATATAAATCAAGGATACTTTTTTTTATTAATAACGTAAAAAAAATTATAGGAATAGAATTATTATCTAAATTTTAATTATAAATTTTATAATCATCTCTGTCTTTCAACTGGCGGAATCTCTTATCAAGAAGCTGTATCAAATTTATACTAAAGTTCATTGACAGTCCATTTTGGTGATTTTTCATTGTCTCGTCGTAATTTACTCCTAATAATATGAATATCTGAAGGAAATTTGTCCTCCACCTTCTTCCAATCTTGTTTAATCATATGTGCAGCTTTCTCTGCTATCATGATCGTGGCAGCATTTGTATTACCACTAACAATATTTGGCATAATAGAGGCATCAATTACGCGTAATCCAAAAATTCCATGTACCCTCAATCGAGAATCAACAACAGCCATTGAATCGTCAGCTGGTCCCATTTTACATGTTCCAACTGGATGATAAATCGTCATGGTATAAAATCTTGCTTGGCATTCCCAAAAATCATCTGATTGTAATTCAAATTTTTTACATTCTTCTATCATGTTGGGATTATAACGTGCATTAATACTTTTCATGGCCTGAGTTTGACTCATGGCATGTATGAATTTGGCACCTTCGATAAGCACTTGAAGGTCTCGTGAATCATTGAAGTAATTAGGAACAATGACGGGTGGATGATACGGGTTTGAGGTCTTTAGCTCAATATATCCTTTACTATGTGGCCTCAAGAGTAACGGAAGGACTGAATATGCATCCTGATAGAGTATTGGTTCAAATACTTCCGCATATACATCTGATCGGAGGCCACATGCACGAGGTCCAAATACCCCACCATCTGTATTGTCAGCTGCTGATGCCAGAAATAACTGAATATCAGGATAATCCTCCGAGGCATTGGCAAATCTGAATGAAAAAGACAATTGTATTTTCAAATTAAATAAAAATTCCACATGATTTTATTTCATTCTCTCGAATGTAGAGACTTACTTGGTTTTTACAAAAGCCATGGCTTCGCATCCAGGAACAGAATATAATGGCCCTGTTTGTTTGAAGAGAAACTCTCGAATTGAATGGAAAGTTAGAAATTTTGGAAGAACAGAAGTGAATCCATACAAACTTTTGTCATTTTTCGGTGAGTCTACAATATAAGTCATACCTCCGATAGCAACATGATCTTGAAGATTTTTACCAACGCCTTTCAAATCTTCAATAACTTTAATTCCAATTTGTTCGAGATGATTTTTTGGTCCAATACCAGACAACATCAAGAGTTGAGGGGATTGTACAGATCCAGCTGATAAAATAACTTCACGATCGGCATAAACAGTGTATTTTCGCTTTCTTCTACTAAATCTTACTCCGTAAGCAATTTTAGAAGTCTCTCCAACAAGTATTTTTTCTACCATGGCGTGTGTCAGTATGTGAAGATTTTTACCATGTGATGCTGGACGTAGAAATGCCTTGGCAGTGCTACAACGAAGGCCATTACGAAGAGTCCCATACGAGTAGGTGAATCCTGATTGTTCAGGACCATTGATATCAAGATTTTTATAGCCCATTTGTTCTCCTGCTCGCAGAAAATACTGGGTTATTGGTGATTTGTATCTGCAGAGAATTAATTGAATTAAAAATCAGGAAGAAATCAATGAGATATGAGAAAGTATTGAATTTTCTATAATTACTTGAAGTATTCAATATTGAGTGGTCCATTTGTTCCATGATATTTAGAATCTTTCAAATTATCAATAGAAATATTCTCAGATTTTTTGAAATATGGCAAAAGACTGTTATAATCCCATCCAGGATTGCCTGCATCTCTCCATTTATCGTAATCTTTTTTATTGCCACGAACATAAAGCATGGCATTCAAGACACTACTTCCACCTAGGACTTTCCCTCTGGGCCAATTGCACCTACCTTGATACATTCCCCTGCAATAATTCTGAGATTCTTCGGTTTTAAACTGCCAATCGAGGGCGGTCCGCTGGAGAGTCGGAAAAATGAATGGAACATCAGAATATATTGTCTCATCACCACCAGCTTCCAATAATAATATTGTCCAATTTTTATTCTCAGATAAACGATTTGCCAAAACACAACCTGCTGAACCACCACCGATTATTACAATATCATATCGATTCATTAATTCATAATCCGATAATATGCGAATACGATTATCCCTGTCCACAATATCTTTTCGGAAAAGAATAATAAATAAACGTAGAAAAATTAAAAAAGTCACCTCTAATTTATACAGTGACAATATTCTCGTCGCCGAGAATACACACATCAAGGTCATGCCCCTGTTAATTCTGAATTCACTCAATTTTATTAATTAACTTCAACGTAGAATCATGCTTGAGTTTATCTTCATACTAATGTTCAGTGCATTAAATTTTGAGGAATTCGAAACTCTGATTCATCAGCAAAATTCAAATTTCCCAAACATATTACGCACGAGAAATTGCTAAATGCTCATTTATTTGTCATCAGATTATTTTTATTTATTCATATTACACATTCAATATTTGTTCTTTATATTTACATTACATCATGATCGTAACAGTACGTATAAAAATTATCAAAAGACAGTGAGAGAGGGATCATGAACAATATAAGGTGGGAGACTAGGACAAAACAGAATGAACGAGAATTATTTTTTTTTTCTTTACGGAAAGTCAACAGAAATGGACATTAGAATGAAACGGCCAGAGATCTATTTTTTCTTGTGATTCCATTCAAAAGCTGAGGAAATTTGCGGTGGGAATCATGTGTTAAAAATGATTTTTTTGTATTTTTTAGAAATCCTATTTTTTTGATCAAAGTTCGAATAGGTCTACCTCTCAGTTTTCAAAAAAAAACTCACTATTTTCAACATATCTCCGGCTCTATTAGTCGTAGCGTAAAAATTCCCAATGCAGAGGAAAGGTGAGATCATTTGCCATTGATTTATGGGATTTTCAATTGAAAAATATTGATTTTCAAGGTTTTCATAGATACTTCTGTGAAAATCTATTTTTGCTCCATGACTGTTTTAAAAATCGATATTTTTTAACTGAAACCCCCATGAATCGATTTCACCTTCAATCTCCATTCGGATTTTTCATGCTAGAATCAATAGAACCGGAAACATGTTGAAAAAAGTGGATTTATCAAAATATGAAAAGGAATACCCATTCAAACCTTGACTAAAAAAGTTGAATTTTCAGAAAACACAAATAAATTATTTCTGACACATGAATTTTACCGCAAATTTCCTCAGTTTTCCAATGAAATGGCGAGAACAAATTTATCCCTGATATTTCTCATGTCTATTTTGTCCCACCTTCCCCTAAACAAATAGTCTCCCATTACCAAATTGATGATATAAATAAAACACAAATGAAATTAATCTCGATCATCAGTTGACTATTTCACGGAATCTAGTTTTCGTTAATGACTCTTTCTTCATGTTCAGTATAAATAGACGATCAACGCCATTATATTAGTATGAAATTAAAAAAGTGATCAGTCTTGCCTGAGGCAGCTAATGGTATATGTATCTTATGAACTGAATAAAAATCTCATTTATTTGGAAGATTTCGTCGTCTTCGTTTCAACCAAAATTCTTTAATCATGTCCGATCCCTTTTCTCCAATCATGATAACAGGAGCATTAGTATTTCCACTAACGAGGTTGGGCATAATTGAAGCATCAATTACACGAAGTCCAGTTATTCCATAGACTTTTAATTCGGGATCAACGACAGCCTCAGAATCCCAACTGGGTCCCATTTTACAAGTACCAACTGGATGATAAATAGTTGCTGAATAATGTCTTATCATACATTCCCAGTAGAGATCAGTATAAAGAGGAATGTGTTTACATCCTGGAAAAGGGATTGGATTCAATTCACTTCCATATTTTTTAAAGGCAGTAGTCCTGCTTAAAGCAATGCTAATTTTAACTCCTTCAATGAGTGTATCCATATCTGCACGTTCTTTGAAGTAATTTGGATAAATAAGAGGATGATCGAAAGGATTTTTACTTCTCAAGCGAATCAAGCCTTTGCTCTTTGGACGTAGCAGCATGGGAATGACACTCCACACATCCTTATTATTAATAGGTCCAAAAACTGCATTGTAAAATCGTTGAGTTAGACCATGGACTTTTCGAATTTGTCTTCCACCATCGGAATTTGTCGAGCCAGATATAAAATGAAGTTCAATATCCGGAAAATCATCGGATGCATTTACATATTTTGTATTGACAAATCCGAGTCCTTCAACACCACCAAGAACAGTCAATGGTCCATCTCCAAAAACAGCATATCTCATAACTGCTGATACACTGTGCAATCTATTTTCAACCATAGACACTGGCTGATTAACCATAAAAGTGAGTCCACCAAGGCCAATATGATCCTGAAGATTTTCACCGACAGGTGCATTTTGAATCACTGGAATGCCATGTTGCTCCAAATGATCTTTGGGTCCAACTCCAGATAACATGAGAATTTGAGGAGAACTCACAGATCCACCCGATAAAATAACTTCTTTACGTGCTCTTATTCTATATATTTTTCCGCCTCGTAACATTTCAACTCCATAAGCCCTCTTGGTGAGTGGATCAATAAGAACCTTGGTGACATGCGACTGTAGAGCAATATGAAGATTTTGACGCAATCGTGCAGGACGGAGGAAGGCTTTAGAGGTTGAACATCTACTACCATCTCTGATTGTTCCTTGCGCAATCATGAAACCAGAGTGATGAGCACCATTGATATCTCGAATTTCGTATCCCATTTCTTGACCAGCTTCAACAAATGCAGTTGCCAATGGAGTTCTCCATGGAGCCTCCTGAACTGTTAAATATCCACCAGTTGAATGATAAATTGTCTTGGCAAGATAGGGATTCTGATTGTCTTCAGATTTTTTAAAGTAATACAGTGCTTGTTTCGATCCCCATCCAGGATTGCCCTGTTGCTCCCAAATATCGTAATCTCTTCTGTTACCACGCAGATAGAGCATATAATTAAGGACACTGCTGCCGCCTAAAACTTTTCCTCTCGGCCAGTTGCATCTACCTCCCTCCATGGCTGAAATAAAAAAAACATGTTGACAGTATATGTACTCTTCTCTCTCTCTCTCTTTCGTTCTCTATTCTGATCCTCTTTTTTTTTTAATCCATGAGAGTGAAAGAGGAAACTTTCTACGGGGAAATCTGTGAGAGTCACGCAGTAGAATATACTCGAACAATTAATATCTATATTGAGGTGTTATCTATTTACCTAGACAAGAATCTCCCTGGGGTTCTGTTTTGTATTTCCAATCGAGTTTCGACAATTGTAGATAACCAGCTAGAAGTGGAACATCTGATATTTCAGTCTCATCGCCGCCAGCCTCCAATAAAAGAACATTCCATTTCGAAATTTCTGATAAACGGCTGGCTACGACAGCGCCTATTAAAAGAAAACGAAAAAACATGACTACCAAAATGAATCGGAATTTTTGTTTTACCATGAAAGCTTTGAGGAGAAGAAAAGATGAGTCTTTACCTGCTGATCCACCACCAACGACAATGAAATCATAAGATGGATTTAGTAATTCCGAGGGCATATCGATAGGCGGTGACTCCCTGTCTGTTGCTTCATAGTGGAAGTAAGCAAGGGCCATTGCCAAGGCTGGAAAAAACCATGTAACTCCTCCAGAGACTGTTCCAAGAGCACTAGCAATTGCAGCCTCGACACCCATGGTTTCTTTTTTTATTAAATCTATAATTAAATCAAATAAATTAATTTCTCCAGTGAATCTAACTTTTTTCTTTTCTTGCTATTTTCTGTTTCAATTCTTCTCACATGTTTCAATGATTATTTTCAAGTTATTTTGCACTTTTCATACAAGTATAATCAATCGCCTGTAACGAAACTCAATCAACAACTGACAGCACCAACTATTCTTCATGATAAGTATATAGCTATTGTTAAAGTCTGTGCGTGTGTATGTGTGTATAAAAGTATTCGGTTAACCGTAATCTAAAGGCTAATGCTACGAGAATAACAATTGATTTTGTGAAACTTTCGGCGGTTAAGCAATTATTATCGTGGAACTTTACGAAGCGCCAAGGGTCGCGTTAATTAACTTTTCCACGTAATGATTTAGTTGAAAATTTAATCTACTATTACCCGACTTTTGTAACCATCAATTCCCTGATTGATTGAGCGCTTTGTTGTCTTTTGTGTGTCACTTTTATCACGCTTTCATGGCAATAAAACTCACCTGTTTACTGGAGAAATGCCGATTATTCGTATTTTCACTTGATTTTGATCTTAAATAAATTTATCAAGATTCTTCAATCCAATACAATAATGTCACTTGAATTGTAAAAAAAACTTTATGAAATATTTTCCAAAATTATCACTGAATTTCCTGATATAAAGTGTATCAGGAGCGACCATGACCTTGCTGTGTTGCTCGGTAGAACGATGCTGTATCATATAAAGTCAACTTTTCTGGTCTATAGTCGACAACGTGGATATAACGGGTCATCGACATCCCACTCCACTCATGCATCTCGTTCTTCAGTTCTGGTTTTTTTTTTTCAATTTTCCCATCATCGTGATAGCGGTTTGTCTTTCTTTTATTCAAAACGGGCAAGTGTCGGAGAAAATTCGAAATCATCGCTTACTTTTATATTTTACAATTTACTGTATTTCCTCGTCACTGATTTTCATTATTACATTCTCAGTGACATATGATGTCAGAATTACGGTACAAAAAAATGTTAGCTGACCTACTTTTTTTGAATTTCAGCCTGCTAAACATTTCCATTTGGCGATTTTTTTCCTTTGTTTTTGATTTATTATTATCGAGTTGGATGTAAGGATGAATTGTATTGATTGAAAAATTTATTTTCACTCATTATCTTCGTCATTCTACCATGTTTAATCAATTGTGCCACTCTGGGTGGATAAAAATCATTCAGATCTAATGAGGAGTATTTGGAAAAAGCACAATAATTGAGAATTTATAGGATTTTCCTATTCATAAAGAGTTGACCAACTTTTCAACAGGTGTTTACCTGTTGCACCTCACGTTCACTCTTTTCTCCATGACGTGTTGATTGTCACGTCTTGCCGCAACTAAAATAGGTCTCACAATTGAAAAAGTATAACACGAAGCGTTAATACTCGATTATCTTGTAATTTTTCAGGTGGATGTTGTGGTTCCATGAAGAAGAGAACAATAGTAGGAGGATATGCCTTCTGTTGGTGGTTTGTCACGGATGTTCAGCGTCTTTCTCTGGAGGTCATGACCCTAAATCCAGTCTGCGAAAGCGTTGAAACTGCCCAGGGTGTACCCTTGACGGTTACTGGTGTGGCTCAATGTAAGATCATGAAGGCCGATGAATTATTACACACTGCTAGTGAACAATTCCTCGGTAAAAGTGTTCATGAAATTAAATCAACAATTTTATCAACACTCGAAGGACATTTACGTGCAATTCTTGGTGAGACTAGAATTTAAAATGATTTACAGGACAATTTGCTGCTCTCGTGTTGGAATCAACTTAAAATTATTTCTCTTCTAAATTACTCTAGGAACACTCTCGGTGGAGGAAGTTTACAAAGATCGTGACCAGTTTGCAGCCCTTGTTCGAGAAGTAGCAGCCCCGGATGTTGGTCGGATGGGCATTGAAATTCTCTCTTTCACCATCAAGGACGTTTACGATGATGTTCAGTATCTTGCATCTCTCGGAAAAGCACAAACAGCAGCTGTTAAAAGAGACGCAGATGTTGGTGTCGCTGAGGCTAATCGTGATGCTGGCATAAGGGTAAAACTCGCTCAATTAATCATTAAAATGCCTCAAATTATGCAATTGTCAATACATGAAAATTCCTGTTTCAAAAATAGGAAGCCGAGTGCGAAAAAGCAGCTATGGACATCAAGTACAATACTGACACGAAGATCGAGGACAATGCAAGACTTTATCAACTCCAGAAGGCTAATTTCGATCAAGAAGTCAACACGGCTGTAAGTTTTTTTTTCTCAATAAACTAGGCCAAAATATGATTGCCACGCGCCGCCCTGTTCAACCCTCAAACGTGTACAGAATTTCATTGACAAATATTATCGAACTATATATGTATGCATTATCATGTCGAGTCGCGTAAGAGTCTCATCCAGCAATTTTACGCAATCATCAATTCTGGAACTCAACGTGAATTTATAATGCGTGAAAGTGGAAAGAAAAGTAATTTATGTTTTTTTCTACAAATTCATTTGGTTCATCGAATTTTTAAAATTTTCTCTTCTTATTAGAAAGCAGAAGCTCAGCTGGCATACGAGCTTCAAGCAGCAAAGATTAAACAGAGAATACGAAATGAAGAGATACAGATTGAAGTTGTTGAAAGACGTAAACAGATTGAAGTTGAAGAACAGGAAGTACGTAGAAAGGAGCACGAATTGAGGAGCACTGTGCGTTTACCAGCTGAGGCTGAAAGTTACAAGATTGGAAGAATTGCGGAAGGAAAAAGGTATGAAGTACATGATCATGTTAAAACTATCAAGAGTTTTTGGAAAATTTCATTCTTTTATTGTCATTTACTATACAGAACGCAAACAGTAGACAGTGCAAAAGCAGAAGCTGAGAAAATTCGATTGATTGGTGAGGCTGAAGCCAAGAGCATGGAACTCATAGGAATAGCTGAAGCAGAAAAAATGCGTCTCAAAGCTGGAGTCTATAAGAAATATAATGATGCTGCCGTATTAAATATTGTTCTCAATGCCATGCCAAAGGTCCTGATGATTTTTGATAAAAACACTACTTGCATTACATTTATGTAGAACAAAAAGCCTAAACTAAATTTCTATTTTTTTCATCGTATAGATTGCTGCTGAGGTCGCTGCACCACTTGCAAGGACAGATGAGATTGTTCTACTTGGTGGTAATGATGGAACAACTGGAGAATTGACGCGTCTAGTGGGTCAAGTGCCTCCCGCAGTTCAGGCCCTCACTGGTGTCGATCTTTCAAAAGTAAGATTATTATTTTTCATTGTCCTCCTACAATTGTATGTAAATGATGAACATGTTAATGACTGGATTTTCTCTCATTTTACCAAGTTTAATGATATCGTAGCAATTGAATAATCACAATGTTTCACTACTTTTGCACAGGTTTTAGCTAAAATACCTGGAGCCAAGTAATTCACCATGATATAATCTTCACCGTGTGTTTATGATCCATCCAATAATTCTACCCACGCATCTGCAGAATTTTCACTGCAACGATACCGAGAGAATCAGTTTGATTACTACTGACAACTCGATTATTCTCTCCTTCGGCAACTCTTGCCACAAGTGAAAATTAACAAGTATGCAAAAATTCTTTCGTCTTTTTCCCGAATTTTTCTACCTCAATTTTTCTGGTAAATAGTTTAAACGACGAAGATTATAGAGAGGAAGGAAAATCAACTAAAAACTTGCATTGAGTTCAAATTTAGCAGAAACAATAATTGTAATGAAAAATAATAAACTGCGCACATATTTACCACGATGGTCCAGTCTCAAGTATGTATATTCTTTCGATCATTACGTTCGTTGGCTGAAACGAAGAGGAAGAAACAGTTGAAAAAAAACATGAAACGAAAAGAAAATCAACATGAAGTAATTGGAATGAAATTTTGACTTAATTACTCCATAAAATAGAAAAACGCGCAATCTCACTATATTTTTTTACACAGAAAATGTCGATTCAATAGTATCTTTCGAAAATCACAACTATTATGTGTACAAAAAAAAAATTAAAGAGAATAAATTGTAATCCATACGTGTTATCGACCATTGTGTTCAACATGTGTAGGTATATTAATGTAAATTAATATACAAAGTAAAGAAAATGAAAATGAAATAAATTTCTTTTAGGAAATCCCTCGCGATTTTACAGCACGATCACCTGATTGGATTAATTTAACTCTTTGCTTTGCAAAAGGGCACAAATCGTAGCGAAATAGCATGTATTAGGGCAGTCGTGCGAAGCAAAGAGTTAATAAAACAAGATAATAAGAAAATTCCATAGTGTACATAATTGCTGAATCGAAATGTACATACACTAATTAGATGCGTCAGTAAATAAAATAGATGAAAACTATAGTAATTGATTAATTGCCACTACTTGAAAATTATAATCTGTATCAATCAGTGTATCGAATATATTTTTCATGTAGTAAAATGATTTGAAGAAACGTATGAATAATTATTATGACGCATCTGAGTACAAAGATATAATCCTTGATTACTTCAATTGAATGGTAATTGTAATGTGAATGATTCGATACTATCCAATCGTCTTCCTTCTGAAATTTTATGACATTAAAAATAGAAATAACTTGGTTTAGAAGAAATAAATAGATAAATTCAACCTTTTATTTCCATTTGCTATTGTAGAGAACACAGGGGAAGGTGGAGTGATAAGCATGATGATAAGGGCTGAAACAGGAAAATTTCAGTTGGCATGTTTTTGCATTATGAAAATACCTCAAAATTCAATCATTTGTGAGAATTTCTAAGAATTTTTCTTAGAAATTTCACTATTTCGGGAAATCTCCAGTTCTATTTGTCGTAGCGACTTGTGATTAATCTTCGATGAAAGCTGACATCATTTCCCATCAAGTTCTAAGGGAAAGTGGACACATCTAAATTTTTAGGGAAATATTATGGAAAACTCTTGAAATTAATAGAAATGTTGGCGTTACATTTTCTTTGATGATTCCATTGGAAAGCTGAGGAAATTTCAGGTGGGAAACAAGTGCCGGAATTAATTTTTTTGTACTTTTGGCCATTTTGACTTTTTTGAGCATTTTAGAGGAGTGATACCCTTCCGTTTTTTTTTTGAAATTTTCAGTTTTTTGTTATCTTCGGTTCTATTCGTCGTAGCGTAAAAATTCCGATGGGAGGTGAAAAGTGAGATCATTTGCCATCGACTCATAGAGTTTTCAATTTTAAAATATCGATTTTTAAGGTATTTGTGGGCATTTTTATGAAACAGTTTCGTGAAACAGTTTTTGGCCTATAACTATCCCAAAAATTGATATTTTTTAATTAGAAACCCCATAAATCGATGGGAAATGAGCCCACCTTTCATTTGAGACCGACTCCGAATTGCTACGACCAATAGACCCAGAGATATTTGCAAAAAACTGAAAATAAAAAAAAAAGGCTTTTATCCCTCAGAAATGCCGAAAAACATCGAATTTTCAATAAAATCTAAAAAAATACATCTGACACTTGTTTTTCGCCTAAAATTTCCTCAGCTTTTCAATAGAATCATCGAAAAAAATCTATCTCTAACCGTTGCATTAGAGTGTCCATTTTGCTCCACTCTCCCTTATAGTTTTCTGAAAATTTCCATCAATTCATAAGAGACTTATGAAGCAAATATCGATTTTCATGAGATAGCTTGAAAATAACTTGAAAATTGATGAAATTCTTAAAAAAACTGTATAACTTGATGGTAAATGATCTCATGTTCCTTTTAAAATCAACCATGGATCGACCAATATATACGATCAATAGAACTGAAGACATTCCAAAAAATATTGAATTTTCCAAAGAAAAACTCAAAAATTAATGCTGACAAATATTTTCCAGCTAAAATTTTCTCAGCTTTTCAATTGAATTGTTTTAAACAAATCAATTTCCAGTAATTTCATCGGAATCTCCATTTTACACCACTTTCTCCTATATATATCTATCGATTCAAGATCAAAAGTAAAGCAAAATTAACGGAATTTAAAGAAATTTCCTTGGCAGGTGATCGTTTAATCTCGCGATATCATTGCAATTTTCTTCGAGTTGATTAATTTTAAATAATTCGGTCAATTCTAGAATTATAACCCGATTATTGACTAGTTCAATAATAGAAGAAAAAGCCTATTTACAAGTAATCATTTTGGTAGCAAAAAAAAATATGTTTGAGTTTTATCAATTCGGGAGCTTCTAGACAAATATGTGTGTGTGTTCTGCAAGTAACTGTCAATATTTTCTATTGTCTACCAGCAACAAAGAAAGAAAAATTATAAATCAATTTGATTTATAGCGTTTAATTTACCATTTAAGCTTTATACTCTTTCATTTTGCCGATACTTGAGGCAGTTGTTTGAGTGAAACCAGTGTGCAAAATAAATTTCAATTTCAGTGACTCGATAAATAAGATTTATAATATATTGATATTAATTTTAAGTTTTTCTTTTGTTAATTTAGAAAAATATAAAAAAAAAAAAAATATTATCAATCATGAAGCTTGGTAGTAGACAGAATTTCCATGTAATTTCATTGATTTTCCTGTCGATGAAACAAAAAAAAACAAAGAAAACGTAATAAGCATCTTACAAGAAGAACAGAACAAATGAGATTACATGAAATTTGCTTATGAGTACAAAATACGTTTGATGAGAAATCAAGTAATAAATGAAAAGCCACACTTACTTTTCATGCTGATGGGGCTGATTATACCGGTCCTGTTAACTTAACTCATCTAGAATAAATGCTTCTTCGATTGTTCATTCAGTATCGTCAGAATATCCATTTCATTCACAGTATTCCAATGAATTCTCTTATCTTCGAGTATGATAATTGATATTTTATTATATTGAATTATGATCATTATTAACTGTATTATTATTTAGTTGAATAGAAAATAGTTGAAATACTTACATGACAATTTCATGAATCTACCTGAATCATTGCCATAATTATTATTATTATATATTGAATTGTACAATCATTGTAATTTCTGTAATATGTTTTTTTTTCTTTTTTTCCGTATAGTAATATCATAATTCATTGTTTTAGTGTTTTCTATATACGTGATTTCTCACGTAAATTATAATTTTTCAATCGAATTATTGTTAAATGAAGGCAATGATTAACGAATTTTGCACTTTCGTACAATATGCACGTGGTTTTGAGTTGATCGTTGATATAAATGAATTTTACAAAAACTTTTCTGATGTTCCATATAATTTTATCAGTGACTATTGTTCCAATGAATGAGAATGTAAATTAGTGCATTAGAATAAAAATGGCAACCTTTTTTCAACTATACAGAATTATAATGAATGGAAAAATTATAATGAAATGGGTTTCCATTGGAATTTCCTAATTTTCCAATTTGAACCAAGGAAAAAAAAAAGATAGAAATCTATTTCGTATCATTTTTCCCCAATGATTGAAGCAGGCGGTAATTTCTCATTCTTTTAAAATTTATGTAACTTTCCGATGGAATTAGTGTGGAAGTCAGAATTGTCTGTATTTACCTCTCGACCAAAAAATGAAGAATGCTTAAAAAAAATTTCTGATAGATGGGGATTAGAGATGAAGATACCCATTGACCCAGACGCTAGAAGAATCTAGACTTTTATAAATCGTAAACATGAAATAATATATTTTGGGAGTTGTGTGCTAGAAGAAATAAAAATAACAAAACAAAAATAATGTTTCGATAATCCTAGATAGAGGACAATATTCAATTATTGTGCGCATACTTTTACTCTATCTGAAAGTAATGACATAGAACCATGTGAATTAGTGGATATTTTTAATAAATGGAACATCAAATAACAAGATTTGATCATTGTATACTACTTTATCCCACTGTATCATCTAGTTTTTTCCTGTGAATATTGAGCGGATTAAAAAAATAGACGCAAGTATTGCTTTTTTTGTAATGATTTTTTTATTACAGCAAGATGACTCGTTTCAAGGTATTATTTACAAGGAAACGCAAATCCACTCACTGTAATTAATAAAATTAATACATAGACATATAGTAAATTAATTTGATACCATTAAATTATCTATTTACAAGAAATATACAAAGTTAATGTACAGTTAAGGTCCATTAACATTAAATCCGTAATTTTAATATTTCAATCTAAATCATTTTTTTTTCTTCCACAGATTGAATCAATAAACATGGAGCAGTATTTTCCCTTTCTCTCGCCTATCATTAACTCGAATGTTAATATTATTACTTTTTTTTTTACAAGAAAGGAAATGATTTTAGTCATTTCATAATCAGTGTAATTTGCTATTCACCTGTGTCTCGAATCATTTTTGCCTCTCATTCAGCTGAAGAAGAAGTGACTTTTCCATGTCATTTATTAGAGAACATGCAGAATGTTTTTCAATTCTTTCTTAATCTCTTGCAGCATAAAAGTTTACAATGAAAAATTGTATTATTCACACAATATTCATTTATAAACACGATAATGAAGAGTGCCAATTGAATTTGATTAAGCGCTCAAAAAAGAGAAACTTCAAAAATTACAAGACCCAAGAGAAACTCCTCGGAAATGTTTTATTTTTTCTTTCCTTATCGTTCCAGAGAATATGCTCATATGAAAGAATACTCGATTTGCTGATGCAATAGAGAATTATTGCACGCTCAATAATAGAGCAAGGTGGAGTAAAATAGACACTTGAATTGAACGGTTCGAGATTAAAAGTTTCCATCGATTCCCTTGATTCCTGAGGAAATGTTGGGCGATAAACATGTATCTAAAATTTTCTTCTCAATTTTTGGAAAAATTTACTTTTTTGGCCAAGTTTAGAACGGCTTTCCCCTTTGAATATAAAAAAAATTCACATTTTTTACTATATCTCCGGTTCTATAGGTCATGATGACTCTTGCAAATATAGAGCGAAAGATAAAATTTTTTAAAAATTCAAAAACATTACCTCTGACATGTGATTTTCATGGGAAATTTATTCTATTCCCAATGAAATCATCAGAAAAAAATCTATCATCAATATTTCCATTCATTTCGAGTAAATTTCATAGTATAAAATACCAAAACCAACCCGTGTTCGTTTCACCCCTTGTGTCCACTCTATACCCCAGCTTCCCCGATTATAATCGTCCAACTCCGAACTTCAGTTAAATAGTTGATAGAATTGTAATAAAAAAAAAATAAGAAAACAATGAATTTACAACATTACGATCGATTAATTGAGCATTTCATACAATTATTCACTATTACATAGCTTCTCTACTTCATTCATCAATTATTATGTTCTTTTGTTCTTTATCGTATTTACAATTAGATATTTTTTCTTCTTTCTTATACATCAAGTAGAGACACTTAGCTGCAAATTTCTAATCTTGGAATCAGCTCAATGTATATCTATCAATATTCATTTCATTCATCATTTAGATTTTAATCTAAGCATGTTAATTAATTTCATTAATTATTTATTTTCTTTTTTTTTATCACATTTTTCGCGTACGCATAAACGTTTTTCTTCTCACGCATTCAATTCTCATTTAGACACACAATCATTAGCTTAAAGATTCATACACATGCGTACATAAATCACTTTTCCAAGATTTCTCGTAACTACAATTTTCTTTCCTTAAATTTTTTTCATTATTTTATTTTTAATACGACAGAAATCCCATGCAATACGCGTTTTTTCACTTTATTTTGAATTTTTTATCTTTTTTTTTTTCATTTCAATACGTTTTTTTTCTTTTATCTTTTAAATTATATATTCATATGATATATTTTGTTCCTTCGACTATTTACTACAGGAGCGAAATCGCTCGATTAACATTGATTCTTCTGTGGGGAGGGGCTTTATTTTCAATAAACGATAAATAGGTTTAAAAAGCGACATTGATTCTGCTCTATCCATTCCTTTCTTCTTATTTTTTTTTTTCTTTTGTAAAAGAGACATGTTAAAGGTTTTTTCTTCTATTGTAGTTGTTTATGCTGTAATTCACGACTGTTCTCGTCCAAACGTTCGACAAGGGAAAATAAAAAGGGAAAAAAAACCGAGAAAGAAAAGTAATTTTCACATAAGAGATCGAGTATATAATTATTATTCCACTCTATTATTCATGAAACCTAACATCCGTGCCAATGATTAAATAATTTAAATTCAAAAAAAATTCATGTGTATGTAATTATTAATACTATTTGACATTTTTCTTTTCCAAGGGAATATATATATATGTATATATATATATATTTATATATATATATAGATAATAAACTCGATGCCGTCAACGGTCGAGAATTCACACACTTTTGAGCGTGGATAATATCACCGGATTTAATTCAAACACTCGATTCAAGCTGCCAATTGGATCAAATCGATAGACGCGATTTATTCGAGATGTTTATCAAAAGCAAAATAATTGAGTTTTATCTAATCATTTCATTCAAGGGCACATGAAAAATTAATATGAAAAACTTTATACGTCCAAATCACAGTTTCAAGCGTATTACTTTACTCGTTTGTTTACATACGCTCAATCCAACATAAATTCTCAGTCTCAATTCGAAAAATTCTTTTTCTAATAATAAATAAAGGGAAATTTGATTTTTATGATTTCATCGAGTTGGGGAACGCATGTTGATAAATTACGGATCTCATCATGTCCTGTTATAAAAAAATAAATCTCATTAATGCAAGTGAAATTTTCTCTTTTTCTAGACACAAAACACTACAGATAAATTCATCAACTCGTTCTTATCCTTTTTCCGCATTCTAAAAATCGATTTTCATTCTATACAATGAAAGCAAGTTCCTCAATTTGTTGGAAATAGATATCATGTAAACATTTGGGCTTATCCATAAAAAAAAATAACTCACTTGTTAAGAAACCTGAATTAATAATGCTAAATTTGCTAAATGATGAATCTGGATTGGAACATTTGCAGATGCAAACTCTCATAACATCTTCATGATTAAATTCATTACATTATTGAGCCTTTCATTTGAAAATTTCTTTTCTTCATTCTCAGATACATATTTCCATAAAACTGGTGCTTGAAAAATATTTAAATAATCAACTTTTATTCTGTATTTACTTATTCTCAGACCTAATTTGTACAGAATGTTGAACGGAAAACTGAAAAAAAAAGATGATAGCTCTTGAATGAAGGCTTCTCCTCCTTGCTGTCGGACGTATATTCATGACGTATTCATAATTGAATGGAATTTAATTGAAAAAATTGTAATTTATTTGCACTCCATTCAATTATTATGAATAATTAATTAAATTTTTTGATTTCAAGACGGATATTGAATCTTTTGAACTTGATTAATGTCACGTTAAACTATTAAAAACATGGTGGTAATCACAAGTGATAGACGAATGTCGAAATAAAATGAAAGAGAAAAATGCCCAAAACAAATCTCAAACGAACTTAGCTCTTCTGCGATTTCGTCAGACGTTGGAATGCGATGTAACGGAAGGCTGTGTACTGGAAGCTATTGTTGATGGAGTTGAATTTGATGATGAACTTACAACAACAACTGGCTTCATCAGAGTAGTTGTATTCAGATACTGTGCATTAACCAACGGTACTTGGCCAACAGATTTTAGTATTGGAGTTGTTATCATCTTTCCAGCCAAATTTGAAGGGGCAAGAATGTGAGCAGTCACTTGATTTCCTTGTGATACAACTGTCATCGGTGTTACGATTGGCGTTAAGCCGGATAAAGTTGTATGCTGACCAACAATGTGTGTTATACTCTCTGTGGACGGTGAAGTTTGCATCATTGTTGTTGCTGGCTTACCCGTTGACGTTTGGAGGGATACACCCGTATGACTCAACGTCAATCCTAACAGCATAACATAAAGGAAAATCAATCATCAGTTACATTATCATTATATAGGAAGATATTAATTATTGAAATGAATGTTAATTAGAAAAAGTGAAATGTCAAACACTATCAAAGCTCTTTAATTAGTTGAATTTCGTTAAACAGCTCTGCAAGTATTTGTAGTTGTTTTCTTTGGCATCAATGCATTTTCAAATTGTCATAATGACAATTCACACTTGGAAATTGATGCGTAACCCTATTGGAACTTGTAAAAAAGGTAAGCCTATTTAAGCGGACTCAAAACTCGAAGATTCTAGTAGCAGAATTTTAACTATTCGAACTATTCTTAATATTAATCATTCACCTCCTTGTACAGCTAGTGGCTGTGTCTTGACAGAACGAAACACACCATTAGCAGGGAGAATATTCAATTCAGCTCCACCAGGAAGTCGCGTCAATTCTGAACCGTTTCCACCGACTAATGTCACTCCCCCAACCATTTTATGAGCTGTTTGAGTATCTCCTGATCTTATTCTCGCTTGTGCTGCTGAAACACATGCAGAATGTTATGTTTTTTGGAAATTTATACCGACTTTATCAACTTATCACATAGATTGTTGAATTTATGAAACTTCCGGAAGTAAAGAAATAAAAAAAGAGATAAAATCGAGATTTCAATTGAACGGTTGTAAATGTAATTTTTTTCAATTATTCCATTGTAAAAAATACCTCCATTTTTAAGATAATACAAAATAAACTTACTCGTGACATTAAGTGGTGGTGGATGTGTAGCAAGTACAAGGGGCCTTGCATCATTTCCAGAATGTACAAAAGCAACTGGCCGTACATCGCTAGCCGAAGATTGGACTGCTAATGCAAGTGGACGCTCTTGATTCGACAAATTTGAATGTACAAATGTAACTCTATTGTCATTCGGTGCTGACGAGTGTACAACAAGTGCAACTGGTCTTGGCTCACTTCCAGTACTCGATTGTACAGCTATAAGTGGTCGGGATTGATCACCAGAATTTTGTACAGCCAGTGTCAGTGGCCTTGTCTCATTGCTACCAGTTGTATGTGTTACGAGCAATTGCCTCGTATCACCAGGTATAACTCGTAAACCGGAACCAAGATGCTGAAGTGTTGGTACAATTGTTGCTAAGCCTTGACTTGTATTCAGCATTTGAGCACTTATTGGCAAATGCAATTGATGAGATTGTTGTACTATTGTTGGAGATGTTACTTTTTCTTGTGCCGGTGTTGGAATACTTGGTGTTGATGCACCTGGACTCGAACTTGCTGGTGGGCTCTCACGTGAATTTTGAGCAAGATTTAATCCTTGAGTCTGACAAACAACAGCAGCTGTTGCTACTTGATTGTGAATTGATGATGATGTTGTACTTGTTGTTTGATGATTTTGAGGTGATGATGCCGTGGCTGCTGAGCTCAAACTACTGGTACTACTGTATCGCGTACCACCACGTACTAAGCCTGATACATCAACGTCCATGTTCTCTGAAACTATTAGAGAAAAAACATAATAATAGAGGGCAATTGGGTCAAAGGAACACAAGGGGTGAAACGGACACGGATTGATTTCAATATTTTATACCATGAAATTTACTCGAAATGGATGGAAATATTGAAGATCGGTTTTTTCTGATGATTCTAATGGAAAGGTGAGAAAATTTGCCATGGAAGTCATATGTGAAAAGTTATTTTCAACCCCAGATCGTTATGACCAACAGGAGATATCGAGGAAAAAGTGAATTTCTTCGATTTTCAAAAGACAAACTCCTTCAAAATTTGACCGAAAAAGTAAATTTTGACATAGGTTTTTTGCCTAAAATTTTCTCAGCTTTCCAATGGAATCATTAGAAAATTTCTATCTCGAACCGTTCAATTGAAGTGTCCATTTTACCCCACTTTCCCCTATATATTATCCTTTTCTTTCACTTTAATATTCCTATTTTTCTTGCTTTTATAATGTTATTTTTATATACCATTTTTATTTTGCGATGGATCGATTACAGAATTCTGCTCCTGCAACAGAGTACTGAAATCTATATGATCCCACGTGGCGGATAGTTCTTTCTTCAATGCGACTATCCTTTGTTGCGCGGCAATTTTCTCCCTTGCCAGTCTCTCCATCTCATGCTCCGAATCTCTTTCCTTTCTCCTCAATGTCTAAAACAATGAACAAATATAATCTACATTATCATCTCTATAAATCCATATAATTCAATAATATCTAAATATGGATTTTCTCAATTTGAATAGAGCTGTCAAATGCAAATGTCCTTTTATAAAATCCAATTGGATGGATTAAATACAATTTTATGAGAGAGAGAGAGAGATGTCATTCGAAAAGCCTTTTAATTAGCTAGAAAAATTCAATATCTCTTTTATGAAAAGACTGGAGATGGCAGTGGGAGAGAAAGAGAAGATGGGAGAGAGAATGAATTTCGTCTGTTAATTGTTTCAATTCTCAAACGGTGAACAGAGGAAAATTCATCGGGGAAAGGCCCGACTTGTAAATGTAATTCTTAATTATAATTTTTTCATCAATAACCATTATGGTTTTCTTCTTTCTTTTCTTCTATTGATTTATCAGAAATTCTCCGATGCACAAATTATTCGTAGCAGTTTGGCAGAGTTTAAATTTGTTTGTCATAGTTTTGCATTTGGAGGTTTATACACGTGGATCACGAGATTGTACGTTAGGAACATATTATAAGCATGCAGTGATTGTGATGTACACGTGGAGATTGTAACCAAGTTATTAAGGGTCATTGCGCACGCGCCCCGCTGACACACACGTGCTAGATCATGCCAGCGATCTTATACATTTTAGGAGAGCATCTTAAATAGAAAATTGATAGAAAGATTGTCTCATTATTAATACATAACAACGATGAGTAATGGCAGATCATTAAATATACACTTTTTTTTTTTTGAGAAATCATCGACATATGCGACTGCAAAAAAAATTTCAAAAACCTACACATCTCGACATATTTTGAACGCTCATTGGATTTCTTCCAACTCGCTATGTCTGCATAATTTTTTGAATACCTTTTATCGAATCCATGTAATGAGTAAAAAGAGATCAAAGTCCTTGTGATAAAATACACAACCCGATAAATTCATTCAATTAGATGGAGTCAATAGGATATAAGAGGTGAAACGGAAATTCCTTTCTATCTCATGAAAGTTGCTTGAAATCAGTGGAAATGTTCGAGATAAGTTTTTCTTGATGATTTCATAGAAGAGCTATGGAAATTTCCATCAAAAAACTGGATATCAAAATTTATTTTTGAGAAATTTTCTGAAAATTCGACTCTTTTATCCGAGAACTAGAGCTCTAATTCTTTACAATATTGAAAAAGTAAGATTGAAAGATAAGATAATTTTCTATAGATTTATGAAGTTTAGGCACTTATAGCAGTAATATCTCAAGAATGGATTATGAAAAAAACGACATAATTCGATGACAACTGATCTCGCTTGACTCCAAATTGCTACGACAAATAAAACCAGAGATACCCTCAAAAAAGTGAACAAAAACCTACATAAGCCATGATTCCTATTGGTTTCTTCGGATATGAGAAACGGCTGTTTGACTGATCACATGACGCATAAGAGAACAAACAAAAGTATGATAAACTTGTCTCGTAAAGAGCGTTAAAAAAGAGGTGGGAAAAGTTTTAATGCGTCATCTTATTCAACCTCGAACTTGATGTATAAAGATCATAGAAATATTACTCGTAAATTACAGACATTTTATGGAGAATCATCGAGAAATGTGAATCTCTTATCATAATAAATAGCAATTTTATTCTTCAATTATTTCTATTATTCATTCATTTCTTGTATTCTCTGTGGAAAAATTATAATAAAAGGATTCATCAGAATGATAAACATGAGACGACCGCGTGATGACGTTCTTACGAATGGTTGTTTTCTAGCCAGTTGAGGAAGGTCAGGCATACAAGCACATTTACTTGAAATTAAAAGAGTCTACAGACATGACATTATCAGTGGGTTATCGTGAAATGTGAAATAATGTTAAATGTTTGTTTTTATAATCAGGTTCAATGTCTCGAAAGGACATGAATTTATCGCGAATATCGGTAATCATGAATGATAGAGATACTTTAATTCTCTTTCCCTTCCAGCAATAGGAGAGACATGAATAAGTAAAAAAAGAAATGTAATAAATTAAAACAAAATGAACATTTAGGATAGTTTTTATTTTTGAAACATGTGGAGAATCCAAGCGGAGATCCACTGAAACTTTTCTTAGACAAGCCGATACATAGAACGTAAAAATACTCTAACTAAACCCACTAAAAGATCAACCATTAACTAGGTCGGTTTAAAAGTTTTTGTCAAATCCAACTGCAATATTCAATACATTTTTTTTCTCGATCTCCCGCTTTCTTTTTGTCTTATTTCTCTGAGAAGTTTCTGTTTCAAGTACAAATATTGATATTTTATTTATTGAATGGAAATTAGATACGATGTAGAATATCGTACGAGTGTCTAAACTCGGCACTGACATTTAATACTCGTGGGCTTGTGAACGAAAGTTGGGTCTACTTTTAAACGTCGATTTTTTTTTTATTAAATCCTATTTTTTTTTTGTTTCTTATCATTCGGGTTTTTTTTTCAACAAAGTTGACCATGTAACGGAATGATACATTGTTACTGAGGAATGTCGCGCCGAACAAAAAAAGGAAAAAAAAGTATGAAGACTGAATTTTTAAATAACAATTTGGCATATGACAAATTGTAATTCTTATCGCGTATTACATTCCAACGCTTTAGTACGTGTCACAACGGTTATCCGTTTAAATAATTTTTTCATTTAAATCAGAAGAAAGAGCAACCACCCACCTGAATATGCCTTATTGCGGCATGAAGAATTGACAGGTTTGATGATTTTTTTTCATCCTGTGCTGGCAATTGTTTTTTCAGCAACTCGAAGCACTCTTTCAGGTGTGCCCTACGATTCTTCTCTAGTTTATTATGAACTTCTCGAGTGCCAGATCTTATGACACATGGTCTGCAATAAAATTTTACTCATATTCAAGTATCCATCCAATTATTTTGTTTTATTGAAAGAAATGAAGCTTGTAAATTAAGATAATCGTCTATTCATTATATTTTTTTTTCTAAAATTAAAATATTTCCATATGAATTTTATTTACCCATTACGATGTTTTTTACTATCATGCGATGAATCAGTATCGACTACAATTGGAGTAGTGGTAGTCTGATTATGATTTGTACTGTGATTCTCGACATAGTGATTGTGCGGTATATTATTATGATTATTTTGATGATGTGTCGGATGATGAGTAGTAGTGACATGATGGATATTTGGATGACCAGTAGCATTTGAATTTGAGAGTGTTCCACGAGAAATTATGGGGCTTCCACGTAGAGTCGTTGGGTGATTTCCATTTGTTCTGTTGTTCTCGAGTGGTTCTTCCTCTGCAATTTATAAAATTAAATGAATTTATAAAACACTTGTCATCCCAATTCCATTGTAATTTCCTTCATTTTCAGAGATCGAGTATTAGAAGGAAAAAGAAAATTCTGATCCAGCAAAATTAGTAAATTTTTCTCTGATTCCTATTTTCCTTATATACTATAACTGAGGACAAATAGATGGTACAGACGTATTAAGATATGAATTATTTGAGCGCAGTACAACATTCTCCTACACTATTAACTGCATGATTACGGGAAGGTGGGGCAAAATGGACATCAGCGGTAAAATGAACACATCTAATTTTCTAGGCAAATATTATGGAAAACTCTTGAAATTTATAGAAATATTGGCGCTAGATTATTTTCGATAATTCCATTGGAAAGCTGAGGAAATTTTGGGCGGAAAACAAGTGCCTGAATTATTTCTTTGAATTCTTAGCGATTTTGACGTTTTTGAGCATTTTAGATGGGTCAGACCCTTCTATTTTTTTGGAAATTTCAGTTTTTTGACGATATCTTTGGTTCTATTTGTTGTAGCGTAAAAATTCCGATGGGAGGTGAAAGGTGGGATCATTTCCCATCGATTCATAGGGTTTTCAATTAAAAAATATCGATTTTTAAGGTATTTATGGGCATTTCTGTGAAACCGCTTTGTGAAACAGTTTTTGACCTGTAACGATCTCAAAAATTGATATTTTTGAATTCAAAATCCCATAAATCGATGGGAAATGAGCTCACCTTTCATTTGAGACCAGCCCCAAATTGCTACGACCAATAGGACCAGAGATATTTGCAAAAAACTGAAAATTTTCTTGGGAGAAAAGGCTTCTACCCCTCAAAAATGTCGGAAAATATTGAATTTACAAAAAAATCGAAAAATATACATCTGACACTTGTTTTTCAGCTACAATCTTCTCAGCATTTCAATAGAATCATCAAAAAAAGTCTATCTCTAACCGTTTCACTACAGTGTCCATTTTGTCCCACTCTCCCCTATATTATATCGGGGAATTGTAATGAAAAAAACCAAGTGAAAGTAAAAGACAATAGAGTAAAAGCTGAATGACTTCCAGTCTGGTTTAACTTTAGAATGACTAAAAGACTAGATACATTGAATTCTGCCATGCCTAATTTCAACCTCAGTGTAACAGCTGAAAAGTCTCAACATAAATGCCTCATTTATTCAGTTTTTTTTTCCTTTTTTTCAACTCTTTTCTTTTTAATGCTATAAATTGAGCCTGGTAGGCTCATTCATGTTCATTCTCCTCTCTCCTCCTTTTCTAGGCTTTTGGCAGTCGTATTGCATTGCTTCGGAGCTTCCTAAATCTATTTTTGGAATAAAACTTTTCTCGTTTATCACAACTTGAGATGGAAAGGAAGAAATTGAAAAATAGGAACAAAAAAATTATGATAATGCAATACTTGATCAGAAACTTTCCAGGCCGAATAGCCTTCAAATTTTTTTTTCCTGTCTTTGTTTTTTAATTTTTTCTGTCATCGTATTAAACAAGTTCTCACCATTGGTTACATAAAGAAATCGTTGGAAAAAAGAAAAAAATAGCAGAGTGGAATGCAAAAATAGAAGACTCTGGAAAGTTATAGCTATATGAACGTATTTATCGAGTAGGGATCAATCGGATTTCCGCAGGTCGGGGTAAGAATCTTCGAGAAACGGTTATTCGATTACGAAACCTCCAACAGGATGCGTCAATCATTAACATACGTATGACGGAGGACAAAAAAAAAGAAATATCATGTAGAAATTTACTCTTCATTGGTACTCGAAAACTTCTGGGAGAAATTGATTAATTTTTCAATGACATTTCGATATGACACTTGGAGTACAAAAGGGACTTTTCTCCCAACAGTCAGTGTAATGGAAATAAAATCAAACTAGACTCCAATTTGATTGATCAATTAATATTTTATCATGAAAGAAGAAAACTTTCTTCGTGTAAAATTGAAGGAAAAAAAGGAAATTTTTTTTTTTCAATTCTAGGAAGAAAATTAATAACAAAGTGTTTTGCAGTAACAAAAAAAAATGGTTTTTGCATGGCGAAATTTTTCAAAAATTACCAAGGAAACATGAGAGTGCGTGCAGTATTGGCGAAGTACGAGTGTAAAGAGAGAGGGGATAGAATGAAGGAGTGTGATACAGTGAGTAGATGAGGGGCAAGTGGGTTAAGAGGAGGGTAACACGTGGTCGAGATAGATGGGAGGTGATGTACGCGGGTCTGCGGAGGACTCTGGTGGACGAGGGCAGAGTAGGGGGAGAGCAAACACAGACGGACACGTGACTGCTCCCGGTCACGCTGCTGCGCGCGTCTGGAGGGCCGTCTGGCAGGGGAAATGAGAGGACACCAACGATCCTTTCTTTCAGAATCCGACGAAAAAAAAACCAAATGTTCATTCTCAAGGTGAATTTTTGCAAATGATAATAAAATACTCCTTTAATCATTAAACTCTTATCAGTGATAATTGGATTTTGTGAAAAAAAGAATCATCAATTGAGCTGATAATGGTTTTTCTCCTCGCTCTTTTTGAATTCGGGCTCTTTTTTGCTTTTTATATTCATCGTGACACTGACCGAAATGTGAATGACCTTCACCAGTTACAATTCATGTAGCAAATATTTTCGTTCACGTCTGGTTTTTTTTTTTCTTTATTCTCACCAAGATAATGACGTATCCATTTTTTCTTTGGCGCCGGTGATATCCAACGTTTTCCATCATCATCAACAACAACGTCAATTATACCGAGCATTGGAAGCCTCTTCGACTCGACTTTCAATGGAGTCTTTTTAATATTTTTAATATCACTATTACTATCACTAACCACGTTACCAACAATGTCGGCTGTACTTTTTATACCGATATTCATATGATCTTGTAATATGGCACTGTCTTCCATCAAGAGAACGCCCATTTTATTAATCACTATTTCAACATTGCAATTAAACTGAATAATGGAGAAAACAGAATTCAATAATTTCCAAACTCTTCAATCTACAGTACAGCTATTGTCTCTGTTCATCCGAAGGAAAACGCACAATTCAACGGCAGGTGATTTTAACAATTTAAAATACAAATTTTCAATATGTCATTGATTTAAAAGGAAAAAAAATATTTTAATTGAAATGAATATTGATTCAAAAAAATATATATTCAATTCTTGATTGCAAAATAGATGGACAATTGAAATAAAAAATTGTACATGTGATATGCGTGGTTGACTACGGCCGAATGAGATATAAACTCGTGGTGGTACGCACCGAACTGGTGCGGTTACCACCAACCTGAAGATGATGAGCGTCGACGACCGTTTGTCGTTTACGTCGTATATCGCGGCAGCCCGGCGGCTTCCCCACTCCTTTTTAGCCTCTGGCACACGCCAACTTCTCTGACGATATCTAACACTCTGTACTCACACTACCTAACGGTCTTTCCCCCACTTATTCTCATTCTCAGATTGTACTTTTATCATCCCCTCTCCGAAATTGAACTCGTTCGAAACTGCGCTTTTCTCCAACTGACTCGCCCACTGACAGGTCGTCCACGTGGATTTTATCACAAATACTCCATAATTTTTCTCATTTGAGTACAAGTAAAGGAGGAATTTTTTGAAATTATTTATCTGCCACAATGTGGAATGAACTTACCATCAATTATAAGCATTTTTTCCTCGCAAAACAGGTCATCTGGCTCGCTCCGCTCTCTCTTCATTTTTGCACCTGTTATAGCAAAAGAAAACAAAAATCAATATCATCATTCATTTATTTTTCCTTTCTATAATCAAATTGGCGTTTTTTTTAATCCCGTAATTATCTCTCTGTTAATTCTTTATGCGCCGACCTTCGCGTCTAATACCATTCTCCCGCAAGTCAGCGCTTCCATCTTGCGGCGAGTTAGGGGATTGCACTATACGTGTCCCAAGGTGACCGCGCACAGTGGTGACGTTTGCGTGATCATTCATTGAGGTCATGGATTTTATCGAAATAAATTATCTAAAATATAACTATTATTGAAAAAAAACAACTAGTCAGCATTTCAACTGCAATAGTTTCTTTTCTCCTCTAGTTCAAAGGATGAACGTTAATTTCGCAGTATTCTTATGAGTTCGAAAATTTTCGGAGCAGAAAAGTGTGTTGCTAAAAGGAAAATTCTCCTATTTTTTTTTCTCTTAAATAATGATAATTGTAGAATTATCAACATTAGCATTCACGTGCATCCTTCACGGTGGCGGCAAGCGGGTATCTGGAAGTGGAGTGGTTGCATAGTATCACAAAACCTTTTTACAAATAGAAAGAGGGAGAAAGAATTGACCAGCCGGGATAGTCCAGGATCTCTGTAAGGCCTCAGCAGATGAATCGGATGTTAAAAGTATAATATATAAACTGGCAACGTTGGAGATTGATCAGAACAACACGCGGCCGGGTAAACCTCGTGGTGGGGAAAAATTCGCCGGGGACAGGGTGCATGCGCACTGGAGGTAAACGGCTGTTTAGCCGCGTGCTTTTCCGCCCGCCCCTATATGTGACGTGTTGGACAGAGAGAGAAAGAGCTGTATGTTTTACTATCCCTCCGCCTGGTTGACTGGCTGGCTGACCGGCCGGCCGGCAGGCAACTGGCAAATTTTGAGAAATATCAAATGCTTTCATTTCATTTTGACTTCATACAGTCATGTTTCATTAACTATATCCCTGATAACTGCGTTAAAGAAAGACGAGATGGATTTTTAGCTATTACTCAATTGGAAGATTTTGAAAATCTTTGGCAACTCTGTTCAGAGTCACTGACCCAGGTTTATGTACCTCCCCCGCTTGTTTGCCTCAGCAACACACCGAAATGCACGACGTGATCAAGCTCCTCTCCTCGTATCTTGTTTCTCTCTTTTTGCCTTCACCTCTACCATTTTTTTAAATTTACATTATTTTTCTTCTACGTCTGCTCCTGGCCTATAGAAACCGGCCTACACTTTATCCCCACCATTTTCTACCTCCTTGGGGTCTGCAGTCCCAATGAACTCTCCCACCCTGTCAATTTCCCAATTCCGTCATCGTTTCATTTCAAACTGGGAGCTCTGCCTTTTCATTTTTTCTTATCAATTCACCTACTTTTGTTATACTTTCCCCACCCCTCTCACATACACATAAACATTTTTATTTATTCATTAAAACAAAATCATATAACTCTATTTATATTCTCTCTTGCCACGTGTTACTCGCGTATCACCAGTTTACTGACCTCTCTGAGAAAACGAAGGAGAAACTTCAAGAAAATGCCATTGCGTTACTTGATTAAATGAAAAAAATTAAAGTTTGAGAATTGAGAGCCCCTGATGATAGGGAAATCGTACCTAATTTGGAGAGGACGGACGCGTGGGTCAACGCGTGCGATTCATATGGTTTTGCCCGTGTCAGTGTTTCTCAATTCACCAACTGTTCCGCGGATCACGTGGTTGACCGGTCGATAGCAAGCTACCTCTCTCATTTTCCCCGTTTCTTTTTTTCTTATTCCTCTTTAAAAAAAGAGAAAATCTTCCCAACTTGAGCATAAGATCCATAACCTTTGGTGGCAAAAGTGCGGATACAAGAAATGTATCAAAAAATTCACACGGATCGCATTCTAAATATTTATATATTAAATCTCCCTCTCTCTCCTTTTTTTTGGAAGTTTTTGCTGGCTATCGAGAGAATAGGTATATCAATTGGAAGCATTAAACTGAATGTAGTCGCAAAATGAAGCGAAATATAAACGAAGAGAAAGGAAGACAGAGAGAAAGAGGACAAGAGACTTACCACGTGGCTCGTTTGAATTGTGATGATTTGAATGTGGCGCAACGGCAAACGAGTGATCCGAGGATGAGGAAGTACTTGCGACCCTCTCGCGTTTTTTTTCCTGCTGCTCGACATACCATGCAGCCTCCAGCAGTGTTTCTAAGCTCATCTTGACGTTTTTTTTGCTCCAATTTTCTGGATACTTTTTTTGAAATACGAGGAAGTACTGACTCGGGTGCAAATCTGTAATGTAATGTAGTAAATAAAGTTTATTACTTTTCTCAATGAATCTTCATGAATAAAGGGAGTAATAAGGAGGAAAAAAATTTTCTTCCTTGCGAAGAACATTTTTCCAATTTCACAGACACACAAAGTAAACTTCCCCCACGCTCAATGCAGATAACCCCTCGTCTTTCGTATTGATAAACGGATGATGATTCTCTTAATCAAATGTTTTCTACCATTGGTAGCGCAGAAACGAATAAGAATCATCTTTTTCGAGTATTCTGGGCTTACTGTGAATTAATGAATGATGTACATTCAGATTAAATTAAAATCTCATGTGAATGCATCTTCAACTTTTCAGGGACGAAGAAGGGTATACACAGTGAGCAACATTTTGTTTCACAAAATGCATGCTTTTATAAGAGAGAGAGAGAAAAAAGGAAAAACATTGAACGCAACACGAGACCTGAAAACGTAGACGGTAATACAAGCATCAATGTAAAACTACTCAAGTTCCACTATTTCACTCTTTATCCTACTCTTTTTTTTTGTTAATTTTTTTAGTTCATTACAATTTTTTTCATTCTTTTTGCACACCGTGCTGAAAAGGAGTGCATGCGCACACGCAAAAAGGAACTTGTTTCGCTTCCATGGGCTTCTCATATCCGATAAACTGTGCTTAGTTTGATCTGAAACAAGTTCTGCTTTTCTACATACAGTATTTCTATCAATAGATAAATAAAGACCAACTTTGTTTCTTTAAACGTTCAAAATTTGGAAGTTGAGAGCTCTATATGAAGACACGTGTTTTGGAGCACGTGTGCGATTTCAATGGTCGAGAAATGTTTTCAAGAATTACAATAACATGAAAATGATGGTCAGAAAATAACTAAAGTGCTGAAATTAATATAATAATTAATGAAACAATGGATAATGATGATTTCAAGACTAGCACGAACACCCATTGGTGTCAACACCTACTCTCCTCCCTATTTTTCACACTTGGCAACGACCAAGTACTGCGCGATAATCTCCGAGTATCCATACATGCAGATAAAAGAAAAATACACGCACACACACACATACAAGAAAACAGCAACGTGGAATTAAATGCAATCTCATGGAGGGACTCTAAAGTTTTTTTTAAAAGTTTTTTTTATCATTAATCACATGAAAATCAACAATAAATACATGAAAACTTGCATCAATCCAGACGAATTTGTCAAGAAAATATATATCTGGTAATATTTTAGAGTAGAATCGACAGAAAAATGATCAAGTTTTAGGATTTCCTTCCTGGGTGAAAATGAATTTACAAAAAATGAGACAGAGAGAGAGAGAGAGAAAAAAAAAACATCTACAGTATGGGGAAAGCAGAGTAATTCACAGCAGAGACTCGTCGCAAATCGGTCGAGTGTCGCTCGAGAGTGGGAGAATGAATTGAACAGTTGGGGGAAAGAGGTGCGTGCAAAAATAGGTAAGCCGAACTAAAAAAGCGCCGTCGAGTATAACCGAACGCATCCCCCTTCCTCGCTCACTCCTGACAGACGTCCAAAGCCAACACACACACATGTATATAAAAGTCAAATAGCATAGTCCGATGAGTTGAAGAAAGAAAAAAAAAAGGAAAAATAAAGGAAGAGGGAGAAGAAGTAAGCAAGAGCACCTTCGCCACTGACAAAAGATGTTGTATCGTCGTGTAGAGTAGTAACATCAAATAATAAAGAGGAGGGGATAGAACGTACTGTACACGTTTTAGGTAGAGGGAACATTACCTCTCACACGCACACGATCTCAACAACATTTTCATTCCGTTAACCAATGGTAAACCTTTGAATTTGTGACGTCACGCTGTGAAATAAGACGGGATTGGATGATTCTGTTATGGCACATGAAACACGCCACGCAACCACCTATACACATGTTAATTAAATACACAAAAAAAAAAAAATGAAGTGAGATAGATAGCTAATGGTGAAGGAGACAAATAAGCTAATATAGTTACATTTGTAAATCCTACACAAATACGTGAGAGAGAATGAATTCTGACAGAGTTAAAACTCGTGGCCTCAGACACTACTTGTAATACGGGCGTGGTTGATTGATATAAAAGAAAGTAAAAAGTTTGGATTTACTAATTGAAAAGAGACATTAAAGAGTGATAAAAGATACTAGAAGATTAATATTTGGCAAGTGCAATGTTTGGTAGAAAGCATGAAATATACTTACGGATGGTAGTGCGCAGCCCGAGTCACAATGGAAACACGCGCGTTTGCCACTTTCACGGGTTTCGTAGAGAAATCAATCTCCCCCTGGCGGGCCGGCAAAGGGAATTTTCTTGCGTTGCAAACTTTATATTGCAAATCGTTGCGGGAGGGAGACAAATTCTTCGTTTTACTAATAAATATTGAGAGATATACGTCTCCCCCCTTTAACGAAAAAATAATAATTATTTTTTCACTTTCTGTTTCTGTGTCACGAGATGCACCACCAGACACACGCGTCAATCTCATATATATATATAATATAGATGTATATGCATACATATATGTATATTACATATATATATATATACACGAGTATTTGTATGTTTTTCTCTCTAAACGTCTTTTTTGTTACGTCTAATTGTCTAACGTTGGGATTTTTTTTTTTTTTGGATTCCTAAGTTGTCTCCTCCTTTTTGGTTCCTCAGGAAATTTCTTTGAATCTCTCCGGGAATTGTTTAAAATAAATTCACAAATACAAATGTAAAACAGTCTTCATACTCTTTATAACCTGATCGATCTGGCGCGTGGCAGAAACATTTTACAAGTGTTAACCACTGCGCATCAACAGCCATGCTTGCTTGGCCACGATTCACGTGTCCGGGACCCGTTCTATTAGCCAATCGTATTCACTCTAGTGACGTCACATTGCTATATTGACCAATGAACGTTGCCCATGTGACGCAGCAGTAAGCGGTCCCTGGGCGTGATAGAGAAAAATAAGTGTCTCAGTAAACTCGCTCACAAGCTTCTATCATCAGAGAACACTTTTTTTTACTATATTATTCATTCATTTTGTTTTTGTTTTTTTTTCTCTTTTTTTTTGATAATTCTTTCATTTATTTTCACACTATTCTCACTTCACTGACATCTCTCACCCGTTTTCAGAGTTCCTTGTACGCACGATAATTGTCTTTCACATTTTTTCCCTTTTTCACTCTATTTCATTTGCAGGAAATTCTTCATTTCAGGAAGCTCTTTTGGAATTGAATATAACGTTGATTAGAGGGAGATAAAATGAGAGTTTTAGAGTTGAGAAATGTTAATAAGCGGAGAGAAGCCACCGACACCCGGCTCGCCCGGGCAAATACTCATTCGAGTGATCTCGAACGCGGCGGCGTCACCCTCTTCTTGCCACCTTTTGTCATGTTTCCTTTCTCTGTCACATGGGCAGAACGAGTAGAGAGTTGCCTGCAAATGCAACGTTGCCACGTTTGTACTGTTGTGTGTTAACCGTATGGAAACCCGATAGAGATATCTATCTCCATCCTTTTCTTTTGTATATAGATATATATATATATAAATGCTTCTATATACTCTTTTGACAATTAGCCTTAATTATAATAATGCCCTCTTTAAAATATGCTTTCCATTCTTTTATATTTGATGATTTGAAACAAGCATAAACAACGATTTTTTTATTTTTTCAATAATTATGATTTCTCTTCTCTTTTGGTTTTGTTTTGTTTTTTTTTTTTTTCCTCTACATAATAGACATGGCTGGCAAGTCTCGAATTGAACATCGCCATCTTGCAGAGTCGAATTTTTTGACAGTCGATATTTACCTTAGAGACATTGAATAGATCTACCGCTACGTGTCGCTGTTAAACACAAACTGAGAGACAAATAAAGATGGTCGTGTTTGTATATACACATGTTGTGGTTGTAAACAATTCATTCGACACAAGAGTTTCATAACAATTACTTGGTAATTGAAATTAATTTATCCTTCATTTTAGTTTTAATCAATGCATTTGAAATTGAGATAAAAGCTTGTTATGTTCAATATGGAGGAACACGTGATGGAAGGAGTAACATATGAAATTGTTGATGTTGTCGATGCAACATATGCAAGACTTGCTAATGCAGATGAAGAACCACATGCGGCTGATGTTGAGTATCTTGAACTTGATATGGAAGTAGTGGAGGCTGTTTCGGATGCAACTGAATATTTTTCGAATGCTGATGATTCACAAGAAGACGAGCAAGAGGAGGAGCATGCAATTGTCAAACAGCCATCACAAAAAGTGCAACAATTGATTAACGTCAACGGAAATCAGTGTTTTTCAATAAAAGAAGAGAGAAATTTAGCCAATGGAAATGATGAAAAAAGAAAAAGAAAAGCAGGTGATGAAGCCAGTTTCTCGGATAATTCTTTGTACATTAATAAAGCCTGTGATATTGAAAAATCTAAAGAACAGATTAAAACTAGTGAATGTGACAGTTTAGATCTATTTTTTCAAAGTATGGCACAGACTGTTTTACACTTGCCATCTCGGGTTCAAGCCAAAATTAAAATGGATATTTGTCAAGTTATTGCCATGGCAGAGATCAAGTATTGTTCGGTAACAGCTAATAATAATAATAGCAATAATAATAATAATAATAATTCTGCAACAAGCAATTAATTATGTGCCCTGCAAGGGAAATAAACGGATGAATCATGATATTCAATCTTTGTAATTATTTTCAATGTATATTGAAACAATTTGACAAGCTCCTAATCATGATTTCCTTCAATAACGAGAAATAAATGTAAATAAAGAAATTTCCTTTTAATATCTTTGTATTTTATGATTATTCTGCAAAGAGCATTGAATACATTATCGCCGAATTGTATGAATGGCTTTTGGAGAATCTCTAGAAAAAATGCAGTTCGGTATTTTATTGAAGCACAAACTGAATTGATTGATTTTTTAAAAATAAAATTCACATTTATCGAGTAATCAAATTGGCAGTACGTTTGTTGGAATTAATTAAAAAAAAAATGGAGTTTACGCAATTTTATGTATATTGTCCAATAAGTCTGTTCTATGCATAATACAACACAGAAGCTTTCCTATTATTTTTTTTTTATTAATAATCAGTAATTAATAGTAATCATATTTTAATATTTTTCTACTACAATCAAGTTGAATTTATTTTCATTGGAGATTGTAAGCTGATAAGTAGAGTGTATATGATTTGAATTTTAGTATGATTGATCAGTAATCGTTGATTAATTCCAGATAACCGAATAATCAAAAATAATTTAACTCGGAGAAATGGGTTTTTCGTCACAGCCTCACTTGAAAATTCTAAAAAAGAAATATTTAATTTTTTTGTACAAAATCATTATTCTTTCTTTCACGTGTAAAATTAGATGAGTTGGTGAATAGTATAATTAATTACTTTCTCTTCTTTGTTTTCAAGTTGAAATTAATTGCAATTACTGATCATTCGGTGGTATAAATAGCTTGCGATGATTAGGCAGTTATTCTCGGGGGATTCTTCTCTTGAAAATGAATTTTTTTTTTCTCCTTTCTCTTTTTCAAATGTTTCATGTTTTATAGAAGCTCTGCCACTATTTTTTGAGGGACGTTATTTTAATGATAAAATTGAGTAAGAAGTCTGAAGAATTTTTGATAATTACATAGAAACTAATATTTTATTAATTACATTTTTTTCAAGATTGCGTCCTCTTCCTCATCATGTAAAAAGTAAAAAGTTTCTCGGACTTGTCACTCAATGTTTCGCGAATTTTATAGATTTTCGAGAATCATGTGACTTGCTGAATTTCAAAATACTAAAAGGCTACTTTGTGCAAGCTGATTACTTGACAAATAATAATAATAATATTATTCTCTATCCTTTTCATAGAGTCTGAACAATTAATGAATCCTTACCTTACCAAGAAAAAATCAAAATTATAGATCCTCGAAATTAAAAATGCAAAAGGTGAAACGATTACATAACGGTAAAACATATTAAGAATGCAGGCCATCCATTCCTCATTTGTTTCAATGTACGTGACTGTTTGGTATAGCAAATTGGAAATTGCAAAAAAGCGGCTTTTTTTTTTATTTCGTCTTATAAACTGTCGGTTCTTCATCATTAGTAAAAGAATGAATAATTCTCCATTTATTCTTCTTTCTCCACATCCTGATTCTCTGCTTCTGGTACATCTTCGAATTTTGGACCAGGTGTTTCATCACCCTCAAGAACAATTTCTTCTGGATCAGGTGCACGGGGAAGGAAATCCTCATCTGGATACATGGTTTTAAAGATTTCTTTGGCCTGGAATTTAATTGTTTTTCAAAAATCCATAGAATTATATATGATGAAGATGAGAGAGAGAACGAAAGCCAGTAAACTTACTTGATTAACAGCAAAATCAAAATCGAGATCTAGATCAGGACCGGAGCAGAGATGAATGTTATTTGGAGCAGATTCGCTCAATTTAATGTCACTAGCTGGTAAATTCAGATACAATGACCAAAGAACATGAGGCTTCAAATGATCCAAATTCTTATCTTTAGAATCATGTGCACCCTCTTGATGTTGAATCTTTTCTGGAGTAGTCTGTGTATGCATGTCAGTTGGATAAGGAGTAACATTTGGTGCGAGTGCATTAGCTGCTAGGAATTTCTTGACCACATAGGATAAATCCTCTTTGGCGGTAGTGGTACGTTTGCAGGTCATGTGAACCATGAATAGACCCTGGGGACAGGCATTTGTTGATGGTCCTAATTCGATGAGTGTAACTGGCTCCTGGCCAGCCTCCTCAGGTGGGTAATAAAGCAGAGTCAAATTTTCTTTCTCTCCTAGCATAATTGACCTGTCTGTAATGAAAATACCGCGGGAGATATTCTCTTCACCGGATGATGCTACAATTTCCGGTGGTAGATGACCCTGTCCAACAACAAGATGTTCAAGAGCAAGTCGCTGTTTACCAGTTATAATAGCTTTACACTTGTCATCACCAACTACTACTCCATCCAGCTGGCGTTTGAGACAGTAAACTCCGCCAAATACAGCACACAATCGACAGAAACATTGAGGAAGTTCACCACTTCCATACATGGGCCACAGAAATGGTGTATTACCATATCTACCAAGGCTATTGAGGAAATGCTTTGTGCGATTAACACCATCGCGACATGATGTCTTATCCGTTGCCATGGCAATTGCCTGCATCACATAATGTTTCACCATTGGTGTTAAATTTTTCGTATTCAGATACTCGAGGAATGTTTTATCACGATATCCATCGAATTCAGGACTATCAGCACCCTGCTCCATACAGGAAACTAGTAACTGCATGAGCATTCTCTTTTCAACAACACTAACTGTTTTATTAGCAAATACATCGGCTCTTGAGCAAGGTACTTGGGTGAGTTTTCCATCCATGAATGTTGCTACTCGTGAGACCGCACGAAATTCAGCATAGCGAGCAATGTTGCTCGATATCAATAGTTCAACAAGTTCGCCTCTGGCAAATAGCAACTGAAAAATAAATACATTCATGATAGTGATTCAAGCCTTCAGCTCACACATCTAAAAGCTATTAAAGTCCTCACTTTTGGTGCTAAATCGATATTAAATCGTCTATACTCTTTCTTGATGCGATCAACAGTCCAGTGCGTGATATCATCTTTATTCTCTGCCTTCTCGTCGTCAGATTTCTCTTTATCATCGCCCTTATCACTATTAGCTGATAATTCTGTCTGAGATTCCTTTGTCGATAGACTCGGCAGATCAGCATCGCTAATAAATCAAATTCAAGCAATTATTTACATTGAATATTCATTTAGAACGTAGCTAATTTTACTCACTTAGTAATGAACCACGTTTCTTCGATATTTTCAACTGTAGAATATTGATTACTGGCTTTTAAAAAAATTTCACCAGCCTCTACTTCTATACTGGTATCTCCACTTGCTTTTGCTGCTTTGAGATCTTCAATCCACTTTTGCAGGCCGTCGAAGTTGAACGTGGCCCAAAGGCCTCCATAATATTCATTGCTAGAAAAATATTAATCCCCATGAGTCTATCCTATAGAATTAAAGTGGGAAATTGTTTTTCTGTGTGAATCAATTTTTTTTTCTACCTATCCAAATGGAGCACTTTTTTGCCAATTCGACTCGCTGCTGCAGCCACTATTGACTCCGTCATACCTGAACAATTCAAAGAGTTTTATGTGTGCATCGAATTAATTATAAATTACAAAAAGTATTGTAATGAAGAAAAAAAAAAGAAAATCAATACCTGTTCCCACCACAACTACATCATACTCAGTTGGAAGATCGTCCTCCATGTCGTATATGCCCTCCTGGCGTTTCCAATTTGACAAATATTTTAAACTCTCGCAATCAGTCGCTTGGTTTCTCTTTCAACTCAAATATGACGACTGCTTAAATCAATAAATTCCCTTAATACGAATCAATCGAATCTCACAAGTATAAATAATATATATACTCTTTCTGATAAAATACCTCAATTACTTTCACTAATTCTCCGAATATCTAAAAGAGTTTCAGGCTTTTTTATGTATGTATATATATATATGATATTTCTTTTTTTTTATCGTATGCTTAGATGGTATTATCTGGTCTCTTGTTGGAGAAGGAAGTTTGACAGCCGGGTGCGTCGTACCACCGATGGCCGAACGAGTTCTCGAGAAAACACCTTTCGGAAATTATTATCATTATGACGGACGAGAGCCTGCGCCGCCATCATGAAAATCAAAAATATATATTTTCTCTCTCACTAGATTTAGTTATTACCTCGGAGCAGAGAGGGCAATGGGTGCAATTTAAACAGACAATTCGTGTCTGGCCAACACATTCAGCAAACACACGATAGTATATTATTATTATATATATAATAATAATAATAATTTGAGGAGACTCTTTCCACGTGGATTCATAGTTGATGACATTATTTTATTTATTATTGGAGTTCCGGCATCATGTCTAAAGGGGATTTGGTCGAGTTTAATAGACGAGCTGCACTTGCGGTATTTTAATAATCTTCTTTTACTTTTTTATGTTGAAATTTCATGGCTCAACATGTTTGATAAGAGGCTCAATTTGCTCAAGACATTAGAGTTTCAATATTTTTTACATAAATAATTTCAGGAGATCGAGATTGAAGAACTGAAGAAGGAAATTGAGACATTGCGGGCTTTGATCAAGCCTCAGGCATCTTCATCTGATAAAATTACAGAACTTCAACAAGAAAATACGAAATTGAAACACCGGCTGTCTATTCTCACTCGGGTAGGTTATCCACTGATATTATCGAGAGAGACATTGGAGGGAATTTTTTAAAACAATTATTATCACCATTTAATGCTTTCTCATCATATTTAGTACGTGGATTCATTGAAAAAATCAGAGAATCAGAGTGAAAAAATGATGAGTATTTATGATGAACTGGAAAAACTATTGTTGGAGGCAATTAACAAGACTTATCCCGATCTTTGTGATCCACCAGTTATAATTACAGTATCAAAGGATGCAAAGTTTGGGGACTATCAATGTAATAGTGCAATGCCTTTGACCAAGCTACTGGCAGAACAGGGTATGAATATTATAATAGGAGAAGATGGGGCAAAATGGACATCAGGGGTAAAATGGACACATCTAAATTTTTAGGCAAATATTATGGAAAACTCTTAAATTAATAGAAAAATTGGCGGTAGATTGTTTTTGACGATTTTGACTTTTTTGAGCATTTTAGAGGGGTAAAAGCCTTCCTATTCTTGAAAAATTTCAGCTTTTCAATAATATCTTCGGAATTATTTGTCGTAGTGTAAAAATTCCAAATGGAGGTGAAAGGTGAGACCATTTGCCATCGATTAATAAGGTTTTTGATTGAAAAATATCAATTTCCATGGTATTTATGAGTATTTTTGTGAAACAGTTTTGGGAAGTAGTTTTTGGCCTATAATGATCCCAAAAATCGATATTTTTTGATTCAAAACCCCATAAATCGATGGGAAATGAGCTCACCTTTCATTTGAGACCAGCCCCGCATTGCTCCGACCAATAGAACCAGAGATATTTGCAAAAAACTGAGAATTTTCAAAAAAGAAAACACTTTTTAGCCTTCAAAAATGCCCAAAAATATCGAATTTTCAAAAAAATCTAAAAAAATACATCTGACACTCGTTTTCCAGCTAAATATTCCTCAGCCTTTCGATAGAATCATCAAAAAAAATCAATCTCTAATCGTTTCATTACAGTGTCCATTTTGCCCCGTTCTCCCCTATAAGATTCTTTATAATTAGATATAATTTGATCATAATATTTTAATTTGCAGGTAAAAAAGTTTCACCTCGAGATGTTGCCAATTCTATACTGCCAAATATCTCTACATCGTCTCCATTAATTGGAAAATTAGAGATTGCTGGTCCAGGTTTCATAAATATATTTTTAAAACGTGAATTTGGCTTGAATACTCTCAATACTTTATTGCGAATTGGAAAAGTTCCACCTCCAGTGGTTAAAAAAGAGAGGGTAGTCATTGATTTCTCTAGCCCAAACATTGCTAAAGAAATGCATGTTGGACATCTTAGATCTACAATAATTGGTGACAGTATTGCTAGACTTTTAGAGTATTTGGGACACGATGTACTGAGATTAAATCATGTTGGAGACTGGGGAACACAGTTTGGCATGTTAATAGCACATCTTCAGGATAAATTTCCTGATTATTTGGTTGTGTCACCACCAATATCTGATCTTCAAAGTTTTTATAAAGAATCAAAAATTCGTTTTGATGAAGACGAAGAGTTCAAAAAACGTGCATACAGTTGCGTTGTAAAACTCCAAGCTTTTGAACCAGATATCACAAAAGCTTGGAACATGATTTGCGATGTTTCAAGAAAAGAATTTGACAAACTTTACAAACGTCTGGATATTAAACTCATTGAAAGAGGTGAATCGTTTTATCAGACGCGTATGGCAAGTATAGTCAATGAATTGGAGGAAAAGAATTTACTTGAAGAAGATGAGGGACGAAAAATAATGTGGGGTCAGCAGAAAGATAGAGGAATTCCTTTGACAATAGTGAAATCTGATGGAGGATTTACATATGATACATCTGATATGGCAGCTATTAAACAACGTCTTGAAGAAGAAAAAGGAACATGGTTGATTTATGTCACTGATGCAGGCCAAGCTGTTCATTTCAAAATGATTGAGAGCTGTGCTAAGCGTGCTGGAATACTTACGAGTAAATATTTCTTCATGGACTTGATAAATTATTATTATTATTTAAAAAAAAATTCAATTATGTTAAATTTTAATTTTTTAGATCAAAGATTGAGTCATGTGACATTTGGTGTGGTTCTTGGTGAAGATAAGAAGAAATTTAAAACTAGATCAGGAGATACTGTAAAACTTCTCGATTTACTGGATGAAGGATTAAAAAGAGCATTGGACAAATTGAAGGAAAAAGGTCGTGATAAGGAACTAACAGCTGAAGAATTGAAAGCAGCACAAGAATCAGTTGCCTATGGCTGTATAAAATATGCAGATTTGTCTCACAATCGTAATCTTGAATATATCTTCTCTTTTGATAAAATGTTGGATGATAAAGGTAACACGGCTGTCTATCTTCTGTATCAGCTAACTCGCATCAGGTCAATAGCGCGTGCTGCTAATGTTACTCCTGAGCAAATAAGAAAAGCCACTGAGAATACATCAATTACTTTGGAGCATGAGAAAGAATGGAAATTGGGAAAAGTACTACTCAAATTTCCCGATGTTCTCATAAGAATCACCAAAGACCTTTATCTCCATCCTCTCTGTGAATTTTGTTATGAAATTTCATGTGCGTTCTCGGAATTTTATGATAATTGTTATTGCGTTGAGAAAAATAGCGCTGGAGAAATTATCAAAGTTAATATGGAACGAATTTTATTGACTGAAGCAACAGCTATTATTCTTGAACAGTGCTTCTTTATTCTTGGCCTTAAACCTGTTGCTCATATGTAATTTATGTAGAAGAATTACATGAAAAGATGGATTAAAAAAGAAAATGAAGGATGAAACGAATTTTCATCTTTTACATCATGAAAATTCCGTGAAATCAGTCAAAATATTTGAGTTTTCATTATGAAATTGGAAAAATTGCCTTTTTTCGAGGATATCTCAGGTTCTACTGGTCGCAGCAAGTAGGGGCTTATCTTGAATGCGAGGTGAGATAATTTTTCATTGATTTAGTGGTGGTTTTCAAACAATTTTTCATTGAATTTTAAGGTACTCTTGGGGCTCAAGCTAATCTTCATAGGTAATTGCGCTATAAGTAATTGAAAAATCAATTAAAAACTAGAGAAATCCATGTGCGAATCATCTTTCCTTACATTTAAGATGGGCTCCAAGTCAATGCGACTGATAGAATCAAAGATACCCTCAGAAAAAAATTTTTTTTTCGATTTTGAAAAGTATTAGAGTCTCAGTTCTCAGCTGAGAAAGTCGAATTTTCAAAAAACATTAAAAAATGAATTTTGACATATGTTTTATACCTAAAATTTTCTTAGTTTATCAATGAAATCAATAAAACTATTCCATCCTTAACTGTTTCATTGGAAGGTCCATTTCACCCCACTTTCTCCTAAAAAACCAATGGATACAAACGAAAAAATAAGCATTTTATTTAACTGTAGATGGAAAATTTTAAAAAATAAACTTAATTTTTTAATAACATGGCATTTTGGCGCAAATAGATGGTAACCAATAGAATTCAAGTATTTGTGCGCAGCTGCGCAATGTAGTTGCGCGTAATTGACAGGTGTACGGAGCTCAATATCAGGTGGGTTTCCAGTTTGATTGGAAGAGGCTGACAATACATAGTTTCATAGACTTTGGAAGCATCCTCTACACAATATTATGAGATAATAGTAACAAACATTATTATTGATTTATTCCACTTCATAACTTCATTTACATATATATAAAGGAAAAGTTTGTTATCATAAAGTATTTTTAACAATTGGTCAATTGAAGTTATCATGGCTAAAGATGAGGTGGACGATCTATTGCCCGACAAGGATGCTGCAAAGGGTTTTTACGCAAAATATGAACCCAAAGAAATACTGGGAAGGTTCGTTAACATCTTTATCTCTATATCTTTTTGAACCTTCATACACTTGTGAATGCACTGACAACGAGACAAAAATACGGAAATAAATTCAATAATCACTGATTGGCATTATATTAGTGGAATTAATCATTTCATAATTATATAATTTGAATCCATGTTTTTTATTGCTAAAATTACCTTTATGAAAATCACAAAGGAGAAAATGTATTCTTGCAATACGCAATTTCGAATTAAATTGAGTGATATAACCTATGACTTCTAATGGGAGACATTTGTTCATGACAATAAATAGATTGTCAATTAGTTTATTAATAGAAACGAAATGATATAAATTTTTAATGATTTTAATTGCAGAGGAATTTCATCAACAGTGAGAAGATGCATTGAAAAGGAAACTGGTATTGAGTATGCTGCTAAAATAATTGATATAAGTAATGAGCCACCCGATGGGACCGAAGGTCATACAATGAAGGATGCTACTATGCAAGAGGTGCATATACTCAGAAGAGTAGCTGGTCATCCCTATATAAGTGAGATGACATTGTCATTCATGCAAATCAATCAAATCATTAATTTCCTATATGATTTTTTATTTTTTAAAATTATTGTTAATATTATTTTCACAGTTGAATTACATGATGTGTTTGAATCTAATACATTCATATTTTTGATATTCGAGCTGTGTAAAAACGGTGAATTATTTGATTACTTGACATCAGTTGTTACATTATCGGAGAAGAAAACTCGTTATATTATGAGACAAGTTTTTGAAGGAGTTCAGCATGTTCATAATCAGGGAATCGTTCATCGGGATTTAAAACCAGAAAATATCCTTCTTGATGACAATTTAAATGTCAAGATTACAGATTTTGGATTTGCCAAAATCCTCAAACAGGGAGATAAGTTACATGGTATGGTTAATGATACTACTGCATTATTATTATTATTATTATCATTATTAAATTGACTCTTACTGATGTTATTAATAATAATATTAAATGATTCTTCATAGATTTATGTGGAACTCCTGGTTATTTAGCACCGGAAGTGTTGAAATGCAACATGTTTGAGAATGCAGAGGGCTATGGATATGAAGTAGACGTGTCAGTAAAGGAATAATTATTCATGTATATTCAAATAATAGTTTAACAAAGGGGCAACTTTTTAACAACATTATTAATCCTATTTGTAGTTGGGCCTGTGGTGTTATAATGTTTACGCTATTGGTTGGATGCCCACCTTTTTGGCATCGCAAACAGATGGTTATGTTGAGAAACATAATGGAGGGAAAATATTCATTTACATCACCTGAATGGGCTGACATAACTGATGCACCAAAGGATTTAATTAGAAAATTGCTTGTGGTGGAACCAAACAAGAGAATTGGAATTAAGGAAGCTTTGGACCATACATTTTTCCACACTGTTGTAAGTAAATTTCATACGGTTATTCAATGCTGATAGTTCTTCTTTCCTAAATATTCCAAATATTGATTGGAAACCTTTAGAATTTTTTTTTAATTTTCTTTCCAAGCTTATGAATCATATGCCTGGTTTTTGGATATACATGACATCTACAGATGATTATTTCCATAGTACTCTTGTTTTTCATTCCAAGTCATTCTATTCTCAGTAAGAGGAAAATACTCCATTGGAAATGATTGGAAAATGGAAACCATTGACTAGTACTAGCATTTTTATTTCATTGAATAATTGTAATTACAGCTGTGGGATCAAGATATTGCACCATTGAAGCGTTCACTATCCTCTAATTCGCGACGTCTTAGTAGGATTTCCCAATTAGCTTTGGTAATTTTTCTTTTTTTCTTTTCATTTATCTTTAAATTATCATTTGATAACATAACAACATTTATCATTTTCATTAACATCGAATTTATACACAAGTGTGACACTAATCTATTGTATTCTTGCACAAACAATACTAATCTAATTGAATCAATATTAGTAATATAAAAATATTGAGATTGAAAATGATGCTGTTAATTATTTCTCAAATTTTAATTCAATTTAGGAATTGAAGGCGAAATCATTCAATGCAAGAAAACGATTCCAACTTGCAATTATTGCCGTACGTGCTGTGATACGAATCAAACGATTGCACACAACACCAGAGCCATTGTCTGCATTGGTAGCTCGTGAAGATCCATACAGAATCAAAGTACTGAGAAAGGTATAACTAGTGATTTGATAAAATTAATTAATGAGTTTCTTCTAAAAAATTTCTATCACATGTTTTATCATTAAAGGTGATTGATGGCTGTGCTTTTCGGGTGTATGGACACTGGGTAAAGAAAGGTGAAGGACAGAATCGTGCTGCTCTGTTCGAAAATACAGCTAAAACAGAATTAAAACATCTTTATGTTAGTAATTTGAGTAGATAACCAAATCCTATAGATGAATTAATTTTTATTAGGAAAATACCTGTTTTTACCAAAATTATCAACACATTTAGTGTTGTTATTCACTGAGATCTTATATTTTGTCAGAATTTATTTACTTGATAACTCTAGTTTTGTTTATAATTAGTAAATCATCGATTGTGCTCTTCATAAAAGCGTTATTAAGGAAAAAATGAACAAAGAAAATGTTAATCTCATTGTGTACAGATTGTTGACACATCTTTATGTATAATAATAGAATAATAGATAATGAAGAAAAGAACATGCGAAGATAATTTTAAAATGTAGAGAAAGAAGGAAAATAGTATTACATTTCTTGCAATACTACACTTGGTTCTAAAAATCTTAGACTTGTTTCTAAAAGTTTTAATAATTTATTATATCCCGTTCAGTAGCACAAGATTACATATTCTAGTCAATTAAGAATTTTCTTCATACTTGTGATGCATGACTAGTGTTTTTTTTTCTTTTTTTTGGATTACAAAATGAAAATGAAAAAAATAAATGCTATAATTTGATTACATAATCTCTCTTTGTTGATTCGTTTGTTCACAGCTGTCTTTTTTGATGATCCAATAATTTTCCTTTCCCTCCTAATAAATATAAAATATTTATCACTCTTAATTACTCCTTTTTGAGAAAATAGAAAATTCTAAAGATTTAACAAGAATTGAGTCATGGTAGATTGACACCTGCTAGATTTGTAAAAATAGAAGAGTCACCAATTGATAGTGTGTTATCAATATCAGAAATTGAATTTTCTCCCTCGTAATAATAGAGGTCAAAATAATATGATTTTTCAGAATTCAGCATGAAAATGAAAAAGAAACAACTCAAAAAATTAGAAACGTCTCAGGACTTTGACAATGTCATTATAGACGAGTTCTTTAGCATCTCTACCCCAGAGATAGTCAATGTGATTGAATTTTGAGTAATTTATTTTATATTTCGCTACGAGATTTGGCAAGGATTTAATGAGAATCTCCACGTCCTAAAATACAAAGATAAAATATATAATCCCAGTATCATCATTAATTGTGTAGAAAACTAAAATTTAACAATAAAAACTTACCAAAGAATCATTTAAAAAATCATTATCACTGTAAAACAATGCGACTGGGAATGTTACTTTTTTTAAATCATAGAGTGGTGGTTCAGCTGTTCCGTATAGAATTTGATTTTTTTTCTCTCCATAATCAAATTTTCTGAAGAAACCTGAATTTAGAAAAATGAAAAGTAATGATTATCATTATTGAGGACAAATAATGAACAAACATAAGAAAAACTGAATGAAATACCTGAGGTTATTGTTTGACAATAATGTATAATTTGTTTGGCTGAGGCACCAGCAGGAAAATGCCCAAAAACAACTGGCATCATGGATTTATCCAATTGATCACTACCAAATCCTGCGATTAAATTGAACCAAAAATAGCAGAATGTGTGTGCAAACTTGTCTGGTGCATTTTTCATCAATGTTGCCAATGCAAATGATTGAATTTTATTTCTCGGGAACCATTGATTTATATTACAGTATAGAGAAACCCACTAAAACATACTAAGCATAAATATAAGATGAAAAGGGAAAATGGCGATGGATAATTTACAAGAGTATTCAAATATGAGGAAAAGAATATAAATTTACATACTTTCATCACAATGTGAAGTGGTACAACACACCTCAAAAGTGGGCTACGATGATTCGATAGAAATGCAATTGGTGCCAAGCAAACCATTCCATTGACTTTATCAACGTACTCAGTACGTTCACTTGCCATAACGAATAGTGCTGTTGTTGCTTGACTGTAGCCAATATATGACATATTTGGATTTCCAGTTTTTTCGAGAATGTAATCAATCATTGCTGGTAAATCATAAACTCCAATTTCGTGCCAACTACAAAATACATTTATATATATTCATATATATTAATATTTATATTCATTTATATTTAAAATATTTACCTGAAATCCCAAAATTCTTTGTCACCAGTATTTAATTTTTTATGACACTGGGAATATCTATTACCCCTGGCATTTCCCAGCCACACATCAAAGCCTTCATCACAAAGTATATATGCTATAATCAATTGAAGAGGAAAATGTTAATTGAAATATTAAAACGCATTTATACTTCCAGGTACAAAGTGCAAGAAAACATTACCAAGTGCTCGTTTTGGTCCAAGTAAAACGTAATCGGCAGAACTAGAAAGAAGTCCATGGTGGATAACTACAGTTGGCCTTTGTCTCTTTTCTTTTTTAGCATTATTGTGAAATATACTCGGGCTTTCTTGTATAATATTAGTAGATTCATTATTTGATTTTCCATCGGAAGGAGGCATTACACGGTGAAATTCCAATCGATAACCATCCTCTGTCCAAATATGATGAGTTTCCGCTTTGTATCCATGATGACAAATTAATTCAGGCTGTAAATTAAAAATATTATAACAATATATATAGAGCCAGGACAAAATTAATCAATTGTTCCAATGAATCAATCTATAATATATATGATGAATGAAAACTGTCGTTGCTGTGGTGGCTTCTGGAAAATTCTATGTTGGCCATCACCAGGTTAGAATAATAATAATAATAATAACACATGTATCTGACCCTGTCAAATTACAATATATGTCAAAACAAGAAAGCAATTTAAAGCAAAACATATGCAATTTATAATTTTAAGAAGAAAAAGAATAAACTGATGAAGCTGATAATTATCAATGAATTAATGGAAATAGATAAAGCAACATGCATAAAGATGAATGACTCACCGTAGTCATATGTATTTCATCATTGTGCGTATTCTGCATAGAACAGTTCATTGCACGTAAACTCTGAGCTCCAGGTACATTATCTGTCAAAATATTTTTCGACACGAAATTCCATAGTGATGAGCACATACGAGCTATCTTCTTTACACCAAGAAAACTCGTTTTGACCTAATAAAGTATTGGATTTGATTTATTATATCCACTGTTATCCACGTAAAAGATGAAATTTTTCTGGCAGATGAGAAAGGAGGCCACCAGCACACTGCTTTCTAATTTGATGCGAAAAATACAAGGTAATCTCACCTTTATATCCTCCACAAGTGACTGAATTCTTCAGTGTTAATAGAAAAATACTGATACTGATTTAGCGTCCAAGGCAATGGTTATATTGACGATAGTGCTTCACAATAATTGGGTATCTCTCAATTACGGTTGATTGGTTTTCATGAAAATCTCACGTCTGCGCATTGCCAATTAATATAATAATAACAAATGATAATAATGAAGTTAGTATTTGATTATTTTTAGTGAGTTTTTCCGATGTTTTCAAGAGAAGAATCACCGATCAGAGGCGCGTATTTGTCTGTCGAGTTTGGATACAGAATGAGACGTAGTCTACCGCTTCGATGTTTACTTGCTTGCTCCCTTGCTAGAGTGGGGGAAGGAAAAAATGATTTTCTACGGCGTATTGTCTTCCCTTCTCACGACGTGCTTGATTTCTGAAATATTCACACCAGAAAAATCAAGCATTGCGTAAGTGAAACTGGGGAGATCATACTGAGACTTCAAATTAATTATTCAATATTATATTTTCGTACTCTCTTCTTCATCAAAATTATACTAATTCCATGTTAGTTTACTAAATGCTCCAATGAAAAGCATGCTGATATTTCTTGATTTCCGATGACATTTCTATACAAACATTTACCTTGGACTTTTACCAAAAAATAACTATATTAATGAATGCGTAATTTTCGGTCTTCTTTCACGATTCATATGGAATAATTCTGCATGATGATGTCATTCAGTAGTATAATAAAATCTTTTTTTCTTCTTCCAAATTCTGTTGATATTTTCGTGCTTCTTCATGCTTTGAATTGACACTGATCATCATGAACCATTCCAATTTTCAATAGTTATCCCAATAAATATATGTATACTGTATAGAATGTAATTTATTTGAATTTATAATCTATTGAATTATTCAACATTATGAAATAGAACTTCCAAATAATATTTATAACGTATTTACAATGAATCAAGTGGTCCTATTATATCGATGATCATGAATAAATGAATTAACATAATCTGTAGGAACATATTGTCTTATAATTTTCACCTTAAATTATGTATAAATTATTATTATTTCTCCATTCGATCTATGTTTTTTGCTATGCTTCTATTACAAATAATTTGATAGCCATAATTTCAATTTCCCAATGAAAAATTGAACATAGTACAATTGTTCTTTTGTTTCATAGCATGATTATTTAATTAAAAATATTCAATTCTGATGATTCATAAATGTGTGGCAGCTTTTGGATTCAGTACTTTCGAGAAACTCCGTTTGACGATAATATTTTTCTCACAAATAACTCCCCCTTTTTATTATTATTATCTTGTTATTCATTGAAAGTTGATTTTTGTTTCCTTATTTTCAAGATCTTTCTAACGAAAATTTCCATTATGTCATCATATAGTATTTTATTAATCATTTTGTACTGGACAACTAAAGTGGAACGGATTTGTTATCTAATTCTAGTGATGAAATATAATTTGATGGGTTCCTTTTAACGATGAGATTATCTATCTCATCGATAATTCTTATTTTTCTTTCTGTTTGCAGCACACCTAAAGATTGAATATTTCTTTCATAAATGATATTCGAAGTTTTCTCACAATTATTAACTCTAAACAACATAGAATATCCAATAGCCAGCATTGAATAGCATGAAGCTGACGGGAAATATGATTCGGGAATATTTGTCAATGACATTAACGTCCTTGATTTTTGGTATCGAAGCTTTTAACACTGATGCACCTTTTCTCAGTGCATGAAATACCTAAAATTAAAATTGCTTGAAATTATTTTGAAATAATATAAAAATAATAACATTTGGAGTTCTAACAGTGATTATTTAACCGAACATCTGTACAGGAGATCAGAGTGGATCATCTCGCTTTTTTCGAATATATCTCCGGTGCTGTCGGTCGTAGCTCAAGAATTCGGAATCTAGATGAAAGGTGAGATAATTTGCCATCAATTCAAGTGCAGTTTTCAATTAATTTTTTAGAATTACATAAATTGATGGAAAATTGTCTCAATTTTCATTCAAAATTGATCACAAATCACTACGATCAATAGAACTGGAGATATCACTGAGAAAATAAGATTCACGAAGAAAGTAAGATGAAGAAAAATTCAAATTTTAAGAAAAATATTAAAAATGAATTTCCGACACATGTTCTCCGAGATTGAATTTTTGAAATAAATTATTTGGAAAAAAAAGATAATAATAAAAGACGAACTTTTGGTTTGTGTTGACGTGAACTGCGATATCTAAGTCCATTGTCTCTGGTGTTGTATCGTGCTGGACGAAAACTTGGTGGAAATTTACCAGGTTCATGTGTCTTAACGGATGCTGGAGTATTTGTACCACTTGCCAAACCTGATCTACTTCTTATACTTGGCAGTGGTGATATTCGAAGATCCTGAAGCTCAATTATATCTGCCTCTGTGCTCTCTGATATGGAAATGAATGAAATTTCATTCCATACACTACTACGTTTTACAGATATTATTAATGGTAAAATCTACCTGGAGTTTGGACTGGTAATTTTTTTTTCATATCTCTCTTTTGTTTAGTTTTTTTTCTTGCCCGGGCACCCCAGTATGTGTAATTGACAGCTGCATACTCAAGTAGAGCTGCAAACACGAATACGAAGCACATGACGAGATAAATGTCGATTGCCTTGACGTAACTGATGCGCGGAAGTGAACTCCTAACACCCGTTGATATCGTAGTCATTGTCAGAACAGTTGTAATTCCTGAAGTATCATTCAACAAAAAAAAAGGGGGGGGGGGGCAAACAAAATTAAATGAGATAGAATAAATACATTGATTTATCTGATTTTTTCCTTCTTCTGATTAAATTAAATCCAAATGAATAATGGGAATTGAGATTATTTACCAAGAGCAACTCGTGCACTTGTAGCCTCGTGATTAATCCAGAAACTAACCCAGCTCAGCATGACAATCAGAATACTTGGTAAATACGTTTGAAAGACAAAATAACCGATGTTCCTTTCTAGTTTAAAACTCAACGAGAGTCTCTGATAAATGCCAGTGGCAAGACGCTCTTTCCGATCATTAGTTTCGTATCCGAGTATCGTGAACTGCGGCAACTCAGCCTCTTCAACACCACGTACCGGTGTTTCTTTCCAGTACATCACGACATCCAATACTGTATATCCATCTGAATAAAAGACGAGCCGAAATTTATAAGGCGCGAGGAGAATTACAAATTCTCCTATAAGTCAATTAAATCTGTACTACACAAAATTAAAATTTATAATCGCTTTTGGGAATTGGCAAAAGGCTAATTATATCATTTTACTCAAATCGATATCTTATTTCCTTGCAGGAATCAAAGAAAAAAATTATAAATAACAAACGGTCGTGAGTGCTACAAATTACTAACAGAGAGTCACGTCTCCGAACACTTACATCCTTTTTTTTTCTACTGGCTTTTACTGAAAAGAAGAAGTGACGAATAACGCATCCAATGGGGGATTATTTGCTTGAGAGAGACGGGGCAAAACAGACATGAGGGATGAAAGGGACACAGTTGAGTTTCTGATGTCTATATTATGAAAAACTCTCTTAACATTAATAGAAACCTTGAAGATAGGGTTTTTCTCGTCATTCCATTAAAAAGCTGAGGAAATTTGCGGTGGAAATCATGAGTTGGAAATGATTTTTTTGTATACCATAAAAATTCAACTTGTTTGGTTCAAGTTTAAATGCCCTTTCCATTTTTGAAAAACTTTTTTCAACTTATATCCAGTTTTATTGGTCATAGTGTAAAAATTTCGGATGGAGATGGAAGGTGAGATCTTTTGCCATTGATTGTCGGGGGTTTGAACTGAAAAATATCGTTTTTTCAAATAATTATGGGGCAAAAAGTGATTTTCACAATAGTGTCTATAAATACCTTGGGAATCGATAGTTTTTAATTGAAAATCCCATAAATCGATAGCAAACTTTCCGTTTCCACTCAAAATTTTCAAGCTACGACTAATAGAACCGAAAACATGTTGAAATTTCATGCTGAAAAATATAAAAATAAATTGATACACGATTTCCAGTGCAAATTAGCCTTTCAATGAAAATCTGGCCGTTTTATTCTAATGTCCATTGTCCATTGTCCTTTCTCCAATGTGAAAAAATCTTGAAAACTAATAGTGGAAGGAGCATTATTAATTCTTTCCTGTGCAAAAAAAAAACAGTTAAAGCAAAGTAAATATGGAGGTTTTTTTTTGCTTATACATTTGTAGTCATTAGGTTATTTGGAATTTATAGAAGAAAAAAAAATGAATGTCATAAAATGAATTTTGACAGTGGTTTGCAGAGGCCTTTTCATGTCGATTCTTGAGTTTTTGTGCACTTGCGACCATTTGTTACTAAGGCGCCGATATATAAATGTGCTACTTGTAGGATATAAAATTCAGCTCTTTAAATTCATTTTATTCTTTCCTTGCACTATAAAGAGGAATACATGCAATTTCATCCTGTAATTCATTGAATATATACATACAACTTTCAATCTCCACAGTACAATTTTGTGAGTCCAGTGGATAGTAGTGAAGGTCCATCATGCATGCTAGTGTAGTTGTAAATCTCATGCCATATGTAATAGAACCATCCCCAGAGAGTCTGACGAGTTTGTTGCGTTCAGTGACATCATGAAGAAAGCTGGGAACGAAACCTCTTTACAAAATTTGTCATTAAAATTCATTACTTCTTTTCCTGTTCCACATGGGGATTTTTAAAAAAATTTCTTATTTTCTTTCACCTTAAAATAATAAAATTATCTTAATTCAATTCAACACTGATAACTCATGACTTATTAATTATTTTGAATTATAATCAAGATGATAATTTAATCGATAATCGTATTAAATATGTGTCAATTTCCAAGGGTATTCTTCTTTACAAAGAAGAAGAAGCATTTATTACCCTCAGTTGTTAACCCACATTTCAGAGTCATAATCGATCGTTATACACTTTGACCCTTCTCCGAATCCTCTGCTTCTTTTCCTCCTCATTCTACACTTTTCACCGCTCATCCACTAACAACCCTTGTGACACGTTTTTTATTCACCTGTTTTTGTCGTTCGCAAAGAATGTATCGGGCACCCAAATTTTCTCAGCAAAATCACCGCTAAGCGTCAACACCTCTGACTCATGTGAAAATGCAAGTCTTTCGTCTTTCCAATACTGATTCAAGTACATTGTAATCGTATAATCCTGAATGAAATAATGAAAACTTTCCATTAGAAAATTGAAGATCAACTTTTATCACCTTTACAATCACCTAAGTATTTTTTGACTAGTGTAGAATGAATCAAAATAGATACTGAACAACTTACCATATTTACTTCAGATATTGCATCAAAACTCGCTATTGTAAGATCCATACCAACTAGCAGTGGATCGCCTATTAACAAGAATTTAAAAAAAAGAAGCAAATTGATGAAAAATCATTTTAAAATTCAATTTACATGATTTTAATGGACGTGTAATTGTCTGGATTCATTTCTATAAAGCATAATCCAGTCTATCGTGCTCGTTCAGGATGAAAATGAAATATTAAATTGCAAAAGAAAAGAGGAAAAAAAAGAAGAAATTCATGTTGGATGATATCCTTCTGACGGCATGCGGGTTATTCAATTAAATCTATTAATAATGATGCTCATCGAATCGAATGCCTTGGAAAAAAGTTCAATCAAGAGCATTAGCGTCTATCAATAAAAAAAAAAAAAAGAAGCAAGGAGATGGAAAAATCAAGTAAAATGAAATAAACATGATTGAAGGATTATTTTGCTGCAAATGAGTTTTATAATATACGCGCTATGACTTATAATTTAATTCGAAAATATTATGCAATATGTCAGCGTTATCCCTAATAACAATAAGAATGATGATAATAGAAACGAGAACAGTGATGAATAGAGTGACTAGTGAGAAAAATTGTCCCATAAAAAATATCTCCCAATTTAAATATTGTATCGTTATAAATAATGAGATATTTTCTGATTAACCTTCAACGAAAATTTAAATTTCACTATAATATTACGAAAAAGTAAAAATTGAATTTACAGTCAATTTAAATGCTGGGTAGGTTTTGCATATTTATGAGGGGACAGCATCAAGTGACGATCTACTGAGACTATGTGGTAGTGGATTATCAGTACGTGGGTTTTCATGTAATCCATAGACACCCCTTCAATTTCCCGACGGCACAACCAAGCCATTTCAACCACAAAACTCATGTACCTATATCCCTCTCCACATCTCGGATCGATATATAACATTAGAATTTCAAGATGCTCCATGCTGACATGACATTTACTGACTGATCCTTCCAAGATCCAATGAATTAGATTATTCAATTACTTACCGCCGAAATTTGGACGCAATCGTATATCATAGCCTTCCAAAATTCGTGAAATTGTTTGAGTCACGTTCTCCAGTCTGTCTGATGCACTATTACCGCCAGACTCTAAATATCCCCTTTTGGCAAATTCAAATAATTAATTCGATTTTTTTTGCTCTTTCACTCCAAAGAAATAATAATAATTTGTGTCTTGTCTCTTTTGCTTTTCTTTCATTCTTCTTTCTTTCGCAATATAAAGGTTTATTAACTTTCTATCTTCTACCCTTCAAGACGTGTTGAAAACTTTCGGCACTTAATTACGCGAGTTATAGACATCTTCTACGAGAACTTTTCAAAGAACTGTTTAATTTTCCTGATGTAAGTTTAACAAATTCAACTGTTTTATCCTTTTCAATGTTTGTTTGACAAACAAATGGATCGCCTTCTACTAAAATCTATACATTACGTCTCTAATTCAAACACTATAAAGTGTGTATGACTATACTGATCAGATAACTTTTATAAAATAGTATAATTGGTATTATTTATTCTTTTTATTGTTGCAGACAAATATCTATCATTGAAGGAAATTTATCGCAAGGTTTTCAAGTATATAAATGTTTTTTTTTCTTTTCTTTCGTTTTTCCTTTTTCTCATTGGCCCTACAGTGTGTGAAGGTGGAAAATTCAAATGAGATTTCGCATTTAAACTTTTATCTCTTGGTGAATTTATAATACGAAAATTGAATTTCAAATACATAAAAATGCACTTTCCATTTAAATTTCAACTAATGCTCAATTTTATACCACAAAAGAATATCTACTCTTACCAAATAGTATATTGATATATATTTCATCCCATTACATATTTGATGACAGAACGAATTATGTAATAATAAAAAAAACATACAAAGTTTCATTTAGTCATTCCATTAGAAGAAAAAACAAAAACAAATGCAGCCGCATTTACATTTTCACACGTCATTTTGGTTTCCAAATTTCAACCACAATAAATAAATCAACCGCAGAATAATAAATTTAATAGAAGAAAAATATTATCTCGATAAATTAATTAGTATTAATGCAGGAAGAAAGGAATTCTAAAAAGATAAAAAGAAGAAAAAGTAAAAAATAATGTGCTGCAAAAGTAAATCCATTGATTTTGACATTGACCTGGGCTGGATATTAGCTATCATGATACTCATTATGCTTGTAATTTCTCTCTACACGTATTACAAAAGAGAGTGGAATTCACGTGGCGTTTGATCAACAATCAAAGTAGTACCTCCTCTAAATGTCAAGTGACATAAGATTACTCTTTAAGATAACAGCACGACTAATAAAGTGGATAAATTCTCGTCAAGACTATGAGTTTAATCAAATTCTCTGGATCATCATGATTACGATATCATTTTTATTTTGTATTGTTATCTTCCACACGATAGACTATACAGCCGGACAAAGGAACTCGGCTTGATAAGATGTTCGTGAGTCACAAGCACTTTATATATATATTATATATATATGAACAAATTGTGATGATGATAATAATATTTTATAATGTGAAAATTTCAAGTTTTTCCATTGTACTCACCAAACGGTCATCTGGCTCAGGTGTATTATAAGAATTTTCAACAGAATATCCCCCGATAACGACATCCTGCTGTCAACGTGGATACTTTTTTTTTCTTCTTCTTCGTCACAACACGACACGAAAACGACAAAGCGCCGTCATTTTTACACTCTCTTTCTTTTCTAAAAAATTAGCCAATTACTTTATTATCCTGTTTTTTTTCTATTTTTATTCCATCCTATTTGAAGAGAATGAGCGTAGTAATACCTTATTGGTACCACAAATGATTTTTGGTGGTCTTCTGGATCGAGGATCGAGAGTGATGAGCGCTCCGTCGGTTCAGCCACACGTACCATTCGTTCGTTTTTAAATTTAAGCGAATTTTAATACAGTTTTTGCTTGTTTTTCTTCTTTATCTTTCAGCACCGAATAAATGAAATTACACATTACGGCATTTTGAAGATTACATTAATAAAAATACAATCATGAAACATGTGTAGTAAATATAATTTAATTTACTCATTATTCATTAGAATTATGCTTTTCTTTTTTCAACGTTGAATAAAAAGTATTGGATTTATTCAATTTTCGGTTAATTGTGATATTGAATTCTTTAGAAAAGTCAACGTCGTGTCGGACGGGTACATGGCCTTTTCGCGCGAGTCAGGCCTTCTCGGGGATCCAAGAGATCGTACACATACACATATAGACGAGATAGAAACAAGGAGGGTAGGATAAAAGCGGTATTCCTACTTCGTACAGTGGAGGAGAAAGAATTTTCCCGTTTTCATTCTGGGGGGAATATTCGAAACAACGTCTGCGCGCGCGCCACTCGACCCCAAAGACACGCCAAAACGCCGTTTACGCCGACGTGATCGTTCCCATGAGATCAACAAAAAAAAACAAGAAATTATGCTTTTTTTTAAATCACCCATCCATTCGCAATCTTTCTATCTAATTTCATCCATTTATCTATTTTTGTTTCTCAATCATACAGGTTTTTTCGTGATTCCTGAATTTTTCTTATTTCTTACTTGTAGTTAAAATTTCGCTCGATGTCAACTAGTTACTGATTGATATTGACTTTAACAAATCATTGTGAATTTGAGCCTTGAGATTATTCTGCAAATTCCAATTACTGAAATTATATATTCGAAATTCAGAATGGCGAGTCCGAGTTTAATTAATCCCATTTACATCATGACGAAAGGAAATTTTTTAAAATTTATGAATTAAAAAAAAATCAATCATTGCTGGATAATTCTGAAAATTCATTCACCGATGACAATAATTGATAAGTGAAAAAGCTCAATTAAAAACTTTTGTAACAAGAAAAATAATAATGAATTAAGTCAATTTATGGTTTATTTAATTGCGTCAGAAAGATAAATAATTTGAAATTTTATGAAAAGAAATAACAAAGTTGTCCATTTCAGAATAGTAATGAGCGACGAATTTTAAGTTTTGCAATTATCTGACAGTGGAGCAGAAAAACAGGAAGGGATGCTTGCAATCTCTCCAGGTGGGGAAATGATGAGACAGAATTGTGAGAGAAGACCTGTGATTTGGGTAGTGAGTTGCGCGCGCTCCAGTTCCGTGAGCGATACCGAAGCCGGTTTTACCCACAACCTCTTCTCTACCAACACCATTCACAACAGGGGATTGGTATCCTCAATCGTGAATGTACATATAAAATCCCCGGAGAGGATAGGGTGGAAAACTAACTGGGGACCACGCGGACTTGGCAATGCTGTCTTGACGTTCACGACTGGCGTACCGGTAAACTTGACATCAAACAACAAGCCAGCAAGCTCATTCAAGAATGACACATCAAATTACCACGTGAGTTTCATTACACTATTATTTTTAAAATTTTAATAATTTTTCTCATATAACATGATTTTATCAACAAGATAGAACAATTAAATGTTGTCGCTAGAGGATATTTTTCAATTCAATAATCAACATGTTATTGATGTTCTCCCCATTACCAGTATCTGTCAGGATTCATTAATTATATATATATATATATATATATATATATATATATATATATATATATATTTACAGTCATAAAGAATTAAATAATGATATAATTATCATCTATCTTGATTAATAGCTATTGAATGAAACAAAAATTTTGTCACATGCACATGTTGATTCGAACGCAAATCACATGTACATTCTGATACGTGCGTTTTATAATTAAAACAGTGATGCGTGTCTTGACATGTGACGCGTACAATATCGGTCTCTCTCTACATATATTTCTGATGAGTGACATGTTCAGGATTGTTAGAGGATCGTTCAAGTTCAAAATTCAATTGCTATCAATCTACACACATTAATGCATTCACTCATGGCACTTATCTCATGGCTGTGTTCAATTTAAAAAATTAAAAAAAAAATAGAAACCAATATTGAATGACATTTTTTTTTTGATTTTCCCCACTCCAACATGAGAATTCAAGTAATGAATATGAAAAAAAAAGAGTAAATCAATTGAAATATCGTGACTTTTGAAAGACTTTTTCATTAAAAAATATCCCTTCACACTCATTTTAAAATGGTTAGAGTTTGGATTGCTAGCTGTGAAATTGTGTTCAACACTAACGAGGAAAAGGGTGATGATGCATTTTCAGTGATTCAAATAAAAACTATCTACAGACAAAATGTACCAAGGGTAAACTTCCGTCACGTTTGACTGTTTCATAGTGTGATTAAACCACTGTGCACTTCCTCATCAGCTCTCCCTCCAAAACCTAAACTTCCATCAGTTTCCATAACTGAAAGAAAAATAACAAGAAAAATTAGAGAGACATGTTTTTTTTTTTCATTACTCTGTGTGAGTTAAAACTAGAGCCTGGAAATTATAGAGAAGGCTTAAGGCATTCCACTAACTACTGCACTACAAATTCGTTCAAATTCTCCTAGTTTCAACGCGAAAGAATGGAGATTCTCGTTAACTGAATTATCTGAAAAGAACGTCATAATAGAATCACAATAATTGGAAACTGAAAAAAGAAATGAAATGAAATTACTGGGAGCTGTAATTATCGAGTTCATCGAGTGGTTGTCACAAATACCACCTAATTTAAACGACGAATGTTTACCTCATTCAATCGGGTCTTTTGAAGTATCACGTAGACACATGTAAACATTCGCACACCCACACACATACATATACATATATATATATATATATGTTGTAGAAGTTGGAATTAGATTCGCGCATCCAGAAAAACGTCAGCTTCAAGTTAATGGACTGAGGAGCAAAGTCTATGGGCAAAAAAGGAAAAGTAGTGAAAAAAAAATAAAGCATTAAAAATGATAAAAGTAAAAAAAAAAATAAAAAAAGGAAAAACATGAAAAAGTTCGAGAGGATGTAGGTCGTCTAGTATATTCGCTCGACTCCCTCTGGGGTTTTCACTTCTCCTACCCCAAAAATCGGGTGCACACTGTGAGACGAGAACGATATAAAACCTCTCATCCACTTCCTCCTTCCTCCTCTTCTCCCTGGACCATTCTACCACTCGTCGTTACGTTCTTTCATGTGGAATGTGATTTCCAGCGGCAGTTATTTGCGAAAGAACCCACCAATTGAAACATAATAGACGTAAAGAGTTTCTCAATTGTCAAACGAATGAAATTTATTTCACGAAACCTGGTGAAATCTTCGACGAAGCAATCGAAGAGAATTTTACTTGGTATTACTGTTGTATCTTGTAGGAGACTGGTATGAAATATAGTTATTATCTACAGGGAAATTGAAAAACCATACTTATTATATAGGGAAAGGTGAGGTAAAATGGGGACTCCAATTGAGTAACATATATTTGAGAAAAATTTCCTCAATTTTTGGAAAACTTTTTCGGCCAAGTTTTGAAGGGTTTTTCAAAATCGAAAAAATTTTATTTTTCGACGATATGTCCGGTTGGTCATAGCGGGCTTGATCTCAAATGATAGCTCATTTCTCATCAATTTATGCAGTTCAAATATTTTTTTAAAATCAATTTTTCAAATATTTATAGGTAATTTTCTGCAAATCAGGTTTAGCTCCTTAAGTACAGAAAAATTGGATATTTTTTTCGTTATATCACATAAATCTATGAGGAATGAGGCTTTTTCACCGTCAAACTCTGCGCGAAAAATGAAGTTTTTAAAAAATTCCAAAAAATAACTTCTGACATACGATTTTTATCTCCGATATTTCCATGAATTTCAAGTGTTCCTTTCACCCCTTTGTGTACATTTTACCCTACGTTCTCCTAGTTTAATGAACTTGCAAGCCTCCTTGGATTATCATTATCTATTAATAATTAAAATGAAAGATACATCTCTACTAAATTCAAAAAAATCCAATCTATGGTATATTTTTGAGATCGCAACCCTTCACCACTCTCGCTCTTTCTCTCAAAATGTAGGAAAAGCGTGTTCACTGGCCGATTTTTGCCTTTTTCACTCACTCCTCATCCTTTTATTTCCTCAATGGGTTTTTTGTTTCTCTTCTACTTTATATATTTTTTTTTATCTCCTTTTTTGTTCTCACTCTTTACGTCTCAGCTATTTCTCTTTCTCAGTGACATTCATGAGACCGTATATTTTCCATTAACAGTAATTTTTCAGCCACAAATACCGTTTTTTTTCTTTTCTTTCTACTTGTTGTATAAAATAGAATAGTTGTAGCTAGAGTTACTGAAGACAATGATATATTTTTAGAAAGATTATTGTATTCCATAATCTGCCTATTCTTAAATGCATTCTTGTGGAAACAGAATGCACAACAGGGATTTTTCACTCGAGGCTCAAATAGATGGGGATAAAAATGAAAATGTTGAGGGATAAGAGAAAAAAATCAAAATGCACACATAATCGGTAAAAAATGCGATGTAACCGGGGTGTAAAGATTCCACTCGAAACACTGTGGAGCGAACCCTTTTCATGCGAGCTCATACTGCTGTGTCAGCAGTACTAAGTGGCTTTCTTTCTTCATCTCTTTTCCTATCCCCACTTTGTCCTCTTTATTCTCGATACACCTCTTGGCACGACTCGAGACGAGAAAAAATATTTCCTCAAACCTTCAAGTTTGATTCCTATCTTTTTTTCCATATGCTAAAAGGAGACAGAGAATCGTTCGATTGACTTGTCAATTATCAGCTCCAGCTATTTATAATTCAATTAAAGTTTTCTTCCAAAAACTTTTCATCTATTTTCCAGTATATATATATATATATATATATATATCTTTTGAATCTGATTTTCAAAGTATTTCTCATGCGAAGAATTTAATCTTCTTCTTCGCCTCTCTGACACTTGAGCACGTGAGTCGATTCGTCTTCTTACAAATTGACTGCATGCGATCAATATATATATATATATATATATATACATTCTCATTTTTATTAGGTTATTTTTTTTGCCATTCCTTTTTCACATGAACTGTCTTTCTGGTTGTTGGAGATGTAACGTCCACTCCGGTTGTTCCATGCATCAAAGACATCATATTTTGTGTACGTGAAGTGGACATAGAAACAACAAGATATTACATATGAAGATTTATCTTTTGGTCATATGTGAGGGATATGAGCTTTCTGCTTCAATAAATTCCATATCCCTCTTGGTTCATACAATTCCGCATGGATACTTGTTGCCAGCCAAGTTCAGATGTATATAACAAGAGATAGTCACTGATGGTACATATGCCCTTAGGAATGTGAGCCAGTAACTGGGTGACAGTACTGCGTGTCTCACATTGCTTCTGGCCTTCCTATAATCTATATATATATATAGAGTCAACGCCAACTTGTGAAGGATCACAAGTTGTCAAAATGGATTTGAATTTTCCAATATATGAGTGACAGTGAGTTATGTGCAAGTCACACTGGATTGTGAAAAGTTTTTAGCATTTTCGAAGTATGAAAAGAAAAAAAATTTATTTCTGCACAGGACTAGTATTTTTAATAGTAAAGTAATGAATGAATTTCAGTGTTACAGTCCTACTCATGACCGTCGGTAGATGCTGGAGCAGTCGCAACTACACAATTCAGCATCTGTTGTCGACTGGTAGCAGCGAACTTGGCTCACTTGAAAGGAGTACAAGGGGTACGATCAACGACGTCGTATCCAAGAATATAACAATGGTATTGGAGAATCTATTGATGAACTACGAGAACAGCCAGCTTCCAACACATGGAAAAGGTACATTTCCATAAAATTAATTTCGATTCTATGAAAATGACTGAGGAGGAACAGAGAATTCAGAGGAGAACGGAAAAAAAGGAATAAAATTATTGAATTTTCTGACTTGTGGAAGTAATGAGGGATCGGAGTTTCTTCATTTTTTTTTTTTTTTTTTTTTGCTAATGGCTTCCGGTATAAACTAAAGAATTTTAAAAGCAAATGAAAAAAAAAACATAAAAAATAAAGAGACTCGATGCCAAAAGCAGAAAAGGAAGGAAAAAAAATGTTAAAGATAAAATGACTTACTACACACTGAAAAATCTCTTCATCGATAAACTTTAAATTCCCGTTCTTTTATCCGTTAACGATGTAGCGTGCTACTCTGAAATTCATTAAAATCCAGCACAAGGAAAAGAATATTAAGAAAAATTTTGTTGATATTCAAAATTATTCTTTCCTATATACCTACGCATAAATAGTATATCGATTTGTCTGATGCAAAGCGTACTAACGTATTCATGCGAAACGATTTCCTCCAAAGTCACGGGGGAGAGAAAAGAAGGAAGAAAAAAAGAATGTATCTTTCTTTTCTGGCTTCTATTATAGCAATAGTACACATGCGGTATCGTTCCAGATCGGCATCCTTATTCTCTTTCTCGCTCCAGATGCTCACCTACTGCAAACAAGGGGGAGGAACACATTTAGTTCACTTTTATCGTTTTTTTTGTTCGAAATATATATATGTATATATGTATAGATATATAAACTTTTTCCTTCTCGTTCCAAGCACCAATCTGTATCATCCCTCTCCCTCGTCTCCTTTCATAACAGAAATATGGAAAATCACGAAAGTGTCCACTTCTGGTTTATATCCACTGGGGACATGGAAGTTGGATAGCATCCAACAACTAACCACTATGGGTCACTTTCAAATTGTGTTTCCCTTTTCAAATGCTGCTACCCTTTTTCTAGCTCTGCTGACGGGTTTTTTTTCTGTTTGGAGAATGTCCTTCATGTTGATTTTCGCACTTGTAGTTTCAACTCACATATAACGTATGGCAGTGCAATGGAAATGAAATTTCGTTTACTTTTTGTCATGAAATTCGTGGCAATCAGCCAATTTGTCGTGATGATTGTTGGCTGCTTTTCTCCTCTGGTCCTTGAGCTTTTCATTTTTCATTTGACAGGTATTCCAACGGTTGTCAAAACAAATATACTAATACGAAGCATGGGACCAGTCTCTGAGTTAGATATGGTGAGTATGATTGGATCAATCATGTTACTTTTTTTTTTCCAATTTTCTAATAATCTACAATGCCACAGGACTACTCGATGGACTGCTACTTCCGTCAGTACTGGAGGGACTCACGTTTAAGTTTCTTGGGACCTATAAAGTCTTTGAGTCTGAGTATCAAAATGCTGGAAAGGATATGGCGACCAGACACGTACTTTTACAATGGCAAGCATAGCTATGTTCACACAATAACCGTTCCGAATAAGCTCTTACGAATATCTCAAGATGGTGACATTCTCTATTCCATGAGGTACATTTTTATTGCTGTCCATTTCCTCCCTATAATTTGATTTTTTTTTCCCACATGTTTCAAAAGATAAAATATGAAATGAAATAAATTCAGATTGACGATAAAGGCCAAGTGTCCAATGGAACTGAAGAATTTTCCAATGGATCGACAATCTTGTCCTCTAATACTTGGCAGTTGTAAGTAAAATATCAAGTGAATGAAGATAGAACATGACGGGAAGAAAATGATTCCTAAAAATGGAATTGCATGTATTATTGACAAGTTTCAAGAACAAACGAAAACTTTTTTCACTTGGCCCTCTTTCGATTCCTCTACAATTACACCTGCACAATCACGGCTTCCTCTCCATGTGTATATATCCTCCCACCCCCTCTTTCTAACAAAGGAATGCATGTGTTTTTTCTGTGAAATTATAAAATATTGCAGATCAATGATCGACATTGCATATTCTTTTAAATTCATTCTCCAGATGCCTATACTACGAGACAGCTTGTTTATGAGTGGCAAGAGGGATCCTCGGTTAATTTTGTACCTGGCATGGCCCTGTCACAGTTCGACTTGATGGGCTCACCATATAGAAATCTCACATTTGTGCGACGCGAGGGAGAATTCTCTGTTCTACAAGTCTCGTTCAATTTACAGCGGAACACGGGATACTTTTTAATTCAGGTATTCACAATTTATTAAATCAAAACATTATCATCATCATCATCATCATCATCATCATCATCATCATCATCACCGCTGACCACCATTTGGATAAAGGATATATTACGTTTCAGGTTTATGTCCCCTGCGTTTTAATTGTAGTTCTTAGCTGGGTATCATTTTGGATACATCGTGAAGCTACCAGTGATCGTGTTGGTCTCGGTAATTTCAATAATAACAATAATGATATTAATAATAATAATACTTCATGTAATATTTGAATTTAATCACCAGGTATAACAACGGTGCTGACTCTTTCAACTATTAGCTTAGACTCAAGAACAGATTTACCAAAGGTTCGTTACGCTACAGCACTGGATTGGTTTCTACTAATGAGTTTTTTCTATTGTATTGCAACACTCCTTGAATTCGCTGGTGTTCATTATTTTACGAAAGTAGGAAGTGGTGAAATAGCAATTGATCACAGTGATTGGGAGGAGCTGGAGGAAAATGAAAAAAAATACAACGATACATTGGGAGCACTGACTTCCTACAGTCCACATGCAGTTCATCCTGAGGAAACAACTACAAGGCGTCGAGGGTCAATGCTATGTCCAATTTATAATGTGGGATATAATTAAATTAATTATTAGTCTTCTCGGAATCATATTCAAGGGGAAATCAAGTATTTAATTGTTATGTCTTTTTAGGATTCACCAGCATTTGGAATGGACACTGGATACTCAATATCTGCAGCAGTTACTTGTAAACCATCGACAATGGAACGTCAAACACAAACTGATTTGTGTCTGCCAAAATGGCGACAATTCTTATACTGCTTGGCTGGTGATGATGAATTCAGGTAACTAGACTTATTCATGCACTGAAAAATCAATTGACATTCCTTTTCTGAATTTTGACAGACGACGTCGGGAAAGAGAAGCTGCAAGTGGCTGTAGAAAGCAGGGTGAACGTTTAGCCAGACACATAAATAGTGTATCATCCATAGATAGAGTTGCAAGAATAGTTTTTCCGGCATCATTTGGATTGTTGAATGTTTTTTATTGGCTTGTTTATGTAACGTATCAGGAGGAATTCAAATGGCAGGATCAGTCACTCGGTTCAATATCAAAGTAGAAAAAGTTACGTATTAATTGGAGAAAAAACAACAGGTCATTAGAAATCAAAGTCAAATATTTCGTTTGAAATGTGTTCTATTGTTCAATTATCACCCTATCAATAGTTTATTTAATAAATTGATGTTTCAAATGTATTACAGAACCAATGAATTGTAATAAATTGAAAATTGTCATGAATGTAATTGGTGTGAAGTAATAGAATAATAATTTTTATGTAATTACTGAATTCTGACAAAGTCTATGTATTGAGAAAATTAATTGAATTGAATTCCTGTTTTTCCAATTCCTCAAAGTCTCTTCCTGGTAAATGGGTGGTTTCACTGTACCGACTATGATAATAATAATTCGGAGCCTAACTCATGTGACAACCTTTGCTGGATGGATACAAGTTATTCAGGATCTTCACAGATTCTGATGTATTGACGAAACGCCTTCCTACGGTCAGAGACCAAATGGGCTCCTACGAAGAGGAATTTAATCACTCTTTTCAGATACCTCACCCGTTTCTTCCCGTTTTTTGGCACGTTAGCCTTCAGCTCTTTCCATCTCTTGTCAATGGTCTGATTGTTAGTAGGGTTGACATGGTGTACGTTGTGGTTGACCCTCGTACCTTCAATGCAATGTCTGAAGCGACCCGACAAATCAACTGGGAACAAAAAATTGAGCTGAATACAAGATTTTTTAGCTGGCATGGCTTTACACCCTCATTACCCTTTCTCCTATTCTATAATTACTATTCTATCTATCCTTTATAAAAAAAAACAAGAACGCAAACAATCGATACATCGAAAGCTGTCACGATTAGAGTGAAGTCCTCATTCCTCATTGGTCAATTAAATTGTGAGTAGTATAGTACGCGTAATATACTATACCAAGAATACCTAACGGGTGCGCTGCAATATGAAATCAGGAAAATTTTTTTCCAGTTTTCCGCGATGATCTCGATAAATAAGCGAGATAGAGCGAAATGGACGTCAATATGGGATCAGTAAAAATGACAATGTCTGCTCGATCGAATTCTCAGAACCATTCGCGATGCTGTTGTGAAATTTTGCAGGCTACTTCCTGACGACCTAGACTGTGTCACTGTAAAATTTCATCAGGAAATACGCCACAGAAAAAAAGTTATGAAGATTTGAAAATCGGGATCTTCATGATGGCTGATTTTCTTCAAATATTCCTTCATCCTCATTTTTCACCCATTTCCCGAGGGAATACGGGGTTTTCCTTGAAATTTCGCAAAGAATTGAGTGAAACACACGATGATGAGGGATACTGAAGGGCCAAAAGCCGCAACGATTCGGGATATCCAGTGTTCGCGGAATTTTCAGGCCAAACCAGAGGCAATGGCCTTTGCTATATGAAAATGACCATTTCTGCTCTATCGAATCTTCATAATCGTTGGGGATACTGTTACGAAATTTGGCAGGCTCTTTCAGGACGACAAAGGCAGTGTCACTGTAGAATTTCATCAGAAAATACGCCACAGAAAAAAAGTTATGAAGATTCGAAAATCGGGATTTTCATGATGGCTGATTTCCTTCGAATATTCCTTCAACCTCATTTTTCACCCATTTCCCGAGGGAATACGGGGTTTTCCTTGAAATTTCACAAAGAATTGAGTGAAACGCACGATGATGGGGGATCCTGACGGGCCAAAAGCCGCAACGATTCGGGATATCCAGTATCCGCGGAATTTTTTCAGTTTTTCTCGATTATCTCGGTAAATAAGCGAGATAGAGCGAAATAGGCACTAATTTGGGATCAGGAAAGGAGTATTCCCAGTTTTTCGCGATTATCTCGGTAAATAAGCGAGATAGAGCGAAAGAGGCACTAATTTGGGATCAGGAAAGAAGTATTTTCAGTTTTTCGCGATTATCTCGGTAAATAAGCGAGATAGAGCGAAATGGACGTTAATATGGGATCAGTATAAATGTCCATGTCTGCTCTATCGAATTCTCGGAACCGTTTGTGATACTGTTATGAAATTTTGCAGGCTACTTCCTGACGACCTAGGCAGTGTCACTGTAAAATTTCATCAGGAAATACGCCGCAGAAAAAAAGTTATGAAGATTTGAAAATCGGGATTTTCATGATGGCTGATTTCCTTCGAATATTCCTTCAACCTCATTTTTCACCCATTTCCAGAGGGAATACGGGGTTTTCCTTGAAATTTCGCAAAGAATTGAGTGAAACGCACGATAATGGGGGATCCTGACGGGCCAAAAGCCGCAACGATTCGGGATATCCAGTATCCGCGGAATTTTTTCAGTTTTTCTCGATTATCTCGGTAAATAAGCGAGATAGAGCGAAATAGGCACCAATTTGGGATCAGGAAAGGAGTATTTCCAGATTTTCGCGATTATCTCGGTAAATAAGCGAGATAGAGCGAAATGGACGTTAATATGGGATCAGTACAAATGTCGATGTCTGCTCTATCGAATCTTCAGAACCATTCGCGATACTGTTGTGGAATTTTGCAGGCTACTTCCTGACGATCTAGGCAGTGTCACTGTAAAATTTCATCAAGAAATACGCCACAGAAAAAAAGTTATGAAGATTTGAAAATCGGGATTTTCATGATGGCTGATTTCCTTCGAATATTCCTTCAACCTCATTTTTCACCCATTTCCCGAGGGAATACGGGGTTTCCCTTGAAATTTCGCAAAGAATTGAGTGAAACGCACAATGATGGGGGATCCTGAAGGGCCGAAAGCCGCAACGATTCGGGATATCCAGTGTTTGCGGAATTTTCAGGCCAAATCCAGAGGCAATGGCCTTTGCTCTATGAAAATGACCATTTCCGCTCTATCGAATCTTCAGAACCATTCGCGATACTGTTGTGGAATTTTGCAGGCTACTCCCTGACGATCTAGGCAGTGTCACTGTAAAATTTCATCAAGAAATACGCCACAGAAAAAAAGTTATGAAGATTCGAAAATCGGGATTTTCACGATGGCTGATTTCCTTCGTATATTCCTTCATCCTCATTTTTCACCCATTTCCCGAGGGAATACGGGGTTTTCCTTGAAATTTCGCAAAGAATTGAGTGAAACGCACGATGATGGGGGATCCTGAAGGGCCAAAAGCCGCAACGATTCGGGATATCCAGTATCCGCGGAATTTTTTCAGTTTTTCTCGATTATCTCGGTAAATAAGCGAGATAGAGCGAAATAGGCACTAATTTGGGATCAGGAAAGGAGTATTCCCAGTTTTTCGCGATTATCTCGGTAAATAAGCGAGATAGAGCGAAAGAGGCACTAATTTGGGATCAGGAAAGAAGTATTTTCAGTTTTTCGCGATTATCTCGGTAAATAAGCGAGATAGAGCGAAATGGACGTTGATATGGGATCAGTTCAAATGTCGATGTCTGCTCTATCGAATTCTCGGAACGGTTTGTGATATTGTTATGAAATTTTGCAGGCTACTTCCCGACGATCTAGGCAGTGTCACTGTAAAATTTCATCAAGAAATACGCCACAGAAAAAAAGTTATGAAGATTTGAAAATCGGGATTTTCATGATGGCTGATTTCCTTCGAATATTCCTTCAACCTCATTTTTCACCCATTTCCCGAGGGAATACGGGGTTTTCCTTGAAATTTCGCAAAGAATTGAGTGAAACGCACGATGATGGGGGATCCTGAAGGGCCAAAAGCCGCAACGATTCGGGATATCCAGTATCCGCGGAATTTTTTCAGTTTTTCTCGATTATCTCGGTAAATAAGCGAGATGGAGCGAAATGGACGTTAATATGGGATCAGTACAAATGTCGATGTCTGCTCTATCGATTTCTCGGAACCGTTTGTGATACTGTTATGAAATTTTGCAGGCTACTTCCTGACGATCTAGGCAGTGTCACTGTAAAATTTCATCAAGAAATACGCCACAGAAAAAAAGTTATGAAGATTTGAAAATCGGGATTTTCATGATGGCTGATTTCCTTCGAATATTCCTTCAACCTCATTTTTCACCCATTTCCCGAGGGAATACGGGGTTTTCCTTGAAATTTCGCAAAGAATTGAGTGAAACGCACGATGATGGGGGATCCTGAAGGGCCAAAAGCCGCAACGATTCGGGATATCCAGTGTTTGCGGAATTTTCAGGCCAAATCCACAGGCAATGGCCTTTGCTCTATGAAAATGACCATTTCCGCTCTATCGAATCTTCAGAACCATTCGCGATACTGTTGTGGAATTTTGTAGGCTACTTCCTGACGATCTAGGCAGTGTCACTGTACAATTTCATCAAGAAATACGCCACAGAAAAAAAGTTATGAAGATTCGAAAATCGGGATTTTCATGACGGCTGATTTCCTTCGAATATTCCTTCAACCTCATTTTTCACCCATTTCCCGAGGGAATACGGGGTTTTCCTTGAAATTTCGCAAAGAATTGAGTGAAATGCACGATGATGGGGGATCCTGAAGGGCCAAAAGCCGCAACGATTCGGGATATCCAGTATCCGCGGAATTTTTTCAGTTTTTCTCGATTATCTCGGTAAATAAGCGAGATAGAGCGAAATGGACGTTAATATGGGATCAGTACAAATGTCGATGTCTGCTCTATTGAATCTTCAGAACCATTCGCGATACTGTTGTGGAATTTTGCAGGCTACTTCCTGACGATCTAGGCAGTGTCACTGTAAAATTTCATCAAGAAATACGCCACAGAAAAAAAGTTATGAAGATTCGAAAATCGGGATTTTCATGATGGCTGATTTCCTTCGAATATTCCTTCAACCTCATTTTTCACCCATTTCCCGAGGGAATACGGGGTTTTCCTTGAAATTTCGCAAAGAATTGAGTGAAACGCACGATGATGGGGGATCCTGAAGGGCCAAAAGCCGCAACGATTCGGGATATCCAGTGTTTGCGGAATTTTCAGGCCAAATCCACAGGCAATGGCCTTTGCTCTATGAAAATGACCATTTCCGCTCTATCGAATCTTCAGAACCATTCGCGATACTGTTGTGGAATTTTGCAGGCTACTTCCTGACGATCTAGGCAGTGTCACTGTGAAATTTCATCAAGAAATACGCCACAGAAAAAAAGTTATGAAGATTCGAAAATCGGGATTTTCATGATGGCTGATTTCCTTCGTATATTCCTTCAACCTCATTTTTCACTCATTTCCCGAGGGAATACGGGGTTTTCCTTGAAATTTCGCAAAGAATTGAGTGAAACGCACGATGATGGGGGATCCTGAAGGGCCAAAAGCCGCAACGATTCGGGATATCCAGTATCCGCGGAATTTTTTCAGTTTTTCTCGATTATCTCGGTAAATAAGCGAGATAGAGCGAAATAGGCACTAATTTGGGATCAGGAAAGGAGTATTCCCAGTTTTTCGCGATTATCTCGGTAAATAAGCGAGATAGAGCGAAAGAGGCACTAATTTGGGATCAGGAAAGAAGTATTTTCAGTTTTTCGCGATTATCTCGGTAAATAAGCGAGATAGAGCGAAATGGACGTTAATATGGGATCAGTACAAATGTCGATGTCTGCTCTATCGAATTCTCGAAACCATTTGTGATACTGTTATGAAATTTTGCAGGCTACTTCCTGACGATCTAGGCAGTGTCACTGTAAAATTTCATCAAGAAATACGCCGCAGAAAAAAAGTTATGAAGATTTGAAAATCGGGATTTTCATGATGGCTGATTTCCTTCGTATATTCCTTCAACCTCATTTTTCACTCATTTCCCGAGGGAATACGGGGTTTTCCTTGAAATTTCGCAAAGAATTGAGTGAAACGCACGATGATGGGGGATCCTGAAGGGCCAAAAGCCGCAACGATTCGGGATATCCAGTATCCGCGGAATTTTTTCAGTTTTTCTCGATTATCTCGGTAAATAAGCGAGATAGAGCGAAATAGGCACTAATTTGGGATCAGGAAAGGAGTATTCCCAGTTTTTCGCGATTATCTCGGTAAATAAGCGAGATAGAGCGAAAGAGGCACTAATTTGGGATCAGGAAAGGAGTATTTTCAGTTTTTCGTGATTATCTCGGTAAATAAGCGAGATAGAGCGAAATGGACGTTAATATGGGATCAGTACAAATGTCGATGTCTGCTCTATTGAATCTTCAGAACCATTCGCGATACTGTTGTGGAATTTCGCAGGCTACTTCCTGACGATCTAGGCAGTGTCACTGTAAAATTTCATCAAGAAATACGCCACAGAAAAAAAGTTATGAAGATTCGAAAATCGGGATTTTCATGATGGCTGATTTCCTTCGAATATTCCTTCAACCTCATTTTTCACCCAGTTCCCGAGGGAATACGGGGCTTTCCTTGAAATTTCGCAAAGAATTGAGTGAAACGCACGATGATGGGTGATCCTGAAGGGCCAAAAGCCGCAACGATTCGGGATATCCAGTGTTTGCGGAATTTTCAGGCCAAATCCACAGGCAATGGCCTTTGCTCTATGAAAATGACCATTTCCGCTCTATCGAATCTTCAGAACCATTCGCGATACTGTTGTGGAATTTTGCAGGCTACTTCCTGACGATCTAGGCAGTGTCACTGTAAAATTTCATCAAGAAATACGCCACAGAAAAAAAGTTATGAAGATTCGAAAATCGGGATTTTCATGATGGCTGATTTCCTTCGTATATTCCTTCAACCTCATTTTTCACTCATTTCCCGAGGGAATACGGGGTTTTCCTTGAAATTTCGCAAAGAATTGAGTGAAACGCACGATGATGGGGGATCCTGAAGGGCCAAAAGCCGCAACGATTCGGGATATCCAGTATCCGCGGAATTTTTTCAGTTTTTCTCGATTATCTCGGTAAATAAGCGAGATAGAGCGAAATAGGCACTAATTTGGGATCAGGAAAGGAGTATTCCCAGTTTTTCGCGATTATCTCGGTAAATAAGCGAGATAGAGCGAAAGAGGCACTAATTTGGGATCAGGAAAGAAGTATTTTCAGTTTTTCGCGATTATCTCGGTAAATAAGCGAGATAGAGCGAAATGGACGTTAATATGGGATCAGTACAAATGTCGATGTCTGCTCGATCGATTTCTCGGAACCGTTTGTGATACCGTTATGAAATTTTGCAGGCTACTTCCTGACGATCTAGGCAGTGTCACTGTAAAATTTCATCAAGAAATACGCCACAGAAAAAAAGTTATGAAGATTTGAAAATCGGGATTTTCATGATGGCTGATTTCCTTCGAATATTCCTTCAACCTCATTTTTCACCCAGTTCCCGAGGGAATACGGGGTTTTCCTTGAAATTTCGCAAAGAATTGAGTGAAACGCACGATGATGGGGGATCCTGAAGGGCCAAAAGCCGCAACGATTCGGGATATCCAGTATCCGCGGAATTTTTTCAGTTTTTCTCGATTATCTCGGTAAATAAGCGAGATAGAGCGAAATAGGCACTAATTTGGGATCAGGAAAGGAGTATTCCCAGTTTTTCGCGATTATCTCGGTAAATAAGCGAGATAGAGCGAAAGAGGCACTAATTTGGGATCAGGAAAGAAGTATTTTCAGTTTTTCGCGATTATCTCGGTAAATAAGCGAGATAGAGCGAAATGGACGTTAATATGGGATCAGTATAAATGTCCATGTCTGCTCTATCGAATTCTCGGAACCGTTTGTGATACTGTTATGAAATTTTGCAGGCTACTTCCTGACGACCTAGGCAGTGTCATTGTAAAATTTCATCAGGAAATACGCCGCAGAAAAAAAGTTATGAAGATTTGAAAATCGGGATTTTCATGATGGCTGATTTCCTTCGAATATTCCTTCAACCTCATTTTTCACCCATTTCCCGAGGGAATACGGGGTTTTCCTTGAAATTTCGCAAAGAATTGAGTGAAACGCACGATAATGGGGGATCCTGACGGGCCAAAAGCCGCAACGATTCGGGATATCCAGTATCCGCGGAATTTTTTCAGTTTTTCTCGATTATCTCGGTAAATAAGCGAGATAGAGCGAAAGATGCACTAATTTGGGATCAGGAAAAAAGTATTTTCAGTTTTTCGCGATTATCTCGGTAAATAAGCGAGATAGAGCGAAATGGACGTTAATATGGGATCAGTACAAATGTCGATGTCTGCTCTATCGATTTCTCGGAACCGTTTGTGATACTGTTATGAAATTTTGCAGGCTACTTCCTGACGATCTAGGCAGTGTCACTGTAAAATTTCATCAAGAAATTCGCCACAGAAAAAAAGTTATGAAGATTTGAAAATCGGGATTTTCATGATGGCTGATTTCCTTCGAATATTCCTTCAACCTCATTTTTCACCCAGTTCCCGAGGGAATACGGGGTTTTCCTTGAAATTTCGCAAAGAATTGAGTGAAACGCACGATGATGGGGGATCCTGAAGGGCCAAAAGCCGCAACGATTCGGGATATCCAGTGTTTGCGGAATTTTCAGGCCAAATCCACAGGCAATGGCCTTTGCTCTATGGAAATGACCATTTCCGCTCTATCGAATCTTCAGAACCATTCGCGATACTGTTGTGGAATTTTGCAGGCTACTTCCTGACGATCTAGGCAGTGTCACTGTAAAATTTCATCAAGAAATACGCCACAGAAAAAAAGTTATGAAGATTCGAAAATCGGGATTTTCATGATGGCTGATTTCCTTCGTATATTCCTTCAACCTCATTTTTCACTCATTTCCCGAGGGAATACGGGGTTTTCCTTGAAATTTCGCAAAGAATTGAGTGAAACGCACGATGATGGGGGATCCTGAAGGGCCAAAAGCCGCAACGATTCGGGATATCCAGTATCCGCGGAATTTTTTCAGTTTTTCTCGATTATCTCGGTAAATAAGCGAGATAGAGCGAAATAGGCACTAATTTGGGATCAGGAAAGGAGTATTCCCAGTTTTTCGCGATTATCTCGGTAAATAAGCGAGATAGAGCGAAAGAGGCACTAATTTGGGATCAGGAAAGAAGTATTTTCAGTTTTTCGCGATTATCTCGGTAAATAAGCGAGATAGAGCGAAATGGACGTTAATATGGGATCAGTACAAATGTCGATGTCTGCTCTATTGAATCTTCAGAACCATTCGCGATACTGTTGTGGAATTTTGCAGGCTACTTCCTGACGATCTAGGCAGTGTCACTGTAAAATTTCATCAAGAAATACGCCACAGAAAAAAAGTTATGAAGATTCGAAAATCGGGATTTTCATGACGGCTGATTTCCTTCGAATATTCCTTCAACCTCATTTTTCACCCATTTCCCGAGGGAATACGGGGTTTTCCTTGAAATTTCGCAAAGAATTGAGTGAAACGCACGATGATGGGGGATCCTGAAGGGCCAAAAGCCGCAACGATTCGGGATATCCAGTATCCGCGGAATTTTTTCAGTTTTTCTCGATTATCTCGGTAAATAAGCGAGATAGAGCGAAATGGACGTTAATATGGGATCAGTACAAATGTCGATGTCTGCTCTATCGATTTCTCGGAACCGTTTGTGATACTGTTATGAAATTTTGCAGGCTACTTCCTGACGATCTAGGCAGTGTCACTGTAAAATTTCATCAAGAAATACGCCACAGAAAAAAAGTTATGAAGATTTGAAAATCGGGATTTTCATGATGGCTGATTTCCTTCGAATATTCCTTCAACCTCATTTTTCACCCATTTCCCGAGGGAATACGGGGTTTTCCTTGAAATTTCGCAAAGAATTGAGTGAAACGCACGATGATGGGGGATCCTGAAGGGCCAAAAGCCGCAACGATTCGGGATATCCAGTATCCGCGGAATTTTTTCAGTTTTTCTCGATTATCTCGGTAAATAAGCGAGATAGAGCGAAATAGGCACTAATTTGGGATCAGGAAAGGAGTATTCCCAGTTTTTCGCGATTATCTCGGTAAATAAGCGAGATAGAGCGAAAGAGGCACTAATTTGGGATCAGGAAAGGAGTATTTTCAGTTTTTCGCGATTATCTCGGTAAATAAGCGAGATAGAGCGAAATGGACGTTAATATGGGATCAGTACAAATGTCGATGTCTGCTCTATTGAATCTTCAGAACCATTCGCGATACTGTTGTGGAATTTTGCAGGCTACTTCCTGACGATCTAGGCAGTGTCACTGTAAAATTTCATCAAGAAATACGCCACAGAAAAAAAGTTATGAAGATTCGAAAATCGGGATTTTCATGACGGCTGATTTCCTTCGAATATTCCTTCAACCTCATTTTCCACCCATTTCCCGAGGGAATACGGGGTTTTCCTTGAAATTTCGCAAAGAATTGAGTGAAACGCACGATGATGGGGGATCCTGAAGGGCCAAAAGCCGCAACGATTCGGGATATCCAGTATCCGCGGGATTTTTTCAGTTTTTCTCGATTATCTCGGTAAATAAGCGAGATAGAGCGAAATGGACGTTAATATGGGATCAGTACAAATGTCGATGTCTGCTCTATTGAATCTTCAGAACCATTCGCGATACTGTTGTGGAATTTTGCAGGCTACTTCCTGACGATCTAGGCAGTGTCACTGTAAAATTTCATCAAGAAATACGCCACAGAAAAAAAGTTATGAAGATTTGAAAATCGGGATTTTCATGATGGCTGATTTCCTTCGAATATTCCTTCAACCTCATTTTTCACCCAGTTCCCGAGGGAATACGGGGCTTTCCTTGAAATTTCGCAAAGAATTGAGTGAAACGCACGATGATGGGTGATCCTGAAGGGCCAAAAGCCGCAACGATTCGGGATATCCAGTGTTTGCGGAATTTTCAGGCCAAATCCACAGGCAATGGCCTTTGCTCTATGAAAATGACCATTTCCGCTCTATCGAATCTTCAGAACCATTCGCGATACTGTTGTGGAATTTTGCAGGCTACTTCCTGACGATCTAGGCAGTGTCACTTTAAAATTTCATCAAGAAATACGCCACAGAAAAAAAGTTATGAAGATTCGAAAATCGGGATTTTCATGATGGCTGATTTCCTTCGTATATTCCTTCAACCTCATTTTTCACTCATTTCCCGAGGGAATACGGGGTTTTCCTTGAAATTTCGCAAAGAATTGAGTGAAACGCACGATGATGGGGGATCCTGAAGGGCCAAAAGCCGCAACGATTCGGGATATCCAGTATCCGCGGAATTTTTTCAGTTTTTCTCGATTATCTCGGTAAATAAGCGAGATAGAGCGAAATAGGCACTAATTTGGGATCAGGAAAGGAGTATTCCCAGTTTTTCGCAATTATCTCGGTAAATAAGCGAGATAGAGCGAAAGAGGCACTAATTTGGGATCAGGAAAGAAGTATTTTCAGTATTTCGCGATTATCTCGGTAAATAAGCGAGATAGAGCGAAATGGACGTTAATATGGGATCAGTACAAATGTCGATGTCTGCTCTATTGAATCTTCAGAACCATTCGCGATACTGTTGTGGAATTTTGCAGGCTACTTCCTGACGATCTAGGCAGTGTCACTGTAAAATTTCATCAAGAAATACGCCACAGAAAAAAAGTTATGAAGATTCGAAAATCGGGATTTTCATGACGGCTGATTTCCTTCGAATATTCCTTCAACCTCATTTTTCACCCATTTCCCGAGGGAATACGGGGTTTTCCTTGAAATTTCGCAAAGAATTGAGTGAAACGCACGATGATGGGGGATCCTGAAGGGCCAAAAGCCGCAACGATTCGGGATATCCAGTATCCGCGGAATTTTTTCAGTTTTTCTCGATTATCTCGGTAAATAAGCGAGATAGAGCGAAATGGACGTTAATATGGGATCAGTACAAATGTCGATGTCTGCTCTATCGATTTCTCGGAACCGTTTGTGATACTGTTATGAAATTTTGCAGGCTACTTCCTGACGATCTAGGCAGTGTCACTGTAAAATTTCATCAAGAAATACGCCACAGAAAAAAAGTTATGAAGATTTGAAAATCGGGATTTTCATGATGGCTGATTTCCTTCGAATATTCCTTCAACCTCATTTTTCACCCATTTCCCGAGGGAATACGGGGTTTTCCTTGAAATTTCGCAAAGAATTGAGTGAAACGCACGATGATGGGGGATCCTGAAGGGCCAAAAGCCGCAACGATTCGGGATATCCAGTATCCGCGGAATTTTTTCAGTTTTTCTCGATTATCTCGGTAAATAAGCGAGATAGAGCGAAATGGACGTTAATATGGGATCAGTACAAATGTCGATGTCTGCTCTATCGATTTCTCGGAACCGTTTGTGATACTGTTATGAAATTTTGCAGGCTACTTCCTGACGATCTAGGCAGTGTCACTGTAAAATTTCATCAAGAAATACGCCACAGAAAAAAAGTTATGAAGATTTGAAAATCGGGATTTTCATGATGGCTGATTTCCTTCGAATATTCCTTCAACCTCATTTTTCACCCATTTCCCGAGGGAATACGGGGTTTTCCTTGAAATTTCGCAAAGAATTGAGTGAAACGCACGATGATGGGGGATCCTGAAGGGCTAAAAGCCGCAACGATTCGGGATATCCAGTGTTTGCGGAATTTTCAGGCCAAATCCACAGGCAATGGCCTTTGCTCTATGAAAATGACCATTTCCGCTCTATCGAATCTTCAGAACCATTCGCGATACTGTTGTGGAATTTTGCAGGCTACTTCCTGACGATCTAGGCAGTGTCACTGTAAAATTTCATCAAGAAATACGCCACAGAAAAAAAGTTATGAAGATTCGAAAATCGGGATTTTCATGATGGCTGATTTCCTTCGTATATTCCTTCAACCTCATTTTTCACTCATTTCCCGAGGGAATACGGGGTTTTCCTTGAAATTTCGCAAAAAATTGAGTGAAACGCACGATGATGGGGGATCCTGAAGGGCCAAAAGCCGCAACGATTCGGGATATCCAGTATCCGCGGAATTTTTTCAGTTTTTCTCGATTATCTCGGTAAATAAGCGAGATAGAGCGAAATAGGCACTAATTTGGGATCAGGAAAGGAGTATTCCCAGTTTTTCGCGATTATCTCGGTAAATAAGCGAGATAGAGCGAAAGAGGCACTAATTTGGGATCAGGAAAGAAGTATTTTCAGTTTTTCGCGATTATCTCGGTAAATAAGCGAGATAGAGCGAAATGGACGTTAATATGGGATCAGTACAAATGTCGATGTCTGCTCTATTGAATCTTCAGAACCATTCGCGATACTGTTGTGGAATTTTGCAGGCTACTTCCTGACGATCTAGGCAGTGTCACTGTAAAATTTCATCAAGAAATACGCCACAGAAAAAAAGTTATGAAGATTCGAAAATCGGGATGTTCATGACGGCTGATTTCCTTCGAATATTCCTTCAACCTCATTTTTCACCCATTTCCCGAGGGAATACGGGGTTTTCCTTGAAATTTCGCAAAGAATTGAGTGAAACGCACGATGATGGGGGATCCTGAAGGGCTAAAAGCCGCAACGATTCGGGATATCCAGTGTTTGCGGAATTTTCAGGCCAAATCCACAGGCAATGGCCTTTGCTCTATGAAAATGACCATTTCCGCTCTATCGAATCTTCAGAACCATTCGCGATACTGTTGTGGAATTTTGCAGGCTACTTCCTGACGATCTAGGCAGTGTCACTGTGAAATTTCATCAAGAAATACGCCACAGAAAAAAAGTTATGAAGATTCGAAAATCGGGATTTTCATGATGGCTGATTTCCTTCGAATATTCCTTCAACCTCATTTTTCACCCATTTCCCGAGGGAATACGGGGTTTTCCTTGAAATTTCGCAAAGAATTGAGTGAAACGCACGATGATGGGGGATCCTGAAGGGCCAAAAGCCGCAACGATTCGGGATATCCAGTATCCGCGGAATTTTTTCAGTTTTTCTCGATTATCTCGGTAAATAAGCGAGGTAGAGCGAAATGGACGTTAATATGGGATCAGTACAAATGTCGATGTCTGCTCGATCGATTTCTCGGAACCGTTTGTGATACTGTTATGAAATTTTGCAGGCTACTTCCTGACGATCTAGGCAGTGTCACTGTAAAATTTCATCAAGAAATACGCCACAGAAAAAAAGTTATGAAGATTCGAAAATCGGGATTTTCATGACGGCTGATTTCCTTCGAATATTCCTTCAACCTCATTTTTCACCCATTTCCCGAGGGAATACGGGGTTTTCCTTGAAATTTCGCAAAGAATTGAGTGAAACGCACGATGATGGGGGATCCTGAAGGGCCAAAAGCCGCAACGATTCGGGATATCCAGTATCCGCGGAATTTTTTCAGTTTTTCTCGATTATCTCGGGAAATAAGCGAGATAGAGCGAAATAGACACTAATTTGGGATCAGGAAAGGAGTATTCCCAGCTTTTCGCGATTATCTCGGTAAATAAGCGAGATAGAGCGAAATGGACGTTAATATGGGAGCAGTACAAATGTCGATGTCTGCTCTATCGAATTCTCGGAACCGTTTGTGATACTGTTATGAAGTTTTGCAGGCTACTTCCCGACGATCTAGGCAGTGTCACTGTGAAATTTCATCAAGAAATACGCCACAGAAGAAAAGTTATGAAGATTTGAAAATCGGGATTTTCATGATGGCTGATTTCCTTCGAATATTCCTTCAACCTCATTTTTCACCCATTTCCCGAGGGAATACGGGGTTTTCCTTGAAATTTCGCAAAGAATTGAGTGAAACGCACGATGATGGGGGATCCTGAAGGGCCAAAAGCCGCAACGATTCGGGATATCCAGTATCCGCGGAATTTTTTCAGTTTTTCTCGATTATCTCGGTAAATAAGCGAGATAGAGCGAAATAGGCACTAATTTGGGATCAGGAAAGGAGTATTCTCAGTTTTTCGCGATTATCTCGGTAAATAAGCGAGATAGAGCGAAAGAGGCACTAATTTGGGATCAGGAAAGGAGTATTTTCAGTTTTTCGCGATTATCTCGGTAAATAAGCGAGATAGAGCGAAATGGACGTTAATATGGGATCAGTACAAATGTCGATGTCTGCTCTATTGAATCTTCAGAACCATTCGCGATACTGTTGTGGAATTTTGCAGGCTACTTCCTGACGATCTAGGCAGTGTCACTGTAAAATTTCATCAAGAAATACGCCACAGAAAAAAAGTTATGAAGATTCGAAAATCGGGATTTTCATGACGGCTGATTTCCTTCGAATATTCCTTCAACCTCATTTTTCACCCATTTCCCGAGGGAATACGGGGTTTTCCTTGAAATTTCGCAAAGAATTGAGTGAAACGCACGATGATGGGGGATCCTGAAGGGCCAAAAGCCGCAACGATTCGGGATATCCAGTGTTTGCGGAATTTTCAGGCCAAATCCACAGGCAATGGCCTTTGCTCTATGAAAATGACCATTTCCGCTCTATCGAATCTTCAGAACCATTCGCGATACTGTTGTGGAATTTTGCAGGCTACTTCCTGACGATCTAGGCAGTGTCACTGTAAAATTTCATCAAGAAATACGCCACAGAAAAAAAGTTATGAAGATTTGAAAATCGGGATTTTCATGATGGCTGATTTCCTTCGAATATTCCTTCAACCTCATTTTTCACCCATTTCCCGAGGGAATACGGGGTTTTCCTTGAAATTTCGCAAAGAATTGAGTGAAACGCACGATGATGGGGGATCCTGAAGGGCCAAAAGCCGCAACGATTCGGGATATCCAGTGTTTGCGGAATTTTCAGGCCAAATCCACAGGCAATGGCCTTTGCTCTATGAAAATGACCATTTCCGCTCTATCGAATCTTCAGAACCATTCGCGATACTGTTGTGGAATTTTGCAGGCTACTTCCTGACGATCTAGGCAGTGTCACTGTAAAATTTCATCAAGAAATACGCCACAGAAAAAAAGTTATGAAGATTTGAAAATCGGGATTTTCATGATGGCTGATTTCCTTCGAATATTCCTTCAACCTCATTTTTCACCCATTTCCCGAGGGAATACGGGGTTTTCCTTGAAATTTCGCAAAGAATTGAGTGAAACGCACGATGATGGGGGATCCTGAAGGGCCAAAAGCCGCAACGATTCGGGATATCCAGTGTTTGCGGAATTTTCAGGCCAAATCCACAGGCAATGGCCTTTGCTCTATGAAAATGACCATTTCCGCTCTATCGAATCTTCAGAACCATTCGCGATACTGTTGTGGAATTTTGCAGGCTACTTCCTGACGATCTAGGCAGTGTCACTGTAAAATTTCATCAAGAAATACGCCACAGAAAAAAAGTTATGAAGATTTGAAAATCGGGATTTTCATGATGGCTGATTTCCTTCGAATATTCCTTCAACCTCATTTTTCACCCATTTCCCGAGGGAATACGGGGTTTTCCTTGAAATTTCGCAAAGAATTGAGTGAAACGCACGATGATGGGGGATCTCGAAGGGCCAAAAGCCGCAACGATTCGGGATATCCAGTGTTTGCGGAATTTTCAGGCCAAATCCACAGGCAATGGCCTTTGCTCTATGAAAATGACCATTTCCGCTCTATCGAATCTTCAGAACCATTCGCGATACTGTTGTGGAATTTTGTAGGCTACTTCCTGACGATCTAGGCAGTGTCACTGTAAAATTTCATCAAGAAATACGCCACAGAAAAAAAGTTATGAAGATTCGAAAATCGGGATTTTCATGATGGCTGATTTCCTTCGTATATTCCTTCAACCTCATTTTTCACTCATTTCCCGAGGGAATACGGGGTTTTCCTTGAAATTTCGCAAAGAATTGAGTGAAACGCACGATAATGGGGGATCCTGACGGGCCAAAAGCCGCAACGATTCGGGATATCCAGTATCTGCGGAATTTTTTCAGTTTTTCTCGATTATCTCGGTAAATAAGCGAGATAGAGCGAAAGAGGCACTAATTTGGGATCAGGAAAGAAGTTTTTTCAGTTTTTCGCGATTATCTCGGTAAATAAGCGAGATAGAGCGAAATGGACGTTAATATGGGAGCAGTACAAATGTCGATGTCTGCTCTATCGAATTCTCGGAACCGTTTGTGATACTGTTATGAAATTTTGCAGGCTACTTCCCGACGATCTAGGCAGTGTCACTGTGAAATTTCATCAAGAAATACGCCACAGAAGAAAAGTTATGAAGATTTGAAAATCGGGATTTTCATGATGGCTGATTTCCTTCGAATATTCCTTCAACCTCATTTTTCACCCATTTCCCGAGGGAATACGGGGTTTTCCTTGAAATTTCGCAAAGAATTGAGTGAAACGCACGATAATGAGGGATCCTGACGGGCCAAAAGCCGCAACGATTCGGGATATCCAGTATCCGCGGAATTTTTTCAGTTTTTCTCGATTATCTCGGTAAATAAGCGAGATAGAGCGAAATAGGCACCAATTTGGGATCAGGAAAGGAGTATTTCCACTTTTTCGCGATTATCTCGGTAAATAAGCGGGATAGAGCGAAATAGGCACTAATTTGGGATCAGGAAAGGAGTATTCCCAGTTTTTCGCGATTATCTCGGTAAATAAGCGAGATAGAGCGAAAGAGGCACTAATTTGGGATCAGGAAAGGAGTATTTTCAGTTTTTCGCGATTATCTCGGTAAATAAGCGAGATAGAGCGAAATGGACGTTACTATGGGATCAGTACAAATGTCGATGTCTGCTCTATCGAATTCTCGAAACCGTTTGTGATACTGTTATGAAATTTTGCAGGCTACTTCCTGACGATCTAGGCAGTGTCACTGTAAAATTTCATCAAGAAATACGCCGCAGAAAAAAAGTTATGAAGATTTGAAAATCGGGATTTTCATGATGGCTGATTTCCTTCGAATATTCCTTCAACCTCATTTTTCACCCATTTCCCGAGGGAATACGGGGTTTTCCTTGAAATTTCGCAAAGAATTGAGTGAAACGCACGATGATGGGGGATCCTGAAGGGCCAAAAGCCGCAACGATTCGGGATATCCAGTATCCGCGGAATTTTTTCAGTTTTTCTCGATTATCTCGGTAAATAAGCGAGATAGAGCGAAATAGGCACTAATTTGGGATCAGGAAAGGAGTATTCCCAGTTTTTCGCGATTATCTCGGTAAATAAGCGAGATAGAGCGAAAGAGGCACTAATTTGGGATCAGGAAAGAAGTATTTTCAGTTTTTCGCGATTATCTCGGTAAATAAGCGAGATAGAGCGAAATGGACGTTAATATGGGATCAGTACAAATGTCGATGTCTGCTCTATCGAATTCTCGGAACCGTTTGTGATACTGTTATGAAATTTTGCAGGCTACTTCCCGACGATCTAGGCAGTGTCACTGTAAAATTTCATCAAGAAATACGCCACAGAAGAAAAGTTATGAAGATTTGAAAATCGGGATTTTCATGATGGCTGATTTCCTTCGAATATTCCTTCAACCTCATTTTTCACCCATTTCCCGAGGGAATACGGGGTTTTCCTTGAAATTTCGCAAAGAATTGAGTGAAACGCACGATGATGGGGGATCCTGAAGGGCCGATAGCCGCAACGATTCGGGATATCCAGTGTTTGCGGAATTTTCAGGCCAAATCCAGAGGCAATGGCCTTTGCTCTATGAAAATGACCATTTCCGCTCTATCGAATCTTCAGAACCATTCGCGATACTGTTGTGGAATTTTGCAGGCTACTTCCTGACGATCTAGGCAGTGTCACTGTAAAATTTCATCAAGAAATACGCCACAGAAAAAAAGTTATGAAGATTCGAAAATCGGGATTTTCATGATGGCTGATTTCCTTCGAATATTCCTTCAACCTCATTTTTCACCCATTTCCCGAGGGAATACGGGGTTTTCCTTGAAATTTCGCAAAGAATTGAGTGAAACGCACGATGATGGGGGATCCTGAAGGGCCAAAAGCCGCAACGATTCGGGATATCCAGTATCCGCGGAATTTTTTCAGTTTTTCTCGATTATCTCGGTAAATAAGCGAGATAGAGCGAAATAGGCACTAATTTGGGATCAGGAAAGGAGTATTCCCAGTTTTTCGCGATTATCTCGGTAAATAAGCGAGATAGAGCGAAAGAGGCACTAATTTGGGATCAGGAAAGAAGTATTTTCAGTTTTTCGCGATTATCTCGGTAAATAAGCGAGATAGAGCGAAATGGACGTTAATATGGGATCAGTACAAATGTCGATGTCTGCTCTATTGAATCTTCAGAACCATTCGCGATACTGTTGTGGAATTTTGCAGGCTACTTCCTGACGATCTAGGCAGTGTCACTGTAAAATTTCATCAAGAAATACGCCACAGAAAAAAAGTTATGAAGATTTGAAAATCGGGATTTTCATGATGGCTGATTTCCTTCGAATATTCCTTCAACCTCATTTTTCACCCATTTCCCGAGGGAATACGGGGTTTTCCTTGAAATTTCGCAAAGAATTGAGTGAAACGCACGATGATGGGGGATCCTGAAGGGCCAAAAGCCGCAACGATTCGGGATATCCAGTATCCGCGGAATTTTTTCAGTTTTTCTCGATTATCTCGGTAAATAAGCGAGATAGAGCGAAATAGGCACTAATTTGGGATCAGGAAAGGAGTATTCCCAGTTTTTCGCGATTATCTCGGTAAATAAGCGAGATGGAGCGAAAGAGGCACTAATTTGGGATCAGGAAAGAAGTATTGTCAGTTTTTCGCGATTATCTCGGTAAATAAGCGAGATAGAGCGAAATGGACGTTAATATGGGATCAGTACAAATGTCGATGTCTGCTCTATCGAATTCTCGGAACCGTTTGTGATACTGTTATGAAATTTCGCAGGCTACTTCCTGACGACCTAGGCAGTGTCACTGTAAAATTTCATCAGGAAATACGCCACAGAAAAAAAGTTATGAAGATTTGAAAATCGGGATTTTCATGATGGCTGATTTTCTTCAAATATTCCTTCATCCTCATTTTTCACCCATTTCCCGAGGGAATACGGGGTTTTCCTTGAAATTTCGCAAAGAATTGAGTGAAACGCACGATGATGGGGGATCCTGACGGGCCAAAAGCCGCAACGATTCGGGATATCCAGTATCCGCGGAATTTTTTCAGTTTTTCTCGATTATCTCGGTAAGTAAGCGAGATAGAGCGAAATAGGCACCAATTTGGGATCAGGAAAGGAGTATTTCCAGTGTTTCGCGATTATCTCGGTAAATAAGCGGGAGAGAGCGAAAGAGGCACTAATTTGGGATCAGGAAAGAAGTATATTCAGTTTTTCGCGATTATCTCGGTAAATAAGCGAGATAGAGCGAAATGGACGTTAATATGGGATCAGTGAAAATGTCAATGTCTGCTCTATCGAATTTTCGGAACCGTTTGCGATACTGTTATGAAATTTTGCAGGCTACTTCCTGACGATCTAGGCACTGTCACTGTAAAATTTCATCAGGAAATACGCCAAGAGAAAAAGATTCTGAAGGGCCAAAAGCCGCAACGATTCGGGATATCCAGTGTTCGCGGAATTTTCTAAGTTTTTCCCGATTATCTCGGTAAATAAGCGAGATAGAGCTTATTAAGATAGATAAGAGCTTAATAAGCGAAATGGACGTTAATTTGGAATCAGGGAGGAGATTTTACAGTTTTTCGTGATTATCTCGGTAAATAAGCGAGATAGAGCGAAATGGACTGTAATATGGAATCAGGAAAAAAAATTTCAGTTTCTCGCGATTATCCTTCATGAAAAGGAACAAGAACACAAACAATCGATATATCGAAAGTTGTCACGATTAAAGTGAAGTCCTCATTCCTCATTGTTGAGTTAAATTGTGAGTAGTATAGTATGCGTAATATACTATGCTAAAGAAACCACGGGCGCGCTGTAGCGTTGACATATTTTATTATTTGAATTAGGCCCTGTTTCACCGCGAGATAATGGTCATTACTATAATCGCGATTAAGGCAAAATTAAGTTAAAGTCGGAAATTAACTTAATGCCGATTATCTTAAGTCGGTGATGGGGGAAAATATGGCGGTGATATAGCTAGGGGAAATAACTGCAGTGACAGGATCGTACCCTACAAAAATTATATTGTCCAACAGAGGTCAATCTGATGGATTAAATCAAAAGAAAATATCGAAAGAAAATGTTTCCATTACTTTTCTTCCCACTGAGGACTCAATTTTTCAAGAGGTTAATTTGCCATTCTCCTCCCCCTCCGTCGAATGAAGATAATCGCCATTAACTCAATCCGACTTTAACTTTGCTTGAAACATGGAGGATAGAAGAGAAGGAGTACGAACGAGGTGGGAGTGGGGGTAGATTTTCGTGGTCGGATTTTAGGCTCTGTCGCGTAGCCCGCTAGTTATCATTTAGTGCCACTAGATACCTCCATTTTTACTAGAAAAATACCGCGAGAATTGAAAATGAAAATTAAATAAAACCCAATAATAAATCTGTTAATTCTAATGAATAAAAAGAGGAAGAGACACGTGCACAACACTCGGAGAGAAAGTCATGGATTTTGAGTAAACAGAAAAGAGCCATAAAATTCAAACCCCAACATTTCAATGTAATAGGACCACCCGAGAATAGCGCTCCTTATGTATTTATATTTTTCTCTCAATTTTCCGATGCATTTTCGAGAGTAATCTAAAACCTGTCGTAGAGTCATAAAAGTCGTGAAAGTCCTTCATCAAGTTCCTCCAAGGGTTTTTCAAGTGTCTCTTCTATCTCTCTCTTTGCACATGTGAGGTCTCTTTGTTTGGAAACACGTGGGCCCGAGAGTTGGGGCCGGAGGAATGCTGGACCTTGGGGGGGTGGAAAGCCAACCCCTTCGACTTAGATAATCTCTACAATTGGCTGGGTCAGTCCCCTACCCTTGGCAATAGATGCGCGCGACACTTTCAACACAGTTTTCGTAAATTCGTTCCAATTTTTGAAAAGGTAGACTCTTCCCGACAATAAAACTAAGAAGATCAAAATAATCTTGATCTGACGTCGTGGACTAAAATTGAAGAAGTTAATTCTTAAGAGTGTACAAAACTGTTGTGTAATTCGACAATTATTTAAAGAATATATAATCAATAATGGTGCACCTAAAAAGCCATGTTCCACATATTTATTTTATATTTAACCATTCAAATATTCCCGCACTTGTGAAGCACTCCACGGGCAACGGACCTGCCATCTGGATTCCCTGGATAACCCGCTCGGTACGTAACTAGTATAGTTCTTGAACTGCCACCATAGCGCTGTCTTCGTTCATAGAGGGCAATGGCGGGAACATGGAGGATAGAAGAGATTTCCCAATAGTACTCATACTATATATTTGTTTGTTAATTTCAAAGAATTTTAATTGTAATAAGCTCAACAATGATGTCAAAATTTTGAACAGACGTATTATTTCAGCGAAAGCTGAGTTTATGATAAAACAGTTTCTCAATTCGACCGTTCTTTTGATTTGCGGTAAGATGTCCGCTCAAGCGTGACTACAGCGCTACTCTTGCGAACTAGACTAGTGAGCTGAAATTTTGACCAATTCTAATACCCGCCGTTCGTACTCCTTCTCTTCTATCCTCCATGCTCTCCACGTTCACTCTGTCACCAGTACGGCAATATAGTGAAACTGCTGGAAGCACGTGGACTTCGGTTTCGTTTGGCATCTGTGCTGCCCATGTCGATTCCATCTCCGACGTCAAAAAATCGAAGACTTAGAATCGATTCTTGATCGATTCTTCCAACGGTAGAATCGATTCTCGAGTAGAATTGGAATCGATTCTACCATCTCTAGGCTTGAGTCTCCCAGTATCAGTAATCTTTTCCATAACTAGCACCGTTGGCGGCCGCAAACGGCCGCTTCCGTTGATTAGTGTAGATTTCTATTTTTCATTTCAAGTTTCAATGATTCTTAAAAATAATATTAATAACATAAATATTTAATGATTCCGTTTGGGTTATATCCCCTAAATTTCAATGATAAGTGACCTTGAATAATCATGCATCTCTAGCGCCGCCGTCGCCATCGGTTACGTCGTTGATCCCCTTTTCGTTTATTAATTACCAATTTTATTTTTCAATGTCTGTTATCATTTTCTTGTAATTAACTTCAATTATTCAAAATGATTCCATCCTTTAATTATTGAATTGATGATAACATAAAATTCCAAGGTTATTTACTTTTTTTAATGGAAAACTAATTCAAAAAAATTAGTTTCCATAATGTCCACCAGAATTCGCTTTTGTCAATTCGAGTTCGACTTTTTTCATTTCGAGTTCGATTATCTTTCAACAATTAGAGATGAAATCCGCCATGTTCGATTTTAATGCCCTGTCCTTTTTATGTAGGAGAAAGAAATAGGAATAGGATAAAAAAAAATAAATAATAATATAATAAAAAAATAAAAGAAAGAAGAAAGAAGATTCTACTATACCCACGGCCCCTGGGGATTGTACTTGATTGTACTCCTATTGTCTGTGCTGTGGAGATCTCTACTATCGTCTCTCTCTGTTCACAAACCATAATAAAAACGATAACACCGGACGATATGACAAAAGTTACGGTATTGGATGGTAGTTTTTCAACTCAAGTATCAAAGCATGTAGGTAAAAGTGCAGATGGTGATCCATTGTGGACAGCACGTTTTCTCGTAACAAATCCTGATTCTATATTAGCAGCTCATTTGGATTTCTTAAGAGCAGGAAGTGATATTATTGAAACTAATACATATCAAGCATCTGTTGATGGTTTTGGTAAATATCTTGGTATGACTGAAAGTGAAAGCCTTCATTTGATTCATAAAGCAGTAGATTTAGCGGCCCAAGCAGTGAAAATATATAAAGTGGAAATTGATCATAATGAAAATGCAGTTAATAGAAACCCATTGATTGCTGGCTCTTGTGGACCCTATGGTGCAACGTTGCACGATGCTTCCGAGTACAGTGGCTCATATGGAAAGACTGTAACGAAGGATTTCCTTAAAGATTGGCATAGACCACGTATCGAGGCACTAATCAAAGCTGGAGTTGATTTGATTGCTTTGGAAACAATTCCATGTGCTGATGAAGCAGAAGTTTTAGTTGAATTAATGAGCGAATTTCCTAAAACAAACGCCTGGCTTTCATTTTCTTGTGCAAATGATAATACAGGAACACTTGTTGATGGATCTAATTTCAAAGAAGTGGCATTAAAATGTTGGAGCAATGCATTACCTCATCAGCTAATTGCCATTGGACTTAATTGCATATCTCCGCATTATGTTAGCTCTTATTTAGCGGAAATTCATGAATGTCCCGAGGGCAAAAATGTGCCTATAATTGTTTATGCTAATAGTGGAGAGATTTACACATCTGATGCAGGATGGAAGGAGGATGACCGTAGCAAGGTCATCATTGATAATGAAAAATATATCCACGAGTGGCTGAATCAAGGGGTGCAATTCATTGGGGGTTGTTGTAGAGTTGGTGCCTTGGATATTGCAAAAATTCGTAAACAAGTTGAAACATGGCGTTTGCAAGAACGTGAAACAGCTGTTTAATATTATTATTCTTTGGAAATTCATGACGATCGCTTCAATCCCTTCTATTTTCAAATTTCATTTGAGCATTTTTTATTTCTATTGAAAAGAAAAAATAAATGATTGCCATTCAATGTAATTCAATAAAGATATTACTATGTGTACTCATAATGGGAAATTGGATTTATTAGTTGTTATATTCTTCGATGTAATACAAAATGTTTGTGTGGTACTAGCCAATTTTTGGGATTTATTTCATCCCATTGATAGCTGCAGCATTAGTTTTAGTAACAACATTGAATACTTCTTGATGCTATAGATCGTCGAAGTCAATTAACAACGGAGAAAGAACAAGTGATAAAGTATCTGCAATGAACATTATAATAAAACAATCAACAAACTTTCTTTATACATTCAGTAAAAAAATGAAGGGAATAGTAAATTTTGGAAGTTTTTTTCGTGTTTTTCGAATGGTTAAACCTTCGCCAAAAATCATTAGATCGGAATTTAAAAAAATGGTAGGAAAGCATGAAGTCTCTACTTTCGAAATCTTGAGATGGAAATTCGTTTTGAGCATCCGTTATAACGAGATAAGAGGGTTGTGAGCGGACAATTTTTTTTCGTTTTTTTCTTCTTTTCAAATTGCTCCACGGACTTCAATAAAAAATTTCCGATTTGACCCTCATCAGGATCGTGTAGCCTAACCTTTCAACTTCAATTATTTTTTTTTCCTCACGAATATTTGTTGAGATATCGTCGGTTGAATCCAAAACCACCCTTTTGTCTTCAATCGTCGATATCTCAGAAACTACTGATTGCACAGCGAGGGGATGATGAAATTCGTAAACTTGAAAAAATTTCCTGTAAGGTTCTCGCACTGCTTCATTGAAAAAAATTTTCTTCCACTTTTAAAATTGGTTCGAAAAAGTCCCGAGAATGAAGTTTTTTTTCTTTTTTGGAAATTGATCTAAATTTCGCGAATTTTGGAAAAAACTGCGAATGTTTTGACGTTTTTCTTTAGTTCACTGTGTACCGAAACACCCCCCTGAATTTTCAAGCCAATCGGCTGGACGGTTTTTATTCCCGAATGAACAAAGTTTCCGCAAAAATTAAAGGAGCACTTTTTTGTTCCTTAAACACTACTGAATGATTATTAGAGCTGAAAATTTTTTTTCTCCGTTGTTTCTTCAAGATTTTTTGTGCAAAATTTATTTAATTTTGTTACTGAGTGTATTATAATATAAAGTGACAAATTATCGTTAGATTATACAGATAATTGATCGGCCTCAAAGAATAGTACATATATATGCTCAATACTACACACATACAAAAATAATTCTAAAATTATGACGAACTATTTCTCAAATTACCCCGTAACACTGAGACTGTTTATATGATAATAATTTAACAGAATTACATTTTTGCCTAGATAATCATCGTCGTCGCTTATACTAGTATAACTTGACATTTCTATTCTAACGGATCATAAAACTGGCTTATGATCATTAGTAATATTATACAAGTCCATCAGTCTGTAACGAACCGCAATTCCTTATTATTACCAAATAAGTAAATCATTATATTATACAATTGAACAGAGAGAGAGTCCCGGTCGTAATTTCAAAGGCCTCATTGGATTCTCAGTAAAACAGTCTGAGGATTCTGTCAAATATTAAACACGAGAAAGATATGGAAATGGCAGTCTCCTTTTCCATAATGTTCAATTCATAAAAATTATTATTATTATGCTCTGAATTCAGGTTTTCCTAATGGGGATTGATTGTATTGAGGTATACAGGAATTGGAAAGATAATTGCATGCTTGGAAATGGAATAAATTCTTGAAGATAAAATTATTCTTTTTGGACTAGTTATGTATTGAAATGAACTGAAAAACCGCTGCAATTGTTCTTTGTTAGTAGTCAAAATGACTTGAAAATTGTTTTTATAGCTTTTGAAAAATTAATTTATCATGAAGATAAGCTGCAATAATTTCCCATCGATAGGGAATGATGTTGTTCATTCAAATGGAGATTTCTCTTAAAATAAATCAAAATTCTTCCGCGCTCTTAGCTTGAAATCCAATCATATCAATTTTATTCGATAATTTTTCGGGATTTACACTATTAGTTTATCTGAATTTTCTATCAAGAGCTTATTAAGCACAAAGCAAATAAATAGTTTAGAAAATGGCCTGAGGTTTCATTTGCAGAGAACCTTAGAGTGTGGATCTTCTCACGTAATAAAACTTGGTAGAAGAAAAATGAAAAATTTTAAGGCCCAAGCCGTTGATGATTTCGATTTAATATAGCATGTATAATCTCGAGGAAAATTGAATGGAACAAAAAAAAATAGTTGAATTGCTCAAATCTCATTTTTTTTCAGCGAGTAGCAGTGATAAGTGATTAAATACCAGACAAAAAATTAAAAAAAATCTCAATATTATTTATTGTACATACGGATTGTCTCAAAATTCGAGTGCCTCAGTTTTCAGACCAGTCCTCCCCTTTTATTATCATTTTTCTTGCTCTTCTTTCTTACATCATCGCAATGTGTCAATTCACTGTATTTCAAAAAAAATTCAAAATACGCGTTGTGTACGCGTCAGATAAAAGTAATAAAGATGAAATGAGGGAAAACAATAATCCTTAAAGAAATTGTCTTTTTGTATTAATTACATGAAAAAGAAGACTCTCTCGGAGAGTTCAAGTACCATCAAGATTGTCTGTTTAATGTATCATTGATAAAAATCAATGAGCCAAGATACATACGGCGAATGAGGTGGTCAGTGGATAAATAGCAGTAAGGGGGAAACACGTCCAATTGGCCTCACTGCTCTCTCTAAAGTATGTAACCAGTTTATCGTTTGCTTCACTACTGGCCTCTCATATATGCGTGCACAGTCCTGTATGGGCGATACTGAATGCTGGAAAGCCGCGCGTGGTCCTGCTTCTATAATATAGCAATTAACTATTTCTCCTCATTCGAATTTCACCATTAATAATTCATTTGTAATGAAAATAAAAAATATAATTTTCTCAAGGTGTGCATTGTGAAGGATGCACAGAGCAGTGTGTTATTCGAAATGATAAAAATTCTATCCAAAAAATATATATTAATATAATCTTGTAAATGAAAATCAGAAAAAAGAATAAAGAATGTTTGTAAAGTGTCAAGTTTTTATATGGCAGTTTGCCCTGTTAACAAGCCAAATGCATTCACAGAATTCAGCAATGAGCAAAGAATCAAGTGAAGAATATCTTAAGAAAGTAATGATAGAATTACAACAAATGAAACAACCAATGGATACCAGCACCACAACAACCACTACAGTACGACCAGTATATTTGAAAAATGATAATGTGCATTTTCTCGCTGGTAAACGTCATCATTTGAAGGCACATTCAAACACACTAAGATTATCATCAAACCGAGGAAATAATGCTCCGAGACAGCAAACAAAAGGCGGTTTTCCACCGGTAGACATCACCACTGGTACAAGTAATTCACAGTACTACTATGATGATGAGGTATAGAAATAATTATTGTGGTAAGAAAAGGTTGTTTGTCATCATAAAGAATTTATAGTTATGTAGGATGAATTTTCTTGTTATTTTCATACAGATATCGCCGCCGCTGGCTCTGTCAGTTAAATTAATGAATAATGATGCACTAAAATTCACGAAAAATGATATGCTTGAATCCATATATAAACAGCTATCTACCAATGATAACACTGGTAATACGATTCAAGGATCTTCATTTAAAACATTAATGACTGGTGGAGGAAAATTACCAACAACATCTACAGTTATTGGTAACAGTAATAATCCAATTGGGATTGGAAGACAACCACCAACTTATGCGTACTACTTTTATCCACTGAAATCATTCATGAGTGGCATAAAAAATGACAATGGATTCAGTATGATGGTATGAACAACTGCCTTTCTCTGAAAAACATGTGTTTCCAAGACAATCAACAGCAATATTAGTTGAATAGAATTTTCTAATGACATTAAATCATATTTATCATACTTATCATCACAATATATATTGCAAATATAATTACCAAAATATCAAATATTGTTGCCGAATCTACATGAAAGATTCTTTATACATTACAGCAGGGTGATATGCAGACTGATGCTACGAATACATTTCATGAATCCCAAAAGCAGCAGCAGATGATTATTAATCCTCTGTTCATGGCAATAAGTAGTTTTCTAGGTATGGCAATTGTATTTATGCTTGGTGTACTCTTCATGCCAAGATTATTTCCTGATTTCAAGTCACGTTTTGCTCATGATGAATTGCTTGATCTCACCAAAACGATCAATGATGCCATCGAAACATTTAGTAAAACAACAACGACAGTACGGCCGACCACGACACGTCGCCAATATCCGGAAGCAATTATAGGAATTAAAACTAAGCCAAGAAACAATAATATATCTGTGGAAAACCGTAAGAAATTACCAAATGCATACGTATCACTCTATAACTAATTTGATGATTAATAATTAAATCTAAAGACTGAAAAATAATGAAAAATCCTAATTTATTTGCGAATTTATTCATTTATTGATTTATCATACTACTCCAATATTCATTTATTTTAGCTTTTGTGTTGGAACAAAAAAAAATTACTTTATAAAACTCTTCAGCATTTACACTCACGCGACAAAAATATTCAGAAATTGTAATTGTTATTTGTTCCTCAATTTTTTCTCGCTCTCCTTCTTTTTCTTTCTTTTCTCATTCAACTTACATTCAAACTCATCTTATGGTGTACATTAAAGTAAGCATTTCATTGAATCAAACTCTAAAGTCGTTGTTAATTATACTTGTATAATTCTGTATCCTGTCTTCCTTCTTTTGCCTCTTCAGCCTAGATGCCACCAGAATCCGATGAAAACTCTGATTGATTTTGCTGCACTATTTTTGCCCTAGCGGTTCTGAAAATGCAGTGTAAACACCGTGTATACACCGTTGGCGTGTAAAAACGGTGTTTACACAGAATTTACACGGAATATATACCGTTTTTTTGTGCAAGATTTATGCGGTGTAAACACTGTGTAAACACTGTGTAAACACTGTATAAACACCGTGTGAACACTGTGTAAACACTGTATAAACACCGTGTGAACACTGTGTAAACCCTGTATAAACACCGTGTGAACACTGTCCCTAGCAAATTCATTTATACCGATTTTTTAAGTATCTTTCGGGTATAATTTCGGTATAGTAGACATTGGGTAGGATTTCGGTATAATTTTCAGATTATACCCAAATCATACTCAAATAATACGAATATTTTCAGTATATTCGTGAAATTTTTATACCCAAATTATCCCAGCGAAACACCATTGTGTTCATTTCACAATTGTGAAATTCTTGGATTGAAAACAATGAGTGATGAAAAAAATGAATGAATATGAATTGGTCTGTTCAATTAATTTGTATGAATATCGTTGCCATAGAAACAAAGAGGCGCAAGTGCTATACTCATACATAGGATTTACGCCCTTTTGTTCCAAAAGCGACGATATACTCCATGCTCCATTTTTCTTATATCTGAGTCTCTAAGTGGCGATAAAATTGTGACCATTGAAATTCGATCAGAGAATATCGAAATACTCGGCAGCTCAGTTGCAGAGCAGCAGACTACGAATCTGAGGGTCCTGGGTTCGATCCCCGCAACTTGCTCTATTTTTTTTGCGTTATTTCCCTCTATAAATGTTACTTTATGATAAATGTTACTTTTTTCAGCAATATACAGGAAAATCACTAAAAATATACCCGAATTCGGAGGATAATTTAGGTATTTTTCAGATCGGAACGAATTCGCTAGGGGTGTAACAACTGTGTAAAAACTGTGTGAATTCCGTTTAAAAACTGTGTAAGCACTGTGTACTTGCCGTTGAAAAACTGTGTATATCCCGTGTAAAAACTGTGGAAAAACTGCACAAATAAACGGTGTAAACACAGTGTATACACAGTGTTTACACAGTATTTACACAGTGTTTACACGGTGTTTATACTGCGTTTTCGGAACCGCTAGGGTGCGATAACTAGGATCTTAAAAAACCAGGTTTTGTGCAATCGCATGAGGTTTTTTCGAGAAAAACTATTTCCATACTTTTACTTTCTTTATTCCTTGAGAAAGAAAAAACAATGATGACGGCATCCTGATTTCATTCAACATGTCGACTTCATTTATTCATGGCTACACGATGATGATGAGGTAGAAGCTTTTCATGTTTCTTTCATTATGTACTTCATCTCTAATTGAATATATGAAAAAAAATTCCAATATAAGAGAAGAAAATAAAGAAAAAAAGGAACATATGTAAAAAAAAAAGAAGAATTCTGCACCTAGCAGAAATGATATTTGGCTCAAGTCACAGTTTTAGTTTTTTTTCCTTCATCTCTTTCATCAAGTAATTTTCATCAAATTCCTACGATTATGATTTTTTCTAACGTATAAACGCTGATAATACTGCCAAATGTGAAAGGAAAGAATAAAAATTTAAATCATGATCTCAATGCATGGCCTTTAGAATGTTTGCTTTCCGTGTTTAATCATCATCATCTTTTTTAAAACAAACGGATATATTATGACTTTAACAAAATATTTTAAGCTTAAATACTGATTATTGTACATTCGTTTTTCTTTAGAGCCTTATTGTATTTTTTATATAATTTTATTAATTTATCATTCATGTTCCTTCTCAACTACCTCACGTGGTGATTAAACCTCAGAGAGAAGCGTTCTTTTTTCTATTTTTAAAATTGACAAATTACCAATTAGATACCCGGTTTTTGATGATAGTATCTCATCTTTACAATTTTTAAAAAACAGCGGAAAAATATAAGAGCCTCCAAGTAACATTCTTCTTAAGCGCTAATGTTCTCGTGAAAATAAACGGCACGTGAAAATGTCATGTTACAATTAAAGTATTATTGATTATTGCTTGTAAGTTATTCAGAGCACCTTGCTAATTCGCGACAATAGCGGGACACTGTTTCTTTGTATAAAATTCAATATTAGACTGAAATCTCCTTAAAATTGCAAATAATAATAATAATAATAATAATAATAATAATAATAATAAATTAAGACCGTAAAACCATCCTGATTACATTTATATCATTGAATCTATTGACGTAATTGAAATGATGAAAATGAGAATGAGAAAAAAATAGGCTGAAAAAATGGACATTGAAAGTAAAATATATTGGATTGTATTTAGAATACGATCGGGTATATAGTTCTTTCAACGGAATTTCATTGGAAAAGTCAGAGAAGGTTTTCGATGGAAAACCTACGACGGAAATGAATCGCCAGATGTGCACATTAAATACATGTTTTGAATCAGAAAGTTCTTGTCTGCGTCTAACCTTCAATGAAATTAATGGAAAAATTCAATCTCAAATCTTGCATCCATAATGTTTATTGTTTAGTTCTGGTTGCTCCTATTCTTTTTTGCAAGTGGTCATACGAAAATGGAATGGAAAAGCATTTTTACTACATTCTTTTCAAATTCCTCTTTCTTTCTCTCTCTCTTTTTCTTTTCAGAGCATTCTATTTTACGATTCTATATAAAAATTGAAAATGAAATGAATGCAAATGAAGAGATAATACACAGGAATAAAATCATGAAATTGTCGCTCAAGGAAAGAGGGGACCTCCATTGCTACATACAGATTCTATTTCTTAGCAGCGCGCGTGCGAGTGTTGAAGATTGACTAGAAAACAAAAAAAATAACAAAATTAAAAATACCACGAGATAATCAATTCAATAGAGAAAACCGAGATTGAATATAAAACGAGATTTTACTGATTTATTATATTGAAAAAAATAAATAACAATGTCCTTTATCATTTAATTTTTCCTTTTTTAATATAAGGAGATCCGTTATTAAACCCTCTGAAATATCATTTTGGTAAAGAAAATAATGGGTCATCAATTGGTGCTCGATCATTGGGTCGATGCCGCCAATCTAGAATTCTCAATTGTACGCTTCATGATTTTCTCTCGTCGATGAAAAAAGAAAACTAATGTGCTATTGTTCCAATAAGAAAGTACCAGGAGGGCTTTCCGCGGTAAACTATCAGTCTTTGTCTTCGAATTCATCATTTTTTTTGTCTTTCACCTCAATTATTTATTTGGTTAATTCTTCAAGAATAATAATGATTAACTGTAATATAATAATAATGATAATGTATTCTATGGAAATAGTATTAAAAAATTGCGATGCACGCACGCATGCCACAATCACACTCACACTCATACATATTGATAGTAATGAATTGATAATATATATATATATCTATATATATCGTCGCCTTAGTAACAAACGGTCGTAAACACCATTCTTCCATTTTTTTTCATATTGCAAATAACAGAGTCGTATCTCTGGCATTTACATATTTCTGTTATCACTAAAGGGAAGGAATGGTGAATAACGCATTCAACGGGGGACTACTTCTTTAGGGGAAGGTGGGGCAAGACAGCGATGAGAGATCTGACATTGGTACAGTTGAGTTTTTGATGTCTATATTATGAAAAACTCTTGAAATTAATAGAAATATTAGAGATTGGTTTTTTCGAAATTTTTAGAAATTCAATCTTTTCGGGCAAGATTTGAAGGGATTTTTTAAAAATTCACTCTTCGGTACATATCTCCAATTCTATTCATCACCACATAAAAAATTCCAAATGCAAATGAAAGGTGAGATCGTTTCCCATCCATTTATGCGGTTTTGAATTGAAACAAGCAGGCGTTCGTCGCTGAGGTGGTGACTATTTGTTCCTTTCAATTTCTGCTAAGGAATTAGCAGGATGCTTCCGAATGGTTCTCCCTGAATTTCTTCTATCATCTCTCTCGGAAAAAAATTATACATACTTAATTTTACATAAAAAATTACTTTTTCACTTTTAATGTTGCCCTTTGGGTACAGTTCCTCATTGCCCTACGAAGGTGAGTAGGAGCTAATTTGAAAGAAAAAAATGTGTTCTTTCAGAAAACCAAATAAAAAATATGGGTGTCCATTCAAAAAAAATTGAGGAATATCATTTTTTTTTTTTTTGAAATACTGAGAAAAAAATTAACTTTCTAATGTAATAAGTGGAGAACTTTATCTGAAAATTCCGAAAAGTTGCCGGTTCAGCTCATGAAGACGAATCTTTTGAGCTTTGTCCCGATGAAATCGGATGAGCACTTTGGAAGATACAGTCTATTTTCAGAAAAACTTCAATTCAAAATATCTCGACAACCGATCAGCCGATATGCCTCAGGTCCAATCCCAACCATCTTCAGAAGAAACTACATATACAGAAAAAATTTGAAGTCTTTAAGTCAATTATCCATTGAGTTATGGTGGATACACCGAATTTTTGAAAAAAAAAGCACAAAAAAATTAATAACTCATAGAATAATGGGATTAAATTCATAAAAAAATTGGCAAAAGTTAGATATTATGGTTGCGAATCGTCAGTAAAATTTTGGACGTAATTCGTCTCACGTTAACTGAAAAATTTTGAAAAATACAATTTTTACAAAATTGCTATATCTCAGAAACCATTGGGCCTATCTTATACACTGCATTGAAACTGATATCTTGCCAGAATTTCAGATTTTCACTTCTCACCGATCTCGAGAGATAGAGAGTCGTCAACTCGTACATACAGATACACACACATATACATGTCTACTGCTTTTTTTCATTATGATTTTTCGACGTTTTGGATCATTTTGAGTCGTTTCCAATGAAAATTGGCATTTCGGAAAAAATTGCGAAAATCAAGCTTCCATTCGAAAGCAAAATCTCGATTTTTGAGATAGTTATGGGGCAAAAACTGACTTTCACAATAGTGTTCATAAATACCTCAAAAATCAGTATTTTTTAATTGAAAATCCCATAAATCGATGGCAAATGATCTCACCTTTCATTTCCATTTGGAATTTTGACGCTACGACTAATAGAATCAGAGATATGTCGAAAAAAGTGAATTTATTTTTCAATGAGAAGGGATACGGTAAACTGATACGTCACAACCGAAAAAACTAGATTTCTGAAAATTAAAAAAAAAAATCATTTCTGACACATATGTCTACCGCAAATTTCGTCAGCTTTCCAATGGAATCATGAGAAAAAATCTATCTGCGGCCGTTTTATTCTAATGTCCATTTTCCTTCACTTTCCCCAATATTGAAAAATCTTGAAAACAAATAGACGTAAAAGCGTTATCAATTTTTCTCTGTATTAAAAAATAGTAAAAGCAAAGGCACGTAAATGTGAGATAAGGTTTTTTCACTTCCACATTAGTAGTTACGTCATTTTCTTCTTGGAATTTAGGGCATAAAAAAATATCCATAATGCCATAAAATGAATTTTGGCAGAGGTTTGGGAGATACGACTTTTTTATTTTCATTTTTGAGGTTTTGGCACTTACGATCATTTGCTACGGAGGCGACGATATATACATCGTCGCCTTAGTAGCATATATAGCATCCCTAACGTTTTCAGAAAGGCTCAAAAAATGCGCTGAATTTTCTGTAATAATGCGAGTGCCGCATATTTACTGCAAAAATGCGGTATTTATAGTTATTTTGACCAGTTTTTTAGCCGTAATAATGTCGTAAAATTACTACAGTAATGCTATAAAGTTACCGTAGTGATGCCGTAGAGTTACGATAAAAATGCGCAAATTTAACTGGAAAATATCTATATTCAAACTGCAACAATGCGATAGTTTTTTTAGTGCTTGACATCAATGCGGATGCCCAAATTCTTATCAAGTGATTAGAAAAATTTTGTTAGATAAAGTGATGAGAGAAAACTTTATTAAGTAGAAATTGATTTGTAGTTCCATGAATAAAAAATGAATTCTAGATTCCGCTCAGATATCCCCAACTTTTTTCCGAGTGTCCTTTCTCTACTAATTTCAGCTTATTTTCATTAGCCTAAGAAGAAAGAAAGGCTTAGACGGAATTGCCAGGATTAAAATTTACCATCATCATATGATAACTCGTGATAGCCGACTTGGTAGAGAGACAGACTAGTAACTCGGAGGTCGTGGGATCAATCCCCCTCGGAACCATATTATTTTCCAAATTTCTTTCTCCTAAAAGTTTTTCATTCATCTATCCATTCATTAGAGCATTTAGATTTTCATTTATTTTTTTATTTTTCTGAAAATCGTAGGAACTTTTTTCCACCGATTTACAGCATTATTACCGCATTTAAGCGGTAATAATGCCATAGATATGCTACATATTCACAGTAAAAAACTGGCCAGAATAACTGAAATATTGCAGTAAAAATATGTTGATTATACGGTATACCTACTAAATTTTTACTGCATTCTCAAAACCGTTAGGGAAGCAATTACGAAATCGTATATTTGTTTTGTTCTTATCGCAATATTTATATTATTTACACACACAACCCCCCCCCCCCCTAATAGAAATCAAATTTTGGAAAGGAAAAAGTAAAAGATATAATTTTTCAATGAAATATGTCTAAAAGTGATTGTAGACTTATTAATACTTTTGATGCGATTAGTCATTTGAATCTCAAAGAAAAAGAATCCAGTAAGCATTAATACCAAAGCTCTATATTCTTAGTTTCTTCTTTTGTATGTCATGAGGACGTACTTAATTTATAATTAATACAAACACACGACGATACTGCCCTCCCCCTCTGCGTCTCTTTTCGCCCTCGCTATTCACGATTTATGATTCAGCAGACAATGTTTTTGCGGCTAATTTTTATGATATATATACGTGAAAAATATACTCATGTCATACAGAGAGTGCAGAAAAATGCCTCACTTTGCTGAAGACAGTTTTTGGACACTGCACACCCTAGTGCAGTATGAAAAATATTTTTTCCACACAACGGGCAGCGTAGAAAAGGCAATTTCGACACTATCTTGTGCGTCGTCGTTACCTTTTTTTCAATTTTTTACTCGCCAACCTTTGATGATACATATAATGTACTAATTCCAAAGTAGTAGTCATGTCCCTTAACGTCCTTCACTCTTTGTGAAGAGTAAAGAAAAATTTTAGCCTCATCTCACCTATCCTATATACTATATGTGACGGTTGTATAAAGAATTTAGGAAAATGTTTATCTAACTCTCACGGGGGAACAATGAAATTTCTTTGTGCGTTCCACCACTTCACACAGTTTTCATATACGACGACGATAACGACGTTTCATCATTCACTTCATTTGAATACAATAATATGCTTTTTCACGATTCTCCCCGTTACGAGAAATGAAAGCGACTTACGCACGGAACAAACAAAAATGTATGGTCATCAGTCTTTAGGGTCTTATTATACTCAATATTTTTCATTATGATGCTGCTGGCGGCTCATCATCTGTGAGATTGTGTAAATCTGCATAGTTCATAATAGCCCTATGAAGGAACTCGTACTGAGCCTGAAATAATAATAAAAAAAGAAAATATTATGGAGAAATTTTCATATTATACACTCAGCGAAAAAAAAATTAAGGAAACGGCAATTTTTTTCTAATTTCAGTAATTCTCAAAAGGCTTTAACTTGCTGAAGAATGATCGAATCTAGATTTCCAAAAAAGATTTCGAAAGCTTGAAGTTTCTTGTTTTGGGAAAACTCGAGATGAAGCTTTTTTTTGGACATCCTCTCTCTCTTTTTTTCTTAAAACATATACTACTTCAATTTCTATTGTACTCTTCTCTATATTTATTGTGACACTCGCGTCACAAGTTTCGTATTTATTTTATTCAATTATTGAACAATAATAAAATATCGATCGATCGATCTTTCTCTACGACCATTCGTTATCGAGATATCAGCCGTTGCATGACAAAAGAATCTTTTTTCTTTGATCTAAAAAAAATAGAAGATGTTATTTTTGGCACTTTTTGAATACCAATTTTGAAAATGAAAAGAACAAACAGAACAAACAAAAATTGAAAAATTTTCCGATTTCTTAATTTTTTTGCTGAATGTATAATCCATTCCTTTTCTTACTCACAAAAGTACTAATCATCCCGTGTCTCTGTGATCTCAATTTCTTGGTAGTTGTGAAGATATCAACTCGTTTCTCAGTTCTCAATTGTTGTACAAGTATACTGAATGCAACAAACATAGAGCTTCTGTCTGATCCACAATTACAGTGAACAACTAATGGCCCAGTTGTAGTACATTCAACATGATCAGTGGTGGTAGTGGTCAGTGTGAGTGTCTGATCAACAAGTTCAATGACACCACGTGTAACCTCTGGTACTTCACCTTCAACCGTTGGCCAACCATGATACTGATACTGTGTTACAATAACTGTTTCGTCTGTTTTTGTATTAGCAACACAGAATTCACGCCTTGTATAATATGGACAGCTTTCGCTCTGTATGTATCTCACCCTTATGTGATCGTAAACAGTTTCATCCTCTGTCGGCCAGTATCTTGGACATTTTCTTGGGCCTTCACAATTCACCAAATCTGATAGCATTACAATTGTCGAGATACATTGCTCTGAAATCATTCTCCAAAAGTCAGCAATTGTTGTCTCCAATGGATCTTGTGTAATAATAAAAGATTCAGAGTTATCATAACCCTCGATGAATGAGGCATTGATATATGTAGAGTGTTCTCTCCCAGGTACTGGTGTCAGGATAACACGATTACGATCATAAGGTATAACTAATTCACTTCTATTTTTCACTCTATTCTCCTCACCACTGCCCACAGAAAATGATTTACGTTCTTCCATGATTGAACTGATTTTCTGTGAATTTAAAACAAGTTCCTAAACAAAAAGTGTCAAAAAACAAGTTAGAGAGTAAACTGTCTTTAAGAAGAAAAAAAAACAATTCAAGAAATAATTTACTCACATCATATTCTTCTTCCATTCGACATTTCTCTTTTCCATTATCTCTCTGCCTCAATTTATCAACTCGAGTCTTTAATTCTTTGATTGTGATTTCTGTATCACCATAAGTCGCCATTTCCATCAATGAGCGATAAATAAATATGTATTGTTTGAGCGATTGAACGAGGAAATTTCGTTGGTGCCGTAAATCACAAACGGTATTAAATATCGACACCTGTCCCTCGTCAGCCAACTGTTGCAGAAGTGAATCAAGTGCTACTAATGTACCAGTTCTTCCAACTCCTGCACTACAGTGCACAAGTATCGGACCTTTTTCCAATGAATAAGCTTCATTTACGCGTTTAATAAATCTCAAAATGGCATGTGGATGTTCAGGTGCCATAAAATCTTTCCAAACCAAAAAGTGATACTGTATAATTGTTCTAGAGTCTCTCTGCTGCTGCTGCTGCTGGTCACTACCACCACCACCAGCTCCTACTGTAGTTTTACTCATTTTTAATTCTCTAATAATGTAATCAGAATATGATTTTTGTTTCACGTGTTCAACAGTTATATCACCAAAAATTTTTGTCTCGTCCTTATCTGGCCAGTACTTGGCACATTTTGTTTTTGAATATTCTTCGAGATTCGTTAACATGAGTACCAACTCAAGATGCTGCTCCCATATCATCCTCCAGTAATCACAAACTGTATTCTCCATTGGACCCTGTGCACATATAAATTTCTTCCGTTCCTTATAACCAAGCACAAAATTCGCATTTATGTAATCAGCTCCTGCTATTCCATCGATTTGTGATAGTCTAACACGCGTCTGGTCATAACACTTGATGTCAGGATAACGATTTTTATACAAATTTTCACGTGCCTCTGAAGCTCGAGTAGTACGATCTGTAAAACGATCTGGTAAAAGTTCAAATTCTTGTTGAAATCCATAGTCAGAGTCACGATGACGCTCTAAATATGCCTGTAGAAGATCAGCTCTTTGAATTGGTAACATATCTGGAGGACTTGCAGCTACAAGCTGATGTCTGGTACCCCGGAGGCTTCTGCAGAGATGCCTGCCCAAAAAAAAAGGCATCCATTAGAGAAGATCCCACCATGTCTCTCTCCCAATTTATTTTATTCAAATAAAATACATGTGTAATATGAATATGGAAAAAATAAATTTGAAAATGATAAATTGATTTCGAGAATATTAGATAAAATTAAAATTACTCACCTAAAACTATTTCTCAGACTGATATTTTCTTCTCCACCACCACCCCCACCTTGTTGTTCGGCACGTTTCGTATATCGATGTAATACACAAAGAGCAACAAGAAGAATAACAATAATGAAAATGAGGGCAACAGATATTTGTAAAATGATACCAAGAGTTCCCAGTTGCTCCTCTGCAACAATTATTCTTGGTTCTAAACCACCAAACAATGGATTCAAATAACTACTGTAAGCTGTCTGCATGTGATGACCTCCTCCTCCTCCTCCTCCTCTCTCATCATATATAATGACTTCAATGAAACCGGTATAATTAGATTTTTCATCAATATAACCATCGACAGGTGGATAAATTTCCGATCTGATCTCGTCGTCAATGGGTACAATCATATTTGCCGAATTATCACGTTTTCGTCTTGCTGCTGCTGAGGCATTTGTTGCATGAATTTTTGAGATTGATGTAGTAGTAACAGTTTCCATATCATTACTAATAATAGTAGTAGTAGTAGTAGGAGTGGTAGTAATAATAGCAGTAGTAGTAGTAACAGCAGTAGCTGGACTGGAAAATGTTGGAATACTATGTGATGCAGCAGCTGCAGTTGTTGTTGAACTCTTATTATGAAGAGTTTGAACGTAAACTTGTGGTACAAGATTAAGTGTAGGTGGTGAGGGCTTTGGACGCAGACCGATGCATTTATCACAACTTGTTGAAAAAGTACCATTGAATGCTTCACGACCGTCGCCAAGAAAGATTTCAGATTGTAGATGATCACTATCAAACATCTCAGCTAAATAGACACCACCAGCTGGTGAAGCATGAGCATAATGATAAGAATGGACATCGAGATCCTCTGGTGCTGGTAAATCGGCTGATGTTTTGTGCGAAGCTAGCTTCACCATGAAAATTCGGTAACAACAAATAGGGCCATTTCTCTCCGAAATACGTGGAAGATATAATTTGAATAATTGTCTACCTTCATTCTGTATTTTGCGCCATGTACGCAAATTTAAACTTTCTCTATCAGGAACTGCTACTCCCATACTACAATTTCCCGTAGCTTCTTTACCGGGACTTCTGAGTCTTGTTACTCCATAAATTCGTACAGTATAATTTGTATTAGCTGGCACTCGTTTGAATTCAAAACTACGGTCAATTTCACGAGCATTATGATCAACTGGACCCCAACGATCAATTTGCCATTTGCCACGTTCATTTTTGAATTGTGATAATCCAGTCAATTCAACCCAGTAGCGCGTAATTTTTCCATTAGAAATGACAGGTGGTGTCCACATTACCGATACAAAATTCGTTCTACTAATATTATCAAATTTACAAGTAACTGTGAGATTCTCTGGGGGACTGCAAACTCCATCCATAGTTGTTCCATTAACTGCAGCACTCCAATTACCGCATTTTTTGGTATAATAGCTGCAAGCTGCTATTTTGAAATGATAAGTAGTTGCTGGTAACAGATCTACGAATACGTAATCATTGAATTCCTGATCAGCAGGATGAACTGCTTCTTTCATCTGATCTTCATGAGTCATCATCATCATTAATTGATAGTAATGGACATGTTCACGTAGCAATGGCGGTGGAACCGTCCATCCAAGTGTTATTGAAATGTCTGTAAAACCCTTTACTGATACATTTGGCACGAAAACTGGATCAGCATCCAATGTTTTTATCCATCTATTATCATGATACATCTGAGATTCACCAATTTCATTTGTTGCTGATATACTTATTTGATATTCTGTAGATTTTTCAAAACCCTTCAAAACATAATTGACATTTTCACCGCTTATCAATTCACCATAATATTGTCTACCACCACCACCACTTTCTTTTTGATCTTTCTTTTGAAATTGAACTGTATATTTCTGGATTGGCTTGTTACCATCATTCACAGTCCAATTGAGGAATATTTTGTCAGCACCCACTGCTTTAATAAAATCAATGTTAACCTGAGGCTTGTCAATGACGAATAGATGCCGCTGAACACTAACGACACCACGATAATCATTAGCAGTGCATGTATATGTACCATTATCTCTTCTCAAAACACTTTCAAAATAAAGTGTCATTACATAATATGTTTCATTTATTTGCATTATATCTGATAGATCATGTAGGTGTTCAATACTTTCTGAATCATTTCCCTTTATCCAGGTGAAATTCGACAATGGATATCCATGAACATGACAAGTCAAATTCACTTGTTTTTCAGCTTTTACACTGATGGTGTCAGTAATAGGCTCAATTCGACCAGGTACTGCAAAGAAACAATTGTAAAATTTTTATTGAAAAAAGCAAAAAAAAACATTTCATCATGGAAGTTGCTGCTGCTTACCTATTACACGTATAGCAATAGTTTTCTCAAGTTTTTCATTGCTACCAGTAGTCTGTGCCTTACATGTATAATTGCCCCTGTCATTCCTACTGGCTAATTTCAAATCAAATCTAGCAACTGTCTCAGTCAATTTGATCGTTGTCAAATTTTTGTCATCTTTAACCCACCAAATTTGACCAGGCTCACTCAGTTTACACAATAAAAAAGGTGTGCTACCAACTTCAATACCATCAATCTTTTGAGATGACTCAATTTCAAGACTTGCCAGTGGTAGTAGAGGAGACCAAGTCGAAGCCACGACGATGACGTCGTCGTCGTCATCGTCGTCGTCGTCGTCGATACTTTCAGTAGTATCTTCTGTAATTGCACAATTAGAGTTTAATGAAAGAACAGTTTTTTCGAAGAAACAAAAATTAACGTATAATAATTTCCATCAGAGAATTCCACAATGTGCCATAATAGTAGTATCAATACCTTTTCTTTTACATTGGGATTACTCAAGAACATAGAACTTTTCATCAAAATAAATAGGATTTACAAAAAACACACAAGTTGAAAAGAGTAGAGTATGAATGACACATGTCGTAGTAGTAACTATATAGCCGGCCACAACTACTAGGCTGGTATTATCTTTTAACTCTTCCTTCTTCAATATACTACTACAAAAAATAAAACTCATCTTATCTGTCTCTATTTTTTTCTCTAGTATCCTTCAGCAATGTAAAATCAAATTATAAATTGATATTTTATTATTAATATAATGGATTCACCTGTTTCTCCATTCTTCTCAGTTGATGAAAAGACGATAACAATAAATGAGAGAAGAATAAAAATCAATGGTAATAGTCTCGCCATTGGCATACGGCTTCGTAACATGGCGTCCTCCGTCGAATGAAAGATCCTCACGGCGGCGGCGGGTTCGTGACAGCCGGGCGTGTACGAGTTTCCCTTTCGTCCCTTGCCACCCTCGCCCACCTCTTTCTTCACTACTTCCTTCTGTTTTTTTTTTTCAATTTCTCCTTTTGCTCTACCACACTGTCGTTACTCTTTACTATTTTTCTGCTTAGTTTTTAACTTTGTTCCTTCATCTCCTTTTTTCACACTGCACAAGTTCATTTTAAAAACACTCTCCTTGCAGAGTTTCCCCAATCTATGCCCTTTTTTGAAGCATTTTCTACCTTGTTTGTGCATTCCCGACTCTTTCTCCCCTACTAGTACTCATCATCATCATTATCATCCACGGATTATTTTATTTCATTCATATTCATTTTACTTATACATTATTTGACACTATACGTTATAATTTTTTTGCTTGGCCGTGTTAATAATAAAACAAGAAAAAGCAAGAGTTTATGCACAGTGTCGACACTGTGTGTCCCCGGCAAGCCTATGCACAATCCTCCCTACCGGCGTGTGCCCCACCGCACCGTTATTCCTCGAACAATTTTATTTATAGTAGAACTAGATAAAGTCTCGACATCGGTTTTCTTCGGCTCCTATGCTCGACTGAGGTACTTTTGCCATCGACACGTCTTGTGTGTCGATTCTTTTGCTAGTATGACAATAGAAAACTCTTCCTCTCCTTTCTCTCTCTTCCTCCCTCATATAAATCTCCTTCACCTCAGTTTTTCATTAGTTGGTGTAAAGCGACGTGGCGCTGCCAGTGATTGCTTGGCGACTCAAAATTTCTCTTTATCGACAGATACACCTTCGGTTAGATACTACCCTATATTAAAAAAATTGGAATTTTGAATATACCCACGGATTGATACGCGTTAGAGAGGATTTGATACGAAGGAATTAGCGTTTGATCTATAATAGTTTTCGTCACGGAAGCTGTAGAAAATTCGCGCTGTGAGTAAATTTTAGCGCAATTCGGACCGCGGCCATAGAGATATATAGTCTGAGATGAAATGGAGGAACGAAGGAAATAAAGGGGAGCATGTAACCAAACAGTTGTGTTAGTTATCGGGGAGTCTAGCGATTGTATGATGTGTTTACTAAAGCTGTATAATGCACCAAGTGGATTTTGAAAAACACGTTAGGCGTGTTGGTGCTTTCTCATATTGTGTATATATGTGTATTGAGTAAAATAAAATGACACTGCTGCACATTTCGCGGTTCCAAATAATCACATCACAGAAGAGAGTGTCTATCGTATCTGTCGTCGTGTGTGTAGTACATTCCCTAGACTCTGCAGGGTAACGATAAACCAGAAATGGTGGTTTTTAGAGAGAAAAACTGCAGTATTTTAGTGAAATCACGTCTCGTGTATCTCATCTCTATGTGAAAAAGGTCGTTCATATGGTCGTTTAGTTGTCTCTCGAGCGTTTATTGATTTTTTCTTCTGTTTTGTCATTAAGAGGAATTCTTAAATATAAAGATATTTTTGTATGTAGAGATGTGATTTTTCATGGAATTTCTTATTTTTGTTTCGTTATAGTGTAGTATAATTATTATATTGAAAGGAAAAATCACGAAATAGACAAAGATGAAGATAACATGGAGGTGAATTCGAAAAAAAAGACTGTTATTAAATACATCGATAAATGAGTCTGCAATCATCTCATGAAATTCAGTTTTTATAATATTTGTGATGAATTGTATCTCTTGTCGACTGGGGGCGGTCAACGTCGAGCATCTCTTAGGTTAAGCTCTTCTGTTGTGTTTATACGCCCCTTTGGATTTGTCATGTCGTGCTTGAACACGCGCTTGTTAACACACAGATTCATATTTGTGCGCTTGGGTGTGACAACAACATGGTGGTGGTTGTGGTGGTGAACATGATGAATTGAATTAAATAAAATTTATCTACAATTGAAGTGCGAAACGTGATCTCTCCACTGGGTCTTTTGGGCCGCTACGCTTGGAATTTGAATTGTTTCCTTCATCATCTTAAATCTTGTTTTTTTCCTTATATTGTAAAGAATGATGAGTACTTGGACAGAAAGAATGCATCGCAGGGCTGCTACCCTTGGTAATGTTGTCACAAGCTGTGGACATCCGTCGTCGGTTCCTTATCCAAGAAGACTCGAAAAGTTTGTATTTTAATCATGAATATTTCACTTTTTTCATCAGTTTTTCTCTTTCAAATATTTATCTTTTGCGTTGTAATAACTGCTTTTATTAATTATTTATTGCAATCACCGTTTTTTTGTAGAGTCAAATTTGGAGTTCCACTGGATGAAGTCTGCAAAAATGATATACCTGGCCCACTACTAGTAATAATCAAGTCTCAATACTATAAATTCCACATTAAAATTTCATGCTTTGGGATCCACTCCTATAGGGAGTAGAGGGAGGGGGGGGGGATCCCTCTCTATTGCACACGAAAAAAAAAAAAAACATTAAGAATTACGGTGCCTTCTCAGCAGTCCAGGGATCAAATAGAGGAACGCAAAAAATGACTATACCTACAGAGTAAAGATTACCGTGCAATACAATGAAAAATCATGGAAATCACTTCAAGAAGTGAGGGGATCTCATCAGTTTTTCTACAAAGTGGCACGGTAATTTTGACTCTGTAGGTATATTAATTTTTTGTACTTAAACAGTAATTCTTAATGTTTCTTTTCGTGTATAAAGTTTACTCTGAAAACTTTTATTGTTTTAGGTTCTCATTCTCAAACTCAATAAGGAAGCACCACTAAGAAAAGATGTATTTCGTGCACCAGGCCACCAGGGTAACATGAAAAAATTGATACATTTCCTTCAGACAGGAAGATTAGTCAATATGGATAACTTTAGCGTATATACAATAGCAAGTGTATTAAAGAAATTCCTACGTAAAATACCTGGTGGAGTTTTTGGACGCGAGGGTGAGCAACAATTATTCACTGTCATACAGCTTGATAGCATGGAGCAGCAACGGGACCAGATTCATAAGTAATATTTCAATTTTTTTCCATTTACTTACACATTCTCTCTTTTTCTCTCGCTTGCTCTCTAAGAAGCTCGCGCAATCATTGTGCGCAAAGTATAATGAAAAAATGTACATTTCATTTGGCAGATTGATTACTTCATTGCCAATATATACCCAACGTCTGCTAGTATTGCTATTTGGAACGTTTAGAGTAGTAGCAGTGAATAGCGAACGAGCAAGAACTGGAATGACAAGTGAAGCACTTGGTGTTTCAGTTGCACCTTCATTCTTCCAAAGTTGTGTCAGCGATGGAAAAACTGCCAAGATGGAGGATGTTCTTAGATTTAAAGTGAGGCTCGTTTCTTTCTTTTTTCATTCAAGTGATTTAAAAAAAAACACAATCATGGTTGCAAGCAAAATTTCCAACTTGAAACATGAAAATCATGAAATCACGTACATCATAATGGATAATGAGGAATCATGTTCTACACCGGGAAATTTTTTCTCCCTCCCAGTGGAGTAGTTGATTAGAAAGTTGATTGAATTGATTAATTGGCAATGTCAATTGATTCCATTATTCTTCATGTTTTTTTTTATTTCTAACCGTCACATTCTCATATTACTAGACATGAAATTTCTCAAATATCCATAGTAATTCAGCCAAAGCATGCGCGCTCATTAAACTCAGCAGCAGTGGTTTCAATTCTCATTTTTTTTAAAATCACTTTGTGTTTGCCTACATGGTCATTGCCAGGCGGAAGTCTCTGTAAGTTTTGAAAAAAATACTAAAATCATCTGTATTCGCATGAAAATAGCATGAAACAAAAAGAAAAATAATGATCATAATCTATTTACCAACGAATTAAAAAAACTAAATGTGGCTTTATAGTTTTACTTCTTTCACTTATATGATTCTGTTGTGATATATAAAAATTTACATTTCCATTTTCCTTTTCCAAAAAAATAAATATAGGTTGCCACAAGAGTTATGAAATTCATGATTGACAATTTCGGTGTATCAAATTTGTTTGGCCGTGAGAATTATGAGTTTTATGCACGAATTACTGGAAGGATTCTAAAAGTCGAAGAGGATTGGATTTTCAGCTTCCGTTATCCACCTGATACTCTTGTCTCAAGTATGTCACAATCAATTCTGATTTGTTGAGATATTCGTTTAATTCTATAGTACACTCACAATTATTTTATTTATGTCTCTCCAACTCTGCCTACACACACACACCACCACCAAGGACAACTATCATTAGAGGCAGAGAAAACATGGTTGCAATATGAATGTGAAAGATGGGGCTTGAAATTGAATCTAGAATGTGAGTATGATGATATCATCATCAGTATATAATACCATTTATGCTGATTTCTCGACATTTCTTTGATAATAATAATAATAATAATAATAATGTTTATCTCTCATTTGATTATTTTTCAGCCATGTCACATCAGGAAGAGTCGCAATCGACTCCTGCCCTGATTCACGTACCAGCAGAAACTCTAGAATTAACCTCATCATCACTGGGAATCATTCCTGAAAATACTCTACTTGAGAGTTACACTAGACTCTCCGTGAGTCTCGAAGAAAATGGCTTATTCCAGGTAAATTAATGCATTCACAATTTTCTCTCACAGAAGAGAAGTGTAAGTATATATATATATATATATATATATATATATATATATATATATATATATATATATATATATATATATATATATATATATATATATATATTAATAATATGTTTCTAGGCATCAAGCAGATCGTCGAGCAGCCGTGGTAGTCATCATTCAACAAGACATGCAACAGCCATGACGTTAGACGAACTGAGAGCAGTTAATCGCTATGCTGAAAGCACAAAAAGCCTCAGTTATTTGCCGCAGGTAGGAATTGACGAGGTTTAACGATCATCCCCGCTCCCCGGCAAGTAACGCACACACATGAGTTACAACATTATTATTAGGACATCATTTAAATAGGAAATAATAATAAATTGTCCAGAAATTCTGACTGAATTAATCAATAAAATGAAATAAACAAGTAAGGATCATAGAATACATGTGTGCGTGTGTTTAAGGATAAATAACATTCAATTCAAATTAATATCAACTCAACTGACGATGGCATTCAATATTAAACACGAAACTTTTACTTATCGATTTGCATTCCAAACAGTGAAACTGCAATTACATTTGAATCGTATCACTATAACAATAATGATATTATGTAAACAAGACTGCATTTTTTTTTTCTTTGAATTCCATTCAATGCTTTGTTACCACACACATTATATATGTATAGTCATCATTGTAGTATTTATCAATATGTATTGATTTCGTATTAATTTTTTTTCAAAATCGTTTATGTATAATTATTTATCAAGTAACTCATGATTTCGAGCATGCATTAATTTAAACTCTGAAGAATAATTTATATATTATTTTATTATTATTATTATATATTGACTATATTAATTGCTGGATGATCTTCGAGGGCTTCGACCCCCTCGATAATTACTCAGCAAGCGAGCAAAAATATCTTCAAACGCTCTACACAGTGATCACTCCCACCAACTGGAGGGTGGGCAATCACTGCAGTCCAGACTCAAATTGCCGTAAAAGACGAAGAGACCCAAGAATAACAGCTTCTGCATCTGTCCAGCAGACAGATTATTATTATTATTATTATTATTATTATTATTATTCCATACATATATATTATATCGTCGCCTTAGTAACAAAAAGTCGTAAGTGCCAAAAACGCCTGATTCAAAAACAAAAAGTCGTATCTTCAAAACCGCTGCAGAAATAAATTTTATTGTACTTCCAACATTTATTTTTCATTGAAAAATCATAATAACAAAAAGACGTAAGTACCAATGTGAAAATGAAAAGGTCGTAACTCCGCACTTCCGTCTTTTTCATGTTATCATTTTTGTAAAAAAAAAAACGTCGCCTCAATAACGAAGGGTCGCAAGTGCCAAAAATGCGTAATTGAAAAATAAATCGTATTTCGAAAGATCTAGCCTCTATACCAACATCTCTTTGATTTTATCGCATTTGATGAAAACAAAATATTGACGCACTTACATCCTTTCATTTTTTCGATATGAAGAATAGTCGTTACGCCTTTTTATCTTCTCTATTCTCCATTTTCTCCATTTTGAATAGCAAATTGAAGAGAAGGAAGTATTTCTTATCTGGATGTATAGACACAATAGCATTAGAAATTGTGCGCTATAAAAAATGTATTTTCATTATTTATCAAAATATCGTACGAAAAAAGACTGCGAAAAAATAGACGTGACAGTTTAAGTGTTCCATTCGACGTGTATGAACTTTTTAGAATAGAAAGGAAGGATCGGCCTGGAAAAGAAAATGCAGTTTCTCTACTCTAACTGTAGGGGAAGGTGGGGCAGAATGGACACTTTAAAATTTCTATCTTGAATGGTTCGAGATAGAAATTTTCTGATGATTCCATTGAAAAGCTGAGGCAATTGTAAGTGGAAAACATGTGTAGGAATTAATGTTTTTCAATTTTTTGACAAATTAACTTTTAAGCCAACTTTTGAAGGGGTTTTCTTTTTGAAAATCGAAAAAATTCACTTTTTTGGCGATTTCTCCGGTTCTGTTGGTCTTAGCGACCCGGGGTTCATCTCAAATGAAAGGTGAGCTCATTTCTCATCAATTTATGTGGTTCGAATTTGTTTCAAATTAATTTTTCAAATATTTACAGATCATTTTCTGAAAAAAACGGTTTTTGCCCCATAAGTACTTGAAAAAGTCGTCAAATACGCCGGTGTCGAAAACGCGACGTTAAATAATATTTAAAAAAAGTACTTGAAAAAATTGATATTTTCCTCTTTAAGCCCCATAAAATGTGGGGAATGAGCTCACCTTTCATTTAAGATCAACTCCAGGTCGCTACGATCAATAGAACCAGAGATATACCCGAAAACCTGGAATTTTTCAAAAACAGAAGGCTTTCACCTTCAAATCTTGGACATAAAGTGGAATTCTTGAAAAACTCCAAAAAATAACTTCTCACTTACCGACGGCAGTGGCTGTGTGGTTAGAGCAGTGGGGGGGGGGGGGGGAGTCCCATGCTGAGGTCCTGGGTTCGAATCCTGGCGGGGGGAAGGCAAAATTGAAATAGCTCTAATTTCACAGTTTCACTTAACCGAGCGGTAGTCTCGCAGGGGACGACTGTATCTGTGCAGGTTTTGCACCGATACAGCGGGGTTGGGTTGGAGATGAAATGCGTAAAAACTCGAAAGGGCATACGTCACAGCTCGAATTTAAAAAAAAAAAACTTCTCACTTATAATTTTCATGGTAAATTTCCTCATCTTTCCAATGGAATCATCAGAAGAAACGTATCTCCCATATTTCCATCCATTTAAAGTAAATTTCATAGTATACAATACCAAAACCAGTCCGTGTCCGTTTTCCCCCTTGTGTACATCTTACCGCACCTTCTCTTACTGTAATGAAAAATCGAAAAGAAGTAAATTCCTGCCTTTCATAATCATTCTGGCTCCACATATGAAAATACTTTACAGAAACTCGATAACGTCTTTATGAAGTCTTTATAATAAGTTCCTTATATATAAATTCTTTACAATAATTCCAATTTTTTATAAAAAAAAAATTTCCATTCCTCATACAAAAATATTATTTATAAAGCACTTTCATACGTGTCGTTATTTATCATTAGAGTGTTCATGGTAATAGCTCCTGAGAATTGCGTATGTGGTGGAGATACGACCTTTTACTATTCACAATTTTTCTCGAAATTGTGAATTTTTTTAAAAACAAAAAGATATAAGTGTCGGAGATACGACTTTTTGTTCATAGTCCATGGTGGTTACGACTATTTGTTATTTCTAACATGAAAAGTTGGAAAAATGGCACTTACGACTTTTTATTATTAAGGCGAGTATATTATAATTCCCACTGAATTTCCGTAAATAATAAATTTATTTTCCTCTCTGCTCCAAGAACAAGAATTGCTAATTAATTAGTAGAACGGTAATGGAGTACTGATCCTTAATATCATTAATATCCAATATATTAATATTATATTAATAAATCAAGAATTTGACGAAGATTAATTAGTGTTAATCATAAATTCAAGGTGCACGAGAGGCAAACGGCACGAATGCGGACGAGATCTGAATGGTTTTTGACCCCACTTGTGGTTAGTGGTTGTGGTGGTGGTGAGAGATTAGCTGGTACTGATAGTGATCCAACCGCCATACACATTCTCAGGGGATCAAATCGCTCATCCTCCGGAAATATAGGTAAGTTTGATCCGTGTGTTCCAGAAGGAGAACGAAGAAAAAATTATAGTATGGCTTCTCCTCCTGTTCTTTAATCATTTCTAATTCAATGAGAATAATTAATAGCAACAGGTTTAAGTGCAAGTGCGGAATCCGTTGGAAAACGTCCAAGTTTACGTAGGACAGCATCAAGGGAAAAATCATCACGATTACATCGAAGTTCATCACGTAGAAATAAAGAGAATGGAGCAAAAAGTCGTACAGGGAGTGATTCCGGTAAATCTCGCTCATTAGATGCAATGAAAATGATGAAGCGAGTATCATTAGAACAATCGACGACGATGACGACGACGACGACTGTGCCGGCGATGGAAACAATACTATTGAAAAATAGTGAGGTACAACTATTCAATAATGAGGTAGATAAGACTGCCGCTGCTGCTGACTTACCGATTGGTCCACAGGACTGTACTGAAATGGATATACAAACATTTCACGTTACACTTACGTACAAGCCCCGTATATGAGAATAAAAATGATGCAGATGAGGTTTTTTTTGTTACCATTGTTAGATTTACGAAATGAAAGACATGTGATTTGGCTGCAGCGTCATCTGAAAGGAGCTGAGCAGTAGTAAATGAAATGCAATTTTCGGGATATCGGTTCATGGCCTAAAGATTTTCTTTTCTTCACCTTTCAGCCGCAAAAATATATCATTATCATCATGATGATACTGATATAATAATGGCAGTTTTACAACTTGCAAAGAATTCAAGTCAAATTTTTTATTCGAAATTCTGATGATTTCACTTAGCTTCGATGTTTTAGATGAAAGATCGACTCTTTGTCGATGAAAAAATACGGAGAAACAATTTTTGTGTAATTGTTCAGTGATTTATCTGAAATTTTTCATAATACTTGTGTGCTAAATAATTGTCTCTTGATGATGATGATGATGATGATAATGGGCTTTAAATAGATGAAGCCTTAGGCATTTTGCTCATTCCATAACGAGTGGAATTTCTATTTTCCTCCTGAAAGAAATTTATTTCATTTGTCACGAGAAAGAGACTAGATTCTATCATTCCAAAACTGCATTTTTATTCTTCCAATAATCGTTATAAATTTAATTCGTGAGATATTATGATATTGAAAAAATTACTCGAATAATTGCCCATAGATTAATATTCTTTCACTTTTTTAAAATGGAATCTCTGTTTTTATTTACTATTTCTCTGCTATTATAAAGCTTTTCACAATAACTTTCAATCCTTAAAATCATTTTTAACAATGTCTTTCTTTTGCAATATCTCTTTCAAGTTTTTTTTTTCTACGATTCCATTGAGAAGCTGATGACAGTCAGCCCACTTGGAGAAATCAATTTTTCAAGAATTCAACTATTTTCATCAAAGTTAATTAGGGGGGGGGGGGGAGGGCGCTTTATAATAAAGTGAAACCTCTATTATTTTCCACGCGCGAGGTTCAGATTTGGAAAATAATAGAGGTTCCGACTCGGTTTCTGTGGCCCCACTCCTCCAGCGCGAGAGTGAGAGAAGACGATACGTCATTCTCTCTTCAACCGCAATATTATTATTGTTGACTCTCTTTCGCCTATGTGTGTTTTTGTCCCTCCGCACATGTTTCCGCATGCACAAGAAAACAGAGATAGCTATAGATGAAAGAGAGGGAACGGAAAATGGTTGAGAGTGGGGAACGCTCTTTCTTCTCCTTTGAGGAGCTGTGGAATATGTCGTGGGTGAAAATAATAGAGGTTTCACTATACATGCTCTCGTTTCTTTCCTATAGGTATTTTTATAAATTTTTATTATATTTTGAATTAGAAAAAATGCGAATGGAAAAACCAAGTATAATCAATGTAATATTCCGTTTAATTTTTAAAATCATTTTGACAACTATCGGATTTCTTACGTGAACTGAATTTGGTTTTTTCAAAGACTAACTAAATGTAATTTTGAAAAAGGATGATAACACAGCATGCCTGTGTTTGTGACTGCACATGTTCACTTTGTTATTTCACCAAAGTAAAAGAATAGTAAAATATACAAGTACAATAATGAAAGATGGACGGAAGATGTAAACACAAGGATGATTTTTTTTTTCTGAACTTGAAATATTTTATATGAATTACATTACAATGTTTCGAGGATAGTCGTCAGTCTATTCATACTGAGTGATAATGTATGATTGAAAGAATTATTGAATGTTAGAGGAGATATATAATATATATCTCCTAGGATATATATATGATGCGTAATTGCCCAGTAAATCAGAGAATAATATATATGCGAATATTCTAAACTTTTATACTTTTCTGTATTGTTGTCGACAGGAATGATAATGAAGAAGAGAAAATAACTTATTACAACTTTTTGTTTATACATATTCGTAATACCAGTGAGTCAATTACTGGTTTTTCATAATCAGTAAATTGTATTTGGACAGTATTCATATCATTCTTTTGTTAAATCACTATCATCGTCATTGCACTATCCTATCAATATTTTAAATATTTTGACATTCATTAGTACATCACACGTTTTTTTTCACTAAGCACCAAAGAATCCATGTAATTCATAGAGTTAAAATATCACTGTATTGAAATATCAATGTTTCATGATATATTATTTTGAAGGAAAATGTTTCTCTTTACTTGCAAAATGCGCAACACTGTGATTATTGGAGAACATTTTTTACAAAGTTTGATAATTTTTTATTCATAGTGATGAATATAATGACATTTAGTAAAGTATATCGTAATAATACTGAATTCCTGAAATTTAGAAATTATTTTTTCCATATTAAAATAGGAAATAAGTTCCCTATATAAGTGCCGGGAGAAGTGGGGTAAAATGGATATCCCAATGAAACAATTTTTGGGACTTCTTCATCGATGTGGGAACGGACTTGAACGACAAGTGAAATTAATTTACATTGCTCCATGTCATGAAAAAAATAAAAATTGTCATTTTTTATCATCTTCAAAAATTTATATAAAAAAAATCACGTAAATCACAATGACAAATGATTTCACTTTTAATTTCAAAATCCGTCTTCCAGGTGGCACCTGATATGGCCTATAATGCCGGAACTGATTGATTTCGTGTGATTTTCATAATGAGAAAGTTAGAAACTCAAATTTTTGCGTTCATCCATTTATAGCTTCTGCTATACACCCCTCCCACTTTTCCCTAGGTGTAGAATTTTTCATTCCGTTATCTACTCAATGCTGGTTCTAGAAAGCGAATAGGGATGATTTAATAAAGAAAACTGAACTCTGTAATCGCCCGTTTTTTGTTTTAATCAAGTGTTTAATACACTAATTGTTTAATATGTTAAGAAAAGTAATTTTTTTCGAATAATGGGAAAGGGTACTCTTTCAGACTCTGACCAAGAGAAATGAATTTCTAAAAAACACAAAAACATCATTTCTGACACACAATTTCCACTGCAAATTTCCCCAGTTTTTCAATGGGTTCACGAGAAACAACCTATCTCGAATATTTCTATTGATTTCAAGAGTTTTTCATGTCATAGACATGAAAAACTCACTTGTATTAACTTTACCCCATGTCTATTTTGCCCCATCTTTCACTGAACAAGTAGTGCTCTATGGCATGCGTTATTCACCATTTCTTGCTTTCAGTAAAAATCAGTAAAAACCAAAAGATGCGTGTACTGGATATACGACTCTGTGTTAGTAATTTGTGGCACTTGCGACCGTTTGTTATTTATAATTTTTTTCTTGGATTCATGTGGGGCAAGCCCACGAAATATCGATTGAAATAAAAAAAAAGATACGACTTTTTGTTATTTGTAATATGAAAAAATTGGTGCTTACGACAATTTGTTACTAAAATGACGACATAATGAAAATTGCTCGGGATAATTGATAATTATTAATTTATATTATTTTGAAAAAAAAAGTTTTGGCATTTTTCAACAAGATATAGAGGAAAAGACATTGATTTTCATGAAACACGTTAAAACTACCTTAAAAAATTTATGAGAAATGAATTATCAAAACGGATTAGTCGATGAGACATTATTTTATTTTTCTGCTGTTCATGGAATCACTTTTACGCAACAATAAATAGAACGAGAGAAATTCGCGAAAAATAATGAGAAAACAAACACAATACATATTGTCTACACCAAATGTTCATATTTATTTCTTCATTTTCCTCTAAAAAGTATATGAAGAATCCATATATATCTTGATGAACTCATACTTATATTGTACATGGAAAAATAAAAGACTTGATGATACACGCTATTCTCACTAAATAAATCCCATTCCCATAGATTTTTCCATTCTTTATTTAAACGTGAAGTTTGAATTAATATCCAGCAGCTTTTGCGCATGCGCGCGTCAGCCATTTTGGAAAAAAACAAGTCATTTCAAAGCCTACGATTTGCGGGAGGGGCGGAGGAGCTGTTTCGGCACCTGAGTTCGTCTCTATGTATTATATATTCTTCAGTCTGTCTGGTGAGCAAAGCACTGGTCATCACTTGTGTGTACCAAAATTAGAGATAGATTTTTTCTCGAGATGGTGCTATAAAGCGGACGAGGCACTACATACCAACTGCCGACGCTTTTCACAATCAGACACATAAATTTACACAGTTTCACATAATCAAAAGTAGAACAAAGTAATTCATATAATTATGACCGTCGAATTATCAATAAATGAACTGGAAAAAGGGTAAAGATAATTCAATGATTAAATATATATATTTGAAGTGATGCTACTACAATGCTAAGAGAGAGTATTTCAACGTAGTGATAAAGTGCTATTACATTTCCTTGTGATGTCTGTATTACTGCTAAAGAAAGCCATTCAAAAGAAGAACATTAAATAATTATCTTTGGACTTTGGAGAAGAGAAATAAACTGAAGTGAAGTGAAGTGAAGTCAACGATCATGAAAATATATATACATATATATTTTTTTTCGATAAATAAGAATGTGAGTGAAGGTATATATGGAAAACATTTGATGCCTCAACGCCAGTTTTAGTATGGCACTGAGGAGACTGGGGGACGCCCTTGCTGCCTGCATCTTGTGCACTCTCGCTGCATCTTTTGCTCATGGTGAGTTTTGCTTCCGAATGGAAGCTTTGTTTTCGCAATTTTTTTCGAAATGCCAATTTTCATTGGAAACGACTCGAAATGATGCAAAACGTCGAGAAATCATAATGAGAAAAAAAGTAGACATGTATGTATGTGTCGGTATGTACGACTTTACGACTTTCTATTACTCGAGAACGGTGAGAGATCAAAATCTGAAATTTCGGCAAGATATCAGTTTTGATAAAGTGTATGTCCCATAAAAATTTCAGCAAGATCGGTTCAATGGTTTTTGAGATATAGCATTTTTTTTTAAATCGTATGTTTCAAAATTTCTCGATTTGCGTGAGACGAATTCCGTTCAAAATTTTACTCAAGATTTGCAACCATAATGTCTAACTTTTGGCAAATTTTCATGAATTTAATCCCATTATTCTAGTCTTTATTAATTTTTTTGTGCTTTTTTCCAAAAACTCGGTTTTACAACGATAGCTCAATGAATAATTGACTTAAAGACTTTAAATTTTTTCTGTATATGTAGTTTCTGATGAAGATGGTTGGGATTGGATCTGAGGCATATCGGCTGAACGGTTCTCGAGATATTTTGAATTGAAGTTTTTTCGAAAATCGGCTGTATCTTCCAAACTTCTCATCCGATTTTATCGGGACGAAGCTCAAAAGATTCGTGTTTATGAGCTGAACAAACCCTCAATTTTTCAAATTTTTAGATGAAATTGTCCGTTTATTACATTGAAAAATGTATTTTTTTCTCAATATTTCCATAAAAAATCCAAAAAATGCCATTTTTCTCAATTTTTTTGAATGGACACCCCTATTTTTTATTTTCTTTTCTGAAAGAACACATATTTCTCTTTCAAATAAGCCCCTAATCATCTTCGTAGGACAATCAGAAACTGTACCCAAAAGGGAACATTCAAAGTGAAAAAGTGAACTTTTATGTAAAATTTTCTATAATTTGAAAATAATTGAATTTAATAAATCCCAATCGTTTTATCTTATATTTCAATTCATTATAACACGTAAAGAAAGAAAGATGATAGAGAAAATTCAGAGAGAACCATTCGGAAGCATTGTGCTAATTCATTAGCAGAAATTGAAAGAAAGAAATAGCGATTTGAAGAATAATGTCGAAGGAATAACGACGAACGCCTGCTTGTTTTTTTTTCGGGTTTTCTTTTATTCTCTCTTCGTTGTTATTTTATCTTCTCTATACTCCAATTCACAACTTGTGTGGAATCAATTATTCATTGCAAAGATAAAAAGCATAGTTACTTCTTGCTACAAATTCGTCAACCACCGAAAAAAAAATGTAAGAAAAATAATTTCTGTCACGTTTTATTATTTATCTGTTTTAAATACACCTTCTTATCCCCTCTCTTTCATTCGGTTCTTGTTTATGTTACTCTATTTTAGTACTCTTCTACTATTCATTGTAATTGCATTTTTCATTCATATTATCCACGATAATGTGATGATCTTAACTTTGTCTTGAACTTTCAAGATTATTTGCACTTTGAATAGGCAATAATTTTGTTCATTTGATGTTTGATTCACAGTGAATAATTATTTCTCATACAACAATAAATTTTAATTCATTCATTTTCAATTCCGTTTGGAGAGAGTGAAATTGCGTTCAATTGAGTTCAAATTGAGTTCAATTCCGCTGAGAGAGTGAAATTGAATTGAGAAGCATTGAGATAGAATAAGAAGAGAATAAACAAGTTATAAATAACAAACGATTACAAGTGCCACAAATTGCTAACAGAGAGTCGTATCTCTAGCACTTGTGACCTCTTGTTTTCACTGGTTCTTACTGAAAGCAAAAAATGGTGAATAACGCATTCAATAAGGGACTACTTGTTTAGGGGAAGGTGGAACAAAACAGATGTGAGGGGTAAAATGGATCCACTCGAGTTTCTGATGTCTATATTATCGAAACACTCTTGAAATGAATAGAAATATTTGAGATAAATTGTTTCTCGTCATTCTATTGACAAGCTGGAGAAATTTGCAGTAGAAATCATGTGTTAGAAATCATTTTATTATGTATTCTTCAGAAATTCAACTCGATTCCCCAGGTATTCACGGGTACTATTCTAAAAAGCATTTTTCGTCTTGCAACTATCTTGAAAATCGATATTTTCCAATTAAAAACTTCATAAATCGATGGCAAATAATCTCACTTTTCATCTCCATTCAGAACTTTTACGCTACGACCAATAGAACCAGAATTATTTGGAAATAAGTGAATTTTTTAAAAAATGAAAAGAACACTCTCTTCAAGTCTTGACCTAAGAATTTGAATTCCTCAAAAATGCCAAAAAGTTATTTCTGACACATAATTTCGACTGTAAAGTTCCTCAGCTTTGCAATGGAATGACGGAGAAAAACTCAACTGAGGCTGTTTTGCCCAAGCTTCCCCTGGACAAGTGCTTTCCATTGGATGCGTTATTCACCATTTCTTACTTTCAATTTCTGCTAAAGCATTACCAATGTACTCCAGAATAGCTGCTCCTTAATTTCATATCAATTATCTCCATTAAACAAATTTCCTTCATCTCCGATTTGTTTTACCACAAAATAATGCGGGGAAGTCCATTAAATATGGATTGGAGTAAGAAAAAAACATACTTTATGTTACTTGGAATATGAAAAAATTGGAAACATGGTATTTGCGACTATTTGTTAACAAGGCGACGATATATATGTGATGAAACGAAAAAAAAAGTAAGTCAAATTGAGTAATATAATGTGAGTAGAGGGGCAAAATTAAATATAAAGAACAATGAGAGAGAGAGAGAGAATACAATGGGATTTGGTCGAATTTGCAAACGGAGATCCTTGGGTCGTCGTCGACATTCCTCTCTATTATACTTGAGTTTCGTTCTGGAGAAACATAGTGGAACCAGGGGGGTTATTAGATGAGAAGCCATGAAGAGAAAGAGGGGGAGAACCTTACCTCAGGAATGTAGACCCTGTCCGTTTATTTCTACTAGCCTTCTTATTTTTCCGGTAATTTTCCTTCCGCTTTGTTCTCCACTTTGAACTCAGAGAAATCATTTTGCTCTCGTCTCTCACTTTTACTGTACATCCCTCCACTTGACAAGCCACAATGATTTAAATGATCGTCTCAGGTATATGAATTTTAGAAGAATCAGAGGTGACCACCACCACCACCATCACCACAGACGCCAAAATACATGCTTCTTTCCCTCTCCATATTTTCCGTCACTCTATGACTCTTTTTTTTCTCCCTCTACTTTGACACTACCAGCAGCACCAGACACCTTCCAACAACGTTTCTTCAATCTTTCGACTATCTTAATATCCGACAAATAATTTATCAGTCATCTCTTCTGTCTCCTACTACATACTACTTTAATATCATTTTTTTTCTCGTCACCCGTCTATTTCAATTTTAACCATTGTCTCTTATGAACTGTGCTTTGTATCTCCTTTTGCACATCTTATTTCTCGAGATTATAAAAATGATGAAAGAACGTAGAGAACGAAGAGGACGTGTCAAAAAGCCGCAGGTTTTTTTTCCCTTTTGTCGTATTTCATTTATTCTTTTTTTGATATTTGTCATTCTTCACATACTCGTCACTTCCGACACCACTTGGATGTCCCATCATTTCTTCTTTCTTTTTTCTTGCATTGTCTCATTCTTTGTGTGGAAATGAATCAATACTGGTGAAAATTAATCCCACATGAGAGCAAAAAATGACCGATCCGGAAGTTGTAGGAGCGACAACTATATATATATGTAGGGGAAGGCGGGGTAATATGCCATAGCTAAATACACGTAACATGGTATGTCATATTGCCCGGCCTTCCCCTATATATAGGGGAGGACCGGGCTAAATGACATAGCATCTTTTTGAATTCGTCATTGCGAATTTTTCTTTTCCAATTTGACTGATTTCGAGGAGAATAAACCAATTCTACATTGTGTTTCCTGATATTATTGATCCTGGGTGCCCACGGGCAAAATGACATAGTGAAAAGTGGGGTAAAATGGACATTGCAATAGAACAGCTCGGGATAAAATGTTTTTTATGACTCCATTGGAAAATTAAATGAATTTTTGCTGCGAAACGAGTGTTGGGATTCATTTCTTCGGAATTTTCTAAAAATCGGGCTATATTAGCCAAGATTTGAAGGCAGAAACCCCGCCTATTACATGAAAAATTTTAATTTTCATGAATATCTCCGGTTCTAGTTATTGTAGTCAGGTCTTGTGTAGTTGGTCTCAAAAAAAGATGAGCTCATTTCTCAATAACCTATGTGTTTGAAATTTTTTCCAGATCTTTTTTTCGATTACTCATAGGCCATTTTCTGCAGATAAGTTTTTGTGCTATGTCTGAAACCTCAGTTGTATCTTCTGCAAACTCCATAAATCTGTGGGAAATGAGCTTACCTTTCATTTGAGATCAGCCCCAGGTTGATGCAGCCAATAAAACCGGAAATATCCGGAAAAATCGTAATTTTTGAGATGCAAAAAGTGTTTCACCTTCAAATCTTGATAGAAAAGATGGAATTTTCAGAAATTTCGGAAAATAAATACTTTCACATGATTTATATCAGAAATTTCCTTAGCTTCCCAACGGAATCATTAGAAAAAATTTATCGAAAATATTTTCACGGAATACGAGCCATTTTCATAAGATAAAACATCAAAGCTGTATCCGTTTTTTCACTATATGTCTTCTCCAACAGACTCTCTTTTATCCGAAAATAGTGAGAAAACATGAACTAAATTCATATAGATAAGAAATTATGCAACTGTAGCAAACATTTTTCCATCTTTTCATGTTTCTTCCCAAAATTTGGGTATGTCATTTTGCCTGCCCTATGTCATATTGCCCGGCGTTCCCGAACATCTCCTCTGCCCTTCTGCTGAAGTCACCACTTGGGTAAAGTTCCTCTCCGTCTGCCCCACCCCCTCCCTCCGTCAGTTTCAACCTGCTTTGCATTACATACTACTCGGTATTATTATCCCCGACAGCTATTCATTCGAAATTGAATCACGTCTAGATATCGAATCAATGCCGGATTTTTATCATTTTTTTTTTCTTTTTACCAATTCATCTCAGCAATCATTCTCCTTTATTTCGAAAGTTCTTGATGACAATTGGAAACGAAGATAGAATAGGTATATTTCATGGTTAGATGTGTGCATAAGGTTGATGGAAGACTCACGGCCGCTAACAAGGTATCACTATCATCACCAGCCAGTAGGCGAGTGAGAAGTAGGAAGAAACGAGATGGGGAATATAGTCGGGGGCGTGCTAACTGCCGTTGCTGGTTTATTATCTCTCGAAAATTTTTACCAACAATCCCCCCCCCTCCCCCCTCTCTCTCTCTTCGTTCCTTTCTTCGCTCTCTTCTTATTTTTACTCGACGATGGCTCTCAAGCATACGAATACACTCTAACCAGGATACAAAACCCCGACAAGGACTTCAGGTTCACAGGACTGCAAACGAGATCTCTCTCTCTCTCTCTCTCCCTCCGCGGTCCTATCAAACATCGGCGTGGGCATACGGAAGAGTGTAGAAAAGTTGTATCTTTTTATCAATACTTGAATATGAAAAAAAAATTATTTACTTGTTGCAAAAAGAACCAACAACATGTCTTCATTTTTAATTGAGGAAAAAATATTCAATTCATTTTTCCGTTATAACTTTCAATGCTATAGCTACTCTGATAATTCTATTCTTACTGGCGAAATTTCACAATTTTTTCCATCTTTTCCCTCCACTACCACCTCCCTCCTTCCCCTCGATCCCTCGAGCCTAGTCGTCAATTATAAAAATAAAAATTTGAAATAAAAAAACCACTCATATAATGAATCTATGATGAAAAATCAATAATGGATTTCCAAGTTCAAGCAGTTCAAGTCTTTTAGCTAAATTCCAATTCATACATAGTCTCTTCCTTCTCGATCGAGACACACCACAAGAAGGAAACAATAATAATGCGTTCAAGTGCAGAATGAGGCCAAGAAATTTGCCAGTGGCTTGCTACGAGAATTTTCATAACAAGATTTCATTCAAGCAAAGAGAGTACAAAAGCGAAGGCAATGATCTCTATCATACAGCAGAAACTGTTGTAAACTAATTTATCCTGATTCTATTTTTAAAGAACAGCTTGTCAAGTTTGATCAATCGAGGATTGAAATTAAAAAAAAATAATAATAATGGATTTTTCAATTGTTGATAGATGATAACAGAATCTCATATATTCCTGATAAATTTTATGCTTTCAGGATCACCACCGCCACCACCACTACCGTCATCGCCAGCACTTCTATTCACTACAACAAAAGATATTCGTGTGGCAAATGTGTCGTCACGAGGTGGTAACAACAAGGTGATAACAATAGTTAAGGATCTATCTCAAGGTGTTGCACTTGATTTCTATTGGGAAAAAAGACTCGTATGTTGGTCTGACAGTGGTCTCGAGATGATTCAGTGTGTAAAAACAAATGGTACATATTCAGGTGCTGCTTCTGCTGATCGTATAAGCATTGTTAATTCAAGTTTGATATCACCAGATGGTCTTGCTTGCGATTGGTATACGGGTAAACTTTATTGGACTGATGGTGAAAAAAATCGTATCGAGGTATCAAGTATAGAGAATGAGAAACAACGTAAAGTATTATTTTGGACGGATATATATGAGCCTAGAGCAATAGCCCTTGTACCAATGAAAAGCATAATGTTCTGGACTGATTGGGGTGATGTACCAAAAATCGAAAGGGCGGCAATGAACGGTGATCATAAGACACGTGAAGTTATAGTATCTGACGATATTTTCTGGCCAAATGGATTAACAATAGATTATGAAAATGAATTAGTTTACTGGGCGGATGGAAGATTGAAATTTATAGCAGTAATGGATTACAGAGGGAAAAATAGAAGAAAAATAATAAAAGAAGGCTTGGATTATCCATTTGCAATATCATATTTCGAACAAAAATTATACTGGACAGACTGGAAAACATGGTGTATTCATTCACACGATATAAGATCAACTTCATCATCATTATCAGTATCACAACAGAGTTCATCATCGCATCCACGTGAATTGATTCATGGTGAATACATACCGGGAGACATAGAAGTATGGGATTCAAGAAGACAGCCGTATTCTGATAATCCTTGTCGTCACAATAATGGTAATTGCTCAGATCTTTGTTTACTCAGTACAGATTTACGTACTGGTGGTTACAGTTGTGCCTGTCCAACTGGCGTTAAACTAATTGATAATTATACATGTGCCGAGCGGGCTGAAGAATTATTGCTAATTGTTCAAAGAAATGAAATTTGCAGATTATCACTTGATTCACCCGATTATACAAATTTTGTATTACCATTGACTGGGATTAAACATGCCATTGCCATTGACTTTGATCCTGTTGATGAGATGTTATATTGGACAGATGAGAAAGCACGTGCAATAAGAAGAGCATATTTAGATGGATCTGGACAGGAGGATATTGTTATCACTGAAGTTGTTAATCCAGATGGTCTAGCGATTGATTGGATAGCCAGAAACATTTACTGGACCGATACAGGTACTGATAGAATCGAAGTCGCAAGATTAAATGGAACAAGCAGACGAGTTTTAATCAATGAAGATCTATTAGAACCTAGAGCAATTGCATTAGCACCTCAACTTGGTTGGATGTTTTGGACAGACTGGAATGAAAAACGTCCAAAAATTGAGCGTAGTAATCTTGATGGTAGTGGAAGAACTTTATTAATAAGTAAAGATATTGTTTGGCCAAATGGAATAGCGCTTGATTTAGAAAGGAAAAAGATATACTGGTGCGATGCAAAAATGGATAAGATTGAAGTTTGTAATATGGATGGCTCGGACAGACGTGAAGTAATTACGGATAATCTCCCTCATCTGTTTGGTTTGAGTTTGCTCGGGGATTATTTGTACTGGACTGATTGGCAAAGACGCAGTATAGACAGGGCACATAAACTTACTGGTGCTGATCGTGAAGTAATTGTTGATCAAGTACCAAATGTAATGGGCTTGAAGGCAGTTCATCTTGGTAAAATCTATCATGGTACAAATCCTTGTGCTAAGGACAATGGTGGCTGTAGTCATTTGTGCCTCAATAAACCTGGTGAGAACTATGTCTGTGCTTGTCAAATTGGATACGAGCTTACAAAGGATAAAAGAACTTGTGTCATACCCGATGCTTTTTTATTATTTTCAAAGAAAGATAATATTGGAAGGATAAGTATTGAGAATAATGCAAATAATGATAATATTATTCCATTGACTGGTGTAAAAGATGCAAGTGCATTAGATTTTGATCTCGAACAGAATAGAATTTATTGGACTGATGTTAAATTGAAAGCTATTACCAGGGCATTTATTAATGGCTCTGATGTAGAGAGAATAATTGATTTAGGATTAGATCAACCTGAAGGATTGGCAGTTGATTGGATATCGCATAATCTCTATTGGAGTGATACAGGTACAAGGAGGATTGAGGTAATAAGACTATTGGTAGATGGAGGAGGATCATCAAGTAGGAAAATTTTGATTTGGCAGGACCTTATTGAGCCACGTTGTTTAGCTCTCGATCCGGCTCGGGGCCATATGTACTGGAGTGAATGGGGAAAAACTGGAAGTATCGAGAGAGCGGGATTAGATGGAAGTTCTCGTCAGATTATTATTTCTAATATTGGAAAAACCCATGGATTAACTATCGATCATTCTGCTCGAAAGCTATACTGGGCTGATCTTTATACACCTGCTATTGACAGTTTTGATTTGAAAACAGCAAAGAGACGAGCTATTATAAAAGAAAATATTGTTTATCCATTTGGAATTACACAGTATCTTGATTATATTTACTGGACAGATTGGAATACGGGTGATATAGAACGGGCTAATAAGACAACAGGTGGAAATCGTACTAAAATTCATAATAAATTAGAGTCAGTTACGGATATTTTGGTTTTTCATGCTTCTAGACAAGCTGGATGGAACCCATGTGCTATGAATAATGGAGATTGTAGCCATATTTGCATTGCACTGGCATCTAATGCCCCTGGCAATCCATCGCATTCTCACAAGTGTACCTGTCCAACCCACTACAATCTTGCAACGGACAATAAAACTTGTATTGGTAAGTAACTTGTCATTTATTCAGCTGGACGAGAGCTAGAGGAAAACTTGCATTTCATTTATTTATAAAAAAAAAAAACGATTTTATTTTAGCTCCAAGGAATTTCATGGTGTACAGTCTACGGAACGTAATGGGTCGATTCCTCCCTGATGTCGATGACTGCCCAGACATGATCCTACGTGTTCAAGGTATTCGCAACGTCAGATCAATAGAATTCGATCCAATAACCCAGCATATTTACTGGATAGACGGCCGCACAATGTCAGTCCGGAAAGCCTTGGAAAATCGAACTCACTCGTCACCAGTGATAATCTCCGGTGGTGGACCAGCAGGATCTCATCCGTTTGATCTAGCCCTTGATCCACTTGGTCGTCTCCTCTTTTGGTCGTGCATGGAAAATAATGCAATAAATGTCACACGATTAGACAACAATTCTGCACTTGGCGTTGTTGTCAAAGGTGAAGGTGAAAAGCCAAGAAATATCGCAGTTCATCCGGAAAGACGTCTTTTATTTTGGACTGATGTAGGAGGAAGTAGAATGAAAGTCATACAGAGTGGAATGGACGGAAAAGAACGAATCAAAATTGCCACAGATTTGGAGCAACAGCCAACAGCTCTAGTTGTTGACATTGTTACAAATCAAATATTTTGGGCGCATGGAAGACAAATTGAATTCTGTGAAATTAATGGAAAAAATCGTCGAACCTTAATGACTGTAGAGGAAGAACAACAAGGGTCAATTGCATATTTGGCAATTCTCAATGATTTTTTATACTGGTTCAATCGGGAAAATTCAATGGTTGAACGAGTAAATAAAACATCTGGTGCCAATAGCAGAAAAATAATGATGGTGAATCGTGCTTTATCGGATCTTGTAACAGTCCGAACTCCCGATGATGATGTCATGGAATCTCATATCTGCAGTCCCTCCAGAGATTACGGAGGCTGTTCACATTTTTGCCTAGTAGATAGTAGCGATGAAATGAATATAGCAACAGTGAAATGTTCTTGTCCACAATATTTAGTCTTGTCAGAGGATAGAAGAACTTGTCGGGCTGCCCCAGCATGTGGAGCTGATCATTTTACTTGTGCCGATTCAAGTTCAGCTCTTGCAAAGGATTGTATTCCGGCTACATGGAAATGTGATGGTCAAATTGATTGTCCCGATGGTAGTGATGAATTGGGATGCCCTGCTTGTGGACATGAACAATTCAGATGTCAGAATGGTCAGTGCATTGATATATCGCGGGTATGTGATGGAACAACTCAATGTCAAGATGGATTGGACGAGGCTCATTGCTGTCAACCTGGTCAATTCCGTTGTACAATAACACCTTTATGTATTGCTGGGACTGCAGTTTGCGATGGATGGGAAAATTGTGCTGACGGAAGTGATGAATCGACACATGTTTGTGCTTCAGCTAATAATCAAAGACAGCAGGACATTGGTAGTGGTGGCGATGGTGGCACTTTACCAGCAATAGTTACGGAAACTGGGAAATCAGCCTATGTGATAGTTGTTTTAGTTTGCATTGGAGTGGTAAAAATTGCTGTACTTGGTTTCTACTATTGTAGAAAAAAACTTGCTGGCAATGATGAACTTCCGGATATATGTCTTCATGATTCTGCTGGAGATCCATTATCACCGAAGCCTGGACGATCGGGCGGAAAATCAACGGCGGCGGTGGTTCAGTTGATGCAGAAGAATGGAGCTAAAAATCTTCAAGCTGGATTGAAAACTGTTAGGATGTCAACATTAACGGGGGGAAGCAGTATTGGATCTAGTTATGATCGCAGTCACATCACAGGTAATTAACACACACACTCACACACGTACACAGGTCCTTCTAAACAAAATGAACAAATTAATTTTGAATTGAATTTAATTATCCTTGCTCAACATTTTTTTCATTTATTTTTCATATCAAGGGGCATCAAGCTCGACTCGCGGAAGTTCTGCTGGTGGCTATCCGCAGGAGACCCTCAACCCTCCACCAAGTCCAGCAACTACAGCAAACTCGACTCGCTGCTCCAGTAGCAATGCCTCCCGTTATCGCCCATATCGATATTATCGAAGTATTAATCAACCACCGCCACCAACACCCTGCAGTACTGACGTTTGTGATGAATCAGATAGTAATTATCCAGCAACTCGTTACAGATACGAGAGTGAACCATTTCCACCACCACCAACTCCAAGATCCATTTATCACAGTGATACAGCAATGAGTTGTCCGCCGTCACCAAGCTCCAGATCATCAACATACTTTAGTCCACTACCACCTCCACCGTCCCCAGTACCGTGAGATTTTTTTTTTCTGTTTTTTATTATCATATATTAGAATATTCAATATCTCTCTTAGGGCAATGTCAGAGAGGATTTTCCTCTTGCAGAAAATCGCGATTCTACACATGACAAATTCCCATCGTTGATATCGTCGCCTTGGTAACAAATGGTCGCAAGACATTTTACTAATTTTTTCGTATTGCAAATGATGATAAGTCGTATTTTTTTGTCTTACTCGAATCAACATCTCGTGGGCTTACCTCCCATGAATCCAAGAAAAAAATTATAAATGAGAAACGGTCGCAAGTGCCCCAAATTACTAACCGAAAATCGTATCTCTAGCACTTGTGTATTTTTGTTGTGATGGGTTCATACTGGAAGTAAGAAATGATGAATAACACATGCTATGGGGGTTGTCTATTTATTTAGGGGAAGGTGGAGCAAAAGAGACACGAGGGGTAAAATGAATATCAGTGAGTTTTCCAAGTCTATAGCATGAAAAACTCTTGAAATTACTAGAAATATTGGAGATAGGTTGTTTCTTGTCATTCCATTGAAAAGCTTAGGAAATTTGCAGTAGAAATCATGAGTCAGAAATGATTTTTTTTTATTTTTTAGAAATTCAATTTTTTTGGTCGAAGTTTAAAGAGGTACCACTCCTTTACATTTTTGATAAAATTCCTTTTTTTCAACATATCTCCGGTTCTATTGGTCGTAGTATGGGAATTCCGAATGGAGATGGAAGGTGAGTTCGTTTGCCATTGATTTATAGGGTTTTTAATTGAAAAATATCAATTTTTGGGATAGTCATGGGGCAAAAACTTATTTTCACGATAGTGTCCATAGATACCTTAAAAATCGATATTTTCAAATCTAGAACCCCATAAATCAATGGCAAATGATCTGGCTCTTCATCTCCATTCAGAATTTTTACGAAAATCAATAGTCGCACGAGCATCATTAATTTTTCCAAGTATTAAAGAACAGTAAAAGCAAAGAGATGTAAAGATAAAGATAAGGTTTTTTTTTACTTTTACATTGGTAGTTACATCATTTTGGTATTTGCATTTATAGAAGAAAATATTCAGAGTGTTATACCTATAATAAATTTTGGCAGTGGTTCTAGAGATTCGACTTTTTGATTTCCATTCTTAATTTTTTTGGCACTTGTGACCATTTGTTACTAAGACGACGATATCATCAAGTATTTAGTATAAGAATTCTCAACGATTCAAGTTATACTTTATATCAATCATATAATTCTTCCTTCATCCTCCAAATATCTTGTATATTCATCTTATATTTAATCATATAATAATTGGTGCTACAGCAATCTCCATGTAGAGAGATACAATATCAAAAGAAACAAAATGCATAAAGTATACATAATATAAGAAAAGAAAAGTGCAAATAGTTGTTTTTTTATAATTGAGACTTTCTTGTACAACTAAAAGGGGAACCTCCAGTGCCTAGTTATTACTAATGTTAATTTTTTTAGTAAATTATAAAGAAAAAAAATACAAAATTATCATCATGATACAATGTAAATATTGGGCATGTAAATATAAGAATTATATTGTGTGAATGGACTTTAAAAGTTTTAGTCAATTCTACTATATGACTATCAAGGTGACTATTTATGTAAAATTGTGTACATGACTGACTATATCATTTGTCGCTTCGTTTAATTGCCTCTGAAATTATTCTTTCTATAATTTGCTGCATAGATTATTAGTACTGCAATTAACTATTTTTATTCATACTTTGTTAATTGTGATGAAAAATATATCATATTGTATTATATTCTCGTTATTATCGTCAAAAAGAGAGAGAGAAAGAGAGAGTGAGAGAAAAAGGAGAAGAAAGAGAACAAAATACATAGATTTTTTCTCTTACCTAATGAATGTTTCATGAAACCAAGAGCTGCTGCTCCGAGTATAAATGATAGTCAAACACTGTCCATCGATTGTTTGTTGTTGTACATTGAAACGGAAAAAAAAACATTATGGATTTTTCCATGTTACTGCTGCTGCTGTTATTGAACATTATACTGTAATAATTGTTTATCATTAACAAAAATTTAATAAAAAACAACGAGCGTGTGCCATAAATATTTTTCATCTTCGAATTCATAAAAGTATCTCATTAGTGTGCAGAGTTATAGGTAAGCTCGATGAAAATTTGCTTTGATAATGAATGCGAAGGAAAAAAACCTGTATTTATAACAAATCATATTTTCCCAGCATTAAATAATTGTAAACAGTTTTTCTACGTTTCTCTACTGATTTCCTTTGTGCGTGTGTCTGGTGGCATGTACATATCATATTATGGACAATATTTCCATTATTATCCCTTTTGTATAATGTATAAATTTGTACAAATAAAAAAGAAAGAAAAAGCAATTGAAGATAAATTTTTATGTTGTATTTTGAGTCTGTTTTGTGATTTTTTTTCCCATTACTTCTTCGACATTATTACTTCCATTTGTTCGATGAGTTTTTATATTTCCCGAAGTTATAGCCATCTTTCTCCTCTTGAGAAGACAATTCTTCATCTAGGAGAAGTTCGAAATTGCCCATTGCCTCTGTTGTTGGACATTTGTTCCATCTAACACTGTGAATAAATGCAATTTTTTCTTATTATAATCACATACTACTATATTCTTGAGGGACTGGAAAGTCCGATACTGAAGGAAATTGATAATATTTCAATTCAGTTGAGCCGCTCGTGACTGGATCACGCATTTTATTCTACCTCTTCTTCCATCATACTTACTCAGGTACCCCATCAGGTGGTAAAACAACTGAGACAATGTTATCAATTAATTTGTACTTCAGTATTCTATCATTGACGGTAGTTGATGTTAATGAAGGTGAGGCATTTACCTGAATGAAAAAAAAAAATGAAGCACCATAGTTTCGTGGTAAATGCGAAACTTTCTTATGATAAACTATTAATTTACCTCAATTAGCCAAGGTTTCAATTTATTATCGATAATAATATCATAGCCATAACACTCAAAGCAATGTCGATCATTGGCCATAACTGGAGCGACAGCTTTCAATGAATGAATAATGCACCAAGATATATTTGCAAAGAGCTTTTCAGTTACAGCCTTTCCTCTAGTACTTTCCAGATAGAGACGAAGATTTTGAACGCTCAGTTTACCTCCATGTAGACTATTGTATTCGTCCTAGAGAATCGAATTAAAAATATTTTTTTTCAGACTGGAGCCACACAAGCAGGTAATTCAAGGGAAATTAAACCAATACTTACTCCGTGTTTTTGGACAGAAACATTTGTGAGATGAACATACATATTATCAAGCTCTTGAATACTCGTGTCATACTTGACTGTACAGAATCTACAAAAGCCAAGTTTGAATAGATAAGCTTTCAGTGGCCGAAAAGATGTTATTAAAACGTACAAGCGAAGATCAAATTTTTTACCACCTATTAAGAGTGGATTATCGATGTATCTGAAAATTTAAACCAATATCCCATGTAATCGAAATATTTTATAAAATTTTCATATCTCTTTAAATTATAATGATTTTAGATTCTTAAATATCCTTTATATATACCTAGATATAACGTACGATTCTTTTGATAAATTTGGATTGAACGGATTTTTGGCTTCTCGCGACCATTTTTTTAATTTACTAAGTTTATTGATTAGAAATATTCCAGCGCCTTGAGATTTACCGCAGGGTTTCATAATCCATGTGCTTTGTGGAGATTTTCTGTATTCTTCGACAAACATATTGTAATCTATGATGATGATGAAGGAAATCAAAAAACAAATCGTGTTTTAGCATATATTTCTACAAACCTCCTCATCAAAATGATATCAATTTCATCATCAATCATTAAATCATACCTGCAGGTAATACAAATGTAACAGGAATAAAATCAAGATGTAGATACTTCCCAGGGCCATCTCCACGTTCTGCCAATGGACTTCCTTCCCTCTCGAGGTCTTTCCGATATCTTTTTATATTTTTCACCAATAAATCTTTTCGCGTCAATTCATAGTGATTTGGAAAATGATTTATCGTTCTATGTAGAACAAAAAAAAAAAAACTCATGTAACCAAAATACAGTATTGGACAAAATTATTATAGGTTGAAATATCATATTGTATTTTATTACTGATTATCCCCCATTCGATATCCGGTCTCTACACTGAATATATTCCTACATGACTGGGTCACTGCCCTGAAAAATTCAATTTTGAATCATGTATTATATTATGCAATGATTACTTGAAATTGGTGCAATCATTATTCGCGAGATTCGAATTCTCTGATGATCCCCCATTGACGCAATTTGGCGGAATTTGCACGTTGTCACCAATGAAATATGTGTCAAAATTTTATTCTTGAGAATTTTTGAAAAAATTCAACTTATTGCATAAAAATTCAATATTTCGATGCAATCACGAACCGTTTAGTCGTTGCAAGTGACTTTTTTAAATGAAAAATCAGATCATTTACCATACCCAATCGATTTTTATAAAAAGACCCACAGCAAACTTGGAAATTGATGAAAATTAATCTAAAATTACATGAATCAATTGCAAATAAGATGACACCTTGCATTTAAGATCAAGGATCCCTAGTTGCTCGGCTTGCCGATGAAATCGTCAAGGAAATTCCATCTCGAGTTATTGCAAATTAGTATTTCAAGCTCGAGTAAGTAAGAATATGTAATTACCAGTAAAAATTCCAATCATCTTCAGGACTAACTTGAGTCCAGCCTCGCTTTTCAAAATTATAAACAATCACCGACTTGTCCATGTCTGTACAGAAGGCTACCCTCATTTTATCAATTCCAACTGTGGGTACTCTGAATTCGAAATGAAAAAAATAATAATAATAATAATAATAATAATAATAATAATAATGATACGAATATGATGAATCTCTTCATTCTATTGAGACTCACCTGCCATAAATTGTTGACAAATTATTATTATTCCCTGATCGTTTATTATCAGTATTAATAACCGTTTGATTTGCCATGATTAGTTTCAGAACCGACGAGTATTGTGTTTGATCGATTAACAAATCCATGGAAACAAGATTTATCGAGTAATAAAAACTGCAACTACTATTCTTGAGTAAACTGCAATTCTTTCATAATTTTTTTTTTCCCCCAGCTAGGAGCATACAAAGATTAAACGTTTCTGCTTTTTTTTTACATGAAAATAAAAATAGAGTAGAGAAGAAAAAATATGATAGCCAAACTTTAAGTTTCCCAGTTAAAAACGAATCGCGGCACACGCGTGCGCTCTTTCCTCATTCCTACCATCTCACTCTCTCCTTCTCCCTTTTTCTCCGTTCTCATTGGCTGTGAATGTCTTCCTTATGTTTATATCTCGGCGGTATTTTGAAGGAGAATCATCCAAAACAAAGAAAGGCCAATTGTGATTTATTCCGTTGTGAGTCTTACGAGTTATACGATTATATAGATTCAATATTTTCATCAAGTTTTTTTAACTTTACTTGGAGAAAATGGTATGTTATATTGAAATATAATATAATAAACGTATTGGACATTTAATTCTAATTCATAATCAATTGAAATGAGAATTTTTCCAAACAATATACTTGGTATGCCCTGAATTTAAATTATATCAGAGTTGCATATGAGATATTTTACTCTTTAATTATTTTTTTTTTGATCTGCAATTGCGTCACACAACTGATCGCCCCTATATCCCTGATTTGAATACTAAATAATAATAATTATAAATGAATGATTATTTATTTCATATACAGTCTGGATACACAAAGATGCTTGAAAGACAAGAGCCCAGGGAGAATTCGTGTGCCACCATGACCTCGTCAGACGGTGACAGCAACGATGGTGGTTTTCTGAATTCAGAAAAATCATCCACTGGCAATTGTCCATGCAAGAGACCGAGGGCCCGTGTTCTCTGTTCGGCCTGTGGATTCATCACAGCTGGACGAGTACGATATCCTTGTGAGAAACATGGAAATGTCAGTGTATTTAATGAATAATTTCAAAAAATTTCAAAAACTATATTTCAGTCAGACTTGTTGAATTTGACATTACTTTTGCAGGTCATATTCATCAACGACTACAGCAAGTGCCCCATGTGTCGAGTTCACGACTTCATGCTTGTTGAATTTTGAAAATTCAATGACAATTATTTATTATTACTGGCAGCATATGACAAGTTCAGAGAGCAATCTCCATACAAGATAGACTACAAAAAAGAGATAGAGACAAGTTGAAATTTTAAGTCAACTCGAGCAGAAAAATACTCAGATAATTTCTTCTTTCTTCACCAGTAATTGAGGCTAGACCTTTTACTAAAGTTTAATTCATTAATTAGAATACAAGTAAGAATTTGTTAAGCCTAATGTTCACGTATTATCAACTAAGAACGATTAACAATTATTTTCCGTTCTTAGAGAAAATAAATGCTCCTTTATTTTCATTTGAACATTTGCATTTCATACTTTTAATCATTTAACAAAAAAATTCTAATCATTCTAAATAAATCGAATCTCAAATCGAATGTGGCCATCTTGAATCGTTAAATTTCATGGGGGAGAAAAAACTTATGCTGTTTCAATTTCAAAATATTTATTGATTCACTTCTGACAAAAAAAAACATTATTATTAGATTGAAAAATATCTTTTCAATTTTTCAACTGCCTAATGAAATTGCTCATTCAAAAATCCTGAAAAAATCTACGGAATTTTCTGGATTTAATGAATAGCACACATGTTTTCAATGTGATAATAAAGTTATGATTGAGATGCTTGCAAATTATTAGATTCCAAACCATCCAGGAATTCCAGGCTTATTGTTATTTTTCAAAAAAGTTTTGAAACCATTCTCCATTTCTTTAATATTCTTTTTCTCCTCTTTTTCCTCCTCAATTTTTTCTTCAGTTGTGAAAAGATTAGGAAATACAAATTTCTGATCCTTTGGCTGTAATATAAAATAAAAGGAAGCTATATCGAAATGAACTAATGAAAATACTTGATAAATTTCAACTCATAAAATGAACTAAAATTATGAAATATTCGTACTCACTAGTATTGCATATGCAACTTTAATATCGTCTTTTTTAATGATAGTTCCATCATTTCGAGCCCGTTTAAATTCTCCCATCTGAATTCTTGTTCTAATATCCATTGTTTTGATTTTATAAATTTTTTCTAAATAATTTTTGACATCGTATTTTGTCATTTCCATTGCACAATGAAATTCAACGACATTTTCTGGCAACTTGTGCTTTCCTTTGACGAGTTTCATCCAAAAATTTGGTAGAAAAATTCTCAATTGAGGATTACCTTTCTGATAAAGTGGATACCTATATTGGAATAATAAGTATTCAAGTAGAATATAACGATACATGTCATGGAGCCTTGGAAATAGAAGGAATCATTATATGATTAGTTTTTTATACCATCTTGTCGACATATTTTTGTTGTTATGCGCTTTTGTTCCAATAGTAAATTTAAATTATTTATTTTTGTATTTTTTTTTAAATTGATGAACTTGATGAATTATATGAAAATTTAACCAATAAAAAAAAATGCTACTCTTATACTCTCCATGCAACTCTATATTGTCGAAATAGCCAAAGAGGTAACTTCCAAACTCCACCCGAAGCTAAAATTTATATGTTGTAGCATAGGAGCCGAATATTTCCGAGGTTACTTCATTTGCCAGTACGACAGTATTGAAAATGTACAGTTTCAGTGACAGGAACTATACATTTTCAGGGCTGGCAGCGCATTTCGGAACATGCCCATACACGTAGTTGGTACCAGTGGGAATTTGAGAGAGAGAAACAGTACACTCATACACATCACTCTCGTCTGTGTGTGTGTTTGTGTGTGTGAAATATTCTTCCCATAATCGACCATTTTTATTATCCCTCGACCGACATTCTTTCTGGCATCCTCGCCACCGGTCTAATCATTGTGTCTAAATTTTTTTGACTCAAAAAGTTCATGAAATTATATAATCTACAAGGTTAAAATTGAAGCCCTATATATTTAGCATTTTGATTTACCAAAAATTAGTTGAAAATGAGTACCACCACGACCACCACCACCACCACCGATAGCATCGAAAAGTTGTACAAAAATTTTGGCATTTTAGCTGACGCCAAAGAGAAGCTTTCCGAGGTAAGTTGTGAATTTGAGATGTCTCGTATTATTATTAATCATTTTTCACGTTGATTATTGTTTTTATTATTATTATGATTATTATTATTTATAGCATGAAAAGGAGTATTTGGAAATATTAACAGCAGTTAAGGGAACCCCGAAGGAAAAACGTTTGGCCTCGCAATTTATTGCAAGATTTTTTAAGCACTTTCCGAAACTAGCTGATCAGGCTATTGATGCACATTTGGACCTGTGTGAAGATGAAGATATGGCTGTGTGTATTATTAAAAGAATCATTAATACTATCTCATAAAATCTGTATTATAAAAATATTTGTTGAGTATTTGCCTATTTGATGAATGAGTTTTCGATTGGTTAATATTATTATCGATAATTCATATTTTTTTTTTTTAGATACGAAAGCAAGCAATCAAAGATTTACCAGCACTTTGTAAAGACAATAAAGAGCATACACCAAAAATAGCGGATATTTTGGCCCAATTACTTCAAGCTGAAGATCCAACAGAACTTGCAGTAGTCCACAATAGTATTATGTCATTATTGAAAAATGATCCTAAAGGTATAGCAAAATTTCTCAGTGAACATTAATATGGAAAGATAAATTATAATTTTAAGAATTTTACTCGAAATAAATTCAACATTTATTAAAATAATACTGTTGAATAAATTCTCTTCTAGGTACTCTTAATGGATTTTTCAGCCATATTCTGAATGGTGATGATGGTGAACGTGATTGTTGTATCAAATTCTTAGCTACTAAATTAAAATCAATTGGACATGACGTTATAACGAAAGAACCTGAGGATTTGCTGATTACTGAGTGTAAAAAATTACTGACTGTAAGTTTTTAGATTATTAACTAATAATGACATTATTAAGCGCCATTTTTTCAATTTTCTCATACGGCAAATGAAAAAATTCGCATTCTTTTTTCCTACTCCAATCGATATCTCATGGATTTTTCGTGCATGAATCAACGGAAAAAATTATAAATAACAAACAATCGTAAGTGCTACAAATTACTAACAAAGAGTTGCGCCTCCAAGCACTTACATCCTTTTCTTTTTACTGGCTTTTACTAAAAGGCAGAAATGGTGAATAACGCATCCAATAGGGGACTACTTGTTCAGGAGAGATGGGGCAAAACAAACGTGAGGGGTGAAAGGGATATAGTTGAATTTCTGATGTCTACATCATGAAAAACTCTTGACTTTAACAGAAATATTAGAGACAGGTTTTTTCTCGTCATTACATTGAAATGCTGGGAAAATTCGCGGTAGACATCATGAGTTAGAGTAAAAATTCCGAATGAAGACTAAAGGTGAGATCGTTTACCATCGATTTATAGGGTTATCAATTGGAGAATATCGATTTTTAAGATAGTTATGGGGTAAAAACTGATTTTTTACAATAGTGTCGATAAATATCTTGAAAATCGATATCTTTAAATTCAAAGGCCCATAATTGAATGACAAATGATCTCAACTTTCGTCTCCACTCGAAATTTCTACGCTACGACTGATAGGACCGGAGAGATGTTAAAAAAAAGGAATTTTTACAAAAATGCAGAGGGATACCCTTCAAACCTTGATCAAAAAATAGGATTTCTAAAAAATACAAAAAATCATTTCTCATACATGATTTCCACCGCAAATTTCCTCGGCTATTCAATGAAATGATCAGAAAAAAATCTATCTCCAATCATTTCATTCTCATGTCCATTTTGCTCCATTTTCCCTACTTTAAAAAATTTTTCAAAACGAATAGACGTAAGAGCGTTATTGATTTTCCCCTACATTAAAAAACAGTAGAAGCGAAAAGACGTAAACGTGGAAATAAGGTTTTCTCCCTTTACATTGGTAGTTAGGTCATTTTGTTATCGGAATTGATAGGAAAAAATGTTCAGAACCCATAAAATAAATTTTAGCAGTGGTTTGAGAAATACGAGTTGTTGATTTCCATTTTCGAGTTGTTGACACTTGCGACCATTTGTTACTAGGGCGACGATATGCTGAAAGAAATGATTTTCATAACCATGAAATAATAATTTCCTCGATAATGAGTGGTCCATTTTACCCTCCCATTATCATTATTCAATTTTTGATGTGGTCCATTTTACCACCTTCAAATAAATGAAAAAAACATTTTACCACCTCTGGTTCATTCCACCCCCCTCTCCCCTATGGAAAAATTTGAAAAAGTTACACAGAAATGAAGACATATTGGAGCATCTTCTCAAATTTTTTCAGATTTTTTCTTCATGTCCTTAACTTCGAAAAAAAACCGGAATAAGTTTGTTGCAGAGGTCCATTTTACCCCATTCTCCCCTATATATATATTTATATTCAACAATATTATATGTTTTCCTATAATTTGCAGGATGTAACGGCGAATGAATTTCATAGTATAATGGAAGTACTCGGCTGGACTAGACTTGGCTCAACTCTTGTTGGACAACAGGAACTCGTTGATATTACTATAGAACAAGCCGAATTATCTGTACCATTCAAACATAGCAATGTAGAGCAGCTGGACAGATTGATACAATGCATCAAGCATGCTCTTCCTCATTTTAGTGTAGGTTTCTTGTTTTATCTCTTCCTTTCTCTGACAGCATTTATTGATGCTCTATTCAGTAATCAAAGTGATAATTATATATCATTTCCAGGCACAAATCGATTCTTCAAGATATGTATCGTACATTTGTATGGAAGTATTGCCTCATTTGTCATTAATATCAGCACCAGATGGTCGTGATGCTCAATTAATTATCCTCAAATTACTTGCTGAATTGATTATTTTCTGTGGAAACATTGAAAAACCAGAGGAAAAAGTGCAGCAATTGTACAATGCCCTTATTGTAAATATCCCTACATTTCTTTTATTTCCTTAGAACATAAAAACTATATTATTATTTATTTAACAAAAACTGTTTTTTGTATTGTTCTATAGACATATATGCCACTACCGCCATTATCATCAGATAGTACGGATATAACAGAAGTACCAAAATTACAATTCAGCCATGTGGAGTGTTTGATGTATGCATTCCACAAAGTTTGCAAGCAAAGTCCAGAATTTCTCACAAAGGATCCAGAACAACTCAAGGAATTCAAATTGAGGCTTCAATACTTTGCGAGAGGAATACAAGGATATATTAAGAAATTACGAGAAGCTATTAGTGGAAAAACAGAAGAGGAATTAAAATCAGAAGAGAATCAATTAAAGGTTGTTGCACTGAAAACAACCAACAATATTAATACACTTATCAAGGACCTGTTCCACTCACCACCCAGTTTCAAGAGCATTATTCACTTATCTTGGAAGACTCCAGTAGTAGACAACAGCAAGAAGGTGAATATAAATTATAGAAAATGTTTTCATTTTTTTAACTAGTAGTGGGAGTACTTATCGTATATCATCATATTTGTTAAATTCAGCTGTCATATTATCAAATACGATGATAGAATTTTAATCACTTTTCTCGATAGCCGATGGAGAAAACATCATTTACACAAAAACGCCACACACCAATTACATTTGGAAATAATGATAGTAGTAGCCCAACAAAGCGTAATAAAGAGGAGAGACACGGTGGAAAGAGGGAAATTTATACTCCACCAAGTGGAAAATACAGTTCCAACATTTCTTCAGGTAGTTATGGTAAATATTAAATTTCATTCCATTTGAAAAAGAAAAAAAAATGGTTCTTGAATGATAGGTGCAATCAAAAATCCTTTTTCATTTCTTGTAGGTAACCGAGGAAGATTTAGGGGAAATCGTGCTGGTGGACGCGGAGGATTTCGAGGACCCCGTGGTGGTCGTGGTGGTTGGAGAAAGAATTCCTACTGATAAGGGACTTGATCATCATTCATCACTTTTTTCCAAAAATATCTACACCATCAAATAACCAAGTAAACAAGTACGAAAGAACGAAAAAAGAAGTGATGTCTTTGTAGAAAGGAATTTGTGTGTAGAGATTACCGATGGAAAGAGGGAAAAAAACGATTTGTGTAAACAAAATAACAAGAGAAAAAGTAATATCGTGCCGCTTCCAGGAGACTCTTTTTATCTACAGGACACAATAACAAAGAACGTCTTTATGTTTCGTTTTTTTTTTCGAATAGAAAGTTTAGTGTAAGAATTTCGTGAGTGAAAGGTTACTGTTTTTATATTTTTTTTTTTTTTGAGTAATTCCTCAGTCTAACAATGAATCAATTATAGAGTGATGGATTATTTTCTATACTCTCTTGAAGTTGTTATAACTTTTGAATTTGGGAAACAAAAATATCTCTGAGACAAATGGACTGAGAAATTGAGGAAAATGAATATAAATCTGTGTGAACAGTGATAATAGACTTGAGCGAAAATTTATATTTTCCGTAAAGAAAATCATTAATGTTTCGATATGAAAGAACAATTTTTCGACGAATGTAAAAAAACACCAAAAAAACAAAAACTGCAGCCAGTTTGCACACTCCTGAACAACATCTCCTCATCTATGGTAGATTATACCTAGTTATCTGAATTCTACAACCCCGCCCAACCTATGCCCCTATCATGTATTCCCACAATATGAACATTTTTCTTATGTTGACAGGATACGAATTGTTGTGCAGTGGAATTGTCTATGGAAAGCCCATCTGATTGTCTATCATCATCTTCATATTTTCTGAGTGTTTTCCTAAAATCAAAGAAATCGTTTTCCATCCATTTCTCTCAATTTTTATACCTGAATAAATAGCTCATCTGCCAATTTTTCTTTTTTTTTTGTTTTTATTTTCTATTTTTTATCATTTAAACTATTCATCCATTGAACGTTAATTTCGGAAAGTCATAAATAGAATGTTACAATTAAATAAATTCTATATTAGAGGAAAACATAGTTTCTTTGATTTAGAGGAGAAGATTATAAATAAATTCACTCTTTTTTCAGGTTTTCTACTTCTGCGTCCCTCTTATGTTAGAAGTGAAAGACGTGGCATATTTCAATGAGGAGACAAACACAAAATTATTTCTCCATTTCAGAACTACTGTGTGAAGGATCATAATCGAACATATATCTCCGCCTTCGAGGAAATCCAGAAATAATCATAAAATATTGAATTCTTTCAGATTTATTAATTTTTCTCTTGTCTTGCTTATACTTGTGTATAATTCAGATATTTTTCGTTAACTCTTCGTATTTTACTGGTTATTCTACTGCTCTTTTTCTTTTTATTCATTTTATATTCTAAACAATATAGGAATTGGGTAAGGTGAGTCTAATAAAATAAAAAATTTTTGTTCAACCTTTTGTTCCCCTCCTACCGGACCCCTACATTTATCAGATTTCATCTTGTACCACTTTTCATTGTAAAATCCTAAATATCTCAATAAAGAAAATTACGAATACGAACTAATGAAATGTAAACGATCTGATTACATAAACCCCTTTTCATAATTGTAATTTATTTTTGAAGAAGATATCTACTATTATTATTATTATTATTATTACCATTCTTGAATCGTGAGATCAATATTCTCATTTCCAATATTATAGAAGAAAGTAGGATAAAATGGACACTACTCCAATGAAACGTCGTCTGAGATGGATGGACCTATTTTTACCAGATTCTATTGAAAGGCTGAGGAAAATTCCGGTGGGAAACCTCGATGTGTCAGGATCATTTTTTTTTCAGAAAATTCTTACTTTCTCCATGATATTTATCCGGTTCCATTCATCGTAGCGCCCTAGGAGCGTAATTGAGAATGAAAGGTGAAATCGAATTATCCACATTTTGTACAAACTCCTCAGAGAGCCTCAGAGCCTCTTGATTTTCAGCTGAAATAAATTAATTTAATTTCCAAAAAATAAAATCGACACATGTTTTCCTCAGCTTTTCCAATGAAATCATCAAGAGAGAATCTATTTCAATTATTTTCGCTGATTTCTAAAGATTTTTCCATAATATAGCACATTATAATTCAAAATTGTCCGTTCTATACCCCCCCTCACTTTACCTTCCTCTATATCAGATGATTACATTATATAATACAGAAGATTAAAAGATAAGGACCATTCAATTCAGAATGTACCATTTGGTGTAGTCAATTCATCAATTAGCTTGCACATTATTCTGTCACTGGGAGAGCAGGCATCAATACTCTGTTGTTCAGAATTTAAGCTGTCAGAGCATTCCATAGCTTCGGGGTTAGTTGCAAGCTTAGAGTCCAATTCAGCATTATCAGGGAGCATTTGTAGTGCATGCTGAAGGATTTCCTGTACTTTCTCAAGATGCTTTTGAAATCTCAATGCAGTGTCGATTCTCTGTCTTCTTTGAAGTTCCATCATAACTCGTAAAGTTTCTCTGGCTTGATGAGGCCTGAATTCATTGAGTAGATGATGGATATGAATGAAAAGAAGGCTCAAATCTTCTACCTGTGGAGAGCAGTAGAACAAATACGAGAGATAAATTAACATTTAAGATATTTTCAATTTAAGAGAAAGAAATATTATATTTACTTTCTCAGCTCGTCTTGGACTATCAGGACACTGCACCAAAAGATCAATAAGATCCAGAAAATTAACAAGTAGTGAATGATTCAATTTTTTTAATTCCCTTCGACGATCAAAGTGTTGAGGATAGAGTCTTTTAATGCCCTGTGCTTCTAAAGGCCTAATAATTGTGTCATCAGCATTGAAAACATTGCCAAACATCGAGTAACTGTCATGAACAGGCGGTGGTGGTCTCGGTGCTCTCCCTCGTCTAACATTCTCATCAGTGTATAAATTTATGTATTGAATAGGTGGCAAGGGCAGTGAGCTCACCTGTACAGACTCTGCAGATGTCATTTTTATTTTTATTATTTTTGTTACAATGACAGAATCCTACAGTCTGCACACACTAGAAATGAAGGATTGAGGTTAGAAGAATTATAGAACTCAACAGTTTTTTATTATTCTATTTTCTATTATGTTTACCAAATATTTTCGAATGAAATTTCAGTGACTGACGAGCGCTTTGTGGTTCATTTCATCTCTTCTTCAAATATCTCCAATAATTACTCCAATATAGAGATCAGTGTATATATTATATTTTAACGAACAATACAGCACGATTTACTGTCTCAACCCCCTATGCCTCGCCTCCGCCACTACTGACTCATAGCGTACGGCCATTTTGTATCAAAACAAAAACACCCTCCCCCCCCCCCCCCCCCCCTTCTGTGTTGATCCACAGCAATGATCGGCATAGAAATTGTATTATCTCTACTATCATAACATTACTAAATAGTAATGCAGCGTGCAAGGAACAGGTATTGTAGTAATTTAAGGAAATTGATAAGAGCATTTATTCTGTAAGATTATTGAGCAAAAATATTTTTTTCATTGCTTCATGATGATTGGCTCTCGCAATAGTTGGCTGGAGGAATTTTGGACTCACGTAGTGAGGCATTTCCTGTTCCACAGATATGGCCCCCGCCCCCTCCTCCGATCACATCATGCAGCCTCATACACCTCCCGCAGCGTGAATTTCCGTAGCCTTTCGTTTTTGACAGATTGGAGTTGCGCGCGCGCGCTGCACCATCATTCCACGTGAATTTTTTTGTTGTTTTCCCTACGTGAATGCCGGTTGTTCTATTGTCGATAGCAATTGTTTATGTAGAATCGTTAATAATAATCGTGTGCATGGTAAGTTGATAAAAGTAAATCATCATCATTCATACACACTCGATATTTTTTCCCACCACAACGTTACATTATTTCTTTTTTCTTACATATTTTACCCTTTTCCCCGTTTTCACTCTGTCTTTGGCTAGATAAAACGACAAACTGGAAGTATAATATAATAATAATGAAAAAATAAATAAAAATTACTTGGCTTCAAAGTCATTGCATCATATTTATCACCATCACGGAAATGAGATGCTAAACACGTCGTGGATAACCACAAACTATTTTCACGCCTTCTTTCTTATTTTCTCAATATAATATAATATATAATACACTATTCCCTTTGAAATGATTCATTTGCATTCTGGTTGGTAACATGCAGAGACTATTACAATCTTGTATTGTTATACCTAATTTTGTTGCTTTTTTGTATCATCTTGATTCTTTATTTTTTGTTTTTTCTTTACCGTCTGGGCTATTAAAAATAGCAGGAATGCCGGTTTGCACATACTTCCCGAGATCGGAAGGTATTTTTCATTATCTCGGAGAGAAAAGGAAATTTTCATCACACCACTTTTCAAATACACATTGTACATTACAAGTGGCCCTATGAATAGATTTCAATTCTTCATAGATGGTTAAGCAAATTCGCTTTCTGTTTTCCATTACTCAATAAATATATTGAACATATGTTGGCTTTTTCCGGTATTATATTGTACTTCACTTTAGCATTTTTGTTTACAATTCCCAATAGCTTTCTAACCTCAAATAATGAAATTGATCCTTTTGATATTATTAAATTTTAATAATAAATCACAAGACCATATATTCGCAAGCAGTTTATCGTTTTTAAGACGTTACAGTCAATCAACTAGGTGATCATTGAACATTTATATTTCTTTCTGCATCAGGAACGATAAAAATGTAGATTGATAAAAAAATTTGAAAAAAAAAAAAAAAAAAAACCCGAATGATTCAGATTTAGCTATTTGTATAGGAAATTTCAAATGGAATATGGAAACCGAAAACACAATATCGAAACAACTGTGAATTTCTTTTTATTTTCAACAGGCAGGGTATCTCTCAGAATGGCGGGGAAGGACGAGAAGGAGTCGAAGGGTGATATTGTGAAACAGGGATTAATGGTGAAGCGTTCGCAAAATAAAAAACGTTTCACACCAATAAACTACAAACAGCGATGGTTCGTACTGACACGCCGTTACCTCGTATACTACGACAATGACAGTGAGGTAAATTGATTTTCGCCCTTCTTACTTTTCAATACTGAAAACTTATAAAGAAAAAAATCATCAAAAATTACATTAAAGAAATAATTATCATAATAGCTTCTGAATTTTATGGATTAGTTCATGTGCAAAACGGATTTATGATCTAAGATAGAAAATGAAAAAAGTTCAGATGAATGCGTGAAAACGTTCATGTTGATTTAATGTTTTTTTTTCTTTGTGAAAAAAATGTACAAAGCATTGAAGCAGAGAATACTGTCACGAAAATTCGTGTTTTCTCATTATTGCAAAAAGAAGAAAAAAAATTTGTAGTATTTACGCACGCGCAAATTAGAACAGCCCTCGTTCCTTTCCGTAAAATCTTCCATCCATCCCCTCTCAAGCGTTTCTCTATATCAGAGCACATTTCTGGATTCACGAGTTCAGTTAAGTCGAGCCGCGTACCCGCCCATGAATGGACTTGTGAGATGCTCAAAAGGCATTCCCATCGTCCGAATAATTTGAGTAATAAAAGATGATAATTTTCAATCATTCAATTTGAATTCCATGCCAAATACTCCAAACTCTCGTAATTACCATTGTGAAATAATTAGATTCAATATTTTATGGCAATGTGAAATGGGATTGGAGTTTCTCGAGAAATAATTTCTCATAGTAATAATATTATTATCTTGAGGACCAACCAATTTTTTCAAGGAATATAAATAAAAATATATAAAGTCAACAGCAAAGTGTTCACAGATGCGCGGGCGCGCGTTCTCGATCGATCTACGGGCGATCCCCGTTATTCCACTCAGGACAAACCTGCTCCCGGATACGCTCGGTCCATTACAGCCACTGTCGTTCATCAGATTTGAGAGTCGTCACTGTCGTCACGACACTGGTGATCACTTCTAAATTGCTACTCGCTAGATTTTTCATTTCGAAAAAAAAAAACAGAAAAAAAGAACTACCAATTTTTCCCTATTCTCCTCTATCACTTCCTCCCTGTACCTGGATGAACCTAAAGATTCCATCCACGAGTTTTCTTTTCGTCTTTCCATCTATTTTTCTGTTCTTCCTTCCGTCCTTCCTTCCTTCCTTCCTTCAACTGCCATCAACTTGAGGCAAATAAATTTACAAGCTGTTTAAGTTTGAGTCGAGAGAGTTTATAAGAGAGAACAGAGGAACTGAACACAGAGCTCCAACAATCCACGTGAAACATTGAATAAAATTGAATCAATTTCAAAGAGTGCCGTTTGAGACAAACAGAAAATTTAAAAAAAAATCACGAAAAAACGAAGAAATATTAGACATTAATAAAGTGAACTTGAATTGCAATCCAAGTTGGACAACGTGGAGGTAAGCTGGAGCGATACCAAATGAAAAAAAAAGTGTTAGAAGAAAACAAAACAGAGAATTATTTAAAAAGGGAGAAAAAAGAAGTAGAGGAATTGAAAGCTTCATTCATTTTTCATCCTACAGTTGGACGAGTTCATTATGTTTTTTTTGTTATTAAAAGAAAAAAACGAGAAAAACCATTTTTCTACCTTTTTTATTCTTCTCTGTTTGATGTGAAAAATCAGATGAAAAATGGAAACAGGGATGAATGAAAGATTGCTGAGTAAATGAGGTGAAGTTCAAGTTATAAAATGAAGATAAAAAACTTAAATTTAGACAAAAGCTTCAAGAGAAGAATTGAAGGATGCGTATCTCTGAATATTGAATTCAAGTGAAGAGGGATGGAAAATATCACTAACCAGGATATGTGCCGTCGCATTTATGTATGCGATATTATAAGAAAATTCTTGATCTCATCCCTCTCGTCTTATATTTAGTTTTAATAGCATTTGTGTAAATGAAAAATCCACGTATATATTGAGGAGATAAGAGTAAAAGTGCCTAGAGATCAAATCGAAATCGAAAAGGAAATAAACTATCTTGCAATCCTAATTAAAATGAATAACCAGAATGCGTTGTGGCATAAATGTCACAATGAAAAAAAAAATGAGCTAATTGAAATTTTGATCCGCATGCTTTAATTTTTCTACTTGCAAATATTTTTTTTCTCCATGATTTCTTCAGCGAAGAAAGGAACGAGGCCGTATTGCCATCGAGAACGTTCACGTGGTGGAAACGGCGACCCTAGGTAGCAGTGGCGGTGGCTGCGTCGGTGACGTGGCTGCCGGAAGTGAGTCAGGTTCAGGGGTTGGTGTTGGTAGTGGTGGTGGCGGCGGCGGCGGCATACCCCCTGGATTGCCTTTTCAAGTTGGATATCGTGAGGCAGGTCAGGAGTACACTCTTTATCTACTCGCTGCACGTGAACAGGATCGAACCGAGTGGATACGCGCTCTACGTGCAGGTGAAGAGTATTTTTTTTTTTACCGTTTCATGTCCCATTGATATATATATATGTTGCCTGAGGAACAAATGGTCGTATGTGCCACAAATTACTGAAAGAGAGTCGCGTCTCCAAACACTTACATCATTTTGTTTTTAACTGGCTCTTACTGGAAGGAAGGAATGGCGAATAACGCATCCAATGGGGGACTACTTGCCGAGGAGGAGGTGGGGCAAAACAGACATGAGGGGTAAAATGGATACAGTTATGTTCGTGACGTTTATATTATGAGATTATTAGGGATAGATTTTCTCTTGTCTAGTCATTCCATTGACAAGCTGAGGAAATTTGCGGTAAGAATCATGAGTCAGGAAAAAAAAATTTTGTATTTTTTAGAAATTTGATTTTCTTGATCAAGGTTTGAAGGCCCCTTCCATTTTTGAAAAACTTTTTTCAACATATCTCCGGTTCTATTGGTAGTAGCGTGAGAAATCTAAATGGAGATGAAAGGTGATTTGCCATCAATTTGTGGAGTTTTTAATTGAAAAATATCGATTTCTAAAATAGTTATAGGGCAAAAACTAATTTTCACAGTAGTGTCCATGAGGACCTTGAGAATCGATATATTTGAATTGAAAAAGGCCATAAATCGATGAAAAATCATATCATCATTCATCATCGTTTGGAATTTTTACTCTTCGCCTAATAGAACCGGAGATATGTTGGAAGAAGTTTTTAAAAAATGGAAAGGGCCTTCGAACTTGGATCAAAAAAATTAAATTTCGGAAAAATACAAAAAAAAAATTCTGGTATGATCAGACAAAATCCGGCCGTTTTATTCCAATGTCCAGTTTCCTCCACTTTCCTCAATATTAAAAAAAATTAAAAACAAATAGTTGCGTCTGATAGAGCGTTATTAATTTTTCTCTGTATTAAAAAACAGTAAAAACAAAGAGAATTAAATATGGAGATAATTTTGTCTTTACTTATACATTGCTAGTTATTTTGTTACGGGAATTTATATTTGAAAAAAAGTCCAGTGTATCATGAAATAAATTTTAACAGTGGTTTTGCGGAAACTTTTTGATTTCCATTCTTCAGTTTCGGGGCACGCGCGATCATTCGTTCTTGTTTTCCATTTTTTTTATTCGAAAAGAAGAATTTTGATTCTAATTAAATTGTCCCTTGAGAGTTTCACCACATTTCATATATGTAAAGTTCAATGGATACAGGTTTTTTCCCTTCAATCATCTTGTTTCTAGTTTACCCATGAAAAAGCTCACTAGCTGTATCCTCGAATCCGCATCAGAACTCTATGTAAAAGGAAAAAACTCTCAAGGCACATGAGTGGGTAATGCATAATAAACGAGGAAATAGAATCAAGAGAAATTGTGCAGGTAAAGTTTTATAGGGGTATACGCGACTCAACGAAAAATTTGACACTGTACAACGTACACAGTGTTGAATAATAAAGTTTCGGTGAATTTCGTTAAATTTCTATATCCGAAGATGGGTAACCCTTTACCGGGGTATTATACTAAGGGTTGAAAATGCAGCCCCTAAGTGGAACTGAATCAATTGGAAAGTAATTCAGAGAGTGGGAGAGAGAAAGAGTCCACTGCATTACTTCCAAGTGAATAGCGTAGTTTTTTTTATCTGATCGAGACTTCGCGGACACGAATGACGGCGGGAGCGAGACAAGAATGGAATAACTCAAGAAAACCATCGATAATATGTGAATCATCAACAGGAGGAAATTAGAATACCGATAATAAATGAACACGATCTCTCGATTCTATCATTACTTTTCTGGTTAACTTTGAAATCGATTTTTACCCAATTCGAATGGAAATTTAATTTTAAATTGATGTTTATGCAGTACCAAACTTTTTCTCTTTAATTTCCATCATCATGCTTCGCTTTTTCATTCATTTCATTTTTCTTTCTTTGTTCCGCTGAATTAAACACCATAAATGTTGCAAGTACTTTTATTAGCTATGCTGGGATTCTTTTTTCTTCTCGCGTTTCATGAATTGAAATTTAGTCAGGTGTAGGACGATGAAAGATTTGATTTAGGATTAAGAAGCGAAAGGTATTAAGGAAATTGCCATACTTTTCATCCTCCTCCTATTCTCTTCCCATCAACCACTCCTCCGCTCACCACTGCGGCTTAATGCATTTGAGGAAAAGAATCACAAATCATCGTGGTGAAGACCACCATGGAAGCTTATCCGAAAGCGCAATGTTAATACGACGTTGCCAGTGCACTGTTATCATTCAGAATTGCGGAAACTAATTACAAAGTTAATTAGACTCGACGGATTAGATTGAGAAAAACATAAGTGTTGAGAAAGTGCTTTACTCTACTTTTTTTTTTCAAGAAAAAGGAGAAGAAGAAGAAGAAGAAGAAAAAGGGAATTATAATAATAATAATAATAATAATAATAATAATAATAATATGAACAACAGCAAACATGGAAAGAATAGAAATACTATGAAGATAATTAGAAAGTAGGGGAACATTTCTCAAGCTGCCGGAGATGTAAAGTAGGATAGATTATATTGTGTACCTTCAATAATTGCAGCAAATGAAGAAACATAAGTCATAACACAGAAACACCCAAATTAAAAAAAATAAACAATTTAATTGTGAGGACATTGAGACTGAAAACTTTTAGTGGCATTTTTGAAGATTCAATTTTATTTTCAGACAAGTTTATTCGAATCGTATTTCAATGTTAAAAAAAGACTAAGGAAAGTGTAAAGATGAGGAGAAAAGCATTGTAATGCAGTTGAGGACGAACTGCTAAAAAGGTGAACCATTGTAGGTCAATTGAATTTCTGGAAATTCCAACAATGACCTTCTTAGACGTTAAATAATGATAACAATCGCCTCAAAAGTGGTGAGGGAAAATGCAAACTTATGATGACATTGAACTATGAACTATGTTTCTTTTTTCTCCAATGTGTGTGACATCATTAGAGGAAGGCTGGGTCAAGCTTTCTTCCGATAATCAAACACCTAATTCAACTCCTGCCAATGAAGCTCGAAATCCATGTTCTAGTTTTGGCTTGAAAATACCAACATTAAAAGGGACAATGGAAATTGAGTAAAAGTAGCGAGTTGAGAAAAAGGGAATAAAAATAATGAGAATACCTCAGCAAACAAATAATGAAAAAGTAAATAAAAGTAATGGAACGACATAATTCTGACTAATGGAAATAGAAAAGAGTAACAGTTGCATTATCAGGTCGGTGAACACGCTAATGATAAACACGAGACTACGTGGGTGCGGACTGTTGATGACGTCCTTCAAGACGAGTAAAAAGATGTTCAACAGGGACTGAAGAAAAAAAACGTAAGCCAAGATGGCAAGCTAAAAAAATGCGGTACCACGATGTTTTTTTAATTATACTGTTTTTCTTCCATTTTTCATATTACAGTATGCATGGGCTCCTTCATGGTGCTATATAGATTTCTTAGGATTTTTTCTTTCTTCATTTGTTTGAATTTTTGCGATTGTGAGAACGCATCTCATTCGGGGTACGAGGAAAACCGCACACTCGTTTTCATACTACTGTAACAAGACACTCTTACAATCTGAGCCAAGTTGCGGCGTTTCCTTTTGCCAACGATGCTCAGTGCTTCACACATATATTGGATAGATAGGAAAACAGAAGAGATGGCGGAAGATAACACGAGAATGGAAAAGAAGAACAAAAAAAAAGTAATGTCAACTATACACTAGTACTCTATAAGATACACAAGTAGGTAAGCTTATAAGAGCTAAGGGATATATAAGCTTTTGATGTGTCACTGTGAACATAGTGGGAAACGTAGTGGAGGAAAGAGGAGTGGGTTATGTGATGGGTCTAGGAGAATAGGGATAGTGTCAAAAAGCTTTGCAAGTTATCCTGAGCAGCTTACTAGATATTTTTCATAATATTTATTTGTTCAATACTCTTCTGCAGAGTCGAGAGCACTCATTGCCTGTCGAGCATCAGAAAAACCCCTATTTATGAAAATTGAAAAAATGAAGAATACATTGAGGAAACAACTTCTGTCAATTTTAAATTGGTTTCATTTTGGAAAATCTATTCTTTTTATGTTAGTGGATGCTCAATAAGCTGAGGATTAAATCATTGGGATGGGGAATTCAATAGAATTTTTATTTTATTGAAATGCAGAGATAGAGAGTATATGGGAATAGAATTCTTTTATCGACGGAATGAAAATAATCAAATTCATTATAATAATGAAATAATCATAACAAATTTCCAGTATGTAGTGAAAATCCTGGACTCTCTGGTAGATATCACGCTGGACTTTGGAGTGGAAAACGTTGGTCATGCTGTCGTTTATCTACCCGCAGTGCCGAAGGCTGTGATACCTGTAGTTCGTGGTCATCGAAGCCGCCATCATCTACTATCTTGACAAATTCTACAAACGCCTCGCCATCAATTAACACAATAACTAATGCTTCTGGAGCTGAGCTCGATATACGAATTCAACAACATTCAACTACGGCAATAACAGTAACTACTCTAACGTCAACAACTACAGCAAGCACAACGGGCAGTACTACTGCTGAAGCTAACAACAATCCAGTAGTTCAGTCCCAAGCACGCTCGACAATTGGTTCGTATACAATTCAATTAAATTCTTGTTCAATTCTCTCAATTGTTTTCTCTTCTTCTATTGTTCTCTTTTTCTCTATATTGAATTCTCTATTTTTTATTGCTCTATTTTTCTGTTACTTTTTACTTTATTCGTTAGAGATTCAATAAGTCATTTTGTTTCCGTGTATTCTATTATTTTTCCCCGAACAAAGATGATTATGTTGAAGAGTTTAGAGCAATTGAGTATGTAAAAAAAAGTTGATCATCGTAATTGATGATTCGATAACAGCTTTTGGGTGAATGACTCTTACCGTACTCTCCATGCGTGTAATTTTTGGCATTCAATCCGCCTCTCTATCAAGTTCAAAAGACAAAATTGACTGATAACACACTATATTGTAGCGAATAATGGAAGTTGAATTCATATGTGGCAATTTAATACTAAGTGAGTGAAAAACTTTACAGATCAAAATTTACAATATTGCCTGCAATATTTTAATTATACGAGACCGATAGGGCGCTACAGCGTGCCCGATAAGTATCTTTAGTATAGTACATTACGCGTACAGTGAAACCTCTATTATTTTCACCCCCGATATATTCCACCGCCCCTCAAAGGAGGAGAAAGAGCGTTCCCCACTCTCAACCATTTTTCGTTATCTTTCTTTCATCTATAGCTATCTCTGTTCTTTTGCGCATGCGGAGACATGTGCGGAATGACAAAGACACATATAGACTAAAGAGAGTCAACAATAATAATATTACGGTTGAAGAGAGAGCGACGTATCGTCTTCTCTCACTCTCGCGCTGACGGAGTGGGGGCCACAGAAACCGAGTCGGAACCTCTATTATTTTCCAAATTTGAGCCTCGCACGTGGAAAATAATAGAGGTTTCACTGTACTATACTACTCACAATTTAATTGACCAATGCGAAAGAGGACTTCACTTTAATCGTGACAACTTTTGATATATCGAGTGTTTGCGTTCTTGTTCCTTTTTATAAAGGATAATCGCGAAAAACTGAGATAACTTTTTCCTGACTCCATATTAATGTCTCTTTCGCTCTATCTCAGTTATTTACCGAGATGATCGAGACCCGCTGGAAATACTTTTTCCTGACCCCATATTGACGTCCATTTCGCTCTATCTCGCTTATTTACCGAGATAATCGAGAAAAACTGAAAAAATTTCCCCCGATACTGGATATCCCGAATCGTTGCGGCTTTTGGCCCTTCAGGAACCCCCAACATCTTGCTTTCTGTCATCTCTTTGCGAAATTTCAAGGAAAACCTCGTATTCCCTCGGGAAATGGGTGAAAAATGAGGATAAAGGAATATTCGAAGGAAATCAGCCATCATGAAAATCCCGATTTTCAAATCTTCATAACTTTTTTTCTGTGGCGTATTTTCTGATGAAATTTTACAGTGACACTGCATATGTCGTCAGGAAGTAGCCTGCAAAATTCCACAACAGTATCGCGAATGGTTCTGAGAATTCGATAGAGCAGACATTGTCATTTTTACTGATCCCACATATTGACGTGCATTCCGCTCTATCTCGCTTATTTACCGAGATAATTGCGAAAAACTGTAAAAACTGTAAAAATTTAAAGGGTGTATATGCACACATGAAGCTGAAAAAATTTGGTACTTTCTGAAATCAATTTTAGAGAAGCATAAGATTAGGCCGAAAAAAAAATTTTTGAAGTCTGTGGGCCAATTCTTTAGCCCTTTTATCCCCGTTATAACCGATGCCCAAATAACATTTTCATTTCAAGATTCTGAAACTAGAGACTCCAAGCTTTCCAATTTTTAATTTAAATTTCGACCCGATCATTTTTTGCAAATGTATTTTTTTTCTCTCTCCATAAATTAATTACCATTCTCTTCTATAAATTCAGTCTTTCATTGTTCGAACATTGCTTTTAACAGCATGTAATGTAGTTGAGACAATTTTGCTGAAAACTTGGTCATCCGGTTTTCTCAAAACATTTCAGTTTTTTATTGATTAATCAATTTCATTCATTCAAACAGGATTGTATTTTCAACAGAAGAAAATTCTCAAGTGTTGAGAGTTAGTCTTTTTATGCTTCTCATTTACTTGCTCAAGATACACTGAGGCTTCTATGTGGAGCTTGAGTGATATAGAGTGGTATATCAGCCACGAGTTTAATACTCCTGCAAGGGAGTTTTCAGTATTATTTTTATCCTCACACTCTCTTCATCCTCCCTCTCTGGCTTTTATCACTTTTCTTTATATATATATTTTTTGCGTAAGCTTGTGTATTATATACATGAAGAAAGAGATCCTGGTACTAGAGAGACTCTCAACCACATGGGCATTCCTATTTTTCCCTTCTCTTTTTTCACAAAGAAAAAAAAATGAAAAAGAAAAACAGAAAACATAAATGTTCTTTCGACATTTAGAGCCGAGACAATCACAAGTGAATTGACGTTTTGCAAACTGGCTTTAGCATTCCAATCTCAACCTTAACTCTCTCTGTCTTCCGTGTATTCTCTACTGAAGATAAATTTTGTCACCTCCTTTGCCTGATTTCGTTTTTTTTTCCTTTCCTTTTTTCCCTATCCTAGTGATAGGAAAAAACGTTATTCTTTCTCAAGGTATTCATTAACGACATAATGTCTATATTTTCCTACATAATATTATTTTTTTTGATGATGAAAAAAAAAAAATTTATTTCTCCTTTCAACACCTTCTATCTTGAGACGAAATATTATGATTAAAAATATTATCCCAAGTATATGTTAAATTTTTTTTAAGAGAAAGGAGTTTGCTCGTAATTTGAATAAACAACTACATAAAGACGTTTGTTTTATATTACAATATTTAAGGAAAACATTTGGAAAGTAAGTGAAGCCAGGTATATCATCCGATAGAAGGTGAAACTCAACGACGAGGATAAATATCATATAAAAAGGAAAGACAGAGAGAAAGAGAATTTACGAGGTTTAAGAGAAAGAGAGAGGCAGATGTGGAGGTGGTGGTTGAGGTGGCGGCGGTAGCAGTGAGGAACTAGTGGAAGAACTTGAAATTGAAAGAGGACAGAGAGGCAAAGCTCCGTGAGAGCCATTCGCTTGGAGTTAGCTCAGTGATAGTCGGCGGCTAGTGGAATCTAGACGTCGACTGACGTTATTCATTTGGAATCAAAATAATCGATAGTTTCAAAGCAAATCTTTATCACTGTTTAATCCTCTAATCGATATTAAATCAAGTGTTAGTTTCAAGTGAACTAGGAAACTCTCGTTGATATCACTGTGTAAATTATAGTGTTATTATTCTGGTGTAGACTTCTGAAAATTCCAAATATGATGGTTATAAGTGCCCTCAAGCAGGTTGCCAATGCTGCCACCAATGCCGTGCACTCGGCTACCGGCGGCACTCATGGCCACGTCACTTCCGGTAATGGAAAAAAAACTTCTTGCCCTAAATTTTTTCCCTGATCCTTAATTTTTCTTCACGCTTTTTCTTTTTTTACTTGTATTTCAATTTTTATACCCCCCCCCCCCCCCCCCCACCGCCACCACTGCCACCTGTCAGAATAATGTTCAGCGATCAATGGATACATGAAAACACTAATGTGTCAATAGCAATGAGTGTTATCATGATGAAATTAAAAAGTCAGAGTTATAAAATAACATACACTCTCATGACCCGATAGGAAAGAACGACAGTTTGTACACCTGTGTCTTTTGTTGTATTTCACAACCTGTAGCGATGAAAAATATGTAGTCAATGAAATACAACATTCATAAAGTTATTATTTCAATAACAGAATGTGCAAAAGAAGACTGACGAGTACACTCGGAAGAGAATGAAATTGTAACAAATTTATTTGACTACCATGTAATTTAGGTAGTTGAAGATTTTATAGGATTTACTTTCAAATTATGTGGAGAATTTGGAGATATAACTGGGCATCGAGTTTTCAAACTCGGGTGAATACTCTTGTGTCCCTTTTACTTGCCACCATTGTATAGTTTGTAATTGTCAGGATAGATAGAACCTAGCTGGTTTGTTCCTCGTTCTGCAATTCCAAAATGTCACAGCGGTTTGTTAGACAAGTGAACGGCAAGTGACAGGGTTCCCAAAAGATGCTGACATTCAAATTTTGCTATATTCTTTTTTTCCTTGAAATACTTTTTCGAGATTTTTCATTGGAAAATGGAATTGCCAAGCAAGTGAATATTGCGTGAGGTCATTGAACGAATTATACAGATTCTTTCTGCTCTAATAATACAATTCTCTAATTTTCAAGGATTGGAAAGAAAAATATGATAATATATATAAGAGATATGTGTGTAGGTTACTCGTTAATCATTAATACTGTGAAGAAAATGGCAAACTGGAAAATATGACATGAGAGGCGTCCACCTATCACCTTCAGTACTATTCTACTTGGTTAGGCGCGGGAGTGGTACGAAAAACTCGTTGCGCAAGCTACGACTTGGCAATTTAATTCTCTCGGCTTGACTGAGTAGTGAGCGAAACCAACGAGCTGGTGAAAACCAACAAACGGAAGAAAACCAAAAATTTGCGAAAAAGAACAAATGAGGGAAGTAGAGAGAGAGAGATAACGAGCCACTCGTTTTTATATTTTAACATAGTTTGAAAATTAAATAGTAATTACGCATCGACCATGGGAAACCAATTAGTCGAAATTCATGTTCTAATTCAAATTCCCACAACGTTTTCCATTCAAAATTTCGATGAAACATTTTCCAACATGTTTTTTAATAGTAGAATATATTTAATAACTATTAGCATATGAATTCGGACGAGAGATTTGGATGTAATAATACTTGAGCGTAAATTCTAATGTGAATTAACAGAATATTAATGGAATATTTATCATGAAAAATTGAATGTTCGCTCAATTGATAATATCTGAACATTGTTACACGCTACTATAATTTTTTTCATTTTTTCAAAGTGCATACTTGGTAACATCTAAACTAATAGGTACCAATGCTACATGATAACCAAGTATTCCCAAAGCTGTTGCTCTTGATATTGTAATTTATATATGCCCACTGATGTACCAAGTGTGACAGTAAAATTCTCTGTAGCAAGGTTGAGAACAACTTTTTACCAAGTGTGTATAGAAACTTGATGATAGCGCTTACTTGCTTGTGATATAGCTTCTCTCTCTCTCTCTTTCTTCCTCTTATTTTTTTCTTCTTCTTTCCGATTTTTTTTCTCTATTCGTTCGCCTCCCGTCCAAATGATATGGAAGCCATAGTACTATTGAAAAATAGAAACCTCTACTGCTGTCATTCCTACTCGCTACACAGCCATCCAGTACTCGTGGAATTGTTCTTTAGTTAAAAACAAAGAAAAATGAAAAATGGCTGAAATCAAATATTTATTTATGTGTTAATACAATTGATTTGGTTCTCTAGTTTTTGCAGTTTTGTCAATGTGTTTATCCTTAATAGTACAAGTTTCTTCATTATTTTCCCTTCATATCAAGGCACTTGAAGGAGAAAATAATAAACGAATTGAGAAATTAATGAGATAATTATGAATTGGAATGATCTGATATCCACATATATTATTGCATCTCGAGTTTATTCAACTGAAATCTTGATATTTTTATCTTTAGATGGATATACATTAATCCCTTGGTCAGTACGTAGGTGGGTGCAACAGTAATATCGCTTCGTTCATCGCTATCGATGATCACATTGCGACACGTGGAAATTCCAAGTTTACTCTATATTGAAATTGCAGCATTTCAAGTAGGCTCTTATTTTGTTTTCCTTATTTCTCTGAATCCATCAATAGCAAATATCATCGCCTTAGAGTGAAATGGGCGTTATTACCAATCTCAAAATGAAAGAGACGTATCTGAACACTGATGCCTCTTTGTTATTAGCATTTTTCCAATGATTAGGAAAAATTCAATAAAAAAACTAAAACCCATAAGGCGTATCTCCTGGCACTTACGCCCCTTTATTATCAGTCTTTCTTCAATGATTATGGAAAATTTAATAGAAACACTAAAAACGAAGAGACGTATCTCCGGTACTTACGCCCGTTTGTTATTAGTAGGTGGTCCTTACGCCTATATGTTATTATTTTTTATTTTTTTTTACTAATATTGCGTAAAAGGCCTTGGGGCGCCTATTGGAGCAATAATGGTGGAAATACGTCTCGTTGCTATTTTGAAAGAAAATTGGGAAAAATGGTACTTACGCTCCTTCCACTCTAAGATGACGATATAATTCTATATTCTACATTTTATTCTTTGATTGTTCAGGATCAATCATCATGATGATTCATGACAGTCCTTCTCTCCTCATATATTTCAATGGTCTACCTCTCTTTATTCTCTAATTTGAAAATATTTAAAGTGTGGTTATTCATTGAAAATAAAAAAATCACAGAAATACAATTCTTTCTCAAAATTTCTATATATTTTTCCTTCCTCGTGAAGGAAATCATATTATATTTTTAACTGTATAACCGATCAATATAACTCGAACAGTAATATTTATCAAATAATATGGAATAATATAGACATAATTTTATGCCAGCAATTTATTGTCCGACTTGACACTACTCATTATTGTTCATGCGTTTGAAATTTTATCATACCACATCATCATTGCCAGCATGATGAACAAACTATTCGATATAACCCTTTACGAAATTTTCATCAACCGAGAGAGAGAGAGAGAGAGAGAGAATGAATGTGAAAATTTATATTCTACTTTGATGATTGTCGGGAAATTGTGAAACTTGTATTAAACAATTACCAGTTCACTAGTCAATACAATCAGGAGAATCCTTTTAATGTATTCTAACGAAACATGTGATAATGAATGTCTAACAATCATAGATGTCATTCAAGTACTCAATGAATAGCCAACCAATTTACAATACTTTCATGTTATGTCACATGTTTTGGATATTTACCTTGTATCGATCAATAAGCTGTTACGTCATGATGCAGGCCAATTTTGCTCAATTCTCTGAATGAGAATTAGTTTTCATTGCCTCTTCGCGTTTTCATTGACTTATAAAAATTTCATAGTTATCGAGAGAAAAAAAGAGATATTTTACTAATGTATATTGCCTGAACCTCAAAAAATTGATAAGCAATTGTGGTAATGAGACAATATTTATTTATATAAAAAAATATTTAAGGATATTTTTTTATAGAACTAAATATTGTCTCATTACCAATTTTTGATACTACTCGTGACACCTACCAGAATATTTAGTTTGTCATTATTCAACACAGTACGAACATTAATCACAAGGCCAAATACTCTGGTATGTTTTCACATGGCCAAGCATCATTTATACAACAGATACGTGCATCACTGAGCTGTACCTGTAATTAGACAAACGATTATCTGTAATCATTTGTAGACAGTGACGCTGTAACATCTTCCCATTTCGTTAATTATTGTATAGAATTCTCTTGACAATTAATATCTGGAGTAGGAAGCATAATAATGGAATAGTGATTATATTAAAAAGGAAATATCAAGGCAACATTGAGAACAAAAAATATTATATGGGAAGAAAGAATCTACTAGATATGTCCATAGTTGTCAATTATAATGAAAAAAGAGAAGAGAGGAATTTCCTTTTCAGTAATTCAACTCACTTGCTTCTGTTTTTTTTCTACGTTGAATCGATTTTTTTTGGCTACCTGCCAAAGACACTTCGTTCATTACAAAATCCATCAAGAGTATAAGCCATCACCTTGATGTCCTATTGAATAGTAATGGTAGCCATTGAAAGTCAGCCAAATCGTCTGTCTTCTTCATTTAGTTATTTTCCGATTCACACCGATTTCAATGTCTTTTTTTCTATTAGTTTTAAAGTGAAACTTCTTAGACAGTTTTCTATACTTTTTGGCAGTATCTTGAAAATTACGCAAGATAATGAAAATTTCGTCATCTCCCTTGCTTGCCGAAATTTTGTCAAAAAAGAACAGTTGTTAAAAGAGGAAAGAATATCGAATTAGCAGACAAATTGATTTCATTCTATCATCAATTGTCTTGGAATATCTGCCTTCGGGTATCGAGGATACCTAGTATCGGCGATACTACGTTGATAAGTTATTTTTTTGAGAATTTGACCCGTTTAGCTGGAAATCAGTACAAAATTGAAAAATTTAACATTTTCAACGGAATCTCGTGAAATAATCCACGAGAAACACTGCCCCCTCCACTTTTCCTCGGCTTTTTTTATAGAAACTCTGATTTCGTTAATTCCATTTTGTTTTATGCTGAAACTTCCATCCACCCACTTGTTTATGAAATTCATTTCAAACACTGATTTGGAAGATGAAATACTAAAAACTAAATAAATCTTCGTTATGGAACGAAAAAAACTTGTACAAGGAATAATTGCAATGATTCATCCTCATGCCACACTAATATGTTGGAGCTTTGAATAATAAAGCTCATTAATATTTCCGAACATTGCGCAGTCATATTAGACTGGTAATTTGAAGGATGTGAGTTCAAACCTCGCCTGCGCATTACATATTTTTTCCGAAATTTGATTCTCTTAAAAATTTATTAATAAATTTATTTGTTTAATGGCTTAATTTATTTGCTTAAGTTTGGGAATATTCGGGAATCATAAAAACTGAGCGGAAACATCGAGAATTCTAGTTGGAATAGAAATAAGAATCAATGAAATGGCAAGCTGGACAGTTGATCTACAAGTCTCATTAGTAGTTTTTAATTGATTTCTGGCTAATCAGATCCTTAATTGATACAAACTTTATGCATACAGTATGGGGATGACATTTAAAATATATTCTTAATGTAGGTATTGAAACATACGGGGGAGTGGAATTGGCCGTTTCTAGAATCGATGTGGAATAGTGTTCACACACAAAGATCCCTTCTTCCTCCATCTATCTATCTCCCACTACCCTCTGGTTGGAACCAATTACCTGTAATCCTATCGAATATACAATTCACGGAAGCGATGCCTGTGCACTGATAACTGACCATCCAATCACCAGTCACCTGACCTATATCCTATATATATATATAGATGTGCTTAGAGACGCCACTCTCTGTTATATTACTAATTTGTGGCACTCACGAACATTTGTTATTTGTAATTTTTTCCTTTGATTAATGCGAAGGAAGCCCTTGAGATATCGATTGAAGTAGGAAAAAAAGATACGACTCTTCGTTATTTGCAATATGAAAAAATTGGAAAAATGACGCTTACGACCATTTGTCAGTAAGGCGACGATATAATTACTCTACTCGTGGGTCAATGCGTAGCATTTCAAACTTGGTTATGTATATTAAGCAGCGCCCTGGCATTAAATTTCTCAGACTTCATTCAAACTATTGTAGTTCAAAATAATAATCGTGATTGTATCACGAGTCAAGAGTCATTCAATAAGATCAATTGACACTTCTCTGTCATTATTCTCAATTTAATATCTGAAAAACCAAATGAAATGCCAAAATTTCTTCTGTTTAGCAGAACTGTTTTCTTCCTATCTGTCCACTCTCCTCTGAATTAATTTTCCCTCATTCACATTCGTAAATTCAATGTGGCATCTTCATCCAATCAATGCTGATTCATCATACTTCAGGATTGCCAAAGATTGTAAAATAAATCAATCTCATATATTTGAATTGTTTTTCAACTTATGTTTTCAATTTTGAATTCCTGATTCATCCCCAAACAATCCTCAACTACAACCTCATTCAATAATCATATTTTTTTTTCATGATCATCAAGAACATGAATTCAAAAATAAATTTTAAAATAATGCAGATTTTTTATAGAATTTTGTTGGTTGAATAGAGAGTTACGCGAAGAAATGGAAAAAAAGGATAGAGAGAGAGAGGGTAGGACGAAGTAAGCCAGGAACTCACACCAGTTAGCAGTGAGTGTGTTGGACGGAGAGCGAGAGGGTTTGAGGGTCGCATTGATTTTGTCTAGACAGGGTGGAGACTGGCCCCTCGCGACGTATCGTCCCTGTCGCTTCAGCACACTCGATGCGCGCCCACCATACCCAACGTTTATACCGAGCTACAACATTTTTTACTTTTTTTAGTATTACTAACAATTTTCACACTGGATTTTTCATTATTAATAAGTGAATTGTTGAATTATTGAATTATCATAATAGCTATTGACAGAATTTTGTGTTAATAAGTAGTGTATGTGAGTAATTGAATACATCAAGCATGAAATGGATTATAATATAGTGTCTGCTGAGTAAGTTTCCTGTATCAAATTTTCATAAACACTTTCATACTCCTCCAATTGGCATATATATCTTGGTGAGATTTTTTTTTCTATGAATTATCTAGTATGGATGAATGAAATACTGGGGTGTGATACCCAAGCGTTTCTGAAATAGAAATTCCATTGATTGCTGACAAGCCTAGTAATGATCTCGTTATCTAGTTTCCTCACTTTTCCCATTTCCTCTTCCTCTCAGTTAAATACAGTTCTCTCCCCCTACTATGCACCCTTGATTATGATGGTTATCGATAAAGCTGTTTCTTCCTTGTAGACGATGACAATGACAAAGACGGAAGTACCACCACCACCACCACCACCACCACTACCACTACCACCGGGTTCCATTATTTCCCAAGTCATTCAGCTGCAACAACAAGACCCCCGAGTAGCAAAGGAGCTCTTCTCTTCTTACTTTTTCATTTTTGTTCTTCCCCAGCTCTCCCGCTTTCTTGATTTTTTTGCATTTCCGTTTGGATATTCTCCCAGTAGCTGTTTACACCTTTTCGGTTCTCGATGCTTCTCATTCAACAAGATGCAATCTAAATTCTCCCTTTTTCGGCCCATTTCTTTTCCCATTCATCTCTCTCTCTCTTTGTTCGTCCCTGTAATATAAACCCAAAGCAAATGGAAAAATTGAAATTATCCTATGCAATTGAATAGATAATTCTCCACCGAATTAAATAATGAAAAATGGTTGGTAATAACATTGATTGAAATAAATTTTTTAATACTTTCATTTCCTTCTGTATGTTTTAGGTACGCCATCGACGCAAATAATGCCAGGCGGGACGCCTGGAACGCCCTCCTCAAAAGCAAAGGTGAACGATTTGACATTTATATTACTTCTTAATCCTTGCTCATACTCGAGTCATTGCTTGATCTCTTATCAAGTAATCAATCCAACAAAATGCATTATCATAAAAAGAAACACATTTCACTCTCTGCTAATAACTTTGTTGAGAGAATTGTACGAGTGGGCTATCTTTTATCTTTTTTTTTTACCAGGAAAAATTGATGCTAAGAACAAAAGTTGTCGTTGCACTTTATCCATTTCGAGCGATCGAGGGTGGTGACTTGTCGCTAGAGAAGGTAAATACTCAATATACGTCTAGAAAGTGGTTTTGTGCGAGTAATAGAAGCCACGAGTGCAGTAGATGAAAAAAATAAACTGAAAGAAATTTAGGAAAAAAAAAAAACAAAAAAGCATGAACAGCGAAGTAAACTCACTAGTTGGAAGCAGTCTTTTCATATCAAAATTAAATTTTCAGGGTGCTGAATACGAGGTTCTCGACGATTCACAGGAGCACTGGTGGAAGGTCAAGGATGAGCACGGGTGAATTTATCTTCTTAAAAACATTTATCTAATAAAAAAATTTTCAATATCATCCTTTCATCTTCTTTATAAATAAATCTTGAAATTTTTCTTATGCGAATAGATCTATTGGATATATACCAAGTAACTATGTTAAGGAAAAGGAACTCCTGGGGCTCCAAAAGTATGAGTGAGTATCTCTTCATCTTGAAGCTTGTGCTCTGCACTTCAAAGGAATTGATCTGATCTTGAGACTTTATTATTTATAAAAATCAATGAAGGCAGCACCAGAGCTAAACTCGATATTCGTATTCCTTAGAGATTTATGAAGGGACTTTCCCAATTTGCAACAATATCTATATCAAAGCTGGAAAGCTCTTTGTAATTTGAGAGAAACAGTGAAAACCGTGAAATATCGAATAATATCATACTGTTTAATATTTGAACATATTTTTTATATCACATATTCAATTTGAATGAAAAAGAAAAGAAGCAAAGAAGAAATTCTTTATAAAAGAAATAATTATATATTTTGACTGCTTTATCTCAAGTGGAATTGAATAATAAAGTGAGCGATGATGACATGTATTGCAGATGGTACGTGGGGGATATGTCACGTCAACGTGCAGAGTCTCTGCTGAAGCAGGAGGACAAAGAGGGCTGTTTCGTCGTTCGCAATTCATCCACCAAAGGCCTCTATACACTCTCTCTCTACACTAAAGTGTGAGTAGTTCCATTCGTTTCTTTTTATCCTATCTTCCTTTCAAAACATAGAATGAAACGAAAAAAAGTAGAACATAAAAAGAAAAAAAAAGATTTGAGGAAAAAAGTAGTTCTCTTATGGTGAGTTTAGTACCTTGGTTAAAAAACTACGGATGTTGTAAAATATTCATCATGCTTTCACGAGGCCTCTCCACCAGTGTTAAACATATGCAACTGCAAGTAAATGAAACGAGCAATCGAAATGTTCTATATTCTTTCATCGTTTATCTCATTCAAACTCTTGAAATTCTTTATATTTTTTTTTGGCTTCTTCTTGAATTTTCTTTTTTATTGGTTTTTATTTGTTGTTTATCCGTTCAACAGGCCTCATCCACACGTCAAGCACTACCACATCAAGCAAAATACACGTGGTGAATTCTATCTCTCGGAGAAACATTGCTGTGGATCAATTCCTGATTTAGTGAATTATCATCGTCACAATAGTGGTGGTTTAGCGAGTCGTTTAAAAACGAGCCCCTGTGATCGACCAGTACCGCCCACAGCTGGTCTCAGTCATGGTAAGAGCTAAATGTATCATCAAATCATTCTCCTTTCATATCGTTGCCTTGGTAACACATGGCCGCAAGTGCCAAAAACTAGAAAATGAAAATCAACGCGTCTCCGAAAACCACTGGGAAAATTCATTTCATGACATTCTGGACATCGCTATATTTCTATAAGTTCCAATAACAAAATGACGTAACTTCGCCAATGTAGAAGTAAAAAACCTCATCTTCACATTCATGTCTCTGTGCTTTTACTTTTTTTTTTTTTTCTAAACAGGGAAAAATTAATAACACTCCCGCGTCTATTTATTTTCAATATTTTTTAATATTGGGGAAACTGAAGCAAAATACACACTAGAATGAAACGGCTGGATCTTCCCTGATTATTGACAAGCTGGTAAAAGTTGCGATGGAAATTATGTGTCAGATTTTGAAGGTCAAAGTTTGAAGGTTCTTCTTTGAAAAACTTTTTCCAACACATCTCCGGTTCCATTAGTCGTAACGTAAAAATCCCGAATAGAAATAAAAGATGATTTGCCATGGTTTTATGGGGTTTTCAATTTAAAAATATCGATTTTTAAGGTATTTATGGAGACTATTGTGAAAATCATTTTTTGCCCCATAAATACGTCGAAAATCGATATTTTTCAATTCAAAACCCTATAAGTCGTTGACAAACCACCCTTCATTCCCATTCAAAGCTTCTATGCTGCGACCAATAGAACCAGAGATGTGTTGGAAAAAGTGACTTTTTTCAAAAATGGGAAGGGGTGATTCTTTAAACCTTGTCCAAAAAATTTGAATTTGTAAATGATACAAAAAAATTATTTCTGACACATGATTCCTTAGCTTTTCAATGGCATGGCGAGAAAAAAATCTATCTCTAATATTTCTATTAATTATCATTCCTTCCCGGGACTCATGCGAGCAGGTTTGCCAGACGTACCATACTCATGGTATTCATACCATAAGTTTGCCCGCCATACCATGTACCATTCAAATGACTCATGGTACACCAAAAATACCATAATTTGAAAATTCTACTTTTTTTCACGTTACTTTCACAACATTATGCATCATCACCATATATATTGATCTACATCTAGTCGAAATGGGAAGGACTTGTCACATTTGAGAGAATTAGACTAAAAAAAATTTGTGTTAATGCGAAGAAATACGTTTTCCACCATTTTACTATGAGAAAATTCATGGAAAAACAGAAATTTATTCATTTTCCCAGTTTTTACTATTTTTATTTGATTTCCCCCAACATAAAATTTCTAGGCATCTCTATAAAAATTGCAGTCACACGTAGTATATAAAGATATACACAAACGAAAGCTTCTAACATTGCAATTAGAACTTTCTGATATTTTCCTTCCATACGATTTTACAACGAGAATTTCTTCATTATCCATTGATACGATAGTTTTTTTTGCGGATACCATATTTTCCTTGAGTTCATACCAGACTCGACTCCCTAGAGTCTGGCAACCCTGCATGCGAAGCACGCCAATGACATTTTGATTCGAGTAAAAGGAAAAATTAACGACCCTTGCTCATCTGTAATATGGAAGAACTGGAAAAATGGTACTTGCGACCATTTGTTACCAAAGCGACGAGATCATCTATATTAAATAATTTTTGTGATGAAAAATTGACAAGATACTTGGTTCTTTCTGAACAAATATCCTCTGTATTTTACAGTAACGAAATTAGAAATTTCGTCACAAGGACCTGTGTAATCACAGAATCCATCAGAAATTGTATTTTTTCGTCTGTATACTGGCATTTCTCATTTAATAGTAGGGTTTTTTTTTTGTCATAGTATGCAAAAAATTTGCAGTCAAGATTTCAACTTATCCTCCCTCGATCTATCCCATTGTTTTACAACACAAGTTTTCCAGTGGAAAAAAATCAATTTTAAATTCATGTCGTCGATATTTTTCATGTAATATAGATAAATGGGAAATTGATCCGGCCGAGCTTCATTTACTTGAAGAACTTGGCTCCGGGCAATTTGGCGTAGTTAGACGTGGAAAATGGCGTGGTTCCATCGATGTTGCGGTAAAAATGATGAAAGAGGGTACCATGTCCGAGGATGATTTTATTGAAGAGGCTAAAGTCATGACGTAAGTTACGATAAAAACGGTAAATGGGTAGTTTCACTCTGCCAAACAAAATTAAATTTTCTTAAGATTTTTTAAGTTTTATGCTTAGACGTGATGTATTTTGATTGATTGGAGGTCGTTCACGAGATTCCAAAGCAAAGAGACGACAGAATCCTAATTAAATTTTTCACACAAACAACGAACTTTTGTTGGAAGTCACTAACCCATTGAGCTAAAAAAAAAAAAAACCACAATTAAATGGAAATTGAGATTATCACCACGTTTAGCGTAACCCAAAGCCACAACGAGGACATAGTGACATATAGGCGTCGAAAAGGAACCTATCACGACCCATCCTATAAACGATACTCGGTATTTTAGATGAAGAATATATTGACAATGAACTCCGCCCACCTCCATTGGGCATAAAAAATTGAATTTTTATATTACTACGAAAACAAGTACTTTGTGCACAATGTGTTTTTAAATGTACTTTTTTCACTTTTGTCAATAATTTGTACACCGTCGTGGAACAATTTCAATCTAAAAATATCACATACAAATTGAAACGAAAAAATGCGAAAAAAACCTAAATAAATTTAATACAGATTGAATGAAAAAATCATGGAGACTCATCCTTAGCTGGATTTCCAAAAAAACAACAACCAGTGGTGGCAACAAACTTATGATTAGGGCCCGGATGTTCCTTTAAAATTTTGACCAACGTGATTATAACGCTGAGTCAAAATTTTCTCATTTATTCATATACTCTAATTTATCAAATTGACAGCTTATAAATGAATAAAATTTGAGAGAAAATTAAATAATAATAATAATAATTATGTGGTGAAATATTTGTGAGAAAGTTTAAGGTAAGAAGAATACTATATTTCACTGGCGGAATTTGGGGGGAATTCGTCTAGAAGTGTTTTAGACGAATTCTCCCTGCAAAATAGAGTATTTCCTCGAATTCCCCGAGGAAAACATAGTATTTTTTCTCGAATTCCCCCCAAATTCCCCCAGCGATATATAGTACTTTTCTTACCTTAAGCTTCCTTACAAATATTTCACCGCATAATTATTATTATGTAATTTTCTCTCAAAGCCATTTATAAGCTGTCAGTTTGATAGTTTGACGTAAATGAATAAATTAGAAAATTTTGACTCAGCGTTATATTCACGCTGGTCAGGATTTCAAAGGAACGTCCGGGCCCTACTCATGACACAAAACTCACAGTTTTCCTTCAGACAACCATAATTATACTGGCCAAGAAAAGGCTCAAGAGGTTGATTTCCCAATTTTACCATCTCCTTCGACCATTGGTCTCTGTCTCTCTTGTTTTTTTCGCACCAACTGTCCTTGTCACGAAATTATCGATTATTTCATTACCTCTTCACCTCTCATCAAGTTCCGTCTCTCTTTCTATTTAATCAAAACAATAAAACTCTACTCTATTTGAATTAAATTATTATTCTTCTTATATTTCAGAAGTTAAAATTTTGAGAAATGTTGAAATTAATTCATTGATTTGTTGGAAATAATGAAATTACTTCAAGCTATTTAGCTCGAAGCATAATATTCAACAATCATATTTTAAGTTTTGTAAAATCATATTTTCATATTATTATTGTCAATGCGACAGTTGAAACTAGATATGGCTAAGAAATGATCAAAAAATTCGGATTTTAAATATCAAAAATAAATACTTTTTGTTGGCTGAGGTCTACTTCCCATTTACCAAAAAAACTCGTGTGAAATTTGTTGCCAAGCATGTTAGTAGCGTTCGCTCGTCAATATCCACATTATTTATAAACGATACTATTTTTTTTTTTTCTTACAATTCCTCTTCTTAGAAAACTTCAGCATCAGAACCTAGTCCAACTTTATGGGGTTTGCAGTAAAGATAGACCGATTTACATCGTGACCGAGTACATGAGACACGGATCCCTGCTCAACTACCTCCGTCGACACGAACCTTCACTGGCATCGAATGTTGGTCTTCTTCTGGACATGTGCATACAGGTAATTCAATGCAAGTAAACGGGCTACTGCACAAAGTATCAAAGAAAATAATAAAGAATTAATCATTCACTGGTTGATACAGGTCTGCAAGGGAATGGCATATCTCGAGAGGCATAATTACATTCATCGGGATTTAGCGGCTCGCAATTGTCTTGTTGGCTCGGAGAATGTAGTCAAGGTAGCGGATTTCGGTTTAGCAAGGTACGTACTGGATGATCAATACACGAGCAGCGGTGGAACAAAATTTCCAATAAAGTGGGCGCCACCAGAAGTACTGAATTATACAAGATTCAGTTCAAAATCAGATGTCTGGGCATACGGTGTTCTCATGTGGGAGATATTCACATGCGGTAAAATGCCTTATGGTCGTCTAAAGAATACCGAAGTTGTAGAGAGAGTTCAGCGTGGAATTATTCTTGAGAAACCCAAAGCTTGCTACAAGGAAGTTTATGAGGTAAAAAATACTAAAATTCAAAGAATCCAATACAAGTTTTCGTTTTGACAAAATGAAAAGTAAAGAATTAAAAAAAAAAAGTAGTAATTATTAATTCTACCATGACGTAATATAGAACTGGAGGAGAAATATATCAAATAATTGAACTTAAAGTTAAGAAAGTAAAAACAAAATTTTTGACTTTTTTTTTCAGGTAATGAGAAAATGTTGGGCGCACAGTCCTGAAGTGAGACCATCCTTCCGTATCCTAAAAGAACAACTGATAAATGTTTCTCAGGGTTTAATCAATGATTGACTCGACCTTTTACGGTGTTTGCGCCTATCCTCATCACCGACAGGCTGCACAATATTACCACCAAAATCACCGTCACTCGGACGCTCGCCCTCGATAGTACCATCAATAAGCTCGTCGTACAATTCAGCAACATTACCAGTACGTGGTCAAGATAAAATACGTCAGCCAGCATCATTACCGAATTCAATTGATTTTTTACATTTATCATCAACAACAACATCAGTCATAACAACAACAACAACAACAACCTTGATGTCGTCTGGAAAATTCAAGAAAGGCGAGGGTTCACCATCACCGAGTAAAACTGGCGGTAAAAGCGCTAGTCAACCATCCTCGAGTGGCTCATCGAATGTGTGTGAAATATGTAGCTCTTATGGTCATCCGTGGATTGAAATATGTAATGCCATTCGAGCTACTCGAGGCAAATAATTTGCATTCTTTGATACTCCGGGGATTTCACTATTATTCCTTTTATCATTCATTTCTATTCATCATCGTCGTTATTTTTCCAAATAATTAACATTTCATTTCCTTGCTTGCTGCATATCGTTAGAAGAAAAAAATTAATTGAAATAAGTGGTGAGAAATGGATATTCCAATGAAACGGCTGGAGATAGAATATCTCCTAACTTTATATTAAACTCATTAAAATTCAATTATTTCGGGGATATCTCTTCTGTTTGGGTCCTAGCTAACTGGGATTTATCTTGAATGAAAGATGAGATCATTCTCATTGATCTTCAACTTACTCGTAGGACATTTCACGAAAATCAGTTTTCGCTCGATGAGTACTCCTAATAACAATAGGAGATATATCTTCAGAATACTTGAATTTTCAAAAAATTATTAAAAATGAGTATGATTTCCGGCAGCCATTTCTTCTGTTTTCCAGGAAGCTCATCAGAATCATCCTATACCAAATATTTATACTGATTCCAAGAGATTCTCATAATTTAAAACATCAAAAAGCCAACGAAAAAGGCTGCCAGTTCAGGCCACTATTTTTTACCCCATCTTCTCGTAGATATTGAAAAATCCATAATCCAGTACTCAATCGTGTCTGTCACATCATTATTCTACATTTTTTATTTGTGAGAATTTCTACTCATGATCATGAGAAAAAGCAGTGAATCACCGCTTAAAAATGTTTCATGCAACGAAAAATGGAATTAATTCATGAAAATGATACAGAGAGAGAGACAAATGAATGTATAATCAATTGCGTCCATACAGGTACATTTTTTTCCTTATCAAACTCCATCAGTATGCAACGTAAATAAAACTCCATTATTAGTATATATTGAAGAAAGTGAGAATTTTCTTCTGAAGAGTACGCATGAATGCTCAACCAACAATACACAATTAATAGTTAATCTTTTAAGAAAACAGAACTTTTTAGTAACTACGCATATTGCGTGTGGTGAGAATCAAAAGATGACGTAAATATTTCATTTGTGTCATAACATGCAACAATAAAAGTAATAAACATCATTCTCTCTTCGAGTTTTAACAACGAAAAACAAAATATGAAAGTCACATGATTGAATAAAAATTTTATTTTTCACAATTCAAAATGCGCCAATAGCCAACCAAGACTCGTGCGCGTTGCAATTTATCGTTTCTCGTGAAACGTTTATACAAGGATAAAATGTATATTAATATCGTAAAAGAGAAAATTCAGGAAGAAAAAGAGAAAAATTTGAATAATGTACGCCAATAATAAATGTAAGAAAAATAAAATTCATAAATTTAGATTTTTGCCTTACTGGCAGTGTGAAATAAAGGTTTTTCACATTTCCACATACACATTTGTAAATATTCGATATGAAAATTCTTCCGCACACGATGGGTACTGAATTTTTTCTATTATTTTTGAGATTTACCTATTTTTTCTTACCCTTGATATTTTTTTTTTTTTTTTATACTTGTTTAACGTCGCCATCTTTTCGCTAAGATTATGCCAATCAGCGACGGAGGTTCATGGTGTGTCTATGGACAAAAGCACTTGTAAATAATTTTACATTGGTGCTTGTATCATTCGGTAGAGACTAGGATTTGAACCCGGGCCTTCGAGTTGGCAATCCGACACTCTACCGAACGAGCCACCATTCACCTCACCCTTGATATTATTGAAGTATCTAATGGGAAAATGAAAAAAAAACTAAACTCAGATGTCCTCCAAGGAGAATCGGGAAGCTTATTTACAATAGCGACGATGAGATTAAAAATTGAGTAAGAAAAAGAAAAATAATAGATGATCAACGCTTGAAGTTCACAAGAATAATTTTAAAATGAATGTAACGTTGACTATTAGGAATTTTTCGATCGTTTTTTTTTAATAGGGGAACGCCGAGCAATATGACATAGGGCAGGCAAAATGACATACCCAAATTTTGGAAAGAAAAATGAAAAGATTGAAAAATGTTTGCAACAGTTGCATAATTTCTTCTCTATATGAATTTAGTTCATGTTTTCTCACTATTTTCGGATAAAGGCGAGTCAGATGGAGAAGACATATAGTGAAAAAACGGATACAGCTTTGATGTTTTATCTTATGAAAATGGCTCGAATTCCGTGAAAATATTTTCGATAAGTTTTTTCTAATGATTCCGTTGGAAAGCTAAGGTAATTTCTGACAGAAATCATGTGCCAGTATTTATTTTCCGGAATTTCTGAGAATTCCATCTTTTTTATCAAGATTTGAAGGTGAAACACTTGTTGCATCTCAAAAATTACGATTTTTCCGGATATCTCCGGTTTTATTGGCTGCATCAACTTGGGGCTGATCTCAAATGAAAGGTGAGCTCATTTCCCACAGATTTATGAAGCTTGCGGAAGATACAACTGGGGTTTCAGATATAGCACAAAAATTTATCTGCAGAAAATGGCCTATGAGTAATCGAAGAAAAGATTTGAAAGAAATTTCAAACACATAGGTTATTGAGAAATGAGTTTATCTTTTTTTGAGACCAACTACACAAGATCTGACTACAATAAATAGAACCGGAGGATATTCATGAAAATTAAAATTTTTCATATAATGGAAGGGGTTCCTGCCTTCAAATCTTGGCTAATATAGCCCGATTTTTAGAAAATTCCGGAGAAATGAATCCCAACACTCATTTCCCCGCAAAAATTTATTTAATTTTCCAATGGAGTCATAAGAAACGTTATATCCCGAGCTGTTCTATTGCAATGTCCATTTTACCCCACTTTCCACTATGTCATTTTGCCCGTGGACATCCAGGAACAATGATATCAGGAAACACAATGTAGAATTGGTTTATTCTCCTCGAAATCAGTCAAATTGAAAAAGAAAAATTCGCAATGACGAATTCAAAAAGATGCTATGCCATTTTGCCAGGCCCTCCCCTATATAAATTTACAATTTAGGTTGAATAATTGAAATTATTGAGATTGATTATTTAACCGTTTTATTATTGGAATAAAAGGAAGAATAAGAGATTGAAAGATTCTTATATTAGTTGATGTATACTCCGGAGATTGAGGAGAAGAAACATATATATTTTTTATTTCTTTGATTTTTCAACGTTTATTCGTATCGATGAATAAATTGAAATGAAAATAAAAATACATTTGTAATATGGACCCTGTAAAGACAATATAAACATATATATGCGAGTCCTCAAGCAATATAAAACGTATTGAGTGAATGAAAAGAAAAAAAACAACTAGTCCTCAGTAAACATAAGCAATCAATCGTTCATTGGATTGTTTTTGGGATAATAACCGAGACTGCTCCACGTACCCTGCCCATCAAGCCCATCACTTCTTGCATATCTCTTGCTCGCGCATGTGTCTCGACGAATTAATGTAATAGTTCTATAGTTCTTATCAATAATTAATGAATTATTAAGAAATAAAATAAATAAATAAACAGATGCATTATTTTCATGCATTTTATAGATACCTAGCTGTAATAGGCATATTTTTTCTTCCGTCGGCTGTACACGTATGATAATAATGATAATAATAATAATATTATACAATTTATTATATGAATATGACAAACAATGCAACTCAACATAATTTCTAGATGAAAATCAATAATAAATAATAAAAAATGAATGAAAATAGAGATTCTCTCGATTTTTTCTCCTGTCCAATGTATTTTTCCAGTCAAGAATAATAATAATAGTAATGAGTAATGATCACCATCTTAGGCCGCGGTCCGAATTGCGCTCACAGCACGAACGGAAACTGTAGAAAATTCGCGCTGTGAGCTGCTTCTAGCGCAATTCGGACCGCGGCCTGAGTTCATACTTGCATTGGATGGATTTCGTTTTGAAGGGAGAAGAAAAAAAAAGCATACTTGTATACCTCCGGTTAGATACTACCCCATATGAAAAAAAATTGAAATTTTGAATATACCCACGGATTATTGATACGCGCTAGAGAGGATTTGATACGAAGGAATTTGCGTTAGATCTATGATAGTTTTTTTTAAATTAATTTATTGAAAATCCTAAATTTTTAATGGAAATTTTGACCCCACAATTTTTGAAAATGGATGAAAAATAAAGAAAAAACTGATTTTAATAGAAAAGCATTTGAGAGTGATTCCCTCGCGGTTTCGAGAAGACCGTATGAATACCCGATAAATACGGTATAAGCATAAATGCCGCATTTACTCCCGATAAAATCCGTTTATCCGTGCAGTTTTTAGTCGCAATTTATTCCGTTGATATACAGTATATGTACCGACTGTAACCTAATTAAATACCAGATAAAAGCTGAATAAATAGCATACGTATATCGTGAATATTTCTTATATATAAAGACTATATTCCGAATATGTGCTGTGTATATTTCCACCACATATGGTTTACCGTCAATGGCCGAATTAATGCCATCGGCCCAATTAATGCCACGTTTCATACATTTTCGTGATTATTGAACTTATTCGAATTCTCAACTCTAAGTAATTGATCCCGTATAAACGCTGGATGAATCTCGTATAACCGCTGGATCAATCTCGTATAAACACTGGATAAATGCTAGATAAATACTATGTTGATATCGAACACATGCTATATTTCAACGGTCAATAAGAAAAAATTCCGCATATATCGAGTACAAAGAGCGTATTACAACAGTATAAATACCGTACAAAAACTGCACGGATGAACCGTATAAATACGGAATACAGACTGAACTCTGACCGTATTAATTCCAAATTTATACAGTTTTCCCGGCACCGCGAGGGTTGATAGATAACAATCACCCCGATTCAATCAGCCGATTAATTAATAAAAATACTAAAACTCGCATTCCCCATTCCTATACGGGCCCAATCATAGAGCGCTGTGTATAGTCAAGTGCTTTGGCGCCATATTGCTATATTCAAAATCAGCCGGGCTCGAGCTGGAGCAATGAACTCCAAACAGTGTTCAGTATTTTTATAAAAATATTTGAATGGGAAATGGGGATAATATCTAACCGGAGGTTAGGAATGGCTCAGGAAATGCAAAACGAATGAGGTACCCCCTACTTTCCCGGTAATGAATTGAATATTCAAATACAGGGAGGAGCTTGAGTTGTCACTTTTGATTTTTAGAGCCAAAGTCCTATGATTCACCTTCCTTGGACCCTAATCTACAGATCCCCACTAAAAAACAGACATTTCACATTGAATTTCATAAAGAAATGGCCTGGGAAGTGCCAAACATGTGGGGCACCTCCGGTTTTCCCGGTGATAAATTCAATATCCAAGTACAGGAAGCAGATTGAGTTGTCACTTTTGATTTTCAGAGCCAAAGTCCTATGATTCACCTTCCTTGGACCCTAATCTATAGATCCCCCCGAAAAAACAGACAGTTTACATCGTTTTTAGAAAAGAAATGACCTGGGAAGTGCAAAACATGTGGGGCGCCTCCGGTTTTCCCGGTGATAAATTCAATATCCAAGTACAGGGAAGAGTCTGAGTTGTCACTTTTGATTTTTAGAGCCAAAGTACTATGATTCACTTTCCTTGGACCCTATTCTACAGCTCCCATGGAGAAAATACAAGTGACAACAGAAGTGACAACTTAGACTGCTTCCTGTACTTGAATATTTAATATATTATCGGGAAAATAAGGTGTGCCTCATTCGTTCTGCATTCCCCAAGTCATTTCTAGCCTCCGGTTAGATACTATTTCCATTTCCCATCCAAATACTTTTACAAAAATACTGACCACTGTGTAGAATTCATTGCTCCAGCTTGAGCCCAGCTGATTTTGAATATGAGGCATTCCACGCTATTTCACTCGTTTTTTGGGTTTGATTTTTTGATTTTTTTCATTTTTTAATATGTTGTGGAAATGCTCAAGACAAGTCATTTCCCACAAAAAAAAAATCAAAAAAAATTTTTTTGAAAATTTTACGACCCTTTTCATTTTTGGAAAAACGCTGTTTTCTTGGGAAAAACTCATATTTTCTCTAGCTTCAAATGTTCATATCTCATTAAATATTAATTATATGAAAAAAGTGGAAGAGAACGTTTATGTGGGGAAAGATCATAGAATTGCATTCACATTTTTTCCAATGATCGAAACGCGATTTTTCTATTTTTTATTAACTATTTAAATAAACAAATTGACTGAAATTATCGAATACATGCTTTTAAAAATCTGAAAAAAATATATGTGCATGATTGATTTATTTCTGATTTTTCTATAAATTTTCGCGATACACTCTCCAACCGTTCGCGAGAAATTGATTTTTTTATGTTTTTGCGCGATCCGAGGCCGGTGCCGAAGGACCGTGCGCATGCGCACAACGTTTCAGTGGCCAGTCACGTGATCGACTGGCGCGTAAGCTGAGTGCTCCCTACCACTCTAACGTTGTGCGCATGCGCACGGTTCTTGGACAATGGCCTCGGATCCCCGAAAAACATAAAAAAATCAATTTCTCGCGAACGGTTGGAGAGTGTATCGCGAAAATTTATAGAAAAATCAGAAATAAATCAATCATGCACATATATTTTTTTCAGATTTTTAAAAGCATGTATTCGATAATTTCAGTCAATTTGTTTATTTAAATAGTTGATAAAAAATAGAAAAATCGCGTTTCGATCATTGGAAAAAATGTGAATGCAATTCTATGATCTTTCCCCACATAAACGTTCTCTTTCACTTTTTTCATATAATTAATATTTAATGAGATATGAGCATTTGAAGCTAGAGAAAATATGTGTTTTTCCAAAAAAACAGCGTTTTTTCAAACAATGAAAAGGGTCGTAAAATTTTCAAAAAATTTTTTTTTGTTTTTTTTTTGTGGGAAATGACTTGTCTTGAGCATTTCCACAACATATCAAAAAATGAAAAAAATCAAACCCAAAAAACGAGTGAAATAGCGTGGAATGCCTTATATAGCAATATGGCGCCAAAGCACTTGACTATACACAGCGCTCTATGGTTGGGCTGGTATAGGAATGGGGAAATCATTTTGTTTTTATTTTTTCATCCATTTACGAAAATTGTGGGGCCAAGATTTCCATTAAAAATTTAGGATTTTCAAAGAATTAATTTAAAAAAAACTATTATAGATCAAACGCTAATTCCTTTGTATCAAATCCTCTTCAACGCGTATCAATAATCCGTGGGTATATTCAAAATTTCAATTTTTTTCATATGGGGTAGTATCTAACCGGAGGTCACTTGTGTTCATAAATTCTCGCCCCTTTGCCTACGCCCTCTGACGGGAGCAAACTATAAGTGCTTCTATCGCTTCATCACAACATAACCACCTGTGCGTTATTTATACAGTAATGGGAAATGAACATACTCGTAAAAAGCATTGACATGTGCTTTGGGAAGGTCTTGAAAGACGATTATTTTTCACACACACATTCATTCAATTTACTATAATTAAGTAATAAAAAATAATAAACATGGATACATGTGCAGTGTGTGCAGGTAGAGAATTTTACATTGAATCAGGATATTATTACTGTCAAGAATGTCAGACGCAACAAGAGAATAGAAGAGAGGAGGCTGTTGAATATATTGCCGATCCATTAGTTCATATACGAAAGAAAAAACTTAAGCAAATCAAACGCTCATCGATGAATTCTGCAGATAAACATGGTTTTGGATGGACGTCATGGGAAGCTTACAATTTTATTCTTCTCGGTTGGACAAACGAATTGATTCAGTTGGGTGCCAGTTCCGAGATAAAAATAACAGTGCTCCAATTATGGACAAGGTATCTCAATAAATTGCAAGTTGCCTTCCGATCTTCTACAAAAAAATTATTGCCCAGATTACCAATAGCCTATCGTGAGAAAGATGCTGAGATTCTTTATGGCAATGTAAATGATGATCGAGAAAAAACAAAAAAAAGAAAGAGAAGAGATTCAAGTGTTCCTGCCACTACTGGTACTAATACAAGCGCATCCGAGGATGAATCTGATCATGTAAGTGATTTGAGCACCGGTAGAAGAACTTCAATGACTAAAAGAGCCTTAATAGATTTAGAATATAAAAATTATCTGGATACAACTGGCTCGGATACTGATATAGCTTCAACTAATCCGAGTCTTTTCAGTATGCAATCGGATATTCAAAAGTCCGGCAAGAAAAGAACAATACAACTAAATTTCAATAATTATGCAAGAGAAGAGAAGAAGCGTATAAGGAAATTTTCAAAAAACAATATACGTGGCAAGGCATTTCAAGGAAACAATGAACCAATGAAAGTCAATAAAAAATTAATTCAGCATTTAGGCTTACCAGAGATCCAGGCCATATTAAATCTTGCACTAAGAATTAATGATGATAATATATACCTGAGTGATATGCTAAGGTAATTATCTCAATTACTTGATTATAAATAAATATGAGAATTAGCAGCAACTCAACATTTCTCGCTTATTGCAGATTTCAACAGGAAGGCCACATGTCTACTCGACACCTCGAGCATTTTTTTCCTGATGATGAACCTATACCAGAGGATTTTATTGGAATATATCATGGTAATAACTATAACTCTTTGCATGACCATTCTTTTGAAATGGCACGATTTTTGGAAGTTTACGAAATTCCTGAACCAAATTTAGTAGCCCTCATTGAACGCTACTGTACGGAACTTCAACTACCTCGTATGTAATAATAATTAATTCCACTTGTAAATTGTACTTTCAATATATTTATTGTTTTTATTTCCTAAATTATTTTTCAGAGGGTATTGTACTATATGCTGAAAGAATGATTGCATTATCACCTCCAAATCTAACACTGAAGAAAAGAAATAAAAATTTACCACTTTATGAAGCCAAAGCAATTAGTATAATTCTCATTGTCATGAAGATTTTATTTGGCCTAGATGGAGTTACTGAATACGAAATTTCTCGAGTTGTAGATAAAATTAATACGTAAGTAACTTTATTTTCATTTGTTTACAACCTCACAAAAATAAGTAGCATTGAAAAAACCAAATGATGAATTCAAAATCCTCGTGTATAATTGTCCATGGTGGCATTTCTACTGATAACGATCAATTCATAATGAAAAAAGTATCTTCATGTATTAGAGCAGCATCTCGTGGCTACAGTGCACTAGTGGCCAATCAAAGTTCCATAAATGCAACTGAGGATGCATTGTGGTGGCTTGAGAATGATGAATTTCTTAATTGTGGCTATGGTTGCTCACCGAATGACTATGATATTGTGGAAATGGATGCAAGTATAATGAATGGTACAGACAAGCAGTGTGGTTCGGTTTTGGGATTGAAGGATGTTGAACATCCAATTTCCGTTGCTCGATATATAATGGAAAATTATTCAAATAAAATATATACGAATGAATTGATGAAGAAAATGACAAATATTCCGAGATTTTCCATGGGTCCAGGAAGTATGGATGCCGTTTTTCACTATGAAAATGAAATGAAGAGTAAATTTTGAGAAAAATCATATTATTATTCTTCATTCCTTGGCAACAAATTGTGAACAGTTGTTTAATCATAGATTCTAGTTGTGGTTGCATTTCTTGGGACGATGAATATTTAGTAGTTGGTTCAACTGGTGGTGGTAAACGTGGTAAACCTAAAGGAGCAGTATCAGACGCTGGTATAATTGGTACCGGACTATTTGCCTCAGATGAGATAGCTTGTTGTGTGACAGGACCTACGACTGCTCTGATTGAACTGACTCTGGCAAGTGCAATAGTCGAAGATTCAGTTAAATTTCAGAGATGCCCGCAGAAGACTCTGAAGCAACATATAGACAATGTGGAAAAACAATTTAATGAGGCTGCAGGCGGAATTGTTTTACATACAAATGGATGTATCGGAGTTTATTCTACGGCACCTTATATGCCTTATGCAATTATTAAGAATCATTTGATTGTTTATGGATGGAAAATTGACGGAGAAAGATATTTTAAGAAATTCTGCGATGGAGACAAAAGAGATATTTGTCAATGCGATCCGGATAAATTTTGGTTTCTTTAATGCTATTGTCAACATGTATGAAATACTTTTTTATATCGCAGGATTTTCATAATTTTCATCTGTATCAATATAAATTTCATTGTTTTTCAGAATTGCTGAAGAGAGAAATACAATGGATTGTAAATTATTTAATTTCATCGAATGGCAAAGATACATCGAATGCCGTCGCACTGTAGTTATGAGTCAGCACTATCCTACAAAATTTCGATATGATCCAACTTCACCATGTCAAAATGTAAACGTATTTCTCAATTATATAAAGAAATTTTATAAGCCCGGGCAATTTGTTGATAAATCAATAACAATACAAGGATTCACCAATGTTATTAATCAAAATATGGAGAGATTAACTGAGAATCTACCAGATATTGAGGAAAGAAAAATGTTTGAACCATCCTTAACACCAATGCATTCTTATCTTCAGGAATTATTCAAAGATTCTGAAATGGATCTGCCAAATATTCTCAGGCAAGACTTTACTAGCAGCAAAGTAGGATATCTCACCAATCCACAAATGTAAGTTTATCATCTCGTCGCCTTGGTAACAAATGGTCGCCATTTTTCCAATTTTTTTTCTCATATTGAAAATGATAATCCATATCTTTTTGTTGTTCCTCCAAACTATATCTCGTTGTCTTGCATGAATCCAAGGAAAAAATTAATAATGACAAGCAAGTGGCATAAATTACTTTTTGTTTTATTTACTGATTTACGTCATTTTTATTGTCTTTCCAGAAGTATTAGTAAAATTAATAAGATATATTTGTAGCACATGTGTCAGTAATTATTATCAGAACTACTTAGAAAAAACTCGCCCTAAGAAGTACAAAATACTGGACTTGGTAGCAAAAAAAATATTGATGACCATGAAGAAAAACATCTTTTTCTTTTTTCAATTTTTTGGCAAAACTCATTAGAGATAAACGAAATTGCGATCAGTAAAAATAATTGAGATGCATTACAGATAATTAGCAGAAATTAAAAGGAGGAAATGACGAATAACGCATCCAATAGGGGACTACTTGCTTAGGGAAAGGTGTGGCAAAATGTACACAGTTTTTGATATCTACAGCACAAAAAACTCTTGAAATTAATAGAAATATTGGTTCCCTCCTCGCCATTAAAAAGTTGAGGAAATTTTCAGTGTCAGAAAAGATTTTTTGGTATTTTTTAGGAACCACTTTTGGTTAAGATTTAAGGTGTCTCTCCTTTTCATTTTTGAAAAACTTGTCTCAAAATATTTCTGGTTCTATTGACAGCAGCAATAATACCCGTAAATACCTTGAAAATTGATATTTTTTAATTGTAAACCCCATAAATCGATTGTAAACCATCTTTCGCATTCTCTATTCGAAATTTTTACGCTACGACCAATAGAACTGCAGATATTTTGCAGCTTCAAATGTTGCCCGAAAAAAATCCTCGAAACATTCAGAAAAATTGATACTTGTTCTCCGCCTAAAATTTCTTCAGCTTTTCAATGGAATTTTCAAAAAAAAATCGATCATCAACCGTTTAATTCTAATGTACATTTTGTCCCACTTGCCCTTATATTGAGAAATCTTGAAAACAAATGAATGAGAGAGCGTTATTAATTTCGCCATGTATTAAAAAAAACAGTTAGAGCAAAGTAAATGTCGATGTAAGATTTTTTTCTACTTTTATATTGCTAGTCATTTTGTTATTGGAATTTATGGAAAAAAGTCCAGATCATGAAATAAATTGTGACAGTGGTTTGCGGATACTTTGCGATTTTAATTCTCGAGTTTTTGGCGACCATTGGTTGCCGACGATCTATTGAATTGAAATTGTTTCGAATTTCAAGAGTTCATGAATAATCATTAACATTCAATAAATTTTATTAGATACAAAAATTTGGCCAAAGAATGTGGAATTAGTTTGGTTATCCTCAATTCATCTGCACATTTTTTACATCGAATAATTCCATCTCATGGTAATGATGAGAAGCTCTCTGAAGAAATTGACATTGACGAAGAAAACGAATCAACTCCAGTAGTTGAACGTCAAAAAGATATTATAAGGTTGGCCGATTCATTGGAATATTTACATCGTAAACATACAGGTAAAATTTCAATTGACAAGGAAAAACGTAAAGTATATGAACGTATTCATCAAACCAGAGAACAAATTGATAAAGATGATTATGATGATTTTTCATTTGATCAAGTGCGTAATGATGGTAAATTAAATGTCTTTGATATCTATGAAGAGAGCAATTCGGATAATGATGATGATAAACATGTGAAATCATTGAGATCTTTTAGAAATGAGAATATGTTATTATCGGATTACGAGGAGCAGAGTATGAATGTTAAATTAAAAAATCACTGGCATATTGATGACGATATAAAAATTGCCAATTTTCAATGGGAGCTGAAACGATATTTAGCATCTAAAGAGCAGAAAGAAATTTATGAAAATTGTGACTGTGTTATTTGTAAAACTTATGTATCACCCTTTGGTAAATTGGACATAGAAGACAAAAATGATGACTTTGCTGCAATTGAAAATGAGGATGATGATGATGATTTAACCATACTTGGAGAAATATCAACAGATAATTTAAATTCTGAGAATGATGGAATATCCATTTTAAGTGAAAGAATATTGGAAAAAAATCAATTAAATAGTATTAAAAAATGTAAAAAGGAAATAACTTTTAGTCCATACAAAGATTATTGGATGAATCGTATTAACGGAGAATTATGGAAACAGAATCTTGATTGGCACCTGTTGGAACGTGATTTACCAGTCAATTTTCGTTGGCTTCTTCATGAATTTGCCAAAGTAATTGAAATTGAACCGTCATTATTATATAAAGAGATGGCATCTATGGAGCAGTATTATTCAGATTGTCTTGTGAAGAATTACAATGTTGAGAGGGCAAAAAAATTTTATGATGCACTCTATCATCGAGATATCCGATTTACCCAGGCGATACGTTATAAATGGAACAATATTACAACAGCTGAAGAGCGTGAAGAGAAATTTGCAAAGAATCCTAAATCATTCTCCTCATGGACAAGACAAAAAACAACATCTAAACATTAGTTCAAGGAGACACTCTGTTATTTTAATACTTTTGTGATAATAAAAAAAAACTTCCGTTGAAATTTCTACAATTATTGAATTACCTTGGCAACTGTACCTTTCAATTTATCCAGTTAGCTGTTTTTTTTTTTTTGGTTCATGCCGAAATACTTCCAAGATCAGTGCGTCTGGATCAAAGAAAAATTCAAGTCATACGAGCAACAGTTGCGTTTAATACCATCGCATAAACCGTAAAGGTCGCCGGCATTATTGGGGGTGTTGCTCGGTTGAACTCGGTTAAACTCGGTCTGCGTCTGTTTTTTTTCTCATTTTTTCCTTGTGTGTGTGTGTGTGGTTTTTCTTTTTTTTTTTTCATTTTCCTCCCTTCTGGCCACCCAGCATTGTAGACGAGCGGCTTGCGCTTGTGTATCTGACACATTTCATTCTTGCCTGTGTTCCAGGCACCATCGTGTTTCTATCCACATTACGAAAAATTAAAAAAATTGAAATTACTAAAACATAGACAAACATTTAGTGGTTAAACCAATTTCTGTGATCAATAGAATTTCCTTGAAAAAAATTATAACAATTCTCGTTTTCATTAATTATTAATTCAACTTTGAGCTCATCAATTTAAAACGTGTTGAATTATTCTATTTTACACTCTCTCTCTCCAACTTTTTGTTGAGCTGAACGACCCGGTAATGTCAGTCTTCGCTTGCTTCGCAAGTTATTTGAAAATTATAAAAAAAAAAGTGTAATTTGAAAAAGTGAAATGTGCAAATAGTGAATCTCGTTTAATATCTCTCAGTGCTCTAATTATTGTGCAACATGATGAATTTTCGTTGAAATCGCATTGAATGTAAAAGCATATCATCAAGATCGCATGTTAATTTTATTTCCTGGCTATCTCAGTCTGGTGAGTACTCAATAGACCCAATCATCCACTCCTCTTCCCCCAATGTAATTCTCAATGAATACTTTTATTCCATGGCGCAATAAGAGAAAAATTACTTTTACCACCTGCATATTATTCTTCAAGAATACTAAGATGACAGAAAGAGGGTGAGATCATTGAAGGCATTGGGAATGGTGTTTTGTTTATTTTATATCAGCTGATTTCGAGTGCAATATTATAGGTACAGGTACATGATTGAGGAACGAGTGCATACTAGAGCGTTACGCTCCAGTATTTTCTTTTTCATGGTTGTACATTTTTGATTCTTTATTTTTTTTTTAAATTAATCGTTAGTTTATATTGCCTCATGCGTTTCTCGAATTTCGTTGCAGCAAACGTTAACGAGCACTAAATAGATGAGAGCTTAAACCCGTGTGTGCCAGTAAATATCGAAAAATCTATTTGATTTTGATGCATATTTCATTTATATTCCATGCTAATTGTTCAATTTCTGATTTCATTCTGTACCCTGAATTTACTACGATTCACAACAAATGTGCTCATTTGCGAAGGTGGAGATGAAGAAGATAGAATGGAACAGATACAATTCAACAATTGAAATCTGTAAAGTTTCAGATTTTAATAGTTGAAAATGGGTGAATTAACTTAGAAAGGTAAAAACAACTGTGACTTTTCGAAAATGTTCATTCGAATGATGACAAATGAGGGGTGGAGGATGAATGTCTACTAATCGATTCAACTGTTGAACTTGTACAGCCAAAAAGACACTGTCATTATGATTGGAGCTAGCCGTGCAAATGGAAAGAAAAAATTTTTTTTTTCGAGAATTTGTAGGGTCAACCCAAGTGTAGAAGAGTAAAATTTTCCATGGAATTTCATTAAATTTTCAACATTTCTAAGGAACATAATTAAATTCAGTGGCTCACGATGAACCCAGTAATATGCAAGTGCTTGGTCAATTATATTATCATTCTATTGCAGTTACGGTGAGGGGAGATAGAAAGGATCAAGTGGACATTTTTTTTAACGGATTTTCATGTTTTATCATCATGACAAAAAATTCCACGAAATTAGCGAAGATTTTTTTGATTCCATCGGAAATCATGTGAAAAAAAATAATACAACAATACAGTAGGTCCAGTAAAAAATTTTGACAAGTGGGAAGATGAATCAATGAATGATGGAAAAATTAAGTTGTCCAGTAAAATTTTCTATGGGATATCGGAGAATTTGGACGAAAATCATTTTAAATTCACCTCGAACAGATAATCAATGATCAAGTATTGTTTGTGTTCTTAATCTTTGGTTGGTTTAGTAGGTTTGACCTAATTACGTGATGCGTTCAAAATTCAAAACACATACAATGCAAAACGTGTTGGGAGCATTGAGACTGTCCTACCAACTGTTTGAAAGGGGGGGAGGGAGCCTTGACCAATAGAAGCCATGTAAGCAAATAATAAAAAAAACAACGACGATGAATTTTTCGGCAAGCAGATTACAGTGTCGTCCAGCAGGAGGTGATGTGAGGAATGTGATAAGCTTTCCGTCTCTCTCTCTCTCTCTCTCTCTCTCTCAGTTTGGTTATGCCTTTATTGTTGATAATGGTCTCTATTGAATCTGAATTCAACTGGTTTCAAATGGATCGATGCCAGGAGGAACAGATGATAAAATACAAAAAAAAAAATGAGAAAATTACTCTCATTAGAGGTGCTGTGGATTGAGAAGGAGAAATTTGTCATGAGAAACTGAGGTGAAAAAGTGATGAGGAAACATGAGAGAACAGCATGGATTGACCATTGCTGTTGACGACCGCAGGTGTAGACTGTTTTTGTACTTTTCTTTTCCAATCTTATTATGCGTTTAGTGTTCAACTTGAAAGACTTCTTCCTTTCTTTATCATTATTCTGTAAGTTCCATTATTGCACGATGAAATAATAATAACAATAAATGACTGGTGGAATGATGAATCGATGGTTGAATGACTCGAGTATAATTTATCATTCAATGCATTGAAATTGTTGAATGTTAGTGGATAATTGACATTAATTAACTGATCAATAATTACAATTGTAACTAGATCTGTTCATTTTATGTTGAAGCCATAATTAATCAATTTTGTTCGACTTTCATGAGGATTCATTTTCTACAGTATGTGTTACAACATAAATGGGTTCGCGCTCTTGACAAGGAGAAAATAAATTGTGTGACGAAGAGGAATTGCTTTATTTTATTATTTGAGTATAACATAACATCGTGGCCTTGATAACAAATGGTCGCAAGTGCCATTTTTCCAATTTTTTCATATTGCAAATAACAAAGATTCGGATCTTTGTTACGCATTACGTTCCTCGCATTAATCAAGGGAAGAATATATGAATGAAAAACGGTCGCAAGTGTGTTGTTGTTTTTACTGGTTCTTGCTGCGAGCAAGAAAAAGTAAACAACAAATCCAACCGGGGACTAGTTGTTTAGGGGCAGGTGGGGCAAAACAGACACGAGGGGTAGAATCTATTCAGTTGAGTTTCTCATGTCTATATTATGAAAAACTCTTGAAATCAATAGAAATATTGGGGATAGGTTCTTTCTCGCCATTCCATTGGGAAGCTGAGAAAATTTGCAGTGGAAATTATGTGTAAGAAAAAAAATTTCCGTATGTTTTAGAAATTCACCACTTCCTTGGTCAAGGTTTGAAGGAGTATCTCTTTGCATTTTTGAAAAGAAATTATTTCTTTTCAACATGTTTCCGGTTGTATAGGTCGTAGCGTGAAAATTCCGAAAGATGAGATCTTTTAACGTTGATTTATGGGGGTTTGAATTGAAAAAATCGATTTTTAACCGCAGATATGTTGATACAGCTGATACAGCTCCAATCCTTGAACAGAATAATGGGATTTTTAAATAATACAAAAAAATAATTTCTGACACATGATTTTTTCACCACAACTTTCCTCAGATTTTCAATAGAATCATCAGAGAGATATTATCTCCAGCCGTTTCATTCAAATGTTCATTTTTTCTTCACTTGTCTCAATATTGAAAAATCTTGAAAACAAATGGACGTAAAAACGTAATTGATTTTTCCCAGTATCAAAAGGAAGTAAAAGCAAAGAGACGTAAATATGGAGACCAGGTTTTTTCACTTTTATCACGGTAATTACGTCATTTTGTTATTGTAAATTCATAGCAAAAGAAGAGTAAAAAATATCATGAAATGAATCTTACCAGTGGTTTACGGAGACGCAACTTGTTGATTTTCATTTTCGAGTTTTTGGCACTTGTGGCCATTTGTTACAAAGGCGACGATATCAATGATAACGATTCATTACTTTAGAAATAGTACTTCCTTGTCATTTGCGACGAGGAATGAACCTAAAAATTGTGAAATTATTCAGTCTTGGATTTGTGTTACGTTGATTATGATAGTGACTATTTAATTTTCAACAGACCACTACTAAAGGAGAATCGTCCAAATAATGTTAACAATAAGACAATAAGCTCAAGAGGAACCACATTCACCAAAACGCGTCACGCAGGAGTCGTGGGTTTATGGGGGGCGCCGCCGCCGCATCAGCGGACGACCCCCTGTTGCAATACCAATCATCAAGGTACAAATTGTTGGCTTGGCAACACATCACCTAATTCATCAACTCCAACGATACTTGGAATTAAACAAATGAAGAGCCCGTCTGGTATAATGAGGCAATCAAGCCTCACAAAACTTGGCTCTATGATTAATACTGCCGTTAATAAACGAGCTGGTAAGTTTTCATCGCTCATAATCATTGGAAACAATCATAATAATAGTAATACTCTCTTATTAATGACTGAGAATAACTTATATAATTTTGAGCATAGTTGATAAATTCAGCCCTTCCATCAATTACAAAGGAAAATTCAACATCGACCTTGTACCGTTGATTTTGCATGTACGATAGGATAGATAGAGAGAGAAAGAGATGAGTATTAGTAGGTAGATGAAATGGAATTCATAAGCGGCAAGGATTAACGTGGCTTGGGATTACCATTTACCGCTGCATGCATGTGATGGTTTATCCGTCTAGCTATCCTCATATTGTGCTCGATATTCAAGCGAAGAAGAAAAATCATTCTCTTTGCCATTCAACTAGTTTTTCGCTTCAAATCGGCAAAATATTCAATTGGTTTTGAAAAAACAGCCATTCTAATTTTCGAGGAAAATAAGGGTATGGGCCATGTAACAATTGGATTCAATCGAATATTGAAAATTAATTCATCGAAACAAGTAATTGATTCCTTTTTTAAATTTACATGCAAGCGTTCAATAAGGAAGTTTCAGAAAAAATGAAGGAAAAAAAAAAATTAACAAATTTTAGTATAAATTTTTCTTCCTGTTTTTCAATGTTTCATCAACGAGTTGACCGAAACAATTTGCATTCGCTTTTGACGGCTAAAACGACTAACTTTAAGAGTATATACAGATGCACATGAATAATTTGATGAACCATCGGAGAGAACTGTACATACATGCGGTTACTCACCGTCTTTCATACCTCAAGAAGAAAAGACAAAAAAAATATAAAGAATGATAAATCACTGATCTGTTAGATCTTATATTTGAAAGAAAAAAAACAGAAAGAAAAAACTAAATTTAATGGAAATAGAAATGAAATTCTCTTAATTTATTGTCTTCAATTGACGAATTACCCTCTCTTTTTGAATAATATAATAAATAATAATGATGCATACGATTCGAGAAAAATACTCCCATGTGAAGTGAGTCACGTTATTCTTCTGTAAATATATAATAGTCAACTACCTTCAGGAGAATTGCCCTTTGAAAACACGTGGTAGACATCTCGATTGAACGGAAAAAAAGGGGTGGGGAAAGGAGAGTAAAAGAACTTTTGTATACTCGGAACGGAATTATAGAATTCACGACAGACTGACCGAGTGGTCAGTTTATAAACGTCGATTGGCGAATGAGCAAACGTTAATATCTCACCTTTGCTCTTGTGTAGAGTGGGATAAACCGTTTTTTCTCCGTCCAACATTGTAAAACTAACAAAAGTTTGATATAACTTGGAAAAAAGAGAAATTGTTGAATAAACTGTTCATTCGTTAGTTATCGTGTACTACTAATTGATGTTAATAAATAATGAGTAATCGCGTGAGATCGAGGAGAGCATTGAGGAATTTCAATAGAAATATTGGTACTGGTGGTAAATCCGCGAGATTACAACAAAATGAAATTGTACAATCTTACGACTACGAAGATGAATCCAATTGGTACTGTGAGTAACTCAACAATGATAAGAATAATAATTAAAATAATAATATCATGGATAATAAAAATAATGAATGTGAAAAACTTCGTGTCTATTGATAAAACTGGTGAATTTGTTTAAAAAAAATAAAAACATTACTTTAACGTACTTTTGCGAGCATGTAAACAATGAAGCTTCAATTCAACGATTGAAGATGGCGGCCGTATCGTTCATAAAAGAAGGTGATGATGATATTATGATGAATAAAAAAAAGACTAGTAGAAGGAATGTAAATCGTCGAAATTGAATTGCGCCACTCGCATCTCGTTACTGCAACGAAAGAAGAGTCTATTAGCAAGCAACGTCTAATGCATCCGAGACGAATATACACACACTGCCTGTCTTTTATTTGTATTTTCTATCTCATATGCACTTCTAACCGGCTCATACACATCCTCTTTCTCTGTCATTCTGTTTTTCTCCCCTCGTTCGTCGTTTCGTCGTTTATTATAAAGTCCTCCTGATGGGGGTTATGTGTATCGCCCAAGTAAGACCTCATTTCAGTCTATTGTCGAGTGATTAAAGAGTCAATGTATTTCCATTGGTTCTTCTCGACGTATATCCGTAATATACTGAGGATAAAGTGTCTTTCCATTTATTTTTATGCCACAATTTTTTCCATCTAAATCATTCAATTACTAGTTAAATTTCAATTGTTGAACATGAGCAGAGAGAGCTCATCATCATCACCAATTTCACCTAGCTCGAGGAATTTTAGCTCAAGATTTACCAAACGAGAGCTACGTGATCATGGACCATTGTTTTTCTCCCTAGAAGAATTACGTGTCAAACTTGATGAACTTCTAGGTAAAATTATAAATCAAGTAAAATTAAAGTACTAAGAGATCTGAAAGAAAATTTGTCCAATGACAATTATTTTTTCAACATGATTTATCAACATTATTAATATTCATCAAACATGTTTATCAAGAGACTAAAAAATTCTTGACGGTGGAATTCAGTGAAGTATATATTTGAAAAAAAAAAAAGAAAGAAAGAAACAGTACTTGACGAGGTAAAGTGTCAAGAATTCAAAAAGAAAACACAATTTCATTTGATTAAAATTAGGATGAAGAAAGAAAAAAAAAGAATTCCTGAGGTGTTATCTTTTTCTTTGGAAATCCTCGAAAAGTCCCGCGTAAAATGCCTCGCTAATTCTCGTATATAATCGTTTGAATTCGTAAAAGGACCAAGTACGGCAGTGGCGCTCGTATATTATTAGATAAATACGGTAACCTCTCTCGGCTATAGAGAGGTAAGAGAGGTATATAAGGGAAACATTGGGAATATAATACGGAATAGTATAGGTAACAGACAGAGATAGGAAAAAAAATCTCCGTGTATTGGAGAGAAAAAAAAAAGTAATGTAGTATAGAAGAAACGGAAACCAGCAGCGCGCGGTACACGGTTCACAAAAATGGCGGCACACTAATATTTCTTTCGTAGAGTTTACATTCGAACGGAAAAAGAAGAAAAACTGTGAACGCTCTAAAAAAATTCCTTATTTGCCTATTCTTTCTTGGCCATTGTTTTACATTTTTCTATTCAATAGATTGCATTACTGCAATACAAATTAAAAGAACGTATGATCTCACGGTGGCCAGTTTGAATGGAGAAAAACCTGTTTTAATAAAGGAAACAATTGAAATTAAAACGTGCTCCAACAACATTTAAAAATTATAAATTATTCGAATCAACGAAGAGACAATTGAAACGGCGAGAGTGAAGTTTGAAAGAGTGGAAAGATATTTTGTAGTGGTTAATGGATGCATGACAGTGATAATAAAGGATTATTATTCTTTTTCCTTCAATGCGACGAATATGTGACACGTGCTTCGTATTATAACACCATTGTGTGTCAATTCTCTCATTTACGCATTTTCTTTTTTTTTCTCCACCCCCCCCCCTTTTTGTTTCTAAAAATTGAAAAAATAAAAATACAAACAATTTCAAACGGAAAGAACCCTAATTCTATTATTTGCTTTTGCACCCAGTTACCTGCATTCATTTTTTTTTGTTAATTCATACACACAATCAGAGATTAATTTTGAGTATTTAATTAATAGGCGAAATATGGCCGGTAAGTGATTACGCGAATTCCAAATAAATTCTCGATAAATAAACATTTGGAATTGATTTTTTCTTTGCTACTAGTATCGTATTTTTATTCTTATCTGCTTTGTCTCTCGATTCCTACAACAACCACTGGAATTGCGAGAGAGAGAGAGAGAGAGAGAGTACCGGTAACCATGGCACAGTTATTGACAGAGAGGTTGACGGTGTTCCAAGTGTTGATATAATAAAATTGAAAAGAAAGAAAAAAAAACATTCTTTAAAGTTAATTTATTTATTCTATTCTTGTTTTAATATACAAACAGATATATATCAACCTCATTAGTTAAAAGTACATGATTTTCATCATTTCAGCTCTACTACACATTTATATAATAATATATTATTTTTTATTTTTTCTAAAAGCAAAACACATAACACATACCGTTGTAAGAGTATTTTTCGTATCCATTTGCCTTTCTTTCTTGTGCTGCCCCTTGCGCTTACTACACCACTCCAGCGACAAAAATCCCTCCATCCCTCCGCCATCACGCGTACCACGGGTGTGCAAATGTATCCGTCGACGACGAGGACAAAGTCAGTGACGGTGGCGGCCTAACAAAAAAAAAAAAAAAAGAAGAAAAAGACGATATTTAAACAGTACATACACACACTCACTGACGAATAGGAAAAGTCAAAAATTTGAAAATATATTCCAATAATCCACGAGATGGATTGCGGCGAGACTTCAAGTAACCATAACCAATCTTTCTATTTTTCCCACTATTTCTCTTTTATTTTTTATTGCAACAACAATAAGATGCCGTATTTCTTTTCAGACGGGTCAAGTAGTTTTCACAATGAAGGAAAAAGAAAAAAGTGAAATTTTCAGTTGTTTTTTTGATGATGATATAAAAGTGCACAAGTGATTTTATCTCTCTAAATTTTTTTATTTTCTCAAAATTTCGACGGAGGCAATAATTGATATTATTATCTTTTTGAGCATTTGGCTGTGGTTAACCCCTAATTTATAAGCACGCGTCTTACTCTGTTGTTGCAATTTCACGTTTTTTACTCAGAAAATTCAGTTGTGTGAAATACATATTAATTCTGTTAGTTGTGTGATTTTACTAGTCTTGCACTCAAAAATCATTGTTAATTCATTGAAAGTTCATTTTGGTTCTTTTGAATTATTACAGGCAATGGTGACATACAGTGGTGTTTCTCACAGGTGAAGGGAGCCCTCGAAGACGATGTTACCGATGGTAAGATCGAAATTTGTTTTTTTTTTTTTTTAATGAAAAATTCCGTCCAGATTTTTCTTATTCCTATATTTTTTGTCTATACATATATTTGCATAAAGCTGATTCCATTTGTGTATTGAAGATGCTGCGATATCTTATCGTACGTTTGACTATCAGAACGTTGGCACTTGGCGGCGGCCTTCGGTTGTTGACATTCTGACGTAGATTAGGACGTACAAATTGGAATGTTAATGATCACCACCGAAGAAGCCTCCAGTCGGCCAACTTGTATTCATTTTCATTTTCTTTCAAAAGAATTCTGTCCTTATTGTCATTTACTCGGATGATAGTTTTAATTATTTAAGAAAATGAAAATGGCGAATTATGCAGTAAAATATTATTGATTTGTTTCAGCTGATATAATCTCTTGTGTTGAATTCAACCATGATGGTGATTTACTTGCAACCGGAGACAAAGGCGGTAGAGTTGTTATTTTTCAACGTGATCCGATTGTAAGTTCAATCAATCAACTATTGAAATTTTATGATATTATCCATTTACTTTTAATGATTTACTGGTTTTCCAGAGTAAAAATAGTATACCCCGAAGAGGTGAATACAATGTGTACAGTACATTTCAAAGTCATGAGCCAGAATTTGATTACTTGAAATCGCTGGAAATTGAGGAAAAAATTAATAAAATAAGATGGCTTAAGAGAAAAAATCCAGCTCATTTTTTATTGTCAACAAATGACAAGACAATTAAATTATGGAAGGTTAGTGAACGTGATAAGAAAGTAGAAGGCTACAATACGAAGGAAGAGAGTGGAGTAATGCGTGATCCTGCTTGTATCACTGCCTTGAGGGTATGTAGATTGAAGAAAAAGTATTATATTAATATAATACTATCGATTAAAATGAATTTTCTATGGTTATTAGGTACCCACAATCAAGCCAATGGAGTTGATGGTCGAGGCATCACCAAGAAGAATATTTGCCAATGCACATACATACCATATTAACAGTATAAGTGTCAACAGTGACCAGGAGACATACCTCAGTGCCGATGATCTTAGAATTAATCTTTGGCATCTCGAGATAACTGATCAAAGTTTTAGTAAGTTTGCAGCTCTCTCTTTCCCTCACTTTCTCTCCTTCTTTCTTCATAAAGTCACACATAGAAAAATTTGAATATTCGCTTGTCTCCCCCTAGACATTGTAGACATTAAGCCAACCAATATGGAAGAACTTACGGAAGTAATAACGGCAGCTGAATTTCATCCGGTTGAATGTAATTTACTCGTGTACAGCAGCAGTAAAGGTACAATAAGATTATGCGATATGAGATCTGCAGCACTCTGCGATCGTCACAGTAAACTATTCGAGGAGCCAGAGGATCCAACGAATAGGAGTTTTTTCTCGGAAATTATTTCTAGTATAAGCGATGTCAAATTAAGCAATTCCGGCCGTTACATGATCAGCAGAGACTACCTCAGTGTCAAAGTTTGGGATTTACACATGGAGACCAAGCCTATCGAATGTTATCCCGTATGTTTTTCTTCCTTATACGAATTCGTTAATTAGATGATTTTACGAGATAATATAATTCATTTATAATACTATATTTCCAAAGGTTCACGAGTACTTGAGATCAAAATTATGCTCCTTGTATGAAAACGACTGTATTTTCGATAAATTCGAGTGCTGCTGGAGCGGCAATGACTCGGCGATAATGACTGGCTCATACAACAATTTCTTCCGTGTATTTGATCGTACTACAAAACGTGATCTAACACTCGAAGCAGCACGCGATATTGCCAAGCCAAAAACACTTTTGAAGCCACGCAAAGTGAGTACAATAGAATATTATTATAGGGATAAATGGGGTAAAATGGACACGGGTTGTTTTTGCTATTTTATACTAAGAAATTTATTTGAGATGGATAGAAATATTGGAGATGGGTTTTTTCTGATGATTCCACTGGAAAGATGAGGAAATTCCCCATGACAATCATAGGGGAAGGTGAAAACAGAGGCGAAATGAACACATCTAAATTTTTATGCAAATATTATGGAAAATTCTTGGAATTAATAGAAATTTTTTTAAATTATAGAGGGGTAATAAAACGCTTCTTTTTTTTTTTTTTTGAAAATATTCAGTTTTTTGAGAATATCTTCGGTTGTTTCTATCGTAGCGTAAAGATTCTGATGGGAGGTGAAAGGTGAGATCATTTGCCATCGATTCATAGGGTTTCAATTTGAAATATCGATTTTTGAGATATTTATGGGCATTTTTGTGAAACCATTCTTGGCCTATAACTATGCCAAAAATTGATGTTTTTGAATCCAAAACCCCATGAATCGATGGGAAATAAACTCAATTTTCATTTGAGACCAATCCTGAATTGCTACGATCAATAGAACCAGAGATATTTGCAAAAAAATGAAAATTTTTAAGAAAGAAAAGGCTTTTACCCCTCAAAAATGCCGAGAAATATAGAATTTTCATAAAATTCGAAAGAATTACATCGGACACCACTTTGCCAGCTAAAATTTCCTCAGCTCTTCAATGGAAATATAGAAAAAGAAGTCATCTCTAACCGTTTCATTATAGTGTCCATTTTGCCCCACTCTCTCCTATGTCAAAAGTTATTTTTTGCAATTGTTCAAAAATTTCATGTTACTGTGCAAAATTTGAAGGTGAATATTTCTGGCTATATTGATCAGAACAACCTGGGGTTAATCTTAAATGAAGGGTGACCTCATTTCCCCACGATTTATGGGGCTTAAAACGAAAAATATCATTTTTTTTTCAAGTATTCATAGGGCTACAACTGATCCTTTATAAAAAGGAACAAGAACGCAAACAATCGATATATCGAAAGTTGTCACGATTAAAATGAAGTCCTCATTCCTCATTGGTCAATTAAATTGTGAGTAGTATAGTACGCGTAATATACTATACCAAAAATACCTAACGGGCGCGCTGGAATATGGAATCAGGAAAATTTTTTTCCAGTTTTCCGCGATGATCTCGGTAAATAAGTGAGATAGAGCGAAATGGACGTTAATATGGAGTCAGGGAGGAGTTTTTACAGTTTTTCACGATTATCTCGGTAAATAAGCGAGATAGAGCGAAAAGGACGTCAATATGGCATCAGTAAAAATGACAATATCTGTTCTATCGAATTCTCAGAACCATTCGCGATACTGTTATGAAATTTTGCAGGCTCTTTCATGACGACATAGGCAGTGTCACTGTAAAATGGACGAGATTGCACTTCGTGCTTTCATCAGGAAATACGCCACAGGAAAAAAGTTATGAAGATTTGAAAATCGGGATTTTCATGATGGCTGATTTCCTTCGAATATTCCTTCATCCTCATTTTTCACACATTTCCCGAGGGAATTCGGGGTTTTCCTTGAAATTTCGCAAAGAATTGAGTGAAACACACGATGATGGGGGATCCTGAAGGGCCAAAAGCCGCAACGATTCGGGATATCCAGTGTTCGCGGAATTTTCAGGCCAAACCCAGAGGCAATGGTCTTTGTTCTATGAAAATGACCATTTCCGCTCTATCGAATCTTTAGAATCGTTTGCGATACTGCTATGAAATTTTGCAGGCTCTTTCAGGACGACATAGACAGTGTCACTGTAGAATTTCATCAGAAAATACGCCATAGAAAAAAAGTTATGAAGATTCGAAAATCGGGATTTTCATGATGGCTGATTTCCTTCGAATATTCTTTCATCCTCATTTTTCACCCATTTCCCGAGGGAATACGGGGTTTTCCTTGAAATTCCGCAAAGAATTGAGTGAAACACACGATGATGGGGGATCCTGAAGGGCCAAAAGCCGCAACAATTCGGGATATCCAGTATCCGCTGAATTTTTTCAGTTTTTCTCGATTATCTCGGTAAATAAGCGAGATAGAGCGAAATAGACATTAATATGGAGTCAGGAAAAAGTTTTCTCAGTTTTTCGCGATTATTCTTCATAAAAAGGAACAAGACCGCAAACAATCGATGTATCAAAAGTTGTCACGAATAAAGTGAAGTCCTCTCCCTCATTGGTCAGTTAAATTATGAGTAGTATAGTACGCGTAATATACTATTCTAAAGATACGTAACGGGCGCGCTGTAGCGCGCCATCGGTCTCGTTACCAGAAAATTATCTATAAATATTTGGAAAATTGATTTTAAAGAAATTTTAACCACCGAATTCGATAAGGAATGAGCTCATCTTTCATTTGAGATCAAGCCCAGGTCGCTATGGCCAACATAACCGAAGATATTGCCGTGAAAACATGAATTTTTGCGTTTTTCAAAAGGTAAATCCCTTCAAAACTTGGCCAAAAAATTAAATTTTGCCAAAAATTGAGAAAGAAAAATCAAATTTACACATGCTTTCTCCAGTTGAGATTTCCTCAGCTTTTCAATGGAATCATCAAATCATTTCTATCTCGAATTGTTCAATTTGCGTGTCCATTTTACCCCATTTTCCTCTACATTAAAAGAAGACTATTAGTACTTTTTCTTGCAATGCGAAACCATATACTGATTTTTGTTTTTAATCATGCCCCTTACAGGTATGTACGGGCGGTAAACGCAAGAAGGACGAAATTAGTGTCGACTGCTTGGATTTCAATAAAAAGATACTCCACACTGCATGGCATCCATCGGAAAATGTCGTTGCTGTTGCGGCGACGAACAATTTATTCCTATTCCAGGACAAGCTCTAGCACATTTGCGTACAGGTATTTGGAAAAATTTTAACTTAATATTTTAATATGAAAATTGGAGGATTTATAAAGCCTCGCATAATTTTCTCAATGCCTTCATATTGTAATTTCCTTTTCAATTTCAGATTATTCAACGATATATTCTGACGTGAATGTGTCATAAGGGGCTAAACTACTTTTGGAATAAAAACAAAAAATAATAATAACAAAAAAAAAAGTGAAAAAAAAAAAAAAATAGATTAAGAAGGTAAAAAAGTGAAAAATACGTCGGTCCAATCACTTGGGAATTGATCGGCACTATTTTTTTTTTTTACGGGTGGATGAAAGTCAATCTCAGGTTGACTGACATGAGAGAGAAAAAATTTTGAGGCAAATTATTGAAGCAAATTAACATAATAATGGATACTCGCGCACATATTGTACACGTGCATAAAAGACATTAAGATAGGGTTTATTGAAATAAAATAATGAATAAATGACAAACACATGTAGAATTCAATAACGAGAATCAAAAAAAATTAACTTATACGTGAAAAAGAAAGCACATTTTTTTGTAATATGTGCTTTTGTGTGCGTGCACGAGTGTCGGAGTTATAATGCCCGGCGTCTCAACTAATTATTAATTCTGTCAGTCCAATGGCTTTCCTCCATGAATCCGATATAATGAAAAATGAAAAAGAAAAAATAATATTATTAACAAGAAACTCAGTAAAAATGGGCGGTGGACGCTGTGTGTCCGTAAAAGCCACGATAGCAAATTAATTTAATCCTCATCAGGCGTTTCATCCTTTATAGATTTCAATTTTTTTTTTTTTTTTTTTTTTCGTTTCAATATGGTCACCACACGGGCATTAATTTACCCAATTTGTCGTTGATTTATCTTTTTTTTTTAATAGCAATGAATGAATTTGTCAACCTTTTTTTAGAAAAAAAAAAAAAAAAATGGTATAGAAAAGAACACAAATGGTATTTTTATTTATGTCATTCGCATGGGATTTTTCCTTTCTTTCTATGCAGGGCCTACATTCTGCAGACATTTTTATTTTTATAATAAGAAAAATATAAAAAGCAAGTGTACCATATAATTTAATCACGATGAACCGGTTTAGTCATGTGTGGTGTTCTTCTGTCCATTTACATTTCATACGATAAGTAAATCGTTTTCTTTCTTCATGGAAATAAAATGAAATTTTTCGAAGGGAGACCGTGGTGATATAACGCGTGAATTATATTAAATTGTATTAAAAAAGAAGGAAAAAAATCTGTTTTCAACGGCTTCATTGTCCTATTTTTTATCGTTATCGTCATTACTTTTCTTTATTACATTAAAGAAATTCTTTTGAAATGGAATAAGTGAGAAAAAAATCGAATTATATGATAAAATTTTTTCTATCAATTGTTAGTTCAAGTTATATGTTAATGATTTCCAGAGAACTTGTGGACAAAAAACCACTTAGCATTAATACACAAAATGGAAAACAATAGAACAGATGAAATCACAAGAGAATAATGGAAAATTGTTTCATCACGGATTAAGCTATTACAAACTTGAGCTGTAATTTTCTATAGCAAGAAAAGAAAAAAACAACACAATATATATCTGGAAAAGTACTCGAACAAAAAACTGTAACTTGTATATCATCACTCCGAAGGGTATGATCTTAAGTTTGACGCTTCACCAATTTCAATTTTTTCATTTCTCTTCCTCATATTGTCTAATTTTTGGTTCCTTTTTCATCGCTATTTCCAAAATTTTAGAGAAAATATTCTTTGATTTGCTTGATTCAGGCGGAAGGTAAGTTTCATTTTCAAACAAAAGAAAAATCAAGCAAATTGAAGTCACACGAGAAAATTGAAAATTGAACGCCTTGGGAATATTATTATCAGGCTTGCCTCTATACTTGTGCTCGACTGGCCCACGAAAGCGTAACTTGATTATCTTGTACTTGGCTCACCGAGCCTACACCATTGTGATACACATTATTTCCTGTTAATATTATGATGACCTGAGATTACAAGAGAGAAACATCATAGACCGAGTGAATAAATTTTCAAAAAAGATCCAGTCAGTTTTTTTTTTTTCACAGAAAATTGCGAGATAAACATTTTTATGCAATGATGATTAAACAATGGTGCATGTGCATATTACATAAGGGCTATATATTCATGATGTGCTACTGTAGGTAATATGAAGTGGAAAATATGAGAAATCATTTTTTTTTCTTTTCAGTCATAAATTTCTTGTTTATAAATTTAAAAAAAAAAAATGAGAAATGGAAGACACTACTTTGTACAAGGCTTTGTAATAAAAAAAAAAAACGATGGTGGAGTAATATTAGATGAAGCAATAGTTTTTTCGACTCAGAAAGAATCCCTCAATATAGCATTTATATTATTATTATTACTATGCAAGAGAGACATGGCTGGAGAATCTAGAATTGAACAGCGCGATAGTGAGTGCTGCTACAGCAGAGAAAGTTTCCAATGGAAATCATGTGCCAGAAGTTGTTTTATGAGAGTTTTCTAATGATTCAATTGAGAAAGCTGAGGAAATATTAGGCGAAACATGTGTGTCAAATCTTTTTTATTTCAATTTTTGTAAAAATTTACTTTTTTGGCCAACTTTTGAAGATAGAAACAAGTTTCCCTTTTGAAAATAAAAAAAAATCACTTTTTCGCGCGATATCTCTGGTTCTGTTGATCGTAGTGACCTGGGGTTGATCTCGAATGAAAGGTGAGCTCATTCCTTATCGATTAATCGGGTTCGAAAGTTTTTTCAAATCAACAATTTTTCGAATACTCATAGGCCATTTTTTGAAAATTAGTTTTTACTCTATAAATACTTGAAAAATTCATAATTTTTTTTCTCAACTATCTAAATCGATAAAACATAAGCTCACTTTTCATTCATGATCAAGCCCAGGTCGTTACAACCAATAGAAACATAGATTTTCCTGAAAACCTGAATTTTTTCGAAAACGAAGGATTTTACCTTCAAAACTTGAAGAAAAAATGGAATTTTTTAAGAATAAAAAAAAATTACTTCCGACATATGATTTCCATGTGAAATCTCCGTAATTCTCCAATGGATCCGCTAGAAAGAATCTATCTCTAATATTTCCATTTATTCCGAGTACATTTTCTAGTATAAAATATTAAAATCATCAACCCCTGTCGGTTTGATCTCCCCTGCCCCTTTATGAGCTTTTATATAGTCGAAAAACTGAATTTATTCAACTTTTGAAATAGGTGCCCCTTCAAAACCCAGTCAAAAAAAGAAAATCTTCAAAAAATTGGAAATAATCCAATTTTGACACATGTTTTTCACCTAAAATTCCCTCGGTTCTCCAATGGAATCATTGGAAAATCTCGAACCGTTCAATTAGACTTTTACCTCGCCCTCGCTTACATATATGTGTAGCGAGCACATTTTTAAATCATAACTTGCAAGTAATTTCCTTACGTGTTCTTTATATTGTGGTTGCAGTATGTACAATAATAAATTATTAATTATTGATGATTGAAATATTAAAATTAAATTCAATTGACCGAGATAGCAGGACCCAACTGTCGCATAAGTTCGTAGCATTCTTGGAGTTTCTTACGGTCTCCAATTCTCTCCAATGTTTTGGCTGCTTCAGCGAGCATTCCAGCTCGTTCCCCAGGTGAAGCAAGAAGGAGGGCAGGAAGATGCCGGCAGGCTAAACACAGTGCGGCTGCATGTTCTCGTTCCCCAGTTGCATTCTCCTGCGATCGATCCTTTCCACAAATTATAGAGGATCGTGAATTTCTGTGATGTAGGCTACGATCTAGTAGAATTTGCGTCTTTACAGGAGCTGCACCGGCCATTATTCTAGCAGTTGCTTCGTACAAAAAGATTCTCGGCAAAACCGACTGGAAATATATATATATGTATATGTCATTTGGTCTACTGAGATTAAAATAGAAAATTAAATGAATTATCAAGTAGTAATAATAATAATTACAGGAATGTCTCGACCGAGTTTTCTCAATCGCGCCAAATCATTTTGAAATCCAGCTAAGAATGTACTTGTTGTAGATGGAGTAAAATTTGACTGACTATCCCAAAATTCTTGCCACAAAATAGTTCTCAGTTCTAAGAGCCAATCACACAGCCACAAATGAACGAGCTAAATAAATTGTAATTATACAATGTCAGAGTTTTTAATTTTATCAGCAAGTAGAGAAAATTATTTATTTGGATTTATTATCCAGTTGAAAATTGTTGGCAAGTCCTACCACAGGAGTTGCACTGTAGAAGTATTGCACAGTCACTTGTCATGCAATGCAACTACAATGCACACTTGTAATAGGCTCGATAGAATAGAATAAATAAATAATTGTCTATAAATGATGGGATATTCATACATACATGAATATTCTGCGAGGGTTGTTGCTTGCAATGATAGTAAACCAATGAGTGCTCCAAATGTCTTGCAGCTTGATCCAGTAGCCTAATGGATGCTCTACTGGTTGGTCGTTTAGCAGCCTGAATTACGCACAAAACTGCATGAGGCAATGGGCTAGAAGCCGAATTTTCATTGAAATTTTTCTCATAAGGAAATCTAGTTTCAGCCATTGTCCAAGGGGATGAATCTTCCTCGCCAAGTCTCCAGCATGCAGCAGCCCACAATACCGAGCCCCACCAAAGTCCCACAGCGTCCTCGCAGTTTTCACTTGACATTTCATCTCCCGGAAAATATGATTCAACATCGGCCGAGTCGATAATAGCCTTGGATAAATGTAAAATTGCAGATGCATGAGAATCTCCATTTGCAGCTGTACCAGCCACCAATTTCAAGCATTGTCCAATAAGATATTCCCTGTAGGCTCGTGCAGCCAAGGATAATGCATCTGTTTTACATCCTTGCGAGGCAAATACATCATTTGCATTACAATTAACAGCGTTAACGTTGTTCCCAGCCGAGGCAGTAGTAACATTAATCTTCTTCGATATTCCACCACTTGCATTATTGCTCTCATTATCACCAGAACAAGTAGATAATTTTGAAACAGGCCTTGAACAAGCTGCCCACTTGCTGGATGTTAAAAAACGAAAGCCCTCCTCACTCATCAGCCATTTAAATTTTGGTGGAATTACTGGAACACTCGTAGATAATAAATTCGTACCTTTACAAAGATAATATTTGTGAACAAGTGGATACATGGATTGTTTAAAAGCGAGTGCAGCATTTATGTATATTTCAGTGAGGCAAATTTTGTTGATACTCTCACCAGCAGCTTCTGCATAATTAACAGAAGAGAGTGCCAAAAATAGTGTACCACCACCACCACCACCAGTAGTTAATCCCTGAGACAAACGAAGACTCAAAATTCTCTCGTAAGTTATTGCAAGTTCAGCTGCTGATGTTTCTGCCTCTTGTCTCTCGCTCCTTTCAGCAAGCCATTTGCCAACATTCAATACCCATTTTCCTATCCACAATTTGTGAAGTATTTGTCGAACAATTTGCCACAAAGTTGCTGAATAAATTTCAATTCTCGACGATGGTAAAGAACGACCAAAATATCGAAGACAATGCCCAAGATCCGAGTTGGCTTTATCGTACTCGTTTAAAGACATATTGAACTCGGCCTGACGTCGCCAACGACGCAACTCGAAGAAAGTTTTACTCCCACTTGGAATTACTGGATCACCATGGACAATTAATCTACCAAGACCACCAGCAACAAGTAATCCATTTATAAACCAAACTATTATATTTTCGAGGCTCCATATTGACTTGATGTTATTGCTATTATTATTATCATTATTATGATGATTATTGTTATGATTATTATTATTATCATCATTTTTGTTATTATTATTATTATTATTATTATTATTATTATTATTGATATAATAATCATCTGAATCTTTTTGATCTTGGTGAGTCATAATGGTTCTTCCATCTACGCGAGTCTCAGCGTAATTAGCATTGGATGAAAGTGCTGATTTTCCAAAGCTGTTCATAACAATTCCAAGAGGATTGAAGGCCAGGAAAATCAGAAGAACTGCGCAAAGAGTGAGACGAGTATTATCTCTCAAGCCCGATATAGTTTTTGGTGAAACTGATCTGGTGGCTTGGTCCTGAGTATTTAATTGCTGTTGAAGAGATTCCGACTCATCTTTAATTGATAGAGGTGATGCTGGGGATAGCGGCGGTATTGTTGGAACTGGAGAAAGAGATGGCTCGCTAGTATCAGACCTTGGCGGTGTCAATTCACCAACTGATAATAAATCCCTGAGATTTTGTCTCTGTGCTGCCATTTTTAATGTCATATTCTCAGCCTTGAGCCTTGCATTTGAATTCTGGAGGAATCTTATATAGTCTATGGTTTTTCGAAGAATGGCTGATTTATTTAGTTTTGCATCAACTCCAACTATCATATTTTTCAATTCTATTATTTTATCATTGATAGATGTTCTGTAGCGACGTTCTATGGCATTGTGGGCGCTTCGTTTGACTTCACGAACTTTTGGAACTCCTAAAGGAGTTCCACTGTTGGTGCTTATGCGGTTTATTTGAACCTTTTCCGTTTCCAATACTACTGGAATACCTTTCGGGAAAAATCAAAAAAAATATTGGAAAATTACTCATGTAAAATGGACGTTATCATTCAATGTGAAACGGCTTGAGTTGGAATTATTGTTGATGAGGTATGGAAGTGAGAGAGCTTTGAAAATTTTCAGGTGAAAAAACTTTTTTTCGACATCAAGCCTATCTACTTTTAGAAAAATTCACTCTGAATCACTACTGTCAATATAGAACCCAAAATATCGTCAGGAACTTGGGAATTTTTCAATTTCTTATTTCATAAGAATTTTTAAAATCATGTTTTTTTTTCCATAATTTCACCTTGGTAATAACCGGTCGCAATTGTTATAATAACAAAGGGTCGTAAGTGCCACAAATTACTAACAGAGTCGTTTCTCCAGCACTTACGTCCTTTTGTTTTTACTGATTTACGTCATTTTTGCTGGCTTCCCGGACGGAGGTGCTACTAGAATGAAAAAGACATATTGCAGCACACACGTATGTGCCAGTGATCATTATCATAATTACTTAGATAGGAAATCGTCTTACAAAATAAAAAATAGTTCATTTTGTACTAAAGCAAATTGATGATAATGAAGAAAGACAAAATTAGTTTTTTTTTTTTCTTCAATTTTTTGGTAATCGTTTCATTCTAATTTCCACTGTGTCTCACATGCCCTCACACTTGAAAAAACTTGAAAATAGTAAAAGCAGAGGGACGCAAGTGTAGAGATAAGGTTTTTTTACTTGTACATTACTAGTTACGTCATTTTGTTATTAGAATTTATAGAGAAAAAAAAATATCCAGAATGCCAAAAAAATAAATTCTGCCAGTGGTTTGTGGAGATGCGTTGATTTTCATTCTCGATTTCTTCGCGATTGCGACCATTTGTTACCAAGGCGATAGAGTATAAAGCATATAATAATGAAAAATTTCATCAGCTTTTCACAATGGGATCATTAAATTTGAATTTTTAATTCGGTTGATAATATTATAGAAGTGATAAAATGAATTACCAGTTGCGAGAACAGTTCCATTAGCAGTATTAACGAGTGTATGAATTTGATGCGGCACTGGAGTTGACGTGATTGCTTGAGAGCCTCTTGGATAAACAACGGATTCTGATTTAATCAATTTTGCTGGTAACAAAAGTTGTCTTTGGTGTCCAGCAACTGGGGCAAGTGTCACAACCGGTGATTGCACATTAAAATTAACATTCTGAGGAATTGTATATTGTTGTGAAGTAAATACTGTTGGGGCTGATTGCTGGGCAATTGATATTGCCCTCTGTGTACAGAGATTAGTGGTCGTTACTTGGACCTCTTGCTGTTGCTGATGTATTGAAGAGGCTTGCTGAGATATTTGTTTATGCTGGGTTGTGTCAGCAGATGGTATCATTATTAAATTTGGTTCCACAAATTTATCGAGTATATTTTGTTCTTTAAAATTTGTTTCATTTGTTGATGTCATACTTGAAAAATCAAATTCACTCTCCATTGGTATTGCTTCACCCAAATCCGATAAAAACGTTTCATCACTGAACAAGTTTTCATTTTTCATCAATTCGCTCTCACAATTTTTCAATAAATCTGTAATTAAATTTAGAAAAAAGCCTTTTATCAGTCAATTGAAAAACTGAAAATAAATTACATTACTCATGATATTTCATCAATAGAAACTATTCAATAATAATAATAATAATAATAATAATAATAATAATAATAATAATAATAATAATAATAATAATAATGATAATACTTGTAAATTATAAGCAAGTAGGGATTTTCAAGTACAATTAGAACATACCATCGAATCCAGTCATTTCATTCAAATTGAAGCTATCACTAGCTTGAAAATTTGTAAATTCATTATTATCATGGACCGGAGCCCAAGCTCCCGAGTCCGCCATCCTCTGGCAATTCAATTTTTTATTCTTTTATATTTCCTATAATTTCATTTATTTAAAAATTCTTCAACTCGATAATTAAAAAACAAATAAACAATAATCCTTGATGAATTGGAACGTATAAACACAAGCAAGTGTCAATTTAATACGCAGATGTTTTTTTTTCATTAAATATTTCGGGGGTTGATTGAATTAGTGCGAGAGTGTAATAGGACACAAACTAAAAAGTAGAGAAAAAGAATTACAAATGATCATCCGACCCCGACAACAGCCAATCACTGCGCCTGCACGAGGATCAGACGATATTGCGTCACAATGCTACTATTACTATATCTGTATATATAACAACGTGTATTATGTATCATAAACTATTTGAACATGTAGAAAGTCTCCATGAGAAAAAAAACAATCGCGAGATGTCGCTATTAGTAAATTCTTTATCTCCGCCAACTCGCTGGCCCCCCGACATCTCCGTCTCTTCTGTGTGTATGTGTGTTATCATAAAAATATTCAGTTGGATTGGATTTCTTTGAGAACGCACGGACAGAAAATTGAGAAATAGCCAAGATTGAAAAAAACAAATTGTTGTAAATACATTAATCTAATTATTCTAGCCAAGTAGTACATTGATAAAAAAATTTTCTCTCCAAAATTTGAGTGAATGGCGTATGCACGCATAGTCTGTGAAGTTTAGATTAATTTTCATCACTGGAAAAATTTACCGGTAAGTAAATTTCATGCTGGTTTTTTTTCCATCATCCAATGGAAATGAAACTAAATTATTAATTGAATTAGTAGTTTACGTGTCAACTTTTTTTATTTCTTATTCTCTATTCTATATAAATGTATAATATTATTATATTTATCAATTAAAGATAAAGAACAAGAAAAGATTACTATATTTCTTTTGTTTTTTTTCTTTCGTTCTCAGGTATCTCTAATTAAAAATGGGGAGAAAACATATTTATACTCTAGTATTATTAGCATTCAGTGTATTTATAATTACTGCTACATTAGCAGAGGAAGAAAGAACTCATGTACATGATCAGGATGCCAGTGATGATGATGATAATGATAATCATAACCAAAAAATAATTTACAAGAGTCCAATTGTATCAGGTTTTGCTTATTTAGCTGAGCATTTTGATGATAATGAGAGATTTAATACCATTTGGATACAGTCTCAGGCAAAAAAAGAAGATATTGATGAAGATATTGCTAAATACGATGGTAAATTTTGTGCTTATTTCATTTTCTTTATAATTCAATTTAAATTTCATTGATTTTTTTTTGTTCCTGTCTGTTTATATATATGATTAATCAGGCATTTGGGCCATTGAAGAACCTACCAGAAGTGTTCAAGAGGGCGATTTAGGCCTCGTACTGAAAAGCAAAGCGCGTCATGCCGCAATCGCTGCGCTTCTTAATAAACCATTTAAATTTGATGAAAAACCATTGATCGTACAGTATGAAGTCAATTTTCAAGAGGGTCAAGAATGTGGTGGTGCTTATTTGAAATTACTAACCCAGCTGGATGATATTACACTTGACTTGACAAAATTCCATGACAAAACTCCATATACAATTATGTTTGGACCAGACAAGTGTGGAAATGATCATAAGCTCCACTTTATTTTCCGCCATAAAAATCCCCTAAATGGCAGTATCGAAGAGAAACACAGTAAAAAACCAAAAGAAAGACTTGAAGATTTTTTCAAAGATAAACTTCCTCATCTGTACACATTAATTGTTCGTCCAGACAATACATTCCAAGTCAAAGTAGACAATAAAATTGTTAATGAAGGCTCATTACTTGATGATTTTACACCACCAGTCAATCCACCATTGGAAATCGAAGATCCAAATGATATACAACCCGAGAATTGGGATGATAGGGAAAAAATTCCAGATCCAACGGCAATAAAACCGGAAGATTGGGACGAGGATGCACCAGCTCAAATTGTTGACGAGGACGACGTTATGCCAGATGGATGGCTCGAGAATGAACCACCAACTATTCCAAATCCAGATTCAGTCAAGCCAGATGATTGGGATGTTGAGATGGATGGTGAGTGGGAACCGCCTGAGATATCAAATCCTCAATGTGACAATGCACCCGGATGTGGCCCGTATAAACAAAAATTGAAAAAGAATCCAAGATATAAGGGCAAGTGGCTTCCTCCTCTTATTAATAATCCCAATTACAAAGGCAAGTGGAAGCCCAGGCTTATTCACAATCCAGACTACTTCAATGATCAGGATCCATTTAAAATGATGTCAATTGTAAGTCCTCAAAATTACATTAATATCTATCGAATGATTCTCACTCGATTTTATATTACACCAGGGTGCTATTGGATTTGAACTATGGTCAATGTCGCCAAATATTCTTTTTGATAATTTAATCATAACAGATGATGAAGATGTTGCCAAACAATGGGCCGATGAAACATTCGAGATTCGCCGTGCGAAAATAGCTCAGGAAGGTGTAAGTAATTCAATATAAACGCCATTACTTGAAATTTACTCGCCAAAATGAAAGAAAGAAAAAAACAAAAAATGAAACATAAGATTTAGAAAAAGCTCTGTATTAAACGCGTGTCCAGGCAACACTGTGGGGCCGAATGATGAAATCTATGAATCATAAACCCGGTTGGTGGGCTGTTTATTTCATCTATTGTGCTGTACCGATTGTTATTTATATTTCTTATCTCTGCAAACGATCGCGAGAGGTACAGAAATTTATTGGAACAAGTACTGTTTGGCGAAAACTATTTCCTGCAATGTATTGCTATTTCCCAATTAAAATTTTACTAATACTCATGGATCTGTGTAGTTGGCTAGAATAGATTTATATAGGGGAAGGTATGGCAATTCAGCCGAAAATAAGAATTTATGAAATTGTAAATTTTTACATTATCAGAAATATTTACGGTTCTTATTAGTCATCATGCGACTTGGGATCAATCTTGAATAATAGTCAAGATCATTTGCCATTAATTTATGTGGTTTTCCAAGGAAAAAATATCAATTTTTAAATTACTTGTAGGGAGAAAACTACAAGTCATGCAAGAATCGATAATTTATTTTCTGTTGTTCAACCACATAAATCGATGTAAAAATGATGTCATTTACCATTTAAAATCAATGTTGATTGACCAGGTTGCTACGATACATAGAATTGAGAAGATGTTCGAAAAATTGAAAATTTTATTCGTAGCAACGAATAAAAAGGATTCTTTTTTAAATCCAATTTTTTCGCATGTTTTTTTCCATAAATTTTTTCGTTTATTCAATGGAATCATCGGAAAAATTCCATCTCAAGCCGCATCATTGGATTGTTTATTCCACACCACTTTCCCCTATGGTTCTTGTAAATATTTGACAGCTTTTCATTCATTTATTCCATTAGTCAAGTGTATGGCGTCGAGTAGCTAACTTCACCAGTGAAAATCCATGGATATGGGCAGTATATATAATAGGATCCGGCCTACCTCTATTACTATTGATTTATTGTTGCTGCTTCTCATCCAAGGTATCATAGAAAGCTGAATATTATTCATTCCTATTAAGTTCAGTTAGCTGGGCTCTTTTTAAATAATTGTTCATGAAATGTAGGATCCATCAGAGGATGAAAAGGATATTCTAACTACGAAAGATGATCTGAAATCCACTGGTGCCGATGAAAATATAAATGTTGAAAATGAAGCTTCTGAAGCTGAACTCAATGAAGCTTATAATGATAATCAAAATGACGTTGATGATACTGATGAAATCATTGAAAGTGGAAAGGTAATTAGTAATTATCTATTATAAGTACACTCGATTTTATTTTACAAATAATATGAAAATTCATCAGGATGAGCCGGAGGGAGGTGGCGATGGACCACGTCGAAGAAAACTGAATAAAGAATAGAAATAAGAAATTCAAACTAGAAGTGAAAAACAATAAATTAAGATGAAAATTATCATCGAATTTTATGTAAAAAAAAAAGAATATTCACATTCCACATTATAACCACAAGAAGAATACGAATTTGTTATGCATTTACGTAATTGTAAAAGATGTTTAAATGCGCCATTTTTGTGTGTAAGCTATGCAACTACTTTTCTTTTCATTGTTTCTTGTTTTCTCCAGTTGATTTTATTTTATTGCATCACTAATTTATTACATTTGATTGTAACGTTTGCAATTACTCGATAATATTGAATTCTCGGTCCTGTGTTAATCAGACACACTGTTGATCAAATATTATTTAATCTGTACGTACACAATAGGTACATAGTAATTCATTATTAAATTCATTCAACTTATACAATTTTCTTGTCCATAAATATTTTCACGTTGTAGTGTCTGTATTGCACTTTTTTTTTTCAAATTTAAGCATCAAATCTAAACTTACGATCCAAAATTCACAGTCAGTACTGGAAATCGATAGTTTCAGTGACCAAAACTGTACGTTTACAGTATTGACAGTGAATTTTGGATCACGCCCTAAGTTTATTCTAAATTTAAGTAGCATTTCTCTGTCATGATTGTTGATTTTTTTATTAATAAATCACGTCTAAAAAAAACGTACATCCATGATTTCCAGTAAGGTATCAATATTATTATTGTTTTTTTTTTTCAATTTTATATCAATTGTAAATATAATACTTCTGATGGATACTCTGCACGAGATCAATTAATTCATTGTACACTAATTTTGGAGCATCAATTCCCCACAAAAAGTCCAAATGATTGAACTGCGGTAAAGAAACTCTTTGAATTCCCATTGCCAGCGGAAGTTGCTTATAAAATCTCTCGACATCCTGAAGAATCATAATATCATAAATTCAAATCCATCAAAAGCAATTACGAAAGTTATTAATGTTATTTACCTGTACAGCAGCCAACCAATCGTTATCAGAATAGAAAAAGTATATGGGGATACGAATTTTAGTTATATCATAGTCGGGAGGACTAGTTGTATTATATAATTTCATGTTTGTTTTTTCTCCATAATCGTACTGTCGGAATTGGCCAGAAGTCACTTCTTGTAAATAATGAATGACAGTTTTGGTAGATGCTCCGGCAGGAGAATGACTCGTGATAATTGGTAGTAATGTCTGGATAATCATTTTGAAGAGAAAAAAAACATGTATATATTATCGTCTTAGTAACATATGATCGTAAGCGGCATTTTCCCAATTTTTTCATCATTTTACAAATGAGAATAGGTCTTTTTTTGTCTCACTCCAATTGATATCTCATTTCCATGCATGAATGGAAAATCAACAAAAAAAATTATAAAAAACAAACGGTCGTAAGTGCCGGAAGTTACTAACAGAGTGTCGTATCTCCAGCACTTGCGTCTTTTTGTTTTTGTTGATTCTTGCTGCAAGCCAGAAAAAGTGAACAATGCATCCAACCGGGGACTTATTGTTTAGGGGTAGGTGGGGCAGACACAAGGGTTAAAATAGGAAATTTGCAGTGGAAATAATGTATTAGAAGTGATTTTTTTTAGTCAAAATTTGATGGCTCTTTGCATTTCTGCAAAACTCTTGTCGATATATCTCTGATTCTAGTGGTGGCCGCGTAAAAATTCCGGATAGAGATGAAAGGTGTTTGCCGTCGATTCATGTGGTTTTGAATTTGAAAAATATCTTTTTTTTTTTTTAATAGTTATGATTATATAAAAAATAATTTCTGACACATGATTTCTACCGCAAATTGACTCAGCGTTCCAATGGAATCATCAGGGAATACCGATATTGAATATTTTCACTAGTTTTCATTAAACATGAAAACTGAAAATGGTGTCCGTTTCCTTTTATTGATTAAAATATACTAATCCTACCAAATTGAACTGTGATGAATCAAATCCACATAATGCAAACATAATATTTGCACATATTTCTTCTTCAGCTGTGTTGATAGAGCATCCGTATCTTGATAGAAGCTTGACAATCCAATCCTGAGGAAGTAATTCGTTGAGACCGAAGATTTTTTTCATTATCTAGAATGTGAAGAGTTAAATAATTACGTAGAAAGTTTTTGAGCGATTATTTCGAAATTTGAGAGTACAGATATTTGGCGAACTGACCTCTAGATCACGAACATAAGGCGCAAATATTCTTATTGGACTCTTAATATGTGTCATATAGGCAACTGGTGCAAGACTAAACATCATTCGCACTTGGTTCTGCATACGAGGACGCTCGGATGCCATGATAAAACTCATTGTTGTTCCCATTGAATGACCAATGTATGTCAAGCTCTCATTTTTATAATTTGTAATGTAAGTTATCACAGCAGGTAAATCAAAAATTCCCATCTCGTGGAATGTAAAGTCCCAAAATTTAGAATCCTCGGGTGATAAATTGACGTGAGCTCGCGAGTATGTATTACCTCGGCTATTTCCAAGCCAAACATCAAATCCTTGATCAGCCAGTAAATAAGCTGACATGAGAAAGATATTTATTGAGATATTTCATACAATAATTTAAACAAAATTCAATAATTTAAATTCAATAATAAAAAAAAAAAAAAAATATAAAGTTTTCAAGATCACCTAGAGCTTTGTTTCTACCAGCTATCAACCAATCCGCAGAGCTACTCAAAAGTCCGTGTTGTATGAAAACGGGATGACCAGATTGACTTGGAATTCGATGCAGAGTTAACAAATATCCATCTTCAGTCTCAACTACATGGGCTTCAGCCGGATATCCCGCTCTCTTTATCATATCTGGCTGGAAAAAAAATCAGTTGAATACGTGATATTATTATTATTATTATTATTATTATTATCATTATTATTATCTATGAAAATGGAAAACAAGGAAAATTCTCCTCGGCTTTTTCTAAATGGAATAGTTGTGAATATTCCCGTTAATTTTGTGTATTTCAACACGAGTAGCAAAAGAAAATTAACTCGAAGAACTTACAGGAGATAAATCAGTATCTGGATCGTACAATACATCTTTCAAATTCGGTAATTTTATTATATTATGATTTTCATGATAATCCATGTAATCAATTGTTGGCGCCTCAATTACTTGAATTGTTGCATTCTCAGCAACAATACCGGCAAGTATTAAAATGCCGTGTATGAATTTTGAAAGTGAAAGCGATGAAAGAAAAAACATGATTTAATCATTAAAATAAGTATGGCAAAATTGTTTTTATTCACTTATTAAAAGCATGTAATATTACTACAGCAGGGCAAGAACTATCACTGCTCACTCATTGCAATTGTTATGAGAGTTAACATGAGAGACTTTGAACATGTGACGTATAAATAGAGGGACCAAAAGAAATTTCATTATGATCATTTCTCACTTCTGATTCATGCTTTCAAATCTGAAGTGACTCTTGTTTAAATATTATAATTTGCTATCCATAATTCAGTATGAATTCAAAGAATTTCCTCTAAAATTTTAAAATTAAAAAAATAGTTTTATTTTCCAATCAATATATGTTAATACACAGTAATATCTATTAATTATTGAAATAATCAATTTCGAGGAATATCTCACGAAGTAGAGTGACGAGCTAATTCTGAGACAGTCGCAGCACTCCAGGGGTTCTCAAATCAATTATTATAATTACAATTTTATTGGATTTTTGATGGGGAGGAACACGAGGAGTGTTCCCGCTTCAAAAATTAAAAAAAAAAATCTATTCATTCAATTAAAATGATAACTCTTTCTGAAAACGAATAATGAAGTAAGTTCATAATGTTCGTAATTTTATATATATATGAATATATATATTTATATATATAAATATATATATTTAAGAAATAGAAAAATACATGTTATGCAAGATCAAGGCCTAATACATAAATAGATTTAAACGAAAAAAGTAAACCAAATTGGCAAATATTACCGAAAACCCAAATTTATTTTAATATAGTAACAATTCATGGTGTCAGATTAGTTGTCACTGATTTTTTTTCTTCTTTTTCTACTAGAGAATTTATATTATATTCTACGTGAGAAACATTCGGTAAATATGAATATTTCAATAAAAAGTTTACGAAAATTTGTATGCAAGGAAAAATAAATTATCAGTCTAATCTAAATGGAACACTTGATCCGATCAAATATGAATATGTAAATGTTATGAAATTTCCTCGTATATTATACGAGATGCATAATTAAATGATCAACTGGACTATTTAAAAAAGAATCCACATGTAAAATAGTCAATGAATTCATTGCAGACGTATACATATTTTCACTGAATTTATCATCAATCTTTGTTCCCTGTCATTATTGTAAAAGAGAAAAAAATTATTACGAAAAATTGTTTTGACAGTTTTGTTTCTCTCGTGTGATCATAATTTTTTGTAATATAAATATATTCCATAACGATTAACGGTTAACAATGGAGATTTAACAATGAGTTTCATGATGAATCAATTCCTTTTACAAACTAAAGTTTCTGCTTAATTATATATTTTTTTTTTTCCTTTGTTGATTATACCAAAGCAAAAAATTGAAATTTCTGCTTTTTAAAAATGATGATGATACAAATGTGTTAATCACTGATGATTCTTCGATATTTCCTATTTGGAGGAAATACCTCTTCATCTTCGTCAGCATCAGCTGTTAAAAATGGATCCTCGTAGGCATAATTTGGCACCCATTTTAATAGCAATTTTTCAAAAAACTCTTCGAGATTTCTGGCCTCTTGGTATACCTGTGAGTCAACCTAACAATGGAAATAATTGATTATATTCATTGTTACATGACATTCCTCGATAATTATTCCCAAGAAGAAGAAGAAGAAGAAGAAGAAATTTAGTCGAAATAAATTACTCACAGGATTATACATGAATGCGTTTTTAAACATCAGTCTAATATCAGCAAAGACTTGTCTCAAATCAGAATAATGATGAGCATTATCAGGCTTTAATTTTTCTCTGATTACATCCAGTGCCATTGGTTTTTTTATTATGCGATGATACTCGACAATCTATAGTGGGGTAAAATTACATTAAATTCTTTGAAAAACATTCCCAAGTATTATGAAAATTTGAATAATTACCTCTGGTGAAACGATTTCTCGAAATGGAAGACTCTGTTCATACTGGCAGTAAAGTTCAAGTACAATTCTCTGTGCAATTCTCAATTCTTTTGGGCTCATCGAGTGCGGACGTTTCTCATTTGGTGGATCCTCAGAGGTATCCAATACATTTGTACAAAGCATACATTGCCAAGTTTCACTCTCATCTGGGAATGTTTTTAAACTCGGTATATGACAATAAAGATGAAATACTTTGGGGCACTTGTCACAACAGAGTACTGCATCACCTCCATCCATGCATACTGCACACCAATCTTCATTTGGATCATCCTTTGTCATGGATGCAGCAATATCCTTTGAATTGTCATCAGAGCTTTCACCTATATTCATTGCCTCGTCCGTTGAACTATCAACTTGGGCTGAATCTAATTGATTTTTTTGTGCCTCTGGTATTACTACAATGCCATTGGAATCTAACTTGGCTATTGTCAGCATCAAGTCATTCAGTGATTTCTGACAAAATTTATCCAAACTTTTTTCAGTTTCATCTGCCTTGACTGGCACTGGACTCGGTGTTTGAGAAACCGAGGAAGTAACTGCTTGACCAGGAATACTCACTGGCAATGTTTCTGTACTTGCAACACCCGAAGTACCACTTTTTTGATTATTTCTATTATTATTATGATTATTATTATTATTGTTGTTATTGCTGTTAATATTATTTTGATTAACACTACTATGATTAGTAATATTATTATTATTATTAGTATTATTATTATTGTTACTATTGTTGGCAATAGTATTATTATTTTGTTGGGATTTGAGCATAATCTTGTAAGCATCATTGGGGACACAAACTGGTGGTACTTGAATTGGTGGTTGTGTTATGGATCTCGGTTGAAAATAATTGATTCCAGGATTGGCAGCTTGGGGAATGTGCCAACGTGCTGTTGCTGCCTGTTGATAATTTGGATAACCATGAATTTGGCTTGCTTGAACTGGATTGAGTTGTTGGACTCGACCACCAGATACAAGAGCTGGATTTGTTGGTTGATAAGTATGAGTAGAGGCAGTAACAGGCCTTTGTCCATTTGTTGATGGATATCTGTAGCCTGGAGGTAATCTATAAGCATGAACATGATTAGTCATGGGTCGTTGAAAGGGCGCTAGTAAACCTCTTAAACTAGTATTCTGTCCAAGTTGATCGAAATTTATTTGCTGTGGATGAGTAGAGGATGTCACTTGTTGCTGATGACAATTACCCATTGGACGTTGTGGTAGCATCAATTGATGACGAATTGTACCATTATAATTAACACTGTATGGTATTCTTGGAGGCTGAGATTGCGGAGATGATCTGGGTGGTGCTGCATGCACTGAATACTGGGGTGGATAATGTGGTGACTGGGCTGGAGGCAATTGAACTTGCAACGGTTGATTCGCCATTGATTGTTGCTGGAGTTGTGCTGGTTGTTGTTGTTGTTGCTGTTGTTGAGGTTGTTGCTGCTGCTGCTGCTGTGGTTGTTGCTGTTGCTGTGTTTGTTGTGGTTGTGATTGTAGTTGTTGTGGTTGTTGTGGTGGTTGTTGTTGTGGTTGTTGAGGTTGTGATTGTGGCTGTAGCTGTGGTGGAGTATATCTCATAGGCACTGGCGTAAAATTATTAGGCTGAATTGTGGCTGATTGTAATGTTATAAAAGAACCAGTTGGACTAGCAACTGGTGGAGCAGCAGTAACTGGTGGCGTTTGTCTTCGGTCTACAGCGGGAAGATCATTGGCAATTGTTGTTGGGGTACTAGTACCTGATGAAGGCGATTGAGATGGATAGACTCTGCCATCAACTACAATTGCTCCAATTGATGAGACAACTTTAATCAAATCAGGAACTTTGTCCAGCGATAAATGTATTCGCACTGGTATTTCTGGATTTGGTATATCCGCTCTTCGATTCTTTATTCGTTGAAGATGGCCAGTTACTGATTTTTTAGAATAAAGAAGTTCCATGTCAGAGCCTTTTTCCAAAGCATAAGTAACAAAATGTATGCAATGATCAGTCAATTTTGATAATTGATCGAGTGCTATACGTTTCTCATTCAGTGTATTTTGCTTTTGATCGCATACTTCATTCAGTCGCATAATTAATTTTTTACCCCTCGTATTTATTGCATTTGTTAATTGGACTACCATTTGTGTTATATCTTGAACTAAATTTTTCTTTTTTTCTACAATCAATACTTGACGGTCTTCAATGACTTTCATTGCACTTTTCAACAAAACTCTTTTATATGTAACTTCTTTTAAAAGTGTTTGAACAGATGTTCTAGTTTCTGCTGCTATTTCATGTATAAATTTATACTTGTGATCTCTGTGTTCTGTTAATTGACAATCACGACAAGTAAGACAATCGCAACTTTGACAAAATAATGATAATTGTTCATGTGGATGAACAGAACAAAATAAATAACTTGGTATTTTTTTATCATTTTTCTTAGTATTTTCAGCATCACTTGAAACTTCATCCTTGGGTTTTATCGTATGATCCTTAGTTATTTTCAATCGTTGATGTGCCATAACACAATTTTGACAAATAAATTCTTCACAATCTACACACCAACTTGTTGCTGTTGCATTGTCATGGCAGCTCGTACATTTTTTTTCCTCCTCCTCGTCTTTAATACCACCATCTTCATCAGAGGCCTGATTTGATTCATCCTCTATGAATTTCGTGTGAAATCTATTATCAATTAAATTTTCAGTCTGACTTTGAACATTACAAACATCGCAAAAAATTAAATTACCCTCAAACATAAGTTCTGTACCATCGTCATATAAAGGACGATCCTTTAATTTAGCATTTACACAACTACCACAAGCTGCATGTAAACACTCTAATAATTTAGCATCATCATTGAAGGTAAATGTTTTATTACAAAAGACACATTTTGATAAAAAAGTTCGTACTTCATTTTCTTGGCTTTCTGGTGTACATATTATACTATCATTATTATCATCATCGTCATTAGTAGTAACTTGCATTTGCAGCTGTTGGGTATCACCATTAACTTCAGTGGGTTCTTCTTTCACCATTGCTTGTAGCACTATTGAATCTGGACTTGTATTCTCCATTACTTCCATTTATTTTTACACCAATATCCAAATAATCCAATGAATACTTTATTATTTTATCTCATAAATCTATTGATATTAATTTTTTTTATTTGAAAAATATTCTATTATTATCGTCATTATTATATTTACAACAACCATCGTTGGGATAATTGATGGTTCGGTGCTGATATACATAATAGTTTTGTAAATTCAATAACAATAATTTTGCACTATACACATTTGATTTTTTTTTTAATTTTTCATGAAGAACTCATTTCATTGATGTTGATGTATTTTAAAATAAATATATCTGGTGGTACTTGAAAGTTTTTTTTCACTTTTCCGTAATCATTTTATTTCATATTATTACGGTTTCGCATGGTATGTTCAGAAATGATGGCTTTGGAACGTTACTTTCTTTCTTCCATATTGCTTTTTTTATTAGTTTACGATTTCACCGCAGCTACTCCATTTCAATGATGTTTTCATAAACTCCAGGAAAATTACTCTCATTCACCTAACTCCTACGCCCTCTTACGGAAAAACAACTAAAGTCGTTCTGGCCAATGAAATAATCTCGGAGATATTCGGCTCCCATGCTACAACATGTAAATTTCAGCTTCGGGTCGACTTCAGAGGTTATCACTTTGGCTTGTTTGACAATAATCAACAATTGTTCCCATGTATCTATCCAACTGAAAAAAAAAATTATTTATCAATTGAAATATTATTCTCAAAAAATTTTTTAAATCTTACTGAAATGTTGAAATCACTTTCTTACCTTTCTCATCATTAATTGAATTTCATTCTTTTTTTTTCAGCATAATCTTTTTTTCTTTTTTTCTTGTGTGAGTCGACGGTTTTTTTTTCTATTGCTAACAAATAATTCTATGGAACTTTGAACACAGCTGTCCAGTTGAGAATTGGGTGGTTTTTATCACAAAAAAATGCCCTCGTGACACTTATTTCATACTAGAATTAACTTAACACTAATAATTCTATTTATTATTCCATTAATTTATTTATTCAATCAATTGAATCATTCTGCGAAAAGAAAAACAAAATACTTTGACAATTGTAAAAATGAGTGAAGAAATTTTATTGAAAGTTCTAACACTGAATTGTTGGTGAGTATAATTCAATTATTCTCGTTCTTATTATATGTATGAATATGTATGATAGGAAGAATGGAGCAAATTGATTTCATTATTAATTTTTTAAAGGGGGATCCCGTATGTATCAAGACACAGGGGAAGAAGAATGAAAGCTATTGCAGAAGAATTATTGTCAAGTGATTATGATATAGTTTGTCTCCAAGAAGTTTGGTCCATCAATGATTTCAAGATGATTAAACAGATAACTAAAGAAAAATTACCTTACACTCATTATTTTTATAGGTAAATACGATTTTTGGATTTGCTAAATATGCATAATTGCTCAATTTTTTGTTTCTATTTTCATAATTATCCATTTATTACCCAGTGGAGTAGTAGGCTCAGGAATATGTCTACTTTCACGATATTCAATTCAAGACGTTATGTTTCACAAATGGTCATTAAATGGTTACGTCCACAAAATTCATCATGGTGATTGGTTTGGAGGAAAAGGAGTTGGATTGTGTCGATTAAAAGTTCATGATGCCATTATCAATGTCTATGTCGCACATGTGAGTCCTGCACAATTTTTACGTATGAGAAAAAAAAATATAAAAGAAAAGGATCAAGAAATCTTGTTATTGTCTAATTTAAAGTTGGAAGAAAAATGATGATTCGATTAAACTGTAGCTACATGCAGAATATGATACGCTACACGATGAATACTCGGCTCACAGAGTCCTTCAGGCATTTGATATGGCCCAATTCATAAGAATGACCGAACGAGGAGCTGATGCTGCAATTCTTGGTGGTGATCTGAATACTGGACCAAATGATCTGGCCTATCGTATAATTTGTGGTGTTGCCAGTTTGGCCGATACATGCTCAAGCGATATTCATGGCGATGCTGGGACCAGTGAATGTGCCAATAATAGTTATACATCGAGAAAAGTTGCTGTTAAATTACCACAAGGAAAACGTATCGATCACATTCTCTATTTGGGCTCGAAGAATTTGAAGGTTTGGTCCATATTCAGCTTCATGTACATATTATTATTTTATTTCACTCTTTAACGTCTACCCTCTCGAGTTTTTACACGCATTTTATCCCCCCCCCCCCCCCCCCCCCCCCCCCCAAGCCCGCTGGACCGCATTCACTGGAGGGCAAAGGTAAACCTCATTTTTGAGGGAAAACCTGCCCAGATACAGTCGTATCTTGCAAGACTATTGCTCGGTCAAACGGTGAACTTGGAGCTTTCCAAATTTTGGCTACCCCCAGTTGGGATCGAATCCAGGACTTCTGCTTGCCAAACTCTCCCATTCTAACTGTCATCGGTCTGTTGTTATTATTATTACTGAAACTAGCATTACATATTTTTCGGACTCTTTAGGTTGAAGTTTTGAATTGCCAACAGCCCTTTCCAAAACGTATTCCAAATGAGCATTTTAGTTTTTCCGATCATGAAGCTGTTGCTGCTGAATTTCGACTGAGAAAAGGTAAATTATAATGGTTAATTTTGTGGAGTTTATCAAAAGTTCAAAGTAAGAGAACTAATGTTGTCGTAGGGACATATCAAGTGGCTGAAACTGATGTTCGAGATTCCTTGAAAGAAGCGCTTAACGTTTGTGAAACCTCACTGAGAGAAATCAAACGTCAACGCATATGGTATTTACTGGCAAGTGGACTACTAGCGGTTCCCCTTATATGGACAATGGGTCTAGATTCATCAACTGGATCAATTGGTGTTAGTATTGGCGTTAATATCGTGAGACTCCTGGGCACAGCGATACTTTGTTATCTCTTGTTTATGAGCTCAATTTGGAATTGTGTTGAACGTAATGCTCTGATAGCCGGTCATCTTGCTATGGAAATTCACCTCCTTCATTTGAATGATAATATCAGTAAGAAATAATTACTCTACCATTTTTTAAGATTTCCTAAGTCGTTTGTTGCATTCATCATGTGTTTCAGTGATTCATAAATGAGAAACATGATTATATTTATATTGTTCAGTTTTTAATCGTAATGTGCTAGTACAAATTACTTTCTCATATATAAATATTTCAAATTTTACAAAAATGTAGTAAATTGATTGATTCAATTTTTTTTTCTTTTCATTTCGTTCAAGGAATTTTCTTTAGTTTTCTATAGAAAGTGTGAAATGTTGATTCTATCGCTTTTATTTCGGACGGTATTGCCGCAGGAGTATTGAAAAATTTATCGGCTCAGTTAGACAATAATAAAGCGAAAAACCTATTAATCCACTGGTTTCCATGAAAATAATATTTCGTAAGCAATTGATATGTTTTTTTAAAAATATTATCAAGCATTATTGCAAGGCTCATTATATAGCGAACATTCTCAGAACTTTTGTGATATATTAATATTTTGTGGAAATAATGAGAAGCTAGTGAGTTACAAAAAGTAGGCAACTAATCATGCCAGCCATGATATATTAGATATTCGATATTGGAAAAATGAAAAATAATTTCTTTACATTTTTCACTTTACAATTTTTCATAAATTTTAGTGTTTAATGTAAATAGTAAAATAATGTAAGCCTAAATGATGGACTCAGATTCGAAACGCTTTATCCAATTTCAATCGAAACTAATTATTAATTATAATGTGTTAGATTGAAAGGGTGCACTTGTAATGTGTCACGTCAATTGTAAATCAAAGGCATTGTTCATTCCATAAAAGTACTTAAGAATATTTATCAAAATAAAATAAGAAATTTGGAGAATTTACAAAAAAAATCATGTTATTTTCAGAAATATCTACTGTAAACTTAAATATCTTGTTCAAAACCGGAATTTTAATATCCATTGATTTGTAAGCTTAAGTGTAAATGACTTGATCTACAAATTTCTAGGTCTTAAATCGTAAAAACTAGTAAATTCCAGGATATATATGAATTTTTCCTTCAAAAAATATTTACATATTTTGAGAATTATAAATTACTTATTGATTATACCAACAAAATATATAGACATCCTTTGTATACAAATTGTATCTAAATAAAGTATTTAACTATTTCCTTTAGCCCCTTAAAAAGTAATTATTTACACACAGAAAAGAATGAACGTTTATGCGGGTATTTCTTGAGCAAATTGGACTCTTCATAAATAAATTAGTTCAAAAAGGTAGGAATCATAGTATACATGTCATTTGCTAAAAAAAATAATAAATATTGCAAAGAGACCGAAACTGTGCAACAAAATAATATTAATAGTAATACGTATTATAGTAAAACCAATATTATTATTATAGTAAAACGAAAATTAAAATGATAGGAATGTGTGTGGCTGGGTCACGTGAATGTGAACAGTGCGCCGGTGAATTCTTTGGTTCACGTAATATTTTTTTTTTCTTTAGGGTAACTGTTCAACATAATTCTTCGGTACAAGTCCAGTTTTTCCATTGAGTGTGCCCTCGAGCCAGCCAGGTTCGAGAGATGGTTTCACTAGAATACAAGGATTCATTTAATTTATGAAAAAACAATTTTAAAATTATATAGTATATAGTAATTCTTTATAGATAGAAACATACCGTTTGTGATTATTTGATTTGGTTCAAACGATAGTTCACCGTCATTTTCAGCCAAGCAGGCGTAAAGAGTCCGTACTCGCCAGATGCCCTGTCCAGGACTTGATCTACCACTACTTGGTGATGTATTAACGCTGAAAAATTGAGTATTAATGAAATAATTTATTTCTAGATTAATCAATAATGACTTTGAAACTTTGAGACTGAATATTAATGCATACACGGATATCGCTGGATTACTACGTTGTGTGTATCCAGATGGATAATGCATACCCATCATAGCTCCACGTTTATGTTTCATTGGTAAATCTTGGCTAAACAAGTGTGAATCTGATGCTACTGATTCACTGGAACTACTAGTATTTCCACTACCTAATACTGTAGAAATTTTATTTCAATTTATAAAATGATTTTTTTCAATTATATTAATTCAATAATAGTGGTGATTTGAACCTTTGTCCGCTGAATGATACATGAAATTGGCATTAGTTAGCTTGGCACGACTGACTCTAGTCTCTGAAAATAATGGCAGTCGTTGAGCTCCATGTTCCATGTCGTCAAATTCACCATTTTTACGATCATCCATTGTTGATGGTTTTGGTGTAATTGGAATTGGACCATCATAATATGATCTTGTAACTAACTGGACATGGAATATAATAAATATAATGAAGCTTTAACTCTTGTACATGATAACAAATGTATTTGAAATAATCAGAAAACCGGAAGAGTAAATGATAAACCTACATGTGAATGAGTTGCAGGAACGGCTGTATGTAATGTGTATCTATTGATAGCATTTCCATTTCCAGTAGCATTCTGACTATCCTCAGTATCGAGTCGTTGTGTTGCTATTGTTGTTGAATTTTGCGTCACTTGGGATGGACGAGGGAATTCGGGTGGTCCTGCAGTGATTCTTTCACAATTTTCGATAAGTATTTCCACTACGATATTGTAAAATTTGATATCCATAATTGATGCAACAGTCTCTTCCTCGGGACGCAAAAGTGTAGGTCCAAAACACACTGCTAGATTTCCCACCGTCATCAAGTTTTTGTCACTCTTATTAGCAACACTAATGGAATAATCATTATAATCATTAATTATCATTTCAAATTTTACTTGCTCCCAATATATTGAAAAAGTTCACTCACTTGCGGAGATGTTTGATTAATAGCATCAGCATATTAAAATTAAATTTTGGCAATCGATAAACCAGGATATGTACATCATTAATCCTTGATTCTCGTGAATCTTGTTCTGTAAAAAAAAAAATAAAAGAATTATATTATTAATTAGTCATAAAATCAGCATAAATAACTCTCATGTTCCTCAATTATACGTACTAGCAGCAATTATAAAACTGTTATAGTATCGAAAGGTCATAACTGGCTCAGAAAGTGTTCTCAAATAAGTTTTGAGTGCACTGGTTAATGTTTTACTCTCCCATTCGAATCGATCCTCGAGATTCAATTTATCCAGTTTCCTTCGGTCAAGACCCATTGCCAATAATTTGTTAACTTTCGATGCGACTCCAACTACCCGATAGAGTCCCTGTTCTTCTAAACCTTAGACACGAGAAAAAAACATTACATGTTACTAATGTCTCTCGAAATGATCCTGTGAGGCAAAACAAACAATATTTTTTTTTCCATGAATGTAGAGTGGTCAAGAGATACGAAAAAAGAAACCCTCGTGTTTCCTCGCAGGCTCATTGGGCCTTAATCTTCCCTATGGAATAGGAGAAGGTGGCTCGTAAAACGGCCACAATTTAGTTGAATTTTATTCCGGTTTCTCCTGTAATTATCTTGGAATTATAAAAACTCGTTATTTACCTCTCTCCTCGAGTACTGTAATACACTTGGAGACAAATGCGAAGCCATTTTCATCCAAAACAGTCTCTTCAGTCTTAACTGATGGCCCTTGAAGGGCATAAGTCTAAGGAAAATTAAAAATAATTAAAATTAATTAAAGCTGTAAAGTATTGGGATGAATCCACTCACTGGTTCTTTGCCGTCCATCGCATCCATCCATAACTTCCGATCCTCTTCGGACAACGCCTGGAATGTATACGTTACGCCTGGTCTACGAAATAAATATACATGAAATACATCTATATATTTTCCTCTTTTCGTTTATCAAAAATGAAGATGCTCGAAACTTTTTCTTTTGTCGGTTATTACGCAAGACCAATTATGCAAAAAGTTTAATACTCACTTGTCTACTGCCGTAATGTCGAAGCAAAATCTCTTTTCAATTGTGTCAGACATACGACGTATACAGCTCGCAAGTGTGAGTGTTTCTTTGCTACTCTGTTTAGAGGAAATTAATCATTTAAATAATTATGTGACCCTGATCTCTGTTTTTGTCCTAATTATGCTATTGTGACTCACAAATTTTCCGGTTAATTGATTATAGGGTATCATTGTAAATTCCTTCTTGTCTTTCTGATATGTACAGTATTGTTTCGTCCATGTCGTGCCGAAGGCCTCTGAAAAATTATGAATGAATTTATTCTTCGTACTACAAGTTATTCTCAATTAAAAGCAACAAAATAATTGATAGTTGAATATGTTAATGAACTCTTACTTTTTTCCATCAAAAATAAATACCCCTCACGAGAATTCAATTTACTCAATCCAGTTTCAACAGCTGACTGTAAATATTGTTGATTTCAATATATACTATTAATTACTACAAATAAAATTCACTTGATGTTCAAATTTTCAGTTAAAAAAGTATTTCTTCTATTATTTTCAACGATTAATTGAAAAGCAAACTACACTAGTAAATATTACCTTTTTCATGTCCTTCATTTTATTCATAAGCGATTCAGTTTTATCCCGGGTGGCAAGGAAATTCTCTCTAGTCTTGTAAAACAAACAAAAAAAAACAACAAATACACACACAAAGATCGGTAAAACGTTAGCTCAGAACTCATGCTGTTAAGAAAGTACAAATTATCATTTTCAAAAAAAAAGTATTGTTAAAACATGAGTGTCATTTTAACACTTGTAGGGGAGAGTGGGGCAAATTGACGTCAGACGTATTTGTTTATTTGACGGGTGTCAGATGTATATTTTCGATTTTTTTGAAAATTCGTTTTTTTTTTCGGCATTTTGAGGGGTGAGAGTGTGACGTATTAGTTCACCGCAACGAGTGAACTGATAAGAGGGGACTTCAACAACGACTTTATTTAACTTTTCCAATCAAATAACTAACAAATATCATAATATAATATCACTAACAATTTTTATTTTCATTCACACGTAAATATTTTATGTAGCTCTTTCAATTTATAAAAATCATTCTCACACCGAGCACAGGAACCACGTCAGCAATTTCAAAATGCTGAATAAGACCCTGTGCAGAAATTATAAAAGGGAAAACATTCTAATCAAATTCGCTCAGTTTAAATTCAAACATCGCGTGTGAATCATTTCAAAAGGTCATTTCTCCTAAACCTGTAGTGAAACTCCGCACATAAGACAACTCAACCCTTTGAAGGACCATGACGCCAGTGAATTCTCACAAAATGCAATAAATAAAGTAGAAATCAAGGAGTCGGAAGATCCCGAAGACTCTATCGAGTCTGAAAGCAGCAGAACAACGTCAAAAACAAGCATAGGACGTAACAAGAGCCTTTGCTAATTCGAGAATTTTCGGTTTTTTGTAAATATCTCTGGTTCTATTGTTCGGGGTAATTCGCAGTTGGTCTCAAATGAAAGGTGAGCTCATTTCCCATCGATTTATGGGATTTTGAATTCAAAAATATCAAAATTTCGAATGGTTATAGGCTAAAAACTGTTTCACAAAACTGTTACACAAAAATGCTTATAAATACCTTGTAAATCGATATTTATTCATCGAATTCAATTGAAAACCCTATGAATCGATGGCAAATGATCTCACCTTTCACCTCCCATCGGAATTTTCACGCTACGACAAATAGAACCGAAGATATTCTCAAAAAACTGAAAATTTTCAAATAAAGGAAGGCCCTCTAAAATGCTCAAAAAAGTCAAAATATTCGAAAGTTCAAAAAAATCAATTTCGACAGTAGAATTTCCTCAGCTTTCCGATAATATCATCGAAAAAAATCAACCCCCAATAATTCTATTAATTTTGAAAGTTTTCCATAATATTTGCCTAAAAATTCAGATGTGTCCATTTTGTCCAACCTTCCCCTACTTTTTCTTTGTTTTTTTTTTGTTGTAAACTTGATAGATTATACCTTCTGTATTTTCAACTGTAATTCTGTCATGTAAGGCTTAAAATCTTTTGCAACTTCGTGGCCTTGGTGGTAAAACGTCAGCCAGCCAAACATAAATCCAAGTAGCTGAAGATAATTGAGATAATTAGTAGATTCAAAAAGTAGATTCATAGTTTTCAAATATAATAATGATGATATACCGTTTCAACAAATTCAAATTTTTTTCGCTCTTGAACCTCTTGCAGTAGGAAAACATATTCTAAACTAGCTTGGCAAAAATGCCTCTCTGCCATGTCCAATGTTGCATCGGCCTAAAACAATTTGTTCATTAAAAATTTATGAATGGGTAAAATAGCTTCATGAAATCCCTTACCTCTTGGAGAACATTGTCCTGTTTTTTCGTTGATAAATTTAAATAACGCTCTTGACTCTGACAAAATTTTATCGTTTGCTTCTCGAATTTCTTTTTGCCCTCCTATTACATTGAAGAATGTATTCAGTTGGTGTACTATATTATTTGAAACTTAAGTTACCTAATGGATAAAATACCTTTACTCCACCAATATGCTCCTTTCTGAAGTTTTCGAGTGGGAGAATAATCTGATCGTAAGCTCGTTCAAGCTGCAAAATGATGTTCAAACGAATGTCAACTCCAAAGAATAATTTTTTTTATCAAATATAATTATAATTAGTAGTGGAAGGTCGGGTAAAATGGACATTCCGAAAGGTTCGCGATGGAAATTTGCTATTGATTCAATTGAAAAGCTGAGGAAATGTAAGGCGAAAAAATATGCGTCAAATTTTTTTATTCCAATTTTTCTGAGGCTTTTTTGGCCAAATTTTGAAGTGGTTTTTGGAAATTGGCAAATTTTTTTCGGCGATATTCTTCCTGTTGGTCGTAGCGCGGTAGATTTCAAATGAAAACTCATTTCTCATCATGTGGCTGAAATTTTTTCCTTTTTAAACAACATAGATGGGAAATGAACTTCCATTGAAGATCAACCCTGCTAAGATCAATAGAACCAGGGATATCCTTCGAAACTTGAAATTCTTGACAAAAACAGAAGAGAGGAAGAATTAAATTTTGGAAAAATTCCAAAAATTAACTTCTGACATATGATTTTCATGGGAAATCATTTTTCTAATGGAATCATCAGAATAAAAACCTCTATTATTTCCATCCATTTCGAGTAATTTTTATAGTATAAAATACCAAAATCCGTCTTCTTTTCACCCCTTGTATCCATTTTACCGCAACTTCTATATATTTAGTAAACATGAGTAAAATGTGCATTTGTACAAGAAGAGAGTGAAGCTGTTGAAAATTGTGGAGCAATTGTGAATTGAAAAATGTGCAAATTGATTCCAACAAAATAACTTTTATATTAAAACTCGAAAAATATTAAAAACACAAATTATATTTTTGAAACACTTGCACTCAACTAAATACTTGCGTTTCCCTAGTTTGCCAACTACAAAATAGAAGAGAGAAATAATAATAAGAAAGAATAAATAAGGATATTTGCAAAATTATCTGAATTAATTCGACTAGTTCCTACAGATCTGCATACTGTTCTCAATAATAATAGCCGTTAGATTAATGAGAATCATTAAAATTTCACGAAAAATGGGGGAAGGAGAAGATTACAATGAGATCTATGCTAAAATTAATGGAAATAATGTTTTTTCGATAATCAAGCCTTGGTGCGTTAAGGCTTGCGAGTGAAGAATGAATGTATCCATGTATCATATGTTTTTCCTGCACCAAAAAATAATCTCTTGAATCCAAATTGAAGTTTGTGATTTGGCATTATACAATCGTATAATTCCCAATTATATTTCACGATGTTGTTCTAGTATCTTTTTTTGTTTATAAATATTTATTCGATTATTTAAATGCTTTCTTTCCATGTTTTACGTGGATACTTTTTTTTGCTTACCATGCGATCTCTTTCATCCTCAATCGATGCTATTAGTTTACCAAACTCCTTTAGGCTCTGTGATATATGTGTTTCGTCCTCGGTCTGTGTTTCTCCGATACATTCGAAACTAAAGTTTTGTAGTGTTTTGGAGAATGCTCTCTGGGCTCGGGACAGATCTTTTGAAAAATTCACACATAAAATAAAACTCTTGATTTACTCTTAATTACCTCATGATTATTTGATATTTCGGCACGAATTTTATAAACTAAATTCTATCCATCTGTGAATTTTACACGTGCAACGATGAATTGTATTTCATTCACGAGGATATTCATGAAATTCTTGTAGTTGTACAAGTATCGTGAAATCTTTCTATAAGCAATTAATGACAATTTGTTTTTCATCTAAAAAAAAATTAAATTGACGTGCAGTATATTTCTTATACTTTTCTTCTTTTTTTTTTCTCACTTGAGGAGTGAAATATAGGGGAAAGCGGAGTCAAATGGATATTCGAATGAAACGTCTTTGGATGGATTTATCTCCAACAATTCCATTGAAAAAATGACAAAATTTTGGACACATGTGTTAAAATGAACTTTTTAAAGGATATCTCCAGTTCTAGTTAACGTAACGATTTGGGCTCGATTGTTAATGATAGGTAAAATCACTTGTCATCGATTCATGTGACTTTTAGAAGAAAATTATTGATTTTGGAGGTATTTATAGGAAATTTTTGTGTGATTTTTATCCTATGAATACCTCAGAAGTCAGTAACTCAGGAAATAAAAAAAACTACATTACCTCTCATTCACACCCAAGTCGATAAGACCAATAAAACTGAAGATATCCCCCAAAAAAATGAATTTCTTCAATTCCGTGAAAAAAATAGTCAAACTGGAGAAAAATCCATTCAGACATATAGGTTTCACCGGAAATTTCCTCGGCTTTTCAATGGAATCATCAGGGAAGAAAGTTATTTCAAATAGTTTACTGATTTCGAGGAATTTTCATAATATAAAGCATGAAAACTATAATCTATCCGTTTCATTCCTCATGTCCTTTTTAGTCCACCTTCATAATGATAAGTGTTGCAAAAAAATATTAACACAAGAGTATCATGCATATTTACATTATTGCAATTCAATTAAACAGTAATAAAGCATTGAGGAAAAAAGGTAAAGATATATCCTAAGATATTTCATCTCATCTGAAGAAATATTCTTCTCCATTTGAATTCTCAAATTGGCCACTCAACAGTATCTAGATGACAATATTAAATATAATTAGTCTTTGATTACGTGTGTGACTCAAAAGGGGGAAAAAAACATTTCAACAGTGCACAGAGTAATGAGTTCATTTACCCATGTAAAAATAATTGTGGAAATTTAATAGATGAACAAAAGAAGCAATGGAAATCAAGGAAGATCAAATTATTATTATTACTATAAAGAACTTACTTTTTGCAGCAATTAGCAAATCCTTGACCTCTTTGATAAGACGTTTTATTTGTTGACTAGTTTTTTCTAATTCACGCTCGTGATAATGTAAATTTTCACGAAAATACGGACTGTCCGTGAGACAATCAGTAAATTCGAGTGGTTTCAAGCCCATTCCCATTGTATTAATTATTATTTTTCAATATTTATAATAAGTATTTCGTGATTTTTAGTGACTTGACTTATGAAATTCTTTCACGTCTTTTGCTCGTTGAGAGAGTGATTGTTAGGTGATGATACTCATTGACAAAATGTGAATTATGTAGAAGCACAAACAAATCACTTGTACTTTTTCTTTTTGAAATTATTTTTAATTTTTAATGGAATCAATTGTCTATGAGAAATGAGAAGTATTCGGCGATCATATAGACAATTATTATATAGATATGTTTTTTGCGCTCAATCACTATATTTGGTGTTTGTATGAAAAAATCGATTTTTCACCGAAAACGTAATGCCAATAGATTTTCGGAGAATGACTTTTGACTTTTGTTAACGCCCTTCTCATATATATTTAGTATGTAAAATACTTGTTACCATCAACCCATGAGTATATAAATTGTTGTCTTAATAACTACGAAATTATTATATTTTCTTATATATTTAAAAATATGGCTCGAGGTGGTACGTTATCGTGAGATTACATTTAGTCGTAATGGTCGACAAAACCACTTCACACACCCCTCAACAATCTCCGCGCATTCAGCACTGTATACAACTGTACACTTACAAGATTTTGTTGGTAGAGAGGGGATAGATGCTTTGGCGTAGACAGAAGGTATAGTTGACATATCCATCGCAAGGAGCGCTGTATTTGAGGTAGTTGCTGCCTCTGCCGCCACCTCATTAATTCAAATAATAAAATATGTCAACGCAACAGCGCGCCCGTGGTATCTTTAGCATAGTATATTACGCACACTATACTACTCACAGTTTAACTGAACAATGAGAAATGAGGACTTCACTTTAATCGTGAGTACTTTCGATACATCCATTGCTTGTGTTCTTGTTCCTTTTCATAAAGGATAATCGCGAGAAATTGAAATTTTTTTTTTCTGATTCCATATTACCGTCCATTTCGCTCTATCTCGCTTATTTACCGAGATAATCACGAAAAACTGAAACTACTTCTTTCCTGATACCAAATTGGTGCCTATTTCGCTCTATCTCGCTTATTTACCGAGATAATCGCGAAAAACTGGGAATACTTCTTTCCTGATCCTCAATTAGTACCTATTTCGCTCTATCTCGCTTATTTAGCGAGATAATCGCGAAAAACTGAAAATACTTCTTCCTGATCCCAAATTAGTGCCTATTTCGCTCTATCTCGCTTATTTACCGAGATAATCGCGAAAAACTGAAAATACCCCTTTCTTGATCACAAATTAGTGCCTATTTCGCTCTATCTCGCTTATTTACCGAGATAATCGCGAAAAACTGAATGTTTTCTTCCTGCCTCCATATTAACGTCTATTTCGCTCTATCTTGCTTATTTACCGAGATAATTGAGAAAAACTGAAAAAATTCCGCGGATACTAGATATCCCGAATCGTTGCGGCTTCTGGACCTTCAGGATCCCCCATCATCGTGCGTTTCACTCAATTCTTTGCGAAATTTCAAGGAAAACCCCGTATTCCCACGGGAAATGGGTGAAAAATGAGGATGAAGGAATATTCGAAGGAAATCAGCCATCATGAAAATCCCGATTTTCAAATCTTCATAACTTTTTTTCTGTGGCGTATTTCCTGATGAAATTTTACAGTGACACTGCCTAGGTCGTCAGGAAGTAGCCTGCAAAATTTCATAACAGTATCGCGAATGGTTCAGCGAATTCGATAGAGCAGACATTGACATTTTTACTGATCCCGTATTAACCTCCATTTCGCTCTATCTCGCTTATTTACCGAGATAATCGCGAAAAACTGAAAATACTCCTTTCCTGATCCCAAATTAGTACCTATTTCGCTGTATCTCGCTTATTTACCGAGATAATCGAGAAAAACTGGAAAAATTCCGCGGATACTGGATATCTCGAATCGCTGCGGCTTTTGGCCCTTCGGGATCCCCCATCATCGTGCGTTTCACTCAATTCTTTGCGAAATTTCAAGGAAAACCCCGTATTCCCACGGGAAATGGGTGAAAAATGAGGATGAAGGAATATTCGAAGGAAATCAGCCATCATGAAAATCCCGATCTTCAAATCTTCATAACTTTTTTTCTGTGGCGTATTTCCTAATGAAATTTTACAGTGGCACTGCCCAAGTCGTCAGCAAGTAGCCTGCAAAATTTCATAACAGTATCGCAAACGATTCTGAAGATTCGATAGAGCGGAAATGGTCATTTTCATAGAGCAAAGGCCATTGCCTCTGGGTTTGGCCTGAAAATTCCGCAAAAACTGGATATCCCGAATCCTCGCGGCTTTTGGCCCTTCAGGATCCCCCATCATCGTGCGTTTCACTCAATTCTTTGCGAAATTTCAAGGAAAACCCCGAATTCCCACGGGAAATGGGTGAAAAATGAGGATAAAGGAATATTCGAAGGAAATCAGCCATCATGAAAATCCCGATTTTCAAATCTTCATAACTTTTTTTCTGTGGCGTATTTCCTGATGAAATTTTACAGTGACACTGCCTAGGTCGTCAGGAAGTAGCCTGCAAAATTTCATAACAGTATCGCGAATGGTTCAGCGAATTCGATAGAGCAGACATTGACATTTTTATTGATCCCGTATTAACCTCCATTTCGCTCTATCTCGCTTATTTACCGAGATAATCGCGAAAAACTGAAAATACTCCTTTCCTGATCCCAAATTAGTGCCTATTTCGCTGTATCTCGCTAATTTACCGAGATAATCGCGAAAAACGGGAATTTGTTTATCCTGACTCCATATTAACGTCTATTTCGCTCTATTTCGCTTATTTACCGAGATAATCGAGGAAAACTGAAAAAATTCCGCGGATACTGGATATCTCGAATCGCTGCGGCTTTCGGCCCTTCAGGATCCCCCATCATCGTGCGTGTCACTCAATTCTTTGCGAAATTTCAAGGGAAACCCCGTATTCCCACGGGAAATGGGTGAAAAATGAGGATAAAGGAATATTCGAAGGAAATCAGCCATCATGAAAATGCCGATTTTCAAATCTTCATAACTTTTTTTCTGTAGCGTATTTCCTGATGAAATTTTACAGTGACACTGCCTAGGTCGTCAGGAAGTACCCTGCAGAATTTCATAACCGTATCGCGAATGGTTCAGCGAATTCGATAGAGCAGACATTGACATTTTTACTGATCCCATATTGACCTCGATTTCGCTCTATCTCGCTTATTTACCGAGATAATCGTGAAAAACTGAAAATACTCCTTTCCTGATCCCAAATTAGTGCCTATTTCGCTGTATCTCGCTTATTTACCGAGATAATCGCGAAAAACTGGAATTTTTTCATCCTGACTCCATATTAACGTCTATTTCGCTCTATTTCGCTTATTTACCGAGATAATCGAGAAAAACTGAAAAAATTCGGCGGATACTGGATATCTCGAATCGCTGCGGCTTTTGGCCCCTCAGGATCCCCCATCATCGTGCGTTTCACTCAATTCTTTGCGAAATTTCAAGGAAAACCCCGAATTCCCACGGGAAATGGGTGAAAAATGAGGATAAAGGAATATTCGAAGGAAATCAGCCATCATGAAAATCCCGATCTTCAAATCTTCATAACTTTTTTTCTGTGGCGTATTTCCTAATGAAATTTCACAGTGACACTGCCCATGTCGTCAGCAAGTAGCCTGCAAAATTTCATAACAGTATCGCAAACGATTCTGAAGATTCGATAGAGCGGAAATGGTCATTTTCATAGAGCAAAGGCCATTGCCTCTGGGTTTGGCCTAAAAATTCCGCAAAAACTGGATATCCCGAATCCTCGCGGCTTTTGGCCCTTCAGGATCACCCATCATCGTGCGTTTCACTCAATTCTTTGCGAAATTTCAAGGAAAACCCCGTATTCCCACGGGAAATGGGTGAAAAATGAGGATAAAGGAATATCCGAAGGAAATCAGCCATCATGAAAATCCCGATTTTCATATCTTCATAACTTTTTTTCTGTGGCGTATTTCCTGATGAAATTTTACAGTGGCACTGCCCAAGTCGTCAGCAAGTAGCCTGCAAAATTTCATAACAGTATCGCAAACGATTCTGAAGATTCGATAGAGCGGAAATGGTCATTTTCATAGAGCAAAGGCCATTGCCTCTGGGTTTGGCCTGAAAATTGCGCAAAAACTGGATATCCCGAATCCTCGCGGCTTTTGGCCCTTCAGGATCACCCATCATCGTGCGTTTCACTCAATTCTTTGCGAAATTTCAAGGAAAACCCCGTATTCCCACGGGAAATGGGTGAAAAATGAGGATAAAGGAATATTCGAAGGAAATCAGCCATCATGAAAATCCCGATTTTCATATCTTCATAACTTTTTTTCTGTGGCGTATTTCCTGATGACATTTCACAGTGACACTGCCTATGTCGTCAGGAAGTAGCCTGCAAAATTTCATAACAGTATCGCAAACGATTCTGAAGATTCGATAGAGCGGAAATGGTCATTTTCATAGAGCAAAGGCCATTGCCTCTGGGTTTGGCCTGAAAATTCCGCAAAAACTGGATATCCCGAATCCTCGCGGCTTTTGGCCCTTCAGGATCACCCATCATCGTGCGTTTCACTCAATTCTTTGCGAAATTTCAAGGAAAACCCCGTATTCCCACGGGAAATGGGTGAAAAATGAGGATAAAGGAATATTCGAAGGAAATCAGCCATCATGAAAATCCCGATTTTCAAATCTTCATAACTTTTTTTCTGTGGCGTATTTCCTGATGACATTTTACAGTGGCACTGCCCAAGTCGTCAGCAAGTAGTCTGCAAAATTTCATAACAGTATCGCAAACGATTCTGAAGATTCGATAGAGCGGAAATGGTCATTTTCATAGAGCAAAGGCCATTGCCTCTGGGTTTGGCCTGAAAATTCCGCAAAAACTGGATATCCCGAATCCTCGCGGCTTTTGGCCCTTCAGGATCACCCATCATCGTGCGTTTCACTCAATTCTTTGCGAAATTTCAAGGAAAACCCCGTATTCCCACGGGAAATGGGTGACAAATGAGGATGAAGGAATATTCGAAGGAAATCAGCCATCATGAAAATCCCGATCTTCAAATCTTCATAACTTTTTTTCTGTGGCGTATTTCCTAATGAAATTTTACAGTGACACTGCCCAAGTCGTCAGCAAGTAGCCTGCAAAATTTCATAACAGTATCGCGAACGATTCTGAAGATTCGATAGAGCGGAAATGGTCATTTTCATAGAGCAAAGGCCATTGCCTCTGGGTTTGGCCTGAAAATTGCGCAAAAACTGGATATCCCGAATCCTCGCGGCTTTTGGCCCTTCAGGATCCCCCATCATCGTGCGTTTCACTCAATTCTTTGCGAAATTTCAAGGAAAACCCCGAATTCCCACGGGAAATGGGTGAAAAATGAGGATAAAGGAATATTCGAAGGAAATCAGCCATCATGAAAATCCCGATTTTCAAATCTTCATAACTTTTTTTCTGTGGCGTATTTCCTGATGAAATTTTACAGTGACACTGCCCAGGTCGTCAGGAAGTACCCTGCAGAATTTCATAACAGTATCGCGAATGGTTCAGCGAATTCGATAGAGCAGACATTGACATTTTTACTGATCCCATATTGACCTCGATTTCGCTCTATCTCGCTTATTTACCGAAATAATCGTGAAAAACTGAAAATACTCCTTTCCTGATCCCAAATTAGTGCCTATTTCGCTGTATCTCGCTTATTTACCGAGATAATCGCGAAAAACTGGAATTTTTTTATCCTGACTCCATATTAACGTCTATTTCGCTCTATTTCGCTTATTTACCGAGATAATCGAGAAAAACTGAAAAAATTCGGCGGATACTGGATATCTCGAATCGCTGCGGCTTTTGGCTCCTCAGGATCCCCCATCATCGTGCGTTTCACTCAATTCTTTGCGAAATTTCAAGGAAAACCCCGAATTCCCACGGGAAATGGGTGAAAAATGAGGATAAAGGAATATTCGAAGGAAATCAGCCATCATGAAAATCCCGATCTTCAAATCTTCATAACTTTTTTTCTGTGGCGTATTTCCTAATGAAATTTCACAGTGACACTGCCCAAGTCGTCAGCAAGTAGCCTGCAAAATTTCATAACAGTATCGCAAACGATTCTGAAGATTCGATAGAGCGGAAATGGTCATTTTCATAGAGCAAAGGCCATTGCCTCTGGGTTTGGCCTGAAAATTGCGCAAAAACTGGATATCCCGAATCCTCGCGGCTTTTGGCCCTTCAGGATCCCCCATCATCGTGCGTTTCAGTCAATTCTTTGCGAAATTTCAAGGAAAACCCCGAATTCCCACGGGAAATGGGTGAAAAATGAGGATAAAGGAATATTCGAAGGAAATCAGCCATCATGAAAATCCCGATTTTCAAATCTTCATAACTTTTTTTCTGTGGCGTATTTCCTGATGAAATTTTACAGTGGCACTGCCCAAGTCGTCAGCAAGTAGCCTGCAAAATTTCATAACAGTATCGCAAACGATTCTGAAGATTCGATAGAGCGGAAATGGTCATTTTCATAGAGCAAAGGCCATTGCCTCTGGGTTTGGCCTGAAAATTGCGCAAAAACTGGATATCCCGAATCCTCGCGGCTTTTGGCCCTTCAGGATCCCCCATCATCGTGCGTTTCAGTCAATTCTTTGCGAAATTTCAAGGAAAACCCCGAATTCCCACGGGAAATGGGTGAAAAATGAGGATAAAGGAATATTCGAAGGAAATCAGCCATCATGAAAATCCCGATTTTCAAATCTTCATAACTTTTTTTCTGTGGCGTATTTCCTGATGAAATTTTACAGTGACACTGCCTAGGTCGTCAGGAAGTACCCTGCAGAATTTCATAACAGTATCGCGAATGGTTCAGCGAATTCGATAGAGCAGACATTGACATTTTTACTGATCCCATATTGACCTCGATTTCGCTCTATCTCGCTTATTTACCGAGATAATCGTGAAAAACTGAAAATACTCCTTTCCTGATCCCAAATTAGTGCCTATTTCGCTGTATCTCGCTTATTTACCGAGATAATCGCGAAAAACTGGAATTTTTTTATCCTGACTCCATATTAACGTCTATTTCGCTCTATTTCGCTTATTTACCGAGATAATCGAGAAAAACTGAAAAAATTCGGCGGATACTGGATATCTCGAATCGCTGCGGCTTTTGGCTCCTCAGGATCCTCCATCATCGTGCGTTTCACTCAATTCTTTGCGAAATTTCAAGGAAAACCCCGAATTCCCACGGGAAATGGGTGAAAAATGAGGATAAAGGAATATTCGAAGGAAATCAGCCATCATGAAAATCCCGATCTTCAAATCTTCATAACTTTTTTTCTGTGGCGTATTTCCTAATGAAATTTCACAGTGACACTGCCCAAGTCGTCAGCAAGTAGCCTGCAAAATTTCATAACAGTATCGCAAACGATTCTGAAGATTCGATAGAGCGGAAATGGTCATTTTCATAGAGCAAAGGCCATTGCCTCTGGGTTTGGCCTGAAAATTGCGCAAAAACTGGATATCCCGAATCCTCGCGGCTTTTGGCCCTTCAGGATCCCCCATCATCGTGCGTTTCACTCAATTCTTTGCGAAATTTCAAGGAAAACCCCGAATTCCCACGGGAAATGGGTGAAAAATGAGGATAAAGGAATATTCGAAGGAAATCAGCCATCATGAAAATCCCGATTTTCAAATCTTCATAACTTTTTTTCTGTGGCGTATTTCCTGATGAAATTTTACAGTGGCACTGCCCAAGTCGTCAGCAAGTAGCCTGCAAAATTTCATAACAGTATCGCAAACGATTCTGAAGATTCGATAGAGCGGAAATGGTCATTTTCATAGAGCAAAGGCCATTGCCTCTGGGTTTGGCCTAAAAATTCCGCAAAAACTGGATATCCCGAATCCTCGCGGCTTTTGGCCCTTCAGGATCACCCATCATCGTGCGTTTCACTCAATTCTTTGCGAAATTTCAAGGAAAACCCCGTATTCCCACGGGAAATGGGTGAAAAATGAGGATAAAGGAATATTCGAAGGAAATCAGCCATCATGAAAATCCCGATTTTCAAATCTTCATAACTTTTTTTCTGTGGCGTATTTCCTGATGAAATTTTACAGTGACACTGCCTAGGTCGTCAGGAAGTAGCCTGCAAAATTTCATAACAGTATCGCGAATGGTTCAGCGAATTCGATAGAGCAGACATTGACATTTTTACTGATCCCGTATTAACCTCCATTTCGCTCTATCTCGCTTATTTACCGAGATAATCGCGAAAAACTGAAAATACTCCTTTCCTGATCCCAAATTAGTGCCTATTTCGCTGTATCTCGCTTATTTACCGAGATAATCGAGAAAAACTGGAAAAATTCCGCGGATACTGGATATCTCGAATCGCTGCGGCTTTTGGCCCTTCAGGATCCCCCATCATCGTGCGTTTCACTCAATTCTTTGCGAAATTTCAAGGAAAACCCCGAATTCCCACGGGAAATGGGTGAAAAATGAGGATAAAGGAATATTCGAAGGAAATCAGCCATCATGAAAATCCCGATTTTCAAATCTTCATAACTTTTTTTCTGTGGCGTATTTCCTGATGAAATTTTACAGTGACACTGCCTAGGTCGTCAGGAAGTAGCCTGCAAAATTTCATAACAGTATCGCGAATGGTTCAGCGAATTCGATAGAGCAGACATTGACATTTTTACTGATCCCATATTAACGTCTATTTCATTCTATCTCGCTTATTTACCGAGATAATCGCGAAAAACTGAAAATAGTCCTTTCCTGATCCCAAATTAGTGCCTATTTCGCTGTATCTCGCTTATTTACCGAGATAATCGAGAAAAACTGGAAAAATTCCGCGGATACTGGATATCTCGAATCGCTGCGGCTTTTGGCCCTTCAGGATCCCCCATCATCGTGCGTTTCACTCAATTCTTTGCGAAATTTCAAGGAAAACCCCGAATTCCCACGGGAAATGGGTGAAAAATGAGGATAAAGGAATATCCGAAGGAAATCAGCCATCATGAAAATCCCGATTTTCATATCTTCATAACTTTTTTTCTGTGGCGTATTTCCTGATGAAATTTTACAGTGGCACTGCCCAAGTCGTCAGCAAGTAGCCTGCAAAATTTCATAACAGTATCGCAAACGATTCTGAAGATTCGATAGAGCGGAAATGGTCATTTTCATAGAGCAAAGGCCATTGCCTCTGGGTTTGGCCTGAAAATTCCGCAAAAACTGGATATCCCGAATCCTCGCGGCTTTTGGCCTTTCAGGATCCCCCATCATCGTGCGTTTCACTCAATTCTTTGCGAAATTTCAAGGAAAACCCCGTATTCCCACGGGAAATGGGTGAAAAATGAGGATAAAGGAATATTCGAAGGAAATCAGCCATCATGAAAATCCCGATTTTCAAATCTTCATAACTTTTTTTCTGTGGCGTATTTCCTGATGAAATTTTACAGTGACACTGCCCAGGTCGTCAGGAAGTACCCTGCAGAATTTCATAACAGTATCGCGAATGGTTCAGCGAATTCGATAGAGCAGACATTGACATTTTTACTGATCCCATATTGACCTCGATTTCGCTCTATCTCGCTTATTTACCGAGATAATCGTGAAAAACTGAAAATACTCCTTTCCTGATCCCAAATTAGTGCCTATTTCGCTGTATCTCGCTTACTTACCGAGATAATCGCGAAAAACTGGAATTTTTTTATCCTGACTCCATATTAACGTCTATTTCGCTCTATTTCGCTTATTTACCGAGATAATCGAGAAAAACTGAAAAAATTCGGCGGATACTGGATATCTCGAATCGCTGCGGCTTTTGGCCCTTCAGGATCCCCCATCATCGTGCGTTTCACTCAATTCTTTGCGAAATTTCAAGGAAAACCCCGAATTCCCACGGGAAATGGGTGAAAAATGAGGATAAAGGAATATCCGAAGGAAATCAGCCATCATGAAAATCCCGATTTTCATATCTTCATAACTTTTTTTCTGTGGCGTATTTCCTGATGAAATTTTACAGTGGCACTGCCCAAGTCGTCAGCAAGTAGCCTGCAAAATTTCATAACAGTATCGCAAACGATTCTGAAGATTCGATAGAGCGGAAATGGTCATTTTCATAGAGCAAAGGCCATTGCCTCTGGGTTTGGCCTGAAAATTCCGCAAAAACTGGATATCCCGAATCCTCGCGGCTTTTGGCCCTTCAGGATCCCCCATCATCGTGCGTTTCACTCAATTGTTTGCGAAATTTCAAGGAAAACCCCGAATTCCCACGGGAAATGGGTGAAACATGAGGATAAAGGAATATTCGAAGGAAATCAGCCATCATGAAAATCCCGATTTTCAAATCTTCATAACTTTTTTTCTGTGGCGTATTTCCTGATGAAATTTTACAGTGACACTGCCTAGGTCGTCAGGAAGTAGCCTGCAAAATTTCATAACAGTATCGCGAATGGTTCAGCGAATTCGATAGAGCAGACATTGACATTTTTACTGATCCCGTATTAACCTCCATTTCGCTCTATCTCGCTTATTTACCGAGATAATCGCGAAAAACTGAAAATACTCCTTTCCTGATCCCAAATTAGTACCTATTTCGCTGTATCTCGCTTATTTACCGAGATAATCGAGAAAAACTGGAAAAATTCCGCGGATACTGGATATCTCGAATCGCTGCGGCTTTTGGCCCTTCAGGATCCCCCATCATCGTGCGTTTCACTCAATTCTTTGCGAAATTTCAAGGAAAACCCCAAATTCCCACGGGAAATGGGTGAAAAATGAGGATAAAGGAATATCCGAAGGAAATCAGCCATCATGAAAATCCCGATTTTCATATCTTCATAACTTTTTTTCTGTGGCGTATTTCCTGATGAAATTTTACAGTGGCACTGCCCAAGTCGTCAGCAAGTAGCCTGCAAAATTTCATAACAGTATCGCAAACGATTCTGAAGATTCGATAGAGCGGAAATGGTCATTTTCATAGAGCAAAGGCCATTGCCTCTGGGTTTGGCCTGAAAATTCCGCAAAAACTGGATATCCCGAATCCTCGCGGCTTTTGGCCCTTCAGGATCCCCCATCATCGTGCGTTTCACTCAATTCTTTGCGAAATTTCAAGGAAAACCCCGTATTCCCACGGGAAATGGGTGAAAAATGAGGATAAAGGAATATTCGAAGGAAATCAGCCATCATGAAAATCCCGATTTTCAAATCTTCATAACTTTTTTTCTGTGGCGTATTTCCTGATGAAATTTTACAGTGACACTGCCTAGGTCGTCAGGAAGTAGCCTGCAAAATTTCATAACAGTATCGCGAATGGTTCAGCGAATTCGATAGAGCAGACATTGACATTTTTACTGATCCCATATTAACGTCTATTTCGCTCTATCTCGCTTATTTACCGAGATAATCGCGAAAAACTGAAAATACTCCTTTCCTGATCCCAAATTAGTGCCTATTTCGCTGTATCTCGCTTATTTACCGAGATAATCGAGAAAAACTGGAAAAATTCCGCGGATACTGGATATCTCGAATCGCTGCGGCTTTTGGCCCTTCAGGATCCCCCATCATCGTGCGTTTCACTCAATTCTTTGCGAAATTTCAAGGAAAACCCCGTATTCCCACGGGAAATGGGTGAAAAATGAGGATGAAGGAATATTCGAAGGAAATCAGCCATCATGAAAATCCCGATCTTCAAATCTTCATAACTTTTTTTCTGTGGCGTATTTCCTAATGAAATTTTACAGTGACACTGCCCAAGTCGTCAGCAAGTAGCCTGCAAAATTTCATAACAGTATCGCGAACGATTCTGAAGATTCGATAGAGCGGAAATGGTCATTTTCATAGAGCAAAGGCCATTGCCTCTGGGTTTGGCCTGAAAATTGCGCAAAAACTGGATATCCCGAATCCTCGCGGCTTTTGGCCCTTCAGGATCCCCCATCATCGTGCGTTTCACTCAATTCTTTGCGAAATTTCAAGGAAAACCCCGAATTCCCACGGGAAATGGGTGAAAAATGAGGATAAAGGAATATTCGAAGGAAATCAGCCATCATGAAAATCCCGATTTTCAAATCTTCATAACTTTTTTTCTGTGGCGTATTTCCTGATGAAATTTTACAGTGACACTGCCTAGGTCGTCAGGAAGTACCCTGCAGAATTTCATAACAGTATCGCGAATGGTTCAGCGAATTCGATAGAGCAGACATTGACATTTTTACTGATCCCATATTGACCTCGATTTCGCTCTATCTCGCTTATTTACCGAGATAATCGTGAAAAACTGAAAATACTCCTTTCCTGATCCCAAATTAGTGCCTATTTCGCTGTATCTCGCTTATTTACCGAGATAATCGCGAAAAACTGGAATTTTTTTATCCTGACTCCATATTAACGTCTATTTCGCTCTATTTCGCTTATTTACCGAGATAATCGAGAAAAACTGAAAAAATTCGGCGGATACTGGATATCTCGAATCGCTGCGGCTTTTGGCTCCTCAGGATCCTCCATCATCGTGCGTTTCACTCAATTCTTTGCGAAATTTCAAGGAAAACCCCGAATTCCCACGGGAAATGGGTGAAAAATGAGGATAAAGGAATATTCGAAGGAAATCAGCCATCATGAAAATCCCGATCTTCAAATCTTCATAACTTTTTTTCTGTGGCGTATTTCCTAATGAAATTTCACAGTGACATTGCCCAAGTCGTCAGCAAGTAGCCTGCAAAATTTCATAACAGTATCGCAAACGATTCTGAAGATTCGATAGAGCGGAAATGGTCATTTTCATAGAGCAAAGGCCATTGCCTCTGGGTTTGGCCTGAAAATTGCGCAAAAACTGGATATCCCGAATCCTCGCGGCTTTTGGCCCTTCAGGATCCCCCATCATCGTGCGTTTCACTCAATTCTTTGCGAAATTTCAAGGAAAACCCCGAATTCCCACGGGAAATGGGTGAAAAATGAGGATAAAGGAATATTCGAAGGAAATCAGCCATCATGAAAATCCCGATTTTCAAATCTTCATAACTTTTTTTCTGTGGCGTATTTCCTGATGAAATTTTACAGTGGCACTGCCCAAGTCGTCAGCAAGTAGCCTGCAAAATTTCATAACAGTATCGCAAACGATTCTGAAGATTCGATAGAGCGGAAATGGTCATTTTCATAGAGCAAAGGCCATTGCCTCTGGGTTTGGCCTAAAAATTCCGCAAAAACTGGATATCCCGAATCCTCGCGGCTTTTGGCCCTTCAGGATCACCCATCATCGTGCGTTTCACTCAATTCTTTGCGAAATTTCAAGGAAAACCCCGTATTCCCACGGGAAATGGGTGAAAAATGAGGATAAAGGAATATTCGAAGGAAATCAGCCATCATGAAAATCCCGATTTTCAAATCTTCATAACTTTTTTTCTGTGGCGTATTTCCTGATGAAATTTTACAGTGACACTGCCTAGGTCGTCAGGAAGTAGCCTGCAAAATTTCATAACAGTATCGCGAATGGTTCAGCGAATTCGATAGAGCAGACATTGCCATTTTTACTGATCCCATATTAACGTCTATTTCGCTCTATCTCGCTTATTTACCGAGATAATCGCGAAAAACTGAAAATACTCCTTTCCTGATCCCAAATTAGTGCCTATTTCGCTGCATCTCGCTTATTTACCGAGATAATCGAGAAAAACTGGAAAAATTCCGCGGATACTGGATATCTCGAATCGCTGCGGCTTTTGGCCCTTCAGGATCCCCCATCATCGTGCGTTTCACTCAATTCTTTGCGAAATTTCAAGGAAAACCCCGTATTCCCACGGGAAATGGGTGAAAAATGAGGATGAAGGAATTTTCGAAGGAAATCAGCCATCATGAAAATCCCGATCTTCAAATCTTCATAACTTTTTTTCTGTGGCGTATTTCCTAATGAAATTTTACAGTGACACTGCCCAAGTCGTCAGCAAGTAGCCTGCAAAATTTCATAACAGTATCGCGAACGATTCTGAAGATTCGATAGAGCGGAAATGGTCATTTTCATAGAGCAAAGGCCATTGCCTCTGGGTTTGGCCTGAAAATTGCGCAAATCTGGATATCCCGAATCTTCGCGGCTTTTGGCCCTTCAGGATCCCCCATCATCGTGCGTTTCACTCAATTCTTTGCGAAATTTCAAGGAAAACCCCGTATTCCCACGGGAAATGGGTGAAAAATGAGGATAAAGGAATATTCGAAGGAAATCAGCCATCATGAAAATCCCGATTTTCAAATCTTCATAACTTTTTTTCTGTGGCGTATTTCCTGATGAAATTTTACAGTGACACTGCCCAGGTCGTCAGGAAGTACCCTGCAGAATTTCATAACAGTATCGCGAATGGTTCAGCGAATTCGATAGAGCAGACATTGACATTTTTACTGATCCCATATTGACCTCGATTTCGCTCTATCTCGCTTATTTACCGAGATAATCGTGAAAAACTGAAAATACTCCTTTCCTGATCCCAAATTAGTGCCTATTTCGCTGTATCTCGCTTACTTACCGAGATAATCGCGAAAAACTGGAATTTTTTTATCCTGACTCCATATTAACGTCTATTTCGCTCTATTTCGCTTATTTACCGAGATAATCGAGAAAAACTGAAAAAATTCGGCGGATACTGGATATCTCGAATCGCTGCGGCTTTTGGCTCCTCAGGATCCCCCATCATCGTGCGTTTCACTCAATTCTTTGCGAAATTTCAAGGAAAACCCCGAATTCCCACGGGAAATGGGTGAAAAATGAGGATAAAGGAATATCCGAAGGAAATCAGCCATCATGAAAATCCCGATTTTCATATCTTCATAACTTTTTTTCTGTGGCGTATTTCCTGATGAAATTTTACAGTGGCACTGCCCAAGTCGTCAGCAAGTAGCCTGCAAAATTTCATAACAGTATCGCAAACGATTCTGAAGATTCGATAGAGCGGAAATGGTCATTTTCATAGAGCAAAGGCCATTGCCTCTGGGTTTGGCCTGAAAATTCCGCAAAAACTGGATATCCCGAATCCTCGCGGCTTTTGGCCCTTCAGGATCCCCCATCATCGTGCGTTTCACTCAATTGTTTGCGAAATTTCAAGGAAAACCCCGAATTCCCACGGGAAATGGGTGAAAAATGAGGATAAAGGAATATTCGAAGGAAATCAGCCATCATGAAAATCCCGATTTTCAAATCTTCATAACTTTTTTTCTGTGGCGTATTTCCTGATGAAATTTTACAGTGACACTGCCTAGGTCGTCAGGAAGTAGCCTGCAAAATTTCATAACAGTATCGCGAATGGTTCAGCGAATTCGATAGAGCAGACATTGACATTTTTACTGATCCCGTATTAACCTCCATTTCGCTCTATCTCGCTTATTTACCGAGATAATCGCGAAAAACTGAAAATACTCCTTTCCTGATCCCAAATTAGTACCTATTTCGCTGTATCTCGCTTATTTACCGAGATAATCGAGAAAAACTGGAAAAATTCCGCGGATACTGGATATCTCGAATCGCTGCGGCTTTTGGCCCTTCAGGATCCCCCATCATCGTGCGTTTCACTCAATTCTTTGCGAAATTTCAAGGAAAACCCCAAATTCCCACGGGAAATGGGTGAAAAATGAGGATAAAGGAATATCCGAAGGAAATCAGCCATCATGAAAATCCCGATTTTCATATCTTCATAACTTTTTTTCTGTGGCGTATTTCCTGATGAAATTTTACAGTGGCACTGCCCAAGTCGTCAGCAAGTAGCCTGCAAAATTTCATAACAGTATCGCAAACGATTCTGAAGATTCGATAGAGCGGAAATGGTCATTTTCATAGAGCAAAGGCCATTGCCTCTGGGTTTGGCCTGAAAATTCCGCAAAAACTGGATATCCCGAATCCTCGCGGCTTTTGGCCCTTCAGGATCCCCCATCATCGTGCGTTTCACTCAATTCTTTGCGAAATTTCAAGGAAAACCCCGTATTCCCACGGGAAATGGGTGAAAAATGAGGATAAAGGAATATTCGAAGGAAATCAGCCATCATGAAAATCCCGATTTTCAAATCTTCATAACTTTTTTTCTGTGGCGTATTTCCTGATGAAATTTTACAGTGACACTGCCTAGGTCGTCAGGAAGTAGCCTGCAAAATTTCATAACAGTATCGCGAATGGTTCAGCGAATTCGATAGAGCAGACATTGACATTTTTACTGATCCCATATTAACGTCTATTTCGCTCTATCTCGCTTATTTACCGAGATAATCGCGAAAAACTGAAAATACTCCTTTCCTGATCCCAAATTAGTGCCTATTTCGCTGTATCTCGCTTATTTACCGAGATAATCGAGAAAAACTGGAAAAATTCCGCGGATACTAGATATCTCGAATCGCTGCGGCTTTTGGCCCTTCAGGATCCCCCATCATCGTGCGTTTCACTCAATTCTTTGCGAAATTTCAAGGAAAACCCCGTATTCCCACGGGAAATGGGTGAAAAATGAGGATGAAGGAATATTCGAAGGAAATCAGCCATCATGAAAATCCCGATCTTCAAATCTTCATAACTTTTTTTCTGTGGCGTATTTCCTAATGAAATTTCACAGTGACACTGCCCAAGTCGTCAGCAAGTAGCCTGCAAAATTTCATAACAGTATCGCGAACGATTCTGAAGATTCGATAGAGCGGAAATGGTCATTTTCATAGAGCAAAGGCCATTGCCTCTGGGTTTGGCCTGAAAATTGCGCAAAAACTGGATATCCCGAATCCTCGCGGCTTTTGGCCCTTCAGGATCCCCCATCATCGTGCGTTTCACTCAATTCTTTGCGAAATTTCAAGGAAAACCCCGAATTCCCACGGGAAATGGGTGAAAAATGAGGATAAAGGAATATTCGAAGGAAATCAGCCATCATGAAAATCCCGATTTTCAAATCTTCATAACTTTTTTTCTGTGGCGTATTTCCTGATGAAATTTTACAGTGACACTGCCTAGGTCGTCAGGAAGTACCCTGCAGAATTTCATAACAGTATCGCGAATGGTTCAGCGAATTCGATAGAGCAGACATTGACATTTTTACTGATCCCATATTGACCTCGATTTCGCTCTATCTCGCTTATTTACCGAGATAATCGTGAAAAACTGAAAATACTCCTTTCCTGATCCCAAATTAGTGCCTATTTCGCTGTATCTCGCTTATTTACCGAGATAATCGCGAAAAACTGGAATTTTTTTATCCTGACTCCATATTAACGTCTATTTCGCTCTATTTCGCTTATTTACCGAGATAATCGAGAAAAACTGAAAAAATTCGGCGGATACTGGATATCTCGAATCGCTGCGGCTTTTGGCTCCTCAGGATCCTCCATCATCGTGCGTTTCACTCAATTCTTTGCGAAATTTCAAGGAAAACCCCGAATTCCCACGGGAAATGGGTGAAAAATGAGGATAAAGGAATATTCGAAGGAAATCAGCCATCATGAAAATCCCGATCTTCAAATCTTCATAACTTTTTTTCTGTGGCGTATTTCCTAATGAAATTTCACAGTGACATTGCCCAAGTCGTCAGCAAGTAGCCTGCAAAATTTCATAACAGTATCGCAAACGATTCTGAAGATTCGATAGAGCGGAAATGGTCATTTTCATAGAGCAAAGGCCATTGCCTCTGGGTTTGGCCTGAAAATTGCGCAAAAACTGGATATCCCGAATCCTCGCGGCTTTTGGCCCTTCAGGATCCCCCATCATCGTGCGTTTCACTCAATTCTTTGCGAAATTTCAAGGAAAACCCCGAATTCCCACGGGAAATGGGTGAAAAATGAGGATAAAGGAATATTCGAAGGAAATCAGCCATCATGAAAATCCCGATTTTCAAATCTTCATAACTTTTTTTCTGTGGCGTATTTCCTGATGAAATTTTACAGTGGCACTGCCCAAGTCGTCAGCAAGTAGCCTGCAAAATTTCATAACAGTATCGCAAACGATTCTGAAGATTCGATAGAGCGGAAATGGTCATTTTCATAGAGCAAAGGCCATTGCCTCTGGGTTTGGCCTAAAAATTCCGCAAAAACTGGATATCCCGAATCCTCGCGGCTTTTGGCCCTTCAGGATCACCCATCATCGTGCGTTTCACTCAATTCTTTGCGAAATTTCAAGGAAAACCCCGTATTCCCACGGGAAATGGGTGAAAAATGAGGATAAAGGAATATTCGAAGGAAATCAGCCATCATGAAAATCCCGATTTTCAAATCTTCATAACTTTTTTTCTGTGGCGTATTTCCTGATGAAATTTTACAGTGACACTGCCTAGGTCGTCAGGAAGTAGCCTGCAAAATTTCATAACAGTATCGCGAATGGTTCAGCGAATTCGATAGAGCAGACATTGCCATTTTTACTGATCCCATATTAACGTCTATTTCGCTCTATCTCGCTTATTTACCGAGATAATCGCGAAAAACTGAAAATACTCCTTTCCTGATCCCAAATTAGTGCCAATTTCGCTGTATCTCGCTTATTTACCGAGATAATCGAGAAAAACTGGAAAAATTCCGCGGATACTGGATATCTCGAATCGCTGCGGCTTTTGGCCCTTCAGGATCCCCCATCATCGTGCGTTTCACTCAATTCTTTGCGAAATTTCAAGGAAAACCCCGAATTCCCACGGGAAATGGGTGAAAAATGAGGATAAAGGAATATTCGAAGGAAATCAGCCATCATGAAAATCCCGATTTTCAAATCTTCATAACTTTTTTTCTGTGGCGTATTTCCTGATGAAATTTTACAGTGACACTGCCTAGGTCGTCAGGAAGTAGCCTGCAAAATTTCATAACAGTATCGCGAATGGTTCAGCGAATTCGATAGAGCAGACATTGACATTTTTACTGATCCCGTATTAACCTCCATTTCGCTCTATCTCGCTTATTTACCGAGATAATCGCGAAAAACTGAAAATACTCCTTTCCTGATCCCAAATTAGTGCCTATTTCGCTGTATCTCGCTTATTTACCGAGATAATCGAGAAAAACTGGAAAAATTCCGCGGATACTGGATATCTCGAATCGCTGCGGCTTTTGGCCCTTCAGGATCCCCCATCATCGTGCGTTTCACTCAATTCTTTGCGAAATTTCAAGGAAAACCCCGAATTCCCACGGGAAATGGGTGAAAAATGAGGATAAAGGAATATTCGAAGGAAATCAGCCATCATGAAAATCCCGATTTTCAAATCTTCATAACTTTTTTTCTGTGGCGTATTTCCTGATGAAATTTTACAGTGACACTGCCTAGGTCGTCAGGAAGTAGCCTGCAAAATTTCATAACAGTATCGCGAATGGTTCAGCGAATTCGATAGAGCAGACATTGACATTTTTACTGATCCCATATTAACGTCTATTTCGCTCTATCTCGCTTATTTACCGAGATAATCGCGAAAAACTGAAAATAGTCCTTTCCTGATCCCAAATTAGTGCCTATTTCGCTGTATCTCGCTTATTTACCGAGATAATCGAGAAAAACTGGAAAAATTCCGCGGATACTGGATATCTCGAATCGCTGCGGCTTTTGGCCCTTCAGGATCCCCCATCATCGTGCGTTTCACTCAATTCTTTGCGAAATTTCAAGGAAAACCCCGAATTCCCACGGGAAATGGGTGAAAAATGAGGATGAAGGAATTTTCGAAGGAAATCAGCCATCATGAAAATCCCGATCTTCAAATCTTCATAACTTTTTTTCTGTGGCGTATTTCCTAATGAAATTTTACAGTGACACTGCCCAAGTCGTCAGCAAGTAGCCTGCAAAATTTCATAACAGTATCGCGAACGATTCTGAAGATTCGATAGAGCGGAAATGGTCATTTTCATAGAGCAAAGGCCATTGCCTCTGGGTTTGGCCTGAAAATTGCGCAAAAACTGGATATCCCGAATCTTCGCGGCTTTTGGCCCTTCAGGATCCCCCATCATCGTGCGTTTCACTCAATTCTTTGCGAAATTTCAAGGAAAACCCCGAATTCCCACGGGAAATGGGTGAAAAATGAGGATAAAGGAATATTCGAAGGAAATCAGCCATCATGAAAATCCCGATTTTCAAATCTTCATAACTTTTTTTCTGTGGCGTATTTCCTGATGAAATTTCACAGTGACACTGCCTAGGTCGTCAGGAAGTACCCTGCAGAATTTCATAACAGTATCGCGAATGGTTCAGCGAATTCGATAGAGCAGACATTGACATTTTTACTGATCCCATATTGACCTCGATTTCGCTCTATCTCGCTTATTTACCGAGATAATCGTGAAAAACTGAAAATACTCCTTTCCTGATCCCAAATTAGTGCCTATTTCGCGGTATCTCGCTTATTTACCGAGATAATCGCGAAAAACTGGAATTTTTTTATCCTGACTCCATATTAACGTCTATTTCGCTCTATTTCGCTTATTTACCGAGATAATCGAGAAAAACTGAAAAAATTCGGCGGATACTGGATATCTCGAATCGCTGCGGCTTTTGGCTCCTCAGGATCCCCCATCATCGTGCGTTTCACTCAATTCTTTGCGAAATTTCAAGGAAAACCCCGAATTCCCACGGGAAATGGGTGAAAAATGAGGATAAAGGAATATTCGAAGGAAATCAGCCATCATGAAAATCCCGATCTTCAAATCTTCATAACTTTTTTTCTGTGGCGTATTTCCTAATGAAATTTCACAGTGACACTGCCCAAGTCGTCAGCAAGTAGCCTGCAAAATTTCATAACAGTATCGCAAACGATTCTGAAGATTCGATAGAGCGGAAATGGTCATTTTCATAGAGCAAAGGCCATTGCCTCTGGGTTTGGCCTGAAAATTGCGCAAAAACTGGATATCCCGAATCCTCGCGGCTTTTGGCCCTTCAGGATCCCCCATCATCGTGCGTTTCACTCAATTCTTTGCGAAATTTCAAGGAAAACCCCGAATTCCCACGGGAAATGGGTGAAAAATGAGGATAAAGGAATATTCGAAGGAAATCAGCCATCATGAAAATCCCGATCTTCAAATCTTCATAACTTTTTTTCTGTGGCGTATTTCCTAATGAAATTTCACAGTGACATTGCCCAAGTCGTCAGCAAGTAGCCTGCAAAATTTCATAACAGTATCGCAAACGATTCTGAAGATTCGATAGAGCGGAAATGGTCATTTTCATAGAGCAAAGGCCATTGCCTCTGGGTTTGGCCTGAAAATTGCGCAAAAACTGGATATCCCGAATCCTCGCGGCTTTTGGCCCTTCAGGATCCCCCATCATCGTGCGTTTCACTCAATTCTTTGCGAAATTTCAAGGAAAACCCCGAATTCCCACGGGAAATGGGTGAAAAATGAGGATAAAGGAATATTCGAAGGAAATCAGCCATCATGAAAATCCCGATTTTCAAATCTTCATAACTTTTTTTCTGTGGCGTATTTCCTGATGAAATTTTACAGTGGCACTGCCCAAGTCGTCAGCAAGTAGCCTGCAAAATTTCATAACAGTATCGCAAACGATTCTGAAGATTCGATAGAGCGGAAATGGTCATTTTCATAGAGCAAAGGCCATTGCCTCTGGGTTTGGCCTAAAAATTCCGCAAAAACTGGATATCCCGAATCCTCGCGGCTTTTGGCCCTTCAGGATCACCCATCATCGTGCGTTTCACTCAATTCTTTGCGAAATTTCAAGGAAAACCCCGTATTCCCACGGGAAATGGGTGAAAAATGAGGATAAAGGAATATTCGAAGGAAATCAGCCATCATGAAAATCCCGATTTTCAAATCTTCATAACTTTTTTTCTGTGGCGTATTTCCTGATGAAATTTTACAGTGACACTGCCTAGGTCGTCAGGAAGTAGCCTGCAAAATTTCATAACAGTATCGCGAATGGTTCAGCGAATTCGATAGAGCAGACATTGCCATTTTTACTGATCCCATATTAACGTCTATTTCGCTCTATCTCGCTTATTTACCGAGATAATCGCGAAAAACTGAAAATACTCCTTTCCTGATCCCAAATTAGTGCCTATTTCGCTGCATCTCGCTTATTTACCGAGATAATCGAGAAAAACTGGAAAAATTCCGCGGATACTGGATATCTCGAATCGCTGCGGCTTTTGGCCCTTCAGGATCCCCCATCATCGTGCGTTTCACTCAATTCTTTGCGAAATTTCAAGGAAAACCCCGTATTCCCACGGGAAATGGGTGAAAAATGAGGATGAAGGAATTTTCGAAGGAAATCAGCCATCATGAAAATCCCGATCTTCAAATCTTCATAACTTTTTTTCTGTGGCGTATTTCCTAATGAAATTTTACAGTGACACTGCCCAAGTCGTCAGCAAGTAGCCTGCAAAATTTCATAACAGTATCGCGAACGATTCTGAAGATTCGATAGAGCGGAAATGGTCATTTTCATAGAGCAAAGGCCATTGCCTCTGGGTTTGGCCTGAAAATTGCGCAAATCTGGATATCCCGAATCTTCGCGGCTTTTGGCCCTTCAGGATCCCCCATCATCGTGCGTTTCACTCAATTCTTTGCGAAATTTCAAGGAAAACCCCGAATTCCCACGGGAAATGGGTGAAAAATGAGGATAAAGGAATATTCGAAGGAAATCAGCCATCATGAAAATCCCGATCTTCAAATCTTCATAACTTTTTTTCTGTGGCGTATTTCCTGATGAAATTTTACAGTGACACTGCCTAGGTCGTCAGGAAGTACCCTGCAGAATTTCATAACAGTATCGCGAATGGTTCAGCGAATTCGATAGAGCAGACATTGACATTTTTACTGATCCCATATTGACCTCGATTTCGCTCTATCTCGCTTATTTACCGAGATAATCGTGAAAAACTGAAAATACTCCTTTCCTGATCCCAAATTAGTGCCTATTTCGCTGTATCTCGCTTATTTACCGAGATAATCGCGAAAAACTGGAATTTTTTTATCCTGACTCCATATTAACGTCTATTTCGCTCTATTTCGCTTATTTACCGAGATAATCGAGAAAAACTGAAAAAATTCGGCGGATACTGGATATCTCGAATCGCTGCGGCTTTTGGCTCCTCAGGATCCCCCATCATCGTGCGTTTCACTCAATTCTTTGCGAAATTTCAAGGAAGACCCCGTATTCCCACGGGAAATGGGTGAAAAATGAGGATGAAGGAATTTTCGAAGGAAATCAGCCATCATGAAAATCCCGATCTTCAAATCTTCATAACTTTTTTTCTGTGGCGTATTTCCTAATGAAAATTCACAGTGACACTGCCCAAGTCGTCAGCAAGTAGCCTGCAAAATTTCATAACAGTATCGCAAACGATTCTGAAGATTCGATAGAGCGGAAATGGTCATTTTCATAGAGCAAAGGCCATTGCCTCTGGGTTTGGCCTGAAAATTGCGCAAAAACTGGATATCCCGAATCCTCGCGGCTTTTGGCCCTTCAGGATCCCCCATCATCGTGCGTTTCACTCAATTCTTTGCGAAATTTCAAGGAAAACCCCGAATTCCCACGGGAAATGGGTGAAAAATGAGGATAAAGGAATATTCGAAGGAAATCAGCCATCATGAAAATCCCGATTTTCAAATCTTCATAACTTTTTTTCTGTGGCGTATTTCCTGATGAAATTTTACAGTGACACTGCCTAGGTCGTCAGGAAGTAGCCTGCAAAATTTCATAACAGTATCGCGAATGGTTCAGCGAATTCGATAGAGCAGACATTGACATTCTTACTGATCCCGTATTAACCTCCATTTCGCTCTATCTCGCTTATTTACCGAGATAATCGCGAAAAACTGAAAATACTCCTTTCCTGATCCCAAATTAGTGCCTATTTCGCTGTATCTCGCTTATTTACCGAGATAATCGAGAAAAACTGGAAAAATTCCGCGGATACTGGATATCTCGAATCGCTGCGGCTTTTGGCCCTTCAGGATCCCCCATCATCGTGCGTTTCACTCAATTCTTTGCGAAATTTCAAGGAAAACCCCGAATTCCCACGGGAAATGGGTGAAAAATGAGGATAAAGGAATATTCGAAGGAAATCAGCCATCATGAAAATCCCGATTTTCAAATCTTCATAACTTTTTTTCTGTGGCGTATTTCCTGATGACATTTTACAGTGGCACTGCCCAAGTCGTCAGCAAGTAGCCTGCAAAATTTCATAACAGTATCGCAAACGATTCTGAAGATTCGATAGAGCGGAAATGGTCATTTTCATAGAGCAAAGGCCATTGCCTCTGGGTTTGGCCTGAAAATTGCGCAAAAACTGGATATCCCGAATCCTCGCGGCTTTTGGCCCTTCAGGATCCCCCATCATCGTGCGTTTCACTCAATTCTTTGCGAAATTTCAAGGGAAACCCCGTATTCCCACGGGAAATGGGTGAAAAATGAGGATAAAGGAATATTCGAAGGAAATCAGCCATCATGAAAATCCCGATTTTCATATCTTCATAACTTTTTTTCTGTGGCGTATTTCCTGATGACATTTCACAGTGACACTGCCTATGTCGTCAGGAAGTAGCCTGCAAAATTTCATAACAGTATCGCGAATGGTTCAGCGAATTCGATAGAGCAGACATTGACGTTTTACTGATCCCGTATTAACCTCCATTTCGCTCTATCTCGCTTATTTACCGAGATAATCGCGAAAAACTGAAAATTCTCCTTTCCTGATCCCAAATTAGTGCCAATTTCGCTGTATCTCGCTTATTTACCGAGATAATCGAGAAAAACTGGAAAAATTCCGCGGATACTGGATATCTCGAATCGCTGCGGCTTTTGGCCCTTCAGGATCCCCCATCATCGTGCGTTTCACTCAATTCTTTGCGAAATTTCAAGGAAAACCCCGAATTCCCACGGGAAATGGGTGAAAAATGAGGATAAAGGAATATTCGAAGGAAATCAGCCATCATGAAAATCCCGATTTTCAAATCTTCATAACTTTTTTTCTGTGGCGTATTTCCTGATGAAATTTTACAGTGACACTGCCTAGGTCGTCAGGAAGTAGCCTGCAAAATTTCATAACAGTATCGCGAATGGTTCAGCGAATTCGATAGAGCAGACATTGACATTTTTACTGATCCCGTATTAACCTCCATTTCGCTCTATCTCGCTTATTTACCGAGATAATCGCGAAAAACTGAAAATACTCCTTTCCTGATCCCAAATTAGTGCCTATTTCGCTGTATCTCGCTTATTTACCGAGATAATCGAGAAAAACTGGAAAAATTCCGCGGATACTGGATATCTCGAATCGCTGCGGCTTTTGGCCCTTCAGGATCCCCCATCATCGTGCGTTTCACTCAATTCTTTGCGAAATTTCAAGGAAAACCCCGAATTCCCACGGGAAATGGGTGAAAAATGAGGATAAAGGAATATTCGAAGGAAATCAGCCATCATGAAAATCCCGATTTTCAAATCTTCATAACTTTTTTTCTGTGGCGTATTTCCTGATGAAATTTTACAGTGACACTGCCTAGGTCGTCAGGAAGTAGCCTGCAAAATTTCATAACAGTATCGCGAATGGTTCAGCGAATTCGATAGAGCAGACATTGACATTTTTACTGATCCCATATTAACGTCTATTTCGCTCTATCTCGCTTATTTACCGAGATAATCGCGAAAAACTGAAAATAGTCCTTTCCTGATCCCAAATTAGTGCCTATTTCGCTGTATCTCGCTTATTTACCGAGATAATCGAGAAAAACTGGAAAAATTCCGCGGATACTGGATATCTCGAATCGCTGCGGCTTTTGGCCCTTCAGGATCCCCCATCATCGTGCGTTTCACTCAATTCTTTGCGAAATTTCAAGGAAAACCCCGAATTCCCACGGGAAATGGGTGAAAAATGAGGATAAAGGAATATCCGAAGGAAATCAGCCATCATGAAAATCCCGATTTTCATATCTTCATAACTTTTTTTCTGTGGCGTATTTCCTGATGAAATTTTACAGTGGCACTGCCCAAGTCGTCAGCAAGTAGCCTGCAAAATTTCATAACAGTATCGCAAACGATTCTGAAGATTCGATAGAGCGGAAATGGTCATTTTCATAGAGCAAAGGCCATTGCCTCTGGGTTTGGCCTGAAAATTCCGCAAAAACTGGATATCCCGAATCCTCGCGGCTTTTGGCCCTTCAGGATCCCCCATCATCGTGCGTTTCACTCAATTCTTTGCGAAATTTCAAGGAAAACCCCGTATTCCCACGGGAAATGGGTGAAAAATGAGGATAAAGGAATATTCGAAGGAAATCAGCCATCATGAAAATCCCGATTTTCAAATCTTCATAACTTTTTTTCTGTGGCGTATTTCCTGATGAAATTTTACAGTGACACTGCCCAGGTCGTCAGGAAGTACCCTGCAGAATTTCATAACAGTATCGCGAATGGTTCAGCGAATTCGATAGAGCAGACATTGACATTTTTACTGATCCCATATTGACCTCGATTTCGCTCTATCTCGCTTATTTACCGAGATAATCGTGAAAAACTGAAAATACTCCTTTCCTGATCCCAAATTAGTGCCTATTTCGCTGTATCTCGCTTACTTACCGAGATAATCGCGAAAAACTGGAATTTTTTTATCCTGACTCCATATTAACGTCTATTTCGCTCTATTTCGCTTATTTACCGAGATCATCGAGAAAAACTGAAAAAATTCGGCGGATACTGGATATCTCGAATCGCTGCGGCTTTTGGCTCCTCAGGATCCCCCATCATCGTGCGTTTCACTCAATTCTTTGCGAAATTTCAAGGAAAACCCCGAATTCCCACGGGAAATGGGTGAAAAATGAGGATAAAGGAATATTCGAAGGAAATCAGCCATCATGAAAATCCCGATCTTCAAATCTTCATAACTTTTTTTCTGTGGCGTATTTCCTAATGAAATTTCACAGTGACACTGCCCAAGTCGTCAGCAAGTAGCCTGCAAAATTTCATAACAGTATCGCAAACGATTCTGAAGATTCGATAGAGCGGAAATGGTCATTTTCACAGAGCAAAGGCCATTGCCTCTGGGTTTGGCCTGAAAATTGCGCAAAAACTGGATATCCCGAATCCTCGCGGCTTTTGGCCCTTCAGGATCCCCCATCATCGTGCGTTTCACTCAATTCTTTGCGAAATTTCAAGGAAAACCCCGAATTCCCACGGGAAATGGGTGAAAAATGAGGATAAAGGAATATTCGAAGGAAATCAGCCATCATGAAAATCCCGATTTTCAAATCTTCATAACTTTTTTTCTGTGGCGTATTTCCTGATGAAATTTTACAGTGGCACTGCCCAAGTCGTCAGCAAGTAGCCTGCAAAATTTCATAACAGTATCGCAAACGATTCTGAAGATTCGATAGAGCGGAAATGGTCATTTTCATAGAGCAAAGGCCATTGCCTCTGGGTTTGGCCTAAAAATTCCGCAAAAACTGGATATCCCGAATCCTCGCGGCTTTTGGCCCTTCAGGATCACCCATCATCGTGCGTTTCACTCAATTCTTTGCGAAATTTCAAGGAAAACCCCGTATTCCCACGGGAAATGGGTGAAAAATGAGGATAAAGGAATATTCGAAGGAAATCAGCCATCATGAAAATCCCGATTTTCAAATCTTCATAACTTTTTGTCTGTGGCGTATTTCCTGATGAAATTTTACAGTGACACTGCCTAGGTCGTCAGGAAGTAGCCTGCGAAATTTCATAACAGTATCGCGAATGGTTCAGCGAATTCGATAGAGCAGACATTGCCATTTTTACTGATCCCATATTAACGTCTATTTCGCTCTATCTCGCTTATTTACCGAGATAATCGCGAAAAACTGAAAATACTCCTTTCCTGATCCCAAATTAGTGCCTATTTCGCTGTATCTCGCTTATTTACCGAGATAATCGAGAAAAACTGGAAAAATTCCGCGGATACTGGATATCTCGAATCGCTGCGGCTTTTGGCCCTTCAGGATCCCCCATCATCGTGCGTTTCACTCAATTCTTTGCGAAATTTCAAGGAAAACCCCGAATTCCCACGGGAAATGGGTGAAAAATGAGGATGAAGGAATTTTCGAAGGAAATCAGCCATCATGAAAATCCCGATCTTCAAATCTTCATAACTTTTTTTCTGTGGCGTATTTCCTAATGAAATTTTACAGTGACACTGCCCAAGTCGTCAGCAAGTAGCCTGCAAAATTTCATAACAGTATCGCGAACGATTCTGAAGATTCGATAGAGCGGAAATGGTCATTTTCATAGAGCAAAGGCCATTGCCTCTGGGTTTGGCCTGAAAATTGCGCAAAAACTGGATATCCCGAATCTTCGCGGCTTTTGGCCCTTCAGGATCCCCCATCATCGTGCGTTTCACTCAATTCTTTGTGAAATTTCAAGGAAAACCCCGAATTCCCACGGGAAATGGGTGAAAAATGAGGATAAAGGAATATTCGAAGGAAATCAGCCATCATGAAAATCCCGATTTTCAAATCTTCATAACTTTTTTTCTGTGGCGTATTTCCTGATGAAATTTCACAGTGACACTGCCTAGGTCGTCAGGAAGTACCCTGCAGAATTTCATAACAGTATCGCGAATGGTTCAGCGAATTCGATAGAGCAGACATTGACATTTTTACTGATCCCATATTGACCTCGATTTCGCTCTATCTCGCTTATTTACCGAGATAATCGTGAAAAACTGAAAATACTCCTTTCCTGATCCCAAATTAGTGCCTATTTCGCGGTATCTCGCTTATTTACCGAGATAATCGCGAAAAACTGGAATTTTTTTATCCTGACTCCATATTAACGTCTATTTCGCTCTATTTCGCTTATTTACCGAGATAATCGAGAAAAACTGAAAAAATTCGGCGGATACTGGATATCTCGAATCGCTGCGGCTTTTGGCTCCTCAGGATCCCCCATCATCGTGCGTTTCACTCAATTCTTTGCGAAATTTCAAGGAAAACCCCGAATTCCCACGGGAAATGGGTGAAAAATGAGGATAAAGGAATATTCGAAGGAAATCAGCCATCATGAAAATCCCGATCTTCAAATCTTCATAACTTTTTTTCTGTGGCGTATTTCCTAATGAAATTTCACAGTGACACTGCCCAAGTCGTCAGCAAGTAGCCTGCAAAATTTCATAACAGTATCGCAAACGATTCTGAAGATTCGATAGAGCGGAAATGGTCATTTTCATAGAGCAAAGGCCATTGCCTCTGGGTTTGGCCTGAAAATTGCGCAAAAACTGGATATCCCGAATCCTCGCGGCTTTTGGCCCTTCAGGATCCCCCATCATCGTGCGTTTCAGTCAATTCTTTGCGAAATTTCAAGGAAAACCCCGAATTCCCACGGGAAATGGGTGAAAAATGAGGATAAAGGAATATTCGAAGGAAATCAGCCATCATGAAAATCCCGATTTTCAAATCTTCATAACTTTTTTTCTGTGGCGTATTTCCTGATGAAATTTTACAGTGACACTGCCTAGGTCGTCAGGAAGTAGCCTGCAAAATTTCATAACAGTATCGCGAATGGTTCAGCGAATTCGATAGAGCAGACATTGACATTTTTACTGATCCCGTATTAACCTCCATTTCGCTCTATCTCGCTTATTTACCGAGATAATCGCGAAAAACTGAAAATACTCCTTTCCTGATCCCAAATTAGTGCCTATTTCGCTGTATCTCGCTTATTTACCGAGATAATCGAGAAAAACTGGAAAAATTCCGCGGATACTGGATATCTCGAATCGCTGCGGCTTTTGGCCCTTCAGGATCCCCCATCATCGTGCGTTTCACTCAATTCTTTGCGAAATTTCAAGGAAAACCCCGAATTCCCACGGGAAATGGGTGAAAAATGAGGATAAAGGAATATCCGAAGGAAATCAGCCATCATGAAAATCCCGATTTTCATATCTTCATAACTTTTTTTCTGTGGCGTATTTCCTGATGAAATTTTACAGTGGCACTGCCCAAGTCGTCAGCAAGTAGCCTGCAAAATTTCATAACAGTATCGCAAACGATTCTGAAGATTCGATAGAGCGGAAATGGTCATTTTCATAGAGCAAAGGCCATTGCCTCTGGGTTTGGCCTGAAAATTCCGCAAAAACTGGATATCCCGAATCCTCGCGGCTTTTGGCCCTTCAGGATCCCCCATCATCGTGCGTTCCACTCAATTCTTTGCGAAATTTCAAGGAAAACCCCGAATTCCCACGGGAAATGGGTGAAAAATGAGGATAAAGGAATATTCGAAGGAAATCAGCCATCATGAAAATCCCGATTTTCAAATCTTCATAACTTTTTTTCTGTGGCGTATTTCCTGATGAAATTTTACAGTGACACTGCCTAGGTCGTCAGGAAGTAGCCTGCAAAATTTCATCACAGTATCGCGAATGGTTCAGCGAATTCGATAGAGCAGACATTGACATTTTTACTGATCCCGTATTAACCTCCATTTCGCTCTATCTCGCTTATTTACCGAGATAATCGCGAAAAACTGAAAATACTCCTTTCCTGATCCCAAATTAGTACCTATTTCGCTGTATCTCGCTTATTTACCGAGATAATCGAGAAAAACTGGAAAAATTCCGCGGATACTGGATATCTCGAATCGCTGCGGCTTTTGGCCCTTCAGGATCCCCCATCATCGTGCGTTTCACTCAATTCTTTGCGAAATTTCAAGGAAAACCCCGAATTCCCACGGGAAATGGGTGAAAAATGAGGATAAAGGAATATCCGAAGGAAATCAGCCATCATGAAAATCCCGATTTTCATATCTTCATAACTTTTTTTCTGTGGCGTATTTCCTGATGAAATTTTACAGTGGCACTGCCCAAGTCGTCAGCAAGTAGCCTGCAAAATTTCATAACAGTATCGCAAACGATTCTGAAGATTCGATAGAGCGGAAATGGTCATTTTCATAGAGCAAAGGCCATTGCCTCTGGGTTTGGCCTGAAAATTCCGCAAAAACTGGATATCCCGAATCCTCGCGGCTTTTGGCCCTTCAGGATCCCCCATCATCGTGCGTTTCACTCAATTCTTTGCGAAATTTCAAGGAAAACCCCGTATTCCCACGGGAAATGGGTGAAAAATGAGGATAAAGGAATATTCGAAGGAAATCAGCCATCATGAAAATCCCGATTTTCAAATCTTCATAACTTTTTTTCTGTGGCGTATTTCCTGATGAAATTTTACAGTGACACTGCCTAGGTCGTCAGGAAGTAGCCTGCAAAATTTCATAACAGTATCGCGAATGGTTCAGCGAATTCGATAGAGCAGACATTGACATTTTTACTGATCCCGTATTAACCTCCATTTCGCTCTATCTCGCTTATTTACCGAGATAATCGCGAAAAACTGAAAATACTCCTTTCCTGATCCCAAATTAGTACCTATTTCGCTGTATCTCGCTTATTTACCGAGATAATCGAGAAAAACTGGAAAAATTCCGCGGATACTGGATATCTCGAATCGCTGCGGCTTTTGGCCCTTCAGGATCCCCCATCATCGTGCGTTTCACTCAATTCTTTGCGAAATTTCAAGGAAAACCCCGAATTCCCACGGGAAATGGGTGAAAAATGAGGATAAAGGAATATCCGAAGGAAATCAGCCATCATGAAAATCCCGATTTTCATATCTTCATAACTTTTTTTCTGTGGCGTATTTCCTGATGAAATTTTACAGTGGCACTGCCCAAGTCGTCAGCAAGTAGCCTGCAAAATTTCATAACAGTATCGCAAACGATTCTGAAGATTCGATAGAGCGGAAATGGTCATTTTCATAGAGCAAAGGCCATTGCCTCTGGGTTTGGCCTGAAAATTCCGCAAAAACTGGATATCCCGAATCCTCGCGGCTTTTGGCCCTTCAGGATCCCCCATCATCGTGCGTTTCACTCAATTCTTTGCGAAATTTCAAGGAAAACCCCGTATTCCCACGGGAAATGGGTGAAAAATGAGGATAAAGGAATATTCGAAGGAAATCAGCCATCATGAAAATCCCGATTTTCAAATCTTCATAACTTTTTTTCTGTGGCGTATTTCCTGATGAAATTTTACAGTGACACTGCCTAGGTCGTCAGGAAGTAGCCTGCAAAATTTCATAACAGTATCGCGAATGGTTCAGCGAATTCGATAGAGCAGACATTGACATTCTTACTGATCCCGTATTAACCTCCATTTCGCTCTATCTCGCTTATTTACCGAGATGATCGCGAAAAACTGAAAATACTCCTTTCCTGATCCCAAATTAGTGCCTATTTCGCTGTATCTCGCTTATTTACCGAGATAATCGAGAAAAACTGGAAAAATTCCGCGGATACTGGATATCTCGAATCGCTGCGGCTTTTGGCCCTTCAGGATCCTCCATCATCGTGCGTTTCACTCAATTCTTTGCGAAATTTCAAGGAAAACCCCGAATTCCCACGGGAAATGGGTGAAAAATGAGGATAAAGGAATATTCGAAGGAAATCAGCCATCATGAAAATCCCGATTTTCAAATCTTCATAACTTTTTTTCTGTGCCGTATTTCCTGATGACATTTTACAGTGGCACTGCCCAAGTCGTCAGCAAGTAGCCTGCAAAATTTCATAACAGTATCGCAAACGATTCTGAAGATTCGATAGAGCGGAAATGGTCATTTTCATAGAGCAAGGGCCATTGCCTCTGGGTTTGGCCTGAAAATTCCGCAAAAACTGGATATCCCGAATCCTCGCGGCTTTTGGCCCTTCAGGATCACCCATCATCGTGCGTTTCACTCAATTCTTTGCGAAATTTCAAGGAAAACCCCGTATTCCCACGGGAAATGGGTGAAAAATGAGGATAAAGGAATATTCGAAGGAAATCAGCCATCATGAAAATCCCGATTTTCATATCTTCATAACTTTTTTTCTGTGGCGTATTTCCTGATGACATTTCACAGTGACACTGCCTATGTCGTCAGGAAGTAGCCTGCAAAATTTCATAACAGTATCGCGAATGGTTCAGCGAATTCGATAGAGCAGACATTGACATTTTTACTGATCCCGTATTAACCTCCATTTCGCTCTATCTCGCTTATTTACCGAGATAATCGCGAAAAACTGAAAATACTCCTTTCCTGATCCCAAATTAGTGCCAATTTCGCTGTATCTCGCTTATTTACCGAGATAATCGAGAAAAACTGGAAAAATTCCGCGGATACTGGATATCTCGAATCGCTGCGGCTTTTGGCCCTTCAGGATCCCCCATCATCGTGCGTTTCACTCAATTCTTTGCGAAATTTCAAGGAAAACCCCGAATTCCCACGGGAAATGGGTGAAAAATGAGGATAAAGGAATATTCGAAGGAAATCAGCCATCATGAAAATCCCGATTTTCAAATCTTCATAACTTTTTTTCTGTGGCGTATTTCCTGATGAAATTTTACAGTGACACTGCCTAGGTCGTCAGGAAGTAGCCTGCAAAATTTCATAACAGTATCGCGAATGGTTCAGCGAATTCGATAGAGCAGACATTGACATTTTTACTGATCCCGTATTAACCTCCATTTCGCTCTATCTCGCTTATTTACCGAGATAATCGCGAAAAACTGAAAATACTCCTTTCCTGATCCCAAATTAGTGCCTATTTCGCTGTATCTCGCTTATTTACCGAGATAATCGAGAAAAACTGGAAAAATTCCGCGGATACTGGATATCTCGAATCGCTGCGGCTTTTGGCCCTTCAGGATCCCCCATCATCCTGCGTTTCACTCAATTCTTTGCGAAATTTCAAGGAAAACCCCGAATTCCCACGGGAAATGGGTGAAAAATGAGGATAAAGGAATATTCGAAGGAAATCAGCCATCATGAAAATCCCGATTTTCAAATCTTCATAACTTTTTTTCTGTGGCGTATTTCCTGATGAAATTTTCCAGTGGCACTGCCCAAGTCGTCAGCAAGCAGCCTGCAAAATTTCATAACAGTATCGCAAACGATTCTGAAGATTCGATAGAGCGGAAATGGTCATTTTCATAGAGCAAAGGCCATTGCCTCTGGGTTTGGCCTAAAAATTCCGCAAAAACTGGATATCCCGAATCCTCGCGGCTTTTGGCCCTTCAGGATCACCCATCATCGTGCGTTTCACTCAATTCTTTGCGAAATTTCAAGGAAAACCCCGTATTCCCACGGGAAATGGGTGAAAAATGAGGATAAAGGAATATTCGAAGGAAATCAGCCATCATGAAAATCCCGATTTTCAAATCTTCATAACTTTTTTTCTGTGGCGTATTTCCTGATGAAATTTTACAGTGACACTGCCTAGGTCGTCAGGAAGTAGCCTGCAAAATTTCATAACAGTATCGCGAATGGTTCAGCGAATTCGATAGAGCAGACATTGCCATTTTTACTGATCCCATATTAACGTCTATTTCGCTCTATCTCGCTTATTTACCGAGATAATCGCGAAAAACTGAAAATACTCCTTTCCTGATCCCAAATTAGTGCCTATTTCGCTGCATCTCGCTTATTTACCGAGATAATCGAGAAAAACTGGAAAAATTCCGCGGATACTGGATATCTCGAATCGCTGCGGCTTTTGGCCCTTCAGGATCCCCCATCATCGTGCGTTTCACTCAATTCTTTGCGAAATTTCAAGGAAAACCCCGTATTCCCACGGGAAATGGGTGAAAAATGAGGATGAAGGAATTTTCGAAGGAAATCAGCCATCATGAAAATCCCGATCTTCAAATCTTCATAACTTTTTTTCTGTGGCGTATTTCCTAATGAAATTTTACAGTGACACTGCCCAAGTCGTCAGCAAGTAGCCTGCAAAATTTCATAACAGTATCGCGAACGATTCTGAAGATTCGATAGAGCGGAAATGGTCATTTTCATAGAGCAAAGGCCATTGCCTCTGGGTTTGGCCTGAAAATTGCGCAAATCTGGATATCCCGAATCTTCGCGGCTTTTGGCCCTTCAGGATCCCCCATCATCGTGCGTTTCACTCAATTCTTTGCGAAATTTCAAGGAAAACCCCGAATTCCCACGGGAAATGGGTGAAAAATGAGGATAAAGGAATATTCGAAGGAAATCAGCCATCATGAAAATCCCGATTTTCAAATCTTCATAACTTTTTTTCTGTGGCGTATTTCCTGATGAAATTTTACAGTGACACTGCCTAGGTCGTCAGGAAGTACCCTGCAGAATTTCATAACAGTATCGCGAATGGTTCAGCGAATTCGATAGAGCAGACATTGACATTTTTACTGATCCCATATTGACCTCGATTTCGCTCTATCTCGCTTATTTACCGAGATAATCGTGAAAAACTGAAAATACTCCTTTCCTGATCCCAAATTAGTGCCTATTTCGCTGTATCTCGCTTATTTACCGAGATAATCGCGAAAAACTGGAATTTTTTTATCCTGACTCCATATTAACGTCTATTTCGCTCTATTTCGCTTATTTACCGAGATAATCGAGAAAAACTGAAAAAATTCGGCGGATACTGGATATCTCGAATCGCTGCGGCTTTTGGCTCCTCAGGATCCCCCATCATCGTGCGTTTCACTCAATTCTTTGCGAAATTTCAAGGAAAACCCCGAATTCCCACGGGAAATGGGTGAAAAATGAGGATAAAGGAATATTCGAAGGAAATCAGCCATCATGAAAATCCCGATCTTCAAATCTTCATAACCTTTTTTCTGTGGCGTATTTCCTAATGAAATTTCACAGTGACACTGCCCAAGTCGTCAGCAAGTAGCCTGCAAAATTTCATAACAGTATCGCAAACGATTCTGAAGATTCGATAGAGCGGAAATGGTCATTTTCATAGAGCAAAGGCCATTGCCTCTGGGTTTGGCCTGAAAATTGCGCAAAAACTGGATATCCCGAATCCTCGCGGCTTTTGGCCCTTCAGGATCCCCCATCATCGTGCGTTTCACTCAATTCTTTGCGAAATTTCAAGGAAAACCCCGAATTCCCACGGGAAATGGGTGAAAAATGAGGATAAAGGAATATTCGAAGGAAATCAGCCATCATGAAAATCCCGATTTTCAAATCTTCATAACTTTTTTTCTGTAGCGTATTTCCTGATGAAATTTTACAGTGACACTGCCTAGGTCGTCAGGAAGTAGCCTGCAAAATTTCATAACAGTATCGCGAATGGTTCAGCGAATTCGATAGAGCAGACATTGACATTCTTACTGATCCCGTATTAACCTCCATTTCGCTCTATCTCGCTTATTTACCGAGATAATCGCGAAAAACTGAAAATACTCCTTTCCTGATCCCAAATTAGTGCCTATTTCGCTGTATCTCGCTTATTTACCGAGATAATCGAGAAAAACTGGAAAAATTCCGCGGATACTGGATATCTCGAATCGCTGCGGCTTTTGGCCCTTCAGGATCCCCCATCATCGTGCGTTTCACTCAATTCTTTGCGAAATTTCAAGGAAAACCCCGAATTCCCACGGGAAATGGGTGAAAAATGAGGATAAAGGAATATTCGAAAGAAATCAGCCATCATGAAAATCCCGATTTTCAAATCTTCATAACTTTTTTTCTGTGGCGTATTTCCTGATGACATTTTACAGTGGCACTGCCCAAGTCGTCAGCAAGTAGCCTGCAAAATTTCATAACAGTATCGCAAACGATTCTGAAGATTCGATAGAGCGGAAATGGTCATTTTCATAGAGCAAAGGCCATTGCCTCTGGGTTTGGCCTGAAAATTCCGCAAAAACTGGATATCCCGAATCCTCGCGGCTTTTGGCCCTTCAGGATCACCCATCATCGTGCGTTTCACTCAATTCTTTGCGAAATTTCAAGGAAAACCCCGTATTCCCACGGGAAATGGGTGAAAAATGAGGATAAAGGAATATTCGAAGGAAATCAGCCATCATGAAAATCCCGATTTTCATATCTTCATAACTTTTTTTCTGTGGCGTATTTCCTGATGACATTTCACAGTGACACTGCCTATGTCGTCAGGAAGTAGCCTGCAAAATTTCATAACAGTATCGCGAATGGTTCAGCGAATTCGATAGAGCAGACATTGACATTTTTACTGATCCCGTATTAACCTCCATTTCGCTCTATCTCGCTTATTTACCGAGATAATCGCGAAAAACTGAAAATACTCCTTTCCTGATCCCAAATTAGTGCCAATTTCGCTGTATCTCGCTTATTTACCGAGATAATCGAGAAAAACTGGAAAAATTCCGCGGATACTGGATATCTCGAATCGCTGCGGCTTTTGGCCCTTCAGGATCCCCCATCATCGTGCGTTTCACTCAATTCTTTGCGAAATTTCAAGGAAAACCCCGAATTTCCACGGGAAATGGGTGAAAAATGAGGATAAAGGAATATTCGAAGGAAATCAGCCATCATGAAAATCCCGATTTTCAAATCTTCATAACTTTTTTTCTGTGGCGTATTTCCTGATGAAATTTTACAGTGACACTGCCTAGGTCGTCAGGAAGTAGCCTGCAAAATTTCATAACAGTATCGCGAATGGTTCAGCGAATTCGATAGAGCAGACATTGACATTTTTACTGATCCCGTATTAACCTCCATTTCGCTCTATCTCGCTTATTTACCGAGATAATCGCGAAAAACTGAAAATAGTCCTTTCCTGATCCCAAATTAGTGCCTATTTCGCTGTATCTCGCTTATTTACCGAGACGAGAACGACCGCGCGCTGACGCGCGCGTTTTCTTGATCAGTTAGTGTGTCGATCCTTCTAATTCACGTTAATTTTTTTGGAGAGAATTTTCAACAATCACGATGATTTCTATTGGCTGTTTGTGTTTTTTTCCATATAAGAGGACGATTGAATAACGTTCCCGTATCATCTACATTACCTTTCTGTTCTTCAACGTTGGCTAATGTTTTCTTTCCCCTTACATCATTTTTCTGTTCGTTAAGGATGATTGGGGGGTACGATCGAAAAAAAAGTTAATTTTTCGCCTGAAATCGTAGATAACAATGTAAATAAGATAAATGTCTCAAAACCGATGCAGTAAGTATTTGGAACATGTATTGATTTTTTTTACCATTTTTTACATTTCTTTAAATTTGTGAAGATTCAAAGAAATGTAAAAAATGGTACGAATTTTTCAGTTTTCAATGAATTTTGTGTTTCTAGGGCTTATTTCATTCCTCATTACATTTTTCACAGACTCACTGAATCACATTTGATATTTTCATCTTTTATAAGCTTATATTAATGACTTTATACAGAAAACTAACTTTTTTCCGATTGTACCTCTAAACAACTTTAACAATGAATAATTTTTCTGTTCTTTGATATTGGATACTGCCTCCTTATCTCCTGCATTATTTTCCTGTTCTTCAATATTCGACAACATCCCGTTATCCCCCACATGACCTTTCTGGTCTCCAACATTAATAATGTTCCCTTTTTCCTCATATTATCCCTCTGTTCTCTAGCCTTGGAGAATGTACCTCTTCCCCCCACATTATATATTTGCTCTTTTACATTGAATGATTGCCCTTTTTCCCTCACATTGTCTTTCTGTTTTTCAAAATGAGATAATGTGTGCCCTCCTTCCAACTTTGGATGATGTTCCCATTTTCCCACATTACTTGTCTGTTTTTTAACACTCGAAAATGTTCCCTTTTCTCCCACATCACTTTCCTGTTCTTCAATATTCAATGACGTTCGCTTATCCCCCGCAATGTCTCTCTGTTCCTCAACAGATAATGGATAATGTTATCTCTCACCTCCCAATTTATCTTTCTGTTCCCAACATTGAATTATGTTCCTTTTCTCGCAAAATATATCTCAGTTTTTCAACATTAAATGATGTTTCCGTTTCTCTCACATTATCTTTCTGCCCTTTAAAGATGACTGGAAAGTACAATCGAGAAAAAAGTCAATTTTTCGTCTGAAATCATAAATTACAACTTATAAATGATAAATTTTTCAAAACTGAAACAGTAGGTATTTGGAAAATGTAATAAAGAACGAAATAAGCCCAAGAAATGAAAAATCAATTTCGAATTGAAACTTTTTTACCACTTTCAACATTTCTTTAAATTCGTCAAGATTTAAAGGAATATAAAAAAATGGTACGAATCTGTCAGTTATCAATTAATTTTGTGGTTCTAGGGCTTATTTTATTCTTCATTACCTTCTTCACAAATTCACTGATTCACATTCAAGAATTTCATCTCGTATAAGTTGGTATTAACGACTTTCTGCAAAGAATTAACTTTTTTCCAATTGTACCCTCAACCATCTTCGAAACTGATTAATAATCCCCTCTTCCTTCACATTATTTTTCTGTTATTTGATATTGGATAATGTTCCCTTATCTCCCAATTTACCTTCTCGTTTCCAACATTGAATAATGTTCCTATTTCCCTCACATTATCTCTGTTTTTTAACCATAGGTAATGTTTCCCTTTCCCCCGCATTATCTTTTTGCCTTTCAACATTTGGCAATGTTCCCCTTTGCCCGACATCGTCTTTTTGTATTTAGTATTGGATGATGTTCCCGTATTCCCCACATTATATGTCTGTTCTTTGACCTTGAATAAACTCCTCCTTTTCTCCACATTATCTTTCTGCTCTCTCACTTTAGAAAATGTTCCCTGTTCTTCTACATTCTCTTCCTGTTCTCTAACTTCGGATAATGTTGCCTTTTTCCCTTCATTATTTTCCTGTTCTTCAATATTAGATAATGCCCCTGTATTCCCCACATTATCTCTCTGTTTTTTTAACACTGGATAATGTTCTGTTTTGCCCACATTATCTCTCGGTTCTTTAACATTGAGTAATATCCCCGTATCTCCCAACATTATCACTCACTTCTTCAACGTTGGATAATGTTCTCTTCTCGCCCAAATTATTATTCATGATGATGGAGAAATTTTCATAATTGTGATGATTTTCATTGACTGATTGGCTGAATGAAACAGCCAATAGGAATGAGGATGAACGTACACTGAAAAGAAATAGTGTTGAAAACAATCAAATATTGAGTCCACTGGTCCTGAGTAAATATTTTTTTAAAATAATTATAAAAAGAAAGGGTTGAATTTACTGAATTTTGTCCAGTCTAAATAGATTAATTGTTTAAATAGACGAAATTCAGTAAACTCAACTATTTTTAATTATTTCAAAAAAAATATTTATTAACGATCAGTGGACTCAATATTTAATGGTTTTTTTTCTCAGTAATGATTTTTTTCCTCAGTGTAGAAGAGCTCGTAAGTGAACTGATGTTCATTTCGTTTTTCATAGAAAGATAGAAGAAAAAGAATGAATGGGGCAGTAAAAAATATCTGAGAAGGAAATTTAAATTAACAAAATAAGGAAATGGTCTGGTTTTCATCAATATTGAAATGTCGATTTTCTTTTATCTGTATTATCTTTATTTAGTATCTATATCTTCGATCAATCTCTGTACAATATATGGTGAATCATCTTGACAGGTATCTACATATCTTTTTCATGTATTCATAAAAATCTGTATCTGTAGCTAGTCTCGGTGAAGGTTCTCCTGGGAAAAAATGATGATTAAAATTCCATTTTTTTTCCTCATGGTTTTTAGACCAATCTATTTCATTCCATCCTCATTTTTTTGAGCAATTTCACCTGAATCTTTCATGTAGCTCTAAAAGTCTCTATGAAGAGAATGAGAACAAAATTGCTCTATCTGATTCAACTTCTGAGAGAGCCTTAAAAACTGATGATGGAATAAAATCGATAATATTGATAATGGAATTTAAGAAGTCGATGCTTCTGTTATTCAATTGAAAAATTGATAATTTTGCTAAAAAAAAAAGTTTGAAAATCTACGATTGACTGTGTCTCCCATCATTCTTCGGTTGCCACTTGTTAATTGAAATTTTTTCATATCGATTCATAATTCCATTTTTTTTTTTAAATCGTTCATTCTCTTTTTTCTTTTTTATGAAATAAATAAGTGAAGGAAATACAGAAATGTGTCGTTGCAATGTTTCAAGAATTCAAAGCTTATCGATGGCATTGAAAAATTCCCTTAATCCTCTCAAATAATATTTCTCAAAAAAAAAATTGATTAATTTTTTTTCAATTTAATGATGAATTTATTTATTAATAATAGGAAATATTTGAATATTGAGCGACTGAAACATAGCTCACAGGGAGTGATATGAATGAATTTCAGGTTAACAATGCACTGCGGAGATTATCAATGTATGAATTACTCAATTTGATATTTAATATGTAAAATACTTACATGTATTTACCGCGTAGTTTGAAAGTTCCTTTTTTCCGTCACTGGCGAACTCATAGTTATATTAAACATAACATGATGAATGAATTAAATGATTATTTTTACACGCGTATTGACTGACATGCGCCGCCATTTGCATTCGCGTAAAAACACTTGAAGTGAATAGACATTCAGCGCGCCAAGCGTGACGATTCCTATTGGCTGATGAAATATGAATTGGCCAATCAGAATGAGAATAAAGTGTCCTCACTCTGAAGTTAGCTAACGTTCCTCTGCTTTTTATATATAGATAATCGAGAAAAACTGGAAAAATTCCGCGGATACTGGATATCTCGAATCGCTGCGGCTTTTGGCCCTACAGGATCCCCCATCATCGTGCGTTTCACTCAATTCTTTGCGAAATTTCAAGGAAAACCCCGAATTCCCACGGGAAATGGGTGAAAAATGAGGATAAAGGAATATCCGAAGGAAATCAGCCATCATGAAAATCCCGATTTTCATATCTTCATAACTTTTTTTCTGTGGCGTATTTCCTGATGAAATTTTACAGTGGCACTGCCCAAGTCGTCAGCAAGTAGCCTGCAAAATTTCATAACAGTATCGCAAACGATTCTGAAGATTCGATAGAGCGGAAATGGTCATTTTCATAGAGCAAAGGCCATTGCCTCTGGGTTTGGCCTGAAAATTCCGCAAAAACTGGATATCCCGAATCCTCGCGGCTTTTGGCCCTTCAGGATCCCCCATCATCGTGCGTTTCACTCAATTCTTTGCGAAATTTCAAGGAAAACCCCGTATTCCCACGGGAAATGGGTGAAAAATGAGGATAAAGGAATATTCGAAGGAAATCAGCCATCATGAAAATCCCGATTTTCAAATCTTCATAACTTTTTTTCTGTGGCGTATTTCCTGATGAAATTTTACAGTGACACTGCCCAGGTCGTCAGGAAGTACCCTGCAGAATTTCATAACAGTATCGCGAATGGTTCAGCGAATTCGATAGAGCAGACATTGACATTTTTACTGATCCCATATTGACTTCGATTTCGCTCTATCTCGCTTATTTACCGAGATAATCGTGAAAAACTGAAAATACTCCTTTCCTGATCCCAAATTAGTGCCTATTTCGCTGTATCTCGCTTACTTACCGAGATAATCGCGAAAAACTGGAATTTTTTTATCCTGACTCCATATTAACGTCTATTTCGCTCTATTTCGCTTATTTACCGAGATAATCGAGAAAAACTGAAAAAATTCGGCGGATACTGGATATCTCGAATCGCTGCGGCTTTTGGCTCCTCAGGATCCCCCATCATCGTGCGTTTCACTCAATTCTTTGCGAAATTTCAAGGAAAACCCCGAATTCCCACGGGAAATGGGTGAAAAATGAGGATAAAGGAATATTCGAAGGAAATCAGCCATCATGAAAATCCCGATCTTCAAATCTTTATAACTTTTTTTCTGTGGCGTATTTCCTAATGAAATTTCACAGTGACACTGCCCAAGTCGTCAGCAAGTAGCCTGCAAAATTTCATAACAGTATCGCAAACGATTCTGAAGATTCGATAGAGCGGAAATGGTCATTTTCACAGAGCAAAGGCCATTGCCTCTGGGTTTGGCCTGAAAATTGCGCAAAAACTGGATATCCCGAATCCTCGCGGCTTTTGGCCCTTCAGGATCCCCCATCATCGTGCGTTTCACTCAATTCTTTGCGAAATTTCAAGGAAAACCCCGAATTCCCACGGGAAATGGGTGAAAAATGAGGATAAAGGAATATTCGAAGGAAATCAGCCATCATGAAAATCCCGATTTTCAAATCTTCATAACTTTTTTTCTGTGGCGTATTTCCTGATGAAATTTTACAGTGACACTGCCTAGGTCGTCAGGAAGTAGCCTGCAAAATTTCATAACAGTATCGCGAATGGTTCAGCGAATTCGATAGAGCAGACATTGACATTTTTACTGATCCCATATTAACGTCTATTTCGCTCTATCTCGCTTATTTACCGAGATAATCGCGAAAAACTGAAAATAGTCCTTTCCTGATCCCAAATTAGTGCCTATTTCGCTGTATCTCGCTTATTTACCGAGATAATCGAGAAAAACTGGAAAAATTCCGCGGATACTGGATATCTCGAATCGCTGCGGCTTTTGGCCCTACAGGATCCCCCATCATCGTGCGTTTCACTCAATTCTTTGCGAAATTTCAAGGAAAACCCCGAATTCCCACGGGAAATGGGTGAAAAATGAGGATAAAGGAATATCCGAAGGAAATCAGCCATCATGAAAATCCCGATTTTCATATCTTCATAACTTTTTTTCTGTGCCGTATTTCCTGATGAAATTTTACAGTGGCACTGCCCAAGTCGTCAGCAAGTAGCCTGCAAAATTTCATAACAGTATCGCAAACGATTCTGAAGATTCGATAGAGCGGAAATGGTCATTTTCATAGAGCAAAGGCCATTGCCTCTGGGTTTGGCCTGAAAATTCCGCAAAAACTGGATATCCCGAATCCTCGCGGCTTTTGGCCCTTCAGGATCCCCCATCATCGTGCGTTTCACTCAATTCTTTGCGAAATTTCAAGGAAAACCCCGTATTCCCACGGGAAATGGGTGAAAAATGAGGATAAAGGAATATTCGAAGGAAATCAGCCATCATGAAAATCCCGATTTTCAAATCTTCATAACTTTTTTTCTGTGGCGTATTTCCTGATGAAATTTTACAGTGACACTGCCCAGGTCGTCAGGAAGTACCCTGCAGAATTTCATAACAGTATCGCGAATGGTTCAGCGAATTCGATAGAGCAGACATTGACATTTTTACTGATCCCATATTAACGTCTATTTCGCTCTATCTCGCTTATTTACCGAGATAATCGCGAAAAACTGAAAATAGTCCTTTCCTGATCCCAAATTAGTGCCTATTTCGCTGTATCTCGCTTATTTACCGAGATAATCGAGAAAAACTGGAAAAATTCCGCGGATACTGGATATCTCGAATCGCTGCGGCTTTTGGCCCTACAGGATCCCCCATCATCGTGCGTTTCACTCAATTCTTTGCGAAATTTCAAGGAAAACCCCGAATTCCCACGGGAAATGGGTGAAAAATGAGGATAAAGGAATATCCGAAGGAAATCAGCCATCATGAAAATCCCGATTTTCATATCTTCATAACTTTTTTTCTGTGGCGTATTTCCTGATGAAATTTTACAGTGGCACTGCCCAAGTCGTCAGCAAGTAGCCTGCAAAATTTCATAACAGTATCGCAAACGATTCTGAAGATTCGATAGAGCGGAAATGGTCATTTTCATAGAGCAAAGGCCATTGCCTCTGGGTTTGGCCTGAAAATTCCGCAAAAACTGGATATCCCGAATCCTCGCGGCTTTTGGCCCTTCAGGATCCCCCATCATCGTGCGTTTCACTCAATTCTTTGCGAAATTTCAAGGAAAACCCCGTATTCCCACGGGAAATGGGTGAAAAATGAGGATAAAGGAATATTCGAAGGAAATCAGCCATCATGAAAATCCCGATTTTCAAATCTTCATAACTTTTTTTCTGTGGCGTATTTCCTGATGAAATTTTACAGTGACACTGCCCAGGTCGTCAGGAAGTACCCTGCAGAATTTCATAACAGTATCGCGAATGGTTCAGCGAATTCGATAGAGCAGACATTGACATTTTTACTGATCCCATATTGACTTCGATTTCGCTCTATCTCGCTTATTTACCGAGATAATCGTGAAAAACTGAAAATACTCCTTTCCTGATCCCAAATTAGTGCCTATTTCGCTGTATCTCGCTTACTTACCGAGATAATCGCGAAAAACTGGAATTTTTTTATCCTGACTCCATATTAACGTCTATTTCGCTCTATTTCGCTTATTTACCGAGATAATCGAGAAAAACTGAAAAAATTCGGCGGATACTGGATATCTCGAATCGCTGCGGCTTTTGGCTCCTCAGGATCCCCCATCATCGTGCGTTTCACTCAATTCTTTGCGAAATTTCAAGGAAAACCCCGAATTCCCACGGGAAATGGGTGAAAAATGAGGATAAAGGAATATTCGAAGGAAATCAGCCATCATGAAAATCCCGATCTTCAAATCTTTATAACTTTTTTTCTGTGGCGTATTTCCTAATGAAATTTCACAGTGACACTGCCCAAGTCGTCAGCAAGTAGCCTGCAAAATTTCATAACAGTATCGCAAACGATTCTGAAGATTCGATAGAGCGGAAATGGTCATTTTCACAGAGCAAAGGCCATTGCCTCTGGGTTTGGCCTGAAAATTGCGCAAAAACTGGATATCCCGAATCCTCGCGGCTTTTGGCCCTTCAGGATCCCCCATCATCGTGCGTTTCACTCAATTCTTTGCGAAATTTCAAGGAAAACCCCGAATTCCCACGGGAAATGGGTGAAAAATGAGGATAAAGGAATATTCGAAGGAAATCAGCCATCATGAAAATCCCGATTTTCAAATCTTCATAACTTTTTTTCTGTGGCGTATTTCCTGATGAAATTTTACAGTGGCACTGCCCAAGTCGTCAGCAAGTAGCCTGCAAAATTTCATAACAGTATCGCAAACGATTCTGAAGATTCGATAGAGCGGAAATGGTCATTTTCATAGAGCAAAGGCCATTGCCTCTGGGTTTGGCCTAAAAATTCCGCAAAAACTGGATATCCCGAATCCTCGCGGCTTTTGGCCCTTCAGGATCACCCATCATCGTGCGTTTCACTCAATTCTTTGCGAAATTTCAAGGAAAACCCCGTATTCCCACGGGAAATGGGTGAAAAATGAGGATAAAGGAATATTCGAAGGAAATCAGCCATCATGAAAATCCCGATTTTCAAATCTTCATAACTTTTTGTCTGTGGCGTATTTCCTGATGAAATTTTACAGTGACACTGCCTAGGTCGTCAGGAAGTAGCCTGCAAAATTTCATAACAGTATCGCGAATGGTTCAGCGAATTCGATAGAGCAGACATTGCCATTTTTACTGATCCCATATTAACGTCTATTTCGCTCTATCTCGCTTATTTACCGAGATAATCGCGAAAAACTGAAAATACTCCTTTCCTGATCCCAAATTAGTGCCTATTTCGCTGTATCTCGCTTATTTACCGAGATAATCGAGAAAAACTGGAAAAATTCCGCGGATACTGGATATCTCGAATCGCTGCGGCTTTTGGCCCTTCAGGATCCCCCATCATCGTGCGTTTCACTCAATTCTTTGCGAAATTTCAAGGAAAACCCCGAATTCCCACGGGAAATGGGTGAAAAATGAGGATGAAGGAATTTTCGAAGGAAATCAGCCATCATGAAAATCCCGATCTTCAAATCTTCATAACTTTTTTTCTGTGGCGTATTTCCTAATGAAATTTTACAGTGACACTGCCCAAGTCGTCAGCAAGTAGCCTGCAAAATTTCATAACAGTATCGCGAACGATTCTGAAGATTCGATAGAGCGGAAATGGTCATTTTCATAGAGCAAAGGCCATTGCCTCTGGGTTTGGCCTGAAAATTGCGCAAAAACTGGATATCCCGAATCCTCGCGGCTTTTGGCCCTTCAGGATCCCCCATCATCGTGCGTTTCACTCAATTCTTTGCGAAATTTCAAGGAAAACCCCGAATTCCCACGGGAAATGGGTGAAAAATGAGGATAAAGGAATATTCGAAGGAAATCAGCCATCATGAAAATCCCGATTTTCAAATCTTCATAACTTTTTTTCTGTGGCGTATTTCCTGATGAAATTTTACAGTGACACTGCCTAGGTCGTCAGGAAGTACCCTGCAGAATTTCATAACAGTATCGCGAATGGTTCAGCGAATTCGATAGAGCAGACATTGACATTTTTACTGATCCCATATTGACCTCGATTTCGCTCTATCTCGCTTATTTACCGAGATAATCGTGAAAAACTGAAAATACTCCTTTCCTGATCCCAAATTAGTGCCTATTTCGCTGTATCTCGCTTATTTACCGAGATAATCGCGAAAAACTGGAATTTTTTTATCCTGACTCCATATTAACGTCTATTTCGCTCTATTTCGCTTATTTACCGAGATAATCGAGAAAAACTGAAAAAATTCGGCGGATACTGGATATCTCGAATCGCTGCGGCTTTTGGCTCCTCAGGATCCTCCATCATCGTGCGTTTCACTCAATTCTTTGCGAAATTTCAAGGAAAACCCCGAATTCCCACGGGAAATGGGTGAAAAATGAGGATAAAGGAATATTCGAAGGAAATCAGCCATCATGAAAATCCCGATCTTCAAATCTTCATAACTTTTTTTCTGTGGCGTATTTCCTAATGAAATTTCACAGTGACACTGCCCAAGTCGTCAGCAAGTAGCCTGCAAAATTTCATAACAGTATCGCAAACGATTCTAAAGATTCGATAGAGCGGAAATGGTCATTTTCATAGAGCAAAGGCCATTGCCTCTGGGTTTGGCCTGAAAATTGCGCAAAAACTGGATATCCCGAATCCTCGCGGCTTTTGGCCCTTCAGGATCCCCCATCATCGTGCGTTTCACTCAATTCTTTGCGAAATTTCAAGGAAAACCCCGAATTCCCACGGGAAATGGGTGAAAAATGAGGATAAAGGAATATTCGAAGGAAATCAGCCATCATGAAAATCCCGATTTTCAAATCTTCATAACTTTTTTTCTGTGGCGTATTTCCTGATGAAATTTTACAGTGGCACTGCCCAAGTCGTCAGCAAGTAGCCTGCAAAATTTCATAACAGTATCGCAAACGATTCTGAAGATTCGATAGAGCGGAAATGGTCATTTTCATAGAGCAAAGGCCATTGCCTCTGGGTTTGGCCTAAAAATTCCGCAAAAACTGGATATCCCGAATCCTCGCGGCTTTCGGCCCTTCAGGATCACCCATCATCGTGCGTTTCACTCAATTCTTTGCGAAATTTCAAGGAAAACCCCGTATTCCCACGGGAAATGGGTGAAAAATGAGGATAAAGGAATATTCGAAGGAAATCAGCCATCATGAAAATCCCGATTTTCAAATCTTCATAACTTTTTTTCTGTGGCGTATTTCCTGATGAAATTTTACAGTGACACTGCCTAGGTCGTCAGGAAGTAGCCTGCAAAATTTCATAACAGTATCGCGAATGGTTCAGCGAATTCGATAGAGCAGACATTGCCATTTTTACTGATCCCATATTAATGTCTATTTCGCTCTATCTCGCTTATTTACCGAGATAATCGCGAAAAACTGAAAATACTCCTTTCCTGATCCCAAATTAGTGCCTATTTCGCTGCATCTCGCTTATTTACCGAGATAATCGAGAAAAACTGGAAAAATTCCGCGGATACTGGATATCTCGAATCGCTGCGGCTTTTGGCCCTTCAGGATCCCCCATCATCGTGCGTTTCACTCAATTCTTTGCGAAATTTCAAGGAAAACCCCGTATTCCCACGGGAAATGGGTGAAAAATGAGGATGAAGGAATTTTCGAAGGAAATCAGCCATCATGAAAATCCCGATCTTCAAATCTTCATAACTTTTTTTCTGTGGCGTATTTCCTAATGAAATTTTACAGTGACACTGCCCAAGTCGTCAGCAAGTAGCCTGCAAAATTTCATAACAGTATCGCGAACGATTCTGAAGATTCGATAGAGCGGAAATGGTCATTTTCATAGAGCAAAGGCCATTGCCTCTGGGTTTGGCCTGAAAATTGCGCAAATCTGGATATCCCGAATCTTCGCGGCTTTTGGCCCTTCAGGATCCCCCATCATCGTGCGTTTCACTCAATTCTTTGCGAAATTTCAAGGAAAACCCCGAATTCCCACGGGAAATGGGTGAAAAATGAGGATAAAGGAATATTCGAAGGAAATCAGCCATCATGAAAATCCCGATCTTCAAATCTTCATAACTTTTTTTCTGTGGCGTATTTCCTGATGAAATTTTACAGTGACACTGCCTAGGTCGTCAGGAAGTACCCTGCAGAATTTCATAACAGTATCGCGAATGGTTCAGCGAATTCGATAGAGCAGACATTGACATTTTTACTGATCCCATATTGACCTCGATTTCGCTCTATCTCGCTTATTTACCGAGATAATCGTGAAAAACTGAAAATACTCCTTTCCTGATCCCAAATTAGTGCCTATTTCGCTGTATCTCGCTTATTTACCGAGATAATCGCGAAAAACTGGAATTTTTTTATCCTGACTCCATATTAACGTCTATTTCGCTCTATTTCGCTTATTTACCGAGATAATCGAGAAAAACTGAAAAAATTCGGCGGATACTGGATATCTCGAATCGCTGCGGCTTTTGGCTCCTCAGGATCCCCCATCATCGTGCGTTTCACTCAATTCTTTGCGAAATTTCAAGGAAAACCCCGAATTCCCACGGGAAATGGGTGAAAAATGAGGATAAAGGAATATTCGAAGGAAATCAGCCATCATGAAAATCCCGATCTTCAAATCTTCATAACTTTTTTTCTGTGGCGTATTTCCTAATGAAATTTCACAGTGACACTGCCCAAGTCGTCAGCAAGTAGCCTGCAAAATTTCATAACAGTATCGCAAACGATTCTGAAGATTCGATAGAGCGGAAATGGTCATTTTCATAGAGCAAAGGCCATTGCCTCTGGGTTTGGCCTGAAAATTGCGCAAAAACTGGATATCCCGAATCCTCGCGGCTTTTGGCCCTTCAGGATCCCCCATCATCGTGCGTTTCACTCAATTCTTTGCGAAATTTCAAGGAAAACCCCGAATTCCCACGGGAAATGGGTGAAAAATGAGGATAAAGGAATATTCGAAGGAAATCAGCCATCATGAAAATCCCGATTTTCAAATCTTCATAACTTTTTTTCTGTGGCGTATTTCCTGATGAAATTTTACAGTGACACTGCCTAGGTCGTCAGGAAGTAGCCTGCAAAATTTCATAACAGTATCGCGAATGGTTCAGCGAATTCGATAGAGCAGACATTGACATTCTTACTGATCCCGTATTAACCTCCATTTCGCTCTATCTCGCTTATTTACCGAGATAATCGCGAAAAACTGAAAATACTCCTTTCCTGATCCCAAATTAGTGCCTATTTCGCTGTATCTCGCTTATTTACCGAGATAATCGAGAAAAACTGGAAAAATTCCGCGGATACTGGATATCTCGAATCGCTGCGGCTTTTGGCCCTTCAGGATCCCCCATCATCGTGCGTTTCACTCAATTCTTTGCGAAATTTCAAGGAAAACCCCGAATTCCCACGGGAAATGGGTGAAAAATGAGGATAAAGGAATATTCGAAGGAAATCAGCCATCATGAAAATCCCGATTTTCAAATCTTCATAACTTTTTTTCTGTGGCGTATTTCCTGATGACATTTTACAGTGGCACTGCCCAAGTCGTCAGCAAGTAGCCTGCAAAATTTCATAACAGTATCGCAAACGATTCTGAAGATTCGATAGAGCGGAAATGGTCATTTTCATAGAGCAAAGGCCATTGCCTCTGGGTTTGGCCTGAAAATTCCGCAAAAACTGGATATCCCGAATCCTCGCGGCTTTTGGCCCTTCAGGATCACCCATCATCGTGCGTTTCACTCAATTCTTTGCGAAATTTCAAGGAAAACCCCGTATTCCCACGGGAAATGGGTGAAAAATGAGGATAAAGGAATATTCGAAGGAAATCAGCCATCATGAAAATCCCGATTTTCAAATCTTCATAACTTTTTGTCTGTGGCGTATTTCCTGATGAAATTTTACAGTGACACTGCCTAGGTCGTCAGGAAGTAGCCTGCAAAATTTCATAACAGTATCGCGAATGGTTCAGCGAATTCGATAGAGCAGACATTGCCATTTTTACTGATCCCATATTAACGTCTATTTCGCTCTATCTCGCTTATTTACCGAGATAATCGCGAAAAACTGAAAATACTCCTTTCCTGATCCCAAATTAGTGCCTATTTCGCTGTATCTCGCTTATTTACCGAGATAATCGAGAAAAACTGGAAAAATTCCGCGGATACTGGATATCTCGAATCGCTGCGGCTTTTGGCCCTTCAGGATCCCCCATCATCGTGCGTTTCACTCAATTCTTTGCGAAATTTCAAGGGAAACCCCGAATTCCCACGGGAAATGGGTGAAAAATGAGGATGAAGGAATTTTCGAAGGAAATCAGCCATCATGAAAATCCCGATCTTCAAATCTTCATAACTTTTTTTCTGTGGCGTATTTCCTAATGAAATTTTACAGTGACACTGCCCAAGTCGTCAGCAAGTAGCCTGCAAAATTTCATAACAGTATCGCGAACGATTCTGAAGATTCGATAGAGCGGAAATGGTCATTTTCATAGAGCAAAGGCCATTGCCTCTGGGTTTGGCCTGAAAATTGCGCAAAAACTGGATATCCCGAATCTTCGCGGCTTTCGGCCCTCCAGGATCCCCCATCATCGTGCGTTTCACTCAATTCTTTGCGAAATTTCAAGGAAAACCCCGAATTCCCACGGGAAATGGGTGAAAAATGAGGATAAAGGAATATTCGAAGGAAATCAGCCATCATGAAAATCCCGATTTTCAAATCTTCATAACTTTTTTTCTGTGGCGTATTTCCTGATGAAATTTTACAGTGACACTGCCTAGGTCGTCAGGAAGTACCCTGCAGAATTTCATAACAGTATCGCGAATGGTTCAGCGAATTCGATAGAGCAGACATTGACATTTTTACTGATCCCATATTGACCTCGATTTCGCTCTATCTCGCTTATTTACCGAGATAATCGTGAAAAACTGAAAATACTCCTTTCCTGATCCCAAATTAGTGCCTATTTTGCTGTATCTCGCTTATTTACCGAGATAATCGCGAAAAACTGGAATTTTTTTATCCTGACTCCATATTAACGTCTATTTCGCTCTATTTCGCTTATTTACCGAGATAATCGAGAAAAACTGAAAAAATTCGGCGGATACTGGATATCTCGAATCGCTGCGGCTTTTGGCTCCTCAGGATCCCCCATCATCGTGCGTTTCACTCAATTCTTTGCGAAATTTCAAGGAAAACCCCGAATTCCCACGGGAAATGGGTGAAAAATGAGGATAAAGGAATATTCGAAGGAAATCAGCCATCATGAAAATCCCGATCTTCAAATCTTCATAACTTTTTTTCTGTGGCGTATTTCCTAATGAAATTTCACAGTGACACTGCCCAAGTCGTCAGCAAGTAGCCTGCAAAATTTCATAACAGTATCGCGAATGGTTCAGCGAATTCGATAGAGCAGACATTGACATTTTTACTGATCCCGTATTAACCTCCATTTCGCTCTATCTCGCTTATTTACCGAGATAATCGCGAAAAACTGAAAATACTCCTTTCCTGATCCCAAATTAGTGCCTATTTCGCTGTATCTCGCTTATTTACCGAGATAATCGAGAAAAACTGGAAAAATTCCGCGGATACTGGATATCTCGAATCGCTGCGGCTTTTGGCCCTTCAGGATCCCCCATCATCGTGCGTTTCACTCAATTCTTTGCGAAATTTCAAGGAAAACCCCGAATTCCCACGGGAAATGGGTGAAAAATGAGGATAAAGGAATATCCGAAGGAAATCAGCCATCATGAAAATCCCGATTTTCATATCTTCATAACTTTTTTTCTGTGGCGTATTTCCTGATGAAATTTTACAGTGGCACTGCCCAAGTCGTCAGCAAGTAGCCTGCAAAATTTCATAACAGTATCGCAAACGATTCTGAAGATTCGATAGAGCGGAAATGGTCATTTTCATAGAGCAAAGGCCATTGCCTCTGGGTTTGGCCTGAAAATTCCGCAAAAACTGGATATCCCGAATCCTCGCGGCTTTTGGCCCTTCAGGATCCCCCATCATCGTGCGTTCCACTCAATTCTTTGCGAAATTTCAAGGAAAACCCCGAATTCCCACGGGAAATGGGTGAAAAATGAGGATAAAGGAATATTCGAAGGAAATCAGCCATCATGAAAATCCCGATTTTCAAATCTTCATAACTTTTTTTCTGTGGCGTATTTCCTGATGAAATTTTACAGTGACACTGCCTAGGTCGTCAGGAAGTAGCCTGCAAAATTTCATAACAGTATCGCGAATGGTTCAGCGAATTCGATAGAGCAGACATTGACATTTTTACTGATCCCGTATTAACCTCCATTTCGCTCTATCTCGCTTATTTACCGAGATAATCGCGAAAAACTGAAAATACTCCTTTCCTGATCCCAAATTAGTACCTATTTTGCTGTATCTCGCTTATTTACCGAGATAATCGAGAAAAACTGGAAAAATTCCGCGGATACTGGATATCTCGAATCGCTGCGGCTTTTGGCCCTTCAGGATCCCCCATCATCGTGCGTTTCACTCAATTCTTTGCGAAATTTCAAGGAAAACCCCGAATTCCCACGGGAAATGGGTGAAAAATGAGGATAAAGGAATATCCGAAGGAAATCAGCCATCATGAAAATCCCGATTTTCATATCTTCATAACTTTTTTTCTGTGGCGTATTTCCTGATGAAATTTTACAGTGGCACTGCCCAAGTCGTCAGCAAGTAGCCTGCAAAATTTCATAACAGTATCGCAAACGATTCTGAAGATTCGATAGAGCGGAAATGGTCATTTTCATAGAGCAAAGGCCATTGCCTCTGGGTTTGGCCTGAAAATTCCGCAAAAACTGGATATCCCGAATCCTCGCGGCTTTTGGCCCTTCAGGATCCCCCATCATCGTGCGTTTCACTCAATTCTTTGCGAAATTTCAAGGAAAACCCCGTATTCCCACGGGAAATGGGTGAAAAATGAGGATAAAGGAATATTCGAAGGAAATCAGCCATCATGAAAATCCCGATTTTCAAATCTTCATAACTTTTTTTCTGTGGCGTATTTCCTGATGAAATTTTACAGTGACACTGCCTAGGTCGTCAGGAAGTAGCCTGCAAAATTTCATAACAGTATCGCGAATGGTTCAGCGAATTCGATAGAGCAGACATTGACATTTTTACTGATCCCGTATTAACCTCCATTTCGCTCTATCTCGCTTATTTACCGAGATAATCGCGAAAAACTGAAAATACTCCTTTCCCGATCCCAAATTAGTGCCTATTTCGCTGTATCTCGCTTATTTACCGAGATAATCGAGAAAAACTGGAAAAATTCCGCGGATACTGGATATCTCGAATCGCTGCGGCTTTTGGCCCTGCAGGATCCCCCATCATCGTGCGTTTCACTCAATTCTTTGCGAAATTTCAAGGAAAACCCCGAATTCCCACGGGAAATGGGTGAAAAATGAGGATAAAGGAATATTCGAAGGAAATCAGCCATCATGAAAATCCCGATTTTCAAATCTTCATAACTTTTTGTCTGTGGCGTATTTCCTGATGAAATTTTACAGTGACACTGCCTAGGTCGTCAGGAAGTAGCCTGCAAAATTTCATAACAGTATCGCGAATGGTTCAGCGAATTCGATAGAGCAGACATTGCCATTTTTACTGATCCCATATTAACGTCTATTTCGCTCTATCTCGCTTATTTACCGAGATAATCGCGAAAAACTGAAAATACTCCTTTCCTGATCCCAAATTAGTGCCCATTTCGCTGTATCTCGCTTATTTACCGAGATAATCGAGAAAAACTGGAAAAATTCCGCGGATACTGGATATCTCGAATCGCTGCGGCTTTTGGCCCTTCAGGATCCCCCATCATCGTGCGTTTCACTCAATTCTTTGCGAAATTTCAAGGAAAACCCCGAATTCCCACGGGAAATGGGTGAAAAATGAGGATGAAGGAATTTTCGAAGGAAATCAGCCATCATGAAAATCCCGATCTTCAAATCTTCATAACTTTTTTTCTGTGGCGTATTTCCTAATGAAATTTTACAGTGACACTGCCCAAGTCGTCAGCAAGTAGCCTGCAAAATTTCATAACAGTATCGCGAACGATTCTGAAGATTCGATAGAGCGGAAATGGTCATTTTCATAGAGCAAAGGCCATTGCCTCTGGGTTTGGCCTGAAAATTGCGCAAAAACTGGATATCCCGAATCTTCGCGGCTTTTGGCCCTTCAGGATCCCCCATCATCGTGCGTTTCACTCAATTCTTTGCGAAATTTCAAGGAAAACCCCGAATTCCCACGGGAAATGGGTGAAAAATGAGGATAAAGGAATATTCGAAGGAAATCAGCCATCATGAAAATCCCGATTTTCAAATCTTCATAACTTTTTTTCTGTGGCGTATTTCCTGATGAAATTTTACAGTGACACTGCCTAGGTCGTCAGGAAGTACCCTGCAGAATTTCATAACAGTATCGCGAATGGTTCAGCGAATTCGATAGAGCAGACATTGACATTTTTACTGATCCCATATTGACCTCGATTTCGCTCTATCTCGCTTATTTACCGAGATAATCGTGAAAAACTGAAAATACTCCTTTCCTGATCCCAAATTAGTGCCTATTTCGCTGTATCTCGCTTATTTACCGAGATAATCGCGAAAAACTGGAATTTTTTTATCCTGACTCCATATTAACGTCTATTTCGCTCTATTTCGCTTATTTACCGAGATAATCGAGAAAAACTGAAAAAATTCGGCGGATACTGGATATCTCGAATCGCTGCGGCTTTTGGCTCCTCAGGATCCCCCATCATCGTGCGTTTCACTCAATTCTTTGCGAAATTTCAAGGAAAACCCCGAATTCCCACGGGAAATGGGTGAAAAATGAGGATAAAGGAATATTCGAAGGAAATCAGCCATCATGAAAATCCCGATTTTCAAATCTTCATAACTTTTTTTCTGTGGCGTATTTCCTGATGAAATTTTACAGTGACACTGCCTAGGTCGTCAGGAAGTAGCCTGCAAAATTTCATAACAGTATCGCGAATGGTTCAGCGAATTCGATAGAGCAGACATTGACATTTTTACTGATCCCGTATTAACCTCCATTTCGCTCTATCTCGCTTATTTACCGAGATAATCGCGAAAAACTGAAAATACTCCTTTCCTGATCCCAAATTAGTGCCTATTTCGCTGTATCTCGCTTATTTACCGAGATAATCGAGAAAAACTGGAAAAATTCCGCGGATACTGGATATCTCGAATCGCTGCGGCTTTTGGCCCTTCAGGATCCCCCATCATCGTGCGTTTCACTCAATTCTTTGCGAAATTTCAAGGAAAACCCCGAATTCCCACGGGAAATGGGTGAAAAATGAGGATAAAGGAATATCCGAAGGAAATCAGCCATCATGAAAATCCCGATTTTCATATCTTCATAACTTTTTTTCTGTGGCGTATTTCCTGATGAAATTTTACAGTGGCACTGCCCAAGTCGTCAGCAAGTAGCCTGCAAAATTTCATAACAGTATCGCAAACGATTCTGAAGATTCGATAGAGCGGAAATGGTCATTTTCATAGAGCAAAGGCCATTGCCTCTGGGTTTGGCCTGAAAATTCCGCAAAAACTGGATATCCCGAATCCTCGCGGCTTTTGGCCCTTCAGGATCCCCCATCATCGTGCGTTCCACTCAATTCTTTGCGAAATTTCAAGGAAAACCCCGAATTCCCACGGGAAATGGGTGAAAAATGAGGATAAAGGAATATTCGAAGGAAATCAGCCATCATGAAAATCCCGATTTTCAAATCTTCATAACTTTTTTTCTGTGGCGTATTTCCTGATGAAATTTTACAGTGACACTGCCTAGGTCGTCAGGAAGTAGCCTGCAAAATTTCATCACAGTATCGCGAATGGTTCAGCGAATTCGATAGAGCAGACATTGACATTTTTACTGATCCCGTATTAACCTCCATTTCGCTCTATCTCGCTTATTTACCGAGATAATCGCGAAAAACTGAAAATACTCCTTTCCTGATCCCAAATTAGTACCTATTTCGCTGTATCTCGCTTATTTACCGAGATAATCGAGAAAAACTGGAAAAATTCCGCGGATACTGGATATCTCGAATCGCTGCGGCTTTTGGCCCTTCAGGATCCCCCATCATCGTGCGTTTCACTCAATTCTTTGCGAAATTTCAAGGAAAACCCCGAATTACCACGGGAAATGGGTGAAAAATGAGGATAAAGGAATATCCGAAGGAAATCAGCCATCATGAAAATCCCGATTTTCATATCTTCATAACTTTTTTTCCGTGGCGTATTTCCTGATGAAATTTTACAGTGGCACTGCCCAAGTCGTCAGCAAGTAGCCTGCAAAATTTCATAACAGTATCGCAAACGATTCTGAAGATTCGATAGAGCGGAAATGGTCATTTTCATAGAGCAAAGGCCATTGCCTCTGGGTTTGGCCTGAAAATTCCGCAAAAACTGGATATCCCGAATCCTCGCGGCTTTTGGCCCTTCAGGATCCCCCATCATCGTGCGTTTCACTCAATTCTTTGCGAAATTTCAAGGAAAACCCCGTATTCCCACGGGAAATGGGTGAAAAATGAGGATAAAGGAATATTCGAAGGAAATCAGCCATCATGAAAATCCCGATTTTCAAATCTTCATAACTTTTTTTCTGTGGCGTATTTCCTGATGAAATTTTACAGTGACACTGCCTAGGTCGTCAGGAAGTAGCCTGCAAAATTTCATAACAGTATCGCGAATGGTTCAGCGAATTCGATAGAGCAGACATTGACATTTTTACTGATCCCGTATTAACCTCCATTTCGCTCTATCTCGCTTATTTACCGAGATAATCGCGAAAAACTGAAAATACTCCTTTCCTGATCCCAAATTAGTACCTATTTCGCTGTATCTCGCTTATTTACCGAGATAATCGAGAAAAACTGGAAAAATTCCGCGGATACTGGATATCTCGAATCGCTGCGGCTTTTGGCCCTTCAGGATCCCCCATCATCGTGCGTTTCACTCAATTCTTTGCGAAATTTCAAGGAAAACACCGAATTCCCACGGGAAATGGGTGAAAAATGAGGATAAAGGAATATCCGAAGGAAATCAGCCATCATGAAAATCCCGATTTTCATATCTTCATAACTTTTTTTCTGTGGCGTATTTCCTGATGAAATTTTACAGTGGCACTGCCCAAGTCGTCAGCAAGTAGCCTGCAAAATTTCATAACAGTATCGCAAACGATTCTGAAGATTCGATAGAGCGGAAATGGTCATTTTCATAGAGCAAAGGCCATTGCCTCTGGGTTTGGCCTGAAAATTCCGCAAAAACTGGATATCCCGAATCCTCGCGGCTTTTGGCCCTTCAGGATCCCCCATCATCGTGCGTTTCACTCAATTCTTTGCGAAATTTCAAGGAAAACCCCGTATTCCCACGGGAAATGGGTGAAAAATGAGGATAAAGGAATATTCGAAGGAAATCAGCCATCATGAAAATCCCGATTTTCAAATCTTCATAACTTTTTTTCTGTGGCGTATTTCCTGATGAAATTTTACAGTGACACTGCCTAGGTCGTCAGGAAGTAGCCTGCAAAATTTCATAACAGTATCGCGAATGGTTCAGCGAATTCGATAGAGCAGACATTGACATTTTTACTGATCCCGTATTAACCTCCATTTCGCTCTATCTCGCTTATTTACCGAGATAATCGCGAAAAACTGAAAATACTCCTTTCCCGATCCCAAATTAGTGCCTATTTCGCTGTATCTCGCTTATTTACCGAGATAATCGAGAAAAACTGGAAAAATTCCGCGGATACTGGATATCTCGAATCGCTGCGGCTTTTGGCCCTTCAGGATCCCCCATCATCGTGCGTTTCACTCAATTCTTTGCGAAATTTCAAGGAAAACCCCGAATTCCCACGGGAAATGGGTGAAAAATGAGGATAAAGGAATATTCGAAGGAAATCAGCCATCATGAAAATCCCGATTTTCAAATCTTCATAACTTTTTTTCTGTGGCGTATTTCCTGATGAAATTTTACAGTGACACTGCCTAGGTCGTCAGGAAGTAGCCTGCAAAATTTCATAACAGTATCGCGAATGGTTCAGCGAATTCGATAGAGCAGACATTGACATTCTTACTGATCCCGTATTAACCTCCATTTCGCTCTATCTCGCTTATTTACCGAGATGATCGCGAAAAACTGAAAATACTCCTTTCCTGATCCCAAATTAGTGCCTATTTCGCTGTATCTCGCTTATTTACCGAGATAATCGAGAAAAACTGGAAAAATTCCGCGGATACTGGATATCTCGAATCGCTGCGGCTTTTGGCCCTTCAGGATCCCCCATCATCGTGCGTTTCACTCAATTCTTTGCGAAATTTCAAGGAAAACCCCGAATTCCCACGGGAAATGGGTGAAAAATGAGGATAAAGGAATATTCGAAGGAAATCAGCCATCATGAAAATCCCGATTTTCAAATCCTCATAACTTTTTTTCTGTGGCGTATTTCCTGATGACATTTTACAGTGGCACTGCCCAAGTTGTCAGCAAGTAGCCTGCAAAATTTCATAACAGTATCGCAAACGATTCTGAAGATTCGATAGAGCGGAAATGGTCATTTTCATAGAGCAAGGGCCATTGCCTCTGGGTTTGGCCTGAAAATTCCGCAAAAACTGGATATCCCGAATCCTCGCGGCTTTTGGCCCTTCAGGATCACCCATCATCGTGCGTTTCACTCAATTCTTTGCGAAATTTCAAGGAAAATCCCGTATTCCCACGGGAAATGGGTGAAAAATGAGGATAAAGGAATATTCGAAGGAAATCAGCCATCATGAAAATCCCGATTTTCATATCTTCATAACTTTTTTTCTGTGGCGTATTTCCTGATGACATTTCACAGTGACACTGCCTATGTCGTCAGGAAGTAGCCTGCAAAATTTCATAACAGTATCGCGAATGGTTCAGCGAATTCGATAGAGCAGACATTGACATTTTTACTGATCCCGTATTAACCTCCATTTCGCTCTATCTCGCTTATTTACCGAGATAATCGCGAAAAACTGAAAATACTCCTTTCCTGATCCCAAATTAGTGCCAATTTCGCTGTATCTCGCTTATTTACCGAGATAATCGCGAAAAACTGAAAATACTCCTTTCCCGATCCCAAATTAGTGCCTATTTCGCTGTATCTCGCTTATTTACCGAGATAATCGAGAAAAACTGGAAAAATTCCGCGGATACTGGATATCTCGAATCGCTGCGGCTTTTGGCCCTTCAGGATCCCCCATCATCGTGCGTTTCACTCAATTCTTTGCGAAATTTCAAGGAAAACCCCGAATTCCCACGGGAAATGGGTGAAAAATGAGGATAAAGGAATATTCGAAGGAAATCAGCCATCATGAAAATCCCGATTTTCAAATCTTCATAACTTTTTTTCTGTGGCGTATTTCCTGATGAAATTTTACAGTGACACTGCCTAGGTCGTCAGGAAGTAGCCTGCAAAATTTCATAACAGTATCGCGAATGGTTCAGCGAATTCGATAGAGCAGACATTGACATTCTTACTGATCCCGTATTAACCTCCATTTCGCTCTATCGCGCTTATTTACCGAGATGATCGCGAAAAACTGAAAATACTCCTTTCCTGATCCCAAATTAGTGCCTATTTCGCTGTATCTCGCTTATTTACCGAGATAATCGAGAAAAACTGGAAAAATTCCGCGGATACTGGATATCTCGAATCGCTGCGGCTTTTGGCCCTTCAGGATCCCCCATCATCGTGCGTTTCACTCAATTCTTTGCGAAATTTCAAGGAAAACCCCGAATTCCCACGGGAAATGGGTGAAAAATGAGGATAAAGGAATATTCGAAGGAAATCAGCCATCATGAAAATCCCGATTTTCAAATCTTCATAACTTTTTTTCTGTGGCGTATTTCCTGATGACATTTTACAGTGGCACTGCCCAAGTCGTCAGCAAGTAGCCTGCAAAATTTCATAACAGTATCGCAAACGATTCTGAAGATTCGATAGAGCGGAAATGGTCATTTTCATAGAGCAAGGGCCATTGCCTCTGGGTTTGGCCTGAAAATTCCGCAAAAACTGGATATCCCGAATCCTCGCGGCTTTTGGCCCTTCAGGATCACCCATCATCGTGCGTTTCACTCAATTCTTTGCGAAATTTCAAGGAAAACCCCGTATTCCCACGGGAAATGGGTGAAAAATGAGGATAAAGGAATATTCGAAGGAAATCAGCCATCATGAAAATCCCGATTTTCATATCTTCATAACTTTTTTTCTGTGGCGTATTTCCTGATGACATTTCACAGTGACACTGCCTATGTCGTCAGGAAGTAGCCTGCAAAATTTCATAACAGTATCGCTAATGGTTCAGCGAATTCGATAGAGCAGACATTGACATTTTTACTGATCCCGTATTAACCTCCATTTCGCTCTATCTCGCTTATTTACCGAGATAATCGCGAAAAACTGAAAATACTCCTTTCCTGATCCCAAATTAGTGCCAATTTCGCTGTATCTCGCTTATTTACCGAGATAATCGAGAAAAACTGGAAAAATTCCGCGGATACTGGATATCTCGAATCGCTGCGGCTTTTGGCCCTTCAGGATCCCCCATCATCGTGCGTTTCACTCAATTCTTTGCGAAATTTCAAGGAAAACCCCGAATTCCCACGGGAAATGGGTGAAAAATGAGGATAAAGGAATATTCGAAGGAAATCAGCCATCATGAAAATCCCGATTTTCAAATCTTCATAACTTTTTTTCTGTGGCGTATTTCCTGATGAAATTTTACAGTGACACTGCCTAGGTCGTCAGGAAGTAGCCTGCAAAATTTCATAACAGTATCGCGAATGGTTCAGCGAATTCGATAGAGCAGACATTGACATTTTCACTGATCCCGTATTAACCTCCATTTCGCTCTATCTCGCTTATTTACCGAGATAATCGCGAAAAACTGAAAATACTCCTTTCCTGATCCCAAATTAGTGCCTATTTCGCTGTATCTCGCTTATTTACCGAGATAATCGAGAAAAACTGGAAAAATTCCGCGGATTCTGGATATCTCGAATCGCTGCGCCTTTTGGCCCTTCAGGATCCCCCATCATCGTGCGTTTCACTCAATTCTTTGCGAAATTTCAAGGAAAACCCCGAATTCCCACGGGAAATGGGTGAAAAATGAGGATAAAGGAATATTCGAAGGAAATCAGCCATCATGAAAATCCCGATTTTCAAATCTTCATAACTTTTTTTCTGTGGCGTATTTCCTGATGAAATTTTACAGTGACACTGCCTAGGTCGTCAGGAAGTAGCCTGCAAAATTTCATAACAGTATCGCGAATGGTTCAGCGAATTCGATAGAGCAGACATTGACATTTTTACTGATCCCATATTAACGTCTATTTCGCTCTATCTCGCTTATTTACCGAGATAATCGCGAAAAACTGAAAATAGTCCTTTCCTGATCCCAAATTAGTGCCTATTTCGCTGTATCTCGCTTATTTACCGAGATAATCGAGAAAAACTGGAAAAATTCCGCGGATACTGGATATCTCGAATCGCTGCGGCTTTTGGCCCTTCAGGATCCCCCATCATCGTGCGTTTCACTCAATTCTTTGCGAAATTTCAAGGAAAACCCCGTATTCCCACGGGAAATGGGTGAAAAATGAGGATAAAGGAATATTCGAAGGAAATCAGCCATCATGAAAATCCCGATTTTCAAATCTTCATAATTTTTTTTCTGTGGCGTATTTCCTGATGAAATTTTACAGTGACACTGCCTAGGTCGTCAGGAAGTAGCCTGCAAAATTTCATAACAGTATCGCGAATGGTTCAGCGAATTCGATAGAGCAGACATTGACATTTTTACTGATCCCATATTAACGTCTATTTCGCTCTATCTCGCTTATTTACCGAGATAATCGCGAAAAACTGAAAATACTCCTTTCCTGATCCCAAATTAGTGCCTATTTCGCTGTATCTCGCTTATTTACCGAGATAATCGAGAAAAACTGGAAAAATTCCGCGGATACTGGATATCTCGAATCGCTGCGGCTTTTGGCCCTTCAGGATCCCCCATCATCGTGCGTTTCACTCAATTCTTTGCGAAATTTCAAGGAAAACCCCGTATTCCCACGGGAAATGGGTGAAAAATGAGGATGAAGGAATATTCGAAGGAAATCAGCCATCATGAAAATCCCGATCTTCAAATCTTCATAACTTTTTTTCTGTGGCGTATTTCCTAATGAAATTTTACAGTGACACTGCCCAAGTCGTCAGCAAGTAGCCTGCAAAATTTCATAACAGTATCGCGAACGATTCTGAAGATTCGATAGAGCGGAAATGGTCATTTTCATAGAGCAAAGGCCATTGCCTCTGGGTTTGGCCTGAAAATTGCGCAAAAACTGGATATCCCGAATCCTCGCGGCTTTTGGCCCTTCAGGATCCCCCATCATCGTGCGTTTCACTCAATTCTTTGCGAAATTTCAAGGAAAACCCCGAATTCCCACGGGAAATGGGTGAAAAATGAGGATAAAGGAATATTCGAAGGAAATCAGCCATCATGAAAATCCCGATTTTCAAATCTTCATAACTTTTTTTCTGTGGCGTATTTCCTGATGAAATTTCACAGTGACACTGCCCAGGTCGTCAGGAAGTACCCTGCAGAATTTCATAACAGTATCGCGAATGGTTCAGCGAATTCGATAGAGCAGACATTGACATTTTTACTGATCCCATATTGACCTCGATTTCGCTCTATCTCGCTTATTTACCGAGATAATCGTGAAAAACTGAAAATACTCCTTTCCTGATCCCAAATTAGTGCCTATTTCGCTGTATCTCGCTTATTTACCGAGATAATCGCGAAAAACTGGAATTTTTTTATCCTGACTCCATATTAACGTCTATTTCGCTCTATTTCGCTTATTTACCGAGATAATCGAGAAAAACTGAAAAAATTCGGCGGATACTGGATATCTCGAATCGCTGCGGCTTTTGGCTCCTCAGGATCCCCCATCATCGTGCGTTTCACTCAATTCTTTGCGAAATTTCAAGGAAAACCCCGAATTCCCACGGGAAATGGGTGAAAAATGAGGATAAAGGAATATTCGAAGGAAATCAGCCATCATGAAAATCCCGATCTTCAAATCTTCATAACTTTTTTTCTGTGGCGTATTTCCTAATGAAATTTCACAGTGACACTGCCCAAGTCGTCAGCAAGTAGCCTGCAAAATTTCATAACAGTATCGCAAACAATTCTGAAGATTCGATAGAGCGGAAATGGTCATTTTCATAGAGCAAAGGCCATTGCCTCTGGGTTTGGCCTGAAAATTGCGCAAAAACTGGATATCCCGAATCCTCGCGGCTTTTGGCCCTTCAGGATCCCCCATCATCGTGCGTTTCACTCAATTCTTTGCGAAATTTCAAGGAAAACCCCGAATTCCCACGGGAAATGGGTGAAAAATGAGGATAAAGGAATATTCGAAGGAAATCAGCCATCATGAAAATCCCGATTTTCAAATCTTCATAACTTTTTTTCTGTGGCGTATTTCCTGATGAAATTTTACAGTGGCACTGCCCAAGTCGTCAGCAAGTAGCCTGCAAAATTTCATAACAGTATCGCAAACGATTCTGAAGATTCGATAGAGCGGAAATGGTCATTTTCATAGAGCAAAGGCCATTGCCTCTGGGTTTGGCCCAAAAATTCCGCAAAAACTGGATATCCCGAATCCTCGCGGCTTTTGGCCCTTCAGGATCACCCATCATCGTGCGTTTCACTCAATTCTTTGCGAAATTTCAAGGAAAACGCCGTATTCCCACGGGAAATGCGTGAAAAATGAGGATAAAGGAATATTCGAAGGAAATCAGCCATCATGAAAATCCCGATTTTCAAATCTTCATAACTTTTTTTCTGTGGCGTATTTCCTGATGAAATTTTACAGTGACACTGCCTAGGTCGTCAGGAAGTAGCCTGCAAAATTTCATAACAGTATCGCGAATGGTTCAGCGAATTCGATAGAGCAGACATTGCCATTTTTACTGATCCCATATTAACGTCTATTTCGCTCTATCTCGCTTATTTACCGAGATAATCGCGAAAAACTGAAAATACTCCTTTCCTGATCCCAAATTAGTGCCTATTTCGCTGCATCTCGCTTATTTACCGAGATAATCGAGAAAAACTGGAAAAATTCCGCGGATACTGGATATCTCGAATCGCTGCGGCTTTTGGCCCTTCAGGATCCCCCATCATCGTGCGTTTCACTCAATTCTTTGCGAAATTTCAAGGAAAACCCCGTATTCCCACGGGAAATGGGTGAAAAATGAGGATGAAGGAATTTTCGAAGGAAATCAGCCATCATGAAAATCCCGATCTTCAAATCTTCATAACTTTTTTTCTGTGGCGTATTTCCTAATGAAATTTTACAGTGACACTGCCCAAGTCGTCAGCAAGTAGCCTGCAAAATTTCATAACAGTATCGCGAACGATTCTGAAGATTCGATAGAGCGGAAATGGTCATTTTCATAGAGCAAAGGCCATTGCCTCTGGGTTTGGCCTGAAAATTGCGCAAATCTGGATATCCCGAATCTTCGCGGCTTTTGGCCCTTCAGGATCCCCCATCATCGTGCGTTTCACTCAATTCTTTGCGAAATTTCAAGGAAAACCCCGAATTCCCACGGGAAATGGGTGAAAAATGAGGATAAAGGAATATTCGAAGGAAATCAGCCATCATGAAAATCCCGATTTTCAAATCTTCATAACTTTTTTTCTGTGGCGTATTTCCTGATGAAATTTTACAGTGACACTGCCTAGGTCGTCAGGAAGTACCCTGCAGAATTTCATAACAGTATCGCGAATGGTTCAGCGAATTCGATAGAGCAGACATTGACATTTTTACTGATCCCATATTGACCTCGATTTCGCTCTATCTCGCTTATTTACCGAGATAATCGTGAAAAACTGAAAATACTCCTTTCCTGATCCCAAATTAGTGCCTATTTCGCTGTATCTCGCTTATTTACCGAGATAATCGCGAAAAACTGGAATTTTTTTATCCTGACTCCATATTAACGTCTATTTCGCTCTATTTCGCTTATTTACCGAGATAATCGAGAAAAACTGAAAAAATTCGGCGGATACTGGATATCTCGAATCGCTGCGGCTTTTGGCTCCTCAGGATCCCCCATCATCGTGCGTTTCACTCAATTCTTTGCGAAATTTCAAGGAAAACCCCGAATTCCCACGGGAAATGGGTGAAAAATGAGGATAAAGGAATATTCGAAGGAAATCAGCCATCATGAAAATCCCGATCTTCAAATCTTCATAACTTTTTTTCTGTGGCGTATTTCCTAATGAAATTTCACAGTGACACTGCCCAAGTCGTCAGCAAGTAGCCTGCAAAATTTCATAACAGTATCGCAAACGATTCTGAAGATTCGATAGAGCGGAAATGGTCATTTTCATAGAGCAAAGGCCATTGCCTCTGGGTTTGGCCTGAAAATTGCGCAAAAACTGGATATCCCGAATCCTCGCGGCTTTTGGCCCTTCAGGATCCCCCATCATCGTGCGTTTCACTCAATTCTTTGCGAAATTTCAAGGAAAACCCCGAATTCCCACGGGAAATGGGTGAAAAATGAGGATAAAGGAATATTCGAAGGAAATCAGCCATCATGAAAATCCCGATTTTCAAATCTTCATAACTTTTTTTCTGTGGCGTATTTCCTGATGAAATTTTACAGTGACACTGCCTAGGTCGTCAGGAAGTAGCCTGCAAAATTTCATAACAGTATCGCGAATGGTTCAGCGAATTCGATAGAGCAGACATTGACATTCTTACTGATCCCGTATTAACCTCCATTTCGCTCTATCTCGCTTATTTACCGAGATAATCGCGAAAAACTGAAAATACTCCTTTCCTGATCCCAAATTAGTGCCTATTTCGCTGTATCTCGCTTATTTACCGAGATAATCGAGAAAAACTGGAAAAATTCCGCGGATACTGGATATCTCGAATCGCTGCGGCTTTTGGCCCTTCAGGATCCCCCATCATCGTGCGTTTCACTCAATTCTTTGCGAAATTTCAAGGAAAACCCCGAATTCCCACGGGAAATGGGTGAAAAATGAGGATAAAGGAATATTCGAAGGAAATCAGCCATCATGAAAATCCCGATTTTCAAATCTTCATAACTTTTTTTCTGTGGCGTATTTCCTGATGACATTTTACAGTGGCACTGCCCAAGTCGTCAGCAAGTAGCCTGCAAAATTTCATAACAGTATCGCAAACGATTCTGAAGATTCGATAGAGCGGAAATGGTCATTTTCATAGAGCAAAGGCCATTGCCTCTGGGTTTGGCCTGAAAATTCCGCAAAAACTGGATATCCCGAATCCTCGCGGCTTTTGGCCCTTCAGGATCCCCCATCATCGTGCGTTTCACTCAATTCTTTGCGAAATTTCAAGGAAAACCCCGAATTCCCACGGGAAATGGGTGAAAAATGAGGATAAAGGAATATTCGAAGGAAATCAGCCATCATGAAAATCCCGATTTTCAAATCTTCATAACTTTTTTTCTGTGGCGTATTTCCTGATGAAATTTTACAGTGACACTGCCTAGGTCGTCAGGAAGTAGCCTGCAAAATTTCATAACAGTATCGCGAATGGTTCAGCGAATTCGATAGAGCAGACATTGACATTCTTACTGATCCCGTATTAACCTCCATTTCGCTCTATCTCGCTTATTTACCGAGATAATCGCGAAAAACTGAAAATACTCCTTTCCTGATCCCAAATTAGTGCCTATTTCGCTGTATCTCGCTTATTTACCGAGATAATCGCGAAAAACTGGAATTTTTTTATCCTGACTCCATATTAACGTCTATTTCGCTCTATTTCGCTTATTTACCGAGATAATCGAGAAAAACTGAAAAAATTCGGCGGATACTGGATATCTCGAATCGCTGCGGCTTTTGGCTCCTCAGGATCCCCCATCATCGTGCGTTTCACTCAATTCTTTGCGAAATTTCAAGGAAAACCCCGAATTCCCACGGGAAATGGGTGAAAAATGAGGATAAAGGAATATTCGAAGGAAATCAGCCATCATGAAAATCCCGATCTTCAAATCTTCATAACTTTTTTTCTGTGGCGTATTTCCTAATGAAATTTCACAGTGACACTGCCCAAGTCGTCAGCAAGTAGCCTGCAAAATTTCATAACAGTATCGCAAACGATTCTGAAGATTCGATAGAGCGGAAATGGTCATTTTCACAGAGCAAAGGCCATTGCCTCTGGGTTTGGCCTGAAAATTGCGCAAAAACTGGATATCCCGAATCCTCGCGGCTTTTGGCCCTTCAGGATCCCCCATCATCGTGCGTTTCACTCAATTCTTTGCGAAATTTCAAGGAAAACCCCGAATTCCCACGGGAAATGGGTGAAAAATGAGGATAAAGGAATATTCGAAGGAAATCAGCCATCATGAAAATCCCGATTTTCAAATCTTCATAACTTTTTTTCTGTGGCGTATTTCCTGATGAAATTTTACAGTGGCACTGCCCAAGTCGTCAGCAAGTAGCCTGCAAAATTTCATAACAGTATCGCAAACGATTCTGAAGATTCGATAGAGCGGAAATGGTCATTTTCATAGAGCAAAGGCCATTGCCTCTGGGTTTGGCCTAAAAATTCCGCAAAAACTGGATATCCCGAATCCTCGCGGCTTTTGGCCCTTCAGGATCACCCATCATCGTGCGTTTCACTCAATTCTTTGCGAAATTTCAAGGAAAACCCCGTATTCCCACGGGAAATGGGTGAAAAATGAGGATAAAGGAATATTCGAAGGAAATCAGCCATCATGAAAATCCCGATTTTCAAATCTTCATAACTTTTTGTCTGTGGCGTATTTCCTGATGAAATTTTACAGTGACACTGCCTAGGTCGTCAGGAAGTAGCCTGCAAAATTTCATAACAGTATCGCGAATGGTTCAGCGAATTCGATAGAGCAGACATTGCCATTTTTACTGATCCCATATTAACGTCTATTTCGCTCTATCTCGCTTATTTACCGAGATAATCGCGAAAAACTGAAAATACTCCTTTCCTGATCCCAAATTAGTGCCTATTTCGCTGTATCTCGCTTATTTACCGAGATAATCGAGAAAAACTGGAAAAATTCCGCGGATACTGGATATCTCGAATCGCTGCGGCTTTTGGCCCTTCAGGATCCCCCATCATCGTGCGTTTCACTCAATTCTTTGCGAAATTTCAAGGAAAACCCCGTATTCCCACGGGAAATGGGTGAAAAATGAGGATGAAGGAATATTCGAAGGAAATCAGCCATCATGAAAATCCCGATCTTCAAATCTTCATAACTTTTTTTCTGTGGCGTATTTCCTAATGAAATTTTACAGTGACACTGCCCAAGTCGTCAGCAAGTAGCCTGCAAAATTTCATAACAGTATCGCGAACGATTCTGAAGATTCGATAGAGCGGAAATGGTCATTTTCATAGAGCAAAGGCCATTGCCTCTGGGTTTGGCCTGAAAATTGCGCAAAAACTGGATATCCCGAATCCTCGCGGCTTTTGGCCCTTCAGGATCCCCCATCATCGTGCGTTTCACTCAATTCTTTGCGAAATTTCAAGGAAAACCCCGAATTCCCACGGGAAATGGGTGAAAAATGAGGATAAAGGAATATTCGAAGGAAATCAGCCATCATGAAAATCCCGATTTTCAAATCTTCATAACTTTTTTTCTGTGGCGTATTTCCTGATGAAATATTACAGTGACACTGCCCAGGTCGTCAGGAAGTACCCTGCAGAATTTCATAACAGTATCGCGAATGGTTCAGCGAATTCGATAGAGCAGACATTGACATTTTTACTGATCCCATATTGACCTCGATTTCGCTCTATCTCGCTTATTTACCGAGATAATCGTGAAAAACTGAAAATACTCCTTTCCTGATCCCAAATTAGTGCCTATTTCGCTGTATCTCGCTTATTTACCGAGATAATCGCGAAAAACTGGAATTTTTTTATCCTGACTCCATATTAACGTCTATTTCGCTCTATTTCGCTTATTTACCGAGATAATCGAGAAAAACTGAAAAAATTCGGCGGATACTGGATATCTCGAATCGCTGCGGCTTTTGGCTCCTCAGGATCCCCCATCATCGTGCGTTTCACTCAATTCTTTGCGAAATTTCAAGGAAAACCCCGAATTCCCACGGGAAATGGGTGAAAAATGAGGATAAAGGAATATTCGAAGGAAATCAGCCATCATGAAAATCCCGATCTTCAAATCTTCATAACTTTTTTTCTGTGGCGTATTTCCTAATGAAATTTCACAGTGACACTGCCCAAGTCGTCAGCAAGTAGCCTGCAAAATTTCATAACAGTATCGCAAACGATTCTGAAGATTCGATAGAGCGGAAATGGTCATTTTCATAGAGCAAAGGCCATTGCCTCTGGGTTTTGCCTGAAAATTGCGCAAAAACTGGATATCCCGAATCCTCGCGGCTTTTGGCCCTTCAGGATCCCCCATCATCGTGCGTTTCACTCAATTCTTTGCGAAATTTCAAGGAAAACCCCGAATTCCCACGGGAAATGGGTGAAAAATGAGGATAAAGGAATATTCGAAGGAAATCAGCCATCATGAAAATCCCGATTTTCAAATCTTCATAACTTTTTTTCTGTGGCGTATTTCCTGATGAAATTTTACAGTGACACTGCCTAGGTCGTCAGGAAGTAGCCTGCAAAATTTCATAACAGTATCGCGAATGGTTCAGCGAATTCGATAGAGCAGACATTGCCATTTTTACTGATCCCATATTAACGTCTATTTCGCTCTATCTCGCTTATTTACCGAGATAATCGCGAAAAACTGAAAATACTCCTTTCCTGATCCCAAATTAGTGCCTATTTCGCTGCATCTCGCTTATTTACCGAGATAATCGAGAAAAACTGGAAAAATTCCGCGGATACTGGATATCTCGAATCGCTGCGGCTTTTGGCCCTTCAGGATCCCCCATCATCGTGCGTTTCACTCAATTCTTTGCGAAATTTCAAGGAAAACCCCGTATTCCCACGGGAAATGGGTGAAAAATGAGGATGAAGGAATTTTCGAAGGAAATCAGCCATCATGAAAATCCCGATCTTCAAATCTTCATAACTTTTTTTCTTTGGCGTATTTCCTAATGAAATTTTACAGTGACACTGCCCAAGTCGTCAGCAAGTAGCCTGCAAAATTTCATAACAGTATCGCGAACGATTCTGAAGATTCGATAGAGCGGAAATGGTCATTTTCATAGAGCAAAGGCCATTGCCTCTGGGTTTGGCCTGAAAATTGCGCAAATCTGGATATCCCGAATCTTCGCGGCTTTTGGCCCTTCAGGATCCCCCATCATCGTGCGTTTCACTCAATTCTTTGCGAAATTTCAAGGAAAACCCCGAATTCCCACGGGAAATGGGTGAAAAATGAGGATAAAGGAATATTCGAAGGAAATCAGCCATCATGAAAATCCCGATTTTCAAATCTTCATAACTTTTTTTCTGTGGCGTATTTCCTGATGAAATTTTACAGTGACACTGCCTAGGTCGTCAGGAAGTACCCTGCAGAATTTCATAACAGTATCGCGAATGGTTCAGCGAATTCGATAGAGCAGACATTGACATTTTTACTGATCCCATATTGACCTCGATTTCGCTCTATCTCGCTTATTTACCGAGATAATCGTGAAAAACTGAAAATACTCCTTTCCTGATCCCAAATTAGTGCCTATTTCGCTGTATCTCGCTTATTTACCGAGATAATCGCGAAAAACTGGAATTTTTTTATCCTGACTCCATATTAACGTCTATTTCGCTCTATTTCGCTTATTTACCGAGATAATCGAGAAAAACTGAAAAAATTCGGCGGATACTGGATATCTCGAATCGCTGCGGCTTTTGGCTCCTCAGGATCCCCCATCATCGTGCGTTTCACTCAATTCTTTGCGAAATTTCAAGGAAAACCCCGAATTCCCACGGGAAATGGGTGAAAAATGAGGATAAAGGAATATTCGAAGGAAATCAGCCATCATGAAAATCCCGATCTTCAAATCTTCATAACTTTTTTTCTGTGGCGTATTTCCTAATGAAATTTCACAGTGACACTGCCCAAGTCGTCAGCAAGTAGCCTGCAAAATTTCATAACAGTATCGCAAACGATTCTGAAGATTCGATAGAGCGGAAATGGTCATTTTCATAGAGCAAAGGCCATTGCCTCTGGGTTTGGCCTGAAAATTGCGCAAAAACTGGATATCCCGAATCCTCGCGGCTTTTGGCCCTTCAGGATCCCCCATCATCGTGCGTTTCACTCAATTCTTTGCGAAATTTCAAGGAAAACCCCGAATTCCCACGGGAAATGGGTGAAAAATGAGGATAAAGGAATATTCGAAGGAAATCAGCCATCATGAAAATCCCGATTTTCAAATCTTCATAACTTTTTTTCTGTGGCGTATTTCCTGATGAAATTTTACAGTGACACTGCCTAGGTCGTCAGGAAGTAGCCTGCAAAATTTCATAACAGTATCGCGAATGGTTCAGCGAATTCGATAGAGCAGACATTGACATTCTTACTGATCCCGTATTAACCTCCATTTCGCTCTATCTCGCTTATTTACCGAGATAATCGCGAAAAACTGAAAATACTCCTTTCCTGATCCCAAATTAGTGCCTATTTCGCTGTATCTCGCTTATTTACCGAGATAATCGAGAAAAACTGGAAAAATTCCGCGGATACTGGATATCTCGAATCGCTGCGGCTTTTGGCCCTTCAGGATCCCCCATCATCGTGCGTTTCACTCAATTCTTTGCGAAATTTCAAGGAAAACCCCGTATTCCCACGGGAAATGGGTGAAAAATGAGGATAAAGGAATATTCGAAGGAAATCAGCCATCATGAAAATCCCGATTTTCAAATCTTCATAATTTTTTTTCTGTGGCGTATTTCCTGATGAAATTTTACAGTGACACTGCCTAGGTCGTCAGGAAGTAGCCTGCAAAATTTCATAACAGTATCGCGAATGGTTCAGCGAATTCGATAGAGCAGACATTGACATTTTTACTGATCCCATATTAACGTCTATTTCGCTCTATCTCGCTTATTTACCGAGATAATCGCGAAAAACTGAAAATACTCCTTTCCTGATCCCAAATTAGTGCCTATTTCGCTGTATCTCGCTTATTTACCGAGATAATCGAGAAAAACTGGAAAAATTCCGCGGATACTGGATATCTCGAATCGCTGCGGCTTTTGGCCCTTCAGGATCCCCCATCATCGTGCGTTTCACTCAATTCTTTGCGAAATTTCAAGGAAAACCCCGTATTCCCACGGGAAATGGGTGAAAAATGAGGATGAAGGAATATTCGAAGGAAATCAGCCATCATGAAAATCCCGATCTTCAAATCTTCATAACTTTTTTTCTGTGGCGTATTTCCTAATGAAATTTTACAGTGACACTGCCCAAGTCGTCAGCAAGTAGCCTGCAAAATTTCATAACAGTATCGCGAACGATTCTGAAGATTCGATAGAGCGGAAATGGTCATTTTCATAGAGCAAAGGCCATTGCCTCTGGGTTTGGCCTGAAAATTGCGCAAAAACTGGATATCCCGAATCCTCGCGGCTTTTGGCCCTTCAGGATCCCCCATCATCGTGCGTTTCACTCAATTCTTTGCGAAATTTCAAGGAAAACCCCGAATTCCCACGGGAAATGGGTGAAAAATGAGGATAAAGGAATATTCGAAGGAAATCAGCCATCATGAAAATCCCGATTTTCAAATCTTCATAACTTTTTTTCTGTGGCGTATTTCCTGATGAAATTTCACAGTGACACTGCCCAGGTCGTCAGGAAGTACCCTGCAGAATTTCATAACAGTATCGCGAATGGTTCAGCGAATTCGATAGAGCAGACATTGACATTTTTACTGATCCCATATTGACCTCGATTTCGCTCTATCTCGCTTATTTACCGAGATAATCGTGAAAAACTGAAAATACTCCTTTCCTGATCCCAAATTAGTGCCTATTTCGCTGTATCTCGCTTATTTACCGAGATAATCGCGAAAAACTGGAATTTTTTTATCCTGACTCCATATTAACGTCTATTTCGCTCTATTTCGCTTATTTACCGAGATAATCGAGAAAAACTGAAAAAATTCGGCGGATACTGGATATCTCGAATCGCTGCGGCTTTTGGCTCCTCAGGATCCCCCATCATCGTGCGTTTCACTCAATTCTTTGCGAAATTTCAAGGAAAACCCCGAATTCCCACGGGAAATGGGTGAAAAATGAGGATAAAGGAATATTCGAAGGAAATCAGCCATCATGAAAATCCCGATCTTCAAATCTTCATAACTTTTTTTCTGTGGCGTATTTCCTAATGAAATTTCACAGTGACACTGCCCAAGTCGTCAGCAAGTAGCCTGCAAAATTTCATAACAGTATCGCAAACAATTCTGAAGATTCGATAGAGCGGAAATGGTCATTTTCATAGAGCAAAGGCCATTGCCTCTGGGTTTGGCCTGAAAATTGCGCAAAAACTGGATATCCCGAATCCTCGCGGCTTTTGGCCCTTCAGGATCCCCCATCATCGTGCGTTTCACTCAATTCTTTGCGAAATTTCAAGGAAAACCCCGAATTCCCACGGGAAATGGGTGAAAAATGAGGATAAAGGAATATTCGAAGGAAATCAGCCATCATGAAAATCCCGATTTTCAAATTTTCATAACTTTTTTTCTGTGGCGTATTTCCTGATGAAATTTTACAGTGGCACTGCCCAAGTCGTCAGCAAGTAGCCTGCAAAATTTCATAACAGTATCGCAAACGATTCTGAAGATTCGATAGAGCGGAAATGGTCATTTTCATAGAGCAAAGGCCATTGCCTCTGGGTTTGGCCCAAAAATTCCGCAAAAACTGGATATCCCGAATCCTCGCGGCTTTTGGCCCTTCAGGATCACCCATCATCGTGCGTTTCACTCAATTCTTTGCGAAATTTCAAGGAAAACGCCGTATTCCCACGGGAAATGCGTGAAAAATGAGGATAAAGGAATATTCGAAGGAAATCAGCCATCATGAAAATCCCGATTTTCAAATCTTCATAACTTTTTTTCTGTGGCGTATTTCCTGATGAAATTTTACAGTGACACTGCCTAGGTCGTCAGGAAGTAGCCTGCAAAATTTCATAACAGTATCGCGAATGGTTCAGCGAATTCGATAGAGCAGACATTGCCATTTTTACTGATCCCATATTAACGTCTATTTCGCTCTATCTCGCTTATTTACCGAGATAATCGCGAAAAACTGAAAATACTCCTTTCCTGATCCCAAATTAGTGCCTATTTCGCTGCATCTCGCTTATTTACCGAGATAATCGAGAAAAACTGGAAAAATTCCGCGGATACTGGATATCTCGAATCGCTGCGGCTTTTGGCCCTTCAGGATCCCCCATCATCGTGCGTTTCACTCAATTCTTTGCGAAATTTCAAGGAAAACCCCGTATTCCCACGGGAAATGGGTGAAAAATGAGGATGAAGGAATTTTCGAAGGAAATCAGCCATCATGAAAATCCCGATCTTCAAATCTTCATAACTTTTTTTCTGTGGCGTATTTCCTAATGAAATTTTACAGTGACACTGCCCAAGTCGTCAGCAAGTAGCCTGCAAAATTTCATAACAGTATCGCGAACGATTCTGAAGATTCGATAGAGCGGAAATGGTCATTTTCATAGAGCAAAGGCCATTGCCTCTGGGTTTGGCCTGAAAATTGCGCAAATCTGGATATCCCGAATCTTCGCGGCTTTTGGCCCTTCAGGATCCCCCATCATCGTGCGTTTCACTCAATTCTTTGCGAAATTTCAAGGAAAACCCCGAATTCCCACGGGAAATGGGTGAAAAATGAGGATAAAGGAATATTCGAAGGAAATCAGCCATCATGAAAATCCCGATTTTCAAATCTTCATAACTTTTTTTCTGTGGCGTATTTCCTGATGAAATTTTACAGTGACACTGCCTAGGTCGTCAGGAAGTACCCTGCAGAATTTCATAACAGTATCGCGAATGGTTCAGCGAATTCGATAGAGCAGACATTGACATTTTTACTGATCCCATATTGACCTCGATTTCGCTCTATCTCGCTTATTTACCGAGATAATCGTGAAAAACTGAAAATACTCCTTTCCTGATCCCAAATTAGTGCCTATTTCGCTGTATCTCGCTTATTTACCGAGATAATCGCGAAAAACTGGAATTTTTTTATCCTGACTCCATATTAACGTCTATTTCGCTCTATTTCGCTTATTTACCGAGATAATCGAGAAAAACTGAAAAAATTCGGCGGATACTGGATATCTCGAATCGCTGCGGCTTTTGGCTCCTCAGGATCCCCCATCATCGTGCGTTTCACTCAATTCTTTGCGAAATTTCAAGGAAAACCCCGAATTCCCACGGGAAATGGGTGAAAAATGAGGATAAAGGAATATTCGAAGGAAATCAGCCATCATGAAAATCCCGATCTTCAAATCTTCATAACTTTTTTTCTGTGGCGTATTTCCTAATGAAATTTCACAGTGACACTGCCCAAGTCGTCAGCAAGTAGCCTGCAAAATTTCATAACAGTATCGCAAACGATTCTGAAGATTCGATAGAGCGGAAATGGTCATTTTCATAGAGCAAAGGCCATTGCCTCTGGGTTTGGCCTGAAAATTGCGCAAAAACTGGATATCCCGAATCCTCGCGGCTTTTGGCCCTTCAGGATCCCCCATCATCGTGCGTTTCACTCAATTCTTTGCGAAATTTCAAGGAAAACCCCGAATTCCCACGGGAAATGGGTGAAAAATGAGGATAAAGGAATATTCGAAGGAAATCAGCCATCATGAAAATCCCGATTTTCAAATCTTCATAACTTTTTTTCTGTGGCGTATTTCCTGATGAAATTTTACAGTGACACTGCCTAGGTCGTCAGGAAGTAGCCTGCAAAATTTCATAACAGTATCGCGAATGGTTCAGCGAATTCGATAGAGCAGACATTGACATTCTTACTGATCCCGTATTAACCTCCATTTCGCTCTATCTCGCTTATTTACCGAGATAATCGCGAAAAACTGAAAATACTCCTTTCCTGATCCCAAATTAGTGCCTATTTCGCTGTATCTCGCTTATTTACCGAGATAATCGCGAAAAACTGGAATTTTTTTATCCTGACTCCATATTAACGTCTATTTCGCTCTATTTCGCTTATTTACCGAGATAATCGAGAAAAACTGAAAAAATTCGGCGGATACTGGATATCTCGAATCGCTGCGGCTTTTGGCTCCTCAGGATCCCCCATCATCGTGCGTTTCACTCAATTCTTTGCGAAATTTCAAGGAAAACCCCGAATTCCCACGGGAAATGGGTGAAAAATGAGGATAAAGGAATATTCGAAGGAAATCAGCCATCATGAAAATCCCGATCTTCAAATCTTCATAACTTTTTTTCTGTGGCGTATTTCCTAATGAAATTTCACAGTGACACTGCCCAAGTCGTCAGCAAGTAGCCTGCAAAATTTCATAACAGTATCGCAAACGATTCTGAAGATTCGATAGAGCGGAAATGGTCATTTTCACAGAGCAAAGGCCATTGCCTCTGGGTTTGGCCTGAAAATTGCGCAAAAACTGGATATCCCGAATCCTCGCGGCTTTTGGCCCTTCAGGATCCCCCATCATCGTGCGTTTCACTCAATTCTTTGCGAAATTTCAAGGAAAACCCCGAATTCCCACGGGAAATGGGTGAAAAATGAGGATAAAGGAATATTCGAAGGAAATCAGCCATCATGAAAATCCCGATTTTCAAATCTTCATAACTTTTTTTCTGTGGCGTATTTCCTGATGAAATTTTACAGTGGCACTGCCCAAGTCGTCAGCAAGTAGCCTGCAAAATTTCATAACAGTATCGCAAACGATTCTGAAGATTCGATAGAGCGGAAATGGTCATTTTCATAGAGCAAAGGCCATTGCCTCTGGGTTTGGCCTAAAAATTCCGCAAAAACTGGATATCCCGAATCCTCGCGGCTTTTGGCCCTTCAGGATCACCCATCATCGTGCGTTTCACTCAATTCTTTGCGAAATTTCAAGGAAAACCCCGTATTCCCACGGGAAATGGGTGAAAAATGAGGATAAAGGAATATTCGAAGGAAATCAGCCATCATGAAAATCCCGATTTTCAAATCTTCATAACTTTTTGTCTGTGGCGTATTTCCTGATGAAATTTTACAGTGACACTGCCTAGGTCGTCAGGAAGTAGCCTGCAAAATTTCATAACAGTATCGCGAATGGTTCAGCGAATTCGATAGAGCAGACATTGCCATTTTTACTGATCCCATATTAACGTCTATTTCGCTCTATCTCGCTTATTTACCGAGATAATCGCGAAAAACTGAAAATACTCCTTTCCTGATCCCAAATTAGTGCCTATTTCGCTGTATCTCGCTTATTTACCGAGATAATCGAGAAAAACTGGAAAAATTCCGCGGATACTGGATATCTCGAATCGCTGCGGCTTTTGGCCCTTCAGGATCCCCCATCATCGTGCGTTTCACTCAATTCTTTGCGAAATTTCAAGGAAAACCCCGTATTCCCACGGGAAATGGGTGAAAAATGAGGATGAAGGAATATTCGAAGGAAATCAGCCATCATGAAAATCCCGATCTTCAAATCTTCATAACTTTTTTTCTGTGGCGTATTTCCTAATGAAATTTTACAGTGACACTGCCCAAGTCGTCAGCAAGTAGCCTGCAAAATTTCATAACAGTATCGCGAACGATTCTGAAGATTCGATAGAGCGGAAATGGTCATTTTCATAGAGCAAAGGCCATTGCCTCTGGGTTTGGCCTGAAAATTGCGCAAAAACTGGATATCCCGAATCCTCGCGGCTTTTGGCCCTTCAGGATCCCCCATCATCGTGCGTTTCACTCAATTCTTTGCGAAATTTCAAGGAAAACCCCGAATTCCCACGGGAAATGGGTGAAAAATGAGGATAAAGGAATATTCGAAGGAAATCAGCCATCATGAAAATCCCGATTTTCAAATCTTCATAACTTTTTTTCTGTGGCGTATTTCCTGATGAAATATTACAGTGACACTGCCCAGGTCGTCAGGAAGTACCCTGCAGAATTTCATAACAGTATCGCGAATGGTTCAGCGAATTCGATAGAGCAGACATTGACATTTTTACTGATCCCATATTGACCTCGATTTCGCTCTATCTCGCTTATTTACCGAGATAATCGTGAAAAACTGAAAATACTCCTTTCCTGATCCCAAATTAGTGCCTATTTCGCTGTATCTCGCTTATTTACCGAGATAATCGCGAAAAACTGGAATTTTTTTATCCTGACTCCATATTAACGTCTATTTCGCTCTATTTCGCTTATTTACCGAGATAATCGAGAAAAACTGAAAAAATTCGGCGGATACTGGATATCTCGAATCGCTGCGGCTTTTGGCTCCTCAGGATCCCCCATCATCGTGCGTTTCACTCAATTCTTTGCGAAATTTCAAGGAAAACCCCGAATTCCCACGGGAAATGGGTGAAAAATGAGGATAAAGGAATATTCGAAGGAAATCAGCCATCATGAAAATCCCGATCTTCAAATCTTCATAACTTTTTTTCTGTGGCGTATTTCCTAATGAAATTTCACAGTGACACTGCCCAAGTCGTCAGCAAGTAGCCTGCAAAATTTCATAACAGTATCGCAAACGATTCTGAAGATTCGATAGAGCGGAAATGGTCATTTTCATAGAGCAAAGGCCATTGCCTCTGGGTTTTGCCTGAAAATTGCGCAAAAACTGGATATCCCGAATCCTCGCGGCTTTTGGCCCTTCAGGATCCCCCATCATCGTGCGTTTCACTCAATTCTTTGCGAAATTTCAAGGAAAACCCCGAATTCCCACGGGAAATGGGTGAAAAATGAGGATAAAGGAATATTCGAAGGAAATCAGCCATCATGAAAATCCCGATTTTCAAATCTTCATAACTTTTTTTCTGTGGCGTATTTCCTGATGAAATTTTACAGTGACACTGCCTAGGTCGTCAGGAAGTAGCCTGCAAAATTTCATAACAGTATCGCGAATGGTTCAGCGAATTCGATAGAGCAGACATTGCCATTTTTACTGATCCCATATTAACGTCTATTTCGCTCTATCTCGCTTATTTACCGAGATAATCGCGAAAAACTGAAAATACTCCTTTCCTGATCCCAAATTAGTGCCTATTTCGCTGCATCTCGCTTATTTACCGAGATAATCGAGAAAAACTGGAAAAATTCCGCGGATACTGGATATCTCGAATCGCTGCGGCTTTTGGCCCTTCAGGATCCCCCATCATCGTGCGTTTCACTCAATTCTTTGCGAAATTTCAAGGAAAACCCCGTATTCCCACGGGAAATGGGTGAAAAATGAGGATGAAGGAATTTTCGAAGGAAATCAGCCATCATGAAAATCCCGATCTTCAAATCTTCATAACTTTTTTTCTTTGGCGTATTTCCTAATGAAATTTTACAGTGACACTGCCCAAGTCGTCAGCAAGTAGCCTGCAAAATTTCATAACAGTATCGCGAACGATTCTGAAGATTCGATAGAGCGGAAATGGTCATTTTCATAGAGCAAAGGCCATTGCCTCTGGGTTTGGCCTGAAAATTGCGCAAATCTGGATATCCCAAATCTTCGCGGCTTTTGGCCCTTCAGGATCCCCCATCATCGTGCGTTTCACTCAATTCTTTGCGAAATTTCAAGGAAAACCCCGAATTCCCACGGGAAATGGGTGAAAAATGAGGATAAAGGAATATTCGAAGGAAATCAGCCATCATGAAAATCCCGATTTTCAAATCTTCATAACTTTTTTTCTGTGGCGTATTTCCTGATGAAATTTTACAGTGACACTGCCTAGGTCGTCAGGAAGTACCCTGCAGAATTTCATAACAGTATCGCGAATGGTTCAGCGAATTCGATAGAGCAGACATTGACATTTTTACTGATCCCATATTGACCTCGATTTCGCTCTATCTCGCTTATTTACCGAGATAATCGTGAAAAACTGAAAATACTCCTTTCCTGATCCCAAATTAGTGCCTATTTCGCTGTATCTCGCTTATTTACCGAGATAATCGCGAAAAACTGGAATTTTTTTATCCTGACTCCATATTAACGTCTATTTCGCTCTATTTCGCTTATTTACCGAGATAATCGAGAAAAACTGAAAAAATTCGGCGGATACTGGATATCTCGAATCGCTGCGGCTTTTGGCTCCTCAGGATCCCCCATCATCGTGCGTTTCACTCAATTCTTTGCGAAATTTCAAGGAAAACCCCGAATTCCCACGGGAAATGGGTGAAAAATGAGGATAAAGGAATATTCGAAGGAAATCAGCCATCATGAAAATCCCGATCTTCAAATCTTCATAACTTTTTTTCTGTGGCGTATTTCCTAATGAAATTTCACAGTGACACTGCCCAAGTCGTCAGCAAGTAGCCTGCAAAATTTCATAACAGTATCGCAAACGATTCTGAAGATTCGATAGAGCGGAAATGGTCATTTTCATAGAGCAAAGGCCATTGCCTCTGGGTTTGGCCTGAAAATTGCGCAAAAACTGGATATCCCGAATCCTCGCGGCTTTTGGCCCTTCAGGATCCCCCATCATCGTGCGTTTCACTCAATTCTTTGCGAAATTTCAAGGAAAACCCCGAATTCCCACGGGAAATGGGTGAAAAATGAGGATAAAGGAATATTCGAAGGAAATCAGCCATCATGAAAATCCCGATTTTCAAATCTTCATAACTTTTTTTCTGTGGCGTATTTCCTGATGAAATTTTACAGTGACACTGCCTAGGTCGTCAGGAAGTAGCCTGCAAAATTTCATAACAGTATCGCGAATGGTTCAGCGAATTCGATAGAGCAGACATTGACATTCTTACTGATCCCGTATTAACCTCCATTTCGCTCTATCTCGCTTATTTACCGAGATAATCGCGAAAAACTGAAAATACTCCTTTCCTGATCCCAAATTAGTGCCTATTTCGCTGTATCTCGCTTATTTACCGAGATAATCGAGAAAAACTGGAAAAATTCCGCGGATACTGGATATCTCGAATCGCTGCGGCTTTTGGCCCTTCAGGATCCCCCATCATCGTGCGTTTCACTCAATTCTTTGCGAAATTTCAAGGAAAACCCCGAATTCCCACGGGAAATGGGTGAAAAATGAGGATAAAGGAATATTCGAAGGAAATCAGCCATCATGAAAATCCCGATTTTCAAATCTTCATAACTTTTTTTCTGTGGCGTATTTCCTGATGACATTTTACAGTGGCACTGCCCAAGTCGTCAGCAAGTAGCCTGCAAAATTTCATAACAGTATCGCAAACGATTCTGAAGATTCGATAGAGCGGAAATGGTCATTTTCATAGAGCAAAGGCCATTGCCTCTGGGTTTGGCCTGAAAATTCCGCAAAAACTGGATATCCCGAATCGGTTCATGTCAATTTTATCTCGGCTAAATGATCTCAACCAAAATATCTCAGACAAAAAGATCTCATACAAAAATATCTCATGACAAAAGTATCTCATGCCAATTTTATCTCAGCTAAATGATCTCATGCCAATTTTATCTCAGCTAAATGATCTCATCAAACATATCTCATGCTAAGAAATCTCAATTTATTCCAAATTAAATAATCTGTTCCAACGAGTAATTGAAAATGATATATTAGAAAACAGAATTAGTATAAAACATCGAATATAAAAATTAATTGAAGCAACATATCAATGGCCTTTGAGAGAGCATCACAGTGTTTCATGACATTGATTGAATCAGATACCATTGTTTGGAGATCAATATTGATACCATTATTTTTATTTGTTCAATGGCGACATGGCCTCGTGGATGGGAGGTGGAGAAATGATGTGAGAATCAAAAATTCGATGGTAAATATAGTAACTCGCAATAACTCAGCGGTAGAGCACCTGACATGTAATCAGAGGGTCGTGGGTTCAAATCCTACTTGCGCATTACATATTTTTTCCGGAATTTGATTCTCTTAGAAATTTATTAATAAAAAATTAATTTATCGATAAATTTATTTGTTTATTTATTAAGAATTATATGCATATTCATCAAGAAACATCTTTATTTCACAATTCTGTTAAAGATGTCTCTTAGTCTCTCTCTCTTTCTCTCTCACCGCTAAACCTTCACAGTAGCAAATTCTAAAATGACTATTTCATCTCAAATTTTGAAATTCTTGAGAAATCTTGATTTTTTCTATGCGATATATCGTATTATATGCACACTAACTCCTATTCATCAAGAAACATCTTTATTTCACAATTCTGTTAAAGGTGTCTCTTTAATAATGGTATCAATAATGGAATCAATAATTAAAGCAGATAACACAGGATTTCCCAAAAAAGAAATGATATGTTATCATCTGAAATAATCAAGTCATGAGATATAAATGTCTGAGATATAAATGTCTGAGATATAAATGTCTGAGATATAAATGTCTGAGATATAAATGTCTGAGATATAAATGTCTGAGATATAAATGTCTGAGATATAAATGTCTGAGATATAAATGTCTGAGATATAAATGTCGGAGATGAGCTGGTCATGAGGTATCAATGCTTGAGATATTATAACCGAGATATTCTTGATGAGATAATTTAGCCTGAGATCAAAATGCTGGGTACCTCCCAAATCCTCGCGGCTTTTGGCCCTTCAGGATCCCCCATCATCGTGCGTTTCACTCAATTCTTTGCGAAATTTCAAGGAAAACCCCGTATTCCCACGGGAAATGAGTGAAAAATGAGGATGAAGGAATATTCGAAGGAAATCAGCCATCATGAAAATCCCGATCTTCAAATCTTCATAACTTTTTTTCTGTGCCGTATTTCCTAATGAAATTTTACAGTGACACTGCCCTAGTCGTCAGCAAGCAGCCTGCAGAATTTCATAACAGTATCGCAAACGATTCTGAAGATTCGATAGAGCGGAAATGGTCATTTTCATAGAGCAAAGGTCATTGCCTCTGGGTTTGGCCTGAAAATTCCGCAAAAACTGGATCTCCCGAATCCTCGCGGCTGTTGGCCCTTCAGGATCCCCCATCATCGTGCGTTTCACTCAATTCTTTGCGAAATTTCAAGGAAAACCCCGTATTCCCACGGGAAATGGGTGAAAAATGAGAATGAAGGAATATTCGAAGGAAATCAGCCATCATGAAAATCCCGATTTTCAAATCTTCATAACTTTTTTTCTGTGGCGTATTTCCTGATGAAATTCTACAGTGAAACTGCCTAGGTCGTCAGGAAGTAGCCTGCAAAATTTCATAACAGTATCGCGAATGGTTCAGCGAATTCGATAGAGCAGACATTGACACTTTTACTGATCCCATATTAACGTCCACTTCGCTCTATCTCGCTTATTTACCGAGATAATCGCGAAAAACTGAAAATACTTATTTCCTGATCCCAAATTAGTGCCTATTTTGCTGTATCTCGCTTATTTACCGAGATAATCGCGAAAAACTGGAATTTTTTTATCCTGACTCCATATTAACGTCTATTTCGCTCTATTTGGCTTATTTACCGAGATAATCGAGAAAAACTGAAAAAATTCCGCGGATACTGGATATCTCGAATCGCTGCGGCTTTTGGCCCTTCAGGATCCCCCATCATCGTGCGTTTCACTCAATTCTTTGCGAAATTTCAAGGAAAACACCGTATTCCCACGGGAAATGGGTGAAAAATGAGGATGAAGGAATATTCGAAGGAAATCAGCCATCATGAAAATCCCGATTTTCAAATCTTCATAACTTTTTTTCTGTGGCGTATTTCCTGATGAAATTTTACAGTGACACTGCCTAGGTCGTCAGGAAGTAGCCTGCAAAATTTCATAACAGTATCGCGAATGGTTCAGCGAATTCGATAGAGCAAACATTGACATGTTTACTGATCCCATATTAACGTCTATTTCGCTCTATCTCGCTTATTTACCGAGATAATCGCGAAAAACTGACAATACTCATTTCCTGATCCCAAATTAGTGCCTATTTCGCTGTATCTCGCTTATTTACCGAGATAATCGCGAAAAACTGGATTTTTTTTATTCTGACTCCATATTAACGTCTATTTCGCTCTATTTCGCTTATTTACCGAGATAATCGAGAAAAACTGAAAAAATTCCGCGGATACTGGATATCTCGAATCGCTGCGGCTTTTGGCCCTTCAGGATCCCCCATCATCGTGCGTTTCACTCAATTCTTTGCGAAATTTCAAGAAAAACCCCGTATTCCCACGGGAAATGGGTGAAAAATGAGAATGAAGGAATATTCGAAGGAAATCAGCCATCATGAAAATCCCGATTTTCAAATCTTCATAACTTTTTTTCTGTGGCGTATTTCCTGATGAAATTCTACAGTGAAACTGCCTAGGTCGTCAGGAAGTAGCCTGCAAAATTTCATAACAGTATCGCGAATGGTTCAGCGAATTCGATAGAGCAGACATTGACACTTTTACTGATCCCATATTAACGTCCACTTCGCTCTATCTCGCTTATTTACCGAGATAATCGCGAAAAACTGAAAATACTTATTTCCTGATCCCAAATTAGTGCCTATTTTGCTGTATCTCGTTTATTTACCGAGATAATCGCGAAAAACTGAAAATACTTATTTCCTGATCCCAAATTAGTGCCTATTTTGCTGTATCTCGTTTATTTACCGAGATAATCGCGAAAAACTGGAATTTTTTTATCCTGACTCCATATTAACGTCTATTTCGCTCTATTTGGCTTATTTACCGAGATAATCGAGAAAAACTGAAAAAATTCCGCGGATACTGGATATCTCGAATCGCTGCGGCTTTTGGCCCTTCAGGATCCCCCATCATCGTGCGTTTCACTCAATTCTTTGCGAAATTTCAAGGAAAACACCGTATTCCCACGGGAAATGGGTGAAAAATGAGGATGAAGGAATATTCGAAGGAAATCAGCCATCATGAAAATCCCGATTTTCAAATCTTCATAACTTTTTTTCTGTGGCGTATTTCCTGATGAAATTTTACAGTGACACTGCCTAGGTCGTCAGGAAGTAGCCTGCAAAATTTCATAACAGTATCGCGAATGGTTCAGCGAATTCGATAGAGCAAACATTGACATGTTTACTGATCCCATATTAACGTCTATTTCGCTCTATCTCGCTTATTTACCGAGATAATCGCGAAAAACTGACAATACTCATTTCCTGATCCCAAATTAGTGCCTATTTCGCTGTATCTCGCTTATTTACCGAGATAATCGCGAAAAACTGGATTTTTTTTATTCTGACTCCATATTAACGTCTATTTCGCTCTATTTCGCTTATTTACCGAGATAATCGAGAAAAACTGAAAAAATTCCGCGGATACTGGATATCTCGAATCGCTGCGGCTTTTGGCCCTTCAGGATCCCCCATCATCGTGCGTTTCACTCAATTCTTTGCGAAATTTCAAGAAAAACCCCGTATTCCCACGGGAAATGGGTGAAAAATGAGGATGAAGGAATATTCGAAGGAAATCAGCCATCATGAAAATCCCGATCTTCAAATCTTCATAACTTTTTTTCTGTGGCGTATTTCCTAATGAAATTTTACAGTGACACTGCCCAAGTCGTCAGCAAGTAGCCTGCAAAATTTCATAACAGTATCGCAAACGATTCTGAAGATTCGATAGAGCGGAAATGGTCATTTTCATAGAGCAAAGGCCATTGCCTCTGGGTTTGGCCTGAAAATTCCGCAAAAACTGGATATCCCGAATCCTCGCGGCTTTTGGCCCTTCAGGATCCCCCATCATCGTGCGTTTCACTCAATTCTTTGCGAAATTTCAAGGAAAACCCCGTATTCCCACGGGAAATGGGTGAAAAATGAGGACAAAGGAATATTCGAAGGAAATCAGCCATTATGAAAATCCCGATTTTCAAATTTTCATAACTTTTTTTCTGTGGCGTATTCCCTGATGAAATTTTACAGTGACACTGCCTAGGTCGTCAGGAAGTAGCCTGCGAAATTTCATAACAGTATCGTGAATGGTTCAGCGAATTCGATAGAGCAGACATTGACATGTTTACTGATCCCATATTAACGTCTATTTCGCTCTATCTCGCTTATTTACCGAGATAATCGCGAAAAACTGAAAATACTTCTTTCCTGATCCCAAATTAGTGCCTATTTCGCTGTATCTCGCTTATTTACCGAGATAATCGCGAAAAACTGGAATTTTTTTATCCTGACTCCATATTAACGTCTATTTCGCTCTATTTCGCTTATTTACCGAGATAATCGAGAAAAACTGAGAAAATTCCGCGGATACTGGATATCTCGAATCGCTGCGGCTTTTGGCCCTTCAGGATCCCCCATCATCGTGCGTTTCACTCAATTCTTTGCGAAATTTCGAGGAAAACCCCGTATTCCCTCGGGAAATGGGTGAAAAATGAGGATGAAGGAATATTCGAAGAAAATCAGACATCATGAAAATCCCGATTTTCAAATCTTTATAACTTTTTTTCTGTGACGTATTTCCTGATAAAATTTCACAGTGACACAGCCTATGTCGTCCTGAAAGAGCCTGCAAAATTTCATATCAGTATCGCAAACGATTCTGAAGATTCGATAGAGCGGAAATGGTCATTTTCATAGAGCAAAGGCCATTGCCTCTGGGTTTGGCCCGAAAATTCCGAAAACACTGGATATCCCGAATCCTTGCGGCTTTTGGCCCTTCAGGATCCCACATCATCGTGCGTTTCACTCAATTCTTTGCGAAATTTTTTGAGCCAAAGTCGTATAATTCACCTTCCTTAGACTCTAAACTTTAGATCCCCCCAAAAAATAGGCAGTTTATATCGATTTTAAAAAAGTTATGGCTTGGGAAGTGCGAAACATATGGGACACTCCCTATTTTCCCGGTGAAAAATTCAATATCGAAGTACAGGGAGCAGTCTGAGTTGTCACTATTGATTTTTTGAGCCAAAGTCGTATAATTCACCTTCCTTGGACTCTAATCTTTAGATCCCCCCAAAAAAATAGAAAGTTTATATCGATTTTAAAAAAGTTATGGCTTGGGAAGTGCGAAACATATTGGACACTCCCCATTTTCCCGGTAAAAAATTCAATATCGAAGTACAGGGAGCAGTCTGAGTTGTCACTATTGATTTTTTGAGCCAAAGTCGTATAATTCACCTTCCTTGGACTCTAATCTTTAGATCCCCCCATGAAATAGACAGTTTATATCGATTTTAAAAAAGTTATGGCTTGGGAAGTAAGAAACATATGGGACACTCCCTATTTTCCCGGTAAAAAATTCAATATCCAAGTACAGGGAGCAGTCTGAGTTGTCACTATTGATTTTTTGAGCCAAAGTCGTATAATTCACCTTCCTTGGACTCTAATCTTTAGATCCCCCCAAAAAAATAGACAGTTCATATCAATTTTAAAAAAGTTATGGCTTGGGAAGTGCGAAACATATGGGACACTCCCTATTTTCCCGGTGAAAAATTCAATATCCAAGTACAGGGAGCAGTCTGAGTTGTCACTATTGATTTTTTGAGCTAAAATCGTATAATTCACCTTCCTTGGACTCTACTCTTTAGATCCCCCCAAAAAAATAGTAAGTTTATATCGATTTTAAAAAAGTTATGGCTTGAGAAGTGCGAAACATATGGGACACTCCCTATTTTCCCGGTGAAAAATTCAATATCCAAGTACAGGGAGCAGTCTGAGTTGTCACTTTTGTTTTTTTGAGCCAAAGTCCCATGATTCCTCTTCTTTGAACCCTAATCTATAGATCCCCCCGAAAAAACAGACAGTTTACATCGTTTTTTAAAAAGAAATGGCCTGGGAAGTGAAAATATATTGGGCAGCCCCAGTTTTTCGGGAATTAATTTATTATTCAAGTACAGGGAGCAGTCTGAGTTGTCACTTTTGTTTTTTTGAGCCAAAGTCCCATGATTCCTCTTCTTTGAAGCCTAATCTATAGATCCTCCCGAAAAAACAGACAGTTTACATCGATTTAAAAAAAAAAATGGCCTGGGAAGTGAAAAACATATGGGGCATCCCCAGTTTTTCGGGAATTAATTTATTATTCAAGTACAGGGAGCAGTCTGAGTTGTCACTTTTGTTTTTTTGAGCCAAAGTCCCATGATTCCTCTTCTTTGAACCCTAATCTATAGATCCCCCCCAAGAAACCGACAGTTTACATCGATTTAAAAAAAAAAATGACCTGGGAAGTGGGAAACATGTGGGGTACCCTCAGTTTTTCGGGAATTAATTTATTATTCAAGTACAGGGAGCAGTCTGAGTTGTCACTTTTGTTTTTTTGAGCCAAAGTCCCATGATTCCTCTTCTTTGAATCCTCATCTATAGATCCCCCCCCCCCCCCCCCAAAAAACAAACAGTTTACATCGATTTAAAAAAAAAATGGCCTGGGAAGTGGGAAACATGTGGGGTACCCTCAGTTTTCCGGGAATCAATTTATTTTTCAAGTACAGCGAGCAGTCTGAGTTGTCACTTTTGTTTTTTTGAGCCAAAGTCCCATGATTCCTCTTCTTTGAACCCTAATCTATAGATCCCCCCCAAAAAACAAACAGTTTACATCGATTTAAAAAAAAAATGGCCTGGGAAGTGGGAAACATGTGGGGTACCCCCAGTTTTTCGGGAATTAATTTATTATTCAAGTACAGGGAGCAGTCTGAGTTGTCACTTTTGTTTTTTTGAGCCAAAGTCCCATGATTCCTCTTCTTTGAACCCTCATCTATAGATCCCCCCCAAAAAACAAACAGTTTACATCGATTAAAAAAAAAAATGACCTGGGGAGTGGGAAACATGTGGGGTACCCTCAGTTTTTCGGGAATTAATTTATTATTCAAGTACAGGGAGCAGTCTGAGTTGTCACTTTTGTTTTTTTGAGCCAAAGTCCCATGATTCCTCTTCTTTGAACCCTCATCTATAGATCCCCCCCCAAAAAACAGACAGTTTACATCGATTTAAAAAAAAAAATGACCTGGGAAGTGGGAAACATGTGGGGTACCCCCAGTTTTTCGGGAATTAATTTATTATTCAAGTACAGGGAGCAGTCTGAGTTGTCACTTTTGTTTTTTTGAGCCAAAGTCCCATGATTCCTCTTCTTTGAACCCTCATCTATAGATCCCCCCCACAAAACAAACAGTTTACATCGATTTAAAAAAAAAATGGCCTGGGAAGTGGGAAACATGTGGGGTACCCCCAGTTTTCCGGGAATCAATTTATTTTTCAAGTACAGGGAGCAGTCTGAGTTGTCACTTTTGTTTTTTTGAGCCAAAGTCCCATGATTCCTCTTCTTTGAACCCTAATCTATAGATCCCCCCCAAAAAACAAACAGTTTACATCGATTTAAAAAAAAAAATGGCCTGGGAAGTGGGAAACATGTGGGGTACCCCCAGTTTTTCGGGAATTAATTTATTATTCAAATACAGGGAGCAGTCTGAGTTGTCACTTTTGTTTTTTTGAGCCAAAGTCCCATGATTCCTCTTCTTTGAACCCTAATCTATAAATCCCCCCCAAAAAACAAACAGTTTACATCGATTTAAAAAAAAAAATGGCCTGGGAAGTGGGAAACATGTGGGGTACCCCCAGTTTTTCGGGAATTAATTTATTATTCAAGTACAGCGAGCAGTCTGAGTTGTCACTTTTGTTTTTTTGAGCCAAAGTCCCATGATTCCTCTTCTTTGAACCCTAATCTGTAGATCCCCCCCCGAAAAAACAGACAGTTTACATCGATAAACAAAAAAAAATGGCCTGGGAAGTGGGAAACATGTGGGTACCCCCAGTTTTTCGGGAATTAATTTATTATTCAAGTACAGGGAGCAGTCTGAGTTGTCACTTTTGTTTTTTTGAGCCAAAGTCCCATGATTCCTCTTCTTTGAACCCTAATCTGTAGATCCCCCCCGAAAAAACAGACAGTTTACATCGATAAACAAAAAAAAATGGCCTGGGAAGTGGGAAACATGTGGGGTACCCTCAGTTTTTCGGGGATTAATTTATTATTCAAGTACAGGGAGCAGTCTGAGTTGTCACTTTTGTTTTTTTGAGCCAAAGTCCCATGATTCCTCTTCTTTGAACCCTCATCTATAGATCCCCCCCAAAAAACAAACAGTTTACATCGATTTAAAAAAAAAATGACCTGGGAAGTGGGAAACATGTGGGGTACCCTCAGTTTTTCGGGAATTAATTTATTATTCAAGTACAGGGAGCAGTCTGAGTTGTCACTTTTGTTTTTTTGAGCCAAAGTCCCATGATTCCTCTTCTTTGAACCCTAATCTATAGATCCCCCCCACAAAACAAACAGTTTACATCGATTTAAAAAAAAAATGGCCTGGGAAGTGGGAAACATGTGGGGTACCCTCAGTTTTTCGGGAATTAATTTATTATTCAAGTACAGGGAGCAGTCTGGGTTGTCACTTTTTTTTTTTTGAGCCAAAGTCCCATGATTCCTCTTCTTTGAAGCCTAATCTATAGATCCTCCCGAAAAAACAGACAGTTTACATCGATTTAAAAAAAAAAATGGCCTGGGAAGTGAAAAACATATGGGGCATCCCCAGTTTTTCGGGAATTAATTTATTATTCAAGTACAGGGAGCAGTCTGAGTTGTCACTTTTGTTTTTTTGAGCCAAAGTCCCATGATTCCTCTTCTTTGAACCCTAATCTATAGATCCCCCCCAAGAAACCGACAGTTTACATCGATTTAAAAAAAAAAATGACCTGGGAAGTGGGAAACATGTGGGGTACCCTCAGTTTTTCGGGAATTAATTTATTATTCAAGTACAGGGAGCAGTCTGAGTTGTCACTTTTGTTTTTTTGAGCCAAAGTCCCATGATTCCTCTTCTTTGAATCCTCATCTATAGATCCCCCCCCCCAAAAAACAAACAGTTTACATCGATTTAAAAAAAAAATGGCCTGGGAAGTGGGAAACATGTGGGGTACCCTCAGTTTTCCGGGAATCAATTTATTTTTCAAGTACAGCGAGCAGTCTGAGTTGTCACTTTTGTTTTTTTGAGCCAAAGTCCCATGATTCCTCTTCTTTGAACCCTAATCTATAGATCCCCCCCAAAAAACAAACAGTTTACATCGATTTAAAAAAAAAATGGCCTGGGAAGTGGGAAACATGTGGGGTACCCCCAGTTTTTCGGGAATTAATTTATTATTCAAGTACAGGGAGCAGTCTGAGTTGTCACTTTTCTTTTTTTGAGCCAAAGTCCCATGATTCCTCTTCTTTGAACCCTCATCTATAGATCCCCCCCAAAAAACAAACAGTTTACATCGATTAAAAAAAAAAATGACCTGGGGAGTGGGAAACATGTGGGGTACCCTCAGTTTTTCGGGAATTAATTTATTATTCAAGTACAGGGAGCAGTCTGAGTTGTCACTTTTGTTTTTTTGAGCCAAAGTCCCATGATTCCTCTTCTTTGAACCCTCATCTATAGATCCCCCCCCAAAAAACAGACAGTTTACATCGATTTAAAAAAAAAAATGACCTGGGAAGTGGGAAACATGTGGGGTACCCTCAGTTTTTCGGGAATTAATTTATTATTCAAGTACAGGGAGCAGTCTGAGTTGTCACTTTTGTTTTTTTGAGCCAAAGTCCCATGATTCCTCTTCTTTGAACCCTAATCTATAAATCCCCCCCAAAAAACAAACAGTTTACATCGATTTAAAAAAAAAAATGGCCTGGGAAGTGGGAAACATGTGGGGTACCCCCAGTTTTTCGGGAATTAATTTATTATTCAAGTACAGCGAGCAGTCTGAGTTGTCACTTTTGTTTTTTTGAGCCAAAGTCCCATGATTCCTCTTCTTTGAACCCTAATCTGTAGATCCCCCCCCGAAAAAACAGACAGTTTACATCGATAAACAAAAAAAAATGGCCTGGGAAGTGGGAAACATGTGGGTACCCCCAGTTTTTCGGGAATTAATTTATTATTCAAGTACAGGGAGCAGTCTGAGTTGTCACTTTTGTTTTTTTGAGCCAAAGTCCCATGATTCCTCTTCTTTGAACCCTAATCTGTAGATCCCCCCCGAAAAAACAGACAGTTTACATCGATAAACAAAAAAAAATGGCCTGGGAAGTGGGAAACATGTGGGGTACCCTCAGTTTTTCGGGGATTAATTTATTATTCAAGTACAGGGAGCAGTCTGAGTTGTCACTTTTGTTTTTTTGAGCCAAAGTCCCATGATTCCTCTTCTTTGAACCCTCATCTATAGATCCCCCCCAAAAAACAAACAGTTTACATCGATTTAAAAAAAAAAATGACCTGGGAAGTGGGAAACATGTGGGGTACCCTCAGTTTTTCGGGAATTAATTTATTATTCAAGTACAGGGAGCAGTCTGAGTTGTCACTTTTGTTTTTTTGAGCCAAAGTCCCATGATTCCTCTTCTTTGAACCCTAATCTATAGATCCCCCCCACAAAACAAACAGTTTACATCGATTTAAAAAAAAAATGGCCTGGGAAGTGGGAAACATGTGGGGTACCCTCAGTTTTTCGGGAATTAATTTATTATTCAAGTACAGGGAGCAGTCTGAGTTGTCACTTTTGTTTTTTTGAGCCAAAGTCCCATGATTCCTCTTCTTTGAACCCTCATCTATAGATCCCCCCCAAAAAACAAACAGTTTACATCGATTAAAAAAAAAAATGGCCTGGGAAGTGGGAAACATGTGGGGTACCCCCAGTTTTTCGGGAATTAATTTGTTATTCAAGTACAGGGAGCAGTCTGAGTTGTCACTTTTGTTTTTTTGAGCCAAAGTCCCATGATTCCTCTTCTTTGAACCCTAATCTGTAGATCCCCCCCGAAAAAACAGACAGTTTACATCGATTTAAAAAAAAAATGGCCTCGGAAGTGGGAAACATGTGGGTACCCCCAGTTTTTCGGGAATTAATTTATTATTCAAGTACAGCGAGCAGTCTGAGTTGTCACTTTTGTTTTTTTCAGCCAAAGTCCCATGATTCCTCTTCTTTGAACCCTGATCTGTAGATCCCGCCCGAAAAAACAGACAGTTTACATCGATTTAAAAAAAAAATGGCCTGGGAAGTGGGAAACATGTGGGTACCCCCAGTTTTTCGGGAATTAATTTATTATTCAAGTACAGCGAGCAGTCTGAGTTGTCACTCTTGTTTTTGTCAGCCAAAGTCCCATGATTCCTCTTCTTTGAACCCTAATCCGTAGATCCCCCCCGAAAAAACAGACAGTTTACATCGATTTAAAAAAAAAAATGGCCTGGGAAGTGGGAAACATGTGGGTACCCCCAGTTTTTCGGGAATTAATTTATTATTCAAGTACAGCGAGCAGTCTGAGTTGTCACTTTTGTTTTTTCGAGCCAAAGTCCCATGATTCCTCTTCTTTGAACCCTAATCTGTAGATCCCCCCCCGAAAAAACTGACAGTTTACATCGATTTAAAAAAAAAATGTCCTGGGAAGTGGGAAACATGTGGGTACCCCCAGTTTTTGGGGAATTAATTTATTATTCAAGTACAGCGAGCAGTCTGAGTTGTCACTTTTGTTTTTTTGAGCCAAAGTCCCATGATTCCTCTTCTTTGAACCCTAATCTGTAGATCCCCCCCGAAAAAACAGACAGTTTACATCGATTAAAAAAAAAAAATGTCCTGGGAAGTGGGAAACATGTGGGTACGCCCAGTTTTTGGGGAATTAATTTATTATTCAAGTACAGCGAGCAGTCTGAGTTGTCACTTTTGTTTTTTTGAGCCAAAGTCCCATGATTCCTCTTCTTTGAACCCTAATCTGTAGATCCCCCCCGAAAAAACAGACAGTTTACATCGATTTAAAAAAAAAAATGGCCTGGGAAGTGGGAAACATGTGGGTACCCCCAGTTTTTGGGGAATTAATTTATTATTCAAGTACAGCGAGCATGCTGGGCAAAGGAATGTTGCCAGAGTTTAATTTGAGGAATTATAAGGAAAAATTTCAGAAAAATTCAGAAAAATTTTATAAAATTCACGAAAATTTCGGAAAAATTCCAAAAAATTCCGAAAAATCTCTGAAAAACCTCAAATATAATAGAATAAAGCTGATTTTTTAAACATATATGGGCAAAGGAATGTTGCCAGAGTTTAATTTGAGGAATTATAAGGAAAAATTTCAGAAAAATTTCATAAAATTCATGAAAATTTCGGAAAAATTCCAAAAAATTCCGAAAAATCTCTGAAAAACCTCAAATATAATAGAATAAAGCTGATTTTTTTAACATATATGGGCAAAGGAATGTTGCCAGAGTTTAATTTGAGGAATTATAAGGAAAAATTTCAGAAAAATTTTATAAAATTCATGAAAATTTCGGAAAAATTCCAAAAAATTCCGAAAAATCTCTGAAAAACCTCAAATATAGTAGAATAAAGCTGATTTTTGAAATATATATGGGCAAAGGAATGTTGCCAGAGTTTAATTTGAGGAATTATAAGGAAAAATTTCAGAAAAATTCAGAAAAATTTTATAAAATTCATGAAAATTTCGGAAAAATTCCAAAAAATTCCGAAAAATCTCTGAAAAACCTCAAATATAATAGAATAAAGCTGATTTTTTAAATATATATGGGCAAAGGAATGTTGCCAGAGTTTAATTTGAGGAATTATAAGGAAAAATTTCAGAAAATTTCAGAAAAATTTTATAAAATTCATGAAAATTTCGGAAAAATTCCAAAAAATTCCGAAAAATCTCTGAAAAATCTCAAATATAATAGGATAAAGCTGATTTTTTAAATATATATGGGCAAAGGAATGTTGCCAGAGTTTAATTTGAGGAATTATAAGGAAAAATTTCAGAAAAATTCAGAAAAATTTTATAAAATTCATGAAAATTTCGGAAAAATTCCAAAAAATTCCGAAAAATTTCTGAAAAACCTCAAATATAATAGAATAAAGCTGATTTTTTAAATATATATGGGCAAAGGAATGTTGCCAGAGTTTAATTTGAGGAATTATAAGGAAAAATTTCAGAAAAATTTTATAAAATTCCTGAAAATTTCGGAAAAATTCCAAAAAATTCCGAAAAATCTCTGAAAAACCTCAAATATAATAGAATAAAGCTGATTTTTTAAATATATATGGGCAAAGGAATGTTGCCAGAGTTTAATTTGAGAAATTATAAGGAAAAATTTCAGAAAAATTTTATAAAATTCATGAAAACTTCGGAAAAATTCCAAAAAATTCCGAAAAATCTCTGAAAAACCTCAAATATAATAGAATAAAGCTGATTTTTTTACTATATATGGGCAAAGGAATGTTGCCTGAGTTTAATTTGAGGAATTATAAGGGAAAATTTCAGAAAAATTTTATAAAATTCATGAAAATTTCGGAAAAATTCCAAAAAATTCCGAGAAATCTCTGAAAAACCTCAAATATAGTAGAATAAAGCTGATTTTTGAAATATATATGGGCAAAGGAATGTTGCCAGAGTTTAATTTGAGGAATTATAAGGAAAAATTTCAGAAAAATTCAGAAAAATTTTATAAAATTCATGAAAATTTCGGAAAAATTCCAAAAAATTCCGAAAAATCTCTGAAAAACCTCAAATATGATAGAATAAAGCTGATTTTTTAAATATATATGGGCAAAGGAATGTTGCCAGAGTTTAATTTGAGGAATTATAAGGAAAAATTTCAGAAAAATTTTATAAAATTCATGAAAACTTCGGAAAAATTCCAAAAATTTCCGAAAAATCTCTGAAAAACCTCAAATATAATAGGATAAAGCTGATTTTTGAAATATATATGGGCAAAGGAATGTTGCCAGAGTTTAATTTGAGGAATTATAAGGAAAAATTTCAGAAAAATTTTATAAAATTCATGAAAACTTCGGAAAAATTCCCAAAATTTCCGAAAAATCTCTGAAAAACCTCAAATATAATAGGATAAAGCTGATTTTTGAAATATATATGGGCAAAGGAATGTTGCCAGAGTTTAATTTGAGGAATTATAAGGAAAAATTTCAGAAAAATTTTATAAAATTCATGAAAACTTCGGAAAAATTCCAAAAATTTCCGAAAAATCTCTGAAAAACCTCAAATATAATAGGATAAAGCTGATTTTTGAAATATATATGGGCAAAGGAATGTTGCCAGAGTTTAATTTGAGGAATTATAAGGAAAAATTTCAGAAAATTTCAGAAGAATTTTATAAAATTCATGAAAATTTCGGAAAAATTCCAAAAAATTCCGAAAAATCTCTGAAAAACCTCAAATATAATAGAATAAAGCTGATTTTTGGAATATATATGGGCAAAGGGATGTTGCCAGAGTTTAATTTGAGGAATTATAAGGAAAAATTTCAGAAAATTCCAGAAAATTTTTATAAAAGTCATGAAAATTTCGGAAAAATTCCAAAAAATTCCGAAAAATTTCTGAAAAACCTCAAATATAATAGAATGAAGCTGATTTTTTAAATACACATGAGCAAAGGAATGTTGCCAGAGTTTAATTTGAGGAATTATAAGGAAAAATTTCAGAAAAATTTTATAAAATTCCTGAAAATTTCGGAAAAATTCCCAAAAATTCCGAAAAATCTCTAAAAAACCTCAAATATAATAGGATAAAGCTGATTTTTGAAATATATATGGGCAAAGGAATGTTGCCAGAGTTTAATTTGAGGAATTATAAGGAAAAATTTCAGAAAATTTCAGAAAAATTTTATAAAATTCATGAAAATTTCGGAAAAATTCCAAAAAATTCCGAAAAATCTCTGAAAAACCTCAAATATAATAGAATAAAGCTGATTTTTGGAATATATATGGGCAAAGGGATGTTGCCAGAGTTTAATTTGAGGAATTATAAGGAAAAATTTCAGAAAATTCCAGAAAATTTTTATAAAAGTCATGAAAATTTCGGAAAAATTCCAAAAAATTCCGAAAAATTTCTGAAAAACCTCAAATATAATAGAATGAAGCTGATTTTTTAAATACACATGAGCAAAGGAATGTTGCCAGAGTTTAATTTGAGGAATTATAAGGAAAAATTTCAGAAAAATTTTATAAAATTCCTGAAAATTTCGGAAAAATTCCCAAAAATTCCGAAAAATCTCTAAAAAACCTCAAATATAATAGGATAAAGCTGATTTTTGAAATATATATGGGCAAAGGAATGTTGCCAGAGTTTAATTTGAGGAATTATAAGGAAAAATTTCAGAAAATTTCAGAAAATTTTTATAAAATTCATGAAAATTTCGGAAAAATTCCAAAAAATTCCGAAAAATCTCTGAAAAACCTCAAATATAATAGAATAAAGCTGATTTTCCAAATATATATGGGCAAAGGAATGTTGCCAGAGTTTAATTTGAGGAATTATAAGGAAAAATTTCAGAAAAATTTTATAAAATTCATGACAACTTCGGAAAAATTCCAAAAATTTCCGAAAAATCTCTGAAAAACCTCAAATATAATAGGATAAAGCTGATTTTTGAAATAGATATGGGCAAAGGAATGTTGCCAGAGTTTAATTTGAGGAATTATAAGGAAAAATTTCAGAAAATTTCAGAAAAATTTCATAAAATTCATGAAAATTGCGGAAAAATTCCAAAAAATTCCGAAAAATCTCTGAAAAACCTCAAATATAATAGAATAAAGCTGATTTTTGGAATATATATGGGCAAAGGGATGTTGCCAGAGTTTAATTTGAGGAATTATAAGGAAAAATTTCAGAAAATTCCAGAAAATTTTTATAAAAGTCATGAAAATTTCGGAAAAATTCCAAAAAATTCCGAAAAATTTCTGAAAAACCTCAAATATAATAGAATAAAGCTGATTTTTTAAATACACATGAGCAAAGGAATGTTGCCAGAGTTTAATTTGAGGAATTATAAGGAAAAATTTCAGAAAAATTTTATAAAATTCCTGAAAATTTCGGAAAAATTCCAAAAAATTCCGAAAAATCTCTGAAAAACCTCAAATATAATAGGATAAAGCTGATTTTTGAAATATATATGGGCAAAGGAATGTTGCCAGAGTTTAATTTGAGGAATTATAAGGAAAAATTTCAGAAAATTTCAGAAAAATTTTATAAAATTCATGAAAATTTCGGAAAAATTCCAAAAAATTCCGAAAAATCTCTGAAAAACCTCAAATATAATAGAATAAAGCTGATTTTTTAAATATATGTGGGCAAAGAAATGTTGCCAGAGTTTAATTTGAGGAATTATAAGGAAAAATTTCAGAAAAATTTTATAAAATTCATGAAAACTTCGGAAAAATTCCAAAAATTTCCGAAAAATCTCTGAAAAACCTCAAATATAATAGGATAAAGCTGATTTTTGAAATAGATATGGGCAAAGGAATGTTGCCAGAGTTTAATTTGAGGAATTATAAGGAAAAATTTCAGAAAATTTCAGAAAAATTTTATAAAATTCATGAAAATTTCGGAAAAATTCCAAAAAATTCCGAAAAATCTCTGAAAACCCTCAAATATAATAGAATGAAGCTGATTTTTTAAATATATATGGGCAAAGGAATGTTGCCAGAGTTTAATTTGAGAAATTATAAGGAAAAATTTCAGAAAAATTTTATGAAATTCATGAAAACTTCGGAAAAATTCCAAAAAATTCCAAAAAATCTCTGAAAAACCTGAAATATAATAGAATAAAGCTGATTTTTTAAATATATATGGGCAAAGGAATGTTGCCAGAGTTTAATTTGAGGAATTATAAGGAAAAATTTCAGAAAAATTTTATAAAATTCATGAAAACTCCGGAAAAATTCCAAAAATTTCCGAAAAATCTCTGAAAAACCTCAAATATAATAGGATAAAGCTGATTTTTGAAATATATATGGGCAAAGGAATGGTGCCAGAGTTTAATTTGAGGAATTATAAGGAAAAATTTCAGAAAATTTCAGAAAAATTTTATAAAATTCATGAAAATTTCGGAAAAATTCCAAAAAATTCCAAAAAATCTCTGAAAAACCTCAAATATAATAGAATAAAGCTGATTTTTTAAATATATATGGGCAAAGGAATGTTGCCAGAGTTTAATTTGAGGAATTATAAGGAAAAATTTCAGAAAAATTTTATAAAATTCATGAAAACTTCGGAAAAATTCCAAAAAATTCCGAAAAATCTCTGAAAAACCTCAAATATAATAGAATAAAGCTGATTTTTTAAATATATATGGGCAAAGGAATGTTGCCAGAGTTTAATTTGAGGAATTATAAGGAAACATTTGAGAAAAATTTTATAAAATTCATGAAAATTTCGGAAAAATTCCAAAAAATTCCGGAAAATCTCTGAAAAACCTCAAATATAATAGGATAAAGCTGATTTTTTAAATATATATGGGCAAAGGAATGTTGCCAGAGTTTAATTTGAGAAATTATAATGAAAAATTTCAGAAAAATTTTATAAAATTCATGAAAATTTCGGAAAAATTCCAAAAAACTCCGAAAAATCTCTGAAAAACCTCAAATATAATAGAATAAAGCTGATTTTTGAAATATATATAGGCAAAGGAATGTTGCCAGAGTTTAATTTGAGAAATTGTAAGGAAAAATTCCAGAAAAATTTTATAAAATTCATGATAATTTCGGAAAAATTCCAAAAAATTCCGAAAAATCTCTGAAAAACCTCAAATATAATAGAATAAAGCTGATTTTTGAAATATATATGGGCAAAGGAATGTTGCCAGAGTTTAATTTGAGAAATTATAAGAAAAAATTTTAGAAAATTTCAGAAATTTCTCATAAAAGTTTCATGAAAATTTCGGAAAAATTAAAAAAAAATCCGAAAAATTCTGAAAAATCACAGATATATTAGAATAAAGCTGATTTTTGAAATATATATAGGCAAAGGAATGTTGCCAGAGTTTAATTTGAGAAATTATAAGGAAAAATTTCAGAAAAATTTTATAAAATTCATGATAATTTCGGAAAAATTCCAAAAAATTCCGAAAAATCTCTGAAAAACCTCAAATATAATAGAATAAAGCTGATTTTTGAAATATATATGGGCAAAGGAATGTTGCCAGAGTTTAATTTGAGAAATTATAAGAAAAAATTTCAGAAAATTTCAGAAATTTTTTATAAAAGTTTCATGAAAATTTCGGAAAAATTCAAAAAAAATCCGAAAAATTCTGAAAAATCACAGATATATTAGAATAAAGCTGATTTTTGAAATATCTATGGGCAAAGGAATGTTGCCAGAGTTTAATTTGAGAAATTATAAGGAAAAATTTCAGAAAATTTAAAATAAAGCCATAAATTGAAATAGAGCCATTCTATACTGTTTTAAATGATTGTACAATCATTTAGAGCCATTCTATAATGTTTTAAATGATTGTACAATCATTTAGAGCCATTCTATAATGTTTTAAATGATTGTACAATCATTTAGAGCCATTCTATAATGTTTTAAATGATTGTACAATCATTTAGAGCCATTCTATAATGTTTTAAATGATTGTACAATCATTTAGACACATTCTATAATGTTTTAAATGATTGTACAATCATTTAGACACATTCTATAATGTTTTAAATAATTGTACAATCATTTAGAGCCATTCTATACTGTTTTAAATAATTGCGCAATCATTTAGAGCCTTTCTATGGGATGGCCGGGAGATGACCCGGAGATGAAATGGAGATGACCCGGAGACGACCCGGAGATGACCCGGAGACGACCCGGAGACGACCCGGAGATGACCCGGAGATGACCCGGAGATGACCCGGAGATGACCCGGAGATGACCCGGAGATGACCTGGAGATGACCTCGAGATGACCTGGAGATGACCCGGAGATGACCTGGAGATGACCTGGAGATGACCTGGAGATGGCCCGGAGATGACCTGGAGATGGCCTGGAGATGACCTGGAGATGACCTGGAGATGGCCTGGAGATGACCTGGAGATGGCCTGGAGATGACCTGGAGATGGCCTGGAGATGACCTGGAGATGACCTGGAGATGACCTGGAGATGACCTGGAGATGACCTGGAGATGGTACGATACCCCCCCCCCCCCCCCGTTAGGGAGGACCCACATCGGTGGAAAATTTTTGGGACAGAATTTTTTTTTATGACTGATTCGGAATCTCGTGGCCATGATTCGCGAAGATTCATCAACGAAATTCCTCTAGCAGGATTCTTTCTCAAAATGTGTCGAAATGGATTTTTTGTGAAGAATGTCCACGAATCATGACCGATAGATACCAAATCCGTCATAAAAAAAAATTTTGTCCCAAAAAATTTCTCGGGACAGAATTTTTTTTTATGACTGATTCGGAATCTCGTGGTCATGATTCGCGAAGATCCATCAACGAAATCCTTCTACCGTGATTTTTTTTTAGAATCCATCGGAACGGAATTTCCTTGATAAATGTTCACGAATCATGACTACTGGATTCCAAATCAGTCATAAAAAAAAATTCTGTCCCGGAAAATTTTTTGGGACAGAATTTTTTTTTATGACGGATTTGGAATCTCGTGGTCATGATTCGCGAAGATCCATCAACAAAATTATTCTGCCGGGATTTTTTCTTAGAATTGGTCGGAATAGAATTTTCTTGATAAATGTTCACGAATCATGACCACTAGATTCCAAATCCGTCATAAAAAAAAATTCTGTCCCGAAAATTTTTTTGGGACAGAGTTTTTTTTTATGACTGATTTGGAATCTCGTGGTCATGATTCGCGGAGATCCATCAACGAAATCCTTCTACCGTGATTTTTTCTTAGAATCGATCGGAACGGAATTTCCTTGATAAATGTTCACGAATCATGACCACTAGATTAGAAATCAGTCATAAAAAAAATTCTGTCCCGGGAAATTTTTTGGGACAGAATTTTTTTTATGACTGATTCTGAATCTCGTGGTCATGATTCGCGAAGATCCATCAACAAAATTCCTCTACCATGATTTTTTGCAAAGTGTCCTCTCCAGGCGTCTGTACACCTTTTCAGGCCATCATAGTCCTGTACGCCTCACCCCACCCTAACCCCACCCCTTGCCCCGCCCCTTAACCCGCCCCTTACCACGCCCCTTACTCCGCCCCTAACGCCCCTTACCCCCCCCCCCCCCCCCCCCCCCCCCCCGTTCTCCGGGGCCCCTGTCGGTGGGACCAAAGTGAAAGCAAGTGAAAGCAAAGTGAAAGCAAGTGAAAGCAAGTGAAAGCAAGTGAAAGCAAAGTGAAAGCAAGTGAAAGCAAGTGAAAGCAAAGTGAAAGCAAGTGAAAGCAAAGTGAAAGCAAAGTGAAAGCAAAGTGAAAGCAAGTGAAAGCAAGTGAAAACAAGTGAAAACAAGTGAAAACAAGTCAAGTAAGTCCATCGTAGTCCTGTACGCCTCACAGCACCCTCACCCCGCACCTCACCCCCCCCCCCCCCCCCCCCCCGTTCTCCGGGGCCTCCGTCGGTGGGACCAAAGTGAAAGCAAGTGAAAGCAAAGTGAAAGCAAGTGAAAGCAAAGTGAAAGCAAAGTGAAAGCAGAGTGAAAGCAAGTGAAAGCAAGTGAAAGCAAAGTGAAAGCAAGTGAAAGCAAAGTGAAAGCAAAGTGAAAGCAGAGTGAAAGCAAGTGAAAGCAAGTGAAAGCAAAGTGAAAGCAAGTGAAAGCAAAGTGAAAGCAAAGTGAAAGCAGAGTGAAAGCAAGTGAAAGCAAGTGAAAGCAAGTGAAAGCAAAGTGAAAGCAAGTGAAAGCAAAGTGAAAGCAAAGTGAAAGCAGAGTGAAAGCAAGTGAAAGCAAGTGAAAGCAAAGTGAAAGCAAGTGAAAGCAAAGTGAAAGCAAAGTGAAAGCAGAGTGAAAGCAAGTGAAAGCAAGTGAAAGCAAAGTGAAAGCAAGTGAAAGCAAAGTGAAAGCAAAGTGAAAGCAAGTGAAAGCAAAGTGAAAGCAGAGTGAAAGCAAGTGAAAGCAAAGTGAAAGCAAGTGAAAGCAAAGTGAAAGCAAAGTGAAAGCAAGTGAAAGCAACTGAAAGCAAAGTGAAAGCAAGTGAAAGCAAAGTGAAAGCAAAGTGAAAGCAGAGTGAAAGCAAGTGAAAGCAAGTGAAAGCAAAGTGAAAGCAAGTGAAAGCAAAGTGAAAGCAAAGTGAAAGCAGAGTGAAAGCAAGTGAAAGCAAGTGAAAGCAAAGTGAAAGCAAGTGAAAACAAGTGAAAGCAAAGTGAAAACAAGTGAAAACAAGTGAAAGCAAAGTGAAAGCAAGTGAAAGCAAGTGAAAGCAAAGTGAAAGCAAGTAAAAACAAGTGAAAGCAAAGTGAAAGCAAGTGAAAGCAAGTGAAAGCAAAGTGAAAGCATGTGAAAGCAAGTGAAAGCAAAGTGAAAGCAAGTGAAAACAAGTGAAAGCAAGGTGAAAGCAAGTGAAAACAAGTGAAAGCAAGGTGAAAGCAAGTGAAAGCAAGTGAAAGCAAAGTGAAAGCAAGTGACAACAAGTGAAAGCAAGGTGAAAGCAACTGAAAACAAGTGAAAGCAAGGTGAAAGCAAGTGATAGCAAGTGAAAGCAAGTCTCCATGTGTGTCTCAGATGTATTTCTTTCAATTTCTTTGAAGATTTTATATTTTTTGGCATTTTTCATGGGTAAAAGCCTTTTTTTTTTAGGAAATTTCAGTTTTTCGTGAATATCTCCGGTTCTATCAGTCGTAGCAGCTCGGAATCAGTCTCAAATGAAAGATGAGCTCATTTCTCGTCGATTTATGGGGTTTTCAATTGGAAAATATCATTTTTTGGAATAGTTATAGGTCAAAAACTGTTTTACAAGACTGTTTCACAAAAATGCCCATAAATATCTTAAAAATCGATATTTGTGAATTGGAAACACCATGAATCGATGGCAAATGATCTCACCTTTCACCTCCATTCGGAATTTTTACGCTACGACGAATAGAACCGAAGATATCCTCAAAAAACAGAAAATTAAGAAAAAAGGGAAGGCTTTTCCCCTCTAAAGTGCTCAACAAAGTAAAAATTGCCAATAATTCGAGAAAATTAATTGCGGCACTCGTTTTTCGCCTAAAATTTCCTCAGCTTTCCAATGGAATCATCAAAATCGATCCAACGCAAATATTTCTATTAATTTTGAGAGTTTTCCATAGAGGAGAGTGGGGCGAAATGGACACAGTAATAGAACGATCAGAGATGGATTCTTTCTGATGATTCTATCGAAAAGCTGAGAAAATTTTAGTCAGAAAACCATTGTCGGATGACTTTTTTCCGCTTCCGTTGAAGATTCCATATTTTTTGGCATTTTTCATGGGTGAAAGCCTCTTTTTTTTTGGAAATCTTCAATTTTTTGTGAATATCTCTGGTTCTATCAGTCGTAGCAATTCGCGGTTGGTCTCAAATGAAAGATGAGCTCATTTCCCGTCGATTTATAGGGTTTTTAATTGAAAAATATCATTTTTTGGGATGGTTATAGGTCAAAAACTGTTTTACAAAGCTGTTCCACAAAAATGCCCGTAAATCCTTCAAAAATCGATATTTTTCGATTGAAAACCCCATGAATCGATAGCAAATGATCTCACCTTTCTCCTCCATTCAGAATTTTTACGCTACGACGAATAGAACCGGAGATATCCTCAAAAAACAGAAAATCAAGAAAAAAGGGAAGGCTTTTCCCCTCCAAAGTGCTCAAAAAAGTCAAAATCGTCAATAATTCGAGAAAATTAATTGCGGCACTTGTTTCCCGTCTAAAATTTCCTCAGCTTTCCAATGGAATCATCAAAATCGATCCACCGCCAATATTTCTATTAATTTTGAGAGTTTTCCATAGAGGAGAGTGGGGCAAAATGGACACTGTAATAGAACGGTTAGAGATAGATTCTTCCTGATGATTCTATCGGAGAACTGAGGGAATTTTAGCCGGAAAATTAGTGTCGGATGTATTTTTTCCGATTTCTTCGAAGATTCTATATTTTTTGGCATTTTTTATGGGTAAAAAGCATTTCTTTTTTTGGAAAATTTCAGCTTTTTGTGAATATTTCTGGTTCTATTAGTCGTAGCGATTCGGGGTCGGTCTCAAAAGAAAGATGAGCTCATTTCCCATCTGTTTAAGGGGTTTTGAATTGAAAAATATTATTTTTTAGGATAGTTATGGGTCAAAAACTGTTTCACAAAGCTGTTTCACAAAAATGCCCATAAATCCCTTGAAAATCGATATTTTTCAATTGAAAACCTCATGAATCGATGGCAAATGATCTCACCTTTCACCTCCATTCGGAATTTTTACGATAGGACGAATAGAACTGAAGATATCCTCAAAAAACAGGAAATTAAGAAAAAAGGGAAGGCTTTTCCCCTCTAAAGTGCTCAAAAAAGTCAAAATCGTCAATAATTCGAGAAAATTAATTGCGGCACTTGTTTCCCGTCTAAAATTTCCTCAGCTTTCCAATGGAATCATCAAAATCGATCCACCGCTGATATTTCTATCAATTTTGAGAGCTTTCCATCGAGGAGAGTGGGGCAAAAGGGACACTGTAATAGAACGGTCAGAGATAGATTCTTTCTGATGATTCCATTGAAAAGCTGAGGAAATTTCAGCTGGAAAACCATTGTCGGATGACTTTTTTCCGCTTCCGTTGAAGATTCCATATTTTTTGGCATTTTCCATGGGTGAAAGCCTCTGTTAAAAATCATGGCAAATTTCTTGCCCTGACCTTTACGGGAGGAAACCCGATGCAACTCGCCGTGGCTTCCTCGATGATTTTCTCCTTGTAGTGGACTGTATTTTTTGGGATGACTTACTCTTTTGTAGGATTAGGATATTTCTCAGTGGAGGGATTTTAGTGGATTTTCACAATGATACGGAACACGTGAATTATATAAAAATATATAAACTCTTTAATGATTTGACTAGAATACACTCTTTGATACTTTGACCGCACTGATTCTAGATATTGTCTCTTGGTGATAATTGTCTCTATGATTTATTGTCTGTTCGATAATTGTCTCTAGTTTCTCATGATTAATTCACACTTTGCACACTGCATTTAATACCGGGCGTAAATCGTTATTAAACCGTTATGCCGATCACTCACTCGATCCTCAACTCAGCGGATTGACCGGTTCTATCGAACCTTTCCTATTATCTATCGACTAGGCGTCAATTCCGCGATAGTGGCTTGATAATTATGAAGATCATGATGATCTTCATTTGATGAGTTTCACACGCCAAGGCTCGCCCGTTGGCGGCTACCGTTGGTAGAACTTGACTCGTTGAGTTCCACGCGACGAGTAGAACTTGAGTCGATGATGTCCACGTAACGAGTAGAAGGATTTGTGGGACCACGCCGGTGTGATCCCCCAAATTACCCCTGGTGTCGATATCGATAAGTATCTCATTTTGATTGACCTCCTGATCCCGCGGTAATTCAGATCAGTCGGTAATTTTAGCTGCTTTTTTAACATACCGCCCGCCGTCGACGAACCCCTGGAGGCGACCTAGTAATTGTTGTTGCTCTTCAAGGTGTTGCCAACTTCTCGTGACAGGTTTGCGGTATCAGTGACTCTTGCTGATGTTCTCGTGCTGGTTTTCTCTGATAGCTGTCTCGTTCACAATCTGCTGGGCTGATGCTGTTGATGCAGTATCTCCAGATTGCATGATACTGTTGGTCTCAATGATTCTTGGAATTTCTGTAATGAGATAAGATAATTAGTTTCTATGATAATGACTCTTATTTCTCTGCTAACGGGTTGTAAGGTCGTCTAGCTTGGAAATACTCGTTGTAGAAGCTCGTCTTGATTCACTACAGGATTCCGGGAACTTGATGATTCTTCTCGATGATCTCGTACTCTGTGATGACTTAATGACGTTGCCCGTCATTGATGATGATGAAATCTCTTCTGGATGATGTTAAATTCATGTACGATTTTTGGTACTTCGTGCATATAATTTTCTCATGTCCTTGAGCTCGATACTTTTCTCAATGATGACTCCATAGGCGTTGTGTTCTCGTCAGAGCCGGATTACTCCGATCCGTTTCCAAGGACCATGTTAAAATCTTGCAATTTTTGTTGTTCTTCGAACAGATAATTTTCTCTCTGATACTCCCACTCTTTGATTACTCTATAGGATGTTGGTTCGTGGTGCCGCCCGCCATGAGCGACGTCTGGACCTCAGTTGAATGACTCTTGATGATAATCGATGATTAATTCTCGATGAATGTCTGAATATCGGACGATATTCTCCGTTGATGATACTTGATTTTAATTCTCTCAACTCTTCATACATCATTTAATAATGGGCGTAAATCATTATTAAACTAGTATGTGATAACACACTCGTTTCTCTACTCAGTGAATCTGACTCGTTCTCTCGAACTTTCCTATTGTCTATCGACTAGGCGTCAGTTCCACATTGCTGCTTGATGATTCCATTGACATTGGATATGTCAAGGTCTTGATGTGTTTTCTCAGGTGATTCGTCTCATAATGATTGCACTCTTGCTTCATTGGATATATCTGCAATTCCATGTCATTGAAGATTTATAGCTGTCCACCTGAGTAATTGATATGGTTGGATGCTGAAGATTCTCTCGCTGATTTAATATCACTAGTGATGATTGATGACTAAATTTTCTCATCTCGTTGTGTCTTGATTTGTCATCGATCTCATGATGACTCCTCAGTTTTTGATGATGCTGGATTGATTGAATGCCTTTGCTTGGAACTCATGAACTTCAGCTTGTTCGTTCCATTAATTGTTGCTAGCTTTAGGCGATGATCTCTTCTCAAGTTTTGTCATGACAATGAATGACTCGATGATGATGTTCTTCTCAATGCTGTTGGTGAATGATTGCTTCATGTTTGCAATAGAATCCCGCCCACCATGCAGAGACTGCGCATTTCTCTGATGAGGGATTCTTCATTGCATCTGCCTTCGAGGATGTCGTTCACGTCGTTTGCAGGGTTCGCGACTCCCTGAAAATTCGGTGTTCTTCCTCCTCTTCAGGTTGTACAATGATGTTCACTCTGCTACTGATGATTGGCTTGATAACTGGATCCTTTGATGATTCCTGTTATCGATGATGATGTTGAACTCGTTGAATGATTACTGGTACTCGTAACCTCTGATGATGAAGAAAACTCGCTGATTGATGATTTGTTCAATATCCTCTGGTGCGTTGAACTCTCTGATGGATATTGAGTTTTTGGTCGTTCAATTCCTCTGGAACTAGACGTTACTCTCGATCGCCGGGTTGTAAGGCCGGTCTTACAAGAGAATAGCCATCACTCTTCCGTTGGTGATGACGATGATGACTCTGATGACCAGTTTCGATGATAATGATTTTTGATTACTCTGCTACTGGTCCAATTCCTCTTGATGTTGATTTCTGATGGATCTGATGAACTCAAGCTGTTTCATCTCCACTGTAGCCTGTAACATATCACTAAATGTTTGCAATATAATATTTACATTTAAATGATTTTATGTCACTAGGTGTTGATGTTAATGATGGATTAACTCGATTCTGCTACTATTGTTCTTGATAATTAATTTGGATGTTTTGAATTAAATCTCAAATTAAATGCTTGCATTTGTATAAAACATCTTCTGTCAAAATCGCAGATGTTTTGATAATTATACTGTTGCATCTCCGATAGATTTCTCGTGATAATTATTAAATTGAATTAATTGTTCATCAATAAATTCTCTAATTTAATTAATGATGATTAATCTCTCACGTGATATTATTAATGCAACCGATGCATCTTGTAAATTTCTCTCAATGATAAACATTTTAACTCTTTGTTGTGTTGGATGCGTCCCCCACTCTCACGCATAGATTATTTTCTCAATTGTCAAACGCGATAAATGCATTGTTCTCTAATGTTAATTTTTCTTCAATTAATTTGATTAATTTAATTCTCCAGTCTTCTCCAGATTCTGCCTCTGCTGCTTCCGAAGTTCTCTGCCTTGTTAATTAAATAAATTAAATTACTTATCTCAGAATTGAAGAAATCCATTAAGTTGTTGTTGTACTCTGGGCAATTTGAATTGCCCGCGCTATCGTTTTCAGTGAGATGTAGCCTCAGTGCCGCTCTCGCTGCTCGTCTGGTGTAAGTGGGCGCGGCCTCAGTCCCCTCTGCTTCTCCGCTTCGGTGACTCTCGATGATGTTCGCTGCTGCTCGGGCGCGTGACGTCAAACGCGTCACTGATGTTCACTGATGGTGGGGATGATGATTGTCTTTCTCACTCGCATTGCCGAAGTTACGCGATTATTTCCGACCGAACTTCGTCTCTACTCAGAAATCCCGCGATCGCGATGTAAACAACTCAACACTCAATGTTTTGATCGCGATACACTGTCTCTATTGCTTGAAGGAGAAAAAAACCCGAATGTTTCACTTCTCGAATTTTCGATTAAATTTTATTTCACTCACTGTCTTTCTCTAACACACTTGAGAGAAAGAGATAGATGAAACACTTACTGTTTTTGTCCTTTCTTCACTGATTCTATTGTTCTCGAATAACACTGATTTTATTTTCGAATAACACGTTGAATTTTATTCTCGAATATTCGAATAAAATTCTCTCTTTAATTCACTCGATTTTACACGAAATAAATTATTGATTTTATACTCGAATTTCTATGCTAAGTGTCTCGTGTATTTCGAAGATAATTTTCACTCGCGATTAATTCACTCAGTTTCCATTGTTATGGGATTAGGGATTAAGATGGATGTTTTGATGAATTTCAGATGGATAAACTTCTCGATTTTATCTCCAAAATAATTCCCGTTACTTGCACGTTTCTCGAAGAATAATTCAATAATTGTAATTTTCACAATTATTCTCTGATGCACTGCTCCACTGAGATAACTCTACTCTAGGCTGATGTACTGCTGTTGTTCACTTTCTCGAAACCGGATCACTCTGATCCGGCTCGAAGGACCATGTTAAAAATCTTGCATTTTTACATGTCCTTCGGATGGATGAATTTCTCTTGGTTCCATAGGCACTGGTTCTGTGATTCTTGCTCTGAGCCGGATCACTCTGATCCGGCTCGAAGGACCATGTTAAAAATCATGGCAAATTTCTTGCCCTGACCTTTACGGGAGGAAACCCGATGCAACTCGCCGTGGCTTCCTCGATGATTTTCTCCTTGTAGTGGACTGTATTTTTTGGGATGACTTACTCTTTTGTAGGATTAGGATATTTCTCAGTGGAGGGATTTTAGTGGATTTTCACAATGATACGGAACACGTGAATTATATAAAAATATATAAACTCTTTAATGATTTGACTAGAATACACTCTTTGATACTTTGACCGCACTGATTCTAGATATTGTCTCTTGGTGATAATTGTCTCTATGATTTATTGTCTGTTCGATAATTGTCTCTAGTTTCTCATGATTAATTCACACTTTGCACACTGCATTTAATACCGGGCGTAAATCGTTATTAAACCGTTATGCCGATCACTCACTCGATCCTCAACTCAGCGGATTGACCGGTTCTATCGAACCTTTCCTATTATCTATCGACTAGGCGTCAATTCCGCGATAGTGGCTTGATAATTATGAAGATCATGATGATCTTCATTTGATGAGTTTCACACGCCAAGGCTCGCCCGTTGGCGGCTACCGTTGGTAGAACTTGACTCGTTGAGTTCCACGCGACGAGTAGAACTTGAGTCGATGATGTCCACGTAACGAGTAGAAGGATTTGTGGGACCACGCCGGTGTGATCCCCCAAATTACCCCTGGTGTCGATATCGATAAGTATCTCATTTTGATTGACCTCCTGATCCCGCGGTAATTCAGATCAGTCGGTAATTTTAGCTGCTTTTTTAACACCTCTTTTTTTTTGGAAATCTTCAATTTTTTGTGAATATCTCTGGTTCTATCAGTCGTAGCAATTCGCGGTTGGTCTCAAATGAAAGATGAGCTCATTTCCCGTCGATTTATAGGGTTTTTAATTGAAAAATATCATTTTTTGGGATGGTTATAGGTCAAAAACTGTTTTACAAAGCTGTTCCACAAAAAGGCCCATAAATCCTTCAAAAATCGATATTTTTCAATTGAAAACCCCATGAATCGATAGCAAATGATCTCACCTTTCTCCTCCATTCGGAATTTTCACGCTACGACGAATAGAACCGGAGATATCCTCAAAAAACAGAAAATCAAGAAAAAAGGGAAGGCTTTTCCCCTCTGAAGTGCTCAAAAAAGTCAAAATCGTCAATAATTCGAGAAAATTAATTGCGGCACTTGTTTCCCGTCTAAAATTTCCTCAGCTTTCCAATGGAATCATCAAAATCAATCCACCGCCAATATTTCTATCAATTTTGAGAGTTTTCCATAGAGGAGAGTGGGGCAAAATGGACACTGTAATAGAACGGTTAGAGATAGATCTTTCCTGATGATTCTATCGGAAAGCTGAGGAAATTTTAGCCCGAAAATTAGTGTCGGATGTATTTTTTCCGATTTCTTCGAAGATTCTATATTTTTTGGCATTTTTTATGGGTAAAAGCCTTTCCTTTTTTGGAAAATTTCAGCTTTTTGTGAATATCTCTGGTTCTATTAGTCCTAGCGATTCAGGGTCGGTCTCAAAAGAAAGATGAGCTCATTTCCCATCTATTTATGGGAATTTGAATTGAAAAATATCATTTTTTAGGATAGTTATAGGTCAAAAACTCTTTTACAAAGCTGTTTCACAAAAATGCCCATAAATCCTTCAAAAATCGATATTTTTCAATTGAAAACCCCATGAATCGATAGCAAATGATCTCACCTTTCTCCTCCATTCGGAATTTTCACGCTACGACGAATAGAACCGGAGATATCCTCAAAAAACAGAAAATTAAGGAAAAAGGGAAGGCTTTTCCTCTCTAAAGTGCTCAAAAAACTCGTAGACCTTCAGAAGTCATCGTAGACCTTTAAAAACCTATCGTAGACCTTCAAAAACTCATCCTAGACCTTTAGAACTCATCCTAGACCATTAGAACTCATCCCAGACCTGTAGAACTCGTCGTAGACTTTGAGAAGTCATCGTAGACCTTTAAAAGCTCATCCTAGACCTTTAAAAATTCATCCTAGACCTTTAGAACTCACCCTAGACCTTCAGAACTCATTGTAGACCTGTAGAAGTCATCGTAGACCTTTAGAAGTCATCGTAAGTCGTTTAAAACTCAACGTAGACCTTTTAAAATTTATCCTAGAGCTTAAGAAGTCATCCTAGACCTTTAGAACTCATCCTAGACCTTTAGAACTCATCGTAGACCTTTGGAAGTCATCGTAGACTTTTAGAAGTCATCGTAGACCTTCAGAAGTCATCGTAGACCTTTAAAAACTCATCCTAGACCTTTTCAAATTCATCCTAGACCTTTAGAACTCATCATAGACCTTTAGAAGTCATCGTAGACCTTTAGAAGTCATCGTGGACCTTTAAAAAACTATCGTAGACCTTTAAAAACTCATCCTAGACCTTCAGAACTCAGCCTAGACCTTTAGAACTCACCCTAGACCTGTAGATTTCATTATAGACCTGTAGAAGTCATCGTAGACCTTTAGAAGCCATCGTAAACCTTCAAAATCTCATGGTAGACCTTTTAAAAGTTGTCCTAGACCTTTAGAACTCATCGTAGGCTTTTAGAAGTCATCGTAGACCTTCACAAGTCATCGTAGACGCTTAAGAGTCATCGTAGACCTTTCGAAGTCATCGTAGACCTTCAAAAACTCATCGTAGACCTTTGAAAACTCATCCTAGACCTTTAGAACTCGTCGTAGACCTTTAGAAGTCATCGTAGACCTTTAAAAACTCATCCTGGACGTTTAAAAATTCATCCTAGACCTTCAGAACTCACCCGAGACCTGTAGAACTCATTCTAGACCTTTAGAACTCGTCGAAGACTTCTAGAAGTCCTTGTAGACCTTTACAAACTCATCCTAGACCTTTACAACTCATCCTAGACCTTTAGAACTCATCCTAGACCTTTAGAACTCACCCTATCCCTTTATAACTCATCGTAGTCCTTTACGCCCGCCCCTACCCCCCCCCCCCCCCCCCCCCCGTTAGGGAGGACCCACATCGGTGGAAAATTTTTGGGACAGAATTTTTTTTTATGACTGATTCGGAATCTCGTGGCCATGATTCGCGAAGATTCATCAACGAAATTCCTCTAGCAGGATTCTTTCTCAAAATGTGTCGAAATGGATTTTTTGTGAAGAATGTCCACGAATCATGACCGATAGATACCAAATCCGTCATAAAAAAAAATTTTGTCCCAAAAAATTTCTCGGGACAGAATTTTTTTTTATGACTGATTCGGAATCTCGTGGTCATGATTCGCGAAGATCCATCAACGAAATCCTTCTACCGTGATTTTTTTTTAGAATCCATCGGAACGGAATTTCCTTGATAAATGTTCACGAATCATGACTACTGGATTCCAAATCAGTCATAAAAAAAAATTCTGTCCCGGAAAATTTTTTGGGACAGAATTTTTTTTTATGACGGATTTGGAATCTCGTGGTCATGATTCGCGAAGATCCATCAACAAAATTATTCTGCCGGGATTTTTTCTTAGAATTGGTCGGAATAGAATTTTCTTGATAAATGTTCACGAATCATGACCACTAGATTCCAAATCCGTCATAAAAAAAAATTCTGTCCCGAAAATTTTTTTGGGACAGAGTTTTTTTTTATGACTGATTTGGAATCTCGTGGTCATGATTCGCGGAGATCCATCAACGAAATCCTTCTACCGTGATTTTTTCTTAGAATCGATCGGAACGGAATTTCCTTGATAAATGTTCACGAATCATGACCACTAGATTAGAAATCAGTCATAAAAAAAATTCTGTCCCGGGAAATTTTTTGGGACAGAATTTTTTTTATGACTGATTCTGAATCTCGTGGTCATGATTCGCGAAGATCCATCAACAAAATTCCTCTACCATGATTTTTTGCAAAGTGTCCTCTCCAGGCGTCTGTACACCTTTTCAGGCCATCATAGTCCTGTACGCCTCACCCCACCCTAACCCCACCCCTTGCCCCGCCCCTTAACCCGCCCCTTACCACGCCCCTTACTCCGCCCCTAACGCCCCTTACCCCCCCCCCCCCCCCCCCCCCCCCCCCCCGTTCTCCGGGGCCCCTGTCGGTGGGACCAAAGTGAAAGCAAGTGAAAGCAAAGTGAAAGCAAGTGAAAGCAAGTGAAAGCAAGTGAAAGCAAAGTGAAAGCAAGTGAAAGCAAGTGAAAGCAAAGTGAAAGCAAGTGAAAGCAAAGTGAAAGCAAAGTGAAAGCAAAGTGAAAGCAAGTGAAAGCAAGTGAAAACAAGTGAAAACAAGTGAAAACAAGTCAAGTAAGTCCATCGTAGTCCTGTACGCCTCACAGCACCCTCACCCCGCACCTCACCCCCCCCCCCCCCCCCCCGTTCTCCGGGGCCTCCGTCGGTGGGACCAAAGTGAAAGCAAGTGAAAGCAAAGTGAAAGCAAGTGAAAGCAAAGTGAAAGCAAAGTGAAAGCAGAGTGAAAGCAAGTGAAAGCAAGTGAAAGCAAAGTGAAAGCAAGTGAAAGCAAAGTGAAAGCAAAGTGAAAGCAGAGTGAAAGCAAGTGAAAGCAAGTGAAAGCAAAGTGAAAGCAAGTGAAAGCAAAGTGAAAGCAAAGTGAAAGCAGAGTGAAAGCAAGTGAAAGCAAGTGAAAGCAAGTGAAAGCAAAGTGAAAGCAAGTGAAAGCAAAGTGAAAGCAAAGTGAAAGCAGAGTGAAAGCAAGTGAAAGCAAGTGAAAGCAAAGTGAAAGCAAGTGAAAGCAAAGTGAAAGCAAAGTGAAAGCAGAGTGAAAGCAAGTGAAAGCAAGTGAAAGCAAAGTGAAAGCAAGTGAAAGCAAAGTGAAAGCAAAGTGAAAGCAAGTGAAAGCAAAGTGAAAGCAGAGTGAAAGCAAGTGAAAGCAAAGTGAAAGCAAGTGAAAGCAAAGTGAAAGCAAAGTGAAAGCAAGTGAAAGCAACTGAAAGCAAAGTGAAAGCAAGTGAAAGCAAAGTGAAAGCAAAGTGAAAGCAGAGTGAAAGCAAGTGAAAGCAAGTGAAAGCAAAGTGAAAGCAAGTGAAAGCAAAGTGAAAGCAAAGTGAAAGCAGAGTGAAAGCAAGTGAAAGCAAGTGAAAGCAAAGTGAAAGCAAGTGAAAACAAGTGAAAGCAAAGTGAAAACAAGTGAAAACAAGTGAAAGCAAAGTGAAAGCAAGTGAAAGCAAGTGAAAGCAAAGTGAAAGCAAGTAAAAACAAGTGAAAGCAAAGTGAAAGCAAGTGAAAGCAAGTGAAAGCAAAGTGAAAGCATGTGAAAGCAAGTGAAAGCAAAGTGAAAGCAAGTGAAAACAAGTGAAAGCAAGGTGAAAGCAAGTGAAAACAAGTGAAAGCAAGGTGAAAGCAAGTGAAAGCAAGTGAAAGCAAAGTGAAAGCAAGTGACAACAAGTGAAAGCAAGGTGAAAGCAACTGAAAACAAGTGAAAGCAAGGTGAAAGCAAGTGATAGCAAGTGAAAGCAAGTCTCCATGTGTGTCTCAGATGTATTTCTTTCAATTTCTTTGAAGATTTTATATTTTTTGGCATTTTTCATGGGTAAAAGCCTTTTTTTTTTAGGAAATTTCAGTTTTTCGTGAATATCTCCGGTTCTATCAGTCGTAGCAGCTCGGAATCAGTCTCAAATGAAAGATGAGCTCATTTCTCGTCGATTTATGGGGTTTTCAATTGGAAAATATCATTTTTTGGAATAGTTATAGGTCAAAAACTGTTTTACAAGACTGTTTCACAAAAATGCCCATAAATATCTTAAAAATCGATATTTGTGAATTGGAAACACCATGAATCGATGGCAAATGATCTCACCTTTCACCTCCATTCGGAATTTTTACGCTACGACGAATAGAACCGAAGATATCCTCAAAAAACAGAAAATTAAGAAAAAAGGGAAGGCTTTTCCCCTCTAAAGTGCTCAACAAAGTAAAAATTGCCAATAATTCGAGAAAATTAATTGCGGCACTCGTTTTTCGCCTAAAATTTCCTCAGCTTTCCAATGGAATCATCAAAATCGATCCAACGCAAATATTTCTATTAATTTTGAGAGTTTTCCATAGAGGAGAGTGGGGCGAAATGGACACAGTAATAGAACGATCAGAGATGGATTCTTTCTGATGATTCTATCGAAAAGCTGAGAAAATTTTAGTCAGAAAACCATTGTCGGATGACTTTTTTCCGCTTCCGTTGAAGATTCCATATTTTTTGGCATTTTTCATGGGTGAAAGCCTCTTTTTTTTTGGAAATCTTCAATTTTTTGTGAATATCTCTGGTTCTATCAGTCGTAGCAATTCGCGGTTGGTCTCAAATGAAAGATGAGCTCATTTCCCGTCGATTTATAGGGTTTTTAATTGAAAAATATCATTTTTTGGGATGGTTATAGGTCAAAAACTGTTTTACAAAGCTGTTCCACAAAAATGCCCGTAAATCCTTCAAAAATCGATATTTTTCGATTGAAAACCCCATGAATCGATAGCAAATGATCTCACCTTTCTCCTCCATTCAGAATTTTTACGCTACGACGAATAGAACCGGAGATATCCTCAAAAAACAGAAAATCAAGAAAAAAGGGAAGGCTTTTCCCCTCCAAAGTGCTCAAAAAAGTCAAAATCGTCAATAATTCGAGAAAATTAATTGCGGCACTTGTTTCCCGTCTAAAATTTCCTCAGCTTTCCAATGGAATCATCAAAATCGATCCACCGCCAATATTTCTATTAATTTTGAGAGTTTTCCATAGAGGAGAGTGGGGCAAAATGGACACTGTAATAGAACGGTTAGAGATAGATTCTTCCTGATGATTCTATCGGAGAACTGAGGGAATTTTAGCCGGAAAATTAGTGTCGGATGTATTTTTTCCGATTTCTTCGAAGATTCTATATTTTTTGGCATTTTTTATGGGTAAAAAGCATTTCTTTTTTTGGAAAATTTCAGCTTTTTGTGAATATTTCTGGTTCTATTAGTCGTAGCGATTCGGGGTCGGTCTCAAAAGAAAGATGAGCTCATTTCCCATCTGTTTAAGGGGTTTTGAATTGAAAAATATTATTTTTTAGGATAGTTATGGGTCAAAAACTGTTTCACAAAGCTGTTTCACAAAAATGCCCATAAATCCCTTGAAAATCGATATTTTTCAATTGAAAACCTCATGAATCGATGGCAAATGATCTCACCTTTCACCTCCATTCGGAATTTTTACGATAGGACGAATAGAACTGAAGATATCCTCAAAAAACAGGAAATTAAGAAAAAAGGGAAGGCTTTTCCCCTCTAAAGTGCTCAAAAAAGTCAAAATCGTCAATAATTCGAGAAAATTAATTGCGGCACTTGTTTCCCGTCTAAAATTTCCTCAGCTTTCCAATGGAATCATCAAAATCGATCCACCGCTGATATTTCTATCAATTTTGAGAGCTTTCCATCGAGGAGAGTGGGGCAAAAGGGACACTGTAATAGAACGGTCAGAGATAGATTCTTTCTGATGATTCCATTGAAAAGCTGAGGAAATTTCAGCTGGAAAACCATTGTCGGATGACTTTTTTCCGCTTCCGTTGAAGATTCCATATTTTTTGGCATTTTCCATGGGTGAAAGCCTCTGTTAAAAATCATGGCAAATTTCTTGCCCTGACCTTTACGGGAGGAAACCCGATGCAACTCGCCGTGGCTTCCTCGATGATTTTCTCCTTGTAGTGGACTGTATTTTTTGGGATGACTTACTCTTTTGTAGGATTAGGATATTTCTCAGTGGAGGGATTTTAGTGGATTTTCACAATGATACGGAACACGTGAATTATATAAAAATATATAAACTCTTTAATGATTTGACTAGAATACACTCTTTGATACTTTGACCGCACTGATTCTAGATATTGTCTCTTGGTGATAATTGTCTCTATGATTTATTGTCTGTTCGATAATTGTCTCTAGTTTCTCATGATTAATTCACACTTTGCACACTGCATTTAATACCGGGCGTAAATCGTTATTAAACCGTTATGCCGATCACTCACTCGATCCTCAACTCAGCGGATTGACCGGTTCTATCGAACCTTTCCTATTATCTATCGACTAGGCGTCAATTCCGCGATAGTGGCTTGATAATTATGAAGATCATGATGATCTTCATTTGATGAGTTTCACACGCCAAGGCTCGCCCGTTGGCGGCTACCGTTGGTAGAACTTGACTCGTTGAGTTCCACGCGACGAGTAGAACTTGAGTCGATGATGTCCACGTAACGAGTAGAAGGATTTGTGGGACCACGCCGGTGTGATCCCCCAAATTACCCCTGGTGTCGATATCGATAAGTATCTCATTTTGATTGACCTCCTGATCCCGCGGTAATTCAGATCAGTCGGTAATTTTAGCTGCTTTTTTAACATACCGCCCGCCGTCGACGAACCCCTGGAGGCGACCTAGTAATTGTTGTTGCTCTTCAAGGTGTTGCCAACTTCTCGTGACAGGTTTGCGGTATCAGTGACTCTTGCTGATGTTCTCGTGCTGGTTTTCTCTGATAGCTGTCTCGTTCACAATCTGCTGGGCTGATGCTGTTGATGCAGTATCTCCAGATTGCATGATACTGTTGGTCTCAATGATTCTTGGAATTTCTGTAATGAGATAAGATAATTAGTTTCTATGATAATGACTCTTATTTCTCTGCTAACGGGTTGTAAGGTCGTCTAGCTTGGAAATACTCGTTGTAGAAGCTCGTCTTGATTCACTACAGGATTCCGGGAACTTGATGATTCTTCTCGATGATCTCGTACTCTGTGATGACTTAATGACGTTGCCCGTCATTGATGATGATGAAATCTCTTCTGGATGATGTTAAATTCATGTACGATTTTTGGTACTTCGTGCATATAATTTTCTCATGTCCTTGAGCTCGATACTTTTCTCAATGATGACTCCATAGGCGTTGTGTTCTCGTCAGAGCCGGATTACTCCGATCCGTTTCCAAGGACCATGTTAAAATCTTGCAATTTTTGTTGTTCTTCGAACAGATAATTTTCTCTCTGATACTCCCACTCTTTGATTACTCTATAGGATGTTGGTTCGTGGTGCCGCCCGCCATGAGCGACGTCTGGACCTCAGTTGAATGACTCTTGATGATAATCGATGATTAATTCTCGATGAATGTCTGAATATCGGACGATATTCTCCGTTGATGATACTTGATTTTAATTCTCTCAACTCTTCATACATCATTTAATAATGGGCGTAAATCATTATTAAACTAGTATGTGATAACACACTCGTTTCTCTACTCAGTGAATCTGACTCGTTCTCTCGAACTTTCCTATTGTCTATCGACTAGGCGTCAGTTCCACATTGCTGCTTGATGATTCCATTGACATTGGATATGTCAAGGTCTTGATGTGTTTTCTCAGGTGATTCGTCTCATAATGATTGCACTCTTGCTTCATTGGATATATCTGCAATTCCATGTCATTGAAGATTTATAGCTGTCCACCTGAGTAATTGATATGGTTGGATGCTGAAGATTCTCTCGCTGATTTAATATCACTAGTGATGATTGATGACTAAATTTTCTCATCTCGTTGTGTCTTGATTTGTCATCGATCTCATGATGACTCCTCAGTTTTTGATGATGCTGGATTGATTGAATGCCTTTGCTTGGAACTCATGAACTTCAGCTTGTTCGTTCCATTAATTGTTGCTAGCTTTAGGCGATGATCTCTTCTCAAGTTTTGTCATGACAATGAATGACTCGATGATGATGTTCTTCTCAATGCTGTTGGTGAATGATTGCTTCATGTTTGCAATAGAATCCCGCCCACCATGCAGAGACTGCGCATTTCTCTGATGAGGGATTCTTCATTGCATCTGCCTTCGAGGATGTCGTTCACGTCGTTTGCAGGGTTCGCGACTCCCTGAAAATTCGGTGTTCTTCCTCCTCTTCAGGTTGTACAATGATGTTCACTCTGCTACTGATGATTGGCTTGATAACTGGATCCTTTGATGATTCCTGTTATCGATGATGATGTTGAACTCGTTGAATGATTACTGGTACTCGTAACCTCTGATGATGAAGAAAACTCGCTGATTGATGATTTGTTCAATATCCTCTGGTGCGTTGAACTCTCTGATGGATATTGAGTTTTTGGTCGTTCAATTCCTCTGGAACTAGACGTTACTCTCGATCGCCGGGTTGTAAGGCCGGTCTTACAAGAGAATAGCCATCACTCTTCCGTTGGTGATGACGATGATGACTCTGATGACCAGTTTCGATGATAATGATTTTTGATTACTCTGCTACTGGTCCAATTCCTCTTGATGTTGATTTCTGATGGATCTGATGAACTCAAGCTGTTTCATCTCCACTGTAGCCTGTAACATATCACTAAATGTTTGCAATATAATATTTACATTTAAATGATTTTATGTCACTAGGTGTTGATGTTAATGATGGATTAACTCGATTCTGCTACTATTGTTCTTGATAATTAATTTGGATGTTTTGAATTAAATCTCAAATTAAATGCTTGCATTTGTATAAAACATCTTCTGTCAAAATCGCAGATGTTTTGATAATTATACTGTTGCATCTCCGATAGATTTCTCGTGATAATTATTAAATTGAATTAATTGTTCATCAATAAATTCTCTAATTTAATTAATGATGATTAATCTCTCACGTGATATTATTAATGCAACCGATGCATCTTGTAAATTTCTCTCAATGATAAACATTTTAACTCTTTGTTGTGTTGGATGCGTCCCCCACTCTCACGCATAGATTATTTTCTCAATTGTCAAACGCGATAAATGCATTGTTCTCTAATGTTAATTTTTCTTCAATTAATTTGATTAATTTAATTCTCCAGTCTTCTCCAGATTCTGCCTCTGCTGCTTCCGAAGTTCTCTGCCTTGTTAATTAAATAAATTAAATTACTTATCTCAGAATTGAAGAAATCCATTAAGTTGTTGTTGTACTCTGGGCAATTTGAATTGCCCGCGCTATCGTTTTCAGTGAGATGTAGCCTCAGTGCCGCTCTCGCTGCTCGTCTGGTGTAAGTGGGCGCGGCCTCAGTCCCCTCTGCTTCTCCGCTTCGGTGACTCTCGATGATGTTCGCTGCTGCTCGGGCGCGTGACGTCAAACGCGTCACTGATGTTCACTGATGGTGGGGATGATGATTGTCTTTCTCACTCGCATTGCCGAAGTTACGCGATTATTTCCGACCGAACTTCGTCTCTACTCAGAAATCCCGCGATCGCGATGTAAACAACTCAACACTCAATGTTTTGATCGCGATACACTGTCTCTATTGCTTGAAGGAGAAAAAAACCCGAATGTTTCACTTCTCGAATTTTCGATTAAATTTTATTTCACTCACTGTCTTTCTCTAACACACTTGAGAGAAAGAGATAGATGAAACACTTACTGTTTTTGTCCTTTCTTCACTGATTCTATTGTTCTCGAATAACACTGATTTTATTTTCGAATAACACGTTGAATTTTATTCTCGAATATTCGAATAAAATTCTCTCTTTAATTCACTCGATTTTACACGAAATAAATTATTGATTTTATACTCGAATTTCTATGCTAAGTGTCTCGTGTATTTCGAAGATAATTTTCACTCGCGATTAATTCACTCAGTTTCCATTGTTATGGGATTAGGGATTAAGATGGATGTTTTGATGAATTTCAGATGGATAAACTTCTCGATTTTATCTCCAAAATAATTCCCGTTACTTGCACGTTTCTCGAAGAATAATTCAATAATTGTAATTTTCACAATTATTCTCTGATGCACTGCTCCACTGAGATAACTCTACTCTAGGCTGATGTACTGCTGTTGTTCACTTTCTCGAAACCGGATCACTCTGATCCGGCTCGAAGGACCATGTTAAAAATCTTGCATTTTTACATGTCCTTCGGATGGATGAATTTCTCTTGGTTCCATAGGCACTGGTTCTGTGATTCTTGCTCTGAGCCGGATCACTCTGATCCGGCTCGAAGGACCATGTTAAAAATCATGGCAAATTTCTTGCCCTGACCTTTACGGGAGGAAACCCGATGCAACTCGCCGTGGCTTCCTCGATGATTTTCTCCTTGTAGTGGACTGTATTTTTTGGGATGACTTACTCTTTTGTAGGATTAGGATATTTCTCAGTGGAGGGATTTTAGTGGATTTTCACAATGATACGGAACACGTGAATTATATAAAAATATATAAACTCTTTAATGATTTGACTAGAATACACTCTTTGATACTTTGACCGCACTGATTCTAGATATTGTCTCTTGGTGATAATTGTCTCTATGATTTATTGTCTGTTCGATAATTGTCTCTAGTTTCTCATGATTAATTCACACTTTGCACACTGCATTTAATACCGGGCGTAAATCGTTATTAAACCGTTATGCCGATCACTCACTCGATCCTCAACTCAGCGGATTGACCGGTTCTATCGAACCTTTCCTATTATCTATCGACTAGGCGTCAATTCCGCGATAGTGGCTTGATAATTATGAAGATCATGATGATCTTCATTTGATGAGTTTCACACGCCAAGGCTCGCCCGTTGGCGGCTACCGTTGGTAGAACTTGACTCGTTGAGTTCCACGCGACGAGTAGAACTTGAGTCGATGATGTCCACGTAACGAGTAGAAGGATTTGTGGGACCACGCCGGTGTGATCCCCCAAATTACCCCTGGTGTCGATATCGATAAGTATCTCATTTTGATTGACCTCCTGATCCCGCGGTAATTCAGATCAGTCGGTAATTTTAGCTGCTTTTTTAACACCTCTTTTTTTTTGGAAATCTTCAATTTTTTGTGAATATCTCTGGTTCTATCAGTCGTAGCAATTCGCGGTTGGTCTCAAATGAAAGATGAGCTCATTTCCCGTCGATTTATAGGGTTTTTAATTGAAAAATATCATTTTTTGGGATGGTTATAGGTCAAAAACTGTTTTACAAAGCTGTTCCACAAAAAGGCCCATAAATCCTTCAAAAATCGATATTTTTCAATTGAAAACCCCATGAATCGATAGCAAATGATCTCACCTTTCTCCTCCATTCGGAATTTTCACGCTACGACGAATAGAACCGGAGATATCCTCAAAAAACAGAAAATCAAGAAAAAAGGGAAGGCTTTTCCCCTCTGAAGTGCTCAAAAAAGTCAAAATCGTCAATAATTCGAGAAAATTAATTGCGGCACTTGTTTCCCGTCTAAAATTTCCTCAGCTTTCCAATGGAATCATCAAAATCAATCCACCGCCAATATTTCTATCAATTTTGAGAGTTTTCCATAGAGGAGAGTGGGGCAAAATGGACACTGTAATAGAACGGTTAGAGATAGATCTTTCCTGATGATTCTATCGGAAAGCTGAGGAAATTTTAGCCCGAAAATTAGTGTCGGATGTATTTTTTCCGATTTCTTCGAAGATTCTATATTTTTTGGCATTTTTTATGGGTAAAAGCCTTTCCTTTTTTGGAAAATTTCAGCTTTTTGTGAATATCTCTGGTTCTATTAGTCCTAGCGATTCAGGGTCGGTCTCAAAAGAAAGATGAGCTCATTTCCCATCTATTTATGGGAATTTGAATTGAAAAATATCATTTTTTAGGATAGTTATAGGTCAAAAACTCTTTTACAAAGCTGTTTCACAAAAATGCCCATAAATCCTTCAAAAATCGATATTTTTCAATTGAAAACCCCATGAATCGATAGCAAATGATCTCACCTTTCTCCTCCATTCGGAATTTTCACGCTACGACGAATAGAACCGGAGATATCCTCAAAAAACAGAAAATTAAGGAAAAAGGGAAGGCTTTTCCTCTCTAAAGTGCTCAAAAAACTCGTAGACCTTCAGAAGTCATCGTAGACCTTTAAAAACCTATCGTAGACCTTCAAAAACTCATCCTAGACCTTTAGAACTCATCCTAGACCATTAGAACTCATCCCAGACCTGTAGAACTCGTCGTAGACTTTGAGAAGTCATCGTAGACCTTTAAAAGCTCATCCTAGACCTTTAAAAATTCATCCTAGACCTTTAGAACTCACCCTAGACCTTCAGAACTCATTGTAGACCTGTAGAAGTCATCGTAGACCTTTAGAAGTCATCGTAAGTCGTTTAAAACTCAACGTAGACCTTTTAAAATTTATCCTAGAGCTTAAGAAGTCATCCTAGACCTTTAGAACTCATCCTAGACCTTTAGAACTCATCGTAGACCTTTGGAAGTCATCGTAGACTTTTAGAAGTCATCGTAGACCTTCAGAAGTCATCGTAGACCTTTAAAAACTCATCCTAGACCTTTTCAAATTCATCCTAGACCTTTAGAACTCATCATAGACCTTTAGAAGTCATCGTAGACCTTTAGAAGTCATCGTGGACCTTTAAAAAACTATCGTAGACCTTTAAAAACTCATCCTAGACCTTCAGAACTCAGCCTAGACCTTTAGAACTCACCCTAGACCTGTAGATTTCATTATAGACCTGTAGAAGTCATCGTAGACCTTTAGAAGCCATCGTAAACCTTCAAAATCTCATGGTAGACCTTTTAAAAGTTGTCCTAGACCTTTAGAACTCATCGTAGGCTTTTAGAAGTCATCGTAGACCTTCACAAGTCATCGTAGACGCTTAAGAGTCATCGTAGACCTTTCGAAGTCATCGTAGACCTTCAAAAACTCATCGTAGACCTTTGAAAACTCATCCTAGACCTTTAGAACTCGTCGTAGACCTTTAGAAGTCATCGTAGACCTTTAAAAACTCATCCTGGACGTTTAAAAATTCATCCTAGACCTTCAGAACTCACCCGAGACCTGTAGAACTCATTCTAGACCTTTAGAACTCGTCGAAGACTTCTAGAAGTCCTTGTAGACCTTTACAAACTCATCCTAGACCTTTACAACTCATCCTAGACCTTTAGAACTCATCCTAGACCTTTAGAACTCACCCTATCCCTTTATAACTCATCGTAGTCCTTTACGCCCGCCCCTACCCTACCCCCCCCCCCCCCCCCCCCCCCCCCCCCCCCCGTTCTCCGGGGCCCCTGTCGGTGGGACCAAAGTGAAAGCAAGTGAAAGCAAAGTGAAAGCAAGTGAAAGCAAGTGAAAGCAAGTGAAAGCAAAGTGAAAGCAAGTGAAAGCAAGTGAAAGCAAAGTGAAAGCAAGTGAAAGCAAAGTGAAAGCAAAGTGAAAGCAAAGTGAAAGCAAGTGAAAGCAAGTGAAAACAAGTGAAAACAAGTGAAAACAAGTCAAGTAAGTCCATCGTAGTCCTGTACGCCTCACAGCACCCTCACCCCGCACCTCACCCCCCCCCCCCCCCCCCGTTCTCCGGGGCCTCCGTCGGTGGGACCAAAGTGAAAGCAAGTGAAAGCAAAGTGAAAGCAAGTGAAAGCAAAGTGAAAGCAAAGTGAAAGCAGAGTGAAAGCAAGTGAAAGCAAGTGAAAGCAAAGTGAAAGCAAGTGAAAGCAAAGTGAAAGCAAAGTGAAAGCAGAGTGAAAGCAAGTGAAAGCAAGTGAAAGCAAAGTGAAAGCAAGTGAAAGCAAAGTGAAAGCAAAGTGAAAGCAGAGTGAAAGCAAGTGAAAGCAAGTGAAAGCAAGTGAAAGCAAAGTGAAAGCAAGTGAAAGCAAAGTGAAAGCAAAGTGAAAGCAGAGTGAAAGCAAGTGAAAGCAAGTGAAAGCAAAGTGAAAGCAAGTGAAAGCAAAGTGAAAGCAAAGTGAAAGCAGAGTGAAAGCAAGTGAAAGCAAGTGAAAGCAAAGTGAAAGCAAGTGAAAGCAAAGTGAAAGCAAAGTGAAAGCAAGTGAAAGCAAAGTGAAAGCAGAGTGAAAGCAAGTGAAAGCAAAGTGAAAGCAAGTGAAAGCAAAGTGAAAGCAAAGTGAAAGCAAGTGAAAGCAACTGAAAGCAAAGTGAAAGCAAGTGAAAGCAAAGTGAAAGCAAAGTGAAAGCAGAGTGAAAGCAAGTGAAAGCAAGTGAAAGCAAAGTGAAAGCAAGTGAAAGCAAAGTGAAAGCAAAGTGAAAGCAGAGTGAAAGCAAGTGAAAGCAAGTGAAAGCAAAGTGAAAGCAAGTGAAAACAAGTGAAAGCAAAGTGAAAACAAGTGAAAACAAGTGAAAGCAAAGTGAAAGCAAGTGAAAGCAAGTGAAAGCAAAGTGAAAGCAAGTAAAAACAAGTGAAAGCAAAGTGAAAGCAAGTGAAAGCAAGTGAAAGCAAAGTGAAAGCATGTGAAAGCAAGTGAAAGCAAAGTGAAAGCAAGTGAAAACAAGTGAAAGCAAGGTGAAAGCAAGTGAAAACAAGTGAAAGCAAGGTGAAAGCAAGTGAAAGCAAGTGAAAGCAAAGTGAAAGCAAGTGACAACAAGTGAAAGCAAGGTGAAAGCAACTGAAAACAAGTGAAAGCAAGGTGAAAGCAAGTGATAGCAAGTGAAAGCAAGTCTCCATGTGTGTCTCAGATGTATTTCTTTCAATTTCTTTGAAGATTTTATATTTTTTGGCATTTTTCATGGGTAAAAGCCTTTTTTTTTTAGGAAATTTCAGTTTTTCGTGAATATCTCCGGTTCTATCAGTCGTAGCAGCTCGGAATCAGTCTCAAATGAAAGATGAGCTCATTTCTCGTCGATTTATGGGGTTTTCAATTGGAAAATATCATTTTTTGGAATAGTTATAGGTCAAAAACTGTTTTACAAGACTGTTTCACAAAAATGCCCATAAATATCTTAAAAATCGATATTTGTGAATTGGAAACACCATGAATCGATGGCAAATGATCTCACCTTTCACCTCCATTCGGAATTTTTACGCTACGACGAATAGAACCGAAGATATCCTCAAAAAACAGAAAATTAAGAAAAAAGGGAAGGCTTTTCCCCTCTAAAGTGCTCAACAAAGTAAAAATTGCCAATAATTCGAGAAAATTAATTGCGGCACTCGTTTTTCGCCTAAAATTTCCTCAGCTTTCCAATGGAATCATCAAAATCGATCCAACGCAAATATTTCTATTAATTTTGAGAGTTTTCCATAGAGGAGAGTGGGGCGAAATGGACACAGTAATAGAACGATCAGAGATGGATTCTTTCTGATGATTCTATCGAAAAGCTGAGAAAATTTTAGTCAGAAAACCATTGTCGGATGACTTTTTTCCGCTTCCGTTGAAGATTCCATATTTTTTGGCATTTTTCATGGGTGAAAGCCTCTTTTTTTTTGGAAATCTTCAATTTTTTGTGAATATCTCTGGTTCTATCAGTCGTAGCAATTCGCGGTTGGTCTCAAATGAAAGATGAGCTCATTTCCCGTCGATTTATAGGGTTTTTAATTGAAAAATATCATTTTTTGGGATGGTTATAGGTCAAAAACTGTTTTACAAAGCTGTTCCACAAAAATGCCCGTAAATCCTTCAAAAATCGATATTTTTCGATTGAAAACCCCATGAATCGATAGCAAATGATCTCACCTTTCTCCTCCATTCAGAATTTTTACGCTACGACGAATAGAACCGGAGATATCCTCAAAAAACAGAAAATCAAGAAAAAAGGGAAGGCTTTTCCCCTCCAAAGTGCTCAAAAAAGTCAAAATCGTCAATAATTCGAGAAAATTAATTGCGGCACTTGTTTCCCGTCTAAAATTTCCTCAGCTTTCCAATGGAATCATCAAAATCGATCCACCGCCAATATTTCTATTAATTTTGAGAGTTTTCCATAGAGGAGAGTGGGGCAAAATGGACACTGTAATAGAACGGTTAGAGATAGATTCTTCCTGATGATTCTATCGGAGAACTGAGGGAATTTTAGCCGGAAAATTAGTGTCGGATGTATTTTTTCCGATTTCTTCGAAGATTCTATATTTTTTGGCATTTTTTATGGGTAAAAAGCATTTCTTTTTTTGGAAAATTTCAGCTTTTTGTGAATATTTCTGGTTCTATTAGTCGTAGCGATTCGGGGTCGGTCTCAAAAGAAAGATGAGCTCATTTCCCATCTGTTTAAGGGGTTTTGAATTGAAAAATATTATTTTTTAGGATAGTTATGGGTCAAAAACTGTTTCACAAAGCTGTTTCACAAAAATGCCCATAAATCCCTTGAAAATCGATATTTTTCAATTGAAAACCTCATGAATCGATGGCAAATGATCTCACCTTTCACCTCCATTCGGAATTTTTACGATAGGACGAATAGAACTGAAGATATCCTCAAAAAACAGGAAATTAAGAAAAAAGGGAAGGCTTTTCCCCTCTAAAGTGCTCAAAAAAGTCAAAATCGTCAATAATTCGAGAAAATTAATTGCGGCACTTGTTTCCCGTCTAAAATTTCCTCAGCTTTCCAATGGAATCATCAAAATCGATCCACCGCTGATATTTCTATCAATTTTGAGAGCTTTCCATCGAGGAGAGTGGGGCAAAAGGGACACTGTAATAGAACGGTCAGAGATAGATTCTTTCTGATGATTCCATTGAAAAGCTGAGGAAATTTCAGCTGGAAAACCATTGTCGGATGACTTTTTTCCGCTTCCGTTGAAGATTCCATATTTTTTGGCATTTTCCATGGGTGAAAGCCTCTGTTAAAAATCATGGCAAATTTCTTGCCCTGACCTTTACGGGAGGAAACCCGATGCAACTCGCCGTGGCTTCCTCGATGATTTTCTCCTTGTAGTGGACTGTATTTTTTGGGATGACTTACTCTTTTGTAGGATTAGGATATTTCTCAGTGGAGGGATTTTAGTGGATTTTCACAATGATACGGAACACGTGAATTATATAAAAATATATAAACTCTTTAATGATTTGACTAGAATACACTCTTTGATACTTTGACCGCACTGATTCTAGATATTGTCTCTTGGTGATAATTGTCTCTATGATTTATTGTCTGTTCGATAATTGTCTCTAGTTTCTCATGATTAATTCACACTTTGCACACTGCATTTAATACCGGGCGTAAATCGTTATTAAACCGTTATGCCGATCACTCACTCGATCCTCAACTCAGCGGATTGACCGGTTCTATCGAACCTTTCCTATTATCTATCGACTAGGCGTCAATTCCGCGATAGTGGCTTGATAATTATGAAGATCATGATGATCTTCATTTGATGAGTTTCACACGCCAAGGCTCGCCCGTTGGCGGCTACCGTTGGTAGAACTTGACTCGTTGAGTTCCACGCGACGAGTAGAACTTGAGTCGATGATGTCCACGTAACGAGTAGAAGGATTTGTGGGACCACGCCGGTGTGATCCCCCAAATTACCCCTGGTGTCGATATCGATAAGTATCTCATTTTGATTGACCTCCTGATCCCGCGGTAATTCAGATCAGTCGGTAATTTTAGCTGCTTTTTTAACATACCGCCCGCCGTCGACGAACCCCTGGAGGCGACCTAGTAATTGTTGTTGCTCTTCAAGGTGTTGCCAACTTCTCGTGACAGGTTTGCGGTATCAGTGACTCTTGCTGATGTTCTCGTGCTGGTTTTCTCTGATAGCTGTCTCGTTCACAATCTGCTGGGCTGATGCTGTTGATGCAGTATCTCCAGATTGCATGATACTGTTGGTCTCAATGATTCTTGGAATTTCTGTAATGAGATAAGATAATTAGTTTCTATGATAATGACTCTTATTTCTCTGCTAACGGGTTGTAAGGTCGTCTAGCTTGGAAATACTCGTTGTAGAAGCTCGTCTTGATTCACTACAGGATTCCGGGAACTTGATGATTCTTCTCGATGATCTCGTACTCTGTGATGACTTAATGACGTTGCCCGTCATTGATGATGATGAAATCTCTTCTGGATGATGTTAAATTCATGTACGATTTTTGGTACTTCGTGCATATAATTTTCTCATGTCCTTGAGCTCGATACTTTTCTCAATGATGACTCCATAGGCGTTGTGTTCTCGTCAGAGCCGGATTACTCCGATCCGTTTCCAAGGACCATGTTAAAATCTTGCAATTTTTGTTGTTCTTCGAACAGATAATTTTCTCTCTGATACTCCCACTCTTTGATTACTCTATAGGATGTTGGTTCGTGGTGCCGCCCGCCATGAGCGACGTCTGGACCTCAGTTGAATGACTCTTGATGATAATCGATGATTAATTCTCGATGAATGTCTGAATATCGGACGATATTCTCCGTTGATGATACTTGATTTTAATTCTCTCAACTCTTCATACATCATTTAATAATGGGCGTAAATCATTATTAAACTAGTATGTGATAACACACTCGTTTCTCTACTCAGTGAATCTGACTCGTTCTCTCGAACTTTCCTATTGTCTATCGACTAGGCGTCAGTTCCACATTGCTGCTTGATGATTCCATTGACATTGGATATGTCAAGGTCTTGATGTGTTTTCTCAGGTGATTCGTCTCATAATGATTGCACTCTTGCTTCATTGGATATATCTGCAATTCCATGTCATTGAAGATTTATAGCTGTCCACCTGAGTAATTGATATGGTTGGATGCTGAAGATTCTCTCGCTGATTTAATATCACTAGTGATGATTGATGACTAAATTTTCTCATCTCGTTGTGTCTTGATTTGTCATCGATCTCATGATGACTCCTCAGTTTTTGATGATGCTGGATTGATTGAATGCCTTTGCTTGGAACTCATGAACTTCAGCTTGTTCGTTCCATTAATTGTTGCTAGCTTTAGGCGATGATCTCTTCTCAAGTTTTGTCATGACAATGAATGACTCGATGATGATGTTCTTCTCAATGCTGTTGGTGAATGATTGCTTCATGTTTGCAATAGAATCCCGCCCACCATGCAGAGACTGCGCATTTCTCTGATGAGGGATTCTTCATTGCATCTGCCTTCGAGGATGTCGTTCACGTCGTTTGCAGGGTTCGCGACTCCCTGAAAATTCGGTGTTCTTCCTCCTCTTCAGGTTGTACAATGATGTTCACTCTGCTACTGATGATTGGCTTGATAACTGGATCCTTTGATGATTCCTGTTATCGATGATGATGTTGAACTCGTTGAATGATTACTGGTACTCGTAACCTCTGATGATGAAGAAAACTCGCTGATTGATGATTTGTTCAATATCCTCTGGTGCGTTGAACTCTCTGATGGATATTGAGTTTTTGGTCGTTCAATTCCTCTGGAACTAGACGTTACTCTCGATCGCCGGGTTGTAAGGCCGGTCTTACAAGAGAATAGCCATCACTCTTCCGTTGGTGATGACGATGATGACTCTGATGACCAGTTTCGATGATAATGATTTTTGATTACTCTGCTACTGGTCCAATTCCTCTTGATGTTGATTTCTGATGGATCTGATGAACTCAAGCTGTTTCATCTCCACTGTAGCCTGTAACATATCACTAAATGTTTGCAATATAATATTTACATTTAAATGATTTTATGTCACTAGGTGTTGATGTTAATGATGGATTAACTCGATTCTGCTACTATTGTTCTTGATAATTAATTTGGATGTTTTGAATTAAATCTCAAATTAAATGCTTGCATTTGTATAAAACATCTTCTGTCAAAATCGCAGATGTTTTGATAATTATACTGTTGCATCTCCGATAGATTTCTCGTGATAATTATTAAATTGAATTAATTGTTCATCAATAAATTCTCTAATTTAATTAATGATGATTAATCTCTCACGTGATATTATTAATGCAACCGATGCATCTTGTAAATTTCTCTCAATGATAAACATTTTAACTCTTTGTTGTGTTGGATGCGTCCCCCACTCTCACGCATAGATTATTTTCTCAATTGTCAAACGCGATAAATGCATTGTTCTCTAATGTTAATTTTTCTTCAATTAATTTGATTAATTTAATTCTCCAGTCTTCTCCAGATTCTGCCTCTGCTGCTTCCGAAGTTCTCTGCCTTGTTAATTAAATAAATTAAATTACTTATCTCAGAATTGAAGAAATCCATTAAGTTGTTGTTGTACTCTGGGCAATTTGAATTGCCCGCGCTATCGTTTTCAGTGAGATGTAGCCTCAGTGCCGCTCTCGCTGCTCGTCTGGTGTAAGTGGGCGCGGCCTCAGTCCCCTCTGCTTCTCCGCTTCGGTGACTCTCGATGATGTTCGCTGCTGCTCGGGCGCGTGACGTCAAACGCGTCACTGATGTTCACTGATGGTGGGGATGATGATTGTCTTTCTCACTCGCATTGCCGAAGTTACGCGATTATTTCCGACCGAACTTCGTCTCTACTCAGAAATCCCGCGATCGCGATGTAAACAACTCAACACTCAATGTTTTGATCGCGATACACTGTCTCTATTGCTTGAAGGAGAAAAAAACCCGAATGTTTCACTTCTCGAATTTTCGATTAAATTTTATTTCACTCACTGTCTTTCTCTAACACACTTGAGAGAAAGAGATAGATGAAACACTTACTGTTTTTGTCCTTTCTTCACTGATTCTATTGTTCTCGAATAACACTGATTTTATTTTCGAATAACACGTTGAATTTTATTCTCGAATATTCGAATAAAATTCTCTCTTTAATTCACTCGATTTTACACGAAATAAATTATTGATTTTATACTCGAATTTCTATGCTAAGTGTCTCGTGTATTTCGAAGATAATTTTCACTCGCGATTAATTCACTCAGTTTCCATTGTTATGGGATTAGGGATTAAGATGGATGTTTTGATGAATTTCAGATGGATAAACTTCTCGATTTTATCTCCAAAATAATTCCCGTTACTTGCACGTTTCTCGAAGAATAATTCAATAATTGTAATTTTCACAATTATTCTCTGATGCACTGCTCCACTGAGATAACTCTACTCTAGGCTGATGTACTGCTGTTGTTCACTTTCTCGAAACCGGATCACTCTGATCCGGCTCGAAGGACCATGTTAAAAATCTTGCATTTTTACATGTCCTTCGGATGGATGAATTTCTCTTGGTTCCATAGGCACTGGTTCTGTGATTCTTGCTCTGAGCCGGATCACTCTGATCCGGCTCGAAGGACCATGTTAAAAATCATGGCAAATTTCTTGCCCTGACCTTTACGGGAGGAAACCCGATGCAACTCGCCGTGGCTTCCTCGATGATTTTCTCCTTGTAGTGGACTGTATTTTTTGGGATGACTTACTCTTTTGTAGGATTAGGATATTTCTCAGTGGAGGGATTTTAGTGGATTTTCACAATGATACGGAACACGTGAATTATATAAAAATATATAAACTCTTTAATGATTTGACTAGAATACACTCTTTGATACTTTGACCGCACTGATTCTAGATATTGTCTCTTGGTGATAATTGTCTCTATGATTTATTGTCTGTTCGATAATTGTCTCTAGTTTCTCATGATTAATTCACACTTTGCACACTGCATTTAATACCGGGCGTAAATCGTTATTAAACCGTTATGCCGATCACTCACTCGATCCTCAACTCAGCGGATTGACCGGTTCTATCGAACCTTTCCTATTATCTATCGACTAGGCGTCAATTCCGCGATAGTGGCTTGATAATTATGAAGATCATGATGATCTTCATTTGATGAGTTTCACACGCCAAGGCTCGCCCGTTGGCGGCTACCGTTGGTAGAACTTGACTCGTTGAGTTCCACGCGACGAGTAGAACTTGAGTCGATGATGTCCACGTAACGAGTAGAAGGATTTGTGGGACCACGCCGGTGTGATCCCCCAAATTACCCCTGGTGTCGATATCGATAAGTATCTCATTTTGATTGACCTCCTGATCCCGCGGTAATTCAGATCAGTCGGTAATTTTAGCTGCTTTTTTAACACCTCTTTTTTTTTGGAAATCTTCAATTTTTTGTGAATATCTCTGGTTCTATCAGTCGTAGCAATTCGCGGTTGGTCTCAAATGAAAGATGAGCTCATTTCCCGTCGATTTATAGGGTTTTTAATTGAAAAATATCATTTTTTGGGATGGTTATAGGTCAAAAACTGTTTTACAAAGCTGTTCCACAAAAAGGCCCATAAATCCTTCAAAAATCGATATTTTTCAATTGAAAACCCCATGAATCGATAGCAAATGATCTCACCTTTCTCCTCCATTCGGAATTTTCACGCTACGACGAATAGAACCGGAGATATCCTCAAAAAACAGAAAATCAAGAAAAAAGGGAAGGCTTTTCCCCTCTGAAGTGCTCAAAAAAGTCAAAATCGTCAATAATTCGAGAAAATTAATTGCGGCACTTGTTTCCCGTCTAAAATTTCCTCAGCTTTCCAATGGAATCATCAAAATCAATCCACCGCCAATATTTCTATCAATTTTGAGAGTTTTCCATAGAGGAGAGTGGGGCAAAATGGACACTGTAATAGAACGGTTAGAGATAGATCTTTCCTGATGATTCTATCGGAAAGCTGAGGAAATTTTAGCCCGAAAATTAGTGTCGGATGTATTTTTTCCGATTTCTTCGAAGATTCTATATTTTTTGGCATTTTTTATGGGTAAAAGCCTTTCCTTTTTTGGAAAATTTCAGCTTTTTGTGAATATCTCTGGTTCTATTAGTCCTAGCGATTCAGGGTCGGTCTCAAAAGAAAGATGAGCTCATTTCCCATCTATTTATGGGAATTTGAATTGAAAAATATCATTTTTTAGGATAGTTATAGGTCAAAAACTCTTTTACAAAGCTGTTTCACAAAAATGCCCATAAATCCTTCAAAAATCGATATTTTTCAATTGAAAACCCCATGAATCGATAGCAAATGATCTCACCTTTCTCCTCCATTCGGAATTTTCACGCTACGACGAATAGAACCGGAGATATCCTCAAAAAACAGAAAATTAAGGAAAAAGGGAAGGCTTTTCCTCTCTAAAGTGCTCAAAAAACTCGTAGACCTTCAGAAGTCATCGTAGACCTTTAAAAACCTATCGTAGACCTTCAAAAACTCATCCTAGACCTTTAGAACTCATCCTAGACCATTAGAACTCATCCCAGACCTGTAGAACTCGTCGTAGACTTTGAGAAGTCATCGTAGACCTTTAAAAGCTCATCCTAGACCTTTAAAAATTCATCCTAGACCTTTAGAACTCACCCTAGACCTTCAGAACTCATTGTAGACCTGTAGAAGTCATCGTAGACCTTTAGAAGTCATCGTAAGTCGTTTAAAACTCAACGTAGACCTTTTAAAATTTATCCTAGAGCTTAAGAAGTCATCCTAGACCTTTAGAACTCATCCTAGACCTTTAGAACTCATCGTAGACCTTTGGAAGTCATCGTAGACTTTTAGAAGTCATCGTAGACCTTCAGAAGTCATCGTAGACCTTTAAAAACTCATCCTAGACCTTTTCAAATTCATCCTAGACCTTTAGAACTCATCATAGACCTTTAGAAGTCATCGTAGACCTTTAGAAGTCATCGTGGACCTTTAAAAAACTATCGTAGACCTTTAAAAACTCATCCTAGACCTTCAGAACTCAGCCTAGACCTTTAGAACTCACCCTAGACCTGTAGATTTCATTATAGACCTGTAGAAGTCATCGTAGACCTTTAGAAGCCATCGTAAACCTTCAAAATCTCATGGTAGACCTTTTAAAAGTTGTCCTAGACCTTTAGAACTCATCGTAGGCTTTTAGAAGTCATCGTAGACCTTCACAAGTCATCGTAGACGCTTAAGAGTCATCGTAGACCTTTCGAAGTCATCGTAGACCTTCAAAAACTCATCGTAGACCTTTGAAAACTCATCCTAGACCTTTAGAACTCGTCGTAGACCTTTAGAAGTCATCGTAGACCTTTAAAAACTCATCCTGGACGTTTAAAAATTCATCCTAGACCTTCAGAACTCACCCGAGACCTGTAGAACTCATTCTAGACCTTTAGAACTCGTCGAAGACTTCTAGAAGTCCTTGTAGACCTTTACAAACTCATCCTAGACCTTTACAACTCATCCTAGACCTTTAGAACTCATCCTAGACCTTTAGAACTCACCCTATCCCTTTATAACTCATCGTAGTCCTTTACGCCCGCCCCTACCCCCCCCCCCCCCCCCCCCCCGTTAGGGAGGACCCACATCGGTGGAAAATTTTTGGGACAGAATTTTTTTTTATGACTGATTCGGAATCTCGTGGCCATGATTCGCGAAGATTCATCAACGAAATTCCTCTAGCAGGATTCTTTCTCAAAATGTGTCGAAATGGATTTTTTGTGAAGAATGTCCACGAATCATGACCGATAGATACCAAATCCGTCATAAAAAAAAATTTTGTCCCAAAAAATTTCTCGGGACAGAATTTTTTTTTATGACTGATTCGGAATCTCGTGGTCATGATTCGCGAAGATCCATCAACGAAATCCTTCTACCGTGATTTTTTTTTAGAATCCATCGGAACGGAATTTCCTTGATAAATGTTCACGAATCATGACTACTGGATTCCAAATCAGTCATAAAAAAAAATTCTGTCCCGGAAAATTTTTTGGGACAGAATTTTTTTTTATGACGGATTTGGAATCTCGTGGTCATGATTCGCGAAGATCCATCAACAAAATTATTCTGCCGGGATTTTTTCTTAGAATTGG